>JAWXYG010000003.1:12505000-15005000 GCA_034222035.1 Acacia crassicarpa
CCAAATTTTGAGGTAATTATAAATTATTTTTTTATCAAAAAATTATTATTAGAGAAGCACTCAAAATAGATACTACGACGTGAATATCAGGTCAATTGACAATTTTTTGATCAAAAAATTATCTTTTTTGGCTATCAACTATTACATAATATTTTTTGGGCAACCCATGCCTAAACCATAGCATGCTCATTTAACTTTAAATGGGTATGGGTTAGTTTATATTCGTACCTCAACCCATTTAAATCCATGTTAAATGGGCGAGCTAACCGGGTTTTAAATAACTCATTTATATTTGACAAGTTTTTTTTCTTTGGAGAAAAATATATATAAGCATTAAGTATCCACTTAAATTTATCATTCTAAATTCTCAAATATGAATATTCAAAATTCAATAATCATAATTCACACAAAGAAACCTAAATTTAGACAAGTTTTATCATAACGTAATTTTGACGTTCAAACTCCAAGTAGGGAAATGGTCAAATGGGAAATAGATATTTCATGGCAATGTGGCATATTTATATCCAAGTGTCCATATAGTTAATAAAAAATATATATAACTAAATGATCGGGTATGAACAACCCAAAGGTGCGCCCATAGCCTGCTCATTTAAGTCTTAAGTGAGCGGGTTTTAACTCAACCTGTTATGGTCTTTTTGGGCGATGTCAAAATGACCCAATTGCATTGGGTTATGGGCGGGCTCATCGGGTTGCAGATTCTATGCCCAGCCCTACTTTTACATGATTCAGATTATAAATAAGTTATTTGTCCTGTCGATATCCTAAACAGACTCAAACGACTGGGTTACTTATCTTTCAATTTCATCCCCCAGTTGACCAGCTCGTTCTCCCTTGTTTGCCTGTTTTTACTTTTTTGGGTCCTCACAACCAAGCCCAACCCTGGAGTACTACTAACTTGTATCAGGCTCTTCTCAAGTACTACTAACTTGTATCAGCCAATGAGAATTGGCACAATTGGCTAAAACGTCGGCTTTCACCCTAAAAGGGAGGAGGTTCGATTATCGCTAGTCAATGTGAGGGCCTCGTTAGTGAGTGCTCTGTAAGTACCTCTGTAAGCGCTCTTTGAGTCTGAAGGTATGCCCTAACTTTGGTGGAATACTGGTGTCTACCCCCACCTAAACTTTATATAACTTTATATATATATATATATATATATAAGGTCAAGTTGGGCCTCATTTTTTAAAACTAAGCCCAAGTTGTGCTTGAATCGGGCCCCACTTCTTAGCTAGCCCAATCTAGCTATGTCTCCATGCACTCGATACCCTTCCCATCTCCATTCTATTCAAGTATTCCCTAACTTACCCCTCGTCTTTGGACTCAACTGGCAAAAGGGTTGGACACTCTTACCAAAGGGAGGGAGTTTGATCCTGGAGTTGGTTAAGGCATTGGGGGAGGCATTCTAGCTCATAGGTATCTAGGTTAACGCTTAATAGGGCATGTTTGGTTTGAGGGAATGGGAGATTTTTTATCTCCTCTTTACTAAATTGCCCATAGAAAATTTTCAATATTCCCAAAATATCCTCTCAATAAAAAAGAATATTCTTTTCATTAATGACAATTTGGTCAATATCCTACTTTCCATTCCCTTCCCTTCCACTCCCTCCTTTTAGACCAAACATACCTATGCGTAATAGACGGTTCGCCCTACCCAACATCGGTATCACCTAGGAGGAAGGGAAATTTCGTCCTGCCCTTAATTGTAGGTGAACCCAACTCATTTCCTAAATTTTTTGTATTAAAAAAATGTATTCCCTAATTGATTTTCAATTAATTTAACTATCTGTATAGTTTATTTAATATAATAAAAAAATTAGTCAGAATATGAAAAATTAGGTTATATTGTCTGTGGCAGAATTCAATATCCATGACAGATGTTATACTATATTTTTAAAACACTACATATAATTAAGGCATGTATGCGAATCTGAAGTATAAAACTTATTGTAGGGCCCAATATTCTTAGAAAATGATTTATTTTTAAAATTTCTCCAGGTAAGATAGAACTTAGGGGATCTAACCAATGTTTGTCTGAATCCGCGATAAAAACTGTTTTTTCAACATAATTTACATTAAAAGGTTTTGTTTCGACTTTTGTGAATATACTTTTCTAACATAAACTTAAACAAACCCAAGATTTGTAAGTTCTTCTTAGCCAATCACAAGTTTCAATCTTTTATAATTATGGAAAAATGGATAGGATACTACAATTTTTTGTTATTATTAATGTCACTACCATTTTTTCATCGTTAGATAACTTTCTCATTTCTCTCTCCTATTAAAATTCTGATCTAACAGTGAAAAAAGTGGTAGTGACATTGGTAGTACCAATATCCTATCCCATAAAAAAAATACTACCTCCGGTCCTAATTATAAGAGCTAGTTGACTTTCTTTGGAGAGATTAAGGAAGTTAAATAAGTTATTTAATCATTTTATATATTGTGTATCTTTAGATTATGTATTAGTTTATTAGTTAAACTAATTAGTTTGAAGGAAAAAATAAAAATAAAAATACTTTCAAATAATTTAGTTAGCTTCCTTAATCTCTCCAAAAAAGTCAACTAGCTCTTATAATTAGGACCGGAGGGAGTACTCTATATATATAATCAATACATATATAGTATATGAGATAAAATCTAACAAATAAAAAATTAGCCATTCTTTTTTCTTACACCAGCGTGAATCAAGGATTACATGGGAACAAGGATCTTGGTCGTTTGAAAATGAACAGTACGTGGGCGTCGCTTCCGAGCTCCACTTGACCATCATGTTCACGTTATGCATCATCAGTACAACTGTTGACTTTCCTTTCCCGCCCCCTTCAACAATGCCCTGAGCCATTCCCATTCATTAATATTTTTATAAAATTTAAGTTACATCATACAGTCATTAATTACGTCCAAACTGTACGACCGTTGAACCATTCATTCCATTTATGTCTCTCTCTCTCTCACTACAGCTTGCATCACTTGTTTCTATCCAGTCACAGTGATTCGGAAATTAATAACCTCACAGATGAGATGATAAAAAAATCTTTCTCGTTAAGTTCACGCAGGGTCACGAATCGATTCTAAAAGCGAAGGAATCCTTTCTTTTTTCCTTTTTTTTTTTTTTTATTCGTCCAATTTCAAAGTCGGCGTATAAAATGGGAAACTGTCTTCTCTCAACTAAAAAATTGCTTTTAAGACACCGTTTTTTCTCGCTCAAGTCTCAACCAGTTAATGAATTAAGGATTTTAGAAGAAGAAATTAGTTTTCTTAACGTAAACATAAATATTAAACTGATACAGACTCATTGCGCTTGTTTGGAGAGAGGTTTAAAGAGTTTAAAGTCAGAAAAAAGCATTTATTTAAAAAAGTTAGAAATGAAATGTTTAGGTTGAGTTTTAAGTTTATTGAGTTTTTCCAAAAAAAAATTCTTAAAATGTTAGTTAAGGAAAAAACTTTTAACACCACTTCTACTACTATTAATTCAAACATAAATCATATTTATAATCTAACTTTTTTTCTTACCAAATTTATAAAAAAATCCGATAAAAAAATAACAGATGCAGTCCATTAATGAAGCCCCGGGGAGAGGATCAAGTTTGGAGTCAAAGAACTTGACTGACCGAATGCGAGCCAGTGGTACAAAATAGGGGTGGGGCCCGATTCAGGCAAGAATTTCTTGCATCATCACCAACTTCCGCCTTCCCACACACCTTCTCTCTTTTCTCTTCTCTGCGTAAAAGCACCACTACTGAGTATATGTTCGTTTTTTTTTTTTTAAAATTATATTTTTCTCTTGCGAGCAAAACAATTGAAGGAGCCATCTCTTCCCTAGTGCTTTCCGCGAACTTTCGTCTTGCTCTCTCTTTCCTTCTCTCAAGTGTTCGAAGGTGTCAGAAAACCCTCGCTCCGGCTTTGATTCCTCAGGCAATTCCCAGCCTGGACAACTACTATCTATCTCCTGACTGGGTATCCTTCTTCTTCTTCTTCTTGTTCATGATCTTGTTCTACTATTTCTGTCACCTATTTTGTTTGCTTAGATTTTTTTTGGGAATCATTCTTCTTCATGGTCCCTTTGCAATTTCTGTCTTCATTTTTTGCGCTTTGTTTCACATCACCAGCAGTTGCTGAGTTTGAATTAAGTGCTTTGTACGTTTCTTCTTTTCCCCTTTCAGTTATAGATTGACTTTAAGTGTTTTGTTACTGGTACTCCCGATAATAAAAGATTATTTTTTGTCCAACTGCGTTGTTCCCCCCTCGAATTTGTATTTTTATATGGGACATTCAGAATTAGATATTATGAGATATTTATAATTCAGTAACAGACGATTGGATTTTGGAAGAATTGGAAAATTTTCTGGATAAATAATACATTTTCGGAGTTGCAGTCGTTTTTTTATACCATATTGTTCGGAATATTTATTCTCAGACTCGATTATAATCTCTTAAGCAAACTCTTATAACCCATTGCTGATGATGATGTTACGGGCGAGTTTGTCCCTTTCAGTTGCTGGCAGTGAAAATGTTGGTGCATGACGGATTTGTTCAGATTCAGTAAGATCTACGAGGCAGATTCATCTTATACGGCATATTTTTCGAAACTAAGCCACAGTTATGAATGTGCAAGAGAAGTTTGTGAGGTTAGTCTAATATGCATGCGCTAATTTACTTGCGGTTTTAAGTGTCCTGTATGTCACTTTTGAAGCATTTTGGTTGTGCTTGGGTATGAAGATGAAAAAAATATCTTGGAGGCTGGTATGGCTGGACTATGAATATAACTTTCAAAAGTTTGAAAGTGAAATAAATAATCACCTGTGTGTATCTACTTCTTATATTTATTAACTTCCCTAAGCGGACGTTTGGATTGCTACTGGCACTAATGGAGCAGTGCCATATCGTGTCCTTTTGCTCCTTAATGCCATATTGCTGGAATAGGGAAGCCAAACTTTAATTAATGTAACTTAATAAGTCACTGTTCTTCAAATTGCCCTCTTTTGGTAGTTTTTTTGGGGGATGGCAAATCTGGATTCTTATTATGCAGCAGATTTGATTAATGTACTGATTTCACATTTGTTTACTTAATGTTCAGGTTTCGGGATTGGAGTTCAGACAAGGGTTCTGAAAGTCAGTATTCTGAAAATTCCAGAACCCACCCAGGGAGAATAAGAAGCACGCTAAATTCAATTTCATCTAAGTTTCAAAGAGGATTTGAATCTGGTTCTGAGAGTATAAAGAGATTTAGAAAATCATTCAAATCTTTTACCTTTGACAGTCAATTCTGCCGGAGTTTCGATTCTAGAAAGAAAATCCTTGATCCACAAGGCCCATTTCTTCAGAAGTGGAACAAGATATTTGTGTTATCATGTATTATTGCTGTATCACTAGATCCTCTATTCTTTTATGTCCCTGTCATTAATGATGAGAAGAAATGCCTTTCGCTCGACAACAAGATGCAGATAACAGCCACTATTTTAAGATCTTTCTCAGATATCTTTTACATAGTCCACATAATTTTCCAATTTCATACTGGATTTATTGCACCATCTTCTCGAGTATTTGGAAGGGGTGTTTTGGTTGAAGATGCTTGGGCAATAGCAAAGCGGTATTTGGCATCATACTTCTTTGTTGACATTCTTGCTGTTCTTCCCCTCCCACAGGTAAGGAAATTTTCTTAGAAATAGCATCCCCTTCCCCCTTTATTCCTTCTATTATTTTTCCTGGTCTTCAATTGTATATCTGATGGAACCTTGAACAGAGGACTTTGGAGTAGGAGTTTATATAAAATACATACAATAGCACTTGGGATGGAAAAACAGCAGGAAAACAAAACCCTCTTGTTATTTGAGACACCGGAATTCTTACATACATCACTCTATAATCTGTCCACTCCTTTCCTCTTCTTTTTACCCATTTAAACCATATATCTACCTCAAAATTGTTCTGAACGTTACAATACATGTCTTCTACCCAAAACTGTCCAGAAAGTTACATAACCACCTACCATGCCTTCCCAGCCCCTTACCCTTCTGTTTAGGCCTTCTTAAATAGACTTTCTGAGGAGGCCAATCAAAATTTCTTTAAGCCTGTAAAGACCTATGTTCTATTGAGTTTATGTGTCATGCGCTGGCTAACCTCTTTCTCTGATAAGGAAGTTCCATCCTTCTGTGTGATTAATTTATAAACAATTGCTTCCTATGTTAAGACATATTTACCTACTTAGACATGTAATGGGAAATGAAGGATAAGTTCAAATCTTTAAATTAAATATGTTCAGTGTTTTGTGGGGCTTTTGATTCAAAATTTAGTTAGCTGGATTCATTTGTCAACTTGTTGACTCACCTTGCTCAAATATTGGTAGGTGGTGATTTTAATTGTAATTCCAAAGATGGGACGCTTTAGATCGTTGAACACAAAGAACTTGCTGAAATTTGTTGTTTTCTTCCAATATGTGCCAAGGGTTTTACGAATTATTCCATTATATAAAGAAGTGACAAGGACCTCTGGCATCATCACTGAAACTGCTTGGGCTGGAGCTGCATTTAATCTCTTTCTTTACATGCTTGCGAGTCATGTAAGTTTGGTGTGCTGTTTTTTCCCCCTCCTAATATTGCTTTTACTGTATACTTTCTCAGCTATTTCCACTGTATTCTGGGTTTATTGATCTTTGCATTCCATATAATTTCAAGTTTATATGCTTGCATGCGTTCTGATTTTATTTTTCCTACAATTGAATGCCATGTTGTCTTATTTTGTTAGATCAATTAAGCGTATCTGATAGGACAGATGTTGCTTATAGTTACTGTAAGACTACACACATTTGATCTTGATCCGATTTGAATATGATGAGAAGCGTATGATTTTGAGTATTTCACTATTAAGACTTGTAGATATTCTGTTTTCATAAAAATGCCGATTGATGTGATTTATTTTTACAGGGTCTTAAGTGTGTGTTTAATAAACTTCTATTTAATAGCATAAATCCTAGAGTAAAAATAGAGTTTAATTACATTATTAGCTGTAACATATTTTATGCATTTTTGCTTTGGGCTGTGTACTGGAGGAGATTTGAACATGATAACGGAGGTGATAGAACTTGAGGAAATTAAGAGAGAAAAGGGAAACTAGAGCCAGAATCTGAAACTCTTGTAGTATATTCAAGAACCAGAATCTAGAATTCTTGACCAAATAAGACAATACTTTCAAAATATATTTCTGCATAACCTTTGTTTACAACCTAAAGTGATATATATAAGGATACTTAACTGACAAACCAAACTGATACAAACTTCCCTAAATAACTAACTTATAATAAACCTACATAAAGCATAACTTCTCAACTACCCCTAATTTGCCTTATCCAAATACATATAGAATATAACTTCCTAACTGCCCCTAATTTGTCTCAACGACTTGGTATCCTATCGACTGCACACTTATTATTTTTGGAAGCATATGAAGGAAGAGGTGAAGGTTTATATTCAACAATGCCTGAATTGCCAACATGGTAAATATTTACCACAATCAAGTGTCGGTTTATTGCAGCCTCTCCCAATTCCAAATCACATTTGGGAAGATCTTTCCCTTGATTTCATCACAGGTTTACCAAAATCAAATGGTTTTGAGGTGATTTTGGTTGTGGTCGACCGCTTCAGTAAATATGCTCATTTCCTTGGTCTTAAACGTCCTTGCCTGTATTTTAAATGAATCAATTCTTAAACTTCATTTTTAAATTATGCATGGACGAATTATATTGTCGATGTATTATTAACGTGGTCGTACATTTCGCACGTTACTTTAGACATCAAATGTTGTAAAATCGTATGCTGAGTCATCAAGTTAAAGTTTCCTAAAGAATTTCTTCGAGCTTGAGTACATTTTCTGGCAACTGCATGTCATTTTTTATAATGTTTTTGATGAGCTAATACGGTGATATATCTAGTTTTCACACTTTAAGACCTATGCCTTTCAGTGAGTTATGCTATGAAAATTATCCTACATTTGAGAATGTTAGACATCATTATCTGCATTTCTTCATGATTGTTGAGTTAGTTTTCACTTTTAGGTTGTAGGTGCTTTTTGGTACTTGTTTTCTATAGAAAGAGAGACAACATGCTGGCATGACGCATGTCTAAGAAATACTACCACCTGCAACAAGGCATATTTGTATTGTGACACAAGTCAAGGGTTGAGCAGTATTGCAACATTCTTGAATGCTTCTTGCCCAATAGTGGAGGATTCAGAGAAATTCAATTTCGGAATATTTCTTGATGCTCTTCAATCTGGTGTTGTGGAGTCAAGAGATTTCCCTCAGAAGTTTTTTTACTGCTTTTGGTGGGGCCTCAGAAATCTAAGGTGTGCTTCGTGATTTTTTTAAAAAATAAATTGCATTAAATTCTAAGTTAGTGATATTTTTCTGCAAGATACTTCTAGAACTTGGGTAATTATGCTGTGAAGTTTGGTTCAAGTGAAGGAATATTAACTGAGTAAACCCATAGTTGTGCCTGAATCCCTCTCCCTTTGCGTTTATGTCTTATGATATGCAAATATGTGTCTATCCTTGCGTTTGTTTTTGTGTAAGCATGGATAGGCAGGGGGTAATGCTTGTATATAATTTCTACTAATAATGAGCTGAATTTTGTGTCTGATTGAGAAATAAAGAATGATATTGGCTTCAGTTTTCAACCTCTGAATTTTTTTTTTGTTTTCTTAATTTTTTATTTTTTATTTTTAATTTGGGGGGGGGGGGGGGTGGTTCTCAGTCAAATATCATTTTGTGTATTCCAGTTCATAACAATGAGTGCATGATTATATTTAAAAATACTGATATGGAGCCCTTTTTCATTTATTGGATTTTGCTGACCTTTTAAAATTGTTCCTCCACCCTCTGGGGGAGCTGGGATGCCTTCTTTGTTGCAGTTCTCTTGGTCAGAACCTGGGAACAAGTACCTTTGTCTGGGAGATTTGCTTTGCAGTTTTCATATCCATCTTTGGTTTGGTGTTGTTTTCGTTTCTCATTGGAAACATGCAGGTTAGTGCGAAATGTTTCTGCAGCGTCTATTTATCATGGAATACTTTTGACAAGCATATATACTGAATCTGATTGGTTGCTGTTACTTAATTTATGTACACTGAATGTTTTTAGTATGATATACCGTCTCATTATTATTATCTAGGTTTTGACAAATTAAACTTGTTTATAACAGACATACTTGCAATCAACAACCACAAGATTAGAAGAAATGAGAGTGAAAAGGAGAGATGCAGAACAGTGGATGTCTCACCGACTACTCCCAGATAGTTTAAGAGAGAGAATTAGACGGTATGAACAATACAAATGGCAAGAAACCAGAGGTGTTGATGAAGATAATTTGATCAATAATCTTCCCAAGGATTTGAGAAGGGATATTAAGCGCCATCTTTGCTTGGCTCTGCTGATAAGAGTAAGTTTTTTTCACCTAGTAATATTTTCTTTTAAAATTTGTGCTCTGCAATCTTTAATTCCTTTCGCATCTTGCCATTGGAACATTAAGTACTTTGGCATTTGGCTTTGGCAAATATTGTGTGTTCTCTGAAGTCTCTTGTTTGAACATGTGCTGGAGCTGGATGTTTGAACATTTTGAAGGAGTACTGTGACATATTTTCATTAGTAGTTTAAAACAGTTCCTTGTTTTCAGGATCTGATTTGAATTGAGAGATGCTGAAAACAGTTTTGTGTGAGACAGACAATAGTTTTTTTTCACACTTTTTTTTTTTTTTTTTGCCAACAAAAGGAGACTATAAGTTGTCTATGAGCCGACATATCAGGGTAAAGAGGCCCGTGTTATCTTCATGCAAAACGTCACAGGCGTCCTGAACGGGGTTACTTAAAACTCTTTAACCTATATCATGTCCATTGGATTCTGCATTTAGCCTGTTCGCTATCTGTTTTCTTCTGTATGAGTGATCCTCCTCCCATTGATAATTTCATCAGACATCAGATTCCTGGTTCGGTTAATGAGATTAGCCATAGGAAGAGGCGAGCTGTTCCTTTATGCACCAGATTGAATGTGTGTTAAGGAGTCTGCTTTGTGTCAAACATTTTTTAACCCAAGTTCTGTGCCCTCTCCAAGACTGTGCAGAGCCCCCAAAGCTTGGCGCACTGTACCTTTCTTGTTTCAACATTCCTTTTAAAGGCCTGTATCCACTATCAGTGGCATTCTTAAGTACCCCACACATGCGCTAACCACTCCCAGAAAAAAGAAAGAAAGGAGAAAAAAAAAACTGAGGGAGTAAATAGTTATTTGAATCCCTACTAGTGGAATTATTCTATGCATCCCCCACGTTGATGTTTTACTTTGAGATAATAAAACTTTTGGTCTCTCAAGTTTAATCTTTACCGATCAAGTTCATTAAGTTTTAGGGCCATACACAATTACGCTACATTTATGTCTATGTTATATATCTTTAACTTAAACATTAACCAACCTCACTCACATGCATCTTCCATCCACACCCTTCTATCCCCCTTATATCTTCTTCAAGCCACAAGGACTAGTTGTGTATAGTTTTGGAATTGTGGGGACTTGATTAACAAAGATTAAACTTCAGGGACCTAATTGATAATGAGGCAAACTTGAGAGACCAAAAGTTTTATTTTACCTATTATTTTTAACTGAAACAAAACCAATCTTCATTGCTTTCACAAGCTTTGAAGGTTAAGATGCTTGATTTTTTGTCCCATATTGTGACTAGTTATACATTAAATCCTTGTTTGTGGAATTATTTTATGGTTCCTGGAGATTGATCTGGAGGTAATCCATAGCTTTAGATGCAGAGAAGGGCTTATGCTTGATTTTCCCCCATACATTGTTAGTAATAACTAGAACTTTCCTCGTATGTATTTAAGGTGCCAATGTTTGAGAAAATGGATGAACAACTGTTGGACGCAATGTGTGACCTACTCAAGCCAGTGCTTCACACTGAAAACAGTTTCATTGTTCGGGAAGGAGACCCTGTCAGTGAGATGCTCTTCATAATGAGAGGCAAGCTGTTGACTATGACTACCAATGGTGGGAGAAGAGGCTTCTTCAACTCCGAATACCTCAAGGCCAGCGATTTCTGTGGAGAAGAGCTTCTCACATGGGCTCTGGACCCACATTCCTCGTCCAATCTTCCCATCTCAACCAGGACTGTTCAAACCCTTTCAGAAGTTGAAGGCTTTGCTCTAAAAGCCGATGACTTGAAGTTCGTGGCATCACAGTATCGACGTCTTCATAGTAAGCAGATCCGCCATACTTTCAGGTTCTACTCGCAACAATGGCGTACATGGGCTGCATGTTTCATACAAGCAGCATGGCGCCGCTATATTAAGAAGAAGCTTGAAGAGTCTCTCCGGGAAGAGGAGGATAGGCTGCAAAATGCTCTGGCCAAGGCAGGTGGTAGCTCTCCTAGTTTAGGTGCCACAATATATGCCTCTAGATTTGCTGCTAACGCACTTAGAGCTTTACGCCGAAATAGATCTAGGAAGGCGAGGGTACAGGAGAGACTACCACCCATTCTGCTTCAGAAGCCTGCTGAACCTGACTTTACTGAAGAGCAATAGTAATATGGTGTCATGGTGCAAAAGCCAGTTTCTTGAAGTATAAGATAAATGTATATCATGAAACTGTATGTATATTACTAGTATTTTCTATTTTCTTATACATTCCCGATCTATGAAATTGAAATTGTGGAATAATGTTCTCCAACGACGCATATAAAAACCTAACACGAATCCATTTAAACTACATATTTTTATGTAAAAATATTTTGAAATTTGTATCTAAAAAAAAATACATATCTTTAATAATTAGTCTATATTTATATAAACTAGACGCAGGTTTTCTGCAATGACAGAAAGTAAGAAATTACTTTTTTATTCATAATTTTGTAATAACAAATTTGATATTCTTGGGTTGGCTTGGCTCATGATCAAATTTTTTTACTTTATTATTTTTTTCTAAAGTGGGGGTGGGGCCACATGCCCCACAATTCATATTCAAGTCAAGTGACACCTACACAAAGGAACTCCCACTGACTCTAAACAATAAACTAGAAAGGCCAGAGGGGGCCACTCGCAACTCGGGCAATCCATTCCTACGTTGCAATCCATAATTCGCATGCTAGTCGACTACATTATTTGATTTTATATATATATATATATATATATATATATATATATTATTTGATTTATTTCTCTCTTTACACGTATGCAGGAGCCATATTTTGGCTAAACCCATTTAATATCCTTCACACCATTCTGCAAAATGCAGCCATCAGCACTGGTAGCTGGCTAGCACACTGCATTCCCACGTATATTAATCACCAAGTCCGTTCTCTCTCTCCTTTCAAATTTTTCAGAAACCAGCCTCTCCTCTGTTCATTAAAAGAGCACATGTGTGGATCCTCTAGTCTATAGCCAAGGCATTTCATATTCTTTTCGACTTAGGGCAGTTATGGAGCGTATGTAACAAGCTTTCCTCCTCAGCCCCACTCTTGGGTCACCACCATTAATTTGGATCTGCTCCCTGCAGTTAGCAACCTTTCATATCCAAGGGCAAACCTGAATTCTTCTAATCACTGCGACTTACCACACACCAAAGTCCAAAAAAATATAGCACAGCACAACTTCACTATGCAACTTACTTCAATTCAGTTTTTTTCATTTGATTAAGGTTTCCCCTTACGAAGAATGCAAAGGATTTTTATCTCTCCTAACAAATATGCTTTATAGGATTCAAACTTATATTCTGCCTTCACCTTAATCAACAATTTGTTGGTGCTTACTTTAATTCTTTCTGAGTAGATGAATTTGATTCGTAGTACTCTACTGCTTGTATTTTTTGGTCATGAAATGTCATATTTCCAATTTTATTCAAAAAATAAATATATTTGATATTATTTGATCAAAAACGTATAATCATTTGGCATAGACTATGCAGCTTTTCTAGAATAGGCTACATGATTATGTTTTACTCTCTAAAAAAATTACATGAATTATGAAAACATTACAACATCAACTCAATATATACTTTGATACTACTAAGAAGATTGAATCATTTGGAGTTTTTTAATGCAAGAGTTATTTGGTCAACCCAGGAAAGGGCCGGGTTGGACCCGGATCTTTTTGCAATCAGATCCACCAGCAAATTTCTCCACTACCTGCCAGATTCGAATCCAAACAAGTTTTCGTACCACGCAACATTATTGTATTATCTTTCACGGCTCACGAAGTTCAACATACACTGTGTGAATGACCCGGAACACAGTAATATATTAAACAAGTATCTTAAATGCTTAATGCATTCCGGATACCACCATACGGGTTCAAATTAGAAGCCATGTACGATATATTATTTCATATCGGAGATACTTCTCCTAAACTCGAGCAGATGCCGATGGGGTACCCAACTCTTTCTTTAGAAATGATGGCAAGGCAAAAGCCGCGGAGTGCACCTGCAGAAAACTCATCTCATCAGGATTCACTTGCAAGTTATGTATGACTATCACAACCAAGTGTCTTTTGGCACTATTAGCCCTATATATTCTGCTATATTCACTTTGATCTCGTGTTAAAAAATACATTATTGCATGTAAGCAAGAAAACAAGGAGAAAGATGATAAGGGCTTTACCTGTGAGTTATAGAATCTCAGTTCTCTTTGGTACTTGAGAGCACCTTCCACCTTCTCAATGGGGTTGATGGGGTTTTTAAAATCAACAGGAGGCCCTTCCGTGGAACACAGAACAAAACCTATCACACCACTGCATTTCAAGGATTTTAGATGAAGGAAACTTAATAACAACGATTGAAGAGAGACAGAGAAAGAAAAATAAAGGTTTTGATCCACATTTTTTTAGAAAACTCAGTTAAACAGCAATACATTTACAATACTGAGCGGCAGATTTCACTTTGGCTTTAGGAGTTTGAGGTTTTTGTAACTATTACAGTTCCAAAATGTTTGCTTTCAAGACACACATTATACACGTTTCTTTAACTGAAACATTTGCCCGGGGTGGCAACAATTTCAATTCTCGCAAGGTACAATGAAAATCCACCACTATCAACTAGAAGCACACTAAAAGCAGCACAAGAGAAAGACACAGCCCAAGATAATTTGAAAGACATAGCCAAACATAGGCTACATAGCAAGAAAAGCGTTTGAAAGCCATAGAGAATACTAGTCTATCAACAATTTGAAATATGTAATTACCTCGGGTATGTGGGAACACTTGCCCATGCATAATGTACAGAGCCTTTAAATATTTCTTGGCAAATGGAGATCATATCTTGAATAAGGTGTGTGTGAAGCCACATACTTTCGGCCATATTACAAAGAACTCCTCCAGGCTTTAATGCCGCAGCTATGGTCTGGAAAAATGGCTTCTCTACTAGTTCCTGGGCAGGACCTAAATTACCAATGTGATTTTGTGAGTTGTTCACCAAAAATATGAAGGAAAAATCATTGCATAATTTACAGATTTCAATAATCATAACATAGTATATGGGTTTAACAATTCGGCAATTCAAATATTTAAACAAGGGTGCTTATAAAAATATGACCATAACAGCCAACATAAAGCAAATCTCAAAATGGAATTTCCTCTTAAAGCACGATCAAAATTCATGAAGGATGGTCTAATACATATATATACTTTTGGAATGAAAATAAGCTTGGGGAAATTTAAAGTTCAGGGCAACCTTATCCAATCTGACATGCTTCTAGGTGAAGACCACAGTTCCAGCTCCAACACTGGTCTAAAATACATATCCAACAATTTATTTGTGACTACACCTATCAGGTTTAAGTATTAAAATGAAGTGATGCACATCTCTCTGAATTTAAAAGAATCAATATAAATTGTCATACCTACAGGATCTGAAGAATCAACAATGATAGCGTCATACTTCCCTTCTGAAGCTCGTCGAAGAAATTCAATAGCTGCCAAATTTCAATTTATGTGAATTCAGTATACGAGGATTGGCAACTCAACAAACAAAAATAAGCCAGCAGATGACAGATATTGATACCATCGCCAACATGAAGGTGTACTCGAGGATCTTCAAATCCGACAGCTAAATCTGGAAAATACTTCTTAGATACCTACAGAATAGCCATGACAATAAGCCCTTCAAGTTATCAATGGAAAAACAAGTGGGACATGCCATCACTTACATCAATAACCATCTTATCTATCTCGCAAATATCGATGTGTTCCACAGAGCTGTGGCGGGAAATTTCCCTCAGAACTCCACCATCTCCACCACCAACGACCAGGACCTGAATTCAGATTAAAAAGCATTTAGCACAATATAAAATTAAGCAGTAAATTTGAAGACAAGCAGGTATTTAATATGCGCCACACAACAAAGAAATCATTTAAGTTGAATTTGCAGAATCATTTGTCTCTTGGTAATAAAGACCATACTTTCAAATAGAAGACACTATTGGTGTGACAAAAGAAATGGAAAGAAAGTTACAGCCAAAAAATATCTTGAAGCCAAAGCAGATTATTTGAAATCTAGCAATTCAGTCAATTGAGCCCTGCCATATGGGCAAATTGATTCCCATATCTATTAGACAACTTATCGTATTGAATTGACAATACAAGTTCAAGGCAAGTGAATTTGGCTACTTGATTTCAATATGCATTAGCAATAACATAATGTGCTCACATGGGATAGTCACTTCATCATGTCTGAGACAATAACTTCCATCATACATGGAGAAAGGAGAAAGGCCTAATTAATCTTAATTAATCAACAGATCCTAAAATTAATAGTATGATTCAACACCACCTGCTTACCTTTTCTTGGTAATCAGCTTCTTTAAACCAACTTTTGAAATACTCTTAGCACATATCATAAACCAAAAACAACAGCTTTGTCACATAATAAATTTAGCTGCTATTATGCCATTTTATCAACATACTGTAAATTACACAATGAACATAACCATTTTTAAGTCCAATGTTTACTTAAAAAAATGGAATACGATGCCCATTGCCATAATTTGTTATTAAAATTGTTCCCAGATTAAGACAAACATCTCCTGCACAATAAAACAAAGAGGGAAGCTCTATTCTTTATAAATAAGTTGATCTTCCACAAGGAAAAACCAAAGACACAAAAAAATAGAATATTAAAAGAAATGAATACTACCAAGAAAGCCCAGTTTTCCAACTTTTTTTTTTCAGTTGCAGCAGTTCAAAGATATGTCAGCAACATATAAATTAATTAAAGCATGGACGTGACCAACAGCTGTTTGTCTTTGTGGAATGGGCTTTAACTACTTAAGTATGAAGTTTTGAGTTCAAATCCTGCCTTTGGGAGAGTTACCCTAATTGAGCCCGAAAACACTCAAAATTTAACTCAATCAGATAGTGTTATATAAATAAATATATATATATATATATATATATATATATATAACAGGCATATAATCCAGCTAGACACCAGGTGAATACTTTTATTATGCATAGAACCACCAACATCCTTAAGAGAAGGCAATCATGATGTTCTAATTTCAACAAGCAAACACTAACTTACAATCTTTACCAGCACCACCAAAGAGGTTTAGTTTACATGACAAAGCGGAAAATAACATTACAGTCACGCACCAAAAAAGGGGTACCCACTGTTCTTTTCCATGCAGTAACTTGTGTGGGTGTGATCAAATTAAACAGGAAGAAGTGTTTTCATAAGAAAAGCAACAAATAAATTAAAAAAGATGCACAACATAGTACAGCGACAAAAACTTGTATGTTAGTTCAACAAGAAAAAAAGGGTAAACTCTGGGTATTTAATTCAAAGACAATTAGATAAATGTATTACTGTTTTGGGGGATGGAATTGAACAAAGGGGAAGGTGAGCTATCATCTCCTGGTAAGCACATTCATCTTTCTCAGTCAACTGAACAATCCCATCAAGAACAAGCACTTTTCCATATGTTGATGACTGCAAACCAATACAATTGGCGTTAATCACTTAGAATTGCTGACAAGAGCAATTCCTGTAAGAGGAAATACTAAACCTCAAAAACCAAGACTTCTTGATACTCTGACTTTTCCTTGTATAATATTTTCTCCACTTTGATTGAGTGTGCTTCTCCTGATGATAACCCGAAAGCTATCAAAGTTAGCAATGCACAGAAAGATGCGCCCTTAGTATTAAATTTCACAAATTTAGGAAAATCAAGGATATTGCATGATTTGCTACATACAACGTTCCAAAATATGTGACAAGGTTTTAAAAACTAAAGAGCTCCATGGGAGAATATGAACTTGGTTTACCCAGCAATACCACAAAGGTAATAAACACAAATACAAAAGTGGACAGACGAGCAAAGCACTAAGGTCTCATTTCGGAGACAGGATGAAATGAAATGAAAAATGATGCACCTGTCCTTAGATTAAAAAAACAAAAAGCATATCAATAATAATAACAAACACATAATAAACATTACATCTCATTCATTATGCAGTGGAAAAGAAATGCTTCTACATCCAAGATACCAATGGAGGCTTTAAAACTACCTGGCCACATAGGGTTGTTGAAATAAACAGATTTTCCAGATTTTTCTGTATCATAGAAGAGAAAGAGGCAAAAAGAATGAGTTATAGAAATCAATGATAAAATATCGTACCTATGTACTGTTACTTAGAACACAACAGACTTTCCCTAAGGTGAAAGGGAGGGGGAATAAATCTAATACAAAAATAAATAGCAGATAATGACCAGAGCAATACTGAGATTCTGAGAACCACCCAGAAACAACAGTAGAATGACACTTCGCCTCAACCTCTGGAGAGGAAGCCTTGGCCTTCAAACAACAGGAAGGAATTCCCTTGTCCACAGCACTCGTGTCACTCGCCTTCCCATCCATAATCTTCTGGCATTCCAAACCTCTTCCTGCGTCTCCCTCCATATATTATCCTTTTCTTTTCCAGCTCCAGTCTCTGAATAAGGAATATATCTATCACATATAACTTCAGCTATGATAATCAGATTTACAAGACCAAAAACCAGTTCCCTTAAGTTCAGAATATATCATCACTTTAACTTTAGAACAATATAAACCAAAGAGAAAATCTACACACAGGCACACCAAACAACAAACAAGGAGAAAAGGAAAAAGAGGAAGCAAAATACAACGGCGCAGTGCCATCTCTTTTTCGTTTTCCTCTCATATTTTTCCTTCCGTTTATTGAGAAAGTCAGGAAATATAAAGCTAGGAGTAGTGGAACAGCCGGATCAAGGAAAGTAGAACAAGCGTGAAAGACCTGAATTACAAAAACAACGAAGAATTTAATTGAAGTATGAAAACTATGTATGCTGGTTCCAAATGGCACATGCATAAAAGAATCTGACAAAAGAAAAAGATGAAAAATAAAGTTGTGACGGTAACTTAATACCAGTTAAAAAGGGCCCTATAATCGGTTCGGTACTTTGGTTATCAAGCAACCGAGAGAAACTAAGAGTGAATAGAAAAAGAGGAGAAAAAACCATAAATACATCGGATTCCCAGACCATGCTAGACCATTCATCGAAAATCTTGGACTAATTAGCTAATAACCTACACCAGACATAAAGTCTTTTTGCTTTAATCGCCTATCAAACCGCAACAAACACAAATTTCCAAAACTTGCGTAGTGTGTTTACTGCCGAACCATATGGAAGCAATAGGGTTTAGCAAAATTAACCAGAGAAAAAAGTAAACTCAGAACTTGCGTCGAACCTCCGTTTGTCCAAGCTAAAGATTAGCCCACCAGAAAAAACGAATGAGACGGAAAATGTTGCATCATTTGGAAGACCATCAAAGTAACGTCAATTAAATGTGGATTCAAAACGAAAAGACGACCTTGAACAAATTCAAGGTGCTAAAAAATACGGAAAACTTGCCTGAAATTAAAGGCAGAAGACTGTTCTTTTTATGGACTCTGCAGAGGACAAAGGGCACAAGTGAGGGTTGAAAATAGACAGTGAGACTCTATTCTGTGACCTTCTTCGGCTTCTCCCTGTCTTGACCACCTCTGCAAGCTTTTGCGTGGTTTCGTCGGTAATGGAGTGTCAACTCTCCAGCCGTATTTATTCGAGATTTTTCCTTTTCTTATTTTATTTTCCCTGGCATTTCTTTTTTTTTTTTTTTTTTAAGTACAAACTGGACTGCATTGATTCACTTCCAGTGGGTTGGGCGTTGGGGTAGGTAGGGGACGAGAGGGGAGAGGATTTTCTCATTTTCCTCTCCCTCATTTTCTTCTCACAGGTCGATCTGGACCGTTGAAATCTTGATCCAACGGTCTAGATTTTAAAAAAAAAATTTAAACTTTATCTTTTTTGAAAGAGACAAAACAGCAATTTTTTTAAAAAAATCTAGACCGTTGGATCAAGATTTCAACGGTCCAGATCGGCTTATGAGAAGAAAATGAGGGAGTGAGAAAATGAGAGGATCCGTGCCCAGGAGAGGGTGGAGACGGGAGAATATTGATCAATTTTTTATTAATGAGAATTTTTTTTAGGGTGTATTTTTGAACTATTGAAAATTTTTTAGGTATAATTTGATCAATATAAGATAAGAAATTTATCTCCTCTCCTTCCCTCCCTCCTCCCTCAGTGTTTGGTTTAAGGGAAGGGAATGGGAAGGGATGAATTCCTTTGGAAGGATATTGACCAAATTATCATTAATGAGAATAATATTATTTTTTGTTGAAAGTTTATTTTTTGAATATTAAAAAATTTTCATGGGCTATTTAATAAGGATGAAAAAACAAATTTCTCTCTCTCTTTTTTTTCTCTCTCTCCCTTCCCTGAAACCAAACAAACTCTGAAGGTGTGTTTGGTAGGATATTGACCAAATTGTCATTAATGAGAAGAATATTTCTTTTTGTTAAAAGTGTATTTTTGGAATAATAAAAAATTTTCATAGACTATATTTAATAAGGATGAGAAAACAAATTTCTTTCTAGTTTCTCCTCATTCCCTCCCTCTCCTTCCCTAAAACCAAACAAGCTTTTAGGATGTGTTTGGTTTGAAAGGAGGGGAACAAGGATATTGACCAAATTATCATCACTGAGAATAATATTTCTTTTTATTGAGAGTATATTTTTAGAATATTAAAAAAAATTTATAAGCTATTTAGTAAATATATATATTAATAATTTAAAAAAACCCTTATCTCTCCTCCCTCCCTCCTCAAACCAAACATAGTGGATATGTTTAGTTTGAAAAAAAGAGATGGAAGAGAAGGGGAGACTAAACTTAGAGGCTATATGGGGATGGAAGAGGAAGGGAGATTAAACTTAGAGGCTATATGGGGATGAAAGGGGAGGGGAGATTAAACTTATAGGTTATCCCCTGCTCCCTCAAACCAAACACACTAAAATACAAGTTTAGGTCGCTCATCAAATTGGTGTTTCTTTTCTAAAATAGTTATAAAAGGTAGAAAAAGAAAGTGTTATAAATATATCTCTTGTATATAAAAAAATTCTTTATTATCTCTGTATCTCATAATTATCTCTTATTATCATCAAGTCTATAGATACTGATTCTGTTAAGATTATAAAATTAAAACATGTATTATATACATCTTGATACTGAATAAAAATTATTTTTTCTTGGGAGTGGCAATGTACCGTTGATACTAAAAAAATACTTCATGGTCTTGAAAAAATAATTCAGGATAAAAATATCTATTTTTAGTAGCAGTTAGTATCCTGAATTACTTTTTCAAGTTCATAAAGTATTTTTTTAGTATCCGCCAATATTCTAAAATATTTATTAAAAAAAAAGAAGCAGAGCTTGTATAAAAAACGTCATAAATTTTTGGTAGAGTAAGGAAATGAACGGTCCGCTGCCATAGCCACTCCCATTTTTTCTTACTCTCTTATTCTCTCTCCCCCTCTTTGTAATAAAAGGAGTAGACCTTTGTCGACGACACAGTCCACTGCTAAGTTGAGCCATCTGCTCACTTGATTAACATTGACAACAGTCCAGTCTCTTTAATTTGCAGCATACCGTGAATTTCATCGATTAGGCCTTTGTCCATATGGAACTCACAATCACCATCTCTGATGAACTGCACTGTTTCCTCATAATCTGTCTCCATCTCAACTCTCCAAGAGCCCAAGTCCCTGGCAACTTTAAGGTCATGGAGGCACACCGTAACATCTTAATTTATTATTATTATTATTGTAAATAATATTAAAAAGTTACTTAGAAATCAAAATATTTAAAAAACAGAGAGAGAGAAAAAAAAAGGAGAAATTCCAATTAGATACAATTTGAATTTCTAAAACCCCCAGAAGTCTCCTGAATTTGTAAAATAATTGAGATGTACTAAGGACCTATGAGAGATATACAAATTCGGGTGAAATTACCCTTTTGTTTTTAATTTTAAATAAACTTTGTTTTTAAAAAAAAAAACCTCACCGGAAGGCCGCCGGCCACCCATGAAGAGGTGGAGGTTTTTTTTTTTTGGGGGGGGGGGGGTGGGGCTTTTTTTTTTAAAAAAAAAAAACCATATTCTTTGAAAGTGTGGAGGGTGGGGTTCGAACCCCAACCCCTCACATATCCATGGGGCCAAGTGGCCACTTGGTTCCTTTAATATATATATACATTAACAAATATATATATTCTTCTTAATATTTTTTCAACGATATTTCCAAAACTTGCAACGGTATTTATAAATTCAATAACGCAATTTACAACTTGTTTTCAAATTTATATTTTTTTCTCTTTAATGTCTCTGAGTAAAAAAAAAAAAAGTTTAACGATATTTACAAAACCTGTAACGGTATTTACAAATTCAATAATGCAATTTACAACCTTGTTTTCAAGTTTACATTTTTTTTCCTTTGGCCAAAAAAAATTTACATTTTTTTCCTCTTTAATGCCTCTGAGTAAAAAAAAAAATCAACGATATTTATAAAACTTGTAATGCTATTTATAAATTTAATAACGTCATTTACAACTTTTTTTCTGTTATGAAATATGCATTATGGGCAGCAAAGTAATTTTACGCTCAGAAATAATTACACAGAAGTCCCTAGGGACTTATGTGTAATTTTGTCATTTGAAGGGATTTAAATATAAATATCTATATTCTTTGGGACCTGTGTGTAATTTTCCCTTTAACTTTTACGTGGAGGGCATGATATGTGCTGCTTCCCCACAATCTGTCTCCATATCTCCATCTCAACTCTCTGAAAGCGCAATTCCCTAGCAACTTTAAGGTCATAGAGGCACCCTGTAACATCTTAATTTATTATTATTATTGTTAATAATATTAAAAAACAATAATTAGAAATCAAAATAAAGGGCCCGTGGCCTTAAAGTTGCCGGAGAGAAAATATAATAATAATAATAATAATGATCCCCCACATGTAAGTTAAAAAGGAGAGAGAAAATAAAATAATAATAAATAAAGAGCCCATGTTCCTTTGTTCATTTTCGTGCTGATTTGACGCCATTCATCCATATTAGTCAAATGCTTCATTTTAAGGATGAGATTGGTATTTAAAATCACTTTTTTTTTCTTACTTCTTTTATAGAAATGATTTCACGATTTTTTTTTCTAATGAAAATAATATTGTGTTGATTAATAAAAATTTTAAGGTTGAAATTTTAAGAGAGTCTTGAATTTTGACAATTGATGACTATATATAGATAAATAAAGGCTAGTGACTAATTTTAATCAATTTAAATTTATTATTTGAGTGTCTTATAATTTTATAATAAATTTCTCTTATAAACATATAATAAATTATGTTTTTGGACTTTTTGTAGATTAAATTTGGGTTAAACAATTTATTTAGGTTAATAGAGGTATTTTTGAAATTTTAATCAGGTTAGTTTTGTATATTTTAAGTTAAATGAAATTATAAGTCATGATTTAAAATTTAAGTTAGATTTTGATTATTTAAAGATTTGAAGAGTTTAATAATTAAGTTGTGCTCAGATAAGAATGGTGCCAATGTGCCACGCGTTTGGAAGCGTGAAGTGCAAACAGTACTACGGAAAACGACATCATGGACCCCCCAAGACAATTTGAGGACGATTTGGTCTGGTACTTTGAGATGACAATTTGAAGACAATCTGGTCTAGTGACACAATATGTGTTTTTGGTCACATGAGGTTTTAGGTTCGATCCCTAATTCATCAGATTCTATGTTTACCGTCTGAAAAAAAGAAAAGAAAAACAAAGAAGGCTGAATGGACTTGGTTCACAAAAAGCACTAAAGCCGCTCACAAAAAGACAAACAGGGTACCGAAAATTGGATTAGTCATGGAACTTGAGAATTTGAGATAATGTGAGGGTGAGAGGTCCAATATTAATTAGCTATATACTTGCTCGGTCTTTAATATAAAACGTATTTAAAAAATTTAATTTTTATCTTAAATATAAAATATAGTTTTTATATTTATCAATATTTTCTTAATTTACCTCTATTGATGCTCTCTTAACAATAATCAAGAAATATAGTGAATGAAAGCATTTAGGAAGATATAGAAGGTGTTTTAAAAAATATATGTCTGAGTAACTAGCCCAACTAATTTTTTTAATTTAATCAAATTAAATAAATGTATCTTATATTAAATATCAAACGAGTACAAAATTAGTTTGAGTTAATGATTGAGTAGACCAATCTACCAATCTAGTTCAATTGGAGTAGGCTTTTAATACTATTTTGGGTCCTAACTATAAAACCTAGTTGACTTTTTTTTTTTTAGAGATTAAGGAAGCTAAATAGGTTACTTAATCATTTTATATGTTGTGTATTCATAGATTATATATTACTCCCTTCAGTCCTAATTATAAGACATAGTTGACTTTTTTGGAGAAATTAAGAAAGCTAATTAAATTACTTTAGAGTATTTTTATTTTTATTTTTTTCTTCAAAGTAATTAGTTTGACTAATAAACTAATATATAATTCAAATATACACAACATATAAAATGATTAAGTAACTTATTTAGCTTCCTTAATCTCTCCAAACAAAGTCAACTATGCCTTATAATTAGGACCGGAGGTAATAGTTTATTTGTTAAACTAATTAGTTTGAAGAAAAATAAAAATACTCTAAAATAATTTAATTAGCTTCTTTAATTTCTTCAAAAAAGTCAACTAGGTCTTATAATTAGGACTCGAGGGAGTACCATATTTATAAAAAAATTTAATTTTTTATAATTATTTTCACAGGAAGAATGGAAGTTTAGTGGTTAACTAACTGCGGTAACATAAATTACAACCATTTGAAGCTTTGTGTCTAGACTAATGGAACTCAGTGGTGAGTAGATTTCATAATCTTTGAGCAAAAAAAAAAAAAAGTAGATTTCATAATCTTGCATCCCAAAAACTGGGAGCTTACTTGTAAAATTTCACATTTTCATTTCCCAATCGGTGAAAGCTTTAATTTGTGTTAAACACTGTGGAATGATGCAAAAGCTTGCAAGTTTGTTTTCAGTATTTTAAAATAGGGGTTATGTCAAGTTACTCCAAAACTACGTCGTTTTGAGTTAGAGGAATTAATAAACTCTCAAAACGACGTATTTTTTGAGTTACGAGAATCAATAATGAAGGATTTTTTTAGTAAAATTCTTATAATAAATACAAAAAATACCTTTTATTAATTCACTTAACTCCCAAAACGACGTAGTTTTGAGGTAACTTGATATAATTTTATATCAAGTGACATAACAAACGATTAACCCTTTAAAATAAATGATAGAAGTTTACTTGCAAACTGTACGCCGACACATGAATAGTTTAATTTATTATATTAATAACTTGTTGATTTCCAAAAACGTCAGTGGGTAGATTAATCACAACACGTTAATGACCCGAGTTTAGGTACAAAACACGGAACACCTATTGTGAAATATATACTCCTTCCGATCCTAATTATAAGAGTTAGTTGATTTTTTTGGAGAAATTAAGGAAGCTAATTAAATTACTTTAAAGTATTTTTATTTTTTTCTTCAAACTAATCAGTTTAACTAATAAACTAATATATGATCTAAAAATATATAACATATGAAATAATTAACTAACTTATTTAATTTCCTTAATCTCTCCAAAGAAAGTCAATTAGCTCTTATAATTAGGACCGGAGGTAGTATTACAATTTTATTGTTGATTTAATCTAAAACTATATCATACATTTAAAACAAGAGAGTCAAGCGCCTCGTAGCGCGATGGCACTAGGGCCAGCCTTAGAAGCTGGCATTCCCCCTTATCCAGGGTTAGAGCCCTGCCTCCCCCTCCCCCCCTGACCGTATAAAAAAAAAAAAAAAAAAAGAGGCACGTAATAGAGTCAAATAAATAGGAGATAAAAGTTATATGGCAATTAATAAACCGTGGAGCGAAAAATGGAAAACTAATTATTAGGAAGACTGTGATATACTACTATCTTATATTTGAAGGAATACAAATTTTTAAAATTGTAAGATGAGGATGAGATTTTGCATCTCCTTACTAAAAAATTTCATAATCTACAAAATTTAAATAAAATTCACAAATTGCCCGCGCAAGTAAATAAATAAATGATAAATATGCACGTGGTGAGATAATTATATAAGAAATTTAGAAATTAAAATAAGTTACATGCGTTTTGGCTCAACAACCAGTACGCCTTAGGGTATGTTTGGTTGGGGGGAGGGAAGGGGAGAGAAAATGGAGAGAGAGAAAATGGGTTTGTAGTGGGAGCCGCAAAAATTTTCTCTCCTTTTTAACAGTTTCCTTCCATTTTCCCTCCCCTCCTCTCCACTCCCCTCCCCTTCCCCAATCAAATACACCCTTAACTTTCTTACCGTGTTAAGGAGGATTCTCTGCTACTGTCGAGACACTTTTCAGAAAAGAAAGCACTATTACAATTGTTTAATTAACTCAATTAAATTAATTATGAACATGCATTATGCGCATCATTTATAATAAATAAAGGGAAAATTCCAACTCAATTGATCCGGCGAATATTTTTTTTAAGTGTGGAACAAATAAATAAACTCAACAGTGTTTTTTAATTGGTTGGGCATCCCAGTTAGAAAGAGACTGGATCGTAGATAGAATGTTGTATATATAAAATGATAATCTTGTAAAATGTTTTGGAAACTATATTGCTATATATTGGGTTGTGTGGAAGGGATATGATAAAATTATGTTCATCGGTTTTCTCATAATTGACTTGAATTTTGACTTGAGTGTTTTGGACAGATACCTCTCTGTTTCAGTATAAAGGAACAGTTTGATAGAAGAAAAAATTGGTAGTGGTGGTGGTATGAGAGAAGACAATATTTTTGAAGTGATTAGCTAATCTTTGGCCAAGTATACTAACATTGACAAACTGAATATCATAGCCTTTGTCTCCTTAGTCATCTAGACACAAACTTGAGTCGTGTCATCGTTGTTTTCCCCTCGTCACACCCCCTTCCTCCAACATAATCGATCAACACACACTCTTAGCATCATTCCTTGGCAAGAATTCTCTTTCTCTCTCTTTATTTTATACTACATTTCTTTTACCTATGCATTTGACCAATACATGCTTTTTTTCCCGCACGAGTAAGCCTTGAAATTTCTCTTAAAAAATAATGGTGCATTGTTTATTGTTTATTCAACATGAATACAGCAGGTACTACCTCCAATTTTAATTACAAGATTAAATTTATAGTAGTACAATTTATACTACAAAATTGATCCTATAGTTAAGACCGGAAGAGTATAATATATTTAAAAAAACTATAACATGGTTGGACACTTGGCCTCAACCGAGTTTAAGGACATGTTTATTTCTATTTTTTTAAACAAAATTTAGTTTAAAAAATTGCTTAGAAATATATTTTTAATTAGGTATTTTTAAAAACTAAAATATCAAAACACTTTTCATATTTTGTTTTTCTATTTTTATTTTTTTCCCCTAAAAAATTGAATGATTTCTTTCTTCTGTTTAAGGCTGCCACATACCTACAACATCGCTGCACAACTGGCACCGACCGCTGCCACTGCCATTGCCACTCCACATGGTTGAAAACGTTTTCTACATTTATATTTAGTATTGAAACATTAATAACCTACTACAACCTATATTTATTAGGAAAAATTATAATGAAGGACTTAAGAAAAATAATATTTATTAAGAAGGACCATAAAAAGTGGTAATTATTTTAAAGGATCAAAAATTAAAATACTAAAATAAAAGGACTAAATTACCCTTAATCAGATTTCCTATCTTTTCATTAACTAAATTTGAAATGATTTTTTCTTCCCATCTTCTTATTAACTGAATATGCAATGATTTTTTCTTACATAAAAATCTAAAGTAATTAATATATAATAATAAATAGATATTAATTCAAATAATTCTTTTCCCATCGTAGAATCACTCCAGATTATTATGCTAGAGAAAAGATATGAAATATGAAGCTTTTTATGGTTGTGGCAGAAGAAGCCTCGTGCGTTGTGCAACCGTCTGCAGTGTTAAACCTGGGATTTTTTATGTCGAGGCAACCAAAAGTACCCGATACATTCAATATTACCCGTTGTTCAATTCCCAGATAAATAGAAAATAAAGTAAAAGGCTCTTAACTCAGAAAAACCCCATCAAAAGAGAAGAACAACATGATTAAAGAAACCAAATCCTTATTTTCTTTCACTATAACCATAAAAAGCTCCATCTTTCCTATATTTTCTTTAACATAATAATCTTGAGTGATTCTACAATAGAAAAAGAATTATTTGAATTGATATCTAGTTATTATTGTCCATCAATTACTCTAGATTCTCATGTAAGAAAAAATCATTCCAGATTTAGTTAATGAGAAGATAGGAAATCTGATTAAGGGTAATTTAGTCCTTTTATTTTAATATTTTATTTTTGGTCCTTTAAAATAATTACTACTTTTTATGGTCCTTCTTAATAAATATTATTTTTCTTAGGTCATTTATTATAATTTTCCCTATTTATTAGTGTAAGAGTTAAATAACTAATTTATAAATATTAAGAAATTACTGAAATTAATCATTTACAATTATTGTGTGTCTATTTTCCTAAAATATCATTTTTAATTATATGCGGATTGGAACAATAAAACTACTTTTTACATCATCCATTTAACATATGCAACAAATAAAAATATTTTAGGAAATAATTATAGTTTTGAAATGTAAAGTGGACTGATTATTATAATTAGAAGTTAAGACCTTAGCATCCAATTTTTTCCTTCAAAAAACCGTCATATAAACAAGATTCACTGAGTTTAATTTTTTAAAGCTCATATTCGAAGCTTCATATCTTTTCTTTACCTTTTTTTTTTAATTAGTAAGGAGAGGGGACAATTTTTTGGGATGCCCCAGCTCCATATAATTTTGATTTTCCTTCCATATTTTACTATATATTTTTTTTTTGTAGAATTTAAATATTATAAAATAAATATAATATGAAAGAAACTCTTAAACTTAATTATTTCATCTTCCATGCAAACATATTATGCATAATTGGATTAATACACACATATAGAGATAAGCTAGATATATTTTCTTCATCTTATGCATGGAAGATAAAATGATTAAAATTTAAAGTTTAAATTCTTTTGTAAAAATAAATAATACAAAATTATTCACCGTCAATATGTATGTAAGGTACTGTAAAATATAATATCTAGAAAACCATTATATTCCAATTATGAACAGTGCACCAATAGAATGCGTGAGAGAATAATAAAATAAAAAAGATCATACCATGAGATTTTGAATAAGTGATCGTTATTTATATCGGATTGCGTTAGCTGAGTTTGAAATTGATCGTTTTTTTAAAAATAAAAGTTAGTTTTTTGTTTTATGTATCAGATAACACATCCTGTCGGCAGGGGCGGGACCAGGAGTGTAACTAGGGGAAAATATTGTAGAATATAATCCAATTTTTTATGAAAGTATATTTTAATCCCAGAAAAATGTTAATATTTCAGCTTAATCCCTCAACTAAATTTTTAGAGGGGATTAAATGAAAGTATTAAAATTTTTATAAAACTAAAATATAATTTACTAAACTCTAGGTTGGATTCTATAATTTTAAGGGTCACACGTAACACCTAGGTCTGTCCCTGCCTGTCGGATAGAAACAAATGAGCCAAAAAAGTGCGAGTGCTTCTTTTTTTAGCGCCTATTTTTAGAGGTCCTTGGCAACTCTTGTCCGCTACTCTTCTCTATTTAAAACGACACTGTTTTGCGAGCAGTTAATGCCTTTTCTTTAAAAGAAATATATATTTTACAATATTAACTGGTATTAAAAAGACACTTCAGGATAATGATTGGTATTGAAAAAATACTTTATGATCTTACAAAATTATTTAAAATCTTAAAAAAATATTTCAGAATACTAACTAGTACTAAAAAAATATATTTTAAGATACTAACTTAATACTGAAAAATACTTCATAATTTTGAAAAATTATTTTATGATATTAAAAAAATATTTTAGGATCCTGAAATATCAAATGAAGTACCTTCCTAATATCATTTAGTACCTTAAAATATTTTTTTTAATATCCTAAGATAATTTTGCAAAATCATGAAATATTTTTTCAATAAAATTTCACATTTTCAGGGGTGAAAGCTTTGTGTTAAACACTGTGGAACGATACAAAAGCTTGCAAGTTTGTTTTCAGTATTTTAAAATAAACTATAGAAGTTTGGGAAAATCTTCTTCAAGGTCCCTTTTACTAAAAAAATTCTAGAAAATGTTCTAAAATTCTGAAAATCCCAGAAAAGACCCCAAAATTATAAAAATTTTAGAAAAGGCCCTTCAGAATTTACGAAGTTATTAACCGAGCTGATATAGTTGTTAGCAAGGTACTGATATAGTTGTTAACTGGGCTGATTTAGTTGTTTAAGAAATTATCAGCCCAGTTAACAACTATATCAGTATCCTGCTAACAACTCACGTTGGGCCTTTTCTATAATTTTTAGAATCTTGTGGCATTTTCTAAGATTTTCAGAATTTTGAAGTCTTTTCTAGAATTTTCATAATTTTGGGGCATTTTTAAATTTTTTTTTAATAATACAGGCTTTGAAAAGGATTTTCCTTATAAGTTTACTTGCAACCTGTACACCTACTCATGAATAATTTAATTTATTATAGAAATAACTTGTTGATTTCCAAAAACGTCAGTGTGTAGATTAATCACAACACGTTGATGATATTGACCAAAAAAAAAAAACAACAACAACAACACGTTGATGACCGGAGTTTAGGTACAAAACACGGAACATGTGTTGTGGAATATATATGATTATTTTATTGTTGATTTAGTCTAAAACTATATCAAACATTTAAAACAAGAGGCACGTAATATTGTCAACTAAATATAATATCTTACTCCCTCCAGTCCTAATTATAAGAGCTAGTTGACTTTCTTTGGAGAAATTAAGGAAGCAAAATAAGTTACTTAATCATTTCATATGTTAAATATTCTTAGATTATATATTAGTTTATTAGTCAAACTAATAAGATTGAAGAAAAAAAATAAAAATAAAAATGCTTTAAAGTAATTTAATTAGCTTTTTTAATTTCTCCAAAAAAGTCAACTAGCTCTTATAATTTAGACCGGAGGTAGTATATTTATCTGACTCTTTGATAATTATCAGGAAGACTGTGATATACTGCTATCTTATATTTGAAGGAATACAAATTTTTAAAATTGTAAAACGAGGATGAGATTTTGCATCTCCTTACTAAAAAATTCAGAGTCTACAAAATTAAAATGAAATTCACTAATTGCCAGGGCAAGCGAATAAATAAATGAATGAATATGCACGAGGTAGGATAATTAAATAACCTACTACATCCTATATTTATTAATGTGAGAGTTGAATAATTAATTTCTAAATATTAAAAATTAGTGAAATTAATCATTTGCAATTATTTTGTGTCAATTTTTCTAAAATATCATCTTTAATTATATGCATTAGAACAAATAAAATCACCTTTTATATAAGGGTAAAGGATTTATCTAATTAGTGGAGATAGAGTTATCTCCAGTGACTCCAAAATTACATCATTTTGGATTAATGAAAGACGTTTCGGTAATTTTGTTTATTTTTTTAATCATATATGTTTTACCAAAACACCATTCATTAATTCACCTAAATTTACTAACAAACCTTTTATTAATTTAAAACGACGTAGTTTTGGGGTCACTGGAGATAACTCAATCTCCAGTGACTAGAGAAATATTTTTCCCTTTAAATAAACCTTTCAATATGTGCAACAAATAAAAATATTTTAGGAAATAATTATAAATTTGAAATGTGAAGTGGACTGATTATTAGAATTAGGAGTTAAGACCCTAGCATCCAGATTTTTCCTTCAAAAAACCGTCATATAAACAAGATTCACTGATTTTTATTTTTTAAAGCTCATATTCGAAGCTTCATATGCTTTCTTTACTTTTTTTTAAAATTTAATTAGTAAGTAGAGGGGAAAATTTTTTGGGGTGCCCCAGCTCCATATAATTTTGATTTTCCTTCCATATTTTACTATATGTTTTTTTTTTGGGTAGAATTTAAATATTATAAAATAAATATAACATGAAAGAAACTCTTAAACTTAATTATTTAATCTTCCATGCATGCATATTATGCATAATTGGATTAATACACATACACATACAGATAAGCTAGATATATTTTCTTCATGTTATGCATGGAAGATAAAATGATTAAAATTTAAAATTTAAATTCTTTGATAAAAATTATTCACCGTCAATATGTATATAAGGTACTGTAAAATATAATATCTAGAAAATCATTATGTTCCAATTATGAACAGTGCAGTGCACCAATAGAATGCGTGAGAGAATAATAAAATAAAAAATATCACACCATGAGATTTTGAATAAGTGATTGTTATTTATATCAGATCGAGTGAGTTTTTTTATTGAAAGTTAGTTTTTTGTTTTATACTCTCTCCAGTCTTATAACATTTTTTATGTGTTATACAAATAACACATCTTGTCGGCAGAGGCAGGACCATAATTAGGGGGAAAATTACAAAATAGAACCTTTTTTTTGAAAGTGTATTTCAACCCATAAAAATTTCAATATTTTTAATTTAATTCCTCAACTAAACTTTAAAAAGGGATTAAAATGAAAATATTGAAATTTTTATGAAGTTAAAATGTAATTTACTAAAACTTTAGGTTGTATTCTGTAATTTTAGGGGTTACCTCTAGCCCCTTAGATCTGTCCCTCCCTGTCGGATAGAAACAACTGAGCCAAAAAAGTGCGAGTGCTTGTTTTTTCGGCACCTAATTTTAGAGGTCCTTACTCCTTACCAACTCTAGTCCGCTACGCTTCTGTATTTAAAACGCCGTTTTGTGTTGAAACACTGAGCAGCTGTGCCTTTTGTTTTAAAAAAATATATATATATTTTACGACACTAACCATTATTAAGAAAATATTTCAGGATAATGGTTGATATTGAAAAAGTACTTCATAATCTTGTACAATTACTTAAAATCTTTAAAAAAAAAAATTAGTGTATTGGTACTAAAAAGATACTTTAGGATACTAACTTAGTATTAAAAAATACTTCATGATCTTGAAAAACTATTTTATGATGTTAAAAATTTATTTCAGGATCCTGAAATATCACATAAAGTACCTTCGTAGTACCTTTCAATACCTTTAAATATTTTTTTTAAGATCCTAAAATAATTTTACAAAATAATGAGATATTTTTTAAGTAAAATTTCACATTTTCAGGGGTGAAAGCTTTGTGTTAAACACTGTGGAACAATACAAAAGCTTGCAAGTTTGTTTTCAGTATTTTAAAATAAACGATAGAAGAGTACTTGCAACCTTTACACCGACACATGAATAATTTAATTTATTATATTATAGTAATAACTTGTTGATTTCCAAAAACGTCAGTGTGTAGATTAATCACAACACGTTAATGACCGGAGTTTAGGTACAAAACACGGAACATGTATTGTGAAATATATGTGATTATTTTATTATTGATTTAGTCTAAAACTATATCATACATTTAAAACAAGAGGCACGTAATATAGTCAAATAAATATAATACTCCGTATCTTATATTTATCTGACTCTGTGATAATTATTAGGAAGACTGTGATATACTGCTATCTTATATTTGAAGGAATACAAATTTTTAAAATTGTAAGATGAAGATGAGATATTGCATCTCCTTATTAAAAAATATTTACAATATACAAAATAAAAATAAAATTCACTAATTGCCAGTGTAAGGAATAAATAAATGAATAAATATGCACGAGGTGGGATAATTATATAAAATTTAAAAAATTGAAATAAGTTGCATGTCGTTTTGGCTCAACAGCCATGCACGTTAGCTTTCTTACGTGGACTATCGAGACATTTTCCAGAAAAGAAAGCACTATTACATTTGTTTAATTAACTCAATTAAATTAATTATGAACATGCATTGTGCGCATCATTAATATAATAATAAATAAAGGAAAAATTCCAACTCAGTTGAGCCGGCGAATATTGTTTTTTAGGTGTCGGACAAATAAATAAAATGACTCAGTGTTTTTTAATTGGTTGGGCATCCCAGTTTGAAAGAGACTGGATCCATCGATGAAAATGATATTAAATCTCAAATAATAGTGGACAGTTCAAAGATATCATGAGATTCTTCTTACTAATACAAAGAAGCACGTTATTGACGAGTACTTCCTATAAGTTAGTGACACGCAATCCATTATTTTAAAAGAGGGATCTAATACCCATTACGTGGCGGATGGTGGATGGTCCTCAGTCCAAAGATTCTTCGTTGCTTTCTAACCGCACGATTGTTCAACGTGATGGTTCAGCTTATTTCTTCTTGGAAGGTTCTCGATGTTCTTACTTTTTCAAATGTACTTCTCTCTATTCTTTTTTGGATAAATACTTGTCCTTGTGTCGGTAGAGACGGTTTTTCTTCTAACATGACGAGATCAGTTACGTCTTGACTTTTGTACTCTAATTTTATTTATAATTTTCGTTTTGCCCAAATCACATATACTAAAAAGAAAAAGAGGTAGTTAGTTCAATGATTATGATATGAATTTTCAACTTTACCCTCATTCTTTAACTCATTCTTCTCTCTATTTTCATTGGTACAATTAATATAGGCAAAATTGTCACAATCTCATTTATTTGGTCAAATGAGACTTATGAATAAGACTTTTGGTCAAAAGGTATTCATAAATAGGATTAGAGTGGCATGTTTTTCTAATGGTAATTCAAATATGCCCTTATCTGTTATTCTGTGCTTTCGTGGTTAGTTTTTACACGCACCCTTGGGACAACAGGGACCAGGGGAGAAGATTGGAATAATCAAATTGGATTCATTTTAGCTAAAAATTACTATTACCTCCAGTCCTAGGGGAGTATATTTTTCATGGCAAAAACTACCGTACATCTGTTTAATTTTAGTATTTCAATCATCGATCGTAAGATTTTTACAAATTCTTTAAATAAATTCACAAATTGCAAATCAAAATTTAAAAAATTTGATATAATTTTCACAAGTTCAGATAAGGTTTTTATTATTAATTTTACCAAAGTGAAAAATTAGACTCCGAAGAACAATTGTGTCATTCCCTTTTGATTTTAAAAATAACAAATCAAGCCCTAGTACCTTTTTCCATTATGAATATTTGAAATATTTTTTTGTTTTATTGAGATTTTTAAAGTTTTCTTAAGAGATTTTTCGTAACAAACTTTATGGGGTACTTCCTAACATCAGGGGAAAACACTCAAATTGATAATTTTAAAATTATTATTTGGATTTAGGTGCATCCATCACCTTAAAGTATTTTTTTCTAGATATATCCACTACTTTAAAGTGTTTTTTTTTTGTACATCCAGCATCTTGAAGTAATTTTTTTAGGTACGTCATACATCTTAAAACATTTTTCGCTCATTCTGCACCAATGCACAAAAAATACTCTAAGATGTTGGATATACCCTAACTGTTACTCCATATAATCCTTAATATAAGACATACCTATCTTATTTAATTTAATTAAGGAAGTTAGATAAATTAATTAATATGACATGTATTTTCTTAAACACCCTAATTATATTCCTTAATTTTCTCACTCCCTTTATTACTTAATTATGGCTGAGGAGTATCAATAGGAGTAAATTATGAAAAGATTGAAAAATATAAAAATTACGTTTTATATTCAAGATCAATACTAACTCACCAGATATGTCTTATTAAATACAGAGAATCATTATTTATTTATTTTGCTAGGTACATGTTTCCTCCTATTGGAGACCATTTTGTTTGAGACTTTATCGGATACTAAATGTGAATACATGTCCTAATAAGAATTCAAACTTTAATTTATCATGTTGTAAGGGACTAACATTTTCACTGGAGGCAACTGTATATATATATATATATTGTTTTTGATACAAGAGAAAAGGCAACTATTTTTTGGTACAACTCTTATTATCTTTATTTATGATTCTTTTGGGCCGGGTCACTGTGTTATTCTTCATTGGGTCGGTCAAAATTGATTTCCTGAAATGGACAAACAAGCCCAAAACGGGGTGGCGTCGGGGACACCCCACGTGATTGGATTCTCATGGGGGATCCAAAAAGCCGAAGTGAAGCGTCCAGATTCTTCCTCGTTTGAGGGATTGAACGACACGCCTCAAGAGCGGAGGTAACAACCCAAGAAACATGATTATTAGCACGCAGACCCAAGAACAGGGTACAAATCAGTTGAGTAATGCAAAAATACTTCGGGTATAATAGAAATTACACTGTGTGTCAGTAATGAAAATTTTCTAAATATTACCCATATTAAATTTATTTAGAGAGATTTAAAATCTAATACAATGTTTATCTAAGGGTTAAGATACGTTTAGTGGCTTCAAATATTTATCAAACACTTTGACGTATCTTTTTAGATGTATTTATCATCTTAAAGCATTTTGTGGCACACTTTTACTTTTAAATTATTACTTTTTTAGGAGTAATCCTTGAACTTCCAAAAAGTCCTCTAAATGAAAGTGTATTAAACAGCCTAACTGATTTTATTCTAATGTCCTAGATGAACCAAAAAATACTTCATGCGTTGTGGAAAAATACTTTAAAATGTTAAATGCATCATAGATTATTCTAAAATATTGGATGCATATGAGAAAATATTTCAGATGGTGGACACACCTTAACCCACTGCTATAAGAAATGGATTTTACTTCCCTAAAAGGCATCCATTTTTTAAAAAAGGACGTTAAAAAAAAAGCAAGAAAGAAGAAGTGGTATTTTTATTTAGAGTCTCATTATTAAAAAATATGCCAAAAACCGACTTTTTGCATCCCAATTTAAAAAAGGCACGCCAATAGCAGAGACTTTGACATCCAAACTATAAAAAAGAGGCCAAAAGTAAAGCTTTTGGTGCTAATAAACTACTATTATTGACGTCCTTTTTAGAATTGAAACGCCAAAAACGATCTTCTAGCTCCATATTAAAAATTAAGACGCCTAAAGTGGCCCACATCTGTGGCTTAATTTCAAAATATTTCCTTTCCCAAGCCCTACTTCTTTGTGCAGCTCTAATTTCAAAAAGTACATAAGACCGAGATGGGAGGCTAGCACGTATATCTCTTGAGTGAAGGAGGTTGACAACGACGTCAATGTTAATGGGTGAGGTGGAGGGTCGGAGGAGGCAAGACGAGTATATCTTTTTCTCTCCCTCTATCTTTAGTCTCCACTGGTTGTTGTTCGCCACCATCCATCTTAGGCTCAAGGTTCATCGTCGAGCATCTCAAATCTAAACTTGAGTTTGTGTTGGTGCGATTTTAAATCCAGCCTAGAACATTTCAAGCACCGACTAATCAACTTGAGTTTGTGTTGGTGCGATTTGAACATTTCGATTTCTTCTTTGCTATGTTCAAGTCCAACATAAATTTGGAACACTTCGAGTGCCGGCTCCCATCCTTTTTTATGTACCTTTGAAATTTCATCTACTTTTAAGATTTATTTTGTTGTTAGGGATGGTTTACATTAATCATATTCGTCTAATGTATGGTGTCTTAAAATTGAGAGTTGTATTTCACATGATTATTATAAGATTTTGAAAGTGGATTGTCCTTGTTGGTTTAGGGCTAAGTGACACCAAAGTGATTATTATTGGTTTCGGGCTAAGTGACACCATAGTGGATTGTTCTCGTTAATTTCGAGCTAAGTGTTGATTTTTCACCGCCGAGCTGAGGGTTAACCTTTCTCTGCTTCTATGAGCACAGAAATAGCATCCGGACAAATAGATAAGCACCGATTTAAATTTGGGGGTTATGTCACTCACTTAAGCGACCCTTGAAGTTATTCTTGGTTTCGGGTAAGTAACACCAGAGTGGATTGTTCTTGTTAGTTTCAAGCTAATTGCTGATTTTCACCGCCAAGTTGAGGGTTAACTTTTCTCTGCTTCTATGGGCACAGAAATGGCAGCCAAACAAATAGATGAGCACCGATTTAAATTTGGCGGTTACGTCACTCACTTAAGTAAACTCTGAAAAGAAACATAGAAAAAGTCTAAAAACGAACGTTAAAAGTATTTTTTATATTAGTATCCCTATATCTATACTGAATATAATGTAGGCAAAATTGGAAAAATAAACTCCTCTCCTCTCTTGATTTTGGTCATGAGGGGGGGGGGGGGGGGGGGTCGTTAACTTGGTCCATTTCCATTGAAGATCTCCATAAAGTAAACTTCATTACTCGGACACCAGGATATGAGCTCTGATCCAACATTTTCCAACATGACTCTCAGAGAGAGCCTAACTGCCGTGCAGTGGCAACAAGAAAAAGAATAAGAATATACGGATGCCCAGTCAAGTTTTTCCATATGAAGAACACACACAACACATCATCAGCTAGCAGCTTCAAAGAGAACGACGTTAGTTATTATAAATGTGGCTCCTGAGCTGAACTACTATCACACTTGTGTTATCGCTGCTTCCTTTTGCCATTGCTAGTTCCGCTAACACAGCTGCCGCCTCACTTGCCGGGCTTTGATGATTTTGAAGCTCCGACGAATAATTATTCCGCCGTCCTTGCCGACTCAGACACTTCCTTACAACCTCACACGCAGCTTCACTGGACATCACGTCCCACAAACCATCACTCGCCAGTATAAGAAACTCATCCTTGTTAGTTCTCTTCGTCACCGTCACTTCTGGTTTTGATATTACGTAAGGTCGAAGGTGTTGGTCTCCTGCATCACTTCAAACTTTCAGTGCATATATAGAACGTGAGAGGAATAAAGCGCAGGAACACATAATTAATTAATGACGCTGTGAGATATCATTACTGTGAAGCTACACACCAAAAAAACCCAAGAAAATATTTATTTTTTTATTAAAAAAAAAAGAGAACTGGACGCGTGTTGTTTTCTGCAGACTGCCGTGCAGTTAACTGATACGAAGAGATAAAAGCATGCATGCCACGGAATTACGCAGCTGCTGGGAAAGGGAGATATGGACTGGGATACAGATCCGTATTCTATTAAACCCTTAATTTCGGCTTTTTAATTATGCAACCTAATTAAGCTCCGAGTTCAAATGTTGTATATATATATTTATATAGACATGTGTCCGGCCAGAATAATTGGACCATCCCAAGTGTTTGACGGAGAGAGCATTATTGTACTATGCGCGCGACCGTAAAACCTAACACTTCAATTATAATATTAGATTTGATATAATAAGACGTTAAACATAGATACTTAAGCAAAGGTAGAGCCGTCGAAGCAATGGCAGGTCATTACTATTAGCTGAAGATAACATAATAAATGAGCAAGCGAGCGCTCTGAAGATCTTCGAATCTCATTTCCCATATAATTTATAAGCCTATATTCTACTCTCCTTTAATCTACGTTGCTTCTATGAATTTAGATCCATCTCTAAAATTAAAATAATCTCCGGTCCTAATTATAAGATTTAGTTTTTTTTTGGAGAGATTAAGAAAGCTAAATAAGTTACATAATCATATCATATGTTGTGTATCTTGAGATTATATATTACTAATTAGTTTGAAAAAAAATAAAAATAAAAATATTCTAAAGTAATTTAATTAACTTCTTTAACCTTTCTAAAAAAAGCGCCTAGGGAGTAGCTAGTAGCTAGGAAGACATTTATTTACCACGATCATATTGTAAATATCATTTTTTTTTGTAGAGAATTCAGAAACAGAAAAATTAAACAAAAAATAAATGATAATGTAGAAGTATATATGTGAATAATATGGTTCATCCGTTTCTACCATTCTTTTTCTCACTTTACCTTCTTAACTCTATTCTATAAGACTGATATGATACAAAAGGAAAACATACGGACTCGATGTTCTATACTTTTTGAAGAGTGTCATTTAACGATTTAATATATGGAGAGGGCAAATCGCGTGGTTAAATTAACTAATTAAATAAATATATTGATGCGGAAATCACGTAATACTAACCAATAGATCTGGACGTGGCAAGAACTCCTAGAACGCGGTGGCCGTTCCAGTTTATGACCCTTCCACCGGCGGCTTCTATTCGCATCAACTCGTCAGGCTTATCAGGCTGTGAATCGTGAAAAATAGTGTGAATTGGAATGATTGATGATTCAAGCTATACATAAATTCAACAATCTTAGAAAAAGCTTATATTAGCTTGCAAGCTCACATTAATACAAATAATTTGGGGCATTTTCATGCGACTGATGAAATAATTAAAGCTTATTATACGTGTATATGGTACCTTATGATCATCAGACAAGGCGAAAGCCTCACCTCCTCTTCCCATCACCGCCCTACTGTCGCCGCAATTGGCCACAACCACCTCATCCTTTCCCACCACGGCCACAACCGCCGTAGATCCCACCGTCCGCACTGCCGCATTATCCGCAAGTTCGCTATCCATTTTAGCAAAACACCCTTCCATCATTGCCTCCCAATCCACTTCGCCACCATTCCTTCCAAGCCTCTCCAATTCCTCCGCCACCAATTGGTACAATCGCTCCCGGCACGCCTTCGCCACCTGGGACCCACCGTGGCCGTCGTAAACCGCAAAGAAGTCACACTTTGTTCTCTCCCTCACCACAAACCCCGCCTCTATGCTCACGGCATCTTCCATCTCTTTCCTTCTACCTATCAACGACACCGAACCGTAAGATAAATCCTCCACACCACAGCAATCCTCTTTGTATTTCTCGCCGTTCTTTACCACCAAACTCGACCGATCATCCTCCTCCTTCGACGCCGCCGTCGTTAACGACAATGATATCTGCATCGATTCATGAATCTTCCTACCTTTACTCTCCGACTCCGCACAACCGGTCTCCTCCTCACGATCTTCGGAGGCAACATGGATTTTCGCTTCACAGGTATACTTCAACCTCAATCGCTGGATTTTAAGTCTTCTCAGCCGAGCATTCTTCAATTTCATGACAGTGTCAGGGCACATGGAGTTGGAATCAGAGTCTAGTTGCCGGAGGCCCGCCGTGGGCGACGGCAGGTGACGTTTCAGATTCTTCATGATGTTTACATGTGAGAGAAGAAGGGAGAGGCATAGTGGCTGATAGCAGAATTTAAAGTCGGGGACAAAGGAGGAGTGAGAGATAAAAAAGGAAGTGAATGATGGCCGTTGGATTAGTAGAGAAGGGAGTGGATCTGGTGACACATGGGGTGATTAAGAACCAGAGGGAGATGGACGTGGACGGTTGACATGAGAGTGAGGGGCACGTGGAGGGGCGATGGAGAGGGAAGTGATTGAGAGGTGGGTAAAAGATATGTTGGGATCCGGGAAGGTGGGGTCGGTTGGTAAAATGTGGAGGAGAAGGGTGTTTACGTGTCGTGTCCGCGGTTGCTTTCCGTACTTTTATAACTTTTGTTGATTTGTCCCTCGTGGGACCCAAGAATTTGCATTCCGTTCGGGCGCCTCTCGTGCGCCACGTGTATACTATAGGTGTTCCATTTGGGCCCCAGCTCCGTAGATATTTTTGAACCGGCGACTCCCTCTTTCTTTAATTTCATCCTCCGATTTTCTGTTGTAGCCAATACCATTATTTTTGCATGAATGATGTCTAGTCTAGATAATTTTAATTTAATCACGTTTGCATAGATTATCGTTATCCTTTTGTTTTATTGATAATCGAATAATCAAGCTTTTGGGAGTCGGATTGATCCTTGGATTCCATCGATCGTCTTGAAGCTCATAAAGGGCCAAACAACTTCGTTTCTTTCATTCACAGAAGGCCATGATCGTGAATGCAATTGACAGCATAGTTTGATTCTTGTCTGACAAAACAACTATGGTACAGTTTGAAGGAACTAAAATGGTGCAATTTCTTGTGTCTTTCTCAAGAGTAAAGGACCAAAGTGGAAACAATATAATGATGGATTTGCAATATTCACGAGGATGACATTTAGAATGGCAGGGTCCCAGGCAGATTGAATGGCTCGTTATATTTGATGGGCACAAGCATCTGCTTCTCATGAGGACGAACACCTCTGGGTGCAACAAAATAACATGAATGTAACATCTATAAATTCGTCATTTATTTTTTTTCTCTCCATAATTTATAAATTTTGATTGAATCACTCAATCAACTCATCAGTGCAACACTGCATGATCTTTACGAAGCAACTATATATTTTTTTTCATTGTTAAAATCAATACTAGCATTTTCAACCAAAAAAAAAAAAACAATGCTCTTCTTGTCCTTAATATAAGACATATTTTGGGAGTTAACCTTGATCCTAAATATAAGACATAATTTTCATATTTGTCAATATTTTCCTAATTTACCCCTATTACAGTAATGCTTTCTCAACAATAATTAAGGAGGAAGAGATTGGGGAAATCAAGAAAGATGATTAGGGTATTTTAGAGAATTTATGTCATATTGACTAACTTAACAATTTTTCTTAATCTAATCAAATTAAGTAAATATGTTTTATGTTTTTTTTTATATGAATATGTTTTTTGTTTTTTTTTTGGGTAAAAATATGTTTTATGTTTTGGAAAGGAGGGAGTATCATTTTGTTTATGGGCCTTAAGAAACCACTAGCATGTGACAATTCATGGACTGAACCAGGCTCAAATTAATTCGTTGCTCACATAATGACCCAAAATGACATCAGGGCCTTCATTTCCCTATATGATCTTGGGCGATAGAATTGTCAAGATTTTTGCTGGGTCTACTACTCTGCACTCTGAGTTTCTGTTCGGGGGTCATGTTCTCATATTCTCTCTTTAAATTCTGTGTTTGAAATCTCATAGAATCAGTATTGCAAAACTAAATGTAATTTTTCATATCTTAAAAGCATTGGAGTAAAATGCACTGCAAGGCAAATAATTCAAGTAATGTTATAAAATACTGATATGATAATGAAAGACATTCACGAAATACATAATTGTACGTTAAAGCGGACTGTTGAACATTGAACTTCTTCCATCCGTTCAAATGAAACTATTTCCGTTTCTACCGCTAGCTATTCTCTGGAATCAATAGTCGAAGAATTTATGTAGTCAATGGAAACTCCAACGCTAAGTTGCTAACTACACCTTATTCAATTGCTCATCTTTGTTGCAGTTAAGCCCCTCAAAAGTTCATCAAAGAATGGAAAAGCAAAGTTTTAATTAAAGTAAAGACAAGGGGTCAGAGTCAAATTCATGATGCATCTTAACATGGTTAACTTGGTTGGTTGGCTTCATCGGGGAGGCATTCCGGCCAGCTCTGGTTTCTAAATCTGCCAAGTGGTTCATTTCAGAAGTCCAAATCTGACTCGTCAAAAACTAGCTTTTTGGGAGAGAGATTTTGCAGGATATAGCTATGAAGCTTGAAATTGTGGGACTGCAAGGCATTTAGAGATGTTTTTTTATCGTATGGAGGAAGCAGAAGGTGATTATTTAACCTCGTCACCCATCTCATTTGCTTATGCTGACCCTGTTTTTTTTTTTTTTTTTTTTCAGAAATCAGATTGCAATTTCTTGCTTGGAGCATAAGATATTCTCTATAAATACCAATTTAAAACCACATCTTTGCAAAAATGAAATATAGTTTTTCATACTCTACAATCATTGAAGCAAAAATGCATAGCAAGGTATAATAATACAAGCATTGAATCAAAACACTGCTTTGATATTTTAAATGAAGATGTTCAAGCAATATATAACTGTCACAAAGCAGATTTGGTGATCATTTACCCACTTCGATCAGTTCAAACTATTTTGGTTGCTAGAGCTGTTCTCTGGATCATCATCACTAGCATCAATGGGATTTACGTAGTCACCTGAAGCAGATGACAATGTTTGGTCAGACTTGAATTCATGTTCCTCTGTAGTAGTTTGATTCAGGTTGAGTTTCTCTTATAACCTCTTTCTCATTATCCTTCATCATCTCTAGATCATATCTATCCAATTAATCACAATACCACTTTAACTTTTCTCTCACTTTTCCAATCAATGGCTCAGATAATGTTAATGAGAAAAAATGAAAAAGAAGATTATGAGCTAATCTTCTTCCTCTTCCGTTTGATCCATAGGATACAAAAATGGCTTTGGAGGCATCTCAAGTCTCTCAACTTTTGCTTCTAACATCTCGTGGGACCCAAGAATTTGCATTACGTTTGGGCGCCTCTCGTGCGCCACGTGTATACTGTAGGTGTTTCATTTGGGCCCCAGCTCCGTAGATATTTTTGAACCGGCGACTCCCTCTTTCTTTAATTTCATCCTCCGATTTTTTGTTGTAGCCAATACCATTATTTTTGCATGAATCATGTCTAGTCTATAGATAATTTGAATTTAATCACGTTTGCATAGATTGTCGTTATCCTTTTATTTTATTGATAATCGAATAATCAAGCTTTTGGGAGTCGGATCAATGGAATCCATCGTCTTGAAGCTCATAAAGGGCCAAACAACGTCGTTTCTTTCATTCACAGAAGGCGATGATCGTGAATGCAATTGACAGCATAGTTTGATTCTTGTCTGACAAAACAACTTTGGTACAGTTTGAAGGAACTAAAATGGTGCAATTTCTTGTGTGTCTTTCTGAAAAGTAAAGGACCAAAGTGGAAACAATATAATGATGGATTTGCAATATTCACGAGGATGACATTTAGAATGGCAGGGTCCCAGATGGAATGGCGCGTTACGAAGTTGACATATTTGATGGGGACAGGCATCTGCTTCTCATGTGCCAAAATGCGGCATGCAAAGGATTCACCCAGAATTCGGGTTCCATAGCCTGTCCAACTAACAAGATCATGTTTTTTTTAAAAAAAAAATTAAAACAATTCCAATTTTTTAAAATGATGACTGGGAAAACATTTCTGAACTTTGCTTCGGCTTGATGATTGTCCCATAAGTCCATACGATGGCTCTCTCTCTCCCCCTGTTTAACTTTTCTTTTCTTTTCTGGTGTCTATCTATCTTGTTGGACCCAATTCTATTTAAGATATTATCGAAAACTAAATATAGACAGACACCTGTGGGTGGAACAAAAAAAAGATGGACGTAACATTTATAAATCCGTCATTCAATTTTTTCCCCATAATTTATAAATTTTGATCAAATCTCTCAATAAACTAGTTAGTGCAATATAATGCTGCATGATCTTTACCAACCAACTATATTTTTTTTAATTGTTAAAATCAATAGCATTTCCACAAAAAATAAATAAATAAATAAATACTCGTCATATTCTTAATATAAGACATATATTGAGAGTTGATTTTAGTCTTAAATATATAGTTTTCATATTTATCAATATTTTCTTAATTTACCACTATTATATACGTTCATACTCCCTCAACAATAATAAAGGAGGAGAAGGATTGGAGAATCAAGGAAAATAATAGGGTGTTTTAGAGAATTCATGTGATATTGACTAACTTAACTAATTTTTTTAATTTAATCAAGTCAAGGAAATATATCTTATATTAAGGACTAGAGGGAGTAATATTTTGTTTCTGGGCCTTAAGAAACCACTAGAATCTGACAATTTGTGGACGGCCTAAATAATTGAACTGGGCTCAAATTAATTCGTTGTGCACATAATGACCCAAAATGAGACCAGGGCCTTTATTTCCCTAAAATGATTTTGGGCTATAGAGTTGCCTAGATTTTTGCTGGGTCTAATGCTGCACTCTGTGAGTTTTCTGTTCGGGTTCATGTTCCCATATTTTCTCTTAAAAATCTGTGTTTAAAATCTCATAGCATCAGTATTGCAAAACTAAATGTAGTTTTTCATATCTTAAAGGCATTGGAGTAAAATGCACTGCAAGGAAAATAATTCAAGTAATGTTATAAAATACTGATATGATATTTTAAATGAAAGACGTTCAAGAAATACATAATTGTACGTTAAAGTAGACTGATGAACATTGAAGTTCTTTCATCAGTTCAAATGAAACTATTTCCGTTGCTACCGCTAGCTATGCTCTGGAATCAAGTTGAAGAATTTATGGAGTCAATGGAAACTCCAATGCTAAGTTGCTAACTACACCTTATTCAATTGCTCATCTTTGTTGCAGTTAAGCCCCTCAAAAGTTCATCAAAGAATGGAAAAGCAAAGTCTTAATTCAAGTAAAGACAAGGGGTGTCAGAGTCAAATTCATGATGCATCTTAACGTTGTTAACTTGGTTGGCTTAATCAGGGAGGAATTTAGGCCAGCTCTAGTTTCTAAATCTGCCAAGTGGCTCATTTCAGAAGTCCAAATCTGACTCCTCAAAAACTAGCTTTTGGGGAGAGAGATTTTGCAGCATATAGCTATGAAGCTTGAAATCGTGGGACTGCGAGGCATTTACAGATGTTTTTTTTATCGTATGGAGGAAGTAGAAGGTGATTATTTAACCACGTCACCCATGTCATTTGCTTCTCCTGACCCTGTTTTTTCAGAAATCAGATTGCAATTTCTTGCTTGAAGCATAACATAATCTCTACAAATACCAATTTAAAACCACATCTTTGCAAAAATGAAATATAGTTTTTCATACTCTACAATCATTGAAGCAAAAATGCATAGCAAGGTATAATAATACAAGCATTGAATCAAACACTGCTTTGATATTTTAAATGAAGATGTTCAAGCAATACATAACTGTCACACAGCAGATTTGTTGATCATTTAGCCACTTCCATCAGTTCAAACTAGTTTGGTTGCTAGAGCTGTTCTCTGGAACATCATCACTAGCATCAATGGAAGGACTTACGTAGTCACCTGAAGCAGATGACAATGTTTGGTCAGACTTGAATTCATGTTCCTCTGCAGCAGTTTGATCCATAGGATACAACAATGGCTTCGGAGGAATCTCAAGGCTCTCAACTTTTGCTTCTAACATCTCTATTACTTTGTTCATAGACGGGCGATCTGCAGGTTTCAGTTGAATACACCACCATGCTATTATGAACATTTTCTTTGCCAAATCTTTTTCTTCATCCGTCAAATCTTCCATTTCAATGTCTTCCTCTTGAGCGAACTGATCATACATCCATAAAGGAAAATATGCATTGCTTGTGTGCTCAGTAGTACGCGGATTTGAATTCCTTTTTCTACTTGCCATCTCCATTAAAAGCATTCCAAAACTATAAACATCAGCTTTATAAGAGACTCCCCCAATATTTTTATAGAACAATTCAGGAGCCATATATCCTATAGTTCCTTTTGCAGCTGTCAAAGTGACAATACTGTCATCAATGGGATATAATTTGGCAAGGCTGAAATCTGAAACCTTTGGAATAAAGTTATCATCAAGTAGAATATTGTGAGGCTTGATATCAAAATGAAGAATCTTTTGATCACAACCATGATGAAGATAAGCAATCCCATGTGCCACGCCCAATGATATCTCATATATCTTGTCATAACCTAATGTCACTTTCCCCTCTTTGGAGAAAATAAACTTATCAAGAGAACCATTTGGCATAAATTCATAAACAAGAGCTCGCTTTGAATCCTGCATACAAAATCCAACAAGACGAACCACATGAACATGGTGGATCCTTCCAATACTTGCAACCTCACTTGCGAATTCCTGACCATTAGATTTAGATTTACCCAACATTTTAATAGCTACATAAGGACCACTCCGTAACTTGCCTTTGTACACAGTGCCAAATCCTCCTTCACCCAACTTATCTTTGAAACCTCTGGTCATCTTCTTAATTTCCTTGTAGGAGTATTTTATGGGCACAATGTCACCATGCTGCAAAAAATCTTCAATATGTTCGTATGCAGATAAGTGTCTTTTTCTCCATTTGAAAATTACCAGCACGATGAGGAATATAAATCCAAATAGATATCTAACTCCCACCAAGGAAATTAGTCCGAACCATCCAATGGCATATGGTGGATCAAAGAACGGACCAAAGGGTCCACAACGACCAGGAAAACGAAATGTTATTGCGCAATACATCCCTGTACAATAATATAGCAACAAATTAAAACAATCAGGAGAAGCTGCCTTTGCATGAACAAAAATAGTGTTTTGGCGGGTCATCAAATCTTCAATTTTGTGCAAATTATATATCTACATTATAACAAAAGTCCCGCAAATAATGGTGCCCTTTTTTCTTTTAATTAAGCATAGAAAACAAGTGATTTTTAAGTAGTTTAAAGGTTTTATAAAAAATAACTCATTTTAATTTGTAGAGATATCATAAAAGTCAGAAATTATTTTACGTTTGGTTACAATAATAAAAAGAATTATCATTTAACGATTTTCATATTTTATGATACATATCAATGGATCTTTGTTCACAGAAATATGATTTACGGAGTAGTATTTATTTATTTTAAAATCTTATGACATATGCGTGTATCTTCGTATTTATAAAACATTTTCTCTCATTTACCGCATCAAATTATTTTAAGAAACTAATAGTAATTCTCAAAATAATCAGAAAACTCACAAAACAAGTCTCAGAACTTCACAAATAGTTTTTTTTTTGGTTGAAAAAAAGGTGATTTTTCATTTAAAAAGTTTTAAATAAATCGGCCCTTGAACTTGTCTAATTTTTCATCTACTTGCATGATGTTCTTTAAAACAAATAAACTTTCTTCTAACTCTTAAAACAAATAAACTCACGCTATTTTTTTTTTTTTAAAAAAAGACAGCACGCATATCTATGTGTTTTTGTGTGCAAACTATTTTTGGGAGTTTTATTTTGGGGGGAAAGAAAAGGAAAGAGAGGGTTTTAATAATCCATTCCGTTGTTTGAAAGTTTTAAAAATAGGAGTGGAGGGAATTAGGGGATTTTATAAATCCTCCAAAACCCTCATTCTTTTAAAAAATAGAGTTCCCCTAATATAGGGGGTTTTAAGAGGGGAAATAGGATAAGTATTTCTTTACCCCCATTCATCACCACCACACCATCCTACCACCACCACCGCTGCCACCACCCCCGCCCCTACCCCCACCGCCCCGCCACCACCGCCGACCTGCCGCCGTCGCCACCCCCGGCCGCCTCCACCACCTCCCCGTCGCCACCGTCGTTGCCACCACCGCCCGGCCGCTGCCACTGCCACCACCACCACCCGGCCGCCGCCGCAGCCACATAAATAATTTTTTGAATATAAAAATTACATAAATAATTTTTTTAGAAAATTTAAATTTATTTTTAAAGTATAATAATTATATTAATTATTAAAGAAAAGGACAAAATGGTAAAAATAACTCTTAATCCTCCATCTTCCTCCCTTACTATTTTTTTAACTCCTAAACAAGGGGAGGAAATATTCTCCATTTCCTTTCCATCCCTTCTCCTCCATTCTCCTTGTATTTCTTTCCTTCCCCTCCCCTCCAAACTCCCAAACAAAGGGAGTTTGGAGAGGAGGGGAAGGAAATGGATGCAATGAGAAGAGAGGGAAGGGGAGGGAAAGGAAATGGAGGATATTTCCTCCCCTTGTTTGGGAGTTTAAAAAATAGTAAGGGAGGAAGATGGAGGATTAAGAGTTATTTTTACCATTTTGTCCTTTTCTTTAATAATTAATATAATTATTATGTTATTTTTATATTCAAAAAGTATTTTCTCCTGAAAAAATATTTTCTCTCTCTAAAAAATACTTTCCCCTAAAAAATATTTTCTCTCCCTAAAAAATATTTCTCTCTCTAATAAATGTAAATTTTCTAAAGAAATCATAAATAAAGAGAGTGCTTTATTTGAACGATGCTAAAAAAGTAATTAATCTATTTTTCATCCTAAATCTCCTATATTGGGGGAACTTTATTTTTTAGAAAAAATATTTCTCTCTCTAATGAATTTAAATTTTCTAAAGAAATCAGAAATAAAGAGAGTGCTTTATTTGAACCACGGTGAAAAAGTAATTAATCTATTTTTCCTCTTAAATCTCCTTGGGGGAACTTTATTTTTTAGAAGTAATAAGAGGGTTTTGGGATTTAGGATTTATAAAAATCCCTGATTTCCTCTCCTCTTATTTTTAAGACTCGCAAACGAGGGAATAGACTAATAAAACCTTTCATTCCCTCTAAAATGGAACTCCCAAACAAGGCTTAAATTAAAGAAAATTTTAGTATGCTTAAAGAGACCAAAAGCATACAAAGGGATTAATAAATAAACTAGTAAACTACTACGAGAATTAGACTATAAATTATAACTATCGACTCCGAAAGCATGCATGAACGTTTCAATCAGAAAAAGGTTTGAGAGTGTCTATCTTACCGTCTAATATGCTATTGAGGATTGCTGCAAGGGAATTCCAAAATTTTGTTAAAATATATCAAAATAAAAAGGGAAATTGGGGGAGAAGCCCCCATTAAAAATTTTGTTAGTGAGAAAAATCTAACAAATTTTTATATAGAGAAAATACTGGCACTTTGTACATTTTATGCAGTATTAATTTAGGTCATTCTCATTAATAAAATTTATAATATGAGATTTTCCCAATTTCCCCAAATAAAAATGATGTACATAATTTCAAATAAAAAGAAATTAAATTGAGTACATAAAAAAATGAAAATATATGAGGATAATATAAAAAGAGACAAAATTACCTTAGTCTACACGTATATGTATAATGTACAGTTGGGTTCAAAGTAATTTTTTTTAATTTGTGCAGTGTATGTGTTGGGTTCATAGTATTTTATTAATATTTAATGGTGGAAATATTATTTAATGGGATATTTTAATATTTTTAATGGTGGAATATAATTTTTTACTGGGAATAAATTTTTATATAATTAATTGATTTTTTTGAATATTTAATGGTGATAATTATTTAATATTTAATAGCATTTATTGGTGGAAATGAAAACATTATAATGACAATATTGCTTTTTTACTTGATTACGGGGTACAGGGATACATGTGTCCTCATTCATCATTCCTAATAGTATATTTGATGTAATCATGATTACAAAATGTAGACCAACCAAACGTTGAAATCGGCTTGTTACATCAAGATCATATGTCCTCTCTTATGGAATCGAAACAAACCAGCTACTAAAAAATTTTAAGGGACAACTTTATATTTTTACGGTAACATCAATTTTTTTTTTTTAATAATTAGGGTGAATTTACTCTATTTTTAACACTTTACAGGGTGAAATTGATGATTTAAAAAAAAAAAGACATTTCGAATTTTCACAACCCCCATATAATTTTTTTAAATAAAATTAACCCTTAGCCGAATATCAGGGTAATTATTTTCATTTGCTCACAGAGAATTAGTTAAAGATGAGTCTAGAAGGAATTAGTGTTTGTTAGAAGTCCCAAAGAATTATTATAGTCATAGATAAGGGATTGTAGATTAATTTAGAAGGAAGATTAAGGTGAAGATGTTACCTTGGGCATATCTGACAAACTTGATCAGTTTTCCTGAAAGGGAAGGGCAAATATTGCAAATGAAAATAGGTATATATATGTGTGTGTGTGTGTATGAAGTGTTGGATGAAAGTTGCCACAAATGGGCGCTTTTCTGATACGTACCGCACTGTTGGGTGGTCACGTAAATGTAATGGCAGTAATGCGTGAACTCCCAGGAAAGCTCAAATCCAAAGACCTGCAGGTGGCGATGGACGTCCCAGTAGCTGGACAGGTTACCATAAGGGAACGACGAAATTGGCGTGACGGCGATCACACGGCACCCAATCACCAAGTTTCCGATAGGTATCTCCCCAACCACTGCGTAAATAACGGGATCCAAGCAGCCTGCAGTGGTAAGAGACTTCAAGGGAGACTCGCCACTCACCGGAGTTTCGCACTTGAAGTATATTACGTATCCAAAGTTAGACTCCCCAGAGGGATAAAATCGATACAATTGATCCCAATCCCCAGGCCTGGTGTATGGTTCAGTACGACTGAAATTGTAGTGGCAAAGGATGTAGCGAGGGAGGGAGGAGCAGTTGGGAGAGTCATAAAAGTTGGGATCCACCAGTCGGATTGTCAAGTTGTGGTAGTTGATAGATTTCACATAGAATTCACCGGAGAACAACCGTAACACCGCCGCGCCGTCTTCTTTGCATTCTAACTCGAAGTTCTTGTCGCCGCAGGAGTCGGGGTCCCCCCTCACACGAAACGGATATTTTATGACGACGTCGCCGATTTTGCCGCACGAAGATGCACAGGCCGCCGCTGCCGCCTCAACCTGGGGCAACAATCGAAGCCCACTAGTGATGAACAACACCAAACCCACCACCACCCTCTTCCTTCCTCTGCCTGATGCAACGCTCCCCAACATTATCTTCAGACGTTACTCTCTCTCTCATATGGCCGGACATGGATTTCTGTGGGAATATATATAATAATTATAGAATTTTAAATAATATCATTATATATTCTTTGTTCATACAATTTTTCAAAAACAAAATGAGAAAACTGCACCTAAGTCCCAAGCAGTGGCGGACTCAGGATGTAATGTTTGTGGGTGCACAATTAATAGTGGGATTTGGGAGATTTTTTTTTTTAAAGGAGGATAAAAGGCAACCCACACCTTCGTAAAATTTAGGATTAGAAATTGGGTTCAATTGAAAAATATTTTTGAGGAAATCAATTTAAATAGAATAATATACTCTAATCTCATGGCATACAGATACTCAGATGTTACACAATCAAATTCCAAAGCAACATGCAAGCAAAAATTATTATGATTTCTCATATGTGATAAGATATTAAAAATAGGTAAGAAAGTTGTCTATGCATGAGTTTGAATACAGGATCTGTATGGGACTAGTGAAATTACTACCATACTACCTAGACAACTTATTACAAAGTCCCTTCAAAAAAAAATATCTCCTTCAGATTTATGGGTGCACTTGCACCCACAAAAACCAATGTAGGTCCGCCAATGGTCCCAAGTAAGGAAAAATACGATAAAATGGTCCTTTAAAATATAAAATTTACATGAAGTCCTATGAGACTTTCTTCCAGATACAAATACCCCTATTGAATAAATGAGAGAGGGAACAATAAATTTGTAAAAGTCGGAAGACAGAATTGGCGTGCAAAACACATGGAACAGAGGTTTTGATCATGAGACAAGCTTAAAGAGGAAGGTACGGAATTTATGCCAACACCTCTATTATCTTTTTATTCCATTTGATTGATCTTTTGTGTTGACCATGTCAACAGATTTTGAGGTTTCATTATTCATCTTCTTTTTGTCCTAAAATATTGAAGAAAAAAAAAATCATCTTTTTGGTTTGTGGGTATTAAAGTGATGACCTTTGTTGTCCACCTTTATATTTATAAACTATCAAGGCATCTTAGTGAAATGCAATGCATATGCTGTGGTTTTAATGTGTTTAGGTAGGGTTTAGTATGCTATACCGTTGTCATTAACAAGTTGATCACATATATTAATAATTATCGCTGCACCAATTAATAACGCATTTTTCCCTTCGCTGCTTCGCACACTAGTTGTTATAACCACAAAACTTTCACCTTCATCTTCATTCCTTATCCCTTGCAATATACAGAAACAAAACATACAAAACCCTACCCAAACATATTAAAACCACAATCACATCATATACGACATTGCCTTTAACTATGACTACCTTAATAGTTTACAAATAGAAAGGAAGACAATGGAAGGTGATCACTTTAACACCCACACACCCAGACCTAATCAATATTCAAACATAAAAGATGACAATTTTTTCATATTTTAGGGCAAAACTCAAAATCCATTCACATAGTCAATAGAAAACATTAATGAAATGAAATAATTAAGATAATAGAGGTGTTGGCATCAATTCAATAACTTTCTCTCTTTAAGCTTCCGTATGATCAATACTTCCATGCATTCTGAGGTTTTTCAGCGCCAATTCTGTATTCAGTTTTTCATATAATCCTCTGTCCCCTCCCTCTAGTTATTATTCAATGAGCGTATTTTAGACTTTTGACATTTGGAATATATTACAAAAAAAAATCTCACAGGATTTTACCGTATATTTGACATTTCAATAGATCATCGTATTTTTCCTTAATTAAGACCTAGGTACAATTTTCACGCAGCAGCATGCCATAAACTTTTGTGTGACTTTTTGGGATTATGTTTCTTCCTTAGACTTTGATTTTTTTTTTCCCCCAATTATTTAACCTGCATTATTAGCCTTTGAATTGAATGCTTCGTGGTCCATATGCATATAGGCACGCGCTTTTGCGTCCGACTTGAATATCTCCCAATCTCAAAGCCATAAATCATAACAAACTCTGCACGCCAGCCTAGAAACAGTGGTTGGGTTGGCCTAACACTAACAGGAAGATGCTGATGAACTCCAGAATTTGTTCGTGGAGCTTGGTACTCCTCTTGCTTATCCACATTGGGTGGTGCCAACAACGTCACTGTAAGGAATTAAGGTGCGGACGTCATGGCGTGGTTCGATTCCCCTTCCGACTCAAAGATAAGCACCCGGCCGAGTGCGGCTATCCTGGGTTTGATATCACCTGTTATCATCACCGCCACCTTCTCCTTCAACTGCCCACACCTTCAGGTTCCGTAGACCTCTTCATCAAACACATTGATTACCCATCCCAATCACTTCAAGCATACGACCCCCAAAATTGCCTTCCGGCCTTGTTACTCAAACTCCACAACTCCACGATATCACCCTTCAAATTTGAGTCAGCCACAGGATTCGAATCAGACATTACTTTCCTTAATTGCTCTTCAAACGGCCTAAACGGTTTCAGAAGCCGCTTTCAAAACATAGACATGTTCTCTTGCCCGATTTATGTTGGTTACTCCGAAATCGATTTCATGGCGGAGGACCTCCTATTCTGTACCAAGATGATCAATATTTCATCAAATCAGCTCGGTAACATATTGCAGAATAATGTTTTGTTCAGTTGGATGAAACCAAATTGTACTGGATGCGAAAGGAAGGGACAAATGTGTCAATTGATGAAGAATAAGGGCACAAAAGATGATATTGAATGTGTTGACCATGATCCCAAGATATCTAGATCAACCATTAAACTCATAGCAGGTGAAAACCGTTCACTCATTCCTTTTCTTCTCCATTACGCTAGGTATATATTTGAACTGCACAATGTTCAACTTTTTGCAGGTCTAACCTCGGGTTCAGTTGTGCTGCTTCTGGTGCTCCTTGTACTCTGTCAATACTACAGATATTTGAGATTGAAAGAGGAAGATCTCGCGAGACTTCAAAAGTTTTTGGAAGACTATCGGTTGCTCAAACCAACCAGATTCACTTTTGTCGATCTGGAACGAATCACGTGTGGTTTTATAGAGAAGTTAGGTGAAGGTGCTCATGGAGCAGTGTTCAAAGGAAAGCTTTCCGATGAAATTTTGGTAGCTGTGAAGATGCTCAACAACTCAAAGGATGATGATGGCAGAGAGTTCATAAATGAAATGGGAGTTATAGCGAAAATCCACCATGTCAATGTGGTTCGCTTATTGGGCTTCTGTGCTGATGGAATTCACCATGCTCTTGTTTATGATTATTTTCCAAATGGTTCCTTGCAAAACTTCGTATCTGCTCCAAATGGCCATGGCTCATTCCTTGGCTGGGAAAAGCTGCAACAAATTGCTCTTAGTATAGCCAGAGGGATTGAGTATCTTCACCATGGTTGTGATCATCAAATTCTTCACTTTGATATTAATCCTCATAATATATTATTGGATGACAACTTCATTCCAAAAATCTCTGATTTTGGTTTAGCCAAGTTGTGTCCAAAAAATAAAAATACAGTGTCTGTGACAGCAGCAAGAGGAACTATAGGTTACATCGCTCCAGAAGTTTTCTTTAAAAATTTCGGAAATGTTTCCTACAAGTCGGATATTTACAGCTTTGGAATGTTACTGATAGAAATGGTAGGAGGAAGAAAGAATACAGACACAATTCAAGAAAAGTTTCAAGTTTTATATCCAGAATGGATTCATAGTCTGGTTGAAGGAGGTGACATACATATCCCAATAGAAAATGAAGAAGACATTAGAATTGCAAAGAGACTAGCTATTGTAGGACTTTGGTGCATTCAGTGGCATGCAATAAATCGTCCATCTATGAATAAGGTAGTGCAAATGTTGGAAGGCGACGAAGATAATAAGTTGGAAGTCCCTCCTACTCCATTTGACTCCTCTTCCATCAACACAACTATGGCAGCTCCGGCAAGGCATTTAGGCTTAGAGTTGGAAGTGATTCATGAATTGGAATGATTATGTTTTTATTTAATTAGGGTTTCCAATTATCAATGCTACCTTTACTAATATTAAGCCATATAAAAATAAATAAAGCATTATTGTACAAGAATGATATGCAGTTCCATACTTCCATCTACTGCGCTAAGTTGGACTTGCTCGCTCAAGATTTTTTGCTAAGCATATGTGTTTTATAAGACTCTAAATAAGAGCATCTGATTAGATAGTATTTTTTTGTCTTGCGCATATATAGATGGATGAAGTATTTCAAATAAAAGAATACTTTGCTATAAATAATAAATCCCTTTAGATTTTTCTGATCCAAAGTAGTCAGTAGAAATTCAAGGAATTATTGATTGGAAGTGAGAGATTAAGTTGATGTCTTCGGAATGTTTCCTGCATAATAAAATGCTTGGATCTTAATTGAAAGTTAGGATTACTGACAAAATTAGTTGATTAATTAACTTTGTCTGAAAAAGAACGTTCTCGTATTTTTTTTGGGACCAGAATGTTGTCTTATTTAATTTAGAAGTGTAAGAAAAACACTGTATTAGATTTTACGCATATTATAATAGGAGAAATTTTTTTAAAAAATGTTTATTAGTGAGCTACTAATGTGTTGCCTTTATATCACCAACTTGTCAAACAAACATTTCAAATAACGCATAAATTGGCCAGTAGTTTTATAATCAAGTGGTAAGGATGCTCTCCAGTAGGTGGGAGATCATGGATTTGATCCCGTTTATAACCTTATGCTATTAGTACTTACTAGGGGTGAACATGGTGCTCAGATGCCCTGTACGCCCGCCCAAACACAGTAAAAAATTGCCCTGCCCAGCCCTAAAAAGGTGGCCCAAAAAAATTTGGGTAGTTTTGGATTAGGCCATTGACTGGACAGGGCCAAGCATCGGGCAGGGATCCTGCCTTACCCATTTGGTCGTGCCTGAAAATTAAATATATTTAAATAAATATTATTCTATATATACTATTTTATTTAAAATATATTATATTATTATGTCTAAATATATTATACCATTCTGGTTCTATTTATAAGTCCCTTTTTGACTAAATTATACATACCAAGAAGAGGTAGTTAGCTCAATGATTATGAGGTGAATTTTCAACTTTACCCTCATTTATGATTGGGTACCTTCAACTCTTTCTTCTCTCTCTATTTTCATTAGTACAATTAATATGGGTAAAATTGTCACAATCTTATTTATTTGGTCAAAGGGGACTTATAAATAGGATCATTTTTTTTTGTTAAAAGGGACTTATAAATAGAATCAGAGTGGTATTATATTTCAAATATCTCTAAAGCCTTAAAATTGTGTAAAGTATGAACTAGAATCTTCATAGAGTATGGCAGGGTGTCACTACTTAGGTAAGAGAAGCCTGCCCTACCCAGCCCAGGCCATGCTTGCTCAGCCAAAAAATGATTAGGGCTTTTATCGGATATGGCCAGGCATCGGGCTGCAAAATGCAACCCGCTCATTCTTCGGGCTGGGCATCAGGCAGGCAGGAGTTTCACCTAGCTCAGCTCTGGCCATGCACACCCCTACTACTTACCCTTCTTATTTTTTTAAAAAAACACATATTATGGGATAATTCCCAAATGCCTAGCAGACAACGCTTGCCGTAATGGGGGCTCATCAATAAATTAGATGACTTTAACTGTTGACTCTTCCCTTCAAACATCCCCATTGCAACTTTGTTTGAAATAGCGAATGAAGTTTTTAAAAGTAGTTTTTCAATCATGATTTACGATATACGAAGTAAAGATGTAAAATGAGTTTTATCTCGATTTATGTGAATAAATATTTTTTAGGACTCCAAACATAATCTCAAACAAGCACTAAAATTCTTGTGCTGATAAGCAGACAGCAAAAATAAATAGTATGGGCTGATCGAGTTTGAAAGGGAAATGCTTGTTTGAAAATGATTGTAACTCGGACTCAGTTATGCCCTATATTCAAGAATTACATATTAATTTATTGTTAAATATAATACTCTATTCAATCCTATTTATATAGAAGTGTTTCTCAAATTTTCATGCAACATTATATGGATTATCAGGGGTTGGCTATATGGATTATTCAACATTATTATGTTTTATTAACAACCACTCTTTTAAATAAATTGTTAATTAATAGGTCATACTTAATAATTTTGTTGAGTCTTCTCTTCTATCTTCATCTTGTTCTTTTCAAAGGGCTCCTTACAATTTAGAAAATTTAACATTTCCTTGTCTACCCCAGCATCTTAAAATTAAAATGTGTGGACAAAGCCATGAGTTTGAGCAATCACAAAAAGGTAGATTTTCACATTTACATACATTTTGATGAAAATCTTGTGGTCTACAAGACAATCACAATTGAGATAATATATGCCAAGTTTTCCAGGGCCTGTGTGGATTGTAGAATACGATCACCTCTCTAGAAAGATACCTATGGACTTGCAAACTAAGTTAGAAATTAATGAAATTGACAAAATATTCAAAAGTTTTAATTAGTACTTTCAAAAGACTGAACACTGAACAAATGTCTCTAATTTTCAACTTATTATTAATTTTTGGTTGAAAACATTTCATGCATGACTTATCTCCAACATCATATTAATTTCTTAATTAATTAAAATGCAGAAATAAAAAATAGTTACTAATTCTCCAACATCATATTAATTTCTTAATTTCTACATTTCGTGCACTACATTTTGGTGGAAATCTTGTGGTCTACAAGATGATCACAATTAAAATCATATATGCCAAGACGCGCATCAATCGTTAACCTAACAAGGGATTTGCTTTCTCTAACCCACTTGAGGAGAGTGACAACTATTGGGGAGCCCTCGTTCCTTTCTATTAATGCTCTATTCCGGGGCACATGAAAGAAATAAGTAGACATAACCTAAGTAGATCTTCGCTCAAAGTCAAAAACCCTGTCTGTTTGTTCCTGTTTTTACTAATTCTCCTCATTTAAATCCCATTCTTTTTTTTGGTCAGAATTCCACAACGTGTGTAGAATACTCACCTCTCTCGAAAGATACCTCCAAACTTGCAAAATAAGTTAGAAATTAATGAAATTGACAAATTATTCAAAAGTTTTAATTAGTACTTTGAAAAGACTTAACATTCAACCAATGTCTCTCTGATTTTCCACATGACGGTGTTATTTTTGGTTGGAAACTGTTCCCCCCTAAATACGCCCATGACTTGTAAGTCAAGATAGAAATGGAACAACTACTCGATCAACTCATTACAATAAACAATATAAAACGGATTGGAATACCACATTTCCCTACTCAAAATTACGTACTATCTTTGCTCTTTATTATGAGAAATTTTTGTGTGAATTTAGTTTGCTATTTCATTTATAGTCTAACCAATTAAAATTCAATAACTCAATTAATATTGATCTTTGTTGGCTACTCATATATTCAAATTTGTATTTTTCTTTAACAAATAAATCCCTTAATTAAGATTTCACAATTAATGAAAAAGTAAAATTGTGTAATATTTTAATTTTATTAATATGCCGGCTAATAGTTAGAAAATGTTAAATTAGCTCATGAGTTGTTGTATTTTAATTAGTTAGACTATAAATAACGTGTCAAATTAAATTCATGCAAAAATTTCTCATTTATTATAAGATATAAGATATATATTTTTAATCTCCAGTATCATATTAATTTCTACTATCTAGTCGTCTTTATTAAATATAGGAATATATGACAAAAAAACCTTTAACAAGAATCAATATATATATAATAATACAACCTTCAAGCCAATTCCTAAATGGCTTATCATTGACTCCTCTCACAAAATACTATTCATAAGCCGATGACATCATCATCCTTGTCTCTGGCTTCACGCGGCTTTCACGGGACAAGCCCATTCCCTCAGCCTCTTCCTTTGCAATCCCTTCCTCTCTCTCTCTCTCCCTCTTTTTCCTTCCGTACCGAGAGCTTTTCCTCCACTTTCCTCATCTTCCTCAGACGCTCACAGGTGGTATGACATTTCCCTCTTCTCTTTTCCCTTCTCCATACTTTTTTTATCTCTTCTTTTCACCTTTGATTCAAAATTCAAATTTTCAGTCTCTTCCTCGTCTCTCACTTATGCTCCATCATTCTTTCCCTTTCCCGTAGCCCTTCCCTCCATCATTCGGTTTGAAATTCAAATCTGACTTCCCAGCTTGCCAGCTTCAGTTCACTCTCGCTCCGCAGAAAAGGATTCAGAACCAGTGAAATGGTGTGCTCTCCAGCTCCTCTGCCCAAGCTTGACGAAGAGGGCGGTGGCTACCCTCTCTCTTTCTCCTCTGTTACTCGTCGTACTCGCCGGAGATGAAGAAAATCTAGAGCAAAGACGGCAAATCGGAGTTCCTTTCATCCTCAATCCGATCGCTGTCGAAGGAGAAGGAGATGAACGAGAGTCTCTTCTTTAACCCAAGACCAGATTTGATCTGCCTGCTTTGTCAGTGGCAAAGAGGTAGTTATAAACTTTTATTTCAAAGTTAACTCATTTCATGAATGATTTTTCTTGTCATTTCTCTTCGAATTTGTTAATGATGTTGTGGTGGTTTCCAGAAAAATGTCGTCCGTTTGATTCTTTTTTCATCACCGAGTAATCTTACGTATTGAAGAATGAGTCTTTTTTGTTATATTTGATTTACCGACAAATATATATATCTCTATCATTATACATCAATCTTACTGTTAAATACTTCTGCCATGGGAGGGCATCATTGGTTGCTTCAAAATGTTCAAGACTATTCGGATGAGGTTGGTGTGAAGTTATTTTTAATGATCTTTAAAATTATTTTTCAAGACTTTCACCTCTGAGTTTCTTGACAAGCTTCCTGATGGCGAGAAGGTGTTTATCTTATTGATGGCAAAATGAGTAATTATTTTTCTGTAAGAGGTCAAGAATCTCGACAAAAGAAAACTAGGAATGGAGATGATCATTTGTGTTTGAAGAATAGTAACAGAGCAATAAGAAATAAAGACGATGGGATGCAAAATTTGGGTTAACGATGAGAATGAGCTATTTGCAGAATGTACTTCCTGTGTATTACTTATATTCTCCCGGATTTTCTTTGCAGGTGATATTGGTTGGACATGATTTTGGTGGGGCATGTCTTTGTCTCTGCAGCAATGCTGATCAATGGACAAAGTACTCTTGATATCTTTTCTCAACAGGTGAATGTCTCCTTTGTTTGCTTGGTTATTGTTGTATATGAATGAATGGCATGCTTTGCTGCATTTTGACGGACAATGATTATTTAACTTGATCATCCTAATGTCACCAAGGTTACGCAAGAAGTTGCTGTTTAGCATAAACTTGATCATCCTAATGTCACCAAGGTTTGATTCACTTTGAACTTTAACTTCTCTCCCTTACATTATTGTTGTTGTCTTCAATTGAGCTTCTGTTGTATCTATTACTGAAATTTACTACATATGTGCATGTGTGTTTTTGTAGAGTTAACCCCCAATATTGTCTGCGTATCTCAAAGCCAAAATGTTTGGCTTTTTATTTACATAAAGCTCTTCCATCTTTTCATAGACTCTGTTGATGTAACTTTTACACTGCTATCTTTTTATTTACCTAAGAAGTTTATTTTACAAAATTGTTGTTGTGTGCACTGTTTCATGCAACTTCAGAGTGGCCCTAAACCTGTAATTTCTTTCCATTTGGAGTGCGGAAATGGATCTAAATAGTATGCCATCTTAATAATTTCATTCCTTTTTTTTTGCTTCACAGAGTCATGCCATTTAAGTAATTACATTTATGTTTTTTCTCTTGGTATCCTAAAATCTAGCTGTGTTTGTCCATCTCTTTTTCTGGGATAAAAGATACTTGTAGATATAGTGAACAAGGCTTACCATATTGCTTCTTTCTTTTCATGAAATTTTCTGCCTCATCTTGTAATTTCTCGCTGTCAGGCATGCTCATATATAAACAAAAGCTGTCATACCTTCATTTGGATGTTAACAATGTTCTCTTCGCATGTTTAGTTTATAGGTGCAACAACAGGGTTGTCAGAATTGCAGATACAAACTGAAAGTGGTCTAATTACCGTGCCAGGCAACGCCTGTTGTGTGTTGTGGAGTATCTTCCTGGGGGTCTGAAAACATTCCTAATAAAAAATAGGAGAAAGAAATTACCATTCAAGGTTGTCATCCAGCTGGCACTTGATCTTGCAAGAGGGTATTTGCCTATTTTTGATTTCCCCCCCTTTGTTGGTGTGTCCAATTGTACAACAAGGTCTCGATACTTATACAGTGATCAACTCAGTTTTACCTGGTTCTGTTTTGCAGCCTGAGTTATCTTTACTGTCAAAAGATTGTCCACAGAGATGTAAAGACAGAGAACATGCTGCTAGACAAGAAAGGTACAGTCAAAATTGTTGATTTTGGGGTTGCACGTGTTGAGGCTTCAAATCCTAATGACATGACCGGGGAAACCGGTACTCTTGGATACATGGCTCCCGAGGTATTTAAAAACCTTTGCACTATAGCCTTTGACTTATGAAATTGGGGAAATATGCATTGTATTGGTAACTTCAATGTGATAACGGGCAAGTTGCATGCCATAAAGAAAAGTAAGAAGATTTAAAGTTGATCAAAGAGAAAGCTCATCATGTTATTGGCTATTCACTTTCTGTCTATATTGGGTGGCTTACAGGTTTTAAATGGCAACCCCTATAATAGGAAATGTGACGTGTACAGTTTTGGCATCTGTTTTTGGGAGATATATTGTTGTGACATGCCATATCGGGACCTAAGTTTTGCAGAGGTTATTGTAGCTGTTGTTCGCCAAGTACAACAATGTCATCTCTGTCTTCACAGATTATTGTCTCTGAATTCATTGTGAAAAAGAAAAATCTCATTCTAATTAATTTTTCTTTTGGTTGAAATGGTAGAACCTGAGACCTGAAATACCAAGATGCTGCCCAAGTTCTATTGCAAATGTAATGAAGAGATGTTAGGATGCCAATCCTGATAAGCGACCGGAGATGGACGAGGTAGTTTCCATGTTAGAGGCCATTGACACATCAAAATGTGGGGGCATGATCCCTCTTGATCAGCAAGGTGGTTGCTTCTGCTTCTGCAAGTGCAGAGGTCCTTAAAAAGTTTCATTCTTTGGTGCAAAAACAATGATCGGATCATGATGATTTTTCATTGTTCAAACAATTAGTATGTATCTATGGGTTTCTTTATTTAGTGAGATTCACATGTTTTTACTTTCTAATTTGACTTTCTTTTATACTATTCTACTTCATATTTGATTCCACTATTATTTCCGGTTGTTTTAGTTTGATGACTTTCTTCTTGTTGCCCTGTAAGTTCATACAGGATTGTACCTATTATTGAGCAATTTCCACTTTTCAATGATGAATTACTTCAATAATTGTGAAAATTCCTTGAGTCTATTTAGTTTCAGAATATTTCCTTCTAACTTCTTGCTTTTGAAATTGATGTTTACGATAGAAATAAGTGAGGATTAATTTTTTTCACTGGTATTGATTTTACAGGATAGGATGATGATGGAGCTACATTCACAATGGAGTAACCATTGAGGAAATTGAAGAGGTGGAGCCGGAGGATTCCTTTACATCTCAGGGTAGTCCCTGCCATTAAAACAGCTCATGCTTTAGGGTATGCATCTTTCTCTTCTCTTATTGTTTCCTTTATTTTTCTTTCCTTTTGGAGAAGAAGAAATATATGGGTGGCATTTTTGTTGTTTTACAGGTATAATTTAAGGGTTGTGAGTGATGCAAATATGTTCCTTTTTGCATGGTGATCTTTTATTTGGATGGTGATCTGTAAGAACTCTATCTTACATTATGTCATCTTTAATTTACCCCTATACCATTGACCTTGTATATTCTTTTTGAACTTTGATATCATCATGGTTATGGAATCAGACCTGTTCTGCAATCAAGCACATAAAAGGCATAAAAGTATAAATAAATAAAGAGGCAAAAGGCTATAGTCAAATTCTGCAATTACTAATAAATTTGACCCTATGGTAAAGACAAGAAGAAAGAAGCCTTCATTAAAGAAGTATAGAAGCTTTGACCCCCCCCCCCCCCCCCAAAAAAAAAACAGAGAAAGAAAGAAGTGTAGAAACTATAGAAGTTTTAATTATCAAATGGATAAGACTTAGAATTGAACTACTTTTGGGAATAATTTTTTTATTTATAGGAAAGTTAGAGAAATTACCAACTCGAAGTGAAGTAATCTTTTAACAAAAGGACAAGAAAGGAAATGGTGCAGGGAATACTATAAATGCAAAAGATAAAGGAAAAATTAAATTAAAAGGGAAAGTTATTGAAAGAACTTTATATTTATTTAATGAAAAGTGGAGCAGATGGAAAGATGAAATTCATTGAAAGTGGCGGCCAAGTAAAAATAGGAAAGCTTACTATGGCAAAGCAAAGATTCTAGATAAGAGGATGGCATTGTAGTCAATAGGACTATTTGACGAGTAAGATCAATTAAGTCTTTATTTTTGTCCCATAGAAAAATAAAAATGATTCAAATGAAAGCCTCATGGTTGAAGGGCTATAATGTATTCGGAATAAATGAAAGCTTCATGCTTGAAGGCCTTTCATTAAGTTAGTGAAAGCCTCATCTATTTATCTACCCCACTTTCCATATATAATATGCACTCTGAATCAATTGGAGGATGTTATTGATTAACATTGTTGAGGTTTCATTTCTAATCGGTAGTAAGGAAATTGATAATGATGTCTTAATATTCTTTAAAGACAATAAAATTATATTACTTTGAAAATAAAATATGTTTAAGTAACCCATAAAATACTGTCATCCGTGCAACGCACGGGAGAAGTAAAAGCTCGTTCTTATAATAAAAACAAGAGGGTGTATTATAAAAGTCATGATATTGGATGAGGACAATTATGACAACAGCTATGTCAAATTTTCCACACTGCGTGTTGAATATTTGTCGCAGTATACGAAGTGAAGATGTAAAATGAGTTTTATCTCGATTTACGTGAATAAATATTTTTTTAGGATTCCAAACATAATCTCAAACAAGCACTAAAATTCTTGTGCTGATAAGCAGACAGCAAAAATAAATAGTATGGGCTGATCGAGTTTGAAAGGGAAATGCATGTTTGAAAATGATTGTAATTCGGACTCAATATATGCCCTATATTCAAGAATTACATATTAATTTATTGTTAAATATAATACTCTATTCAATCCTATTTATATAGAAGTGTTTCTCAAATTTTCATGCAACATTATATGGATTATCAGGGGTTGGCTATATGGATTATTCAACATTATTATGTTTTATTAACAACCACTCTTTTAAATAAATTGTTAATTAATAGGTCATATTTAATAATTTTGTTGAGTCTTCTCTTCTATCGTCATCTTGTTCTTTTCAAAGGGCTCCTTACAATTTAGAAAATTTAACATTTCCTCGTCTACAACATCTTAAAATTAAACTGTGTGGACAAGGCCATGAGTTCGAGCAATCACAAAAAGGTAGATTTTCACATTTACATACATTTTGATGAAAATCTTGTGGTCTACAAGACAATCACAATTGAAATAATATATGCCAAGTTTTCCAGGGCATGTGTGGATTGTAGAATACGATCACCTCTCTAGAAAGATACCTATGGACTTGCAAACTAAGTTAGAAATTAATGAAATTGACAAAATATTCAAAAGTTTTAATTAGTACTTTCAAAAGACTTAACACTGAACAAATGTCTCTAATTTTCAACTCATTATTAATTTTTGGTTGAAAACATTTCGTGCATGACTTATCTCCAACATCATATTAATTTCTTGATTAATTAAAATGCAGAAATAAAAAACAGTTACTAATTCTCCAACATCATATTAATTTCTTAATTTCTATATTTCGTGCACTACATTTTGGTGGAAATCTTGTGGTCTACAAGATGATCACAATTAAAATCATATATGCCAAGACGCGTGTAACACCTCAATTTTAATACCCAAAAACTCGGTCAAAATATTGAAAATACCTTCAAAAGAGTTCAACAATATCCAAATCCTTTTACAATGTTACTATTTCGAATAAAACCCGTAATACATAATCAGAATAAATTCCAGAAAATATTTCAGAGTTTAATACAAAACGGAAGTCTTAGGTTCATGGCAAATATAATAACATAACATAATCTATTGGAGATCAAAAGAGCTTCCAGAGCTCACTCCATAGGTGCCTTCCCTTGCTCTCTACTAGAATAATCACCTGAAAAATGTTAATATGGGATGAGATTCCACGTCTCAGTAACTACTGAATATTTCTACCTTACACGAGCAAATTACATATGACAAAAATAAAAGGTAATATAATGTGAATTTAATATACTCAGATATTTTTAGATATACCGTTGTTCACATCAAATGCCTTTACAAAATACTCATCATTCTTTATTGAATAATTCAGAAATGCACTATGCAGTATGCAGCCTCCCTTATATCCCCTTCCAACCGTATACCGCTGACTGGAACCATAGGCTAACATATAGTCCAATAGAAACTCATTCATTTGACTGGATGGTTTCAAGCTCACCAAAACTTAAGATACACCCGGCCAAAGGTATAGAGCTTAAATCTGGACTATGGCTCCCCTCCTTTAAAATAACAACTAAGGAGGTGTCACATGTCCCACATCTCCAATGAAATCCCGGCCAGAGGAAAACATGGAAGATGGGGCCCTGAAAAGTACCATCCACTGTGCACCGAGTGGTGGCATAAACAATTCTTATCATTCAATTCCCTCCTTACTCCACCCATCACAATACAACCGCCATGATGAATGTATTTACTAAAAAATAATGCATTATTATACCATTATATACATTGATATGCGTATTTATGATTAGTAAAATACTATGCGTATCTGTGAATAGTAAAATACGGTATATACATGAATAGTAACATGAATAGTAAATACGGTATACGTGAATAGTAACATGAATAGTAAATACGGTATACGTGAATAGTAAAAATGAATAGTAAATACGGTATAAGTGAATAGTAAAAATGAATAGTAAATACGGTATATGTGAATAGTAAAATGAATAGTAAATACGGTATATGTGAATAGTAACGTACGTATAAATAGTACCTCTACAGATTTGCAAGTCAAAGTTCCCACACCAGATCTTAAAACCATAAATATTTTCTAAATATTCTTGCCAAAATAGTAAACAAACAAATTTATAATCATACATAATTCACAAGTATAAGGAAGAATATTCAGAGTTACCTGTTACTTGCTAATACCCGAATCACCAACCAGCTATTATAACTCTCAAGCAAATATCTCTACTCTCTCTCTCTCTCTACCTCTCTCTATGGCTCTTAGAAGTTGTGAAGAATGAAATGAAATGGAAGGTCTATTTATAGTTGGAAAATGGGTCTTTAAGTGTAATTTTCGTCTCTGGGTCGTTTTACGTAATTTTCCTAAAAACTAAAAAAAACTTTCCCGTGACTTGCCCCGTGAACCTTTTTTTAAAAATTTTAATAATATAATATAATATATATTATTTTATTATTATAATATAATATTATTTAAATAATAAATTATTATTGAGTGGGTCCCGCGGCCATTTTTTTCAAAGTTCACGAGAGTTGTGTCGGGAGGAAGAATTATTTTGGTTGTGGGTCCCGCAAAATACTGATTTCAAATTTATCACTTTCTGAAAATAGAGCCTACTAGTCTTCCCAAGATAGGTTTATGTTCAAGATATTAGATTCAAAATTCAGGATGTTACATTTCTCCCCTCCTAAAAGAAAATTTTGTCCTCAAAATTTTGCTATAATAAGAATTCTAACCTATTTAAATAAATGAGGATAGGTTTGTCGCATGCTCTCCTCCGTTTCCCAAGTAGCATCTCCGGGAGTCATTCCTTTCCACTCGACCTTTACAAGTCTAATGGTCTTGTTTCTTAATTTCTTGTCCCTTGCATCAACAATCCGCTCCGGCTCAGCTTTATACGTCATGTTATCCTTGAGTTCTACCTCTTCTACTTCTATAATGTGGGAAGGATCCGGTTGGTATTTCTTCAGTTGTGATACATGAAAGACATTGTGAAGATTCGCAAGTTGTGGAGGTAATGCAATTCTGTAAGCTACCGGTCCAACTTTCTCCAAAATCTCATAAGGACCCATAAAACGAGGTGAAAGCTTCTTTGCTCGTATTGCTCTACCAATGCCAGTCATTGGTGTGACTCTTAAGAATACATGTTCGCCCACCATGAACTCCAACGGTCGTCTTCTCTTGTCAGCATAACTCTTCTGTCGACTCTGAGCAGTGAGAAGTTTCTGTTGAATCACCTTAATCTTTTGAGTCGTCTCATCCACAAGTTCTGGACCTATTAAAATTCGCTCATTCAATTCCGTCCAGCAAATAGGAGATCTACATTTTCTTCCATACAAAGCCTCATAAGGTGCCATCTCAATGCTGGAGTGATAACTATTGTTATATGCAAACTCCGCAAGATAAAGATGATCGTCCCAACTTCCTTTTAGTTCGATTGCACAAGCCCGCAACATGTCTTCCAGAGTTTGAATAGTCCTCTCAGTCTGCCCGTCAGTTTGAGGATGATAAGCGGTACTATAACTCATCCGAGTTCCCATAGCATTCTGCAATGCTTTCCAAAATCGTGAAGTGAATCGTGGATCACGATCAGATACGATGCTATTCGGTATCCCATGCAATTTGACAATCTCCTTCATGTAGATCTTTGCTAGTCTCTCCAATGAGTATTCTGCTGCAATTGCTAGAAAATGAGCTGACTTAGTTAACCTATCGACAATTACCCAAATGGCATTATGTCCGGATGTCGTTAGAGGAAGCCCCATGATGAAATCCATAGAGATGCTGTCCCATTTCCACTCTGGGATATCCAAATTCTTTAATAATCCAGGAGGTTTCCGATGTTCGATCTTGACTTTCTGACAAGTCAAACAACAAGTGACAAAGTCAGTCACATCTTTCTTCATGCCTCGCCACCACCAATTCCGCTTGAGATCATGATACATCTTGGTTGCTCCGGGATGGATAGTGTATTTACTCCGATGTGCCTCCTCTAGTATGAGCTTTTTTATTTCTCCATCATTAGGTATGCACACTTTTCCTTTATACCTTAATATCCCATCTCTATCGATCCCAAATTTCGATTCTTTTCCTTCTTCAATATCTTCCCTCACGTTTAATAGATACTCATCTTCGAGCTGAGCGAATTTAATCTCTTTCCAAATTGTGCTTTCAATAGTTAATGCTTCCATGGTAGCGACCAAACCTGACATTACATCAATAGATGTACTTGGTATCTCCTCGAGCAATTTATGTTCTCTGATCATCATCTGGGCTACATGGATTGTCTTTCTACTTAAGGCATCTGCTACAACGTTCGCCTTTCCTGGATGATACTTCAATTCGAAGTTGTAGTCCTTGATAAACTCCATCCATCTCCTCTGTCGCATGTTGAGCTCCTTTTGGTCGAACAGGTACTTTAGACTTTTGTGGTCACTATAAACCTCGAACTTTGAACCGTAGAGGTGGTGCCTCCAAATCTTCAGAGCAAACACTACTGCTGCCAGTTCTAAGTCGTGAGTAGGATAATTCCCTTCATGTGGCCTTAACTGTCGAGAAGCATAAGCTACTACCCTACCATTTTGCATTAATACACACCCAAGACCTTTCTTGGAAGCATCTGTGTACAAAGTAAAGGTCTGAGCAGGATCTGGAATTATAAGTACTGGTGCCGTAGTCAACTTAGTCTTCAAATTTTGAAAAGCTGCTTCACACTTTTCGTCCCATACATATGGTTGACCCTTCCTAGTTAACTTTGTCAAGGGCATAGCTATCTGCGAAAAGCCCTTGATAAATCTCCTATAATAGCCAGCTAGACCTAGAAAACTCCTGATCTCAGTCACGGACTTTGGTCGTTCCCATTGGAGAACTGCTTCAACTTTAGTATGGTCCACTGCAACACCTTCAGCCGATACGACATGGCCTAGGAATTTTACTTCCTTCAACCAAAATTCGCACTTAGACAGTTTCGCATAGAGCTTGTGCTCCTTCAACACTTGTAGCACGATTCTAAGGTGCTCTTTATGCTCTTCTTCATCCTTAGAGTAGATAAGGATGTCGTCAATGAAAACCACTACAAATTTATCTAGATATGGTCGGAAAATCCTATTCATGTAATCCATGAATACTGCTGGAGCATTTGTTAGCCCAAATGGCATAACAAGAAATTCATAATGGCCATATCTAGTTCTGAATGCAGTTTTTGAGACATCTTCAGCTTTGACTCTCAGTTGGTGATAACCTGATCTGAGGTCGATCTTGGAGAATATGGATGCTCCCTTCAACTGATCAAGTAGATCGTCGATCCTGGGTAAAGGATATTTATTCTTTATAGTCACTTTATTCAACTGGCGATAGTCAATGCATAGTCTCAGGCTCCCATCTTTCTTCTTCACAAAGAGTACGGGCGATCCCCAAGGAGATACACTGGGTCTGATAAAACCCTTTTCTAACAATTCTTCGATCTGCCTCTTCAATTCTGCTAGTTCCGATGGAGACATTCGGTAAGGAGCTTTAGATATAGGTTCCGTTCCAGGTACGAGATCAATAGAAAATTCTACTTCTCTCTCCGGGGGTAAACCTGTCATTTCTTTCGGAAATACTTCCGGAAATTCTTTCACCACTTCAATGTTCTCTATCCCTTCCTCCACTTCTGTTTGAATGGAGAAAAACACCATGTACGCAAGACAACCATAATGAACAGGCTTTTCATCTTGTACTATAGACAACAATTGTGGTCTACTATGACTCATAGAGTCATCCGCAAGAGAGATAGTCTTCCTCTTGCAGTCAAGGATGATGTCATTAGCTGACAACCAATCCATTCCTATTATTACATCGATACCCTTCGTGGGTAAACAAACAAGGTCTATATTTGAGATCCTATTATCAATCTCAATCGTACAATTTAAGCAAGCCCTAGAAGTTTTTACTGAAGCTCCCGCCGGTGTAGAAATAATCATATAATAAGGCAATTCACTCACTCTTAAATTCAATCGAGGCACACAGTCGTATGATATAAAAGAGTGTGTGGCACCAGAATCAAATAAGGCTTCTACTTCAAGACCTTGGAGTTTGAGGATACCTTTAATCAGATTTGGTGAAGCACTTGCCTCCTGATGTGATAGTGCAAACACTTTCCCTGGCACTGCAGTTCTAGCATCCTTGGCCCCTCGAGGCTCCTCCTCACAAAATCTGGAAATGTGTCCTGGCTTTCCACAGTTGAAACACGTCACACATGGTCCTTGGTGTATTCTTCCACACTTGGTACACATCTGATTGTTAGCGGTGCTTGCAACAGGAGCTGTGGATCCCCTATATGAACTCTGACCTCCACTGAAGTGACTCCTTTGAGGTCCTTTGAATTGACTCCTCGGTGGTCTGCTGAAATGACTTCTTTGGGGTCCAGTAAAATAACTCCTCGATGGTCCACCAAAGTGATTTCTGGATGGTTGGCTAAACCGCGTATTCACATTACTGAAGTTGTGACTCTGCTTCTTAGTAACTCCTCCCGTTGGTCTCATGAGGTGTGTAGATCTGGCCTGAAAACCCTTCATCTTCTCAGCTTCCTCTTCTCGTTTGTTCCTTGCTATCGTGCGCAGTTTGTCGCATATTTCTTCAAAATCCCTTGTTTCATCAAGGAACGGTGATAGAGCTGTTTTTAGGTCTGGTCTAGCTTTTTCAACCAATCGAGCACTCAACCATTTAGAGTTGTTCTGTGAATATCCGCAGAATTTAGACAACTCTAAAAAGCGAGTAATAAATTCGTCTTCATGTAATTCCCCTTGCCTGAATGTGAGGAATTCAGTTTCTTTCTCTATTCTGATTGAAGGGGAAAAGTAATAATTTTCGAACTTTTCCTTAAACTCTTCCCACGTCATCTCAGCATTTCCTTTTGTTTTGGTGCTTTCCCACCATTCTTCAGCTGCTTTCTGCAACAATTGTTCAGCAACCATCACCTTTTGTTGTGAGCTAATCTCGATAACTCTGAAAATCTTTTCTACACGCTTCAGCCACTCCAGTGCTGGAATCGGATCTAGCTTCCCCTCGAACATCGGTGGAGTAAACTTCCGAAATTTTTCCCAAACCTCAGTAATAGGTAAGGAATGATATTGAGAATGAGATCCGCTACTACCTCAATCTTCAGTGCGAGAACGACTTCCTCCCCTAGATTGATGGTCAGAAGGTGTGACTTCCAGAGCCTTCTCCTTTCCTTCCTTACCACCTTGGCCTCTTCCTTTTGCTAGTTCATCCTCGTGTCTATTCACTTTCTCTCTCATCTCCAGGATGACGTCTCGTAACTCTGCCAAAAGGGCATTGTTATCCTGAGAATAGGGACCATCTTGATGCGGAGGGAGACCTCTTTGGGATGGAGCAGGGGTTGAATTAGTTCTTCGAGTTCTTGCCATTATCTCCTCCTATGATTAATACTATAAGGACACTAAACAAATAAAATAGCTAAATAAGTTCTAAATCTAACAAAGGGAAGTGCTCATGTTATGATATTTAATTTGCCACGAACTTTTAAAAAAAAATTTTAAGAAATCACTTTAGAAAATAAACAAAATTGCCATGGAACCTTTAGCTCTGATACCAAAAATGTAACACCTCAATTTTAATACCCAAAAACTCGGTCAAAATATTGAAAATACCTTCAAAAGAGTTCAACAATATCCAAATCCTTTTACAATGTTACTATTTCGAATAAAACCCGTAATACATAATCAGAATAAATTCCAGAAAATATTTCAGAGTTTAATACAAAACGGAAGTCTTAGGTTCATGGCAAATATAATAACATAACATAATCTATTGGAGATCAAAAGAGCTTCCAGAGCTCACTCCATAGGTGCCTTCCCTTGCTCTCTACTAGAATAATCACCTGAAAAATGTTAATATGGGATGAGATTCCACGTCTCAGTAACTACTGAATATTTCTACCTTACACGAGCAAATTACATATGACAAAAATAAAAGGTAATATAATGTGAATTTAATATACTCAGATATTTTTAGATATACCGTTGTTCACATCAAATGCCTTTACAAAATACTCATCATTCTTTATTGAATAATTCAGAAATGCACTATGCAGTATGCAGCCTCCCTTATATCCCCTTCCAACCGTATACCGCTGACTGGAACCATAGGCTAACATATAGTCCAATAGAAACTCATTCATTTGACTGGATGGTTTCAAGCTCACCAAAACTTAAGATACACCCGGCCAAAGGTATAGAGCTTAAATCTGGACTATGGCTCCCCTCCTTTAAAATAACAACTAAGGAGGTGTCACATGTCCCACATCTCCAATGAAATCCCGGCCAGAGGAAAACATGGAAGATGGGGCCCTGAAAAGTACCATCCACTGTGCACCGAGTGGTGGCATAAACAATTCTTATCATTCAATTCCCTCCTTACTCCACCCATCACAATACAACCGCCATGATGAATGTATTTACTAAAAAATAATGCATTATTATACCATTATATACATTGATATGCGTATTTATGATTAGTAAAATACTATGCGTATCTGTGAATAGTAAAATACTATGCGTATCTGTGAATAGTAAAATACGGTATATACATGAATAGTAACATGAATAGTAAATACGGTATACGTGAATAGTAACATGAATAGTAAATACGGTATACGTGAATAGTAAAAATGAATAGTAAATACGGTATAAGTGAATAGTAAAAATGAATAGTAAATACGGTATATGTGAATAGTAAAATGAATAGTAAATACGGTATATGTGAATAGTAACGTACGTATAAATAGTACCTCTACAGATTTGCAAGTCAAAGTTCCCACACCAGATCTTAAAACCATAAATATTTTCTAAATATTCTTGCCAAAATAGTAAACAAACAAATTTATAATCATACATAATTCACAAGTATAAGGAAGAATATTCAGAGTTACCTGTTACTTGCTAATACCCGAATCACCAACCAGCTATTATAACTCTCAAGCAAATATCTCTACTCTCTCTCTCTCTCTACCTCTCTCTATGGCTCTTAGAAGTTGTGAAGAATGAAATGAAATGGAAGGTCTATTTATAGTTGGAAAATGGGTCTTTAAGTGTAATTTTCGTCTCTGGGTCGTTTTACGTAATTTTCCTAAAAACTAAAAAAAACTTTCCCGTGACTTGCCCCGTGAACCTTTTTTTAAAAATTTTAATAATATAATATAATATATATTATTTTATTATTATAATATAATATTATTTAAATAATAAATTATTATTGAGTGGGTCCCGCGGCCATTTTTTTCAAAGTTCACGAGAGTTGTGTCGGGAGGAAGAATTATTTTGGTTGTGGGTCCCGCAAAATACTGATTTCAAATTTATCACTTTCTGAAAATAGAGCCTACTAGTCTTCCCAAGATAGGTTTATGTTCAAGATATTAGATTCAAAATTCAGGATGTTACAACGCGCATCAATTGTTAACGTAACAAGGGATTTGCTTTCTCTAACCTACTTGAGGAGAGTGACAACTATTGGGGAGCCCCCTTTCCTTTCTATTAATGCCCTATTTTCCGGGGCACATGAAAGAAATAAGTTAGAAATTAATGAAATTGACAAATTATTCAAAAGTTTTAATTAGTACTTTCAAAAGACTTAACACTGAACAAATGTCTCTAATTTCCAACTCATTATTAATTTTTGTTTGAAAACATTTCGTGCATGACTTATCTCCAACATCATATTAATTTCTTGATTGATTAAAATGCAGAAATAAAAAACAATTACTAATTCTCCAACATCATATTAATTTCTTAATTTCTACATTTCGTGCACTACATTTTGGTGGAAATCTTGTGGTTTACAAGATGATCACAATTAAAATCATATATGCCAAGACGCGCATCAATCGTTTACTTAACAAGGGATTTGCTTTCTCTAACCTACTTGAGGAGAGTGACAACTATTGGGGAGCCCCCGTTCCTTTCTATTAATGCCCTATTTTCCAGGGCACATGAAAGAAATAAGTTAGAAATTAATGAAATTGACAAAATATTCAAAAGTTTTAATTAGTACTTTCAAAAGACTGAACACTGAACAAATGTCTCTAATTTTCAACTCATTATTAATTTTTGGTTGAAAACATTTAGTGCATGACTTATCTCCAACATCATATTAATTTCTTTATTAATTAAAATGTAGAAATAAAAAATAGTTACTAATTCTCCAACATCATATTAATTTCTTAATTTCTACATTTCGTGCACTACATTTTGGTGGAAATCTTGTGGTCTGCAAGATGATCACAATTAAAATCATATATGCCAAGACGCCATCAATCATTAACTTAACAAGGGATTTGCTTTCTCTAACCTACTTGAGGAGGGTGACAACTATTGGGGAGCCCCCCGTTCCTTTCTATTAATGCCCTATTTTCCCGGGCACATAAAAGAAATAAGTTAGAAATTAATGAAATTGACAAATTATTCAAAAGTTTTAATTAGTACTTTGAAAAGACTTAACATTCAATCAATGTCTCTCTGATTTTCCACATGACGGTGTTATTTTTGGTTGGAAACCGTTCCCCCCTAAATACGCCCATGACTTGTAAGTCAAGATAGAAATGGAACAACTACTCGATCAACTCATTACAATAAACAATATAAAACGGATTGGAATACCACAGTTCCCTACTCAAAATTACGTACTATCTTTGCTTTTTATAAAGAGAAATTTTTGTGTGAATTTAGTTTGCTATTTCATTTATAGTCTAACCAATTAAAATTCAACAACTCAATTAATATTGACCTTTGTTGGCTACTCATATATTCAAATTTGTATTTTTCTTTAACAAATAAATCCCTTAATTAAGATTTCACAATTAATGAAAAAGTAAAATTGTGTAATATTTTTAAATCTTATTAATATGCCAGCTAATAGTTAGAAAATGTCAAATTAGCTCATGAGTTGTTGTATTTAATTAGTTAGATTACAAATGACGTGCCAAATTAAATTCATGCAAGAATTTCTCATTTATTATAAGATATAAGATATATATTTTTAATCTCCAGTATCATATTAATTTCTACTATCTGGTCATCTTTATTAAATATAGGCATGTATGACACAAAAAAACCTTTAACAAGAATTCTTATAATAAAAACAAGAGGGTGTATTATAAAAGTCATGATATTGGATGAGGACAATTATGACAACAGCTATGTCAAATTTTCCACACTGCGTGTTGAATATTTGTCGCAATAGAAAGATATCTCTAGACTTGCAAAACAAGTTAGAAAGGGATGATAAAATCTCCAAAAATGTGACTTATGTTTTGGGAAAATTCCAAATAAATATCAAATGAATTTATAAAATCCCCAGAAGTCCGTCGAATTTGCAAAAAGACTTAGAGGTGATAAGGACTTTTGGGAGATATGCAAATTCGCGCCAAATAACCATTTTACCCTTAGTTCTAAATAAGTTTAAAATTGACTGACATACGCAAATGTGTTTGGTTTTGGGTTCATAATTGTTTTTGGTATGTAATAGAATGTTTGGATAGTTTTGAAGAAACCACAAGACTTTGACTCACATGATTGATTATGATATTGATCCACTATATTGCATTTGCCTCCTTGTATGGAGGTTTTCACTGTAGTAATCGAAGTAAAGACACAGATGGATCAAATGGGTGATGCACCTCCGCTTCATCGTTCTCTTGAATGACTTCTACATATTAAGTGCTTCATTCATTTCAGATCTTCATATTATTAGAATATATTAAGACGGTCTCATTTCTCATTTCAATTGGCTGGATATTGAATTAAAGGTATATAAAGTTGAGTTAGATCTTATCAATAGTCATGTCATTCGGATAGAGAAGCAACCTCAAAATTTGCTTATATCTAAAATACAACAGATGAAGATCTTTTGTCATTAGTCTTAGCGTCCATAATCAACAATTAACTAAGGATTGCGTATAGGCAAGCCTAGGATCATTCTCTCTTTTCGAAGAGCCTTTTATTGAATCCTAAGTAATCTAAATGTCATGTAAATGCAATGAAAATAAAGGGGATTGGGTTTTGAATTTTTAAATTAATAAACTAAAATGGAAATACAATTTAAATGAAGCAAAAATAAAATAGAATATAAAAAAACGAGATTAATTAGATTAAAAATGATTAACCCAAAATTGGAATTCCATAACCTTCATCGGACAAAAAAATAATAACCAAACTCATGATTGATTCTAGACAAACCGAAATCTCTGCATTTGTCCAGATATTCCCTTGACTAGACGATCGTCTAGCATCTGATCGAACACGTGGCGAGCTTGTTGTGCGATCGCACAACGCTCTCTAGTAACCCGGTCCGACCTAAGTCTTTAGGATATCAATCTAGGTATTAAATCTAATACCTAATCCGCAATCTTAATCGGATCTGATTAAAATAAATAGAAACGAATTATGTTCCGGACTGAAGCGCGGGTCCTCTGGATTCATGGAATTTTCAATCCATAGGTCAATTAAAGAAGCTTAGCCAAGCACGGCTAGGCAAAACGCAAAAAAAAAGATGAAGAAGAACATGAAGAACAACTCAGAGAAAACAAAAAGCTTATAGTTTAATCCGAAAAAAACGTAATTGAGAATATGTTTGTAGCCACTATCTAATTTCCTTATATAGGAAAGATGACTAAAAATAGGAAACCCCTAATAATAGGAAACCTCTCATAAATAAGAAATCTCTAAAAAAATAGGAAACCTCTAATCAATAGGAAATATCTAAGAATAGGAAAACTCTAATAAATAGGAAATCTCTAATAATTGGTCATTTATTACAAAATTTAGACAAAATAAAAATTTAGAAAAATGCTTCCGTCTTTAGCTCCAATTTCGTCCATCTTCTTGTCCGAATCAACCTTCCAAGTCTTCATAACAATTGTAGATCTCTAAATCATCTAAAAAACGAAAGAATAATGAGGCTAATTTGATATCTAGATTAAAAGTTATGGCGAGAATAGTAAAGCATTGTAAATCTGAAATTTTATTACCAAAAACGAATTTAATCTAATCAAAAGCTTAGAGCCCAATTAAGTAATAAAACCATTATTTCTCAATTAAACATTCCTAATTTATTAACTAAGAGATACAAATAAGTCAAATAATATTCAATTATCAACGTCTCACCTCTCTCCATCTTTTTATTTTGTTAGGAAATACTAGGAACTGAAGCAATCATATTATGTATGGAGTAACGACACGGATTCTTATTTTGGAATGCCTTTCAATTAAAACTAATCATTTAACTACTTAGCATAAACCGTTCCAAAAGTCAATGACTACATAATCTCAATTTTAGAAAACTGAAAACTTATACATGTCAATAGGCTCGTTCCCTCTTCCAGACAATATAATATGGGGCCGATGATATATTACCTCATTCAAACAATCATATTATCTAATTCAAATAAAAATTGAATAGCAAACTGTACATTTCATAAACTCACAAAAGAACCAACTTCCGGCAAGAAAGATTGCATCTAGCACTATAAACTGGATTCTGTATAGTATAACCATACACCCCAGAACAATCAAATCTACTTTTGCTTGAACTAAAGTCCAACTTTCATTATTTTCTCCTTTATTAATGTCCTTTTGGCAACTAATACTGCGTGGGGTATTCCAATTAACCCTTGCTCAATCTTTATCATGTTTTTCATACCGTGCAATATCCCTTTAGTACTGTGTGAGATGGGAAAATGACGTCTTTTAAGTTATTACAGTGTGTTTCTTGGTGGGATGGTTTTTTTACCTCTTTACAAGTTCCTCTTGATGCCCACTAATGTTGTGGATTTCCTTGTCTCCAGTGAGGTACTTGTCTACCTGTTTATCAGCTTGCCGTCCCTCTGATATTGCCCAGACCACTAGGGATTGACCACGTCGACAATCCCCGGCTGCAAATACGCCGTCAACACTAGTTGAAAACTGGCCATAATCGGCCTTGAAATTTGACCCATTGTCTAGCTCCAAGCCCATCTTCTCAGGGATTGTCTGTAGAGGGGACAACAAACAAATTAGGAAGGTGATCAACTCCCCCTGGAATCAGATAGTAATAAAGTCTGTTTATGTAGGTTCTAACTCATTTCCTGTGAACTTCATTAGTGATACTAACAGTACTTTTTTTCTTGACTTTGTCCATCAACAAGAAAATAACCAAATTCAATAGTCTAGTTACTCCAAACATGTTAAGAAAAAGCTAAAAGCGCTATTGAGAACACACTTACAGGCTCGGGCCCAAGGAAGCCCATTGCCAGTAAGACCAGATCAGCTTGAATAATCTCCTCAGAGCCCTGAACTTCCCTGAATTGGAGCTTGCCAGTTTCATCCTTGTTCCAGCATACGCTTACCACTTAAAGCCCTTTCACATTTCCATTTTCATCTCCCACAAACCGCTTAGTCAATTACCTCGTAAGATCTGGGATCTTTGCCAAATTTTGCCGTAGCTTCCTGGTGACCATAGTCTACACGGAATATGCGAGGCCACTGCAACCAAAAATACATGGTGGTGGTTAAACAAACAAGAAAAATTCATTTTCTACTACCAAGAAAAAATTGACATTTGTTTAGTAACTGTTTCAATTTAGCAAGCTAAACCAGGAAAAAGAAAGGAAAAAGAAAGCCGCTACCACTAGGGAATCACTTTCCCTATCTATTTTGGGATAGGGAACCACTTTTCCTACCTATCTTGGGAAAGGTAGAGAGAGCTCCTTCCATCTAGATTTAATTTTTTTTACTTTTAATTTTTTTTAAAATGATTATTTTAATGGGTAGAGAAAAAAAAAAGATAATTTTTTAACTAACATATTTTCAAAAAATGATTTTTTCATTTAAAAATTGATAGTTAAAAATAAATAAATCTAGACCGTCCAGATCAAATCTGGACGGTCTAGATCTAGAGAAGCTCTCCCTACCTATCTTAAGATAGGTAGGGAAAGTGGTTCCCTTGGGATCGGTAGGAAAAGCTCCTCCAAATCTGGACTGTCTAGATTTATTTATTTTTAACTGTCAATTTTTAAATGAAAAAAATTATTTTTTGAAAATATGTTAGTTGAAAAATTATCTTTATTTTAGATTCTCTACCCATTAAAATAATTATTTTTTAAAAAAATTAAAAGTAAAAAAAATTAAATCTGGATGAAAGGAGCTCTCTCTACCTATCCCAAGATAGGTAGGGAAAGTGATTCTCTACCTAAATAGAAAAGGATTTAAACTGTGGCTAAGGATCTCCAAGGCCTGAGTTCTACGAGGCCCGAGTTCGCGGTGCCTCAGGAAGAAGTTCCAGATTCACAATACTACTACAACCATGACGAATGGATGTGCCTATATACAATCTGTGCCAGTGTCACCCCCACCAATGACCACAACTTTCTTGCCCTTGGCAGTAATGTAGTTACCATCTTGTAGATTGCTATCAAGCAAGTTTTTAGTGTTTGAATGAAGAAACTCAATGGCAAAATGAACACCAGACAGCTCCCATCCTGGTACAGGAAGATCCCTGCAAAAATAACGACATCCTTTGAAGCTTTTTGCCTATAACTATTTTGATTCTTTGATACCTGTATTGCAAGAAATGTTGAACTCGAATGATAAGAATAGAACATATAGGGTTCCTTACTGTCTCTCACCTTGGCTTTGTGGCTCCTACGGCCAAAACAATAGCATCATTTTTCTCTCGGAGTTTATCAAGGGGGTATGAAGGATCAGTTCCAACATTAGCATTCACCATGAAATTAACTCCTTCACCGGCCATAACGTTGACCCGCCGTTGAAGTACATCAACTTTGTCAGCTTTCGTGTTTGGAACCCCATACATCATAAGCCTCCCAATCCTATCAGCCATCTCATACACAGTTACTGTATGGCCCATTTTATTCAACTGATCAGCAGTAGCCAATCCTGCTGGTCCACTTCCAACAATGGCAACACTTTTCCTATTTCAATAAAGGTATCCAACAGTTTAGTGACAGAAATTGACCACTTACTGGATACAGAGATGGTATTTATTTGATTGAAAGGAACAACAGAAAAAAAATAATAATAATAAAACTATATATCAGGAATACCCTGTCCTCTTTGATGGAGGTCGAGGCACCATCCAACCCTCCTCAAAAGCCTTGTCTATGATTGCACATTCAATGCTTTTGATAGAAACAGGATTCTCAATAATACCAAGGACACAAGAACCTTCACATGGTGCAGGGCATACCCGACCAGTAAAGTCAGGCAAGTTTTTTGTTTCGAGAAGGCGCTCTAATGCTTCCCGCCATCTATTTTGGTACACTAACTCATTAAATTCAGGTATTTTGTTCCCTAGAGGGCATCCAGAATTTTCCTGAAATTTTGATGCAAAAAATATATATTCAGCTAAAACTTCAAATTTTAAGAGAGAAGTTATTAGGCAATGCCTACCAACCTGATGACAGAAGGGAGTACCACAGTCCATGCAACGGGCAGACTGAGTTTTCAAAAGCGGTCCAGGCTTTGCCTCCATCGTCACTTCTTTCCAATCACTCATGAGAACATTGGGATCACTATATTGAACACCCTCGCGTTCATAAGAAACAAAACCCCTATGCTGAATGGCATCAACAACTTGAGTGGGCCTCTTGGATGCTTTAGCCCATTTATAACACATTAATTAGCCAACTAAAACATGGACAAAATAGTAGAGGATTTAATCATTTAATATTTTTAAAGTACTTTAACATAAAATTTCAACAATAAAAAAACAAAATATACCGACTGTTATGGTCAATGGTTGCAAATTATAGATTCTAGAGAAATGAACTTCTATTACTGATCAAAGGCTAGCATTCATATGGTAAACGAATGATAGTCTGTATTACAGAAATCAGAAAGCAAATAACCATGTAATAGAAAAGAAAGAAATCCAGAGGGGAGAGAGAGTCACAGATAAGAGGGGAAATCCAGTAATACTTTTCATGCCTTTCTACAACTTTTTATCTTTATTTATAGATGCTCTTCCTCTATTTCTCTAAGTTTCCAAGGCACTCTCTCCACGCGTTTGCTCCTCCTGATGGGCTTTTCCTCACTTGTTGGGCTTATATTCGATGGGCACTCTGTGATTGGACTTGATTCTTCATTAACCATTACACCATCTCCTAAATCCAACCAAGACAGATAGGGTCTATCATAATACAATAGAGGGTTCATAATTTTTTTTTTAAAAAAAGTAAACATTATCTCTTCTATAGCCTCAAGTCTTTATTCAAGCCAACAGCATAAGAAGGATTGAGGGGGTTTTTTTTTTTTTAATAAACAAAAAAAACATTCCTGCCACTTTTTAAGAAAGAAAACTTGGCCAAAAGAATGAGATCGAAATAGATTGATGTAAAGGCAACAAGACACATCATCCAAGGCACAAGGTTCACATTTATCATCAATATAAATTTAATAGGAGAATCAAACAAAGCCATTCACTGTAGCTTGTGACTCAACTTACTGTTGCTTAGAACAGTATTGACTCATTCTTCAAGCCGTCTCAGTAAGCCGATACTGTACATTTTCCCCAAGTGTGAATTTCAAAATGCCTCCCTCCTCCCATGTTTATTATTTCACGCTTTCTGATCGTCAGGCCTCACAATCTCTCTACCCTTCCCATTCTTCTTTTTCATTCCATAGCTTTGCCCTGGAAAAAGAGGATGCGGCAATGATGCTTGCACCGTCATCGTTGATCTCCACAAAGCAAGTCATCCTTCTGAAAAAAGCTTCCTACAAAGAAATACAAATCCAAAAAATGGGTTTGTGGATTAGACGAAGATTGGGTTGTTTTGTCAATGTTTGTTGTTGTCGATTATGGGTCAGACTGTGGTTATTCGAGCAATATCATGTCCATCCCATTATGTTGTTGTCGATGAAAAGGTAACTTTTTGTATAAATGAGGATTAACGTTATTTTCGATGGTCTGCGTTGCCTGTTGAAATGGTGTTTGTTTTTGCATGTTCATCAGGCTTGCTGATATTTTTAGTTAGTCTTTGAGTTTGTTGTCGTTTAAACTTTAAACAATTTTGCTTTGATTTATCATTTCATTGTTGATTTCTAGTGTTTAATCTGTTTCAGTTAGGAACCTGAGAGGATGGTTGACGAGATATGGATTTCCAGATCTAGCAACTTTGTCGAGAGAATAAGCTTCGTGGCAGAAGTAGAAACATCAACGAAGTCATCATAGCGGTGTCCCTGAGGTATGTGGTTTCTTGCTTCTTTCTAAAATTTGAAGTTTTTTTTTATTATTTGTTTGTCTTTCATTTATTATCTGTCTTCTTTATCTTCTAAGTTTCACAAGGCAGTTGATGAGGAAGTCAAGGAGATTGCCATCTTCTATTCTATTTTTCTACCTATCCTATATTCCTATATCACTAAATGTAAACATTGCTTGCCAGTCATCATCAATAGTCAATGCAGAATACTTATTCTATTTGAATCAAGGATGTGATGAAGAGTCTTCTTAAAACGTCAGTTTCTTAAAATGTCATCATCAATAGGCAAAGCATGATCCCCCCCCTTTCTTTCTATGATTTTTGGTTTACCAGATAACTATGCGGATTTGTCTGCCGCTTGTGCTACTTTTGTTTGTGGCCAAAGTGTTAGATTTATATTTAATTAAGTCTTCAAATTTGTCAGTTAGTTGTGCACTTTTCTTAAAAAGTTCAGTATCATTTGTCATTAAGGAAAGTGGTAAATAATGTTTTGAATAAGGCAGAAGCTTTTGTGAAGATCTGTGAGGCAGAAGTGCAAACAAAACCAAAGAACGGGAAGGAAAGTGAAGAAGTAGAACATCAATGAAGATCTGTAAGGCAGAAGTGCACTTTTCTTTGCTTCTTTCTAAAATTTAAAATCCTTTTTATGGAGAGGCAATCGCCATAATAGAGTTACTTATTGATCGTATATGAAATTGTATATAAACAAAACACACTATGGAAAATACTTCCCCCGTTTTTAAATATAAGACATATTTGATTTTTTTGAAGAGATTAAAGAAGCTAGATAAATTACTTAATCATATTATATGTTGTGTATTATTAAATTATATATTAATTTATATGTTGGACAAAATAGTTTGGAGAATAAAATAATAAATGTAAATATTTGAAAGTAATTTAATCGGAATTTTTAATATCTTCAAAAAATCAACTTTATCTTATATTTAGGATCAGAGGAAGTAATATTTTTGATAGGTGAAACAAAGGATTAAAATTTAATGGACCAAACGATAAAATTTTATCTTAAGAAAATATAGGTATGCTCCATAAACCAACAATAATCGATGGGCACAACACACATTATGAAAAATAATGTTTTTTTAAATATAGGCAATCAAATAAAACAATTGAAGAATAAAAAATAATCTTTGATTTGCTACATTAATATATTATTATATAATGTAAAGTTTAGAAAGAGTTATATCCATGAATAATAAAAGTATAACTGGCCATCCCTTGTAATCTGTACAATGTATAAAGCTAAAGTATAGTTAGATAAAAATACAAAGATATGTGTAACAACTTTATGTAGTAAGAATTATACTTTTGATGTTTGCAATAAACTCCTTTAACAATGAACACAGCCTCAACTATTAAATGAGAGTTTTTTTTAAATTTTTTTTTTTATATAAGATTAAATGAGAGTTGAAACATTTTTTCCCCCTCAATCGAGTTTAAAGATATGGGGATTTTTTTTTTTTTTTTGGGTTGGAAGCCCAATTGTGGGCCTTTCTTGATTTAAGCCGAAGTTTATATAACGCTAAAAAAAAAAAAAGATATATAAAAAAAAAAGGATACGGACATATGGCCTTTTAATAATCCTTAAAAAAAAAAAAAAAAAAAACTTCTTCCGAAGAACTAGCAAACATTTCAAGAAAACACCCCCACACAAACATTTCGGGTAACCCTTGTGCCCCCGACTCTTTGTAACTCTCTGCGAGTCAGGCTTCTTTGTTCTCGCCTTGCTCGACGGTCGACAGCCGTGGAAGAGCTTGACTAGTCGCCTTGCTCACGTTCTTCTCTGCTTGCTCGCCCGCAATCGGTGAATACTCAACCTTCACTCTTTCCTTGTCTGATTACTTTCCCCCTTGTGCTCAAGTGTGTTGTGTTCCTTTGAATTCGCCCTTCAAGTGAAACAGATCCATTTTTGATTGCTAGAGATTTCGGAGCTGCCGCAGTTGCTTAGTAGATAATTTCCTTTCGTCTGACTGATTCCCTTTTTGTTCTCAACAACTTGTCGTCTTCGTCTGTGCATGTGATTGCGTTCTCTGTTCTCGGTTCAATTTCTGGTTTTTGTTCACTTGGATAATTGATTTTGCTTATTCCGCTTCTCAGATTCGTTGGGCCTCTTTTTTTTTTTCTTAATTTTCTTTTAGGTATCGATCTGCCATTGCTTATTCCGCTTCTCTGTTGTCGGTTCGAAAAGACGGAACATCTTGAAGCTCGTTGGGAAAAATCTCCGGCAAGAGAAACCTAAAATATTGCAAGCCTGCAATTACCAGCTCTGCAAGAGTAGTGGTGATTGAAGACGTAGCTTGAGTTGAGCCAGCGACAATGTCATCGACTCTGTTGGAGGTGACTCGTGCGGCCCACGAGGAGGTGGAGAGGTTTGAGCGTCTCATAGTGAAGGACCTTCAAAATGAGCCTGCTTCGAACAAGGACCGCTTGTTTCAGAGTCACCGTGTGCTAAATATGATCGATAATATCACTTCTACCACTGTAAAGCTTGTAAGTTAGTTCTCTCAACTTCTAATTTCAGCTATTAGTTTGTGTTTGCTCATCGATGAAACTTCTGTTGTAGGTTAATGCGAAATAAACACCAAAACGATAAATTATAAATTGAAACTCTTTTATTCTTTGTTTCTGAAGTGGAACAATTCTTAGCTTGATCTTCAAAATCCGAAGTAGCTACTCAGTTGAGTTGATGGGAACTGACAAAAATATAATATTGGGGAAGAGGGGATTATATTTTCAATCTCTTAATGTTCTGCTGTCAATGTGGAGTGGTGTTGTTGTATGGTCAATTCTGTTTCAAGTAGATGAGTTTTGGTAAAGTAAGATCCAAACTAGAATTTATGTTTTACTTCCTTGTATTTTTGTTAGTCCTTCGGCCTGGCCCCTAAAGACGGGTGTAATCTCTCTGTCCTCTGTCCTTTTTATTTTAATTTACTTCTCTTCATCTTGTCTTGCGAATTGAAGCGGAGAGGTTAGCTGATTTTCCGTTTGTGGGTTTCAGATTGATATATATGAAGATAAAGACAATGCAAGGAAGGATGAAATTGCTGCACTGGGGGGTCAAACTGCAACTGGGACAAATGTGTTTAGTGCCTTTTATGATAGACTTAAAGAGGTAAATATATTCTTGTAATTTTTCAATATGTAAGAGCTTGATAATAGAAAAAAGAGAAATGCCTTTTTTGAGTCAGAAGTTGTATTCTGTCTGCATACAATGTCCTTGATAATCTCTTTTACCTTGTCTTTACATGCTATTCTCCTGAGGGGTTATTCTAGTGCCAACTACCTAGAAGGATCTTGGAAGACCAACATTTATTTCTGCTTAACTTTTTTTTCATCTGCATATTGATGTGTATCAGTGTATGTGGAAGTTTTTATTGAAATCTGAGCTAGTAAAAATGATAGCATGTTTATGCGTATTTTGAAGCTGAGTTCTCTTGATTTATTTGATTGTTTTTATATGTTTATCCCATTGTTATCTTGTGATATGTGCAGATACGAGAGTACCACAGAAAGCACCCGGCTGCACGTGTTGTTGATGCTAATGATGACTATGAAGAACTTCTCAAAGAGGAGCCTCAAATTGAGTTTAGTGGAGAGGTCTCTCTCTCTCTCTCTCACACACACACACACACACACACACACAAACACACACACACAGCTGATTCCAATGTTGCATAATTACACTACTTGAAAGGTGATGAAGAAACATGTGTAGTCTTTTGGAGCAAAAGAAAATTATTGCAACTTCCAATTCTCTGAAGGATATAAAGAATCTTTGTGCTACTTGACTAATGATAGTTTGTAGGATAAACTTGTCAAATTTTAAGTTCAAGGCTTCCCTATCCTTTTTGTGCAACCTTGAGTATTAAAGTAAATAGCTATTGGTATAAGATGATGATATATTCACCTGACTACCTGGGCATGAATAGTTTGGGTCTTGGGGCCACTCCTGTTGGGAAAGCAGCTTTTAAAACGTGTCTGTCTCTATTGACAGAATTACTTTACAGAAATTATTGAATAAGAGATGTTTAAGAATATATCCTCTTGGAACTTAACATCCTATTGACCTAAATTGGTGGTGTGTTTTGAGTATTTTAATAGTCCTGCTTTTCCATCAGGAAATCCAGAGATTAGATTCTTGTATGATGCACTTCGTCCTTGAGACGGTGGTTTTAGTGAGTCATGCAAGATGGAATCTAATATATCCTACTGTTAGGGTCGATGTTGCTGCAATTTTCAAACTAAGAATGTTTGCTCTTCCACCTTTCCTGGTTATTTATTTCCTTGGGATATTGGTTTCAGGAAGCTTTTGGGCGGTACTTAGACTTGCATGAACTGTACTATCAGTATATTAATTCCAAATTTGGTGAGCCAATTGAGTACTCTGGTTACCTTGATGTTTTTTCACAAACGGAGAAGATCCCACGCAAAATGAAAATGACTAGGTATACTCCCTTTTCTCACCCTTTCTGTTACATGTTTTTGTTTATTTGGCATTTATATGTTTGCCCAATTTTGGTAAGTAATTTTCTTAGATGTCTTTGTTTCTGCCATTCAATTTTCTACAGGCAGTACAGGGAATACGTGGAGAATATTTTAGAGTATCTCATATATTTTTTCCAGCGGACAGAACCCTTGCAAGATCTGAATCGAATTTTCTCTAGGGTGATTATTTTTTATTATCTTTCTTTGGCTTCGCAATTTTGAGCTTGATTTATGTTCTAGGTGTGCTAGGATAGATAAATCTATCTTAGTTATATAATTGCAGTTAAAGAAGAAATTGGATGGCTTTCTGCTTGAAATTATTTTTCCATCATTATACTTTGGCTGTAGAAGTGTCCTATAATTATGTGTATTTTTCTGTAACTATTTCTTAAAAAGGGAAAGTAAAATAAAAGAAAAAATATCCTTTAATTACTATACCTTTATACTCATGCAAAATGTTGCTCAACAATGCAGTATATTAATCAAGAAACTGTCAAGATTTTCTTTAACAAAACCCCATTAACTCTTGTTACTTAATTGTTTGAATAAACTTATGAATCAGACTACATGATTATTATTTTTATTTTATTTTTATAATTTTATATGCGCAAATGCATTAATTGAATAGCCAGTTTGACTGAAAAGTATCATGTTATTCCTCCTTCAAGTTTCAAGTCTGATCCTTTATCTGTGGGCGAGAGCATTATTGAATTAATGCTATATCATGAAGTGCTTGAACCCACCAAGATAATTCTCCACTCTCATCTCCAGGACACCGTGCATTATTTCGTGTTTCTCTTTTTTGGGTAGTGAGTGTCTGATTGAATTGCAGGTGACAGCTGAGTTTGAAGAAAATTGGGCAGCTAACAAGGTTCCTGGATGGGAGAATGTCAGTCAAGAGAATGGACATGTACCTGCTCAAGACGCTGCAGTTGATCTTGATTACTACAGTACAGTTGAGGAGTTGATGGAATTGGGTCCTGAAAAGTTAAAAGAGGTAAGTTAAAAATTGGTAACGTGATAATTCACTTATCATATATTTAAATTACCTTTTGCACCATTTCTCGTTTGAATACTGAGTAGTAGCTTGAATTTAATATTTACCATATTGATTCAAATTTTATCCTTTGACATCTTATTATGGTTTTTTGCTTTAAACTATTTGTCTGTTTAGGTTCTCACTTATAGTTAGTTTAGGAGTTATAAAAAGTTTAAGCAGCAGTCATTTTCAATGTTGTGTCAATTTGATGCACAATTTTTGGCGATAACTCCTCAGACCTGAGCTTCAGTTATGATCATTGTATTTAGGGTAAAGGTGCATTCGGCACCCTAAACTATTTTTGGAGGTGCAATCAGCACTCTGAACTATTTAGTGGGGCGATTTTGGCTCTAATGTATTAAATTGGTTCAATTTCACCCCTTGACTAACTGTTCCAAAATGTCCCTTAATGCAGATAAGGAAAAAACCCATCCCTCATTCTCTTATTCTTCGAAATTGGTTTCGCTTCCCTTCTCTCTCGAATACCCAACTTTTTAACTGCAACCTCTCCTCCAATCTACTTTTCTGGAGACCAATGCTTTCAATTCTCTCTTTGAAGGCGATGTGAAGAATGAGTTTCTGTTGCTCTCTTGTGGCATCCTACTTCTTCAGCTTTCCCAGAAAACAAACAAAAAAACAATTTCTCTCTGCAACCAGAATTCCACGCAGATTCTTCAAATTAACAGAAAGGGACTAAAATTGTGAAGGAATTCTGCGAATAAAACAGTGATTATGATCCAGATTTAAGAATGCAGATGAAATAGAGAGAAAACTCTGATCGAGTTTGTCTCATAGACGAGACCACTACTTGCTGAGGAAATGCTTAAATTTTATAACCAGAGATTGAAATTGCAAGAAAACTAAGAATCTTTTAAAAAAAGAAAAAGGAGAGGAAAATGATGCACATAAACTGGATGATTTAAATGAAATATTCTGGGGTAAAATCCAGGAGAGGAAACGGTTGTGTGAGTTTGATGATCTTAACAGAGACCAAAAAAACCATAAGGAAAAGGGCATCCTTTGGAGGAAAGGTTGCAGGCAAAAAGTTGGGTGTTAGAGAGAAGGGAAGTGAAACCAAGTTTGAAGAATAAGAGGAGAAAGAAGCGAATAAGGCATGGGTTTTTCCTATATGTGTTAACAAACGTTTTGGGACAGTTAGTCAAACGGTGAAATTGAACCAATTTTAACACATCAGGGCCAAAATTGCACCACTAAATAGTTTAGGGTTCTGATTGCACCTCCAAAAATAGTTAAGGGTGCCCAGTGCACCTTTACCCTTGTATGCATTACCCTTGTATTTAGTACTACTACTTTGCTATGTTAAACTTCTGTCTTTATGAATGGCCGATATTAGGCACTGTTTCAATCAAGTTAATGATTTTAAAACAACTTTGGTTCATTGATCTTGCGTTTCTTCGGTATTCCAGGCATTGGCTGCATTAGGACTTAAGACTGGGGGTACAGTTCGGCAACGGGCTGAGAGGCTGTTCCTCACAAAGGTGACTCATCCATCTTTGCAAAGTATATTTTGTTAGGAATGAAAAAGGGAATAAGAGAATGGGAATGAGGATATGATGTTTTAAAGAATGAGATGTGCATGTTTGGTATGTTAAATTAAATAAAGGAATGAAAATTTGTGTGTGGTTGGACTATAATATTCCCAATACAAAAATATATTGAAATATTTATTATTATTATTAGGTTTATTTAATAAAATGGTTAATATTCAATTTTAATATATTCAATTCATATTTTTTAAATATTAAATAATTTTTGTTTATCAATAATCTTATAATTACAAATAGTTATTAAATTATTATTACAATTGCAGACAAACAAACAACAACAAAGCCTTATCCCATTAGGTGGGGTTGGCTATATTATTACAATTACAAATATGATGAAATGTGATCATAATATTTTCTACTCATCTTTATTCAAAAACGAAATGTTATTTTATGCTTCTAGAAATAATTTTTATTAAATAATATTATTGATTATAAAATAATTATGTTAATATTTGAATGGTGACTATAATATAAAGATAAAAAAATTTCAGTATGGAATGCTATTTTGGTCAATTTAATGTGGATTCCAATGGCTCACCATTCCATCAAAAGATTGATGTAATCAAGATTCTCACGCCTTTTGGAATATTTTACTATTAGGAACGGAATCAAAATTTGATTCTACCATCCAAACACCCCATCATGGAATGCTCTCCCATTTCTATTGCGCAGACTCCATTACCATGAACCAAACATAGCATTAGAGGAGCCGTATCTCAAATCTAGATATCCTGTTAAGGTTGCTAACTTGCTTTGTCTAATCTCCTTTCTTGGTTTTCTTATGCAGCATACACCTCTTGAAAAGTTGGATCGGAAGCATTTTGCCAAGGGGCCACGAGTTTCAGAAAGAAATGGTACTGCAGCAGTTCTGCAACAAGATGAAAATTCAAAAGAAATTGCACTGATAGAGGCCAAAATGTCTAAGTTATGTGAACTGTTACAAGAGGTCAGCATATGTTGCTCGCCACTTTGTCCTTCTGCTTGTTTAATTCTACAGTTTTGTCAGTTGGGGCATTCGATGACAGTGTTTTGATCAGATATTGGCTGCATGTAATTGCATTCATGAATTTTCTCTGACCGTGATACAGACAATTGCCCGAACAAAAGACAATGTTGTGAAGAAGCAAGCCTTGACATATGAAGAAATTGAAGCAGAACGTGAGGAGGTGAGTTGAACTCAACATCAATGTAGATATGAAACGTTTTACTGGGCCACAGTTTCATAATTTAGTACAAGACACCGGACTAATTATATATCTTTTCTATTTGATTGCCATAACTCAACACCTGACATGTACATATCTTGTACTCTCAAAACATTCAGGATGATTACTTTTGTGAGTATGAGGTGTCAGCTGTTATGATTGGTTTTGAATTAACTATCATGCTTAAGTTCAAAATTGATCTTCTTGATTGTTTTGGCCTACTTCATGGCATAGCCATTTCTCAAGTTGGCTCTCCTAACCAAATAGAAAGTATAACACTTTTTTATTTTCACCTTAGGGTTCATTAATTTATATTGAATTTCTTGTATTTAAAAGTGAAGATTGAGCTGAGCTTTAAATGTAGTGTCTGATTAATTTGAAGGTGGTCCTTACAGTAACCAAATGTGTAAACAGAAAATTCCTCTGCCAGGTTATTGTCGAAATCAAGTTTTTTGTTTTTTGTTTTTTTTTTTCTGTGAAACCAAGTTGTTGCTTAAGTTGCTGATGAGGTTTATTATCTCTTAATCTATCAACTGATTATGCATTACATATGACAGCCACAGAAGTTTCTGCTCTAGGAAGGTTTCTTACATTTTCATTCTATAAATTATACATTCCTTCCCGACATGAGTAGAGAATATCTTGAGTTCTTTGCCTTTTTAATTACGTTACTTTTTTTCCTTTGATTCTGGAATCTGGATGTAGATAATGTAAATTTGTAACGTATATTTCATATTGTTGTCAGGAAGAAACACATGCGGAATCTGAAAGTGAAGATGAGGACCAGCAGATATATAATCCCCTAAAATTGCCCATGGGATGGGATGGCAAACCTATACCATATTGGCTTTATAAGCTACATGGTCTAGGCCAGGTATTATTTTCCTTTCCAAGTTAGAAACTGAGATTGTCGTCCTCTCATTAGAAATCTCTTGTGGTTATGGGGATTATCGATTCTGGTTCTACTTAAACTAGGTTTGGGGCTTACCCTTATACTTTGAGACCATTGAATTACAATCACACAAATGTAATTTGCATTTCAGGAATTCAAGTGTGAGATATGTGGTAACTACAGTTATTGGGGGCGTCGAGCTTTTGAACGGCATTTTAAAGAATGGCGCCATCAGCATGGGATGCGCTGCCTTGGTATACCAAATACCAAAAATTTCAATGAAATAACGTCAATTGAGGTACACATTTTTCTTTGTTCTTTCTATTCCTTTGCTTGTGGTCTAATATATTTCAAAAATCACAAGCAATGTCATAGAACTGCTCTTGTGTATTGCTGGAGACACTTCATCTTGTTACATAGTCGTTATTGTATCCCTACCGGGTGGACATGTTATTTATGGTTTAGAAGAAATTGCGAGATGGAATGCACCTTGCATCAAAATTATTTATTTGTGACCCTTGGAACTATCTAGTGTTGAATTTCGTTACCATCAAAGGTCCATTTTGTATAACACGGGAAACACACTTCATTTTTAATGCATAAAAAAATGAGATATACTGTCTATTATATCTGTTATCATTACTCAACAATGATTGCCTTAATCACACTTCGATGAAAAGAGTCAATTTTGAATTGGATTTGTCCTTACTCAACAACGAGGAATGGATTTTTTTAACACGATTCATGTCAAAGCGATTGTTCCAGCTGCTGAAATCTCAACTATTTCACCTCTTAACAAAACTTGAAACATGTGGGACATCTGTCATGCAGGAAGCAAAGGAACTTTGGAAAAGAATACAAGAAAGGCAAGGAGTGAACAAGTGGCGCCCGGATCTCGAAGAAGAATATGAAGATAGAGAAGGCAACATCTACAATAAGAAGACATACGCTGATTTACAGCGCCAGGGACTTATATAAGAGAGCCGCTCGCTCCCAGCTTGAATTTTAAAAGGGGAATCGGGGGAATGAATGCACTTGAATGATATTGGACTACTTGGTAGAGAGTTGGACATAGGAGCAAGGTTTTGGGTTTAGTTGTACTTTAGTGTATGTGATTGATGATCCAATGAGATGAGGGAAGAGGGGGGGGGGGGGGGGGGGGAACGTGTCATGTAGGTTAAGTGGCATCAAGGAAGCTTTTTGCATCACAATTTCTAACTGCAGTAGTTACTTGTAGCCTATTTATCAGCTGTCCGGTTTTTAGCTTATTAAGAAAACAATGTACGATATTGCTGGGGAATGGACGTTGTCAGTTCCAGCTAGAATGCCAGTGGCGGTCAAGTCATCCAATGTGGCGTTGTATATTCACTATTCATTGCAACTTTAGACATCTGAAGCCGAAACAATAGCACCAATTAAAATGCAACCGCCATCCAATCTTTCAAGGTAGCATTATATGTTTTTGAGGCAGTAACGTACTGTGCCATGAAGCTACCAATAATTTAATGGTCTGATGGGGTGAGCCGGGCGGGTAATGTGGGATCGATGGGGCAATTGATATATCGCTCTGTGAAGAGATTATCTGGCATCAAATTGGAAGCATCTTTAAAAAAAAAAAAAAAAAAAATACACCAAGGTGCCAATTGAAAAATTTTAAAAAAATAATATAAAGGAAGTCTCATAATTTATGAATGGTTGCTCTTTCACTTATTATTAACAAGTTGTGAGGCATTTAACATTTTTTTTTAAAAAAATTGGCACCTCACTATGAACACCCCCGGCGGTGCCAACATCAAATTGGAAACGCACGCATTGCTATAAAAAATGTGAATCATGATGGATTCCATTTTATTAAAAAAGTGAATTATGATGGATTCCATGTTTAAAAAAAAGTGAATTATGCGGTCAAAACTTGTAAATGGTATAAATTCCTGTGAATATTACATGAATTTTGAAATAAGTGCCACTTCGTAACAAGTTGGGTAAATATCCTATCTTAAATTTATGACATAATTTATAGTGTAAATTATAGTACTTCCGGTCCTAATTATAACACCTAGTTGACTTTTTCTGAAAAGATTAAGAAAACTAAATAAATTACTTAATCAATTCATATATTGTGTATCTTTAGATTATATATTAGTTTATTAGTCAAACTAATTAGTTTGAAAAAAAATTAAAAATAAAAATACTCTAAAGTAATTTTAATTAGCTTCCTTAATATCACCAAAAAAGTCAACTATAGGTTCTGAGGGAGTACTATAATATATATCTTATATTTAAGATAAGAGATAATACATCCTATGGCCCAGTTTATATCGTGACATTGAATTTTGAGGGATTGGGATTGAGATTGGGACTGAGATTGAGATTGAAACTTTAAATTGTGTTTGATATGAAGTAATATTTAGAAATGGGTAAATTAATTTGACTCTATAATTAGCAATAAATTATAAAAAAGACTATAATGCCCCCAATAATAATTTTCAAAAAAAATATTGTCACAAAGCTTTTACCTCTCTGGTACGAGCGTCCCTCTTCCCCTATCCTTGATTCCTCCCTGACGTCATGGACCCTTCACTGACCTAGCTGCGGAGATTCTCCACCGGTGGAGGCAATTCTCCACTAGCATCCCCTCTAAACTAAGCAAGCTTGAAGAATACAATGTCAAACTGAGGCGAGCTCTTGAACAAAGTATGACATGACTAAACAGGATGTGGATTCAAATTTTCTTATTGACGATTTAGCCTGCTTGTGGATTTGAATCATATGGATATCAACTTATTTATAGTTAGAAATAAATAATCCTGTGTATAATTTGTAGATGAATATTGTATTTTGTATTCTAGAATAATCATATAGGACATATGTCATTGTATTATTGGCTCACCACTCTATAAATATTAAAATTCAAGTCTTAGGCAATTCAAGAAGCCTGACCTATTTTTCCTAAAACTTGTCTTGGTATCAGAACCACAAAAGTCAGAAATGACATCTTCTGGGATTTCCATCAGTCAATCAACCCTAGCCACCACCTCCACCTTGTCTGAAAGCCCTAACCCTAATTCCACCACTCACCAGCCACCTCGTGACTCCATTGTTACCTTTGTCCCTTCACTGTCAAACTCTCCATCAACCCACGCCACTTGGCCACCTACCTCCTTTCCACCTAACACCACGCTACCTCCTCTTTCTTCTTTCCTTGGCCCCCAATTCTGGTCAAACACCGTCCCGACATCTGAGACCTTCTCCTTCCCTCATGCCGTCCCTATCTCCACCTTCATTCCTCCACCCTATATGCCTTCCTGCACTCCTTCTTTGACCGGCCTTCCTTCTCACTCTACCTTTAGCCCTCATCTTACCAACTATCCTCAACAATATCCCTCTGCCTCGACAACCCATGGCTTCTACTCTGTTCTGCCTTAGTCGACCCACGTTGCACCTCGGTCGGTCTACTCCTCTCCTTAGCTCCATAAATCAAGGGAATCTCGTCAAGCTGGACGGCGATAATTTTCTCACCTGGGAATCGACGGTGATGCCTATCATCCGTGGACACCGACTCGACGGCCACATTCTTGGAACTAAGGCCATCCCTCTAGAGTACATCCTAGACTCCGCTGATCAGGTTTGCCCCAATCCCTTGTATGATGATTGGTTGGCCACAGACCAACTTCTTGGCTGGCTCTTTGGCACTCTAACGGTTGAAATTGCTGCTCAAATGACTACCTGCAAGACTTCCGCTGCACTCTGGAAATCCATAACTGAGTTAGTTGGAGCAAACACTCGATCTCGCATTACCTTATTGAAGAGCGAGTTCCAACAGCTCAAGAAAGGCACTCTTAAGATGTGTGAGTATCTGGTGAAGATTAAGTCTCTTGCGGACAACCTGACTCTCGCCGACTATCCCCTATCACTGCCTGATCTAGTCACCCAGACACTTGTTGGGCTTGACAATGAATATACTCCCATTGTGGTTATTCTCACTGAACGAGAAAATTTAACATGGTCAGACCTTCAGTTGAAGTTGTTAACCTATGAGTCTCGGATTGAGCAACTGCACACAACCTTCACTGCGACCTTGTCTACTGCTCTTGCTCATCTGTCCTTCTCATCCAACAATAATCAGTCACATCCCCCCAATTGGTAGAGTCGTGGTGGTGGACGAAGGGGAAGAGAACGCTCCAACAGAGGACATTCAGGAGGTCGTGGAAACCACGGTCAATCCAAATCAGACAGACCCTGGTGCTATCTCTGTGAGAAACCTGGCCATGAGGTTTCAAATTGCTTTAAACGGTTTGATCATTCTTTCAAACCACCACGCAAACCAGATCAAGCTTCTGCTTATCTTGCCACCTCCGAAACCACCATTGACCTAGCTTGGTACTTAGACACTGGCTCTATTGATGACACTATTCGTTTTGGTTCTACTTCAGGTATAAATTCTATTTCCGTTGGTAATGGTGCTTCTGTGGATGTCGTTCGCACTGGCAATGCAAAATTAATGTGTGATAATTCCTCTAGGCTGAAAACACTGAATCTGAATGATGTTCTTGTAACACCTAAATAGCTAAAAATCTGATTAGTGGTTTCAAGCTCACTAGTGATAATGATGATGTTTTTGTTGAAATACACTCATATGGCTGTTTTGTGAAGGAAAAGAACAAGCATAACATTTTGCTCAAGGGACACACAACGAGAGGGTTTGCTCCAAGGTTATATCGAATTGACAATCAAATTGTTCCTGTGAAGAAATCTGCAGTTGCAAGTTTAATTTCAGTCAAACATAGTAGTGATAGGCCTAATGTTAGTTTATCCTCTTTTGAGCCTTGACATATACAACTTGGTCATCCAAGCAAAGAAGTTTTGAAAAAGATTTTAGCTGATTGTAATGCTTCTGATGTCCTTAATGAAGAATTTACTTTTTGTGACTCATGTCAACTTGGCAAGTCTCATCGATTGCCTTTTCCTAATTCACAATCTCGTGCATTGCATGTCTTGGATTTAGTACATACCGATCTGTGGGGTCCTTTCCCAATCAAATCTGTGGGGGGTTATCGCTACTACATTAGTTTTCTCGATGATTTTAGTCATCACACCTGGATCTATCCTTTAAAAACCAAGGGGGAAGCACTGTCTGCCTTCAAATTATTCAAAAACATGATTGAAAATCTCTTTGACAGAAAAATTAAAATCCTTCAAAGTGATTGGGGTGGTGAGTTTAGAAGTTTTCAAACTCTTCTTGACGAACATGGTATTATTTTTTGACATTCTTGTCCACATACTTTTGCCCAAAATGGAAGGGTAAAACGCAAGCATCGTCACCTAGTGGAAACTGGTCTTACATTGTTAGCTCTTGCGCACATGCCCACCTCCTATTGGTGGGAGGCCTTCTCCACTGCTACCTACTTAATCAATAGATTACCCACTGCTATTTTGCATCATCTGTCATCCTTTGAGGTTCTATATCACAAGAAACCTAATTATGGGAGTTTCAAGGTTTTTGGTTGTGCTTGTTTCCCTTATCTTCGACCTACAATCAACACAAGTTACAATACCATAACACCAAGTGTGTTTTTCTTGGGTACAGTGGATCTCACAAGGGTTTTAAATGCCTCAGTTCAACGGGAAGGGTTTACGTCTCACGGCATGTTATCTTTAATGAAAATGCTTATCCTTTAACTGATGGTTTTCTTTTGTTTTAGAAACCTCCACAACAAGAGATTATTCATTTTGCAAATGCTTCTCCTCTTTTTTGTGATGATCAGATTCTCGACTCTACCTCTAGCAATCTCAGTTCAGCTAATCACAATCAGTCCCTCGGCCTAGTACCTGGGTGCACAAACTCAGACCCACTACCTCCAAATTTTGCTTTACCTGATACATCAGCAGGTCACACATCAGCGGTCAATTCCACTTCCTTTGCCTCTGCAAGTTCTATTTCACACACTCCTCATATTTGGGCATCTGCCTCATCCTCACTGCCTCTTGTCTCTATGCATTCTCCTACTGCTGCCAATCCAATCAGCAATGTAGTCTCACCATCTGAGACTTGTCCTGCAACCTCTAGGTGTTCATTTTCTCCTTTGTCAACCGACACTACCTCTGCTGTATCTACCTCTCCTCCACCACTAGATGCAATCAACACTCATCCCATGCAAACTAGGAGCAAGCATGGCATCACCAAGCCCAAAACTCCATATGTTAGCCTCACACGTGTTCATGAGTGTGTTCCTCAGACAGCCAAGGAAGCTCTTCTTCTCCCCTCTTGGAAACATACCATGGTTAAGGAGTTCAATGCTCTTTAACGGAACTCCACTTGGACTCTTGTACCACAACTGCCTACACAAAATGTTGTTGATAACAAATGGGTTTTCAAGACTAAATATCATTTAGATGGCACCCTAGTTAAGAAGAAAGTGAGACTTGTAGCCAAGGGTTTTCAACAAACAGAAGGTATTGATTTCTTTGACACCTTCAGTCCTGTGATTAAAGCTTCCACTATTCGCATTATCTTGACTATTGCTATTGCTCTCAACTGAGACATCAAACAACTTGATATAAACAATGCATTTTTTAATGGTTCTCTCTCTGAACCTGTTTATATGGAACAACCTGAAGGATTTGTTGATTCAATCAAACCATCTTATGTTTGTAAACTCACTAAGGCTTTATATGGTTTAAAGCAAGCACCGAGGGCATAGTTTGATAGGCTTTGAAGTGTACATTTAGATTGGGGTTTTACTAACTCCAAGAGTGATATCTCTCTCTTTGTTTACTTTGACAAAACTCAAATTTTGATGATTTTGATATATGTGGATGACATTCTTGTTACTGGCAGTAATTCCTATAGCCTTAGATGTTTTGCTTCAAAATTGCATCGGATCTTTTCTTTAAAGGATCTTGGATCTCTACATTACTTTCTTGGGATTGAGGCCCATAGAGATCATACTAGCTTATATTTGACTCAAGGAAAATATATATGTGACCTGCTAGATCGTTTCCACATGATAAATGCTACCCCTTGTCCAACCCCCATGGTTGCCCATAACTCTCTTTCACTACATTCAGGTGAATTGCTTGCCAATCCCTCTGAATACCGTAGTGCAGTTGAAGCTCTTCAATATTTGTACAACACAAGACCATATATCAGTTTCAATGTTGGCAAATTAAGCCAATTTCTATCTCAACCTACCACCGAGCACTGGATGGCAGTGAAACGGGTGATGAGATATCCACAAGGCACAACCCATTATAGGTTACATATCAGACCTGATCGGTCTCTCAACATTTCTACATATTTCAATGCTGACTGGGCTTCCTGCCCCAATGACAGACATTCCATAGGAGGTTACTGCGTTTTTCTAGGAGATTCTTTGATCACTTGGTCCTCCAAGAAGCAGCCTGTCATCTTTCGATCAAGTTGTGAGTCAGAGTATCGTTCCTTGGCCAACACAGCTTCGGAGCTCAGCTGGATAAATTCCCGACTCACTGAATTAAGCTTGAATCAGCAAAAGACACCAATAATATGGTGTGATAATAACACCAGTGCCACTGTTCTAGCCTCAAATCCAGTCCACCATGCAAGAACTAAACATATAGAAATTGACATTCATTTTGTAAGAGATAAAGTCCTTGGTAAAGCTCTCAAAGTTCAGTATGTGCCTACTGATTCACAGGTAGCTGATTGCCTAACAAAGCCATTACATCAAGCACGTTTCTGCTTCCTCCGAGACAAGCTGGGTATCACTGTTTCTCCAGGAAAAAGAATTGAACAAACCCAAATTCTCACAACCACCGTTCCATCAAGGAAGAAGAAGAAGAGGGTCCCAATTAAACGAGGGAGTTAGAAATAAATAATCTTATGTATTATTTGTAGATGAATATTGTATTTTGTATTCTAGAATAATCATATAGGACACATGTCATTATATTACTGGCTCACCACTCTATAAATATTAATATTTAGGTTTTAGGCAATTCAAGAAGCCAACTATTTTTCCTAAAACTTGTCTTTTATGATTTCTGTTTCGTGTATATTTATAGTTGATTGTATTAGATGAAAACAAATTTATGTAAGAGTATTCATCTTCAAAGTTAGACATTGATCTTTTATGTCAGTGAATCCATGGAAGTTGAACATTTTGCTTGCAGAGCCAAGGAGTGAGCATGTTTCAGTGGATAGATCATTAACCTTCATGAAGTTGATTCCTGCGGTGATGCTTTGATACAAAGAAGAAAATCCGTTTTCTGATTTTAATACTACAAATCCATTTTCAACTAAAGATTTTGAGTGGAAGTAGCAAAAGGTGTTTGGTGGAGTATCTAAATCGTCGAAAGTCGCCGTCGAACAATCTGAATATAAAAATGATTCTCTGGACCTGTCAAAAGTGATTCTCTAGATAATAGAGCAACATTTTCAGCGACTGATGATCGACCGTTAGAGCAGTGGAGTGCGACGGTGTGAGCAGTGAGCAACCGTGAATAATGATGATGATGGCGGGAGTGATCCCAGGTTAAAAGTGAGTGTTTTTTTGGACTGAAAATCTGAGAGGGTTATTTTTGTCCGAAAAATATTATAAACAGGATAATTTTAGCTCTGAAATTTGCAATCCGAGGATTGAAAATGTAATAACAAGGGAGGTGGTTTTGCAGCAACCCCACTTTCATGATACTCCTAATCCTAAATTATTATTCTCAGTTCCTCGTACCAAACAACACACTTTAACCTAATCTCAATCCCTACCCTACGGTGCTTCGTACCAAACAGGCCTGTAAATTTTACAATGATAGATGTTCTCTCTCTTATTAAATATATATATATATATATATATTGTATACAACTATAAAAGCCATCTACTTCAAAAATACCCCAAGATTCAGACCGTTTATTTTGATATGCATGACGAAAAAATAATCTGACTTCGAAATTCAATCAGGGCAATTCGTTCAAGGCACAATTTCATTATGATATATTGATATGAAATTAAATCAGGATGATCAGCCAAACAAAAATGCAAGGAAAGAAAACGTTCCAGTTTCTTAGTGGAAGCATTCGTCCTATCAAATTGTTGAAAAAGCAAAAATAAAAGAACATAAAATGATTTAAAAGTAGATTAACGAATCTAAAAAACATAAAACATGAAACCAACATAAAAGGCACAAAACTCACGAGCCTCTAACGCACTTATTGAAGATGGTGCAACTTATGAGGATGTTCACTACTACATGCTCACGCTGGAATGCTTACGAACTGCTTTGGTATTAACATACATGAGGATTATAAAAGCTATAGATTCTATGGGAATACGAAGGGCTATTCTTTTTATTTCCTCGCTCAAAAAGTAAGCATCAGAAAAGGGAAAGGAAAAATAAACCTGACGGAAATAAGCAATGAAAGATATAGCAATTGTCTCAAGGTGTACTTCCGAGAGAACGATGTACCCAGCTTAGAATTAGTGACTCTGACTCATTTGACCCAGACACCAAAGCATCACAAGCTCCAGGGGTATCATCCTCACAAATTAAGGGACTGCCCAATGTGTCACCAAAGCTCAGTTATTCTTCTGCATAATGAGCAAAACCAGTGATTTTATCTTTGGTATTCACGAAATCATCACTTGTGGGCATTTTGGACTCCAACTTAGATTCATTAATGACAACTGTGTTGTCTTTCCCTTCCATATCGCGTGTAATCACCCACTCAGAAGTGAATTCATCCTCCTTACCCAAACTTGTAGCCAAAGATTCTTGGTTCACAGGATGAGCACAAACATGATCTTGTCCCCTTCGACAAAGGTTTTGATGAAGCTCTTCCAAATGTTCCTCAGCAGGAGGAGATAGAGTTTCCTCTTTATTCAGATGTAGCGTAGATATTGGCATGTTTGTCAACGCATCACCCGTTGAGACAGCAACCTGCATATTCACCAAACTGGAAGAAGAAACTGGCTCATCCAATTGCTTGCGGTTGGTTGCCAAGTTAACATCTACTTTTCCCCACTTCGGCATTTCCACTCTCTCCTCCTTGTAATGCTCTATGGCTCTCTGCAATTTGAAAACAAGTTTGATATGCTCATCAATCAGTTTATAAATTCATAGGACTACAACAAAATGACAAATTCCGTTACATAAAGCAACCTTCCACTAACAACAATTAACTGTTACAGCAGCTAAAATCATGAGAACCACCATGCAGATGAAAATCCAAGAAAAAAAGGGTACTGGTTAGAGAGTACTGTAAAAACAATACCTAATGGCGTAAGTAATTTTACCTGGAATAGGGAAGAGTCAGCTGGAAAAGGTGATAAAGTTGCAGCATATCTCTGCTGTGATCTTGAACCATGCTGTCAAATCAAGGGTGTAAAAACATTATCAGGGGATCATTCTTTGGATTTTGTTTTTAGACAGAGATAGGGAAGAAAATTCACAAACAATCAATAAATTTATAAAATTAAAAGAAGGCAAATTGTTCACAATGCCATGAAAACCGGGCTCTGCACAATGCCCACTATAGTTTAAATACCAATTCATGGACGTATACCTTTTTTTTCAAAAAAACTTGCAGTAAAAATTTGGTCTTAGTAGCTTTAATTTGAAAAATGGTTCAAAAAAACAACCCCTACAGGTAAAAGAATAATCTTCGGGAGAATCTTCGTAAGTTTTGAGAGCCAAAAAATTACCTTAAAAAAACCTGTACTAGCCTCTGAATCAATGGATGCATTCTTTTCAACATCAAGCAGAGACATACACTGATCATACAACTCTGGAAGTGCAAGTTCTACTGAAATGTCAAGTTTGGAGAGATAGTGTTGGCTGAGAAAACTATTGTCACTTGGCGTCAACATTCCAGACGTCTTCTCGGGCATTGTTTTGGGAGAATAGCTCATAGGTACTTTTCCTGAAGACTCAAAACTGGTTAACTTGGTTCTGGGAATTTTTTCAGGAACATCACCCCAATTGGAGTCATCCTGAGACATATGAGAGGCTGGCTCAGTTGAGGCCCCATCCACCTGGAATGGAACTGACGCATCTTTGCAGGTTGGAGAGGATGAGTCCCTTTTCAAATGACCGTTTTGATCTTTGGAAATCTCAGGACCAGAGTCCAATCCACGACTGTTTGATAGATGCCTGTTCCAGTCCCAATCAGAACTACCATACACATGCCAATTATCTTTGAAGACACAATTATTGCCATCCCATCCATGAAAACGAGAAGGTAAAGTACCCTCCACCATGTTCTGCCATCCAAGTGGGTGCATGTGACCTGAAAACCTGTCCAGATTGGGGATATGGTAAGGGATGCTAGCATGGTTAAATTCCATTGGAGGCCGCACACCAAACAGAGCATGAGATGGAAACATTGGAGTCGTTGCTTGAAAACCTCCATGAGTTGGTCCATGATGGAAAGGAGCAAATCCATTTGGTACCAATAAGGTCCAGTTTGGAACACCTATCCAGGAATAACCATGCCCTCTCCCAAAACCAGGATCATTATTTCTTCTGTATTGTGGATTAGAGTTATCTCTAACATCAACCCCTAAAGAACCCATGAAAGGTCTTTCAACCAGGTCCATCTTGGAGCTGGAAGACCTTTCATTTGCCAAATCATCATATCTTTTAGTGGATTTTCCCGGTGATTTGTATCCAGGGCCTATCCCTGACATCCCAGATAATCCCTCTCTCAAGCCTTTAGTTCTCAGTTCCATACCCGCAATTGATTCTTTAAACTTCAGATCTCCGGAATTTACATTCCTGAAACATGAGAAAAATATCAGTGAGTTATAATTGTTCATAGTATATAATATTGGAGGTTATCAACAAACAAAGATTAATCATTCCCCTGTTGGCAAAGTGATCAGCCTTGCCGTAAGGTTGAATCCAATCCTGATCTCCCTAACACAGTATAGGGTTGACTCGAGTTGTGTTTGGGATTTATCATAAAGGAGGGAAAGCTTCTCATCTAGCTTCCAACACTCCTCACCAATAAAAGAGTGAAACTAATAAAGAAAGGTTAGTTTTAAAAAATATTGTATTTAACACATGCATGATTAAATGAACTCATTTTTAGAACTTCCTTGTGACGAATAATTGGTATGAAAACATAGTATTCTGATACAGTAATAACTAATAAAACTGAGAAGTGCGCAAAGTTACTTCCCCAATAGAAGGGAATGCAACCGTCCAAGAAAGCACTTTACATTGTGTGTTTGTGATAGCAGTGGGAAAAGTGACTTATTTGCAATCTGACTTATGGAAAAGTGAAATTGGGTAAAAATCATATTGTATAATATAATTTATGTTTAGAATGATAGTAACATAAATAGCTTTTGTGAAATTAAAACTTGTTTCAAATGACGGCATCATAAGTGGCTTTTGAGATAATTATAAGAGAAATTAAAATCAAACACACACTGTGGGCCATACCTGTCAGAGAGAGAGAAAGAGAGAAGCAACTCTCATTTCTGCAAAATATCCGTGAGAGAGACAGAAGCAACTCTCATTTCTACTGTGGGCCATACCTGTTAGGTGAACCTAGCATAAGCACGACCGATAAGCTCCAAAAACCAGCTTCTCAAATAAGCTCCTTTTCGTCCAAAAGCACAGTCCAACTAACAGCTTTACCAAACACGTAAAAAAAAATTCAAACCCAAAAGCCAGTCGAACACACTGTTAAATGCACAAAACGCTATACCAAAAATAGCCAATAACAAGAAAAGGTTCTCTAAGGTTTGGATACATGCTAATGCCAGTAACATAGTGAAGACAAGAACAGAAAGAGCAAACCCCACCCGCTTTAAAAGTCCCACCTTTCCTGCCTAAAGGCCCCTGCATCTAGGATCCTCCTTCAAAGGCAAAGACATCTCACTGTTAGCCTTCAACATATGAAGTCAAAGGTCAAACTAATTAGGAATGTGTAGGCAACACATTGTGTGTTACGGCTACAGCTTTGAGCTAATTTATTATTTTATATTCATCTCACATGACCCAGGAGTTTATAAACGTAGAGACGATAAAAAATAGTCCCAAATCCAAAATATCATGAATTGATTAGATCCTAATACCTTTAAATTCACATTGAGATCCTGTTGAGACTTGTAAAAAATAGAATATTCACAGGCTCCAGATCACTGCTGCTTTCGGGAACTGAAGATTATACTATTTAACAATTTAGAATTAGAAATAGACCTTGATAGCCATAATAACAGACCAAAGGATAACAAAGTTCCCAAAAAGTAATGGATAACAAAGTTCCCAAAAAGTTGAGTTCTGATTCAAGCAAATTGACCAGAAAACTATGCAAGCCGCATATTGTCCAATAAACATGTCAAAAAAGAAAATGTAAGGTGAAAAAACCATATGAAAACTGAACTCACAAATCTACAAATCTATAAGTAAGAACATTATTGCCTATAATCTGCAACAGATTTTTCTCGACATTGCAAGATCAACACAATAGTCACAAGTTTACCTTTTCTTATATAGTTCAAGATCAAGTCAATCAAAAAATCAAATCTAAGAAACTTCAAGTGAAAATCAAATCTCCAATTAAAATATTGCATGTATCACTCTGATAATGAAAGAGCATCAAGAAATGGCGAAGGTCTAATTGGTGAATAAGAAAGGGGCTGAAGAACTTTACCCAGCAGCTTCCAAGTCGTTGTCACCGCCACCTATTCTTGAAAAAATAATGTGTTATCAAAATCCTATATGAAATTGTATTTATTGACTCTCCAAGTAAGCATTGAAGCTGGCACGTCAAGCAAACCAATAAATTTTAGACATTTTAGCAACAACCGCACTTGACTATGAGCAGCCAAATGGAATTTCTTCCGGTTCAAAACATATGCTTCAAATAACCGATTTACGTTTATTAAGAAATCAATTAAAATTAGTTAAAAATAATAAATATGAAAGACATGTACTTTTTTTTGTTATCAAATAAACATTATTTATAAAGAGAACAAGTGAGAGAGACGATAAGCAGGAAAAATGATGAAAGAGAATGTATAAGGAAAAGGCAAAAAAAAGAGAGAATGGCAAAATTGGAAAAAACATATTAAATGATCCGAAAAATTCAAATTGTAGCTTTTAAAAATGACCAGACCCCTTTATAAATTTGAAGCTTGTATTTTAAACCGGAGGGAGTATTATATAATATGGAAAATATTGGTTAAATTACCCAGATAACCAAACATATTAAACCAATGAAGCTTCGCGAGTGTTTAGTCTTTACCTAATTAATACATACATAGTTTAACTATGTGATACATGTTTGGTTTTAATATACAAACCACTGATTCAGACATGCTTTTAATTGCTGGTCCATTTTCAACTACAGTATCATCCACACAATGAATACAAAACCTGTTATATAGTGTTCAATGAATATGCAATAAATACAAGACATAATGCTTAGTGATACAATTAGGCTACAAAGGACAAGCAAAGCAAAAGTGCATGTAACATTGTCTCAAAGGTTAGCATATAATTTAAACTTCTTGTCATGAAAGAAGCATTTATTTACATATGTTTATTTAAACTAGTATCGAACTATCTAATTGACAATCCCTTTAACAAGCAGCTATTTTCTCTTCACTTTAATATTCCACCTCTGAGTAAAGAGGTAAGAATCAAGAAGCATTCACCATTTCTTTTATACGTGGACTATAATCTTGGATCTTTTTATGATAGTTAATTGTTGCAATTTATTTTGTAATCAAAAGGGTGAGAAAAATCAGTTCACTTTCTTTTCTTTCTACAAAACATTTTCCTTGATGAAAAGTCAGTTGCTTTTGATTAATAACAAAAGATACTATACTCAAATTTAGAAAAGAAAGAAAAGGGTAAAAATGTTAGGATGCCACTTCTGATCCAACAAAAGAAAAAATATCCCATTTCTCTACCGGAAGATTTTATTAAATAACAAATGAGGAAGGATTCTCTCATATAAGCTATCTATCACAAAACATAATGAAGCTGCTCACAGTAAGAAATGATGGCCTTTATACAACCTACAGACCAAAGATGCTTAAGCCAAAAATACAAGAGGTAAAACAGAAAAATGAAAACTCTGCTCTAGAAATAATAATCTATTTAGTCTAATATTGAAAATCTCAAATTAAGGGGGAAAAATCAATGACGACAGTTGGGACTCCTGATTATAAACACCATTGAATTCTACAATGCCGAGCAAAAGGTTTTAGAGAAGATAATTTTAATCCCATTAATGATATCAGTAAAATCAAGGTCATATTGGCTGAAAGCCTGAAGTGTAAGCTATTAACTATCTTTCCAAAATATCAATTTGTAATAGGAATAATGCCATGAAGTCATGTTAGTGATAAACATCTATTTCATCTTTACCCATAAGAGAGCATAACTTCCGTTCAACCTCTTAACTATCTTTCCTAAATACCAGTCAACAACATTGCAAAACTTTCTTGCCAATCTGTAGAGAACATAAATTATTATAACTGACACATCCAAGTTTTATAAAGCCACATCCAATGCCATTGATGACATGATAAGACCTAATGAAGCTTAATCCCTGATCAGTACATGAAAACTTAAAAGACGCTTATTTAATAGAATGGGAGAAAGAAGAATTCCATTAGATACATATGCAACAACTCTAATCAAGAGATATTTGCACAAAACGAAATCAGTATAAACTAGCATTCACTCAAGCATCACATCAGAATTACTGAATTTAATCCAACCAGAACAGCAGAAGTTGGAACTTGATCTTCAAGACTGCTGATGTTGCAATTAGGTGCTAGATAAAATGGATACATAGTATTTCAGAACTACTGCTAATAAACTTTGGCAGATCACAGGTAGGGATGCAAATCTTAATCTAATTATTTTTACCTTTGTCTTCAAGGAGGTGCCTTAATATGCAAAGCTAAGCGTAACGTGGCTTGACCTTGTATGTATATAACTCTCATCCCTTCTCCTACTTTTAGAAGCCCCAATATTTTCAACTTCCTTGACCCATCACGTCGACCCTCCTCGCCATCATTCCACTGATCTCTTACGTCGTCGTTGCCCCCGCTCCTTCTCCGAATATTCCCCATTCCAGAAGCCATTGAGGTCCTTCCCTTCCTCCAAATCCAGTTTCCGTTTCTTCCCGACCTCGAATCCTTAAAAACCATAACATTTTCATCCTTCGCCTTCCAATCCTTCCCCATAAAATCTCCCCCGGGTGCGAACACTCCCTCGTATCGTTCGAACTATTCATCCTTTGAACTCCTTGGCATCACAAATGAAACCTTGTTATTCGGTGAATATACAGAGCTCCAAAAACAGCAATCAAGACCGCATAACTCAATACTAAAATTTCCTTCTTCAGCAGCACCTAAATTCAAAAATTAAAACTGTACTTCCGGAGCATCCAATGCTTGAGGTCCGGCAGTAGGAAACCATATTTAGAAAGTATAGTAAGGTAGATAATAAATATTGAAGAGCGAAAGAAAATTAAAGTTCAAAAAAAAGACATCCGGCATAATTAAAACAGCAAAACCATCGCGGTAGTGTCAAGGACACATAACCTAATGACAGATTACTTCACAGGACATATAATCTAATGACAGATGATAGATAGGGTATTTCATATTGATCATATTCATATCACATATACTACCGACTCATGATTTATCTAAGTTTCTTAATTTTTCTAATTATATTTAGCATATGGTAGTATAGATTATATGGGAGGTTCCCCGCCAAAATTGGGTTTTATGTTATGAGCGTGATTTATTAAGGTTGTTGGCACATGCAGATATCTGTTTGTTTTTGCAATTTCTTAATACTACCTCTCTTATCTTAAATGTAAGATATAGTTGAATTTTTTTTTTTACAAAAAATTAAAGAAATTCTAAATATAAATTAAAAGAAAACGAGGTGAATGAAATAAAATAATTAATTTCACATGAAGCAAAAGGCAAGTCGGATTCTTTCTTTATAAAGGTTTTTAAGGTTTTCATGCACAGATCAAGAAATTACTTCTTTAAATCATTTTAGAATTTGCGAATCCTAGTGTAGACCCCAAAATGACTTCAATAATTAAAGGCCCTAATAATTAAGGTTATTAAATCTCGACCAGCCAATTAAACCTGGATTAACCATTGACTAATTTGGCATTCAATTTTGTAGTAAAGTTACCTAAATGTGTTTAGTTGTTTGTTAAACCGACGTCATATTTACAACACTAACACTCTCAACGCAAAAGTACAAATTTTCATGGATTAAAATTAGCCTGCAAGAATCCAGAGAGACAGAGTGATGTCATCTAGAGAGCACTATCATGTTAGAGAGATACCATCACTCCTTGAGAACTCAATCCCCCTAAAAACTCCCCAATGCTTCCACTCTATGTATGGAAAACGGGGGATGCGAGGAATAATCTTGAAAATTTGGCAAAAAGGATCCAAATTATTTTGGCACTTAGAAAAGTCGCCAGCCATTTATGGAGCACACTTTTTGTCTACTTCTAAATGCAAGACTCTTTAGAGTCCAACCATGCCTAACTTTTTTTCTTTTACATTCATATTAAATTAGGCAGGCTAAAAAAGTTATCATGAGAAAATTTATTATACTCTCACGGGTGTATATGAGGAATTAGTATCTGAATTTTTGTAATAGATTAAATATTTTACAATAATGTAACAGGGCAGCCACATATTATACTAGTATTAAATAGTTTAATTTGTTCCTCTAAGACATTGCCAAATGACATTCAAGTAAGCATTCAATTTGTCACACCGCCATCTACTACCAATATCTCATTTTTGTTGAACAAGTTACCCTTCTCTTATAGCACACTTGTCATATAGCCAGCCCTACCGGTGGCCTTTCTATTATAGCCCAATTGTCACAAGCTCTATTAGTATCACTCGTGTTATATAAGTACTAGATATTATACTATCTAATTATTGAATTAATATGTGAGTTTTAACTAACCTGTGGTTTGCGGGTTTTGAACTCGATACTTCTCATATATGTGTTTGTTCTCTTGGCCCATTTCTTCTCTATATTTATTTCTATACTTTTCATCTTTTCTCTTTTTTCATCCTTATTATGGTTATTCGACTTTTATCATAACCATTCCATTGCTTAAATCACCCTCTCCTTTTTCTCATTTGCTTTTTAAGTGGGCTATCAAGTTCATGTCTCTACAGCTCTTCCAATCCCTTGAAATAATCCTTTTTCGTACAATTTAATAAGGAACTAAAGATTGAACTATAAGATTAAACTATAAGTTGGTTGGATATCAGGTAGAAACAGTGAAAGCTAGATGACAGAGAAGTAACCTTACACCATTAAGAAAAGGCTATTTGGATTCAGACAAAAAAACGGTCTTCAACAAATAAAATCAAAGATCAAACTAAGGTTATTTGGATTCAGAGGAAAAACGGTCTTCAACAAATAAAATCAAAGATCAAACTAATTAGCAATAGGCAGGTTTAATTAGACTGATTTATTATTCTATTTTTATCTAAGAGTTTATGAATGTGGCAATAATGAAATAGAATATTCATGGGCCAGATCTCTATTATTTTCAGGAATCAAAGATTATACTATATTACAATTTATAATTGGTCCTAGATCTTGATGGCCATAATAACAACCAAAGGACAACAAAGTTCCCAAAGGGTTGAGTTCCCATTGAAGCAAATAGACCAGAAACTACGCAGGAAATTGCAACGTAAAAAGGCCATATGAAAACTAAACTCACAAATCTACAAAAACATTATTGCCTATAATTTGCAACAGATTTGCTTCAACATTGCAAGATCAACACTATAGTCACAAGAAGATTACAACTAGACAAAATTACCTTTTATATATATATATATATTTCAAAGATCAAATCAAATCTAACAAACGTCAAGCGAAGATCAAAACCTTAAATGAAGATCAAATCTTCAATTAAAAATAGCATATTGCATGTATCACTCTGATGATGAAAGAGGATTAAGTAATGTAGAAAGTCTAATTGGAGAATAAGAAAGGGGCTGAAGAACTTTACATTACGCAGCCGCTCTTGAGTCGCGAGAGGATCATCTCCTTGGTAGCCTCTTTCTCCATCTCTTACAGTCGTATCTGGGTCGTCCAAATCTTGACCCAACGGTACAGATCTAAAAAAAAAATTGTCTTTTTCTATTTTTTTTTTGGTCTTTTTCCTTTTTTTTTAAGATCTGGACCATTTGATCAAGATTTAGACGGTCCAGATGCAACTGTGAGGGATGGGGAGAGAGGGTGCCAAGGAGAGGAACAATACCCCTCTTGAGTCATTGTCATTGCCACCTACTCAAATAATGTGTAAGCAAACCAATAAATTTAAGACATTTTAGCAACATTGCGCACTTAACTATAAGTAGCTAAATCGTACTTAAATAATGTGCGTTTATTGAGAAATCAGTTACAATTAGTTAAAAATTATAAATATACTACTGTTCTGTCCTAAGAACACAGATATCGGACTTGACTAGGTTGTCAAGCCTAGAGCCTATGTACCCTTTGAAGGGATCAAAGTTCACGTAGTTCACAGCAAACAGTAAGGCGTGTAGCCAGGGGAGTGGAGTGTGTGCTCTGTGTGACAATATGTAAATAGAGCATAGAATAGAACGTGTGCACCTGTTTAGGGTTTCCTTCTATTTATAGAGGAGTCTGGTGCGTGTATCTTCATATTGATGGGCGATATCCCTGATTGATAGATCATGGGCTGATTTGTTGGGATTATGACTGAGGGAGAATCCTCATTGATGAGATCCTAAATCTGTGGGATCTCGGATCCTTTCCTAATATAGTGCAGATCTCGCTGTAGGCGTAGTTGGGCCGAGGCCGGACCTGGGCCTATTGGGCCGGTCCGTAACAGTTGCCCCCCAGCTCGGTTGTTTAGGCTTCTGGACGGCCGAGATGCATATTGCCCCCAGTCCTGGGTGTGGCCAAGGCCTTCTCACTAGGCTGCGGCTGCCATGGCCATCAATCCGGTCCGGATCTGTGGTCGGCTTGTCTTGCCTCCATCCCGGCGTCCTGCCTAAAGTGCCGGGTTCATCCTGTCAGGTTGGCTTGCCGTTTTATCCCGGTCCTTAGTGCCCATTGATGAGCCCGGATTCAAGCCTTCCGCCTTTTGGAATTCGTTAAGCGCTTTGGGCCTCCCCCCCCCCCCCCCCGCGTGTCATAATTGCGGCTTTACAGCTGTCAGGCCCTTAGTGGATTAGGTCTGCAACCGTCGCGTCTTTCCGCCTTTCGAGGCCTGCACGCATTTATTATGCTGGCGTCGCGCTGCGCCAATCCCGTCACGTTTGTACGGGAATAGACCGTTGTGTCCCTTTCGTTTTAGGATTTCAGTTTAAATAGCCCTCTTTGTGCTTCTTTTTCACTTTTCCCGCTCTTACATTTGCTCAGACTTTCCTCTGGTTTTCTTCTATACCATTTTCAGTCGAGACTCCGCCGTTCGCCATTTCCAAACTTCTGGTTACTCCACTTCCGTTATACAGGTATTCTGCCTATTTCCTCGTGTTTTTATTCGGTAGTTTCCTATATTTACCGTTTATTCTGGAAATCACTGCATGTGCTCTTGTTCTTCAGTGTTTCTGGGTTTCTCTTGCATCGTAGTCCTGAAATTCGTCCTGTTTCTTGCCCTTAGATAACAATCGCTTAGTGTCTTAGGCTTCTAAACATGGGGAGAGGTAGGAATGCTTCTAGGCCAAGGGCGTTATTAACGCCTGAGGAGGAAATGCTCCTCCGTGCTCGTCTCCCTAGGGCTACTTACTGGGTTTTTGGGGGCGCACCACCTGCCTCTGGGATTCTGGCTACTCTACGTTGAGGTGGCGCCGTTTACCCGTGACGGTCCGGGGCTCGCCCGGCTTCGGCTAGGATTCCAGTTTCACTCCCTCGCCGTCCTTTCCGTCCTCAGACACGCGGTCTTCCCCTCGGATCGTCCGGTGGGGCCGGCCTAGGCTCCTCATCCGGTCCTGGGCTTCCGGTGCTAAGGGCTCAACCCCTTAACTTTTACGAGGGTCCTATCGCCGTCCGCGCTCCAGAGGGTTATGTCGGCCCTTGTTGGGATTGCCTGGCGGAGGCTTCTGCATTGTTGGTGGGTGCTAGAGATGCTGAGGCTTCCTCTATACTTGGATCTTGCCATCACTGGTCCGCCCCGGCTTTTCCTTTTGGCAACCCTGTTCGTCCGAGTCCGCGGTCTTTATCGCCTGTTAGCATGTCTATGCCAGGTATTTTCGCATTTTACTGATATTGGTTCCGTTTATTTGCCTATAGGTTTAATGGCTCCCAAGTCTGGGTCGTCCAAAAAGCATTCGGAGGCCGGGGGTTCGGACTCTCCTAGTCCGCCTGAGGCTTTGCTTCGTCGGTACGGCTGGGTATCGCACGATGTGCTGACTACCTCGTCGCTGATGTCCGATGCGAATATAGTGCGGTTGAAGGTCCCGGTCATGCCGGGGTGTGTGCTTAGGCGTCCGGGATCTGAGGAGCCTGTCTGCGCGACTCGGTCGGAGGGTCAACTGGACTTCTTCTTCTTCTACCGGGATTACTTGACGCGGGTGCAAGCTTCTCTTCCTTTCTCCCCCTTCCAAATGGAGGCGTTGCGGCATCTTCGCCTCGCCCCGTCCCAGCTCCATCCGAATGGTTGGGCATATTTGGTAGCCTTCGAGAGGCTATGTAGTCACTTCCCGATCCCCATTCCGTGTACAGCTAACCTTTTCTTTTATTATTTCGGGCCCTTTACCCCTAGTCCATCGAAGGGGGGTGACAAACTGAGGGGGTTGGTTTCTCTCTGGATAAACCCTAAGTGCCAGCTGATGACGCCCTTTTCTGACTCCTTTAAACGCTTTAAGGGGGCGTTTTTCAAGGTCGAGGCCGTACCAGGGGGCGGCCTTGGTTCTTGGAGGGGGGCGGTCGCTTCCCTTTGTATTGGGAGGAGAGTCATTACAAGGCGAAGGCCATCTCCTTCCAAATCTCGCGCCAAGGTCTTCTGCCGGAATTGGCTTCTGCTCTGCCACGGATTGAGGCGTTGGTGGCCCGGTATGGTGTGAGGCCGGCTGGCTTTTTCATATCCAGAGATGGCGCTGAGCCGGAGCCTCCTACCAGTAGGGACTTTAGTAGCGTACTGCTTATGTTTTTGCTTTGGATTTTCTGAAGTCATTAATATTCTGACCTGGTTTTACTTTCTCTTTTTTCAGGCCGAGACATGAGCTCACTCCCTCTTTACCTTCGTGTCGCGAATCCAGCTGCTGCTATTCCCAGTTCTGAGGGCGCCGGTGCCGCCGAGGCTTCGAAGAAGAAGAAAAAGGGCTCAACCAGTCAGGGCCCTTCCACCGCTGAGGACACCCCGTCTTCCCCCGTGATTGCCCAGTTTCCTCCTGTAACCGGGCTTCAGGCTTCTTAGATTCCCGAGACCGCTGCTGCCTCCCAGTCTCCCAGTGGAAAAGAAGTCTTGATTTCTGATGAGGAGATCGAGGCCGAGTTCTTCGCTGACCAGCCGACTAGTTCTCGGCCGGATCCGCCTTCTCCATCGTCGCTTCCTCCTCCTCCTCCTCCTCCTCTTCCCACTGGGCCAAAGTCCGTTCTCCCTCACAGCCATTTGTGGCATGCGGGGGTGGTCCCGGAGATAGACGTGGCGTTCCTTCCTCCCCGGCATTTCATGGGTCCTGCTGCTCTCACTCAACCGTCCCTGGATGATCTGCATCGGAACCAGCATGAGCTTTGTCGATCTGTGGGGTACGTCCAGACTCTGATCCTGGTCCGGGAGCAGTACGCCCGGGTCTTCGCCGACTGTCAGCAATTAAGGGCGGAAAGAGGGGAGCTGACGAAGAGCCTTGCTGCGGCGGAGGCCAAGGCAGCATCTGTTGGCGACCTTCGGGAGGAGCTGGAGGTGGCTGAGACCAAGGCCAAGTCGGCCGAAGAGGAGGTTGTCAAGGCCTGGGCCGAGTGGGATGCGGCTCTGGCGGAGCTAGGAGAGGTCCGAACGGAACTGGAGGCTGCTCGGGCGGAGTGAGATGCCGCCAAGATTGTGGCTGTTAAGGCCGACCAGGAGCTTCAACTTTCCCGGGCGGACGCCGAGAAGGCAGCCGAAGAGTGCGCCCAGGCCTAGAAGGGGGTGGCGGAGGGCGTGGCCGTGATGAGGGTCCTCCAACAGCAGCGCAACTCCTTGGCAGATGAGAAGGAGGGGCTTCAGAGGGCTCTTGCCGTGGAGGAGGCGGCTCGTCAGGAGGCGATGGATGCCCTAGTGCGGACTGCCGAGGAGTGTTTTGAACAGGCTCTGATGCAGATTCGCTACTTTAATCCTGGCGTTAAACTGAACGTGGCCGGGTATGATCACCGTGCCTTCGTTCAGGAGTACGGGACTCTGATCCCTTATCCGCCTCCTGTTGCCGAGGACTCTAACGCCGAGGAAGGTGCGGCCGATGCTTCTCCTATTGCCGAGGATCCAGCTGGTGCCGGGGACAAGCCTTCTGAGTAGCTTCTTGTTTTCTTTCTTTTGTAAGTTTTGGGGCGTTGGTGCCCTTGTATTTTGTAAAGATGACTTTGGCCTTGGTGCCATTCTGTACAGACTTTTTTGACGATGAATGACGCCTTAGTCTGCGTTTCAGCTGATGAATGATGTTGATTTTTACCATTCTTCTGTCCATGTTTGAATGACTTAAATTTGTATCATTCTTTTTCTGTGAATCCAAGCTTGCTAAGTTACCTTAGGCAATGAATGGTTTATTTTCCATCTTCATCCTTTTGCCTCGGTTTGCATATGCATCGGCTGTGAGCGCTTGGATAACTTAGACAATGGGTAAGCTTATCACTCTTTTGTCTAGGTCCGGGTGGTCATCGGCCGTATGAATACAGGCCGTCGTTACTCTACCACATTTAGTGTGTGGGAGGTTGGGGCAAGGTTGTCTTGTTTCAGCCTCGTCAGGCATAACTAACCGTTCTACCTCGACCCTACTTTCAAGTAGTCGGGCTCCAACTTTCACTTAGTCGGATTAGGTTTTACTGGCGTAAGGGCGGGACTATCACGTGTCTAACTGGGGTTTCGTTTACCTTAGGTCGGACATTTTGACCTGATCAGGGTCGGCATGGTAGGCCGCTTGCTTAGCCGGGCGAGCGTTGACACGTCAATTTCACGAGGGGCCATGAGTGGCGCCTTCGCTGAGCTCTAACCAATGCCTGTCGGAATACAATGGCCGGTTTCATACATCTAGATGTTTTTGTTAGCGGCCGGGTATACAACCTCGGGGCCTTTCGCCGGTGCCGGGCTTAATGGCCTCGGCTTTCGGCTTCTTGGCCGGGCTTCTTTGCCTTGGCCTTATTGTGTTACGGCCAAGCTTCACGGCTTCGGCTTCATGCTTAAGCGAACCTTGTGCACATTCGTAAATCTCCGCAATGGGATCCTTTATTGATAAGAAATAGCCTTAAGGGGCTTTACAAAGCATAATAATCAGAAACGACATAACTTGGACTTAAAGTGAAAGTAATGATAAGGAAACACACTCAATGAAAAATTCATAAAGCAAGCAAACACTGCCGAGAAGAGGTCTAGCTATAGTAGATCTTCAGCTTGTCGGCATTCCAAGTTCTTTTGATTAGCTTTCGTGCCAAAGTTTCGAGGACGTATGCTCCCCCGTCGAGCTTCTCCTTAATCTAGTAGGGTCCTTCCCAGTTTGCCGCCAGCTTCCCGTCCTTGGCATTCTTGTTGCCTATGTCGGCCCGTCGGAGTACTAGGTTGCCTCAGTTAAAAGACCTGGGCCGGACCTTTCCATTGTACTTAGCCGCGAGTAGCTGCTTGGCGGCTAGTTCCCGGCAGTGTGCCGTGACCCGGATTTCGTCAATGAGGTCCAAGTCAGTCTTCAAAGCGTCGTCGTTTGACTCTTGCCCTTTATGTCCGGCTCTGACCTTTCTCCAGGATGGCTGTCCGATTTCAACCGGGATCATTGCCTCACATCCATAAGTTAGCCTGTACGGGGTCTCCTGGGTCGACGACTGTACGCTTGTGCGGTATCCCCACAGGACGCTGTGGAGCTGCTCGGTCCAGCTGGTCTCGGCTTGCAACATTCGTCTCTTGAGTCTGTCCAGGACGACTTTGTTGGCGGCTTCGGCCTGGCCATTTGTCTGGGGGTGTTCCATGGATGAGAACTGCTGCTTGATGTCCAGGTTGTACATTAGCGCTTGGAATCGATGGTCCATGAACTGGGTGCCATTGTCTATGATGACCTCGGCTGGTATTCCGAAGCGAGAGACGATGTTGTGCCGGAAGAATTTAATTACTCTGGCCGAGGTTATTGTGGCAAATGGCTCTACTTCGATCCACTTGGTGAAGTAATCTATCACGACTATGAGCCATCTGCATTGCCCCTGTGCCGGTCGGAATGGTCCGAGGATGTCCATGCCCCACTTGTAGAAGGGCCAGGGGGCTGGCATTCCTTTCAATTCTGAGGGTGGCGGCCATATTATCCTGGCATGCTTCTGGTAACTGTCGCATGTTTTGGCCTTCTCCATGGTGTCATGGTTCATAGTGGGCCAGTAGTAGCCGGCGCGTAGCGGTTTCCGGGCGAGTGCCTTGCCCCCCATGTGGTGGCCGTTGCTGCCTTCGTGGAATTCGGCCAGCACATATTTTGCTTCAGGCTCTCCGAGGCATCGCATCATCGGGCAATGGAGCCCCTTCCTGTACAGTTGGTCATCAACCATAGCGTAGAGGGCGGCTTCTCTGATCAGCTTCTTTGCCTCGGTCGGGTCGGTTGGGATAATTCCCCTTTCGAGGTAGTCTTCAATTGGTTTCCTCCAATCGGTCCCGGCCGAGATGGCCATGATGCAGCTCGGCTCAGTCAGATTTTGCTGGATCACGGTCCTGTGGTTATCCGGCCCCTTAGTGCTTACAAGCTTAGAGAGGATGTCGGCTCGAGCGTTCTCTTCTCTCTGGATATGGGAAACCGTTACCTCCTCGAATTCGGCCATGAGTTCTTTGGCTCTGTTCAGGTACTTTGCCATTAGTGGGCCTTTCGCCTGATAGGTGCCGTCTACCTGAGCCGCAACGAGCTGCGAGTCGATTAAAACCTTTACTCGTTGGGCGCCATTGTCCTTTGCCTGAAGGAGTCCGGCCAGCAGGGCCTCGTACTCGGCCTGATTGTTGGAGGTCTGGAACTTTAACCGAAGAGAGTGCTTGGTGGCTACCCCCTGCGGGCTTTCCACGATGACTCCTGCACCACTGCCCTTTGCGTTGGACGAACTGTCCACGTAGACCTTCTAAATCCCGTCATTGGTAGTGGCCGGGGTGAGTTCCCTGATGAAATCCGCGAGTGCCTGAGACTTAATCGCCTGTCGGGCTTCGAATGTGATGTCGAACTCGGACAGTTCTATGGCCTAGTTGGTCATTCGTCCGGCCAAGTCAGGCTTATGAAGGATCTGTCGGATCGGCTGGCTGGTTCGTACCACTATCCGATGCCCCTAGAAGTAGGGCCGGAGTCTTCGTGCCGCGGTGAGTAAGGCAAAAGCCACTTTCTCCAGTTTCTGGTACCGGAGTTCAGAGCTTTGCAGGGCCTTACTGATGAAGTATATGGGCGTCTGCCCTGCCTCAAATTCCTTTACTAGAGCGGCGCTCACGGCTTCGTCGCCGATTGAGAGGTAGAGGAATAAGGTCTCCCCAGCGTCCGGCTTAGTGAGCATCGGTGGGGTTGCCAAACATCTCTTGATTTCTGAAAAGGCGACGTCACAGTCTGGGCTCCAGCCGCCTCAGGTTTCCTTTTTCAGCAACTTGAAGAGAGGTAGGGCTTTCTCGGCCGACTTTGGTAGGAAACACGTCAAGGCGGCTAGTCGGCCTGTTAGCTGCTGTACCTCCTTCTTGGTTCTCGGGCGCTGCATGTCGAGCACAGCCTTACACTTGTCCGGGTTGGCTTCGATCCCTCGGTTGGTCAGCATGAAGCCTAGGAATTTCCCAGCCGGAACTCCGAAGGCACATTTGGCCGGGTTCAACCTGATTCGATGTCTTCTTAACTTTTCAAACGTCTATTCTAGGTCTCGGATGTGGTCTTCTGGAAGTTTCGACTTGACGATCATGTCGTCTATGTAGACCTCTATGTTGCGCCCGATCTGATCCTCGAAAACCCGGTTCATCATCCTCTGGTAGGTGGCCCCGGCATTCTTTAGTCCGAAAGGCATGACGTTGTAGCAGTAATTCGCCTTATCAGTCATAAAGGCGGTCTTTTCTTGGTCATCCGGATGCATGGTGATCTGGTTATAACTGGAGTAGGCATCCATGAAGGAGAGGAGCTGGTACCCGGCCGAGTTGTCCACAAGCTTATCGATGTTAGGCATCAGGTAGGAGTCCTTTGGGCAAGCCTTGCTGAGGTTGGTGTAGTCGACACATACTCTCCATTTGCCGTTGGGTTTGAGGACCATTACTACGTTGGAGAGCCAGGTGGTGTACTGCACTTCTCGGATGAAACCGGCCCTAAGGAGCTCTTCTATGTGGTCTTCCAGGGCCTTCTGCCTGTTGTCCGCGATGTTCCTCTTCTTCTGTGCCACGGGCCTTGACCCCGGCCATATGTCGAGCTTATGGCAGCAAAAGTGGGGGTCGATGCCGGGTACTTCAGCCGAGGTCCATGCGAAGACGTCTTGGTTCTGCCTCAAGAAACGAATCATAAGTGCCTTTAGGCCGTCCTCCATATCCCGGCCGATTTTGGCGGTCTTGAACGGGTCTTCGCCTAGCACTATTTCCTCCAGTTCTCCTTCCGGCTCGGGCCTCAGATTATCTCGTTCTCGGAGGTCGAGCTCTACCATGTTGATTTGCTGCCGCGGGCGCTCGTCTGAGCCGGCTTCGGCTACTCGCTCATTGGATCCAAGCCAAGGTGGAGACGTGGGTCCTCCTTCCTCGACCCGGAGAGCTTCGAAGTAGCATTGCCTCGACTCTTTCTGGTCTCCGGATACCACGACTATCTGGTTCTTACGATTGACCATCTTCAGCTTCTGATGCTTGGTGGATACTAGTATATCCCAGTTGTGGATCGTTGGTCGGCCCAGGATGATGTTGTAGGGGGACCGGAAGTCGGCGACTACGAATCGTACCCGTTCAGATTTGAAGGCTTCTTTGGTGCCGAGAGTCAACCGGAGGTCGATGTAGCCTTTTGGGAAGGACTGCTCGCCATTGAAGCCGATCAGGGTGGACTTGCACGGCTTGAGATCCTCTGGGTCGAGGTGCATCTTTTTATAGGCGTCCCAGCTTATTATGTCGGCCGAACTTCCTGCATCCACAAAAATCCTTTTAACTCGGCAATTGACCAAGGTTCCAGTAATTACCAATCCGTCCAGATGTCCGGGTATGACGTCTTTCAGCTCCTCGTTGATGAAGGTCAAGGTAGGCGGCTTCGGCCTCTTGGGGTCCTCCTTGAACTTGGGGAGGTCTCAGACGGTGAGTACCTCGCGGAGGTATTTCTTCTGCTGGCTTACAGTGTCTCCTCCTCCTTCGAATCCTCTGCTGACGACGTTGCACTGGAAATCTACGTCGGGAAATTCGTCGTCTGAGGTCGTCCTCTGCTTCTTCCCCTGCTTCCGAGTTTCCTTGGGTGGACTTCTGCTGCGGTCGCGGTCAGCGCGCTTGCCACTCGTCCTTCCCTGAGTCTTGATCACATACTGGCGCAGCTTCCCATCTCTCACGAACTTCTCGATAGCGTTGCGGAGGTCATAGCATTCGTCGGTTGTATGGCCGTGGCAGTCGTGGAAGTTGCAGAACTTGGAACGGTCCATGCTAGAGCGCCCTCGGATCGGCCTCGGCTTGTCCACCCGCTTCATCTCGGTCTGGGCTACCTCTTTCCACACTTGAGACCGAGGGACATTCAGCGGGGTATAGCTTTCGTACTTGGCCTTTTGATCGGCTCGGTCAGGCTTGGCTCGGCCTTCTCGGTTCCGTCTTTTGGGGCCGGCCTTCGTCCCTCCTGGCCGTTCCTCGTCACTGGGCGGGCTCTTCCTAGTCCGTTCGGGTTCGTCGGCATTGGCCGCCTCCATCTGCTCCATTTCTAGGTATTTCTTCGCCTCTGTATAGAATTCGATCAAGGTGTACACCGGGTTTTTGCATAGGTGTCGAGCCAGCCGGGATGAAGGATCTAGTCCATTGACTAGGCAGTGTACGTGGACGTCTTCGGGCAGCGACCGCACCTACATGGCTACATCGCGGAACCGATCCAGGTACTTCTGTAGGGCCTCTCATTTCCTCTGTCATACCTTGCTCAGCGTGAATGTGGTCTTCGACTGTTTCTTACTAGTGGCGAAATGCAACTCGAACTTGCGTCCGAGGTCTTCATAGCTCCGGATCGAGTTGTCCGGGAGAGAGGTCAGCCATTTGTGTGCGGGCCCGTGCAGGGTGGCCGCGAAAAGACGCTGGATGACTGGGCCGCTAATTTGTCGTACCCACATCAGCTTTTCGAACACATCAAGGTGGTTGCGTGGATCTTGGGTTCCGTCGTACTTCGAAAGGTCGGCCAAATCGAAGTGCTTTGGATAACGGGTCGTGGCCGCCTCCCTTGAAAACGGGGATCTTCCAGAGTCCGACAAGAACGTGACTCGATATTTACGGGGGGATCCATGGCGAGGTGATCTGCGGGTCCGACGAGTTCTATCCTCCACACGGGGCTCTTCTCGGTCTCGGTCCTCTCTTGCAGGCCGATCAATGCGGTTAAGACCGACACCGTGGTTCTCTCTGTTTTCCGGGGACCGTGGTCTGCCTCATTCTTCATTGGTCCTCCGACCCGGTTCACGGTTGCCGCGGCGCGTGCTCCTCGGCTCTGAGTTGCTCGAGGAACTGCTATCATCCACGGGGGCCCTTCTTCCACGCCTATGGTTCCTCCGACGGTTTCCCTGCCGGCAATCTTTTTCGAGCGCTTCCTGGATCATTCGGCCAATGGCTTCAAAGTCGGCCCGCCTCTGCAGGTCGTCTCGTTTCTCCTTGTTTTCTAGCCGCTGGAGGAACAACTCCTACGTCCTCCGAATGATGCGGACGTCGACTTCAACTGCCTGGATGTCTCTCGTTGGAGCCACTGTGAGTGCTCCTAATGGCTGCTGATTCTCTGCCGAAGGGGTGGTTGCCGTGTCAGTGACGTGCCCTTCGGGGGTGTTTTGTCGCCGTGGTTGCTCCGGCAGCTGATCCGGTGGTGGTTGGCTTGGTTAGGGGTCTCCTCCCACCGGCTGGGGGTTTCTGGTGTGGCTTCTAGTGCTCACCATCAGTAGTCACGGGGATTGAAGTTTATAGATCCCCACGGACGGCGCCAATGTTCTGTCCTAAGAACACAGATATCGGACTTGACTAGGTTGTCAAGCCTAGAGCCTACGTACCCTTTGAAGGGATCAAAGTCCACGTAGTTCGCAGCAAACAGTAAGGCATGTAGCCAAGGGAGTGGGGTGTGTGCTCTGTGTGACAATATGTAAATAGAGCATAGAATAGAACGTGTGCACCTGTTTAGGGTTTCCTTCTATTTATAGAGGAGTCTGGTGCGTGTATCTTCATATTGATGGGCGATATCCCTGATTGATAGATCATGGGCTGATTTGTTGGGATTATGACTGAGGGAGAATCCTCATTGATGAGATCCTAAATCTGTAGGATCTCGGATCCTTTCCTAATATAGTGCAGATCCCGCTGTAGGCGTAGTTGGGCCGAGGTCCGGACCTGGGCCTATTGGGCCGGTCCGTAACAACTACTTTTTTATTTTTAAATATGTTCTTATTTATAAAAAGAAAAAGTGGGATAGACTATAGCTATAAAAAAATGATAACACAAGGAAAAGATAGAAAGAGCTGGGTGTGTAGCAAAATTGGGAAAAAAACACATTAAATGATAGACAAATTCAAATTATAGCTTACAAAAAGATCAGACACCTCCATAAATTTGCAGCTTGTATTTTAAGCCGGAGGGAGTATTATCTAACCTAGAAAATATTGGTTAAATTACTTAGATAACCAAACATATTGAAGTGTTCAAAAAACCAAACATATTGAAGCAATGAAGCTTCATGAGCCTTTACCTAATTAAGGCATACATGATGAAATATATTATACATCTATCTTGGCTTTTAATATCGAAACCACTGATTCAGAAATGCTTTTAATTGCTGGTCTGTTTTCAACTGCAATAAATACAAGCTTGTTATATACTCCACTAGTCTTAATATATAAGATAGTTAAGACCGGAAATAATAGTATTCAATGAATATGCAATAAATACAAGACAGAATATTTAGTCATACATTAAGGCCGTAAAGGACAAGAAAAGCAAAAGTGCATCAATAATAATACTAAATATTTTAATTTATCTCCATTATCAAGTGACATTTAAGTAAGCATTCAATTTGTCACACCACCACCTACTACCAATATCCTCTTTTGCCGAACAAGTGACACTCTTATTATAGTCCACTCGTCATACAGCCAGCCCTACTAGTGGCCCTCTTATTATAGCCCACTTATCATACAATCCGCCTTATTAGTGTCCCTCATGTTATATAAGTAATATATGACATCTACACAACCTATAGCCCAAAGATGCTTAATCCAAAAGCACAAGAGATAAAATGAAAAAATGAATACGAAGTAATAATCTATCTGGTTTAATATTGAAAATCTAAAATATTAGAGGGGAAAATTCTGCAATGCTTGGCAAAAGGGAAGATGATTTCAATCTCATTGATGATATTGGCTGTGAAGTCCTCTAAAAGAAAATCAAAGTCCATGAATGTTAGATATTTCACTGGTTTTCTCATCGGGTAAGCTTCAACAATTTCAAGATCAAATAGAACAACAAATGATGATGGACTTTGATGACGACCTGATTCATCTAAAGCTCAATCTCAACCTCCCGGCTCCGTCGATGGCACGTAATGTCTCTGCAGGAATGTACTTACAGTCATGGCTAGGAGGTGGTGGTAAAGTAGCAAAGCAACATAAAGATGACAAAAATCAAAGCCATCAAAATCATCATCGTGGTCACCAACTAGACAATGAGATCAACAATAATGAAGAAGGAAGAACACTAACACAACGAGAATAACAGTAATGAAGAAGGAAGAACACTAACAGAAACCTCAACATTAGTAAAGATTCGACTATGGTTTTTAAAAACTCGTTTTATCACTGTGATTTTACGTTTTTATGATTTTTTTTTATTAAAACGATTTTACTAATTTTCCAAACGCTTCTAAGTTTTTACGATTTTTTTATGATTTTACTACGTTACAATTTTAAGTTTTACGATTTTTCATTCTCCTCCCGTTTTCAAGTAAAAACTCGTTTTTAAGAACGTTAGATTCGACAATGCAAAAAGGACGGTGATTAAGAAGCTAATAATATTAAAGTGAAGTTATCGAAGCTATGTGAAGATAATGTAGGAGGAAGTAAATCAACACCACTGACACATGGTTTCTATAATAGAATACAGCTAGGGATATAACAGACTGAGACGCGTGTATTATTCTTCAGCTAGTTCTTAATCTCGATTATACTAACATTCCCTTTGCTGAAGTTAAAGCTTGTCTTCACCATTGTGAACCTCCTCTTGAGATACTGTATTCAGCTTGGCTCTACAATAAGCAAACATACCATAGACCTACGGCTTGGTCAGTATATCAGCAACCTGATGAGTGGATGGCACATATCCAACAGTTACAATGCCAGCTGCTACTTTTTTTTCGGATGAAGTGAACATCGAGTTCTACATGCTTGGTTTTGGCCATTGTTACAGGTGGGAATCAGTTACATTACTACTACTGACGTTGGGATTAATCGCCTATAAATTAAAGAAAATGGATTTTTTGAAAAACCACAAACATATAGCACACATAGTAATCAAGATTCAATGTGTTTTCATATAGAATTTCATTTTTTTTTCTGTACATTCTTCATATATAATTATTAGTGTTATCATACATTTCTCATTTCTTCATATATAATTATTAGTGTTATCATACATTACTCATTTCTTTTTATATTTATATATATGTACTACCTTCTTTAATTTGTCCCTATTTGAATCATGAGAAAATAAGACCCGCCTTTATAATTTGAAGTACACATAGCAACCAATGAAGTATATGCATCATTGAATTCTATAAAATAACGTCATATTGGCTGAAAGCCTGAAGTTTAACTTCTTAACTATCTTCCCTGAATATTATTCCTCTGATCCTAATTATAAGATTAAGTTGATTTTTTTTTTAAGAAATTAAGGATTTAAATAAGTTACTTAATCATATCATATGTTATGCATCCTTAAATTATATATCAGTTTATTAGTCAAACTAATTAATTTAAAGGAAAAAATAAAAATACACTAAAATAATTTAATCAGTTTCCTTAATCTCTCTAAAAAAAGTTAATTTTATCTTATAATTAGAACGGATAGAAATAGTTGGTAATAGGAATAATGCCTCATATATTTCGAACTATGTTTACTAGGTTCGTGCATTGAACTCCTTGGCATCACGAGATGAAACCTTGTTATTCGGTGAATCCACAACGCTCCAAAAACAGCAAACAAGGCCGCATAACTCAATACTAAATTTCCTTTAGCACATCCAGAGGACCTAAATTCAAAAACTAAACCAACTCTTCCGGAGCATCCAATGCTTGAGGTCTGCTAGTAGAACCCTAGCAGCAAGAACTGCAGCCCCTGTTGGAATTACAGTGGCGGAGTCACACTTGTGTAAATGTCTGCAAGTGCAGACATAAACTTTGATATTATATATATTTGTGAAGGAAGCTTATGACAATTAGTCTGGGGTAGTGTGGTGGTTATCAGGTTTGCCACACACGAGGTTCCCTGTTCGAACCCAGCGTTGGACAGCATATTTTTTTTCAGTTTTGTTTTTGGATGGACTTGCGGGAAGCAGGAAATAGAGTGTGTTTCTTAGCATCATAAAATTTATTGCTAAAAAAATATCTACCCAAAACGTTTAATTACATTTATATTTATAAAAGAAAAATTTGTTAAAAAATTTCTTAGCATCATAAAATTTATTGCTAAAAAAAATCTAATAGCCTAAGTTTTTAGCAGGTGTAGCTCATATTCAGATATATATAATATATTTTCTCAACAAAGTGTAAATATTTTCCATTTTATATATAGTTGAATATAAGTTACACATGATTAAACAATAACAAAAAAGGTAGAAAAAGATAATTAAAATTGGGATAAATAAATATGTTGAATTTTAATAATTCTAAAGGAACTGATTTGAAATTTTGAAATGTTACAAAATTTGAAAAATTACCTAACCACCTTACTTTTTTTAAATAAAAATTCAAAAGGTCGCAGTTTATAACTTTAATATCACTATTAGCAACTCAAGTATTTGTAATGACAATTTTTGCTTGAGAAATTCAATATATATATATATAATAGGCTGTTGAATGGGTGCATTATTTAGCCGTCTTCATCTAAAACCCAAAAAATATATGTTTATGAATTTGATAAGCAAATTATACTACAAAAGTTCTCTTATATTTAGGACCCAAGGTAGTATATATATATATTTTTTTTTCCTTTCAAAAAATGTCAACGATACAATCTTAATGTATTTAAAATTTTCTTTTAAAAAAGATTTCGAGGGCGCTGCCCCTGAACCCCCGAATTCCCCAACTAATTGTGCTCCCATAAACATAAAATCATGGCTCCGCCACTCGTTGGAAACCATATTTAGAAAGCATTGGAGCGTATAGTAAGATGGGTAACAAAAATGGAAGAGCGAAAGAAAATCAAAGTTCAAAAAAAGACCTCCAGGATAGTTAAAACCGTCATGACAGGATTGCCCTCAATCATCTGTGGCGTTGTCCCCATGCAGCGGACTGCTTCATCAATGTGTAGCAGTGAACACAGTGCTTTAGATACACAGAATTTGAATCGTGGCAGTATCAGACGATCACAGTCCTTTACTCCATGATCATGTCAAATGTACTATTAATATACCAGCCCTAAACGTATGATTCATTAACTCCTTTTTAAAAAAAAAAAAATTAAGGAAGTTAATTAAATTATTACCTTTGGTCTTATATATAAGATTCAGTTGACTTTTTTTTTGAGAGATTAAGAAAACTACATGATTTATTTTAAAGAAATTATATCTATCATTTTTCTTACCAAACTAGTCAATTTGACTTATAAACCAATAATATATAATTTAATGATATATAACATATATCGTGATTAAATAATATATTTGGCTTCTTTAACTTCTAAAAAAAAGTCATATGGGTATTGTATTTAGGACCAGAGGGAGTATTTTAAAGTACTTATATTTACATTTTTTTCTCTAAATTAAATTATTTAACTTATAAATTGATACATAATTTAGTCACACTACACATATAATATGATTAAGTAACTTATTTAGATTTTTTAATCTAAGTCATTTAATTTTAATATTTAAGTCTGGAGGTAATAATTTATTTAATTTTCTTAATTTTTCTAAATTAAATAAGTAGCTCTTATAGTCTTATATTTAGCATGTATATACTATACGGGAGGTTTCCTGCCTATTGGATTTTACTGCCCATCTGTTTTTTTTTTTTTAAATAAAAGTTTGAGATTTAAATTATCTTGATCTTTTTTATAATAGTTTTGTATAAATTGTTTCAATATTTAATGAGTTTTTTTTCCTATATATACCACTATTTAATGGGTAAATGAGCAAAAATACACCTAAGTTTTTCTCAGAAACGCTTAGCACTACGTGCTTTTTTCTAGATAAAAAATACACACATGGTTATCTTATAGAGCAAAAGTCACACTTCTCAGTTAAATCAAAAAACCTCCGTTATCTCTCTGTTGTTGCACCGTGTTCTTTGTGTCAAACACACAAGAAGCACGTCCCCCACACCCCTTGCATCTCTATCTCTCACTCTTCCTCTTCTCCTTCTTCTTCTTCCCTCTGTTATAAATTGGCTTCTTCCTTCTCATCTTTTACTCTCACTCTTTTCTCTGTTCCTTAATTCTGGCCTATGTGCTGCAATTCTGTCTTAAAATCTCTGTTTTTCCATATGGTCATGGCCTAGGCGCTAAAAGCACACCCCATGCTCTCCCCGGTTCTGTTTTGACATCTTGGTTTCCTCATCACAAAGTGATTTTTCTATTGTTCTCTCATCCCTAACAAGTAACAAGTCTTTCAGGCTTGAGAAAGGGACCACGATCATTATAGTTTTGGCCATGGAAAATCAAGCGATGGACCGTCCATCCTCTTCTGTGATATCACCACTGAATTATTGCATTATATTAATAGCGCTTTAGTTCTCTCTCACCCTCACTGTCATTTATTATAGTTCCGATCCATGGAACCTTCCTTTCGGACCAACTTAGGAACTAATGGCAATTGTCAACGGCACCGACGTTGTCTCTCAGAATGATTCCGAACTCGGAACTCAGCTTCTGCAGCAACATGATACCGTGAACAGCGCGGTGGACTACAAAGGCCGACCGGCGATCCGATCCAAGTCTGGCTATTAGAGATCAGCATGGTTCATTATAGGTATTCTCACACACTCGATCTTTATCTCTCTTCTTTCTCTGTTATAAGGTGATATATTGATTGATTTGTTCAACATATATGTATTGAAGGTGTGGAAGCGGGAGAGAGAATTGCGTACTACGGGGTAGCCTCCAACCACCACCACCACCACCTTCTTCCTCAACTCGCACACCATACCTCTCCTAATCAATTACACTTTGTTTTTTACTTACAGAGCCAATCCATTGTTGTTCTATTTTCAGGCGTCTTTAAAACTCCCTTTCATAATGTAATTTTCATGTTTTGCAACTGTTGGCAGTAATCATTCCCTTGCCGTAATCCTTGTTCAAAATGGCGTTTTTTTTCCCATTCATCATACTTTCAACTCTCCTCGTGGGGTAGGTCATCATCTTTCTGTATCGCTATGCCTCCACCTGTACGCCTGTATTTGTCAATCTTTCTCAATGTCTTCCCTTAAATTTTTTATTTTTATTTATTTCTGAGGCGTGAGTGGACCCGATGTGAAAACACAGAATTAAGGAACAGAGAAAAGGGTGAGAGTAAAAGATGAGAAGAAAGAAGCCAATTTACAACAGAGGGAAGAAGAAGAAGGAGAAGAGTGAGAGTGAGAGACAGAAGGGGTGTGGGGGAAGTGCTTCTTCTCTGTCTGACACAAAGAACACGGTGCAGTAGCAAAGAGATAACGGAGGTTTTGTTGATTTAACTGTGGAGTGTGACTTTTGCTCCTATAAGGTAACCACGTATGTATTTTTGATCCAGAAAAAAATACGTGGTGTTGGGCTCTCCTGGGATAAAGTCTGCGCTCCTGGGAAAAAACCTATGTGTATTTATGCTCCTTCACCCCTATTTAATTATATATATATTGCATTAATTTAAGGGTTGATAATATTTATGTTTACTTTATTTCTCTCTTTTACTTATCCTTATATAAATAAGGGTTAAGTACCAATTTTGCCCCTGAAATACGCGTCGAGGAGCAATTTTGCCCCTTAAGTTTTCGAAGGAACAATGTTGTTCTTAAAGTATCAAAACAGAGCAATGTTGCCCCTCTGTTAGAAACCCTAACGGTCAACGTTCATTAATCGTTAGTTGACCGTTAGGGTTTCTAACGGAGGGGCAACATTACTCCGTTTTGATACTTCAGGGGTAACATTGCTCCTTTGAAAACTTAAAGGGCAAAATTACTCTTGGGCACGTACTCTATGGACAAAATTGATACTTAATCCTAGTTATTTTACAAAAATGATATTTTGGTTAATAGTTAAAGTAAATAGAAATGAGAAACAAATTCCCAAGAGAGTGAGAAAGAGAAATATTGTCCATTCAGAGTATGTTATATCAGGATCTGGCTGAAGTCCTCTTCGGCCTCCCATCCACTACCATTCTCTTCTTTAATAGTGCGTTGTTTTGATGCAAAATATACTTGATCCCTCTTTTTTGTTTAAATATTAAGGGTACAAAAAAGAGATTTCAGGGTACTGACAAGTACTGAAAAAATATTGATAAATATTTCATGATCTTGAAAAATTATTTTGTGATGTCAAAAAAATATTTCAGAATATTGACAGGTACTAAAAAGATATTTCATGATACTGACTGGAGATACTGGCTGGTACTAAAAAAATACTTCATAATCTTGAAAAATTATTTTAGGATGTTGAAAAAATACTTCATAATCTTGAAAAATTATTTTAGGACATTGAAAAAAATATTTCAGGGTACTGACAGGTACTAAAAAGATATTTCAAGATACTGGGATATGGTTGGTACTAAAAAAAATATTTCGTGATCTTGAAAAATTATTTTATGAAGAGTTAAGTACTAATTTTGTCCATTAAATTTTCGAAGGAGCAATGTTGTAACATCCTAAATTTTTTAATTTTAGGATTTAAGATTAATTACTTAAATTATAGGGTTTATTGTCCTTGAAAATTTTAGGAAAGACTAAAATTCAATTGAGAATCTGATAGCCCACACGCACACATACTTCATCCCTTTTCATTCAGCCCACACCACTTCAGCCCACACACTCAATTCCCACACGCTCACATCCCTCCCAAACTCTATCAGCTTCCTTGTGTCTTCCCCGTCGAAACACGTAAGAGCAGAGAAAGAAAAAAAAAAGAGGACAGACAGAAAACCAGCAATGCCGCACACTCCTTGTCAGCGTCTTTTGCTTTCGGCTAGCCTCTGAGCACACACAAGAACAGTATTGCCAACGGCGCCATCCTCCTCTGAACAAATCTCACCAAGTCCAACACCAAATGAAAAACCTGTTGGGTATTCCTCCACGGACCAGACCCTTGATCCAGCATAAACTTGCTGAATGTTTAGTTCATCCTCATTGTCTCAATCAAAGAGAGAGCCGAAGGAGGGTTGAGAGCGAGAGACAGGAAAGTTGGACGCTGAGTGAGAGCAAGAGAGGTGACACTTGGAGAAAGAGAGAGTGAGAGACCAAGAGTGAGATGTGAATGAGCTGTGACTAGGGACCGAGAACTAGAGGCTTCAGCTTTAAAGAAAGAGATTGGAAGTTGCCCACAAACCAGAATAGATCAAGGTAAATTCTAAACCTCTTCCCACCTAACTACTGTATTTTTGCACGTAAGTTTTTGGTGGTTGAAGATTAAGAAGTCAAGGGTGGGTTCTGTATGAGTGTTGAAAACTTAAAACATTTAGAACCTTTCATTGCATACATGAGTTGTAATTGGTTAACACTGGAAGCTTAAAGTTCCATGCAAATAATGGTGGGTTCTAATTAATTATTGCTGAACCACGAAGCTTGCTGTTCGGTAGCAACACACTTGCACACTAAGAACATATGATCAGCAAGGTTTCATGTGCATTTCATGTTGTTTAGATCATAAACTGAACCATAAACCTTTGTTTTGAAGTATGGGGTCGGTTTTAAGAATGTAAATGTCATGGGAAGTTCAAATTAAATGCTAAACATGAAAATAGAAGCTGCTGTCATTTTCTGGAAAATGAACTTTGCTGCTGGAACGGTGATTTTCGAGCAAGGTAAAACTAGGGCAAATGAACTCATTTAAATCTGAAATTTTGTGGACATATAGTACACATAATAATCTTTACATCAAGCTTTGGATCACCTTAAACGGAGGTCTATAGCTTGAGATATGATTTTTCAAAGTTAAGCTAAAAACCTGCAAATTTTCGGTAGGGTCCTGAAGCAGCAAAATGGCGAAGCATTTCGGACCCAGTAAAGATTTGAGTTTTTACCTGAAATTTTCCAGTTAAATAGTAGACACATAGAGGTTTAATTTGATAGGTAATTCGTCGAATTCCGATAAGAATCGAGAGAGATATGATTTTCCAAAGTTTAGCCAAAATCTGAAAAGTTTCTCTGCAACTTTTGGTGACTAACGATTTTTGAGCTTGATTTTGAAATGGCAAACATTTGAGTTTAATCTTGAAATTTTTACAGTAAAGAACACCTAAAACGGAGGTCTACAACTTTAGTTATAATTTTTGGAAGTTAAGTCACAATTTTGGAGGGTAGTTTTAAGTATTCAGATCTTCTTGAGAGCAACTCTAGGGTAGTATGAAATATATATATATATATATATATTAATAGATATTTATATGTGACTTTGCAGACTCTCATTGAGAGCTTTGGTGTGACACTTGTGTGATTGCCTATATACTAAGGAGTAACAGGTAACTCTGAATATTCTTCCATATACTTGAAAATTGTATGTGACTGTGAGTAATTTTCTTTGGTTTAAAATTAAAGGACTGAATTATATGTATATGTGTATGTATCGTAAATTGATATTTTATATGAATTGAAGCATGATTTAATGTTCCTTGATATTTAATTGTACTATTGGTGATTTAATATATGTATGGCATGGCGGATGCATATGTGATGGGTTGGAGTAAGGAGGGACTTGTATGTTGAGATCTTTTACCACGTGGTATGTCATCACTCTGTGCACAGTGGATGACACTTGTCAGGGCCCCTTCTTCCATGCTTTTCCTTTGGCCGGGAGTTGCATTGGAGCTGTAGGACATGTATGGGACACCTCCTTAGTCGTATTCTTTTAAGGAGGGGAGCCATAGTCCATACTTAAGCTCTATACCTTTGGCCGGGTATATCTTAAGTTTTGGTGAGCTTGTGACAGTCCAGTCAAATGGATGAATTGCTATTGGACTATGTGTTAGCCTATGGCTCCGGTCAGCAGTTGAGGATGGACGGTGATACAAGGGAGGCTGCATAATGCATATTGTATAATTGTACGGTTTACATTGACTTAGTGATAATTAATGTTGCATGAAAGTATGGTATATACAAATATATGTGTAATCAGCCCTTACTTTTTGTCATATGTGATTTGCTTGTGTACGGTAGAAACTTTCAGTAGTTACTGGGATGTCAAATCTCACTCTATATTACCAATTTTCAGGTGATGGTTTTAGTAGGGAGCAAGGGAAGGATCATATGGAGTGAGCCTTAAAGGCTCGGTTTTGCTCCTAGAGCCTATGTTATGATGTTTTATTTGCCATGACTTCAAAACTTCCGCTTCGTATTTTATTATGAAATATTTTGAGAGTTTATGATGACTCAAAAACATATTTTGGTTTGACTCAGTTATGTAATTTTAAGGATTTGAGATGTTGAACGTCTATGTTGGGAGATATTCTAAGTGTTTTGGCTAAGGTTTTAGGTGTTGGATTTTGGGTTGTTACAAATGTTACCCCTGAAGTATCAAAATTGAGCAATGTTGCCCCTCCGTTAGAAATCCTAACGGTCAACAGTTTGTTGACCGTTAGGATTTTGACCGTTAGGATTTCTAACGGAGGGGCAACATTGCTCAGTTTTGATACTTCAGGGGCAACATTGCTCCTTCGAAAACTTAAGAGGCAAAATTGCTCCTGTACGCGTACTTCAAGGGCAAAATTGGTACTTAACATTATAAATAAGGACATACTTTAAAAAATATATTTCAAAATATACTTATTATTTTTAACTAATTTTAACTACTTTCTTAAAGCATTTAATTCAAAAAGGGAGTATCATTCTGATCTTATTTATAAATCTTTTTTGACTAAATCATACATACAAAGAAAATGTAGTTAGCTCAATGATTATAGAATAAATTTTCAACTTTGCCATCATTTATGAATAAATATCTTTCAACTCTTTGTTCTTTATTTATTTTCATCTGTATAATTAATATAGGTAAAATTATTAAATCTTATTTATTGGTCAAAAGAAACTTATAAATAAAATTAGAATGATATGTTATACACGTATTTTGTTAAGGTAGTTGGCACATGTATTTGTTTCAGCAATTTCCCAATCCTATGTGATTAGACATATATGACCTTATCCAATACTACGCTATTATAATCGAACAAATATTTTCCGACCAAAAAAAAAAAACAAATATTTAGACTCTGATTTATAAATTAAGTTCCTACTAAAAATAATTTCTTTCCATCATGGTCCGTTTATTTTGACTCCTTGTTTGATATACAAAATTATTGTAAACATAAATTCAAAGAAAAGGAGGTGAATGAAATAAAATAATAGCTAGCAATTAATTTAACATGCTGCAGAAGGCAAGTCGGATGTTTTATGGGATGGTTAATCTAGCGGTGTTTACAATTTTAACTAATTTTCACCTAGGTCTTTATAGTTTTTTTTTGTTTTTAATCAAGTTCATATAGTTTTTTTCTTTTTGTAAGGTCCTTATAATTTCATTTATTTTTTAACTAAGTCCCCGTAACTTTTTATTCTTTAATCTATAAACTCTATTAATATTGTTCTTTAAATTTTAACCAAACATATATGTATTTTATTTATTATTATAAATTTAGAATCAAGATAACATAATTTTCTAAGAATATAATTATAATTAATTATTCTAATTATATTAATTACACACAGAAGAATTTATTATATTAATTAATTTTCCTAATTATTTCATTATTAAATTAAATTTACTATTAATGTTTATGTTTTGATGTTATTATTTTATTTAATTTCAAATTAAATTGATAAATAAAAAAAATATAGAGACCTAATTAAAAAAAAGTGAAAGTAAAAGGACCAAATAAAAAGACTACAGGGACTCAATTAAAAATTAGTTGAAATTATAAGGGCTTGTAAATTAACTATCCCTTCCTTTTTATAAAGGTTTTTATGTGTAGATCAAGAAATTACTTCCTTAGGTCATTAATATAAAACCAAAATATTTTTTTTAGAGATTGAAGAAGTTAAATAAATTACTTATTAGCATATGATTTTTTTCAAAATTAATTTGCTTGATTTATATTAAAAACTAAAGGAATTACTATATTATATTTTCATAACATATGCTATTAACTGAAATAAGGTTATTTCAGTACCTTCACTCTAATGTATTAGAAGAAAGATATAAAAAGGGAGAATCTCATATAAAGACGGTTGAAATAGAGAAATTCTATATGAGGTTGGTGAACTCAACAAATCTTAAATTGGGTTAATGACTCAATCTAGGATATTCAAATGTTGGTTATTTTCCACTAATATCCCTAAACCCTAAAAAGACATTAAAGATAATGCCAGATCCATATTGGTTTTTCTGGGATTGGTTTTTCGAGTTGTCAGAAATTGTGGAGAAGAACATCTTGGGATTGGTTTTTTTTTTTTTGGGAAGAAAATAGGAGCTGTCTCTATTATACTTCACCGAAAAGACATGTCGATCTCGCGGAACAACCAAATTCAACTAGATTGATTTGCCTCGGGGTTACTTTCCGAGGTGGTAAGGAAGCATAGCAGCATTGGAGGAGTCCTATTAAACCTCTATTCCATCGAGAAAAACAAGGCACACTAAAAACTGGTCTTTAAGAAACCAACCTGAAAGGATCTCACTTTGTTTTGGTTTGGAGATTGGCTTCCCTTCAAGGAAAGTTCCATCTTTTTACGCTTTGGATGACTGTATCACTACCGGTCGGATTCACTCATCAATCATCATCGAGCCTCCAATGAATTTTCTTTAATTAGGGTTTTGCGTAAATAATTATTCTGTCTCTATTTTTTCTTTTTTCTTTTTAACAACTAAAAGAGATAGAGGTAATTTGGCTCAAATTCTAAATCTTTAATTGTGTCACATAACCTAATAAATAATTTGTTAAGTTTAGTAACTCAAATCAGAATTTTTCTATTTTAACCGTCTTTATATAGGATTCTCCCATATAAAAATGCCTAAAAAATTTACAAATCCGAATACAGTCGTGGAAATGACCTTAGTCATGGAAGTCCTGGTTGACTAATTTGGAATTTAATTTTGTAGTTAAATTACCTAAATGTCTCTAATTGTTTGTTAAACTGGTGTCATTAACAACAGCTTACTAACACCCATCAATGCAGGTGCATAAATTTTCATGAAATTATCCTTCAACAATCTAAAGACAGAGTACTTCCCTAACAAAAACCCCAATGCTTCCACTCTATGGAAATCGGGGGATTTGAGAAAATCTCAAAAATTTGGCAAAAACGACCCAAATTATTTTGCAGGCACTTAAAAAAGGGAAAATCTATTTAAGGTTTTAAGGAATCAAAAAATTCTGATATAAAAAAAAAATCTTATTGACAACTCTTTCCATAAGAGATTCATAGCTCTATCTAAGTTTTAACAAATTTTTTTGACATTATAATTTTTTTCGAGACTCTTTTAACATTTTTTTGATTGTTGAAGACCCTAAAAAAAACAAATCCTTGAAAAGGACGCTAGCCATGTATGTATGGACCACCAACTAATCTAAAGCCAGAAAGATTCATGTTTGTCTGCTTCCAATATCAATACACAAATGGGACAATTCTCACCTTAATGTCTCCGTGTTACTTCTAAACGCAAGACTCTTGAGAGTCCAACTACGGTTAACTAGCTCTTCCCCACAATTTCTTATATTTTCCCCGGATGATACTCTTATCTTTGAGACCAATTTATCACAAATATAAAATGACGTGGCAGAAAACGGCGGGTAACGGTAGGACCGGTGGGTGGAAAGAGTATGTCGATGGAGGAGAGTCCAGAGGAGATATTTGGGGAAACGGACGTGGACGTGCGATGAACCCGTGGAGAAACGTTTCCAGCATTCCGTCACACGCAACTCTCACACGCTTCCTTTCTATACATCGCTGAGCAGCGAGTTTTTAATTTAACTCTGCTGCTGGTTAATCCTCTCCAACGACCTCCGATTCTTGATTCCGATTCTGGTAAGTTTGTATCCACCTGTTTATTTCTGTTCTCCTTTCTTCTTTCACGTTGTCTTTCTTTTTCTATGGAAATGCCTGCTTCTAGTCTCATGATTTCGCTTGATCCAAGTAAGCTCCCCAATGCTTCTGTTGGATGAATTGAAGTCTCTCTATGTGTGCGTCTTATGGTTTGATTTTATTCAGTGAACAAAGCAAGAGTTGCATTTACCTGCTTCTTCTATCTATAAAAGTAGTAGTTACTCGCTCGAGAAATGTGGGATTCAGAAGAAGGGTGTATGATTCCTTGATTCTTGAAGATTACATCCTGACAAAGCTCAACTTAGTTTCACTTATCAATGAGTTCATTAATACGTTCAACTCTTAAACAACCCCCAACGCTAAGGAATCTTTCATGGCTTTTACATTTAAATTTTCAAGCATGCTGGACTCTTTCTGAAGATTTACTGATGCTGTTGTAATCGTTTATGTTCAGAGTTGTAATCTATGGCGCTCTGGAGTACTGGGCCAAACCGAACACTAGACGCTAATAGCTTAGCTTATTCAACCCGAAATTTGTCGACAAGACTTGTTGTACCTGTTCCCTTGCGTTTTATTGGGAAATTCTCTAATTTAAGCAGGAGACGACATGAAGGAGTTTGCTGTTCGTCATTAACGAAAGCCGCCTCTGCATCTTCTATGGAGTCACAAGATGCTCCCAGTGCTTTATCAGCGTCCGTGGAGGAAGAACTGGATCATGTTATGCGGTTCAAAATGTCAGACTTTAAGATTTTAGATCGCATTAGTGTTGGCCTTGGGGGGCGGGTATGGGGTCTAAAATAAGTTTGTTATGAGTCATGAATGGTTTACATTTATGTCGGTGGTCTGATTGATTTGAGTTTTGCTATAGGCGGATGAGGTAGTTTTTGAAGCCATTGTGATGGATGTTGGTAGGTAAGTAAATTCTTTTCTTGGTTCTGGTCGTAGAGGTATATGGCTAGTCATGAGCATAATGTCTGTCATTCATTTCCAGCCCCTTATATAATACAAGAGTTGTACTTCTGCAACTATCGAGTGTGCAAGCTCAGCGTCGAGGAAAACGAGCAATAGAGGTGGGTGATCTCCCAGCAACTCAGCGTCAAAATTTAAATAGGCCCTGTTCCTTCATAATTCATTGTTGATGTCTTCTACTTCTAGGTATTGAAGAAGCTGGTTCGTCGTAAACTTATGTATCATTCTTACTCATTGCAAGTACATGGCTATATCTCATTGCCTGCAAGTGAACATCGGGGCTCATTTATCCTTGTCCATGGGGTAGGTGTTTAATCATTGGAGATAGATGTTTTTCCTTCTTTTATACATGATTGTGCAATTCCTTGTTTTGAATAAAATGTTTTGACAGAGTCTAATTTGATTAAAAATGTGTAACAAATGAGCATGCAATTTATAGTTTAGAATGCTTTGTCAGAGTCTAATTCAAGTGCATGATCTTTCTTGGTTTGACTTTTTTGTGTTGCAGTATCATGGTAGTTTTTCTTTGAGGCATTGGCTTCAACAGTCAGATTGGCTTCCAACTTTAGAGGCCACCCTTGCACTGGATGAAGAGTCTGTTAGGAAGGTTGGAGAAGACACAACTGGAGGTCCTGCTGTTTCTAGGCAGCTGAGGATTATTCGCTTATTGATGAGGGATCTTTTAATTGGAGTAAATTCACCTTCTCTTAATTGTTTCTTTTCTGTCGAAGGCATCTTTCCACTTAAAAGTACTGTTTACATTCCATAAAGCATTTAGAGGAATGATAGTTCTTCCACTAATCATTTACTGTAGGTAAATTACTTGCACAGCCATGGTCTTGCCCATACTGAATTGAGGCTAGAAAATTTGCATATAAGCCCTGTGGACCGACATATTAAAGTAAGCACGGCAATTTGTGCATAATTTTTCGTTGTGCCTTTTCCATGAATTACCTTACTATTTCCTCAGACTGAAGGGATTTAGTGTGAAGATTTGGTGGTGTGATCTGATATTTGCATCCAACCCACTGTAAATCAATAATTGTTGCTTATTGACATATAATATATTAAATTGATTTCTTGGCTGAAATGAATCATTCTAGCCTTTAATCTTATATTTTCAGGTAGGTATATTGGGAAATGCTGCTGACTTTTATGAGGATGGTTCAGATGCTGGTTCAATGGACAGCATGGACCGGCGGCAAATGATGATTGCATTTGACATGAGGTAATGTTTGAGAAAATGTCACTGAAAGCATGGTGTACAACTATGTGCATATTAATTAATCTTGAAAGTCTTCTTGATACCTTATTATTTGTGTTGCAAAGATGTGTTGGTTTCATTATGGCAAAAATGGTGTTGCGGGAACTTATGGATCCTTTGATCTTTGCAAAGTTCAAAGCATTCCTCACAAAGGTATGAGAAGTCAAAATTTATAATTAATTTTAGATTCTTGACTGTTTAAATATCACTTCACTTTCTTCCTTAATAAATTAAATCTTAGACCAAGAAGCTTGAATATTTAAGTGATGACTCTTTTTTTATCATCACACAATCTCTTATATAACCTATTCAAGCAGTCTTTGGATTCACTGGCGATTTGATGATACGCATAAGCAATTGTCATGAAAAAATGCAGTGATGTGAACTTTTTAATTTATTATTTATATCATACACCTTATTGCAGTGATGTGAACTTTTCAATGCTTGAGTATGTACTGTCCATTTTATTCCTGATCCCTAATGCAACTTCAGGGGTATGATCCTTCATGTTTACGTGAGCTCATGTTGGAAATTGTTGGTGGGAATTCCTCATCTGGAAATGCTGGACTACAAGTAAATTTATGCTTCTTGAGTGCAATTTATTAGCATTTTGAGTTTTTGTCTCTAATATGACTCTTTTAATGACTCCTTGGTGATACATTCTTGCAGATACTTGATAGGAACTGGGGTGCTGGTTGGCATCTTTTATCATTGTTGCTTGCAAATAATCCTTCTAAAAGGATAAGGTAAGATGTGGAGCACAATTGTTCAGTTTGAAATGTGGAATATAAAATGAACCATGCTCTCATGACCAATAGTAATCAAATGTATTTGTAATTGTATCAAGATGTAGGATGGCATAATGTTGTTAATGATAGAAAGCCATGAAGAGATATTGGATTTCAAATGCGGTTACTGAGGAAATTGCACCAAAGCTATTTTTTGAAGCTTAGTCACATAATTTCACATCATAATTGATTTAAAACTTTATACTCAATTATGAGCAGCTTCAATGGAAAAAGCAACTACCATTTAAACCTTTATGGAGTTGTCAAACTTTGCGTACTTGCTTTCTTTCTAACTCAGCTAGAGAAATGGGCAACCGGTCCAACAGAAATGATGGATTATGGGCTCAGTCCCAAATCATAAACCAAAGTAATGGCCAGGTTGTGTTTACTTGTGGAGTCCATTAAGATTGTAAAGTGAGATCTTTCCAAAACCGGAATAATTAGTATAGATTTTTAATATTTTGAATTAAATGAAGTGCTGTTGTTAAGTTTTGAGACTCTCTTCTGCACACACACTGTTTCCAGCTTCATCTATCATAATACAAGAGAAGTCCAGGGTAAATAATCAGTTGCCTATTGAAACTTGAGCCACAAGCTATAATACAAGAACGGCAACACACATGGTAGTCCGATGTGGGAATACAAGAGAAGCAACCTACACAGGGATGCACCATATTTGTCTCTGATTGGATGAAAAAAACAAGTTATGCAGTTTCTAATGTCAACCCCCCCCCCCCCCCCCCCCCCCAAAACCAAAAAAAAAAATGTCTGTATAGAAGAATTTTGATTATGGCTGAAATTTGAAGGACTAAATTGGCCGTTTTCTATATTACCAGCCAAAATCGCCTATTTGTGATAGAATTTGAAATTTAGTTTTGTTCTGCAGATTGTTAAGTTTTCTAGCCTTTTCTTTTTGTGGACATAATCTTTTGGCAACATATATCTATCATCAAGTGGCGTTTGATATGCATGAAATTTCTGTGACGATTGCTAAAATTGAAGTATTGGGATGGGATGTATTTTGGGTCAGTGGTATAACAGTCCTAATTTAATTGACAATATGAATTGTGATACAGTTGTTTGGACGCTCTTAGACACCCATTCCTTTGTGGGCCAAGATGGCGAGTAGTCCCGTCAATGGAAATTATTCGATGGGGTCTTGGGTCTACTGCAATGCGAATTACTGAGGAATACATTTATCGTCAGCCTCAGGTATTCATCCAATCGCGGCAATGTAATGCAATGGGGCCCTTTGTTACTTCCCATGTATATCGGTCCTCATGTAGGAGCTTTCATAGTTGCCAATGTCTGTTGACCTTGTATTTTTCCATAGAAAAGTTTCATCAGTATTTTCTCTTTGATGCCTCACTAAAACTGTCGACTCAGTAAATTAAAATTTTCAAATGCATAAGTTATGTGATGAGAATCTGACTAACGTCGTTATTTCTGTCTTTTAGCGAAATAGGCTTGCCCACTTCATTGAGTTAATGGAGATGTTGAATCCTCACCCAAAGCCGAAGGTAATTTCAGTTGTTAATTGCTTAAAGATTTTGGTAAGAAGTGAAATATGTGTATGCTTGCTTTTACTTGAGAGATAGTCCATGTCCGACTCTTAGTAGATCGCATAATTAGACTTTGGCCTCATTCAAGCTCTTGAATGCCTATTTCAGTCTTTGTCCAAAAAAACAAAGCCTATTTCAGTCATTCCCTCTCAATTGTTCTGCTTGGTTGTATTCCCTTACACCCTCACTACTCACAGCTGGAAGGGGAAGCTACCATGTCGAAATATTTATTATACAGCTTAGATCATTGATATTCCTTGTCATTGATAGATATAAAACATGAGGCATATATTCCCCATGCCATCATTTTAACAGAGTATGCCAACTAATGTGTTCGTATCTATTTGTGTAGAACTGGCTGGAGCTGCTGCCAGGCAAATGGCGTCTCCTGTACTGCACTGGGAGGCATATCGGGCTCACCCTTCGTCAACCTCCTGCCCGTGTACTCATTAGAGATGTGCATCTTACTGTCAGTAGAGCATCAAAGTTGAAGGCTAACCTTTCATTCGTCTCTAACATTGGATTCACTGTCATGATTGGTCAGGACTGGCCTCATGACAAATCTGGTAAAAACGGGAGTTTGGAAGTGAAATCTTTATTTGGATTAAAGGCCGGGAGGCGATTATATCTGAAGCAAGAGGAGCAAGAGAAGTCCGCCGAGAAGTTCTCCTTCGGTCCTTCCAGCAGTGAGACAGACTTGGCTCAGAAGCTATCTGGCAAGAAATGGAGAAAAGTAATCCCCTTCAAGGAGTTTCCCTCAAGTCTTCCTGCAGCCAAGCTTGTAGCAGGTGATATCGATGTGTCTATGACTCTTGATGATCCATTGAATCAAGATGTTGGTACGGCAAGAAATGTGCTTCAAGAAGTAAGAATGCAGATTCCCCCCGAAATGTTTGATTTGTCCAAGTTGGTGTGTGGAACGTATGTGGATTCAAGGCTTCTTGTTCTTCGTGGGGTTAATGGTTCAGCTCTCGTATTTACAAGGACTTTTGTGAATGACAGTAGTTGCAGATAAATATTTAGACTCAATGAAGCATTTTTTCTGTGTAGTACAATTTCTTTTGTGAATAACAATAGTTGTAGAATAATTTTTTTTATCACATTTCATAAAGCACCTATATTCTATTCTATATGCAAAATATAAAATCTAGCCAAATTATCATGAATTATATATAACGTAACTAATTTTAGTGTCTGTAAAATATTAGCTTACGCTGGCAAAGAAAAAAAAAATAAAACATTAGCTTACGATCTAGTATGATTGTATAAATCCATTTTTTCAACCTTCATTAATAAAAATGTAATGAGTATATCAGTTATGATATTTAAAAAAAAAAAAGAAAATTAAACGAGTATTATACTCTGAAAAGTGTAAACAGTGCAGGTTTGTATCTCTAAAGAAGGAAAAGAAGGCGTGGTTTCAATCAACCAATTCTTTTTTTCTTTTTTCATGAAGAGGTTTCAAGTAATAGGTACTTCTTCTAACTTTTCTCGTCTTTACTGTTCAAGCTAATTCCCTTTTTTTTTTAAAAAAAAAAAAGAAAGATAAGATATACTATTGACACAAACATATCAATAAAATCAGTAAAATACTCTGGTCCTAATTATAAGAGCTAGTTAAATTACTTTAGAGTTTTTTATTTTTATTTTTCTTCTTCAAAATAATTAGTTTAAATAATAAACTAATATATAATCTAAGAATACACAATATATGAAATGATTAAGTAGTTTCTTTAACCTTTTCAAAGAAAGTCAACTAGCTCAGACCGAAGGTAGTATACAAGTTCTATATATTTTTTAAAAAAAAAACATCGATCAAATCCTAGACTAATATGGCTTCCCCCCTTCTTTTATGCATGTGACTCTTCGTACTTCAAGCACTTCTTTGAGCTAATAATTGTATTTTTTTTCTTTTTATTTGTTTTTAAAGCATATTAATTTTTTTTATGTATATCCATAATTAATAAAGGTTGTAAGTGAGAATAATAATTAATATAATATTAGAGTGTAGTGCAATTAGTAGGGATAATATTAGAAGTTACTTAAATTGAAGGACAACCCTATTAATTTTAATTGTTTTTATTAGTTTGGGAGAAGGGAAAAAATCATAAAATATTAGCGACTTTGGATTTTGGATAAACATATCGGAGAAGACACCAGCTTGTAGAATAAAAACTTTGTGGTTGTTTTTATTTGGGTTTCACTTTCAAATAGTAGCTTTTTTATTTTTCTATTTTCCTTTCTTTAAAAAAGTAAATGAAGTCGGGTGGGTACAGCTCCGTGGGAGTATCGGGATGAAACAAGTGGAGAAAAAGAAAATGAGATTAATTTCAGAATCCATAATAGTCGTAACACAACTTTCACGGCCACCTCCTCCGCTGCTCCGTCCTCGCCATCTCAACTTTCACGGCCACCTCCATGATGAACACTAACAGGTGCACATGCTCATCTTTTTTCTTCTCCTTCATTTTTCTTACAGCACTCACATTTGATTTCACAATTTCGGATCCTGAAAGAGAGACTAACTAAACGAAATCAATTCTCAATCCCCTTCACTACTCAGTGGATCTCAAGTTTGGTCAAGAATTACGTAATTCTCGATTTGGCTTCATTAATTTATTTGACATAGCCTTCAACTCTTTTCCCCCTTCAAATTCCTCCCACCCGAATGTGAGAGTAGAGACTAGGGCCGGAAAGGCCAAGGTAGGTTAGGCTTAAACATTAAATCTTAAGAGTTTAACATTGAAAAAAGAATGTTAGTGACCACAAACAATTGTTCAAGCAAATAAAAAATAAAAATTAATCGTTTGTTAACTTATAAGATATGTTTTGTAAAATCGACCAAGTATAATAAACATGTAAAACTGGATTTTACTTCTTTTTTTTTTTTTTTTGACTTTTTCTACATAAATTGGAACAAACTCCTCCTACTAAGATTATTATATTTCACTTAACATAATTATTATGTTTTAGTGAACGACATATACTAGAGGAGAGGGAGTGAGTTACCGCTGCTATCTCCAGTGATCGAAAAGAAGAGAGTTAGGGGTGAGTGATTGATAAAAAACAATGGTTGAGTATATAAGATGTGAAAGTTAGAATTAATGTTACGTTAATAAATTCATAAATAATTTATAAAAGTATTTAGATATACTAGTATAAATTACAAAAAGTTAGATAGGTCGTATGTATGCCTATAGTCTAGATCTTATAAAAATAGATTTAACCTGTTTTCCTAACTAAGCCTGACGATAGGACTGAGCTTAAGCCTATTAGACGCTAGGCATGGCTTATTCAGAGACTTGGATTTTCAATTCTTCACATTTGAACAATTTTGCAAAGGAAGCAGGTTATCTTCCTTACTCGAAGCAGAAAAAGACCCATTACAGATACATAATCACAAATTCATGTCATGCCTCTATGTTTTCTTTTTCAGCGATAGCATACCTCTGATTTTCGTATCCAAAGAATCCTCCGATTGATCTCCACACACAAATTTTAGTCGCTCAGTGAAGGAGTTTGAGCGAATTAGACCTCTTACTAACATTGACTCAAATTCTGTTTTCCTCGTAAAAAATAACATGGCTGCACTTTACTTCAATTTCATCTTGCAGTTCATGATTTTCTCTCCATCCAGGATGAATTTGATTTATTTATTTTTTTTAATTACAAGGTGAGAGGAGGGGGATTTGAACTAAAGACCTAAGGGGGGATACACATCCCAATACCATCACACTACATCATCTGAACTTGTCAAACATCCTCCATAACTCACGCGAGGCCATCAAACATTTTCAGGCTTAGCGGATAATGTAAAGAATGATGTTTTGAACCTTTCTATAAGCATTAAAGAAGAATTATGCTAAAATCAAAACAAATTATTAGGACCAATAAAACTTGCATTGAATTTTCAACGGCCAAAGAAAACATCTTCCACCTACAGGGAGAGAGAGAGATCAAATTTTTTTCGCTTGAAAGGACACCATCCCATTACCAGATAACAACTTTTTTTTTCCCCTTTGCTGAAGGACGAATCTCTTGATTTTAATTTGATAAATAAGCCAACTGCTTCCATTAAAATAATAAAAAGGCCATCATCCCCAAGTTCCAATATCATCAGAGAATGGGTTGGGTGAAGAATTAGGACCAGTTTGGTATGAATTATGAACAAAAGAATGAGATTCTCATTTCCTTAGCTTTTTATAATGTCTATGATACATTTATAATCACATTTCAACACATTTAAATCTTTTTTATTATTGTTCCGACATCATTTCCCACTTTCTGGGTCCTTTACCTGGAACAATATCAGTATCCATACAACTAGAAGGTCATGGAAAGAGAACGATACGTTAAAACTTGCTGAACAGGAGTGGGGTTAGCATTATAGTATGAGGATAATGTAATCTTTTGTGAGACATTTACAGAGACGCCAAGAGCCAAAAGCTGCTAAACTATAGCTTTTATTGGGCTGCAATGAATATCCCAGGAAAAAGGGGGAAAAAATACAAATAAAAGTTAAAAAAACCCAAAAGCACTTGAGGTTGAGAGGATAAACACACTTTTTTTTTCCTAATTTTCCTTTAGCCTTGATCAGAATTGCAACTTGGGTATAACTGTAAGAGACCCGCCGATGAGGAGAAGGGTTAGTGATCCTTGCGGAGAAACAATAGGGGTGTAATATGAACTAACCTCATGAGCTAACTTTTTTGGAAACTGATCCTCCAAATGTTCTATCAAGGTATCTTTTATATTTACTAGTTCATGAATTTCCGGCAATTTGGAGCTTTACACAAACATGGTACTTTGTTTTCATCTGGTTCATCAGGATCAAACAAGTAGTCATACCTGCCCAGATACAACCAACGCACCAAATTAAAGAACTGAAGAGAATACAGAGGGTGACAACACTAGTGTAACACACAGGGAGAGAGTCATACGTTAGTTCATCACCAGCAGGAACATTGGTCTTGGCAATGAGTACGATACGGCTCTCCTCATCACCGACACTCATAATTCTTGCATAGCAATTCGGCATACACTACAAGAATCAAGCAGTCGTAAGAAATGAGACGACTACGAATGATTATCGTCAATCAACCACCATATATTTCAATGGGAATCACTGCTTTTCTTTGTATTAAATCATGGTGCTTAGAAGCTTGTTTGCTACTTTTAAGAAGTGAGAGCAGGCAAGTGTTCCGGTCAGAAAATTAAATACAGTAATGCATATTCAAGTTAGATCGACTTACAGAATGGTTGATAAGCCGCGCAATATTTCCTTTATCAGTGGCATCTACCACCACTTCTTCACTTATCTTAAAAAGCTGCAAAAACAAGAAATCACGACAGTTTAGAGCCGTTGATTCCAAATGGTTAAGGTGACCCAAAAATTCCAAATACAAATTGGAAACTTCATTTCTAATAATTTCCAACATCCACAATGGCCGTCGATTCCAAATGGTCAGGGTGACCAGAAAATTTGCAATACGAATTGGAAACTGCAATTCTGATAATTTCCAACATCCCAATTGTGGACATTACGAAAGTCATATTAATGGAGGGGTTGGGTTGGTGTATCAATTCAACTCACATAGCAATCTTTGCCTTCTCTCTTATAACGCGCCTCCCTCAGATCAGCCATGCTGCGTCTCACTTGTTCACCACGATACTCAAGAACCTGTTCGTAGTTACATCATGTTCATTATTATTGATTGGGGGGGGGGGGGGGGGGGAACCTCTACTGTGATAAAGAAGATCAAGAAAACGATATTATACTGCTGCCGTTATTAGGATAATATTTCGAGCTTATGTTATGAAAACATTTGAACCAAAAAACCATTCCTGAAGAATCCATTAACTCATTAAGGGGACAAATAGAGAGCTAAGGGACCTTAGTGTAGGATAGCGTGAAAGGGACAAAGAGCAATAAGCAGCACCTGACCTCTCAAAAGTCAGGCAGGATATTGTGAAAGCAAGAAAAAAAAATTCAGAGTTTGGTGAATGACTCAAAGCTCTGATACCATATTGTGAAAGCAAGAAGAGGAAAAATCTGATTGTATTGAATTGAATATTCTGGAGATATGTACATCCTATTTATACACTTTAACAGATAAAATAAGTCTAACTAACTCTCTTCTTGTTACAACAAACAAAGCTAACTAATTCTATTTACATTCAACTAATTACAGTAAAAAGCTAACTAAAACAGTTACAATCAAAGCTACTATATACACTAATACAGGAAATTCTCTTTGCTGTCTCTACTTTCTGATTTATGTTTATCAGCTATTATAGGGAGAATTAGCAGTATATTCTGGTTTTCCCAAAATTCATTAATGTTAATCAAATTCAAGATCTTGGTAAAATACTAACGTTTAAGCATAAAATTCATACCATTTCTCCTTCTTGTATATTTCTACGTGCAAAGAGGCCCCATCCGTGTATGCCCGATCTACCAAAGCAAACCCGTTCATTTTCGGTTCTCTGGATAAAAGTATGTGCACCCACTTTGCGGTTAGAGCATTTATCGCTAAAGCATGATGTCAATGAAAAAGGGAATACTTACCTGTAAGTGGTACAAACGTTCTCTAAAAGAAGAAAATGTTGGAGGCTCCTCTATTATCTGTAAGGGAAAAACATGAGAAAAGAAAAGAGAATGATGCATCAGTTTAAATCTAGAATTTAAGCTTAAAAACATTAGGAAAAGTGCAATTTGATTTGAAAAGAGCAACAACAAAAAAAACTTTTACCCTGTATGCATTTAATCTCTGTATTGGGTCTAAAGGATGATGACAGTGACCTTTCACTCGATGAGAAACGGCCTCATCCGCTGCTCTCTAAAAAGTCCAAAAATATAATTTAAAAAACATATAAATGTTAATTGTCTAGCAAGAACCTCATCATGCTGCCAAACATTACACACAAGAAGGAAAACGGGGCATCCTAGATTGCTTGTCAGTTGTAGCATTCATCATTTATTAGTAACATATATTAATATATTTTCATATTTAAGCACAAAAGAACCGGAAACAGAAATATAAATTGGACAACACAAAAGGTAAATAACGTTGTTATATCATGTATTATCTTTTAAGCATCACCACCATGGACAAAACTTCTCCAAGCTACCTTTATGCTGAGATTTGTTCTTTGAAAGACACGGCACCTTGCAGCAGAAAATGGTTCATCCTCAATGTTCTCTACAGGAGCGTCCTCTAGCTTTATTCTATTAGACGAAATTAACCTTGACCCATATTTTTTCTTATTTTGGAGAAGGCTTTTGGTAGAAATAACTCCAAGAGGGGTTTGCATAATCAAAACTGTGTCTGGATTTGGAGCCCTGAAAAGAGTTAAATATTATAGTCACAAAAGGTCAAATTAAAACCCATAACAAGATGTACAGTACTGAACAGTCTAGGCTACAGCTGTGGGCAGTAGCACATCCTATAGGAAATCTAGAAAGCAAGAAAAGAAAAAGAGTAAAAGCCTTCTTTTTTCTAATTGAGGATCCCATACCTGTGGTATGCACAATAAGAAACCATTTTTGTTGTCTGCCTACCGTTTTTCTCTGAACAATGCAACTGCATTTGAAGGGGAGAAAATTCAATTATGTACTGTCACATAAGAATAATTGCAACTTACCAACTTAAAGCAGGCAAGCTAGAAAAATACTAGGCAAAAATTGCATAGGAGGCTCATAGAAACTCTAAGTGTACCACTGTCATTATCACTATATTTTAAGACTTTTATCATGCCAAGAGTATGTTTTGTTTTGAATAGGCATCGGAGTTCATATTTTATCTAGTAGTTCAGAAAAGACCATTGTGCTTTATTGATAGCAGGCTACCTTTTACAAATTCTTCACATGTTAATTTTAACACAAACAGGTAGTGAGATTTTCATATAATTATTCAAAAGACGCGCACACAGAAGTTTGTAATAGCACCCCAAGCATCCTCTTCATTATCAGTCAGTTCTTGAAATGTGCAGAAATTATGCTTTACTATCAAAACTTGTAGCTATTAGCATTTACATTTTATTATAAAGGAACATTGGTATTGTGGAACAGTGACCTGACAAATATCTTAAATTACATTAATGCAAACGGATTAAGTAATTTAGGCAATATAAATATAAATGTTACAAAAGCACTTTTTTGGGGGCAAAGTTTTCAACTATACTCTATTGTACGATATTATGATCCTCCTAAGTCTTACAACACAAGGACCCGACAATTTTATCCTGTTAAAGTCCCCCTATAGTTCAGGCAATCTCATGTACAAATGTGCAATAGAGGTGATCTGAGACTCTGTATCAGACATCAAACTGCATGATCGAAAATAAAGTTGATGTTGCATAAACTGCGGGAATAAAATGGAACTGACAATTAAACCTTTTTTAATACAAAGTAGAAAATATAAAAGTTTTCCCAAATGCAAGTTAGGTCAATCCTGATGAATACTCACCTCCATGCGATATCCAGCCCTTGACGCACACATGGCATGGAAATAAGTGGAACACTTGCAACATTGTGTGCATGAACCATGTATTTGCTTACATATAACACAAATCTGAAATTTAAGTAAACAAGGAAGCCTTTAGATTGACCAAGAGACTAAATGATAATCACAGTAATAATTGTGGAATGTAGATCATTCCCTACTCCCTGAAGTTTTAAAAAAATAAAAAATAATAAAAATAAAAATCAGATGCTCTTCAGTATTAATGCATAAACATGAAAAGCACAAAGAAAGAAGTAACTTTAAATTGAAACTAACATTAATTTGGGGGGATAGATTTATCTGGCATATCATGGTATCATACTATAACTACAGCATATGTTTATTGCCATAAAGGTTACTTATAAGACAGCTTTTCATTAACTTGATCTCAATGTTGAAATACATCATAAACTGATAGTGACGTCAATTATAGGATGAAACCCAAAAAAAGGCGCTAAACAGGTTAAACACTCCACCTTTACAAAAGAATTTGATGGAATACTCAGAATACCCAAAGCAGGCTCCATCTTTTCATCACTAGCAAAAGAGACTTCAGGTCGAAACCAAGCACAAGTGACATGAACCCATAGTGTGTCCACATCGGTTGGCTTTAGCGCACCACCTGGGGGAAAAATATAGTCGCATAAGATTAGATGCATAAAAATTCATTTCCTGGATGAAAACAAATTTTACCCAACCTTCACGGAAAAAAAATTATAGCATCGCAGCAATAAGACCTCAATTATTTCAGAAAAGAAACTTTAAAAAGAGGTGAAATATAAAAATTACTGAACAAAATAAAAAATCAATTTTATATCATGCATCTAAAATGTCCAAGAAGGCTTACCCTTTACAGGACAAAGGCAACACTCTCGTTTAATGTCAGGTGTTTCACAGGCTTTACAAACCCATGATGTAAAGTCTCGAACATTTCTTGCTCCATAGCACTCTTGATGAACAGCTATTTGACATCTAAAAACATATGTAATATATCAACACATATTTAAATTGATTGCAATATACTCCGCACAAATACAGTAAAAGAATACAGCAACCACAAATTTCTTGATTCACAGATCATTCGCAAGGAAATAAAGGCATCTGGTTCTGTATGCATTTAGTCTCATTTGTGGGAAGATATGATTAATAAATGAGCATAAGAACCCTCTTAAAATGATGAGGCAGAATAGCAGACTATGACGTAGACATGTAATGCGACTGCAAGCATAAGATGAGGCACATGTAGACATCAAAAGCATTACATCAAATGACCATAGGTATATCTAATATCATATGTTGTTAAAGTACACAAATAATTATAATGTGTTGCTGATTATATATATGCAAAAACTTTCTTTAATCCAACATCATTGTGCCTTGAAGATACACATTAAGAAATAAGTGATAATATTACCTGTTGCAAATGATAATTTTATTATAGTCCCAATCCTCTACCCATCTACACACAGCACACCGTTCTGTTGTCCACTTAGCATAAACCGGTTCATACTTCTCTGTTCAAGAAAATAATTGGCAGCACCAACATCACTCCGAGATATATATAATTGGCAACCTTTTCACAAGACCAATATAAGCAAAAGTAAGGGGCATTATGGTACCTTGCAAAAATGCAAGCAACTTCTGCTTCCTTTCTTTTAAAGAAGGTTTTTTAGGTTTGAAAGGAACTTGAGAATTTGCATGAAATTCAGCCAACTGCAGCATCTGAGTAATTAAACCAATTTACATCAGTTAAATGTACCCATATCTTAAACCACTCAAACCTATATGACGCATATCACCCAAAGAATAGATAAAAGACCACAACTATTACTGGTATTAACAGGTCGGTATCATTAATATTGATTAAAAAACGGTGATCATAACTGTAAGACTTCAACCAGAAATCAGCAAAATCTTAATTAATAATGCTAATTTGAATGATTTAGTACAGTACTCATGTATGCATCAAATGTCCAAATATCTTAGATATAGCATACTAAATGAGTCAAAGAGTTGATCAGGTTAAGTAGTGGCGTTTCAACATTCAGAAATGCAGAAGATTATGTGTAAAATCAAATAAAATATTCATATACAAACCCATTGTTCCAGTGGGAGCATAGAGCCTTTCACCCTAACACTTGTTTTCCAATTTCTTGATTTGGAACCTGTGTGACGTTCCCATTCACTAAGTGCTTGCTTCTCCGTCCCACAAAAACCGCATTTGCACACAACTCTGGAAAAGAAGATTATTTGAAGCCATAAAAACCAAATTTCTCCATTTTATAACCCAAAATAAGGATTTGAAACGAGTTGTTTTCAAGAATAAAAAAGTAATACCAACAAACATTTAACATCAACCAAGAAATCAAAACATAATGTCTGAAAGTGGCACACAGCATTTTCCATATCCAACGGATACAATAGACAAGTAAGCCCATGCCATGGAAAATATTCATGATTATCTGCACCTATTCATTTGTCAGTTTTTATGCTTGTGAATAATAGCCCATGACTGAAAATTTTAATAAATAATCTAGAAAAGGAATCAATCTATTCCAATCTGGGAGATAAACCAATTAACTACATTCAAAAGGAAAAAAGACTAATAAATTAGCTATTAAACAACTAAGTATATGCTTACAAGTGAAGGCTAGGAAAATATATGCCTTCCACACCATTGCAGAGAACAGTGACTTTGCTTGGTAGCACCAGCTGCCCATTGTTCTTGTTCCATCTGGGAAAAAGCCTCTTTAATCATTAGAATACATATAATTAAAAAAGAACAATTATCTAGAATAACACATAAACATGTTCAAATCAGCGGTTGAACTTCAATCCTAATTCCTAACACCTGGGAGGGTGTTCATGAAAACTTTATAATAAATAGGTTCAGATACAAAAGGGCAAGCGAGTGACGAAAGATACAATAATTATAAAACACTCACTTGACTTTTGGCTGTGACTTTTCTGAATCAGATAACTCAAAGTCAAACTTTGCCTTACATGTTGGGCAGTAATAATCAGTTCCTCCAAGATTCTTCAAAATAGAAAAATACATAAGTCAGGAAAAACTGAAATATCCCTACAAATTTCGAATGTAAACGGAAAAGGAGAAAAATTCAGTTATCAAGTGTAGCAGAAAAACCTTGAAAAGGTTGCTGGAAATTTTGTCGCATTCTGCATGCACCCAAACTTTACATCCATCACAACGCACCTAATTCAAAAGGTCAAAAGGGAGACGTTTAGCACAAAAAAGCCGTGTTTTGCGGAGACAAAACATAAACCTTGATCACATAACAGGATCCAACTCACTCACCCAGCTTCCACTGTCTGAATGATTCCATATTTTCTTGCATATGCCACAATAATGTTTTGATTTTGTTAGCTGGGCATAAAAATATAAAGATTGACACGTTACAAAACAAATAGAGAACTTCATTAATGATGTTCTACAACAGAACTTGTACAAAAACTGTCAGCAGAAAAAGGAAAATTGGACAAACCCTGGCACATGTTTTACATAAAAATTGGCCACCAGGAGTTGAATCCTTCATTTTCTTTGATGTTTTAAAAGGAAGATCCAAGCCACAAGCTTCACAGGGCCGTGTATCTTTCCTCTTATCAAAAAAATCCTGCATATAGAATTAGAAGGAGCAAATACTTAAGTAAGAACGAACTCAAGCACTTTTGTGGAGTTTGAGGCAGAGGAGTTATCATGTTGAATAAGCAATTTAGACCACGGCCTACAAATAATAGAAGAACCAAGTAGAACAGGTATCAACTTCCAGTTGCCAGCTAAATGTAGGTCATCATCTTTTCTTTGGTGTCCAACAAATATGATACATGATCATTACAACAGCAAATAGCTTCCCTAATGTTAAAGAGCACCCGTAAACTAACCTGGCTCAGAAAGTGACATCCTGCAAACTGCTTTGAACCAGGGGCCTCCAGTATGGCTTTTGGAAAGGTTTCATCATACCCTGTGTTGCCAGCTGCTAAATTTATATCTGCTATCAACCTCTCTGTAAATCCCCGGTCTGCCAAGAATGCCTCCTCTATCGCTACTTGAAAATCAGAAGGGTTATAGTAACTCAGTTCCGCCTGTCCCTGAAACCTAAAGATAGCGATATGTTTCCTATTAAGCATAAATCTTTTATCGATGAAAATAAATGACATATTTATAGAATTTAATAGATAACCAACAATACCTGTCTACATAATCTATAAATGGGAAAATCATCCCATGCTTCACCCATGCATAGTCCTGCTCAGTATCATCATATCACAGTAAATGACCGTTTTATTTTACAACACATGTTAAAAAGCAAAAAGGCTCTAAATTAGAAGTCACTTATGTACCCTTTGATTTTCATTTGCAGAGTACCCAAGAAACATCACACAAGCTGCATCAGGTATGCAAGACCTCAGGACCAGCTCAGGTGCCTGAGACATTGGATCGATGACAATGGCTGGCCAAAAGGGCTCCTTCTTCCCTGCTTTGGCCCACACTATGTCACCTGCGTAAAAGTCTTCTGGTCCATACAATCCATCCTCTTTCTCGCCATTATCCTTCAAAAATCTCTCGTTACCTGTTATATCGACTTCGTCCACATACATAAATCCGCGCCTCTCATCTTCAATTAATTGCTCGCGCTTTGGGTTGAGTGCGCTAGAAGTTGAATACTTCCTCGTATCAAAATTCCTATACCTTACAGGCAACTCCCCTCTCACCTCATCATCCTCCTCATACAATGCCGAATACTTTCGAGACTTATAGCCAATTTTATCGTCGTTTCTCCCTTTTCTGGTATTCTGATTGTACGATTTCGGCGTCCTAAAACTATTCTCCTTTCTACTATCTATTTCGTCTTCATAACTATAATCACGAGAGTTCGTCTTACTCTCTTTCCTCCAATTATCAATAACTGAATCGTTGAAACGCGAAGGGAGTACCTGAACTCGGCCTCTTGACGTTCTGACTAGCGGCGGCCGTGGTTCTTCAGCAGGCCGATTCATCCTAGCTGTTACAGAGTTCCCAACCCTGGACTTTGACTCCGCCTCAACAGGGGAGCACGGGACTTCCTCACACCATGATGCAGAAAAGCCCTTCTCAGAAACACCAGCGCCCAGTAAGCCATGGAAGCTAACAGGAAGGATACCGGCGGCGACATCGCCGAGAAGATTCAAAGGGTAATACCCATTAGTCTTCCTCTTCTTCCGAGCCGCAGAGCAGTCGTCGTCGTCCCCGGCCGAGTCACCGAGTTTGCACCGTTTCAGACTCGGCATTTGGGTTTTCAAGTTCCGCTTGATTATCATTCTCACTGGGAAATATCACAGCATTAATCAGAGTCACAACCTCGATCAGAATTCTATCCACCAGAGCCCCAAAAATTTCACATCGAAAGACCAATTTTGAAAAGACAGTCTATAAACCCTAATTCGAAATAAATTCCCAGAAACAGAGCAACAAATAAAATCCAACCCAGGAAGCAAGCAGAAATTCAAAGCAGACAGAGAGAGAGACCAGACAAGAAGGTACGATGAAAAAGAGGGAATTGAGTAAGGGAATGTCAGGAACTTCGATCAAAAAGATCGATATAGCAGAGTCTGCTGCAAAGAAGGGGGATCTGTAAGTTTCGGCAAGCTCTCACCAACTGCCTCCCGAAGGCAGAGAGAGAAAGAAAACTCAAAGGAATTCGTAAAACAAAATAAGCTATCTCTCGTACAAATTGAAATGCAATTATATTTTTATAGAAGCCAAAGCTCGCATAGGTCGGGATATAATTTACGATTTTTTTTATAGAGAGAGAGAAGATGGAGTAAACAAGAAAAGGGTGTGGGGGGTGACAGAGTAGGACTAAGAGAGAGAAAGAAGGCTCGGCGTTATCCTGAGTGTGTAATGTATGTGAATCGGGGCAGAGTCTAATTTGCGCCTTACGTGTTCGTATCGCAATTTCTTCTTCCCAAGTCTCGCGAGCTTGGTTATGGCAATCTGCTTCAGAAGCAACAACATGGGCCGGGTTTTTTTTGTGATGAGCCAATATTGTTTCCGAGCTTTTTAATGTTGCAACCAGAGAATGTGAATTACTCGGTGACTAGCTAGCTACGTAAAATAAATAACTAAACACAAATTCTGCTCCCAAATTTGTTCCAAGAAAACCGGAGTCACAATAATGTACGTTCGCTACAACCAACATGATCGTTCACGATTTGGTGTGATTTTGAATTATGTACTGTTTCGGGGATTAATCATTTAGTGTATTGGGTTGCTGTAAAAATCCGAAATTTAATGTATGATAATGGCAAGTTTTGGCTTTGAAATCTCCGGTGCGGAGTGGTGCGATGCGACATTTGAGTTGCGTTGTGGAGTTTATAAAAACTATAATGGAAATATTTCTGTGGTTTTTGTTATGTTCTCTGAATCTTAGTGGTCAAATAAGGCAATTCCATTAAGGTTGCTGGGTTTATTGGAAGGGTCAGGTGGCCGAACGCTATAAAGTTTTTAATTTTTCGGCAAAGTTCTCTCTATCTCTCTGGTTTATATATAACTTGTAAGAGGACGACGTACTACAGTGCAACACGAGCCAGCTCCGACCTACGTCATGTCATATCAGTTTTTTCGTTTTTTTAAAGAAAAGCACCCCTTTTTTTTGCTGTCTTTTAAGGGGAACAAATCTGGGAAATAATTAAAGCTGTAGTACGATGAATGGGGTGGAAGCTTCGCAGGATGTGAGAATTGAGATGGCGTTTGGTTGGTCGTTCGCAAAACATGAAGGTGCCAGAGGAAGACATGTACAATAGGTGGGTGGTTTTTTTTTTTTTCTTTTTCTTTTTTCTGGTGGGTAGGTGGGTGAATCTGAAAAACACAGTCGGGTATGAATGGGCTTGACTTCATTTCATTTCTTTTTTTAAAATCCCACCTCAGCTCAGTTTTTTTTTTTTTTTCGGTGTGGCTTTTCTCTTCTTTGCACTCTGTGATGTTGATGATTTTCAGTCTCGGTATATTCTGGCCGCCCTCTCAGACATCATAGGACAACGAGAAAGCTGTAAGATTAAGAAAAACTGATTTCTCTTTTATTGGATTAGTAACGAATATATATATATATAGTAAATATATATATCCACGTTTTGAAGCTCGGGACTTGATGGGCGGGTTATCGTCTTATCATGTTATCGTCTGAAGGGAACGTGAAGAAGAGTCTATCTGGTTCCGAAGCTTGTATTACGAAGAGATTCCCCAACAGGGTTGAGCTGTCAGATCTACTCCGAACCAGGAATATATATATATGTATGTATGTAATTTTATTATCCTTTTTCTGCAGAGAGGGCAAGAGGATGACTGGGGCAAAAATAGAGAAGATGCATGGGGACTATTTGAAGATGATATGGGAAGTTTAATTTGGAACTTCCAAAATGTAACGCCGGCCACCGGTAAAGCTAGCTGTGCCGGCAGAATTTGATTAATTACTGAGCGATAAAGTTCAGGTATGGTGCCCGCTTATTTTATACACACATATATATAGCAATTAAATATTCCTTCTATATATACGAATGAGGGGGCTAAATTTGGAAGTTACGTAAGAGGCGTGAGGTGACGTCAGGGATTAGAGGAGATACATTTTTAATTTTATTACTTAAAGGAACTGAAAAATGGTAAACAGAGTAGGATTTTGGCTCTCTTTGTACTTTGTGCAGGGAGAGGTAACGATGGTCAACGATTTTGCTTCAGGGCTACGAAATTGAGCTGCGACGGACGATAACGCCGTTCACAGTGTTCGGAGGGAGCCACCTGCTTACTAATTATATCATGGAAGCCAAGTGGGATTTTCCTTATATTAATTTTTTTAATCATATCATAAATTATTATATGAGATTCGAATCTTATTCAATATAATTTTGCTCAATCATCCAAGAACGCAGCTACACTCTGGTTCCTCTGTTTTTCCAAACTCTGCTTCTCTCCCACCCTTTTTCTTCTTCCCGATACCAAATAGTTTTTGTTTGAACCGGACGACAATAAAATTGCTCGGAGAGAATCTTTTTATTGGCTGATAAAAATTGTTTTACTTAGTAAGAATCTAACCTATGATGATAGGTTGATGGGTGATTCATAAGAATATGAGAATTTTGTTTGAGTGATTTATAAGTCATCTTTGTAAACAAGTACATGTTTAGATGTTAGAGAGCTATACTTCCTATGATCCACTAAACCACCAACTAATATTTCTCACAAACCAATAAAAACAGTTAAAGTCAATAAAGTTGTTTTAGAATCTAAATAATTTTCAATATTACCCCTATTAATTGTATTAAACTAATATATTATATTAATTATTATTTTCACCCACTACCCTTATTAATTATGGGCAGATATGAAAAAACATAATTAATACTTATTGGGAATAAGCAGGTGTCTTATAAAAATGACTAGATAAACTTAGTAGTTGGTACCTTATAATAAGGATCAGAAAGAGTATAACTCAACTCACCCCAATTTTTTATACTATTATTCAAAAATAATATTCGTCACGTTGAGAAATATAGAAGCTGTGAGTCAATTTTCTTTGACCAATAAGATTTCCTGCTTCATGTAACGAAATCTGTTATTTTCGAATCAAGGCTGTTCATAGATAACTAGATCCCAGGTTGCTTCATCCAGTAACCAAGAAAGTGCACTCATATAGTAATTAATTACACTGAGATTAGTTTGTTATATATGAACATCAACTAGCCCAATTTTCAGTATAAGAAACCAAAAAAGGAACCACATAAATCTGATAGTAAATAATGAAACTTGCTATAATAAAATATTATTGTCTGTGTTGTTTGATTTTGATGGTATAATAAATTAATAGATGGATGATTACTGAATCCTGACGTTCTGACTAGAGAGCAAGTGGCTAGAGCAAGGAGGAGACTAACATGATGAACTCTGATCCATAGACACGCTTAGGTTGAATATAAGACTGCAAGTTGCACTTTGTTTAGCTTTAGAAAAAGTCCTTTTTCTGTTCTACTACCGTGACATAAAACTTTTCTCCTCTGTTTACGTTATATCATATAAAATTGCTTGAAATAAAATAATCCACACATGCTTTGAACTCAAATGTGAGGTTGATTCTGTTAGTAAGACGGTTGGCTCACAACTATAAAGTCATAGGTTTAAATCTTGCTAATGTAAAGATCTTGTTGATTGACGATCTATAAATACAAGGTGAGTTTCTCGAAACCAACTCATATAAACTTTTTGTTATAAAAAAATAATTATCCACATGTACTTAATATTAACAAAAACGCTATACTTAGAACTTGACATAATAGATATAAAGAATTTAACTTAAATATTTTGCTTGACAAAGTTGGGTGTGCCGTTGGATTATAATGCTCATGTCATTCAATGTTAAGTTTCTTCCCAAGAAAAGAGCAAAAAAGTTAAGTTAGGATAGCAAAATTTGAAAAGTATATCATGAAACTTAAAAATACTATGTAATAGATTAATATGAATGCCTGACTTGATTATAGCCCATGAGTGCATAATATGCGTAGATATAAAACAAGAATCAAATAATGAGGGGTAATTAGGGAACAGCACAGACGGCAAACGCATAATTAGAGTAAATTCCTCCTATTTAAATAAATTGACTAATATAAAAAGATTAAGTACGTTAAATAAATTACTTAATTAAAATATATTGTATGATCTCTTTTGAGTGCTTATATGTATCATTAGAATACATATTAATTTGAAAAAATTAAAATAAAGGACTTAGATAAAATAATATTTAATTAAAAGAACTATAAAAATTGTAATTATTAAATAGCACCAAAATAAGCTTAAATGTACTAAATTATCCTTCAAATTCTTAGTTACTTCTCCAACGCAAAAAACAAAGAACAAAGCGTCTTCTTCCCTCCCGTGCCCAATTTATTGGTGCCACCACCTTCTTCCTTGTTGTTGCCATTTTCACAAATAGCAAGGAAAGCATTTTAGGTCCTTTCGTATCCCACATCCTTACATACCTTGTAAATAATGATCAGTTGTTTTATTAACTATAAACTCCGTGTTGTAGCAAGCTCACGTTTCTTTTTCCAGTGGTACAACTGCTCGTGCTCTAATTGTTGATAAAATTGTTTTTTGATGATATATTTTCTTTTGTTTTAAATTGTTTTATCATTAATAGAAGGCAAATGACAATCACAAAAATGGATGTTTATTGGGGCAATGATGATCAGGGGGTGGTGGCGGCTCCAATTCTTTAATAGGGAGGAAAGGAAAGAAGGTACTTGAGTTTTTGTTGTTTTCGTTTTGTTGAAAGAAGGCAGTAGGTTTAAATGCAATTTAGTAGTTTTATATTTATATTTTGATATTCGGTCCCTGTCACAGGACGAAAGAATATATTTTATCTTTTGTTTTCTGTGTTGGGAAAACAAATGAGAATATGAAGAGCAATTTAGTATTTTTAAGTTTATTTGGTCCTCTTTAATATTTACAACTTTTATGGTCCTTCTAATTAAATATTATTTTATCTAGGTCCTTTATTTTAATTTTCCCTATTAATTTATTAGTCAAACAAGTTAGCTTTTTAAAAAAATATAAATATAAATATTGTAAAGTAATTTATTTAATTTTCTGAATCTTCCCAAATTAGTGCCTATTTAGGATCCAAAAAGTGTATATTCACATAAATCAAAACAAAATTCCCCTCAAATACTTACCTCATATATTATAAATCAAGATTTAAAAAACTAACATCAAAGGCTTTAATCGTTATTCCAAACAAGCATTAATCACCTGAGTCTAATGTTAAGTACCCAAGGTACTTTCCAATAATCAAATGACCCCCCTCTTTGGGGCCCTTTTATATATATATATATATATATATATATACACACACACACATACATACATTACATTTTACTAATCTGTATTTATGGAAACAACAGGAGCATCTGGTGTAGTTAGGCTCTTGTATAAATAAGAGAGGAAAGAGTATTATCTCCTCATCATTTTTCTCATTTGCTCATCTAGGCTATTGATTGGGGAAATGAGAGAAAAATTAAAGTAGTATTGTGATTGATTAAATGGATAAGATTTAGAGATGATGAGGGATAACGAGTGTTTCGTACACCATTTGGTACCGCAAATCAGCCTTTTACACTCCTCTGACTGAGCTTTTGGGGGATTTTTTTTTTTTTTCACGTGTTTGGTACAAGGTGTAATCCAATTGAGCTTCTAAAGTAAAAGTAACTTATTTGAAAAACTCCTAAATAGAGCTTTTGATAATCATTAGCTCCTTTTCAGTGTTCTTCTTCTCCTTCTCTCAGACCTTGAGCCACGACACCTCTCATTCTTCTCTCTCACTTCCACGGCGATGCTCTGTCTCCATTGCATTCCAAGATGATCTACACAGCCCTCAGTAGCCTCAATGACCCTGACTCCAATTCTCTCTCTCTGCTCTGTCCGACGCTCCTCTGGTTCATGATTGCTCTTGAGCTAAATTTGAGCACTCACCGATGAAGATGAGGATAGATGATCGATGGTTTGATGCTTTGGTCATTGGTCTTTAGTCGAGCTCCTCGCGACGCTCTTTGTCATTTTTGGCTCTGTCTCAGGCTCTTAATGTTCTGACAATGGTGGCTATGGTGAAGAGAAAGAGCTATCCAACGACAGTGAAGGTGGAAGTTTTCACTGGCTAGGAAGAAGAGAGGTGAAGGAGACGATGAAAAGAATGAAGGTTTAGAGATGTCCGCAGTGCTTGTTCGAAACTAAAGTGTCAAGCTCTGGAAGAAGAAGAAGATCCTTGGTCAAAAGCTACTTTTGACTCTAGATCCATTTGAATTTTCAAAAGTTTACAAGTAAGGACTGAAATGAAAAATTTTAAAATATTTGTGGGGCATAACTGAAAGTTCCAAAATATCTAGGTTCCATTTTCTTTATTGAATTCCAATTTCCAGAAATTATAGGGCCCTTTTTTATAATTTTCCTCTAGTTTCCAATCAAACAATCTAACTTCAAGATCATCATTTATGCTACTATTATTTCAAATAATTTTCACAAAAACTACTTATGTTGCCGTCAACCAAGCATAAATCATATTTCACAATCTAACTTTTATCTAGGTTTGATTGCAAATAACCATTTTTCCTACCACTATTTCAAACACACGGTATGAGTAAAACTCGACCATCCATTTTTAAAAAAAGCTTTGGAGAATAACATTTCATTTCAAAACATTATATATATGTATATATATATATATATGAACATGGGGCAACCTCTTTTTTTCCTTCTATTTATTTAAACAAACCTATGTACAAATTTAGAAGGCCATTTCTGTCTACAAAGGTGGCGATTTTGCAGCACATAAGAGATGAACTTAGTGTTAAAGTAGATTCCATTTTCTTGATCTTCCACTCTGAAGTAGCGTACTTTTAGGATCTTGTTTATATAGCAGTACCTTCCTCCAGTTTTGAAACTCCGCCATCATCATCTCCATATGCACACATTACAATCGATCACTTCCTACTTTAGATATTTTACACTAAGATCCATTCGAAGTTATTACCTCTTGACCTCAGATTCTTCAGTTTTCGCAAATCTTCCTCGGATTCTCGGTTGGCTATCAGCCAGAGCCTTCCTGCAGGCATACTGAGAAATAAGAAAACAAGAAGGTTACTTTGGTTAGCAGATTTCATTAGAGTCTACTGACATAGGCTGAAATTAGTGTAAATGAAGCTATTTCAACCATAGTGAGGGACTAAGCATGATGATTACTGAAGCAGGTTCTGACTTCATTGATCATAAAACTACAGCATTGAAGAGTGAAACTTTCAGAAGCTTCAACAGCTTAAGTAATGATTATGTTCATGAAACAAACTACTTATCCATACTTCAAGTTCAAGACGACACAATCGATAAGTCCAAGAAACAGACAGTGATAAGGCAATTAATGCATTACTCCAGATTATGTACAGTGCTCATGTTCTGATGAAATACTCTAGTTCGCTCGAAAGATGGAGAATTATTTCCTTACCTTGATTTTCCTGCCAAAATTTCTCTTGGTCTTCTTGTTCCTGTATCTGGAGAGCTTTTCCCGGCGTTCCTCGCTGGTGCAGTTGCTGATAACAAGGGGCCTCTCAAGAGGAGATTGGATGGGGTTCACATTATTACCATTGCCATTATTACCCAGAGCCTGTCGCCAAAAAAGGAAAAGGGTGTCAATCATCATCTAGCTTCATCCTTGAAAAATAGCCACAAGTCTATAGATCTCAGTATCTCACAAAGTGAATTGCTATGTTGTATTCTGCTCTAAGTAAATAATAGATGTGGAAAGGCATGTTGTTTCACAAAAAGAAATATGATTTCCTAAGTATCCTGTTTGTGAATGGAGAGAGAGGAACCACATAATGATTATGCTCGTTAGATTTGAACTGTAGATGAAAGCGAAAGGATTGGTTCTTTTGTCAGACTAATTGGTGTACTTTGAGAGCAGACTTTGATAACTCATCACATAAGCATATCATGCTGTACTTTGAGAGCAGACTTTGATAACTCACCACATAAGCATATCATGAAATAATCCAGGGATAAGTTATGAGGAAAGATTGCTGTTTGTGCAGTAAGAATGTAAGATAACAAACAAAACTCAGATTCATGCCAAATTAGAGCTAAGAGGGTGCTAGTAGTATCAGATTCTCACTATGTTAGAGCAAAAGGAAGGATACTGCAAATTTAATACCTGCAAAACATTGCTATCATTTTTCATCATACTAGTTTATTCATCTATTAAATTTTGTTCCAATACTCTAAAATATTTGGGAAAGAAGCAAAAAATTCTGAAAAATCAAGGGTTAAGCTCTAGTTTTAATACAGTTGCTGCCACATCTGTAGTGTTCTCAGATCTCTTTCATACATCTTTGCCAAAATAATGGACTACTTCTCAGCTTGAGGCTGCTAAATTTATTGTGAATTTAAATCCACTGAAAAAAGTAAGACGCTTAACTTGGAATAGAGAAATTATAAGTCAGTTAGGTGACAGTTCTGACCTTAATATCTCCTTCGCTAAATGCCCTCCGCATGCCATAAACCTCATTGAAATCTATTCCCGGGAATTCGAGAAAAGCAGGCTTGATTACAGCTCCTTGCATCCAGTCCACTGAGCTCAAACATTCCAAACTGACACTTTTCGGTAACGGCGTGTCAGGAATTTGCTTGTTTACTTGAATTTTACTTTCATCTGATGTATTAAGAATAGGAACCTTGATATCCAGAATCTCACATAGTGGTGACTCTATTGCAGTCTTCTCTAAAAGATCCTTTTTGCACTCATAGAATACCTCACTTAGAAGTTGCTCGCTTTGAAGAGCGTCGATGTCCGTGGATTTTAGTCCCTGCGAGGAGACAACATCTTCCCCACAAGATATCATTGAAATGGCTGCTGCCACAGGATCCAGGTCCATGGCTGGTTCTTCAATGATTGGTTCAGGAGCCTTGAACAGATCACCCTCTGCAGCCCAATCATACTCCGATATGGCAGAAAAGCTGACAATGTCACTCTGCAACAAACACGAGGAGTCTGAGACACCAAAAGTAATGAACAAGCTGGAAGGTATTGAAAAGGAATCAAACTTAACCCCAACATGGCATAGTTAAGTGCAGAACAAAGGAGAATAATAGCTTTAAAACCAGAAATGAAGGGCAAGACGTTAAAAGGAAATAAATTGAGCCAGTACAATATACAAGTATTGCAGCAATAACAAATTAGCAATAAAGAGATCATTTATCATAATGACTACAAAGTTACTAAAACAGAAGAGAAATAAGCAAAAAAGTCAGTCGGAGCAAATGAAAACCAGAGAATACTAAAAGAATTAACCTTGGTAACCCCCATCAACAATTCACTGAAGGAAATAAGCGTAGAAGTCGGGTTTTAATTAGTCTAGTGCATCAACCCTAAATACAAGAGTTCCTAGCCTTAAAAAATAACTTTGTTTTAATCACCACTACAGCAAGCCATAGCAGCAGCAGAAATAGATTCAATACACCACGCTTTTCTCCTGTCAAACTAAATTTAGCGCCCGACAAGCCCATAAAGAAATGATTAAGTTGAGTATTGATCACCCCTTTTCCTCCAACTTCTTTTTACTATAAAGAACTAAAGAATATAAGGAACTTTTCCTCTTTAACCTCCCCTTAGTGCGACACAAAAAGACAAACCCCACTAAGAAGTCTCACCAGAAATGAGAAAAAAATATAAAATTGGAAGAAACATTATAGAACACGGAACTAGAACAAGGGAAGTATTATTGCCCACTTATCCTCTCTTCTTCCTTTTCCAGATCCAGTTTATAAAAGCAAGCTCCAGCTGGTTCCGTTTGTGCCATGAAGAAACAGTCCAAAATGAAAGTATAGAGAAAAAGTATGACTCCCCGAGGAGAGTAAAAGCAGAAGAATTAAGATAACATTTTGCTTCTCCGCTTTGACATCATCAATCAAGTGAGAAACTTTAACTAACTACATAACATATTTAACTAATTCTAGAAAACAGAGTGTTGCACTTCGGTTTTCGTCATTTGCTCCACAAAAGAGCAGAGAGCAGAGGATTCAAAAAGGAGTATTAAAGCTTTCCAAAAATAACAAGCAAGAAGGCATGAAACAAATGCAGATCAACGAAGCACGAATAAAGAAAGAAGCTGGAGAAAACCAAGGAAGTAAGAAAGATAAGTTAAAGTTTGTAAAAGATGAAAGGGAAGTACCATAGAAGGATTGGACTTGTGGGTGATACAGTATTCCTCAAGTTGTTGCAGTTCTTGGGAGAAATTCTGGAAATACGGGAACAGGAGGCCAGTCTCCGCATACATTTCTCCAATACAAATACACTTTATAAATCTAAACTCAGAGAACTTCAAGAAGAAACAGAGAAATCAGTTGCCCAGAAAACCAGAGTGAAAGCAGAGCAGCAAAAACAGGGAAAACAGAGAGAGAAAGAGAAGAAAGAAGGAGGAAGGTAGGGAAGAGGAAATGGAAATGGAAATGGACGGCAAAGATGAAATTTTGGGAGGAGGTATGAATATATATATATACGAGAAAATATGGTGGGGAGTGAAAATAGGGGGAGTAATTAGAGGACAGAATAGGACTTAAAGGAGAGATGATGTAAGAAAGAAAGTACTGCGTATATAAATATGTTAAATAAAAACAAAAGTGGGAAAAGGACAAATCATTTTATAATGGCAGTGTCCCCATGTCTCTTGGTGATGCACTTCCAAAAAAAATGAGCCTGGGCTTTATATTTATATTTCATAATTCTTGAGGGATCAATAAATAAAACTGTAAAACTAGCAGCTCAGCTAGTTGTAACAACTAGTAGGTAGTAATATTTGCCATTATTATTGTAATTGCAAATTGTAGGGAAAGGCAACATCAGTGGCCTTTAGTGAAGTGGTGGACTGGACTGTGACGATCGTCAGTCACTCATCACTATGTGCAAAATGCAAACACTTAAGACTCTGAAGCTGCGTCACACTTCTCCTTCACTAATACCATTATGGTCTTATTTATAAGTTTCATTTTAATCAAATCACACATACCAAGGAGAGGTAGTTAGCTCAATGATTATGAGGTGAATTTTTAACTTTACCCTAATTTATGATTGAGTGCTTTCAACTTTTTCTTCTCTCTCTATTTTCATTGGTACAATTAATATAGGCAAAATTGTCACAATTTCATTTATTTAGTTAAAGGGGACTTATAAATAGGACCAAATTTTTTTTGGTCAAAAGGGACTTATAAATAGAACCAGAGTGATATTATTTTTAAATTCTTGCAGTCATTTTCTACCATTTATATTTATGAGTTTTTTTATTGAAAAAGATAAAAAGGGAAAAGTGTTTAAAAAAAGAAAAGGAAAAATCATACTTTCTCTTTTCTTTTTTTCTTTTTGTCTAATCTGTTGGACTCTTTTTTTTTTTATAATAAGGCGACAAGTACTAATAGCTTGAATTACACTGAGCTGGACTCTTTCTTCCTACATTCAAGGTGGGTTGGAGAAGGATGGAGGGCCAAACAAATGGGAAATTGACAATGAAGGGCGAAAAATAATCTATTTGGCAGAAACCAATATAGAATTGGGTTAATAATATAAGTCCTCGTTAGATTCTAATAAATCTCATATACGAATCCCATATAAATCACTTAAGAGGTAAAAGTAAAAGATGCACGCCTAATCATGGAGAATTGTTTTACGTCAAACTATGGTCATCCTATACTCCTTGCATGCACTCATCAACACGTTTTCCCATATTCACACCAGTCTTTCTTCCTTCCTTCCTCCACCTTTTTCGGACTTTCAGTGGTTTTTGTTCTTTTAGGGCGTATTTTGGATTGGCATTTTTTTTAAATGGGCTTTTAAATTAAAAAGTTACTTTTAAAAAGAAACCAATGAAACATGTTTTTTTACAGTGCATATGAGTTTCTACCACCGTTAATTTAAATATAAATCATATTTAAATTTTGATTTTTATCCTATCTTAAATTTATAAAAGTTAGATTGAAAAAATAATAATAATCACTTTTGCCATCTCTAATCCAAATGGACCCTAGTTTTTTTGGAAATGTTTTTATGAAGTTTGAATTAAATATATGAGAGGGGTTTTATCTCGACTTACGAAAAAATGTTTTAATTTAAGCTTATTTGGAAAAGCAACTTGCATTTAAAAACAACTTTACTTTTAGAGATTTCACACTTGATCCGAAACAAGTACATTATACTTTTGCCAAGCGATCAATTCTAACATGTTATAAGAAAAGATTGTTATTGTTCAAAAAAAAGAAAAGATCGTTGAAAAAATTATATTACAAACTTTAGTGCTTAGTATAAGAAGGACCAAGTCTTCAATGGAAACTCACTTTTAGCATGCGTAACTCTTTTTAATTGCGTGCAACATATCTTCAATTACGTGTAAAGACATTTGCATATATTTAAAGATGAGTTGCATATGCATATACAAGTGAAAAATAGGTTGCACCTAAACTATAGTTATTAAAATCGGATCAGACTTGCCAATTTGAGCCGGAAACTAGCAAACTTGCCACCTAACCGATTTGGTCCAGCCGGTTTGACCGGTTCTTTATTTTTATTTAAAAATAATTCAATTTGTTTCTTATTTTATTCAAAATTTCATATTATTACTTCCTTCCCTGTCTAGCCCTCCAATTTGACTCTGATCTAACCCACTGATCCTTGAGCCACTTCCTCAACCGGTTCCTTCAATCTAAACACTTGAACAAATTTTAGATGCCTTTGAACGATAAATTTTGTAATTTGTGATTTTTTTAAAGCTGTTGCTGACTACATATCAGCCACTAATTCTCTTTTTTTTCTTTTGAAAAATAATTTAGCCAAATACTAGTTTAAATTTATTGACGTGCAACAATTACCTATTACTCGTATTTATTTTGTAAGTTGAGAATATTAACTTTTCAACCAATTGATTCAATCACTGATAATTATTGAATTTACTTTTTATTCACGTGTTCAGTATAAAAAATATTAGAATGCGAAGGCAGCATAAGGTTAAATTGGGGATTTTGTTTTGTATTCCATAAATAGGAGAATAAGGCAAAGTCACAGTACAAAGATATTTTGTTAAGAGCTTCCTCATATGAGGATGTGAGAGTGAATATGCATGTGAGGTTACTACTATATATCTTCCATATATACACAACACGTTGTGACCTATGAGTAGCAAGTGTTTCGACCAAAAAAAATGATTAAAAAGTGTTGTAACCATGGTGGTTAAAACGGCGTTGTAAAACGTAAAAACGCCATTTTTATGTTTTTCTCAGGGCAAAACGTGTTACGTTGGGAAAAAAACACTGCAGACATAAAAACGTAAAAAACGCCGCGAAAAACGTAAAAGCATAAAAACGGCGAGTTTTTGCAAAAAACACAGTTTTTACTAAGGGACTTAAATGAAAGTTTTAAAAGTTCTGAAAAGGGACTAAAGTGAGAATTTTTAACTATTTTGGGGCAGAACTAAAATTTCAAAAACATCAGGGTCCTTTTCTATAATTAATAAATAAAGATCATTTTACCCCTAATTACACTTAATTCAATACAAATGTTCCTAACTCAACTTAGTACTTAATCATACAATAATGTCCTAGAAAATGCATTAAAAATCCCAATTTAATCATGTAAAATCATATAAAAAATATGGTTTGATCAATGAATGTTGGACATTTTGATTGATATTGCATTGATCAATATATGTGTGTGTGATACAGGTACCTTACTTTTCTTAAATTTTTTTTTATATACATATACAGGTAAAAACTCCGTTACGTTTTACGATTTTACGTTTTACGATTTTCCATTCTCCTTCCGTTTTTACGTAAAAACTACGTTTTAACTACCTTGGTTGTAACAGCACATTCATAAAAAGTACTCCTTCTGGTCCTAATTATAAAACAATATTTAGATGTTAGTTTTAGTCCCAATTATAAGACAACATTCTAAGTTTTGTCAATTTTTTCCTTAAATACCCCTATTTTATTCTCTCATGTGTGTTTAGTTTTTTATGATTACATATGTTTGTGTCTCTTTATACAAATATACATACATATAGACGCGCGCGCACACACACATATCAGTGAGTGAGTGTGTGTGCGCGTGTGTGCGCGTGTGTGTGCACGACTGTCAATATATATATATGTGTGTGTGTACATATAAACACACATATAAATACGTGTGCGCGCGCGCGTTTGTGTGTGTATATTTATATGTGTGTGTAGATACATGTATGTATATGTGTGTGTGCATGTATATATATATCTATATGTATACATGTATATGTGTACATAGCAAAACCATTATTTTAATTAAAAAGTGTATGGAAAGAAAAATTCTAAATTGAAAAGATATGTGGTAGGGGTTGTTAATTCACTTTTACTTATATTATTTAAAATTTATATAAAGACATTTTAGAAAAATGAGTAAAATTAACTAATTTACTTCTTTCCTTAATCTCCCCAAAATCGGTTAAATATATCTTATAATTAAGACCGAAGGAGTACTATAAGTACCAGGCTTTTTAATTATCAGTTTCATGGAATATCCCATTTGTACCTTATTTTGATCCCTTTTTTTTTTAAGAAGAAAAGGCAAGCCGAAGCTTGACAGTTAGAAGGGAAGAGACTACGAAAGTCTTGCCCTTAATACAAAATGAAAGCCAAAAACTAGAGGCTATGAATCAACTGGTTACAGACCAACTGGTCATGTAAATACATATGAAGGCAACCACTAGGAACAGACGGAATAAGAGCCACCTCCGCTTCATGTTGGCTATCCTGACCATATTTGGCCATATAATCGGCACAGGAGATATTCTCCCTAGAAGTATGATAGATCTGAACGCTCCAGTCCTTGTAGATGAGATCTCGAGTCGTCGCAATGATGTCCCTAAGAGGATGATCAATACAATTGTCTCGCATGAGGATGTTTACGACCTCCAGAGAGTCAGAGTATAGAAGAATTCTTTGGAGACCCATCTGGCGCGCCACTTTTAGACCTGTCATGATAGCATAGAGTTGGGCCTCAACTACTGTACGGTGTCCAAGAGGCCTGTGGAAACCCATAAGCCAATGACCTTGCGAATTCCTTATGACTCCTCCGCAGGCTGCTTGATGTTGATGCCGCACTGAACCGTCAACGTCAATACGAACTGCGTCGTCAAGGGGTGGGGACCAGGACTCTTCGGTGCACCTGCAAGGTTGGAAAACCTTGTGATTAAGTACATGATTTGAAATATTTTCCATTAAAAGGTAATTGCACAAGTGTAGCATCTCCCTAATCTCAGTTCCCTCGCCATGGAACAGGAATTTGCATCTTGTTGTCCAGAGTATCCAACAACCGAAGCTAAAAACTCTTGACCAAGAGAAATTCTGAAACGTCCCAGCTGCAGGATTATGATGAATATTCCAATTAAGCCAATTCTGCAAATTCCCTGCAAAATGTAACATTCTGAATTTTGGACCTAAAGACTAGAAAATTAGCCTATTTTCGGAGGACTATTAGACCCTATTTTTGAAAATGAATTTAGAATCAGTATTTTATTGGACATGAATAGTGTTTACTATTCACAAATACGTACATGAATAGTATTCACTATTCACAAATACGTATTCACTTTTTATAAATACGGTATTTAATCGATATTTTGAGAAATATGAAAAGTATTTACTATTCACAAATACGGTATTTACTATTCAAAAATACGGTATTTACTATTCCTAAATACGTATTCACTTTTTGAAAATACGTATTTACTATTCATGCGGGACCCACGTCAAAATAATTCTCCTCCTGCCGACACATTCACGGGAGAAATTTTGAAAAATTTGACGCGGGACCCACTCAATAATAATATTATAATATAATATCTTATACTTTGGAAAATAATAGAAATAAAATTATTTCCAATAAACCGTGAATTAGGTTTTTAAAGTAAGGGTATATTATAAATAAGTGAATTTTTATCTCAGAGTGGGTTATCTCCGAAGTCATTTCCGTAATCGGCGGAATGATTATTTGAGATAGGTTGAACCGATATTTTGAAGCAGGACAGATAGTGGAATCTGTAGGAAATAAATCATAACTCAAAATCTTTGAACTAAGTAGTAAACAACTGCACATATTATGAATCAGTGAATTTTTGTCTAGAAGATGGTGTCACCCGAAGTAATTTCTGTAACCGTCAGTGTCCGACTTAAAATCTTCGGCAGGTTACGGAATACCCTAAATAGGATCAAAAATTTAGTTGACCCAGATATTTCTGAAGAGGAAAAATAGAACTTCAAGGCTGTGCTTCCGGATTCTTGAGAATTTCTAATATAACGCGATTAGAACACCGATCAGGGAATCTTTATAGGATAAATGCAAAAGAGTAAGAAAGTGTCATCGTCATGATGACGTCATCGATGACGTCATCGATGACGTCATCGATGACGTAAGCAAATGGATTGGACGGTTGAGATGAAGCCATGTTTAAAGTCAAGATCCAACGGCCAAAATCTGACCTGATAAAGTATGAATAGTGTCATGCTTTTTCACTATAAATAGAGGCTTCATTTCTTCATTTTCTTCACACCAAACTCAGAGAACAACAGTTGAGTTTAAGAGAAGAGTGAGAATTCTTAGAGTTAGAGAGAGAGTTTAGAGTAAAGTTCTTGAAGCTGGAGAGAATGAGCAGGAACTTCAAGGGTAAGTTCTTTGGTCTCTAGTCTTAATATTTGGTAGTTTCTTTTGGTAATTATAGTAGAAATGCCAGATAGAGTTTTTCTGAGTATGCTCTGTGGCTGCAGCTTAGTCTGATCTGTCACATCAGAAAAGAATTATCCTTGGACAGTAAATATTATTTACTGGCACAGTAAAAAATATTTACCGGCACGGTAAAAATATTTTTACTGGTACTATTCACATGAATAGTGAATATCCAACATAGTTTCCGCAAATGCTGAAAATTAATGGTCACTGATAAAAATGATATTATAGGATATCCGAGGATTCCGGAGTCAGATTCAAAGGAAGTTTGGGGATACGTGAATAGTGCCGTATACGTGAATAGTGCCGTATACATGAATAGTGCCGTATACATGAATAGTAATTTACTATTCACGTGGAAGGAAGGTACGGACGCGTATTGTAACCTTAACTCTGATGCTTATGGTATGCTTATATGTGATAGATAGTCTGAAATTCTGTTTTTGAAAATTGATCATACACATACAACTTGATACGGGTTATAGTCTTGATAACGCCGTTATGTTTTCCTAGCGCTGAGGACACGGATGTACACCGTGGCACTGGTGAATAGTGCAGACTATAATAACATGCATATTGCAGTGGCTGTGTTATGTTATTATGTGAATATGAGAATAATGTATGTGATTATTGTTGTTTTGACATGAATATCTGTCATACATATTTGATACATAAGCATGAGGTTAACCGTTACCTGAGGTTCAATGGGTATTGAACCTCAGCTCTTACTGTAGCTTCAGGATTTTCGGAGTGAACAGAAACAGAACCAAGGGTAAGCAGCAGGCAGAAGGACTAGCTGGAGAAAGTCCTGTAGATATGTATAGTCTTTCGAACTCTTTGTATCAACAAACCAGTACACTACAGTGGTTGAATATCAGTTACTTTGTATTTAAAATCATTTCGTTGCTCAACTCTGGTTAAATTATTTTGAACTCTGATCAAATAATTTCGAAAATGCTTTAGAAAAGTTGGGGTGTTACATTTTGGTATCAGAGCAGACATCCTGGCACAGAGTTAACTAAGTTACTCCAAACAGTCCGATATCTAGAAAGGGGTTTTGTGGTTGGCAATCAGTTTCCTTGAATTCGTCGAGCCTTCCACAAAAACACCTGCCTAGTCGGATTGTCTGAGTAGCGGAGTTAGGTTCTAAGCTTTCAAAAGTGTTTTATCTGGTATGAACCCGACTCAGTTACAGTAAACCATTGGTGCCGAAGGTAGGGCCGAGTCTATGTGGATCAGCCAATCAGTCACCCTAGCACGGTGAGGCTCCCATGATAGACGCCTACCTGGCCAATCGGTTTGACTAACTAAGTTAGGCTCTAAGCCATGGTTTTAAAAGTATTTCGAAAACAAGTACAAGTACTGATACAATACTGGTGTTGTGATACAAAAAGGACGTACATCCTAAGGAAAAGGGTTAGGCTCGGAAGGCCTTGATATAGAGTAGATGGCACAGAATATGGTTTCTGTTGTTAAACTTTAAGACTTTTGATATGGGAATCGGAATCTAAGTTAAATCCCCGCTCAGAGTTTCAAGGGAAGTGGTACAGAGAAGTCGGTACGACTTAAGTTTTCCGGTAGACAGTAACCTACTGTTTAGGTTTCCCTTGGATAGTAACCTATCGATTTAATGTCCTTGTCAAAATAATAACTTGTTAAGGTACCCTGAGAAGAAAATCCCTACCTTGTAGAGGCCAGACACCATGCATGCAAAGGGGCGTGGCTCCGGGGACGAAGATCTTTTGATTAAGTCCTTGACGGTGGTGATCAATTGACAGAAGAGGGAAAGTACCCAGTAATTCTGGGGAGACAGTTATGTCATACTAGTGCCTATGAGAGTTGTAGGTACCCAGTAGTAAGTATACCAATATTAGTACCAAGAATCAATAGACATTATGAATGTTAATATTGCTTAGGCGAGAGAAATCTCAGAACTATGACCCCTGTGAGAGTGGGAACCCTGAGAAAATATGAGTGAGTTTTGCCTAGGTTCCAAATACCTAAGAGATAGTTCCTTAACAGAGCCATACGAAAGTTGGAAACCTCAGTAGCCACCAGGTTATGGTCTCAAGGTGGGACCAAGAATCATAGAGATGTTAGTGGCTAATAAATTCCCTTTAAAGTAAGTGGCTACCCGATAGGGAAAATTGAGTTAAGAATTATGCTTGGAGCTAAAGTGAAAGTCCACAAATAGAATGACCCTAGATAAGATGGCAGACATAGAAACAACGGTTTATGAAACTACTAAAGGATAGGAACCTGTTAAGATTTGAGTTCTCATTATAATGATTCAAAGACGATCACTGGCGCTACTTATGGAAAGTTTAATCGGAGAAGGATACCTACGGGGAGTTCTGATCAAGGAGGCTTACCTACAGAGGATGCTAACCGGAAAAGCTGACTGGTCTGCGAAGACTGAGTGAAGCGCCGAGTAATGTGCCGTAGAGCAGAGCCACCGTGACGACGAACCGTAGAGTGGGGCCGCCGTGACAATGAACCATAAAGTAGAGTTACCAGTGCATCAGTTCTCAAGGTAAGTAAATTATAATGAGTCTCACATCGAATAGGTTCCCCAGAGTGAAGGTTTAAGTAATCTAGTATATCACCATGGTTTACTCCAATGCTATATAGTACATATTGTTAGACAACAAATACGAGAAGTGTCCCAAAAAGCTTGTAAAACCCGAGGATAACGGGCAAAGTTTGGAATAGCCAGATGAGTTAAGTAGAACAAACTAAACATTATACATATGGTTTGAGTAGTCAAGAACAGAGGTCCGGATGTATGTAGTTAGTAATGACCTTCTAATGTTAGTTGTCTGATTCCTAAGTAAGGTTTTAAAAAAAAATTTGAATTTTTGAACTTACCAATGCACCTGCTATTTTGAAATTTTCGGAGTTTACTTTCAAATTTGTGAAATCGAGTTTTCAAATGAAATATTTTTCAACAGAATTTGAGACCACAGTGATGGTTATGATGTTGTCTTGTACAAACGGTTTTGTTAGAACCCAGAGTTTGAAACTGAGTTTTCAACTATGTTGTGGTAAAGTCAGTACAAAACTGGAAGGACAGAAGCTGTTGTAGATGTACACAGTTTGCTGGGTCTGCCAGATGTTTTAAAACGTTTGAAATCGCTGGCCTTTGATAAATGTTCTCTTTGAACAAAAAGTTTTTGGAGGGATTTTGTTTGAGAAAATGGAAATCGCACCAACAGTGAACGCACCCAATCCATAACACTTTGCCGAGGGCATATGTTTTGTTTAGTACAACCTGACTGTCTATGACTGGACTGAGTTCCGCTAGATAGGGTTGCTACTTTATGTGCCAGTGTGAACACTGGGTCTCCTGAGAAAGGGGCGGAGGTTCTCCCACATTGTTGATAATACTGTTAAAACTGGATTTGGGGATTGGGAGAAGGCGCTCACTGTACCAAATGGTTAAAATAATGGTGTGTACTCTCAATTGTAAAATTTTGTGAAATAAATTAGCTCCCTCAAAGATATGTGCCGGTAATAAAAGTTTTTGAAAATGATCCGGCAGTGAAAAATGTTTTCACGAATTTGTGATGGCAGCGATTAAATTTAAAAATGTTATAGCACTATTACTTTGTGGTATAGTGCAGATTGTGAAATGTACTGAAACCACGGAAAATTTTTCATGTTTGAAAATTTGAAAATGAGACAAGAAAATTTATTGAATATTGGATTCTGTAGGCCCAAATTACTTTCTAGGGGATGAATATTTTTATTGGTGTCTAGGAAAGTGATTGAAAGACTAAGCCCCTATTTGATGGTTATTCATTTTGTTGCCGTTGTAAAAAGTATGAAGAGATTTTCGCTAGATTTACACTTACCTAGCTAATTTATATGAGTAACAGATGACAATACCATAACAGAATGCGGACATAGTCTTGATTATACAGAATAACTGGCTTAAGTTTGAATTTAATAAGATAAAGCTGAGTTTGGCAGGAAAACTCGAAAATCCTTATGAATCCTAGAATAAGAGATTACAAACATTAGCAAGAAGGCTAAGAAGAGTAGACTATATTAATTCAAGCATCAAGAACAACAGTTGGTACAATCCCACCGCAAGCTTCGACTATCTCAAGTTTAAGTCTATTAATTTCTTCCTGAGCGGCTGCACTTGAGAGAGGACCATCAGAAGACATTGTTTTTCTCAATCTAGCTATTTGCTTCATAGTGCTTCGAATTTTTACATACGGCCAATGCTTTATTCCTCCCCTATGGCATATTTTCATTAGAACATTTTTGCATAGACGAACTTGTTGAGCCGCTTCTTGTTGAGGTAAATGGAAGAAGTCTCTAAGATCATCTATTGACATTGATGCAGCTCTAATATTTTGTTCAGCTCTTGATCGGTATGGATTACTAGGTATGGGGACTGAAGGATTATTATTTACAACCATGAGCTCTTTTCCTTTATTGGATATATTTTCTGTATTGGTTGGAAATGAACTATTAGGGAGTTCATTTTGATTTTTAGTCCATTCCAAACCAACACAGAGAGCCTCATAGTAGGCTGATATGGGATCCGACACCAGGACATACCCTAAAGATTTTTGATTCAAACAATAATTTTCTAGAAAATGTTTGACATCATCTAAATTCTTCTTACCAAAGTCAAATACTTGAGGACTGAAAGAACCTCCTTGTACGTCCTGGTGAAAGACAGCGTGGCATATCATACCAATCCTCCCATGAACTTCAAGTTTATGGTATTGAAGTCCATTGGTATGAATAATCTCTCGTAGAACATGGCAGCAACCACATGAAAATGGATTAGTAGTCTCAGTCAAGGTAGAAGCAGGATTCCTTGGTTGAGAAGGTACCGTAGACTCCATAAGTTCTGCCACATTACGACACCTTTGGACAGGTCGCCTTGATGGACCTGCTTCAGATTCCTTTCTGTTAGTAGTTGTAAAAATAGAATCTTGTATCCTTGGAGGAGGAGTAGGAATGTTAATCGTTGAGGCAGATGGATGAACGTTCATACTTACGGGATTTTGGGGAAATAAAGAAGAATAAGGGTATGATGCATTGTTTGACAAATCAGACAACATGTTAGTCTGATAGTCATGAAGTAAGGCTTCAAGAAAGAAAGGGTTGAATGAATCGGAGACTGGAATAGAGTTACTTGAACCGGCCATGTTTAAGGATAATGTGGAAGGTTATAGTGAAGATTACGATCGGAGAGGAAATGAATATTTTGTGAAGTTTGAGAGAACATGAAACATTTACTCTTTCTTTACTCGATTTATAGCTGGGCTAGCAACGTCTAGATTTTGTTAAGCAGCATCGGATTCTCATCTGTCGTTGGCTCAGAATAGTGCAGACTTTGTTGTTATGCGGAAAATTTTATGGCACCGCACCCTAGTGCACCCTAGCCACCGTTAGGGGTCGCAGTTTCCTAGACCTTTGCAGACAGAAATCGCTATGGCATTTATTGCCAGCTGTGTTTTCAAGAAAATAAGTTTGGACGTTTATACGCACATTTATCTAAGAAATCTGTCTTAGATGTGCAACTGACTCAAGATGTCGGAATTGACATTTGAAAATAGGATTTTGAAGCGTAAGCGTGCTAAGGTGATAGTAATCTTGGGAAGGGTGACTTTCTAATAATATTAGATGAACCGGAGAGAATCCGAAGATTTGAAATGATGATGAGAATAGTATCTATGATGATACTTGGTACCAGAATTAAGAGAATTGGAGTGATAGACAAACCCAGAAAATAGAATTTTTCCTGGATCACTAGTTGGCATGCTAGTACAAAGGAAGAGGTTGAATTATAGAAAATGAAATGGAGCATTTGTGAAATGTTCCCAGTTTAATGGAGCATTGAATAGTAGGATGTATGCTAGATAAGCATGTATAAGGAAGAAGTATATTAGAGGTCTAGATAACCTTTTGATTTTATATTGTCAAATTTCGAGGACGAAATTTATTGAACGGGGGGAGAATTGTAACATTCTGAATTTTGGACCTAAAGACTAGAAAATTAGCCTATTTTCGGAGGACTATTAGACCCTATTTTTGAAAATGAATTTAGAATCAGTATTTTATTGGACATGAATAGTGTTTACTATTCACAAATACGTACATGAATAGTATTCACTATTCACAAATACGTATTCACTTTTTATAAATACGGTATTTAATCGATATTTTGAGAAATATGAAAAGTATTTACTATTCACAAATACGGTATTTACTATTCAAAAATACGGTATTTACTATTCCTAAATACGTATTCACTTTTTGAAAATACGTATTTACTATTCATGCGGGACCCACGTCAAAATAATTCTCCTCCTGCCGACACATTCACGGGAGAAATTTTGAAAAATTTGACGCGGGACCCACTCAATAATAATATTATAATATAATATCTTATACTTTGGAAAATAATAGAAATAAAATTATTTCCAATAAACCGTGAATTAGGTTTTTAAAGTAAGGGTATATTATAAATAAGTGAATTTTTATCTCAGAGTGGGTTATCTCCGAAGTCATTTCCGTAATCGGCGGAATGATTATTTGAGATAGGTTGAACCGATATTTTGAAGCAGGACAGATAGTGGAATCTGTAGGAAATAAATCATAACTCAAAATCTTTGAACTAAGTAGTAAACAACTGCACATATTATGAATCAGTGAATTTTTGTCTAGAAGATGGTGTCACCCGAAGTAATTTCTGTAACCGTCAGTGTCCGACTTAAAATCTTCGGCAGGTTACGGAATACCCTAAATAGGATCAAAAATTTAGTTGACCCAGATATTTCTGAAGAGGAAAAATAGAACTTCAAGGCTGTGCTTCCGGATTCTTGAGAATTTCTAATATAACGCGATTAGAACACCGATCAGGGAATCTTTATAGGATAAATGCAAAAGAGTAAGAAAGTGTCATCGTCATGATGACGTCATCGATGACGTCATCGATGACGTAAGCAAATGGATTGGACGGTTGAGATGAAGCCATGTTTAAAGTCAAGATCCAACGGCCAAAATCTGACCTGATAAAGTATGAATAGTGTCATGCTTTTTCACTATAAATAGAGGCTTCATTTCTTCATTTTCTTCACACCAAACTCAGAGAACAACAGTTGAGTTTAAGAGAAGAGTGAGAATTCTTAGAGTTAGAGAGAGAGTTTAGAGTAAAGTTCTTGAAGCTGGAGAGAATGAGCAGGAACTTCAAGGGTAAGTTCTTTGGTCTCTAGTCTTAATATTTGGTAGTTTCTTTTGGTAATTATAGTAGAAATGCCAGATAGAGTTTTTCTGAGTATGCTCTGTGGCTGCAGCTTAGTCTGATCTGTCACATCAGAAAAGAATTATCCTTGGACAGTAAATATTATTTACTGGCACAGTAAAAAATATTTACCGGCACGGTAAAAATATTTTTACTGGTACTATTCACATGAATAGTGAATATCCAACATAGTTTCCGCAAATGCTGAAAATTAATGGTCACTGATAAAAATGATATTATAGGATATCCGAGGATTCCGGAGTCAGATTCAAAGGAAGTTTGGGGATACGTGAATAGTGCCGTATACGTGAATAGTGCCGTATACATGAATAGTGCCGTATACATGAATAGTAATTTACTATTCACGTGGAAGGAAGGTACGGACGCGTATTGTAACCTTAACTCTGATGCTTATGGTATGCTTATATGTGATAGATAGTCTGAAATTCTGTTTTTTAAAATTGATCATACACATACAACTTGATACGGGTTATAGTCTTGATAACGCCGTTATGTTTTCCTAGCGCTGAGGACACGGATGTACACCGTGGCACTGGTGAATAGTGCAGACTATAATAACATGCATATTGCAGTGGCTGTGTTATGTTATTATGTGAATATGAGAATAATGTATGTGATTATTGTTGTTTTGACATGAATATCTGTCATACATATTTGATACATAAGCATGAGGTTAACCGTTACCTGAGGTTCAATGGGTATTGAACCTCAGCTCTTACTGTAGCTTCAGGATTTTCGGAGTGAACAGAAACAGAACCAAGGGTAAGCAGCAGGCAGAAGGACTAGCTGGAGAAAGTCCTGTAGATATGTATAGTCTTTCGAACTCTTTGTATCAACAAACCAGTACACTACAGTGGTTGAATATCAGTTACTTTGTATTTAAAATCATTTCGTTGCTCAACTCTGGTTAAATTATTTTGAACTCTGATCAAATAATTTCGAAAATGCTTTAGAAAAGTTGGGGTGTTACACAAAAAACTGAGAAAGATAGTTAGGTCGTAAAATATGTTTCCAGAAATTTTTTGCCCTTGCACAATCCCTGATTATATGAATCACGCTTTCGACGTTATTACAGGGGAAGGGGCAAAGATTGTCATTTGTGAGACCCCTCTCAGCTCGAAGAGAGTTAGTAGCAAGCCTCTCATGAGCAACTTGCCACATAAAGAACTTCACTTTCTCGGGAAGATTCCATTTCCACATCAAAGTCCAGAAGTTGTTTGGTCTCGTATCCCTTTGATTCGAAAGATAGTTATAAGCAGATTTAACAGAGAAGCAACCATCTTTCGCGACTCTCCAGGAAAAGCAATCAAGTAGGTTGCTGGCAGGGGGTGTATTTTAGATATGAAACATATGATTGGTGGAGGCAAAATTCCCCGCCATCTGTCAACATCCCATGCCCCATTATCCAGCAATTGATCACGAACAGTTTCACCTTCATTAACGAAAGAAGGATCAGGAACAAAGGCCACAAGGGGGTGGTCGATGGGGAGCCAACGATCATGCCAGAACTTAGTTTCATTTCCATTGTTAACCTTTCTTCCAACTCCAGAAAGAAACTCATCCCAAACTCTGACAATTGCTTTCCACGCAGGGGATGAATTTCTCTTCTTCATGACATTAGGAATAGGCAGATGTCCACAATTATATTTAGTCAAAAGACACCGAACCCACAGATCATGCTTATTAGTCAGGAGGCTCCAACAAAGCTTCATAATAAAAGCCATGTTTTGACGACGAAGATTCTTAAAACCCAGGCCCCCTTGCTTCCTTGCTTGAGTAACTTTTTCCCAAGCAACGAGATGCATTTTATTCATGTTCTCCTCTGGGGACCAAAGAAACCTCCTTGAGATCTTATCTAACTCATTAATAGTACAAATAGGGAGCAGGGTTGATTGCATGGTATAGGCAGGTAGAGCAGCTAGCACGGATTTGATCAATACAGAGCGACCAGCAATAGATAGCAATTTACCCTTCCATACCGACAACTTCTTTCTTGCCTTCTGCACAATAGGATAGTAAGTGGCTTTCGTAACTCTCTTATGAATGAACGGGACCCCTAAATATTTACCAAGATCAGAGGTGAGGCCTATTCCAAGAAACTGGCTTTAATTCGAGTGCTCTATCGAAGTTCACATTTGCAGAACAGAACATACGGGATTTGTCAAGGTTGATTTTGCGGCCCGAGACTTCACAAAAACTGCTCATCACCTTACGAACCTCGGACATTTGATGCTGGGAGGCTTCCGTAAAGAAAATAAGATCATCAACAAAGAAGAGGTGAGAAATGTGCGGACCTCCTCTTTTAAAGGAAAATGGCTTCCAACGCCGGGCGTCACATTCCTCTTTAATAAAATGTCCAAGTCGTTCCATACACAAAACAAAAATATATGGGCTGAGAGAGTCACCCTGTCTCACTCCTCTGGAAGGGGTAAAATACGGGCTCTCCTTATTTTGATCCCATCCATAATTGTATGTACCATTTAAAACTTGTACCGTATTAGTTCATCATGTTACGTTTTGATTTTTGTGTGTGTTGTTTTAAGTAATTTTTGGCTATAAAAAATATAATATTCAAAAAAGTTTCTGTATTATGAAAAACAAAAATAATTTTTGAGGGGTTCCCAGACACCCCTTTAATATTGTAGTAAAATGGAGTTGGCTTAGATCCTTTGGACCTTTGTCCGCTGCATATCAAATCGTGTCATTTTGACGCCACCCACACACTTATCCCTCTTTTTTTAAAAAAAGAAAAAATAAAAATCAATGATTGTTGATGAGTAGTAAAAGATAATTTATAATATTGAAAAAATTCATCATCATCTTACAAATTATTTTAGGATCATAAAAAAATATTTTAGAATGCTGGCTGGTACTAAAAGAAAAGTTCAGGATAGTGAAAAATAATTTATGATCTTAAAAAAAATATTTTATGATTTTAAAAAAATAATTCAGGTACTAAATACTACTAATACTTTAGGATATTTTTTCAACATCCTAAAATAATTTTTTAAGATCATGAATTATTTTTTTTAAGTACCAGTCAGTATCCTAAAGTATAATTTTAGTATCAGTTAGTATCTTGAAATTTTTTTCAAGATCCTAAAATAATTTTTTAAGATCATAAATTATTTTTTCACTACCAGTAAATATAGTGCCCTAAAAAATTTTTAGTTTCATTTAATATCCTGAATTATCTTTTAACTGTCCAACAATACCTAATATATTTTTTTAAAAAAAAAAAAAAAGGGACAGGTGTGTGCGTGGCGCTTGATATGCAATGGACAAAGATCCGCAAAGGACCTAAGCTAAGTCCTAGTAAATTGTGTCCCCTTACAAAATGATATAACATTTCAAACTTTATTGATTCCGACCAAAAAAAAAAACTTTATTGATTAAAAAAACTACTCGTATTTTAAATTAGACCAAATAAAAACAACTTGATCTATCTAATTCGATGGTATTGCCTATTGGGTATCAAATTACCGCCAACCTCAATTCACCCACATATACATCCATTAACATCCACACAAAAGTATTACTTCTTCCCGTCTCACTTACAAGAACGGGGTAATTTTTTTTTAAGAAATTAAATAAGTTATTTAATTATAATTATATGTTATTCTTTAAATTATATATTTCTTCTGGTCCTAATTATAGGAACGCATTTATAGTACAATTTATATTATAAAAGTGTTCCTATAATTAGGACCGAAGGGAGTATTAGTTTATGAGAAAAGTATTTCTCCAGTCATTAAGAATAAGTTATTTCCAGTGGCCCCTAAAACTACGTCATTTTGAATTAATGAAGGGTGTGTTTTTAATTTTAGGTGAATTAATAAAGGGTGTAAAATTACGGAAACACCCTTTATCAATTCAAAACGATATAATTTTAGGGGTCAGTGGAGATAACTTTATCTCTAGTGACTGGAGAAATCCTTTACTCTTAGTTTATTAGTCAAACTAGCTAATTAGCTTGGAAAAAATAAAAATATTATAAAGTAATTTAATCAGCTTCTTTCATCTCTCTAAAAAAATTAATATGGTCTTATAATTATTAGGAGCGGAAAGAATATGTCAATCATAGTATCATACTCTATCTATTATTGATATGAAAATTATTATAGATCAAATAAAAGAATGATGCTTTATTTTTTTAATGCACATATATTTTATTTCTTTATTCTAATGTATGTATTATTAATTATACATAATCAATTGCGCTTATTGTAGAGAGTGGAGGAATGAAATTTTGTTGGCAAAAAATAAAATAAAAAAAGTGAATTGAAATGAAGTGTGCAATATATAATCTCTCTGGACAACACATCTATAGATGGATTTCTTAATTAAACAATTAATGAGAATAGCAGATTGCCTCATCTCTCTTATTTGTGATCCGTATGGGTTAATTATATTGATTAATTATTTATTTAATGCCGACCCAATATGAAGTCTAATTTAGTGATCTCTATATAATCATAGCTCACTGTTTCTGCATTAAATTATTAACCTTTTGAAGTTAGCTATGTGATTGTGCAATAGAAATTAATTATTTTTTCTCCCCTGTCCCCTCACGAGCTAATTAAATTATCAGATTTTATTCAAAGATGGTATTATAAGGGATTAAATATTGATTGGTGCTATGGATTTAATTTTTCTTTATTGCTGTCAAGATTTCATGAATCTTCTATCGAAGAGTGTGGAGAACATATTTTAATATACAACTGAAAGTCTCATTATACATCATCTCAGATATTTTAGTCATGTGATATGTACTGTGTTCAACTTCTTCATGGCCAGAACAAATATAAAAATTAAAACTTTAGGGTGTTTTTCACAAACAGGTTCAATTTCGGATTATGACCCTTGTCTATTATCTTAATTTGTGATATTTATATTTTGTTTTTTTTCAACAAATTAAAAATACTACTTTGTTTTGTAATGTAATTTGTGAAATTGCAAGACTCTTGTCTATTATCAAATATTTGTGATATTTGATCATGCTAGCGATCGAATCAAATTTAAACTATATAAGTCTAATTATAATTATAATTATATGATATTTGTAAGGGTCATTATGTAATTTCGGGCGAAAACAGACAAGGGATACTGGATGTGACCATACCCCACCTAACTAAGACTAAATTTATTTTTTTAGCCTCATCATAAATCTAATTAACAAAAAATCTAATTAAGAGATAACCTAATATAACCTTGCAGTCTTATGCGCACCCAATATATATGTTTAATGATAACATCAATAATATAATAACGATGTTGGACAAAAATATAAAAATATTAATATCATTTTCTATATTCTGAAAGATAGAAAAATCAAGCTGACCATATACTAGTATTTTTCATTGTGATGGTCAGAAAATAAAAAAGGAATTTCCTATATGCATATAATATTTAATTTTTTACAAGATTTTATCATATAAATGTTTAATAAAATTCTTGCGGCATGTCGGTATGCATGTGGAAGAGGACCAAAAAAAAAAAAGTAGCTAGAGGGCCTAAAAAATGACAAATAAATGATAGGGTGCAAATTGCAAATGCCGACTAAGTTTTATATAGTTATTATTGTAGGCAGTTACAAATAATGTTGTCCTTTTCACAATCCCAATCGGACTCACTTGTTTCTACTTCAATAATCACTTTCCAACATCCTAATCCAACAGTACCCCTTTTACCTATTCCTCGTTTAATTAACTCCTTAATTTTATTAATAAGTTATTGGTTATGATGATAAATAACTTTATTCTCATAATAAAGTGAACATAAATTCAAATCTTGTGTTGTAAGCCTAAAAAAGAAAAACCATTTATTAAATAAGAAAACCCTTCACTTTACTGTTACTTTAATTACTTATTTCTTAATGTTAAGACTGGGATGATTTTTTTTTTAAGAGATTAAGAAAGTTAAATAAGTTAGGGAGAAATTTCTTTCAGGTCCTAATAGATCAAGAAAATGTCAAAAGGGTCTCAAAGGAAATTCAGATATTAGAAAAGTTTCATTAACAACTCTATCTGTGATATTAACAACTCTCTTTTGTAGGATTAACAACCCATAGATGGAGTTGCTGATGAGACTTTTCTGAATCTAAATTTTCTTTGGGACTTTTTTGACATTTTTTTGGTTCCTTGGAACCTGAAAGGAATATTTACAATAAGTTAGTTAATGATATCCTATGTTGTGTATCTTTAAATTATATATTAGTTTAGAGAAAAAATAAAAAATAAAAATACTCTACAAGAATTTAATTAGCTTGTTTAATTTCTCTAAAAAAAAATCTAGTCTTATAATTAAAATTGAAAGGGGTATTAATTTTTATTTGTCATCGTATTTATTAATAAAGTGGCGTGTTGCATATAAGGATAGGCCCTTTTGACCGTTACATTCTAGAGCCACTGTAAAATTCAAGGAACGCATCATTTAATTTGTGAATGTAATTTAGTATATCATTGACCACAGTACCAGTCAATTTTGTCTCCAGAATATATATATATATAGGGAAAGTAATGCTTAACCCCTAAACAGATACTCCCTCCGGTCTTAATTATAAGATATAATTGATTTTTTTGGAGAAATTAAGGAAGCTAATTAAATTACTTTTGACTATTTTTATTTTTATTTTTTTCTTCAAACTAATTAGTTTAACTAATAAACTAATATATAATCTAAAGATGCACAACATATGAAATAATTAAGTAACTTATTTAGCTTATTTAATATCTCTAAAGAAAGTCAAGTTTGTCTTATAATTAGGACCGAATGTAGTATTAAATGTTCGATTATTTTAATATTTAAATATCTGCTGTGAATTGACGTTTTGAATTTTAAAAACAAAAGAATAGGGAGGGAGGATAGATTCTGGGTTCCAACTTTCCAATTTGAACATATTATTCATATTCCCCTTTGAATGTGGTGGTAAGCCATATTCCTCCATATTCGCAATTTGGATTCAACAATTTAATTTAATATTAAAAAGTTAATTTAATATAAGTGTGAACCCAAATTCTATCGTCTTTCCTCAACCTCAAAGCATAAAGTCCAAGCCTTAATATATAATGAAAATTCAGTATTTATTATTAAAAAACATTAATAAAGGAGGGTAAACATCAAAGTAGGGTATCCCTTACTAAACTTAAGTACCCATGCTCTTATTTTCTTAATCCGCAGAAAACGACAATATTGAAAATAGATTATACTAGCTACCTTTAATTATATTGAAATCTATAGTGGAAGGATTAATCACCAAACTAGCTAGAGCGATTGGAACCCTTATTCATATAACTCTGATCCTATTTATAAGTCTAAGTTAACTAATTATGACATACTAAAGAGATTTAGTTAACTCATTAATTATAGGCTAAATTTCTATTTTTTCTTTATATATGATTGGTAATAAATTCTTAGAAAAATTATAATAAAGGACCTAAGAAAAATAATATTTATCAAGAAAGACCATAAAAATGATAATTATTTTGAAGGACCAGAAATTGATGAGAGAAAGAGAGGATGTGCCTGTATATGAAATCTGACTAAGGACAGTTTAGTCTTTCTATTTTAATGTTTTAATTTTTTGTTCTTTATTATAATTTTTCTTAAATTCTTTTTTTTATTGCAATTAACAGGAACAAAAATATAATAAATGTATTTATTATTCTAAAACTGAATTTAAATAAAGACTAACTTTTTTTTATTAAAATAAACTTATAAATAGAACTAGAGTGATATATGATAATGACGCGAGGGTATAAATGAATGATGAAATCAAATATTAAAACAGAGGGAGCATTGATAAGTAATAATTAATAACACGAGATTTGAGATAGGACAATTAAAGCGAGTTAAGTTAATAATGACGGTGTAATAACGTTGAAAAGCAAGGTTTGATTAATAAATCAAAACCAAGTTGGGAAGCAAATGGATGATATGATATGGTCAGGAGCATGGTAGTGAAAACGTAGATTTTACCTGAAAACGAAAGGAGAATAAAAAAAATCGTAAAACGTAAAATCGTAACGTAATAAAATCGTAAAAACTTAAAAGCGTTTGGAAAATTGGTAAAATCGTTTCAATAAAAAAAATCGTAAAAACGTAAAATCACAGTGATAAAACGAGTTTTTAACTACCCTCATCAGATGGAATATGAACAAGTTGGGGGTCTAAAGTGAACTATCTCTTTCTTTGCCACCACAAAAATTGAAAGGCTGCAAAGAATCTGGGACACTTGGCCTCTAATTTTAAGGGCATGGGCAATAATAACAACAATAATGGCCGATTCCGGAGGATGCCATGAACTTTGAATTCCCATTTCAGGAAATAAAATAACCAAAAAGGCATGGATATCGGAACCTATGTCCAGTTCCAAAAGGGCTTCAGGTTCTAGTTTTGTATATGCCCCATACTATGCCAAACACCTCATTTCTTCCAAAACAATGGTAAAATGAGAAACTAGCAAGCATTTGGTTTAATTGGTAGGAAATTGTACCAGGTTAACCAGAAGTTGAGCTATGTGAATATAGCAGTGTTAAATACTTGGTGGTAGATGTTTAATTTGTCATCACTGTGGTCCTACTTAACTCAATCCAAATTAATTTGAACCCTTAATAAATCTTCTGAGTTAAAAGGAGATAGGCCCACATACCGGATGCTCGATACAAAAAAATGGCCATATGAGAATTTGGGAGCTTATATGTTTAATCTCACTTATAACTTTAAGTTATCCGTGTCTTCCACTTTAATTCTAGATGGAGGGAAAAAAAAAAAAAATCTTCTGTTGTAGCAATGAAACATAATTATGGGGAGTGAGGACGAGAAGAAGGGTATGCAAAAAATAATGTTCCCTCCAATCCAAAATGCACATAAAAGTTAGTAGAAAGATTTGCTTCTGATTTTAAATGTAAAATCCCAATTCATTGGATCTGCTAGATTTATTTTTAAAAAATTATTTTAGAATTTTGAAAAAATATCCTAAACATATTTTTAGTACCAGTTAGCATCTGAATTAATTTTTTAACATTTTAAAATAATTTTTTAAAGATAATGATTTATTTTTTCAATATCTTGAAGTATCATTTTAGTACTAATACCCTAAAATATTTTTTCAATATCCTAAAATAATTTTTCAATATCATGAAGAATTGTTTCAGTATAATTCAATATTCTGAATTATCTTTTTACTACCTGGCAGCGTTTAAATTTTTTTTTTTTTAAAAAAAGAAAATATAGAGAAAGGGATTGAAGGGTGAAATGGCGCAATTTCACGCAGCAGCGGATGAAAAGAGGAAAAGGACTTAAGCCACGTCCGAATATTAGTATGTGTCAGTCTAACCAATAACAAGAGATTCAAATTGGTGTGGTTGATTCTAGTCGGAGAGCGCGCGCATGCATATATATATATATATATAACAGAGAGAGAAGCCATATATATACTATCTCCGTCAATAAAAGCTTTTCAATTGAATTGTGAAATGCTAAAAAACATTTAAAAGTAGTGAAATACAATAATTAGGTAGAAACATTTTCTTCTTGAAAAATGTCTATTTATGAATAGGTGTGAAAGAGTCCTAGTAAGAAAATTATGAAAGAGAATGTATTTAGTATGGTAATTAATTAAGGATAAAATAGAAAAAAAATTACATTTATTATTAAAACAAACTAAAAAGGAATTTTATATTAAGGGAAAGCTTATTTTTTTAAAAAAAATAAATAAAAAAATTTAGGGCGGGCTGGAGGGAGTATATGCGTGAAAACAAAGAAACATGCACAGCTTATTAAACATACACATCTTTTCATTTTATGATTTGTGTTGGCCTCTGGCAAGGAATCTCAAGTTGGATCATTCACTTTGGATCAAACGCCACAATTCTCTTGTTGTCTTATAAAAGGAAAGGAAACATGGATGTGAAATTTTGAAAATGACAAAAAAGGGTCATATTGTGAATTTCTTAATTTTTTAAAAAAAAAGAGAGAGAAAGTAATCAAGGTGCATGTAGTGGCCGGGAAGGGCATACAAACAAACAGCCTACAACCAACAACATTATTATTAGTATTATTATTGATTGGAAGAGGAAGAATATTGGTTGTTGTATTACCTTAGAAACGTTCAATTTGGAGATTTGGAAGTATTATGAGGGATATCAAAAATACTACAATCAATAAAGGGAAAGAGGAAGCAAACAAACAAAAACAGAAAGGGATAGGGCTTCTCACTCACAGCTCACAGCTGGTCCTCGATGAGACTGCCCACTTTGGGTTTTGTCTCTTTACACTCCCATCTCTATCTAATATCTATCCCCCTTCTTTTTTTATTTATTTATGTCCTTTTTCTTTTTAGTGATATATATTCATCACTCCATATGTAAGTATTATAAGGGATATCAAAAAATTTTAAAAATATATATTTAATGTGTAAAAACAATAATGATATATAATGCAATCTTGCCTTGTGAGAATTTTATTAATGAGTAATATGTATGTATTTTTAAGCCCACATATGCTCTAACCTTGTTGAGCTCTCAGGATTGAACTCACTTAAACAACGTATTAAAAAAAAAAAAACTCACTTAAACACACACACATATGTATGTATGTGTATATATATATATATATATATATATATATATATATATATAAGTTTTTTGTACTTGTATATTTATTTTTTTATTTCTTTAAATATTCTAAACATATTATTATAATTACAATGATTTCTGATTAAGAAATCCAAATTCATTTGAGATGGATTGTGATTGCTATATGTCTTGCTAATATTGATACACTGTTTATTACTTTATTACTGATCACTTGTGAAAGATACTTATTTAATGATTTTATTCTTATATATGTATGCGCAATGTATAATCGATAACCAGCGAGAGTTGACTCAAATGGAAGGGACTTGGGGCGCTTAAGCAGGGGTCTCGAGTTCGAGTCCCTGTGAATGCAGAAAATTCCCCTGGGAGAGGTCCCCGCATATGCGTCCGACAGAACCTCGATCCGGACTAGACAGGGCAAAGCTCTGATGAACCGGGTGCAGTAGCTAAAAAAAAAATGTATAATCGATAAGGAAAAATCCCTAATAAAAAATTTTAAAATTATTAAAATATAAAAAGGTGTTTTGAATATTTATAATATCGGAGAGATTTTATGATCAATTTGTCTTTTTTGAAATTAAAAGCAAAAGACCAATGTGCCTTGACTTTTTTTAAAAAAAAAATTTAAAAAATTACCTTTTATATATACATCTTATGCTCATCACTTTGATGAGTAAAAAATGCCCATCACTCATCTTCACAGTTAAATTGATTTTAAACGGTCTGGATTTAATTTAATTTAATTTAATTTTTTTATTTTAAATAAATTAAATATATTTATTCATTTAGTCATTGCTAAAAAAAAAAATCATCATCGTAATTTTTTTCCTATGATCCTTTTTTTTTTTTGGGGGGTCTTCGTTTCTATGATCACTCACACAATACCACTAAATGGACAACCATCAAATTAAATGGAGTAATTAAGTAAACAAATCATGGATGGATGGATGAAATCGAAGAAATAGGTAGAGAAGAAGTACTGAAAGTGTCTATAATATTTTCATTAATCTGATTTAATATATAATCTCTGAGTTTGAATTACTTCAAATTAGCAAATTATGAATTTATTGAACCAATTTTGAGGCAATGATTGCCCTCGTGGAATTTTAGAATAATATAAATGAATGGCTCAATGTAAGAAACAGATAGAATGTTATCTAGTTCGATCCACCAGGCCCTGTGGATACATTAGTTATACATATCATTTTTTATTTTTATTTTTATTTTTTGCCAACAATTTGTATATTTTGTACAGTTTATTAGATTCGATTATGGTTATATATCTTGCATCAAAATAGTATTAGTTTATTAATTAGTACATTTTTGTTGAAAAGTCTGTTCGCGCACATATTCTTATAAATATTATAAGATTTCAATAGACTAGATTTTTAATTTTAAATAGGCTAGCTAGTCTCATCCTCATCCTCATCCTATTTTTTGGCCACGACATCCTCATCCTCTTAATGATTGAATGTGTTATAAATAAAATTATTTGATATTAAGATACTCCTCCTGTGGCCTGTACGTACCAATTTACTGTGATTATGAAAATAATTAAGTTTATTTATTTATTTATTAAAAAAATTGTGTCAATTACATTTCACTAAATTAAAATACCATATTAATTTTTTTTTCCAATTAGAGATGCCCTCTAATATGTACAATTAATATGAATAATTTAGAAAAATATAAAATGGAGAACAGCGGTGGATTAAGGTTTTGCATGACAAACGAAACTTACATCGTACATTATTGGAAGGAGTATGTAATTTGTATTTAAAAAAGGAAAAATTACAATGAAGTCCCAAGTTAGATTAGAGAAAATTCAATTAAAAGGCTCCTCAAAAACTTCATTTTGCAGAAAAGTCCTGTGAGAATTTGCGTAATATATATAATTATGAAAAGACCAAAATGTCCTTGGTGAATTTGACAAAACTTGTGGTGATATAATCAAATTTGCTAAGAGTATTTTGATATTTTCACCATTATATTATAGGGAAAAACATTTCTCATGTTGTAGGAGAAATGTTTTCTCATGCCACACACACATAAAATGGTGGGACCCGCATATATATATAATTAGCACTGTATATATATGTGGATCCCACCAATTTATGTGTGTGTGGGAATCTTGTTTCTCTCATGTAACATGAGAAAAGTAAACCCCTATATTATATTACCCAAATTCTCACAGGACTTTGCTCCAAATTGGAGATTTCAATAAACCTTTTAATCATATTTTTCCTAGTTTGAAACTTCAGAGCAATTTTTCCTTAAAAAAGGGCCTATCAAGTTTATTCCTTATATATAGGTAATAAAACTAAAAAATTCTTTATTTTCTACACTATAATTTTTTATTTTTTTTTAACAAGTGAACTAATGAATTAAACTCCCCTGATTATACTTTCGTTATCAAGAGGGACCTCTTTCTATCTTTTTCTGTCATCGATTTAAACTTTAACGATAGAAATAGAAATAATGTGTCCCAAAATAATGATAAAGATAAAAAAAATCAAACTTAAAATTTACTCTCAATCAATTTCAAGGATGGAAATGGAGTAAAATTGAAGGATTATAGACGTTGAATTCATTTCCTAACTTTTGTCAATTGTGATAAAAGAGAAGACAAAAATATATTTTAAAATATAAAAAAGTTCTATCATCAAGATAGGAATCAGTTGTGACGGCTTCGTTTCTCGGTTCACACCACTCAAAGTTGGAGGGGTCCCATAAAATAAAATCTACAATTATATAATTTATACAAAAATTAAATTTATGTCTATCTGGACAACAATAAATAAAAATAATAGTAATAATAATAATCTGATTGTAAAACTCTAGAAGACTTATAAGCATAATTTCCCCTTAGACTATTGACCTAGCTAGACAAAAAAACAAAAAAAGATCAAATCAGCAAAGAAGAATTCCCCACAAGTTGTGATAGAGATGTTATTTACAATAGTTATGGCAGATTTTCAGATGTCTTTTTAGATTAAATTATTTGCAGCAACTTGCACAAGCTCGTCCTATATAAACTTCGCACACATAAATAATCATCCGGAATAAAATAGTAAGAACAATGATGACAGTGACGGACCCAGGAATTAATGTTTGTGGGTGCATAATTAGTGAGGAGATTGGAGGTTCGGTGCCCCCGAAATTTTTTTAAAAGGAAATTTTAAATACATTAAAAATCAAATGAATATAGACAAGAAAAGAAAAATTCAACTTAACATAAAATAAAGTTTAATAAGATTAGGGAACATGTTGCAACCTATAAGCTAACTTATCTCAATGCTTCCTCTATCGAAACATATAAAATTGTATCTTTTTTTAATACAGGGACACTAAGCAACTGAAACTATGATTTCCAATTCCAGAGCAACTAAACAATTCGCACTCTATATTAATTTAGTAAGTAATCAACAAGTAATCCAAAAGAAGATAAATTAACATTCAAAGGATGAAAAGACAGTATTTGTAATCAATAAATTATGGATAAGTAAATTAAATGAAAAGTGTCTTTTTATACTTTTTTGTGTCTTCACTACTCAATGAAAGGTTTAGCTCAACTGGTAGAGTGCAGCGCGCCCTTACCCTTAAGTCGTAGGTTCGAAACCTATTGGATGCAACTTTTGTACAGCGTGCGTTTCATTACCCCCTAGGCTACTTAGAGGAGTTGACATACACTTCCTTCAAAAAATATATATCTTATTAAAAACTTTGTGTCTGCATCTGCCCACACTGGCACCAATGTGGGTCCGTCGCTGAATGATGATAATGATAATGATAATTCCATTTTATTGGCAGCACAGATTGTCATGCCTAATCGCTTTCTCTCATGCAATTTAAATCAACTTTTTAAAAAAGAATTCACGAGTGAAATGACTACTAAAATTGATGCAACAACTGATAATATCCTGATGATTAGGACCCTGATGGTAATTAATTAACACAATACTGCTAACTAATAATAATTAATTTTATAATGTTAACAATAATTTTAACCTTGTTCATAAGAGCTACCAACAAAGGGAGAGACAGGTATGGAGCCGGAAATGCGGGCCACACAGTGCGGGCATGCTGCAGCCTACACTTTCTCGAGTTGGCAACTCTTACTTGCAGTGGCGGGTTGATGGGCCTACTTCCCACATTTTTTAAAATATTTTTTTTATGTGTTTTTTGGGCAGTCAAAAGTTTAAGACATATATATATGGGTCATCAAATTCGTCTTCCTAACATTATTTATTTTATTTATACAAATTTAAAAACATAATCCATATTTTAAGAGATAAAGTTATCAAATTTGCTAAATTTTACTGAAAAAACCCATTAAATCATCCTAAAGCAATCAAAATGCAATAATTTAATTTAAAGAAGAAGAAACGAGGCCAGGATTTTTTCTCTTTAGGATTGAAAGGTATTTGCGTGTGTGCGTGCAACCTTTACAAGATTGAAAAATCCCTAACCCTAACCTTGTACAGGTTGAGCCCATATTACTGACTCTACAACCACATACACCCTATGGTGAGAAATATGATGTCTAATATTTAAGTGAGTTTGTATCTCACTAAAAGTAGGAGAAATCATATTAGGATTAGAGAGCAATGTCTTGTTTATGTTGGGAGTGCAGCCATTTGATTGAGAAAATAAGATAAAAAGCCACTCACAAGTTCACATAGAACTCTCCTTAAATTCGCGTTTGATCAAAAAGTTTGAAGCATTTAATTCTTCTTTTGTTTCGATACAAGAGAAATAAGATAAATGTAACACACCCAAAGCGGGAACATTGGCAAAAGAGGCTTAGTGTCAACTGATCTTGTGATCATTGGCAACACTTAGCACTCCGTTTTTAGCTAGTTGAATGATTGAAGTTGTTATATACATATATAAATGGTGCCAAGTGTGTAACCACTCCGGGTTCTGCAGTGGTAAGGATTGGATGACCCTCCCAACAGTGATAGCTCTATACAAGACGGATTACGAGTGGTTTTGCCGCAGCTCGAACCCTAGACCTCTTAAAGGAATCCAGCGCCACATTCCGCTGGACCAACCACATGTTAGTATGATTGAAGTTGTTGGTTTAACTAGTCTAATCATGCGTTAAGTGGTTTTTCACTTATTCTTTTTATACAAGTGGTTTTTCGGTTCAATGATTTTGATCTCTCTTTATTGCAATTGTGCTATGTCATTTATAACATATATGTATTTAATTATGTATAGGGAAAATCTCATATAAAGTTACTTAAAATAAGAAAATTTTAAAGCAGGTTGACAAATGCAATAAATCTTTAATTAAGGCATTAACCCGATTTGAAATTTTAAAATGTTAGTAAAATAACTTAAAAGTCCTCTTCTAACTATTTTTAAAGTAATTAAACTCTTTAAAAAATAGTTAGGAGAGGGCGTTTAAGTTATTTTGCTCACATTTGAAAATCCCAAATTGAGTTAATGCTTCAATTAATAATTTATTAGATTTATCAACTTAATTTAAAATTTTCTTATTTTAGATAGTTTTATATGAGATTGTTCCTTATCTATTAAAGATTCTTACAAATGACAAAAAAAATTCCACTTCATATGAGTTATATAAATTATTGAGTTGTATTTTTCTCATCATATTCCTCACTGACCTCATACAAGTTTTCTGTATTATTAATAAGACCGGAAGTAGTAACAAGTTGAATTCATGTAACTTATTTTTAAATTAATATAAGATTCTTACTAATTTTTCATACAAACATCATAGTGAATATATGCTTGTGTGCTTTTTTTTTTTAAAAAAAGTCGATGATAAGTGAATCAACTGCAACTGTAAGCTATATTATATTTTATATATTGGAGCATACATTTGCAAACATATAGAAAAAGAAACTTTAAATTTGTAAAATCTCAAATCAGATTTATTATTAAGAATTGATAAAATAATGTCTTGATAAATAATTTAGAACTTATTTTATGAGAAATATTAGATTTTACAATTTTTTTTAAAAAAAACTTTGTCATTCTCCTTATATATTTAGCAGTTTTTTTTTAAAAAAATAAATTAAGCGATGTCGCTCCTAAATAAAAGGGGTCATGTCAGTATGCTACGGGACAGGACAAGTCTCCAGCACACAATAATGGCATTAATGCAAGAATCAAAAGTTGGATGTGCCTTGTGGGGTCTAGAGGAATGTTTTGGGTCAGGGATTGCTTGTACGCACTGGCTACTGGGGCACAAGCACTAATGACAGAAATATTAGTGTGTGAAATCAATTTTTATATGAAATATGAATGGGAAAATTCCAGAATAATTGGTTTAAAATAGGAAAAACAAAAATAAGAGAGCCCAATATCAAAATTTTCAAGTTAGACCATTGGAAGAAATCTATGATTTGAAGATTTCTAAATGACTAATTTGCCCCACAACTATTCTGTATGGAGAATAATAACTTAGAAATCACAATTAACTTTGATGTACATATTGAAATTTAAACTCTTCCAAATGTTGTTAGGCATTAATAACCACTTAGATATAAAGAATAACCACTTACACATCGCAATTAACAATTTTAATATATATATATATATATATATTTTGTTAACTTAAGCTCCTCGACAACCTTATAGGTAATATTTTAAAGCAACGTATGCCAGAGTCACCGATTACTTATGTATAGAGCATAACGACTTAATGATTACAATTAACAATTTCATGATACACATTGACAACTTGAGCTCCCCAAATGTCGTTAGAGACAAATTGATCATTTGGAAATATTTGTAAATCCCAGATTTCTCCTACATATATGACTTATGATTTTTGTTATTGGACTTTCCAATTTATCTTTTTTCATGTTAAATGATTTTTTCTGGAATTTCCTCATAATAAAAATCACTGAGGGCATATTATTTATATGGGTTAAGATATTGTCACTACCACTTTTTCACCGTCAGATCGGAATCTCAATAGGAGAGAGAAATGATAAAGGTATATGAGATTCTGATTTAACGGTAAAAAAGTGGTAGTGACTCGGTAGTGATATAAAATTGCTAGTGACAATATTTTATCCCTATTTATATATAAACTATCTGAATAATGTAGTCAGTTTAAAAATTCAATGCAATTTTATCGGATGTCCCCAAAGGACAAATAAAAAAAATCAATGAAATATTTGTTATTTAAAATATTTCTTAATGATTACAATTAACAATTTCATGTTAACATTGAGAACTTTTAACTAGGGTGTGCATTATTTTATTTTTATTTTTAGATGTTTCTACATGTTTTAACGGAAAACACATTTAAATGGATTTTTTAGATATTTTATTAAAACAAAGGGTGTGCATTATTTTATTTTTATTTTTAGATGTTTCTACATGTTTTAACGGAAAACACATTTAAATGGATTTTTTAGATATTTTATTAAAACAAAATAGATTAGTTTGACTGTTAAAACACTGTTGCAAGTGGGGAACAGGTCACTTTCAAATAGGGGCTGATTTTTCTGAGGAAACATCTTCCAAGTGTCATCTGGTTTATGGCCTAATCTGGCTTGTCATTTTCAACTTAATTGCATTATTATTTCTTTATCTGACTAATTAAATTTATATTTTTTAAAAACATTTGCATCTACTCTTTTTCTTATCTCATGAATATTTATTCGAGATTTTTATTTAAATTAAGAAATTCACGTCGTAATGTTCTGTTTTGTGAGCATCGAGCCATCGATTGATACGTTTTACCAAAATGAGGCTTGCCTTTGCAAGTTGAGAGACATCGTAAATCACCAAGTCAATATACATAACTTTTTATTTTGTTTCAATTAATTAATTAATTTTTATACATAGTTATTCCATCAGGTCCTTGTTATGAAGCACTAACAACAATTTTCGTAAACCAATAAAAACAGTTAAAATCAATAAAGTCACTCTACAATTTAATTAATTTTCAATATTACCCCTACTAATTGTACCAAATTCTAAAATTATATTAATTATTACTATCATCTACTATCTTTATTAATTATAGGCATATGTAGAGAATAATAATTAATATGCTTTGGAAATAAATTAGTGTCTTATAAAAAAGACTAAATATAATTGTTAATTAGTGGCTTATAATAAGAACTAAAGAGAGTATTTATTTTAAACAGAGTCATTGATGAAAATGAAATGAAAATAAAACAAAAGAGGTCATTTTCTGGATCATAATAATGAAATTAAAGCAAAGAAACCTTCCCCAAGAAGAGACCAAAGGTGGAGGTACCATCTACAGTCGGAAATACGGACCAACCCGCAAGTTGTGCGGTCCGCAGTTTTATGGGTTAGGAAATCACCAACCGTAGCCCGTAGGCTGCACAATTTCTTTTAAAAAACTTTTTCGCCTTATTTTTTATAAGGAAAAATAAAAAATAAATATAAAATCTCTATAAGTCTTCCGAATCTATAAAAAAACTAAGAGATATCAAGGACCTATGAGGAATAAGAAAATTTGGGTGAAATTATCTTTTTGCCATTAGTTTTAAATAAAAAAATAAAAATACCCTTGTCGGAGGGCTGCCGCCGGCTGGCGACGAGGGGGGTGGTTTTTTTTTTTTCCTTTTTTTGGGGGGGGGGGTTTAGGGTTTTTTTTTTAAAAAAAATATTCATTGAAAGTGTGGGGAGTGGGGTTCGAACCCTCAACCCCCCACACATTTATGGGGCCAGTTGGGCCACTTGTTTCCTTTAATATATATATATATATATACACATGTTAACAAATATATATATTCTTCTTAACATTTTTTCAACTGTGTATACAAAACTTGCAACGGTATTTATAAATCCAGTAACGCTATTTACAACTTTTTCTCAAGTTTATCTTTTTTCTTCTTTAATGCCTCTGAGTGGAAAAAAAATATGCACTATCACAAAATTAGTAACACCATTTACCAAATTTGTAAATGATGTTACTAAATTTATAAATGGTGTTACTAGATTTGTAAATACCATTGCAAGTTTTGTAAATAGTGCATATTTTTTTGTTTTTCACTCAGAAGTATTAAAGAGGAAAAAATGCCAGTAAACTTGAAAAAAAGTTGTAAATGACGTTACTAAATTTGTAAATGACGTTACTGAATTTGTAAATGGTATTACTAATTTTGTGATAGTGCTTTTTTTTTTTTCAACAAAGGCGTTAAAGAGGAAAAAAGGTAAACTTGAAAAAAAGTTGTAAATGACGTTACTAAATTTGTAAATGGCGTTACTGGATTTGTAAATGACGTTACTAATTTTATGATATTGCATTTTTTAATTTTATTTTCACTTAGTGGCATTAAAGAGGAAAAAAGTAAACTTTAAAAAAGTTGTAAATGATGTTACTAAATTTGTAAATGGTGTTACTGGATTTGTAAATACCGTTGTAAGTTTTGTAAATAGTGTATTTTTTTTTTCACTCAGAGGTATTAAAGAGGAAAAAAGGTAAACTTGAAAAAAGTTGTGAATGACGTTACTAGATTTGTAAATGGCGTTACTAGATTTTGTGATCGTGCTTTTTTTTTTTTAGAGGCATTAGGGCCCGTTTGGGATAGCTGTGGGAGAAGTGACTTTTGTTTCTGATGGACTTTTCTTAATGGACTTTTTTCTGATGTGATTTGTGTTTGGGATAACAGTAGCAGAAGTGGATTTTATTTGTGATGGGAACTTGTTTGACATAACTTTAAGAAAGATAGATGAGATGAAAAATAACTGAAAATGGTATGAATCAAATTCACACACACACACACATATGTGTTGACTAAATAAATATAAATTTGCCAAATAAAATGGTAAAATTCCATTAAATAAATTACAACACAACAAAGTGCTTAAATAAACCTAGTCCCTACAAGTTCATTTTTGATTTCATCACGAAGATCATTCATTCGTGTTGACGAGGATGCTTCATCAAGTGGATCATCATTATCTTCATCACCCATATTTCCTTCTTCAGTTTGATCAAATTCCACATCATTTTGGGAATATCTTTGGATAAAATTATGTATCCCAATTGTTGCGCAAACTATGTGGACTTGTGTTCGAAATTTATATGGGGGCATATTTTGCAAGATGCGAAACTTCTGCACCTCAACAACCATGTTCCTTACATAGTCGATAGCTATACCGGTCTCTTTTAAAAATAACTTCTCTCAAGCCGTCCATTGGCTCTTCAAACTATTTAACCTATTTTTCAATTGTTTCTTGGTATATCCTTTTCCTATTGTTTCATTAAATTTGGGCACAATTTGCTTCCAGTCATCCCTTGTAAATGATGAATCAAGTCGTTGTTTTTTTATATATTTGCTCAATGCATAAGTCAATGAAAGTCTTAGTAGACTCTATATCCGATTCTGCTGCTATGGTGGTCATATTTCTATGTCACTAATGAGCAAGTTAACACAAACGATTATTAAAATTGTTAAAATGGAATACAAGTCATTTGGCCAATTTTAAAAAGGTAAACTTCTAGTGAGGATAATGTACAAATAACATTTGGCAAACAAAGTAATCCAAGAGAACTTAATTTTCACAAAAGACATTTTCCCAAACTTAATTAAAATTGACGCCTAAAGGCGCCTATTAATTGACACCTGAAGGTGTCAATTAATTAATGTTCCTGTGGCGCAACACTGTTGACGCCATAGGTACAGGTGATGTCAGCTGTGCTGACGCCGCCTCACTGTGGCGTCAGTCAATCGGAGGATTTGATTGCCTTACTTTGGAAAATATTTTGGGAAGTGTTGTAATCTGGTATATTTTTAAAAAAATATTATATTTTGGTCAATTTCTCTGTTTAAAAACCTAAGTAAAAGAAAAGAGAAAGTATAACATTTTATATCGAAGTGAACAATATAAAAAGATAAATGAATGACTTTATGCACTTCATTCGCCACTAGGAGGCCTCAAATAGGGAGAGGTTGAATCAAGCAGAAAATCTCCTCTGTGTGTGGGCAAATGTTGGTTTGGGCGTTGCAAGGATTGGCAAATAATATGCAGGGTAGGCTAAGTGTTTGAGAAAGAATGGGATTGATGCCTACGTTGATCTCTGTTGGCTTTTCTTTTCTTTGTTTGGGGATATGAAGGGTAGGCTAAGTGTTAATTTCGATTAGTTAAAATTTTGAGAATCATATCATACAATGAACGATCTTTAATACTATAAAAGATATTGACCCACTTTGATTACTTGAACTCGAGATCGAGAGATTTAGTGGCCTTACACAACATGAACTCATTCCTTCATCCACATGTACATTCATCCACATGAACAAGAATTGGAAAAACCCAACAGGAATCCACAAAAAAATTCAATCCAGCTTCTCAATGTATCAAGCAGATTCGTTATTACTCTCAGAAATTTAACCAGTACAAAGCAGAGCAATTAACCAGTACAAGCCAAAAAGGAAACAAAATGCAACGGAGAAGTAAATCAGATAAACCAGAACGAGAGCAAAGCAGAGCAATTAACCAGCACAAGCCAAAAAATATCTAACGAGGACGAGAGAGAAGCAGAGCATAAATCGGATGAAGAACAGTAAATGCAGAAAGGAAACAAAATGAAGAAGAACAAGGATATGATGAATTACGGTTTTATCGGCTAGATCGACGGCGACGCAGTGGAGAAGTATCACGGTCAAAAAAAGATCCAGCGAGATCAACGGCGACACTGTGTAGAAGAAGAACAGATCTGATTAATTGTGTGGAATTGAAGCGCAAAGAAGAACATGAATTGAAGAGGAGACGAGGTAGGTTGGACTTTAATGGAGAATATGAGTTAGTTCAACCATGAATTGAAGAGGAGACAAAATACCTGATGTGAGTTCAACCATGAATTGAAGAGACGAGGTAGGTCGGATTTTAATGGAAAACAGGAGGTAGCTTGAATTAATGGCAGGAACGGATAATCCTCTGCTCTTCATCGCCATCTTCATTAATTGCTGAGCTTTCAAATTAATGGCAGGAACGGAGGAGACGAGAGCAGGCGAAGAAGAGAACGAGATAAAGAGAGAGGCACGAATTGGGGAGGGTGAGATGGTAATTTAACAAATGGGCCCACATATGAAATTGATGGAGAAGCCATTAATGGGATCATAAGCCAAGGGGTTGGAGCTTTAAAAAAATACCCATTACACATTGAAGTCCATCAAACAAAAAGAGTCCCCAAACAGTCATAATTTTTTTGATGGACTTATTATCCCATTTAATGGGATAATAAGTCCATTACATGAGTTCCCAAAGAGGCCCTTAAAGAGGAAAAAGGTGAACTTGAAAAAAAGTTGTAATTTGTATTACTAAATTTGTAAATGGCGTTACTGGATTTGTAAATACCGTTGCAAGTTTTGTAAATACCGTTGAAAAATGTCAATAAGAAGATATATATTTGTTAATGTTTGTGTATATATATATCAAAGGAACTAAGTGGCTCAACTAGCCCTATGGATGTGTGAGGGGTTGGGGTTCGAACCCCGCCCCCCACACTTTCAATGAATACATTTTTTTTCTAAAAGAAAAAAAACCCTAAACCCCCCCTCGCCGGTGGCCCTCCGGCGAGGATATTTTTATTTTTATTTATTTAAAACTAAGAGTAAAAAGGTAATTTCACCCAAATTTGCATATTTCTCATAGGTCCTTGGTACCTTTTAGTCTTTTTACAAATTCAGGAAACTGGACTTCTTGGGGTTTTACAATTTCATATGGTATTTATTTGTCATTTTCCCTTTTTTATATAGACTTTTCCTGTTTTTTTTTTTTTTTGGTTATGCTGGAAGTGCCTTGTATATTATATTATAACATATATAATATAGCTTTGATATAGGCCATCAAGGTTGATTACAAAAAGTCCAAAAATTTACCAGACAGAACATAGTGAAAGTGAAATAAGCTACGATTTCTTTACACTTTGGGTTAATGGGCTTCACCACAACAAACCAAAGACCACTTCATAAGTTCACCTTAGTATTTATTTTTTTAAAAATAATACAGGCCAACCCATGGGTTAGACTGACTGCCCTGCATTTTTTCAGGCTTGAAAACCCCAACCCTAACCTTGTCATAATCCACGGGCTACAGGTTGAGCCCGTTTTACTAACTCTAATACCATCTATCTTTATGCGGAAAGCAGTGTTTTCGACTATAATATTGTGTAATACACACATTCATTAATTAAATTATCTTATTTCTATTGGAAATTAAAAGAAAATATCATGGTATCAATTGAAACCCCAACAAATGAATTTTTGACTCTAAATTTATGAGGATAATTAATCTGCAGGTCTTTATAGTTTTAACCGATTTTTAATTAAATACCTATATTTTTTTTCCTTTTTATCAGGTCTTATTGTTTCACAGGATTTTTAATTGGGTCCTTATATGGATTTAATTTATTAATTTTAATTGCAGGTTAAATCAATGACTAATATTAAAATATATTTTAAGAATAAACAATTTAAATCAATAATTACATAAATATTTAATATACTTAATTAGTAATCCTTAATCAACTAATTATAATTCAATTCAATTTTTTGAAAAACAAATAATAATATTATTATTATAATTCATATTTTATAATTTTAAAATTAATAAAAATAAATAATAAATAATATAATATAATTATGAGGATTTTTTAAATTTTAATTATAATAATAAATTTCTCTAAAATAAAATAGAATTATAATTAATTAATTAAGAATGACTAATTTATTATATTCATTATTTTTTGAATTATATAATTATTCATTTAAATTTATTGTGGAGAGCCTTCGGTCTCCACATATCGTTGCTCCTCCTTCGGTCTCCACATATCGTTGCTCCTCCTTCGGCCTCCACAGCACCATCGACGGCATCTTCCCCACTGGTGGAGAGCCTTGACATTAAGAAGCAAGAAGGCTTTGCGGAGCTCCTTGTTGTGAACTAGAGCCTAGAACCGGACCTTCACCTTCTTCTTTTTCCATCACCTATTGATTCACTTACTCTTTTCTTATTGTCTGAAGATATGAAACTCGCCACCTTGAAAGGAGGCACCGCCAATTAAAGTTCAGTCGACTTCTTTTATTTTCTTTTTATATAAAAAACAGACTCTATGACTTAGTCAACTTAGTTAGGTCAATGATCACATCTCCATACTAACGCTTACAATATTAATTAATAATAAAATTATAATATTATCGCAATATTTTAGTATAAAATCAAGTGATATTCTCTTATATATATCGCCTTCAATCCTCATACTCTTCATTCAGCACCCTTATTGCCTCTGTATATATTTTCGTTCTATCATAGGTTGGATATGATCCGGTAATATAAATAGTAAATATCAGGTAAATATAAAAGAGACACATCAAGTTGAATGCATAATCACTGTGGTTGTTTTGTTTTATTAAGCATCTTATCTACAGTAATATTCATCTTTCTATTTTCATCGGTAGTACACATTCTCGAGTGCAGTACAGTTTGAATCGTGAATATTGACACCTGACAATGACTTTTTATTCCATTATTCATTGATAACACAACACTTATTGGTTATTTCCTAAACCACTGACACATGATGGTTTGGTCCCAAAAAAAAAAAAAAAACTGCTCACAAACGGTAAATAAAGTAAAAAAGCTTGACTCTAAAAATTTACCAGCCAATTACTTCGTCTTAACACGGATTCGAAGCAGTTTGCAATTACGAAGTTAGTTTTGGTTTGGATTTTAAACTGAAGAAAAAAGAGATACGTACTTGGTAGTAATTTATGAATATTATAAAATAATTAATTGAAGTAGAAGAAGTGAAAAAAATTGTTGTCAATTGTGTGGGCAGACAACAGTTTGTGAATGAATGGGACACAATCCCATTGTGGCATATTATTAAACATACATGCGTGAAGATAACATGTCAGTTCAATTCAAATAATTGAACCAAAATGTGACAAAACTTTAAAAAGGACGTGTCTCCTTTTGTGAAATTTCTCATGAACATACTATTTTATCTCTGTTCATGAAAGATACAACTTCCTGTTTTTTCTTTTTTCTTTTGAAAAATTGTATTTAAGTCCCAGAAAAGAGGAAATATGACAAAATGATCAATTGAAATTTTAAAATTGCATTTAAGTCACTTCATACTTGTTTGCAATAAATTCAAGTTGTCAAATGACCATGAACTTGTCAGTATAGCTCTTATGGACCTGTCAGTGGACGTCTTTGAACTAATTAGTAGACATTCATGGACTTGTCAACGGAATTAGAATTTGTTGCAGAATTTTTTTTATGAAACTTAAATGTAATTTTAAGATTTTAAGAGACTATTTTATTATATTTTTTCTTATTTAGGATCTAAACGGAGTTTTCCCATATTTTTTTACCTTGTTTGTAGCATGTATGAGGTTAAAGAGACAGAGATCCCTTTTATGCAAATAAAACCATTCATCGTATTCAAAAGGGTAATGATAGGCATCCCCTCCAATCATCCATTAGTTATCACCGTGTGGTTTTTATATTTCTACCTTATAGAATCATGTTGAATCATTATTAAATTTATGAGTTTATAACTTTATATAAGTGTGTTTAGGGTTTTTACATTTGTAATTTATAAAATTATGTTAACTTATTATTAAACTTGCAAAAACTCTTTCATTTGGATAATGTTCGGCGCCTTTGTATATGATTTATAGAATTTTCTTTAGTGAGTATGACAAATTTATGACTGTTGATAGATTTAATTATACACTCATACTTATTTATTAATAAAAATAAACTCTTACAAGTTTACATCACTATTATGAGTTTGCTTCAACACTTGAATTTGACAACTTTGGTTATCATTCAATCCTTACTCTTTACACAGTTAATTTGACTCTTAATTTACTCAGTACTTAACTAATAAAAAATGATAATTATTTATTTACAGAGAATTATAGTAAAATTAGGCTTAAAACTTTAAAGTCCTTGGAGTTTTTTTGGTAAGGGATTAAATTTGGGGTCTATTGTGCTGTCTTCATTTGATCAAAACTCTTACCATTAGTACTAAACATCATTACCACATCAACAACACGTCATTATTAAAATCTCTGATCCGAAACACGGGTCTAAGGATTGATTTCTTGACGAAAAAGTTGCAAAGATCCTTATCCAAGATGACTATATATAACTTTAAACACTAAAATTTATGCTTTCCATTAATAATTTTAAGAATGTAATTTAAATTGCAAGATAATAGCTATGATTTTTATGTTGACATGAAAAGATATCTACGAATTAAAAAGACACACAAAAAAGATGACAAATTTATACATATCTATGATTGGCAAATAACTTATTACTCTATCGAGTCTTAAATATAAGTCAAAGTCACCATTTTTTGAGATATCAAATAAACTAATTAAATTACTTTAAAATATTTATATTTATCATTTTTTTTTCTAAACTATTTTTCTTAATATATAAACTGATATATAATCTAATGATAAACAACATGTGATATGATTAAGTAATTTATTTATCTTCCTTAATCTTTTCAAAAAGATTATGCTCTGTTTTATATTTAGGACCAAAGAAAGTAATATGAGAGTTTCAATGATTTAATCATTTTTTGAGGTTAAAAAAGTAATTCAATCGCTTACTTTCAGATTCACATGGCCAAAAAAATCCATTTTGAGAGAGTGAAGTTCACGAGCTTGTGCACATATATAGTAATGATTTAATGAAACTCCAAACCACTAATTATGAAATGATTAGACTGTGGATTAAATGAAGGAAGGCTATTGGGAGTGCAGAAACAGATCACTTTCGAAGAGGGGTTGCTGAATTTTGCGAGGAGACATGCTCAAACAAATTAGGGGCCCAGAGAAACTAGTAAGTCATAAATGTTAATTATGAAGATATTATGCGGCCGATATAGAAGAAAGTGACACAGATTAACATTATGAGAGCCGAGATTATGGCCTTGTTAGTACTAATTGGAAATGTGACCACATTTAAGCCGTCTTTGCACATTATGTGGTATAACTGCTTTATTAGTAGACACTTTGCACTTTAAATCATTCATCAATTGAGACTTGAGACTAGGGTGTTCATGATGCCTATGACCCTGTGCGCTTGCTCGAACCCACAAAAAAATCGCCTTGCCTAGTCTAAGAAAAAAAAGCTCAGAAAAAATTGGGCTGGGTATTTTTGCAGGTAGGGTTGGGCATTTGGCAAGGTATGTTGCTCTACCCATTTGGCCCTGTCCGGTAGTATATATAGTATTTGTACTATATATTTTTTATTTTCACTTATGGGTTTTTGACTATTTGTTAAGATATATGGTTGTCTTTTTTAATTTCAATACTCAATTTGTAGACTTATTTTGGAATATTCCAAAGTGTAGAATTATGGATATCATTTGAAGTTTGCAATATTGTTTATTAGGTATGATTGCAATTGTTTTTTTTTTTTTTCACATAGAGTGTGGCAGAGTATTGCCACTTAGTCAGGGAGGGCCCACCATGCCCAAAAATGTTAGAGCTTCTATCGTTCAAGCCTGGGCACTGAACTACATTTTATTGCCCAATGATTTTTCAGGCAGGGCAACAGGCAAGGGTTTCGCCCTACCCAGCTTTGCCCATGAACACCTCCTACTTGAGACACACCAAATTCTACCTTCAGGTCTAATTATAAGCCCAAATTGTTTTTTTAGAGAGATTAATGAAATTAATGAAATACTTTATAGTATTTTTTTCTCTAGACTAATTATTTTGACTAATAAACTAATATACTCTTTCTGGTCCTAATTATAAAACTTAGTTGACTTTTTTTGGAGAAATTAATGAAGCTAATGAAATTACTTTAGAGTATTTTTTTCTTCAAACTAATTAGTTTAACTAATAAACTAATATATAATCTAAGGATGCATAACATATAAAATGATTAAGTAACTTATTTAGCTTTCTTAATCTCTCCAAAAAAAGTTAACTAGATCTTATAATTAGGACCGGAGGTAGTATACTATAACGATATACAACATATGATATGATTAAATAACTTATTTAATTTCCTTAATCTCTCCAAAAAAAACTCAAGTTGGTTTTATAATTAGGATCTGAGGGAATAACTTATTTAATTAATTAATTTTTAATTTTTGTTTTTTATGAGAATATAACAAACAAAAAAGGAGTCATGATCAGATAGAGAAGGCATACAATGATGGGTTTATAGGCACATAAGTTTGCCCTGCAACAGGACAAAGGTGGAGGTACCATCTACCTTTATGTGGAAAGGGGCTTGTGACAACCATCCCTGCTTCATTCATAGCCACCAGTCTTCCTTTCATTGTTATGTATGTCTAGTGCTTCAACTAAACTTGTTTTATGCATTGCAAAACTTATCTAACTAGCTTATGACAATAAATACATGTCCCAAAGTGAAGTCCAATTTTTTTTATTTTATTTTTTGAAGTGTACATAACATTTTTTTTAAAAAAAAAACTAATCTGCAAGTCTTTATAGTGTTTATTTTATTTTTAATCAAGTTTTTGTGCTCTTTTATCGGTCACTTGAAATTACAGAAATTTGACTGAAAAATAAAGTGAAACAACAAGTATATGATAAAAAGTAAAATAATATAGGGATCTGACAAAAAATTAAGTGAGATTATGATGACTTGCATGTTAATCTAGATATAGAATTATACAATATCAGGGCATGCTTGTCTGCGGGCCGTTATAGCGTTGTTATGGGCTCTTCCATGCAAAGCCCATAGGCCCACGACTGAAATAGTGGGCCTCTGCTTCTTTTAACGAAAACGGGCCACAGCTAGCCTCTCAACATGTCCTTTTGTACAAAGAGGTACTGACTAGGCCCAAGCTTAATGATAACTTCTGTCAACGGTTAGAAAAAAGATTTCTCAATTGGATAGTTGGTTAACGCGTCGACCTTTATTTCAAAAGGGGAGGTTTGATATCCGTTGATCGATATGAATGCCTCATTAATGGGCAACTCTTTGAGCCTGGAGGCAAACATTGGTCCTAGTGGGATACCGTTGTCTACCCTCATCCAAACTTTTCTTTACCCAAAAAAAAAAAGTTAGAAAAAACATAAACGAGAGTGACTAGCAATAATTTGAAAAAGAAAATCATAAATGTAGACAATATATATCGTAGTATTATTAGACGGCGTGTGGGACGAGATTTTTATCCGCAGCGTCTCGGATGAGTTTGAGGGATAGTTGGAAGTCGTCGCAAAGCAGATGAACGTCAGAAATAACGGTTGGATCCGCCGCTATAGAAAGGGTCATCTTGTTATAATAGCTCTGGAAATGGATGGTCAGTGCCTGCAACTGCATCACACATACACAATAATGAATCTTAATTAACAGCAAAAAAACTGATATTGAAAGGGAAGAATGTTACAGACATGAGGGTGTCCATATGTAGAAGGAGCAATGTAGGCCAAAGGATGGCCAAAGCAGCTAATTTCTTCCATGGGACCAACCACGTTAGAGAAGGCCATGGTTGTGTTTGAGAAAACTCTCCTTATTATTGCTGAAGCCACCTGTCTCCTCCACCACAATACCATAATATAATTACTACACTAGGCGCAGATCATCATCATTGTTGGAGCAGGTTTTGAGTAACATAGATATACCTTGATTCCGAGCAAGTTGAGGACCAGTTTAGCACAGTAAAAAGTGCAGAAAGATTCTAGAGAGTGCTTCTTGCGATCGATCATGGCTTTGGCTTGACCAACATACTGTAAAGGATCATCATCTTGAGAAATAATGGGAAGAGGCACAATAACCAACCCTAAACGATTACCCCATCCCCATCTTGCCTTTGATTTCTCTCGCATCATGTCTGCCAGCTCCTGTATGTAATGCACTTACTATAATATTATTGAAAATCATCATCTTCATAATTCTTAGTAAAAGAAATAAAAAGAACGAGCAGAGGAATAAGGAATGCTCACCTGGATTCCTGCATTTGGTCTAACGTTAAACATAATCGTAGCCCTAAGCCGAAGTTTGCTGAGCTTATGACTATGATTTGATCTTTGCTTTCCATATTCTTCCGCAGCTCCTGTTCCATCAATTTGGTGCATACATATTCAATTTCAACTCTCTGATTCGGAAATATGCATATATCTTTTTATATTGAGACTCACCGTATGTTCGATTTAAGTAACGAGTCAGACCAGCTTGTGTTACTCCCAATAAAACGTCATTGATGGTCTAAATATCCTCCATTCATTTAACAAAATAGAAAAGTCAATCACAAAAGCCCGTTTCAGCTGCTTGAGCATTTGTCTGTATGGAAGAATATATACCCAGGTATATTTATCTAATCTGATTAAATTAAGGAAGTTAGTTTATACTTAACATGACATGTAATTTCTAAAATGTCCTACTTATCTTCCTCAATTTCCTCTCATTCTTATTATTATTGAGATTCCTAGGAAAATTAGAAAAATAATGACAAATTTGAAAATTACGACTTATATTTAGTATGAAAAACAACGCCTAAATATAAGGAGCAGTACCATTTTCATAGCAGTCTTGACAAATTTGACGTCATCCAAACAGAGGTGACGGTGGACGAAACGCATCGTATGAAGCTCCGCCCCAGCAGGAGCACCTTTGAGAGGAGTATCTGAATCTCTGAGGAACAAGACAGTCAAAGCAAACATCACCAAGTCAACGAGAGTGTTCCAAAGCAACGGCACAATACCCCAAAGGGCCGACAAGAACCGCCATAAGGAGCAACCACCGGAAAGACGGCGGTGGTCGGAGGTAGTAGTAGTTTTGCTCAAGACAGGCACAGTTGGGAGGGCAAGTGGGTCGGAGGTTTTGCGAGAAGCAGCAAGAAGAAGGGACATGAGAGAGGCACCATCTCCCAAGGAATGGTGGATTCGCAAGACGCAGACAGCTTCTGATTCGGAGGTTCTGAGGTTGATGAGGAGGTGGATTTCCCACAGAGGCTTCGATATGTCTAGTGGAGTTTTTGTAACGTTAGAAACGTAGTCTTCAAGGAATCGGTCAGCTTCGGGAAAGTCAAGATGGGGCTCTGTTTCTGCAACTATGACGTGGTCTTCTAAGTTCACTGTAGTTGGATTCCATCTCCATTTCCTCCCCTCCTTTACCTGTCCCCAAGAGGTTACAAGTTAAAACAGCCCAACGTACAGAATACTCTATGTGAAATTTCCTTGCCCAGGCATGGTTTTTATAGGAGAAACTTGAAAGTTTGAAAATCCTGTGTTACTGTCAATTGTCAAATGCAGCCTATAAGGCTCGTTTTTATATCGTGAGAATATATGAGAAAACAAAACTCCCATATCTCTGGTCTTTGTTTCCTTTTATTCGTCCACGTCAAAGCTAATGCAGTAAAGGGACTTATCGTTAATACCAGAAAATAATATAACTTCTGCAAGATAAATAATTAAAGTAATAAAATATAACAAGGCTAGTTAGAACAATAATAATTATATTACTCACGTCTTAAATACTTTACTTTTTCAAAATTAAAGAAATAAATAAGTTACTTAATCATATTATATGTATTGTATTAATAGATTATATATTAGTTTATAAATCATATAAGGGAAAAATATTTCTCCTCTCACTGGAGATAGAGTTATCTCCAGTGATTCTAAAACTACGTCGTTTTGAATTAATGAATGATGTATTTATAATTTCAGGTGAATTAATAAAGGGGGTTTCTGTATTTGCACTCTTCATTAATTCACCTAAAATTACAAATACACCCTTCATTAATTTACCTGAAATTACAAATACACCCTTCATTAATTCAAAACGACGTAGTTTTAGGTTACTGGAGATAACTCTATCTCCAGTGACAGGAGAAATCCTTTACCCATCATATAAAACAATTTTAAAAAAGATAAAAACTTTAAAATAATTTAATTAACTTTTTTATCCTTAAAAAAAACCGAAGGTAATAAAAAATATTAAAAAATGATAAAAAAAATATCACTTTATATTTATATTAACAACAACAGTAGTAGGGTAATAGGATTAATAAAAATAATAAAAAATAACTAACAACACATTTTTGTTAGGTTTCAAATATTGGCAAGCATCTCAACAGGGTTATGTAGGAGTAAGTACATGTTCTCTCGAGTCTAAAAGAGAAAACCAAGTTTAATTAGGAGCATGGCCCTTCCATAGACGGTGACCACCGAGAAACCGCACTATATTAGTCTATACTGGTAGGACTGTACATCCATTGACCAAAGCAAACTCCATTTTCGCGGACAACATCACATTGTTTTTGGCGATCAGGGAGGGAAACAAAGTCAAACAAAAACAAACTGAGAAATAAGGAAAAAATGGTGGTGGGTACCAGAATGCTGGAGAACCTGGGATGGTTGAGCAGAGTATTGATTAAGCCTTGCTTGACGACTTGAGGGTCGATCCTTGTCTTCACTCCTATGACTGCAATTACATAATACTCGAAGCCAGGCGCGTGGAATATCCTCGATCCTGGACTCACTGCCTCCCCCTCTCCCCCCTTACCCATCGTCTTTCTTCTGCTACACTTTCTGCCTTTTCGAGGATAATTATGAACTGCTTCTGTGTTTTATTTCTCTGTGCTCCAAGTTACCAACTCGTGTTGTTTTATCCGTGAACTGGCAATGGGGAAACTACCGTTTTTGATTCGACCCAATTTTTAGGTTAGGCGGGAGCCCATAGGCACTGATCTGCCGTTCTTTATAGTGGCACAACGACTAGAATCTTCTGATCCAGGCCAAGTGATAATCAAAAGAGGAGTTTTTAACATGTAATTCTATTAGTCAGATGCCGAACTCATATGAATGGGACCATGGGTATCCCTATCTGCATTTTACCCTATCAGAAAAGGAGAGAACGAGGAAAGCTTTTCGATATGGATATCTTTTGCCACCCCCACCATCAAGTTGGGGGTGTAGCTCATATGGTAGAGCGCTCGCTTCGCATGCGAGAGGCACGGGGTTCGATTCCCCGCACCTCCATTTTTCTCTAATCGTCTTCAATTTGTGTTCCACTGTCGTTTGACGGCCCAAAACTCCAACACGGATTATATTATATTTATGTGGATTTTTGTTGCACTTTTGTTTGACGGCCCAAAACACCACCACGGATTATATTATATTTATGCGGATTTTTCTTGCCCTTTTGTTTGACGGCCTAAAACACCACCACGGATTATTTTATATTTATACGGGGAAAATCCTGTTCAGGGCCTTTTTACTAAAAACATGTGAAAAAAGCTCAAAAACTCTGAAAATTCGAAAAAAGACCCAGGTTAGTGGGGGGTTGATTTAGTTGTTATTGAGGTACTTATATAGTTGTTAACTAGGCTGATTTAGTTGTTAAAAATAGATTTTGAAATTCCGGAAAAGGCTCAAGGTGAGTTGTTAATGGAACTGATATAGTTGTTAGCGGGGTACTGATATAGTTGTTAACTTAGCAGATTTAGTTGTTAAAAATTTTTAGTTTTAACAACTAAATCAGCCCAGTTAACAACTATATTAGTACCCCGCTAACAACTATATCAGCCCCATTAACAACTCATCTTAAGCCTTTTTTAGAATTTCAGAATCTTGGGCCTTTTTTCAAATTTTTAGAGTCTTTGGGCCTTTTTTCGCATTTTTTTTGGTAATATGGCCCAGATTTTCACTATGCGGGCCCTTGTACAGATCAATCGTACGGTCAAAATATCCCCAGATGCCGACACCTGCTGATCGTCAAACCCAACCCAGTTGATCCGTGTTCTTCTTCTTCTCCTACTTCCTCTCGTCTTTTTAAATTTTTATGTGTTTTCCTATGGCCCTTCATTCTTCCACTTCACATCGTCATGGCTCCCGCAGACACAGCCACACCAAAGCTTCACGCCTCCGACATCGGAAGCATCAAAGCCTTCGCCGACTCCAATGGAGACTCCCCAATCCCTTCCTCGTATTATTCTATCGTTGAAGCCAGAGACGACGTCGCTGACCACCTCGCTTCTTCCTTCCCCGTCATCGATTTCTCTCTCCTCACTTCCCCCGACCCTCTGCTCCACGCCGACACCGTCTCCCAACTCGGCAAGGCCTGCGCCGAATGGGGCTTTTTCATGGTAAAATTCCAATCCCTCTCTGTTTTTTTAAAACGTGGGGTTTTCAGTTCTGTCTCCAGTTAACGATGTGTAAATTGACTCAGCTCACAAATCATGGGATCTCGGAGAAGTTGATGAAGGAAGTGATGGACAAATCTCACGAATTCCATAATTTGCCGGTAGAGGAAAAGAAGGAATTCGCCGACAAGGGTCCCTTGGCATCCATCCGACACGGCACCAGCTTCTACCCTGAATCGGAGTTGTTTCATTACTGGAGAGATTACCTAAAGGTCATGACTCTCCCAGAATTCAATTTCCCCCACAAACCTCCTGGTTTCAAGTAAGTTCATATTCAACTCTGTTTTCTCATATGCTAGCTCCCGTACTTAGTAGAGTCAGTTGACATGCTTTTAGAGATTAGAGAAGCTAGTTAAAAAAACAGTTCTTTTTCAAACTAGTTTGTTTGACACTTTGACATGTCTGTCTGAGTTAACGTTATAAACTGTTTTTCAATGTGATTTATGGTAAGTATCTGAAATGAGTTTACATGAACATTAAATTCAAAGATGCCCAAGCTGATGTATAATCAATCTAATGATCCACAACATATATATTGAGTTAACGTGCAAAATTGTCCTCCTCCTTTTGCTGATAAGCAATGTTGTTTTTAGATTGCCCTTTCCCGTTAACAGTCAAGTCAACGTTAGTTTTTTAAATTTTTTAACAGTATGAGGTATTAATATTATTGCGTTTTGAAACTTCTAAGTGAATTGAACCTTAAAAGCTGGGGCAACGAATATTTCCTCAACAAATTTGCACTTTAACCCTAGTTTATTTCACTTCATTAACCATAAAAAAGTCAACTGCGTTATATATATATATATATATATATATTAAGGACATTACTTGGACTGACCTTTGTATAATCCACTCTATGTTACTGTCCGTATAGGGAAGTGGCCTATGATTATAGCAGCAAAACAAGGGCAGTGGCGAGGACTTTGCTCCAAGGGATATCGGAGAGCCTTGGATTAGAAGCCAACGCCATTATAAAGTCCACCGGTTTTGATTCTGGCTTACAGATTTTCGTGGTCAACCTGTACCCTCCGTGCCCTCAGCCAGAGCTGGCCTTGGGAATGCCTCCTCACACCGATCACGGCCTCCTCACACTCCTCTACCAGAACGGAATTGGGGGCCTTCAGGTCAACCACAACGGCAGGTGGGTCAACGTCAATCCTCTTCCCAACTCTCTCATCGTCAACACTGCCGATCAACTTGAGGTAACTTAGACGCTTCTATTTCTTTATTTTTTTGGTCAGAGACGCTTCAATTTCCAAACACTCACAATTCACTTACAAACCACTATTTTTATGCATGGGTTAAAACATTGATATTGTTAATGAACTAGGCGGTGAGTAATGGGAGGTACAAGAGCATATGGCACAGGGCGGTACTGAACAACAAAGACACAAGGTTAAGCATAGTGGTGGCAAATGGACCAGACTTGGAGGAGGAGATAGCACCGGCACCGGAGCTGGTGGAGAGAGGGGAGGGAATAAGGTACAAGAAGATGAAGTACAGGGAGTACTTCTCCAAGGTTCAGCAGGTGACGAGGTTAGTGGACACAAGTAGATTGGATAAGGTTCGGATTAATCCTCAAAACTAATGTTGTCAACACTGCTACTAGCAGCTTATGAGAGTTGAGAGCGGCGTTTTATTGTTGTTTGTGTAGGTTTTGTGGTTATTGGTTGGAGTAGTTATTGATTAGGAATTTAAGGTTTCTCATCAACATATTTATTCTTCTGATTTGAAGTTATATATACAATTCACCTATACATGAAGAATCAGCAAACAAAGGCACATTTTAGGCTCTGCAATTTTAAGCTTCCTCTTTCACCTCAGATCCTTCGCCTATTTACAAGGTTACTCTAAGGCGATGGTTTCTCCACTTTTGAACGTTCTCAGTTTTTGTTTTTAATAATTCTTCGTTATAGGGAATGCGTTGTTTCAAGTGATGTAAAACGTGTAAGTGGGTAAGCGATATTGATATTATGGGTGTTGGATTAGTAATAGTCTCACTCAACTCTCAAGTGTGGACTGTGGAATAAATAAGAAAGATTTTTTTTTTTTGTTGGTAAAAAATAAGAAAGAATTAGAATGTGTGATATGGTATTAGGAGCTTCATTGTTTTTAAAAGGTTTGGGCTGTCACAAGATGGGCTTTTTATGGTTCCAAATAATGTTCCTCCGTGCTGGTTTACTTTTACGGCTTCATCCAATTTGAAGTCGGTTAAGTGCTATCTTTAAAAAAAAAAAACAAAGGGACTTGGCTCAACATTGCTTATACATTTCTCTGCTACATCTTCATTCTTCCGCCCAGTGGATCCCAAAATATGAACACAAGGTACGGGAAGTACTTCATTCTGCTGCTCAAAGAATTCCAAAATATGAACATAAAATGGCGTTCTCCATACAACCATATGTAAATTTGGGATTTTTTTTTTACCAAGTTGTTAGTTAAAGTGATGAAAGCAATTCGAATACCAAGAAGCGTAATTGTTGGAAGACGTGAAAACCTTTTTCTCTTTAGCCTTGAGGAAAAGCTTTGATTAATATATATATATATATATATGGGATTTGTTTTTTCATCCACTTCAACAAAGTCAACAAATACTACCAGAATTATCTGAGTTAGGTCTTGTGCCCTATTAGTTAAGTTAATTATTTGTTGAAAAAATAAGTAAATTTGGGATTAGTTTTTCATCCACCTCAACAAAGCCAGCATGTACTTCTAGAATTATCTGAGTGAGGTGTTGGACCCTCCTAGTTAAATTAATTATTTATTAAAAAAGATGTGCTAAATTTCCTTAATAAAAACTCCATTAATATGTGTAATCAACCGTTATTTTTTTAAAAAAATTGTATAAATATAAAAGATAAAGAAGATCAAAGCCTTACATTTAGGGATAAAGTAAGCCCCTTGCCAACGTGAGGTTAGTGAAGGTGATAGGTACATTAGCCCCTTAACCAAAGAGATCTCGTAAACAAAGAAAAATCCCCTTGATAATAGAATTCAATTACTAGTTTCTTGAATAATGGGTAAAAGTGAAAAAAAATTTATTTACTTCATTATATGTAACATGTTTGTTTCTTATATTTTGGACTAAATTAACCCTCTAAAATGTCCACTACATTCAAGGTCAGAGAGAGTAATAAAGATAGAAGGCAATATTATTTTTCAAACTAGAGAGATCTTATAATTATCTCATTTAAGAGAAAAATTGTGTCATTAATGAGAGGCAACAAGGCAAGATTTGTCATCCAAATCTGTGGCCTCTGTCAGACCCCGACATGTTTTGTCTCCACTCTCCACCAACAAACATGAACACGTGCGCAAAATTGGAGCACATGATTAATGCATCGTGAGCACAAAATCATTTTTTTTCTTTTAATTTCGTAATCTTTTTGTAAAATAATATAATTCAAGGGGGCTATCCTGCAATAAAAATAAAAAAAATATATATTTTTTTTAAAAAAACAGAGAGGTTTGGATAGAATCATACATTATCTGGCTTCAGTATGTCATCTTACCACAACATACGAACATATTAAGAAACTGATCAATGACATTTTCAATTACTACTTACATTAATGAAAGTTTTGTTGGTACTTCCAAGGTCCATCAAGTCAGGTCTATTATGGATCTATATTAAGATGGTTTTATTTTCTTTGTGGTGTTTTAATTAAGGCTTGTTTTTTTTTCTAGTAATTATCTCTGCCTATCCCAAACCCAAATAAATGCGGAGATTGTATTAGGGCCTACAACCAATGCAAAAATCTATCAAATCTTATGACTATGGATCAACGACAAAATTATGTCACATTGTTTGACTATATTTATACCTTTTGGATTGTTGTGTTATTGGTGGAGTGGTGTTAGATTGGCCGGAGGCTATAGGATATTGCATTTGATTGTTTAGTGGATCCACTATTATACTTTATTTGGAAAACTATTTATAAATTTTTATTCAAGTATTGTTTTGTGATTCATTTTTGTGTTGGGGTTCAGTAAGTGAAAGACTTGTGGGTTGAGTTTCTAACTCTTAATCTTGTTGTATCCTAGGTTTTGTGATATAGTCCTTGTAGTGGGTTTGTGAGCAGCTTTTATGCCCTAGACCTTGATGTGTATTATTGTTGTTGTATAATGATGTTGCGCTTATGGGCAATTCCGTTGTGCCTTGAGTCCTATTTTAATTTTGTGAAAAAGAAAAAGAAAAACTAGAGGATTAAGTCCTTTAATAACCATGATATTACTTTTGTAGTAGTTTAAATCTCTCTCTCTTTTAAATCATGGTTAGTTCTTGTTAGTCGTTAGTGACTTTAATTCTTTTAGCCATGATAGTCCTTATGAAAGAGTGATTTGTGCCTTTTCTACCATGGTTAATGTTTTCAGAAAAATGGTGTGTTTCTTTTAACTACAGTAGATTTTTAATTGTGTAGCTAAGCTATTTTTTAGCGCGATTAAATTTTTTAAAGCCTTTTTTAAATAAGTCTACTTCTTTTTTTCTACCAATGTAGTATTTGAATGGATTATGTGGGTAAGTGTTGCGAGGAAGGTTTTAATTTTGGACTTCAAGCGACTTTTAATATTTCTTGAGATTCATCCTTATCCCCGAACAAACTGTTGCGTATAATTGATCCAAATCATTTCAAACATATTGCATTGCATTGGCAGATCAAACAAATATACTAGTAGAGAAGAGCAGAAATGGTACCAGAGGAGCATATTTTCAATATTTCAGGATCTACTTATCTCAGATCCGTTGACTGGTACATATGGTCATGATCTCCTAAAATTTCTTGTCACACACAGAAGCTTGAGCTAACAGCAACAACATTAATTTATAGCGATATATTCATGGGCTTTAATGCGTGCATGTGTCTTCTGTGGTGAAAGCAGGAGTCTCTGTTTTTATACAGGGCAAAGAAACGGAATATTAGCTTTCTGCCTTATCTGATTGGGTGCCATGTTTGTTCCTGAATCCAGGTGACCCTATTTGTTCTGGCTATATAGGGTATTTTGAGGAGAGGTTGGAGAATGTGGCCACAAAGCATACTCTTGAGAGCGTTATAATGTCTAATGTGTTTGACGTGAATTCGGAGCCTCGCCATTTGATTTCTTCTGCTGAATTGATCATCAATCGGACTCACTCACCTTGCTTCAAAGTGGCTCATGGGATTCAACAATGGTAGGACCCTACCCTGCCATATCATCACCTTGTTAAATATCGTTACAGGTGATAATTGTAACATCCTGAATTTTGAATCTAATATCTTGAACATAAACCTATCTTGGGAAGACTAGTAGGCTCTATTTTCAGAAAGTGATAAATTTGAAATCAGTATTTTGTGGGACCCATGAATAGTATTTACTATTCATGTATACGTTTTTACTATTTACAAATACGTATTTAAAAAAAAATATATATATGTTACTCGCAAATACGTATTTAATACTTGAAATTTGTGAAATATGAATAGTGTTCACTATTCACAAATACGTATTTACTATTTAAAAATACGGTATTTACTATTCCTAAATACGTATTTACTATTCATGCGGGACCCACAACCAAAATAATTCTTCTCCCGACAGAAACTCTCGTGAGTTTTGAAAATTTTGGCCGCGGGACCCACTCAATAATAATTTATTATTTAAATAATATTATATTATAATAATAAAATAATATATATTATATTATATTATTAAAATATTACAATATTATTAAAATTTTTTAAAAAAACGTTCACGGGGCGGCTAAGAGTCACGGGGTGTTTCTTTTTAATTTTTTAGGAAAAATTACGTAAAACGACCCAGAGACGAAAATTACACTTAAAGACCCATTTTCCAACTATAAATAGACCTTCCATTTCATTTCATTTTTCACAACTTCTAAGAGCCATAGAGAGAGGTAGAGAGAGAGAGAGAGAGTAGAGATATTTGCTTGAGAGTTATAATAGCTGGTTGGTGATTCGGGTATTAGCAAGTAACAGGTAACTCTGAATATTCTTCCTTATACTTGTGAATTATGTATGATTATAAATATGTTTGTTTACTATTTTGGCAAGAATATTTAGAAAATATTTATGGTTTTAAGATCTGGTGTGGGAACTTTGATTTGCAAATCTGCAGAGGTACTATTTATACGTATATTACTATTCACGTATACCGTATTTACTATTCATTTTACTATTCACGTATACCGTATTTACTATTCATTTTTACTATTCACATTTACTATTCATGTTACTATTCACGTATACCGTATTCACTATTCATTTTACTATTCACGTATACATACCGTATGTACTATTCATGTATATACCGTATTTTACTATTCACAGATACGCATAGTATTTTACTATTCACAGATACGCATAGTATTTTACTATTCATAAATACGCATACCAATGTATATAATGGTATAATAATGCATTATTTTTGAGTAAATACATTCATCATGGCGGTTGTTGTAACACCTCAATTTCAATGCCCAAAAACTTTGTCAAAATATTTGTAATACCTCCAACAGAGTTTATCCATATCCGAATCATCGGGTTGCATCACCATTTCCAATAAAATTCATAATACATAATCAAAATAAAATTTCAGAAAAATATTTCAGAGTTCAACACAAAACGGAAGTCTTAGGTTCATGGCAAATAAAATAACATAACATAAACTATAGGAGTACAAAAGAGCCTCCAAAGCTCACTCCATAGGTGCCTTCCCTTGCTCTCTACTAGGATATTCACCTGAAAAATGTTAATATGGGATGAGATTCCACGTCTCAGTAACTACTGAAAGTTTCTACCGTACACAAGCAAATTACATATGACAAAAACATGGGCTAGTTTCAAATATGTTTGTAAATATATATATATATATATATATATATATATATATTATATATATATATATATATATATATATATATATATATATCATAATTTCTCATACAAGAATATTTGCAAAAGTAATCAATATGTCGAATTATGAATTATACAAATATACAATGCAGAATGCAGCCTCCCTTATATCACCGTCCTCCCTTATACCGCTGACTGGAGCCATAGGCTAACTCATAGTCCAATAGAAACTCATTCATTTGACTGAATGGTTCCAAGCCCACCAAAATTTAAGATACACCCGGCCAAATGTATAGAGCTTAAATCTGGACTATGGCTCCCCTCCTTAAAAATAACAACTAAGGAGGTGTCACATGTCCCACAACTCCAATGCAATCCCGGCCAGAGGAAAACATGGAAGATGGGGCCCTAAAAAGGTACCATCCACTGTGCACCGAGTGGTGGCATAAACAATTCTTATCATTCAAATCCCTCCTTACTCCAACCCATCATACAGCCGCCATGATAATTATATCAATAAGATCAAGTATAATAAAACATACTTCCATTTATATCAAATATCATAAAGTGGTAAATCAAATGTCTCATAAAAATTCGTCGGTCTAATATGTCATTCTTGAAATTCAAGGGATCAAACTGTCGTTTCTTAAATTCGGGTCTAAAATGTCATTCTGAAATTCAGGGGCAAAACTGTAATTTTTGCTAGGTACAAAACCATAATACTCAATTATATTATAATACATATAAACCAGTCCATATTAAAAAGTAATTTGTAATCATACACAATTCACAAGTATATGGAAGAATATTCAGAGTTACCTGTCACTCTATAGCTCCCAAAAAGTTACCGCAAGGCTTCCCTACATTCCTTCTACCTCCCCCTCTCTCTCTCTCTCTTTCCCTACCTTTCTGTGAGTCTTGAGTGTTTGTGTGTTGTGAAAGAAATGAGAAGGGATGAGGTATTTATAGAGTTCGGGTCTCAACTAGTTTTCAAAAATCACATGTCCATCTACTACACATCTACCATTTATCTACCATTCATTTGTCCATCTACTACACATCTACCATTTATCTACCATTCATATATCCATCTACCATGTAACTACACATCTCCATCTACCATCTAACTACCATTCATATGTAGCTACCATACATATCTCCATCTACCATCTAACTACTGAATACTCATCTTCCGATCAAATATCACATGCTTATCTACTTCATAACTATCTACCATTCAAGTTAATATCCGATTTCTTATTCGCCCTGCCGGTCACGGAAATGACTTCCGCAAACACCAGCTTCTAGACAAAAATTCATTTGTTTGTAATATGTCTTGGCCTAAGAAACTTAGTTCATGGTTTTCTAGATAGGATTTAATTTCTATCAGTTCTCTCTCTTTTAGATCATTAATGGTACTTAAGTGTACTTTGGTCATTTATGGTAATTTCCCCAGAGTACAAAATACTCCCGTGACATTTTTTTAATATTTTAATGAATAGTAAATACGTATATGTGAATAGTAAATACTATTCATGTACGTATTTGTGAATAGTAAACACTATTCATGTCCAAAAATTACTGATTCCAAATTCGTCATTTTCAAAAATAGGGCCTAGTAGTCTTCCAAAAATAGGCTTATTTTCTAGTCTTTAGGTCCAAAATTCGGGATATTACAGTTGTATTGTGATGGGTGGTGTAAGGAGGGAATTGAATGATAAGAATTGTTTATGCCACCACTCGGTGCACAGTGGATGGTACTTTTCAGGGCCCCATCTTCCATGTTTTCCTCTGGCCGGGATTTCATTGGAGATGTGGGACATGTGACACCTCCTTAGTTGTTATTTTAAAGGAGGGGAGCCATAGTCCAGATTTAAGCTCTATACCTTTGGCCGGGTGTATCTTAAGTTTTGGTGAGCTTGAAACCATCCAGTCAAATGAATGAGTTTCTATTGGACTATATGTTAGCCTATGGTTCCAGTCAGCGGTATACGGTTGGAAGGGGATATAAGGGAGGCTGCATACTGCATAGTGCATTCTGAATTATTCAATAAAGAATGATGAGTATTTTATAAAGATATTTGATGTGAACTACTGTAAATCTAAAAAAATATCTGTGTATATTAAATCCATTTTTTTTACTATCTACTATTTTTGTCATATGTAATTTGCTCGGGTAAGGTAGAAATATTCAGTAGTTACTGAGACGTGGAATCTCATCCCATATTAACATTTTTCAAGTGAATATCCTAGTAGAGAGCAAGGGAAGGCACCTATGGAGTGAGCTATGGAGGCTCTTTTGTACTCCTATAGTTTATGTTATGTTATTTTATTTGCTATGAACCTAAGACTTCCACTTTGTATTGAACTCTGAAATATTTTTCTGAAATTTATTTTGATTATGGATTAAACTTTATTTGAAACGGTAATGTAGTCTAATGATTTGGATAATGATACACCCTATTGGAGAAATTACAAATATTTTGGCCAAGTTTTGGTTAATGAAAATGAGGTGTTACAATAATAACTTGACAAGGTTTTAGGTGAAGTGAGGCTTACTTGTTCATTCACATAAATTTTACTCTCCTTACTTCACCTAAAGATAAACCATGCACATGCAAGTCCTTAACATGGCTTAGAAAATAAATCATTTAGTGATGGCATGCATCAAGTGGTAATAAGTAGAGAATATAATGACGAGATATACAGCGGCGGAACCAGAAAATTTTTTTAGCCCGGGCCAAAAAATAAAAAAAATATTGAACTACTCCCTTTAGTTTTATTATAATGTACTAACTAACAAGTATATTTAGTCCTTTTTATAAGGTACTTGCTTGTTTTTAAATAGTATTAAATATTTTTATGTATATTCATACTTAAAAAGGTACTGAGTGAGAGTAATAATTAATAAAAATTAATTATTACTCTTTTCTTGAGCAAAAAAAAAAAGAGAGAGTAATAATTAATATAATATTAGAGTTTAGTATAATTAATAAAGATAATATTGAAAATTACTTAAATTTTAGGACAAATTTAATGACTTTAATTGTTTTTATTGAGTTGTGAGAATTATTAGCTGGTTCCTTAAATAAGGACCAGAGGGAGTATTTACTAAATCGTATCAAATAATCTTGAAAATACAAATAAATAATAACTGATAATTGTAAATCAAAACAATAGGTAAGATAGTACTAATTTTTTCGATATCTCAAACAAGAATTTTACTTTCTTTTCACAGCCGAATGAGTAATGAAACAAACATTATCTTGACAGAGAAGATAAAAAATTAGTTGGGGCCAAATTTGTGGCCAAATAAAATATTATATAATAAATACATATATTTTCATAAATTTTATAAGATCAGTCGGGACTTAACCCCAGCTAGCCATCAAGTAGTTCTGTCACTGGGGATATATGGTAAATATTGATTATGTAGTAGCAGATTATGCTTTGATAATCAATACTCAATACACGATTTCTATCCCAAGTTAAATGACATCACCAACATATAAAAAGAGCAACATATTTGAGATCGCTAGGATTGAAAAGCCCACGTATATTGATATACCATTAAAGGAAAGACAAGTTTTGGTCATGATGATGTGGATGGTAGAGATAGATAAACAGCGGGCCAAAAATTTCCAGTACGTGGGAGATATATTGATTTAATACTATGTATACTGTTGAGAATATTGACAACATATATAATGTTTTATGTATAGTGGGATACTGGGATATATGTGTCAGTCGGTTTTCACTGTCCAAGCTTTAGCAGTTGGGGATAAGCATGATAGAGAGAGATTCTAGACTTTCGGGGGAATCTGACTCGTTTAAACAAGTAGTGATCCCTGGAATCTCTTACCATAGTTTTCCCAGACACAAGCTAACAAGGGTATATGTACAATTCACCTATACATGAAGAATCAGCAGACAAAGGCGCATCTTAGGCTCTGCAATTTTAAGCTTCCTCTTTCACCTCAGATCCTCATATCTCGCAGCATCCTTCGCGCATTTACAAGGTTCGTGGTATAGGTTATACTCTGTGGCGATGGTTTCTCCACTCTTGAACGTTCTCACGTTTTGTTCTTAATAATTCTTCGTTATGGGGAATGCGTTGTTTCCAGTGATGCAAAACATACAAGTGAGTAAGCAATGATGCGATATTGATATTATGGGTGTTAGACTAGTAATGGTCTCAACCAGTGGTGGATTGGGAGTGCCCCAAATTTTTTTTAAAGAAAAGTTTTAAATGTAATAAAAAACCAAATAATATAAATTAGAAAAGGAAAGTATATCAAAAAAACATTCATAAAATCAAGTGAATACTGATGATGTAATAAGAAAGACAGTCATTTTACAAATCTGTCATTTAGAAAAGCAAGGCTAAGTACTGTTAGAAATGCAGCTACATAAATTACAATGAATAGTGAACACTCAATAAGTTCAAGTACGTATATTTTAATAACAAAAGTATATTACAATAAAAAATAATTACAATGCTATCCTTTTAGACCTTATTTTTTGGAATTTCATCATAATTATCTTATTACCAATACTATCAAATACATCTTTAATAAAAAAAAAAAATTGGAAGAGACAAATTCAATAACTTGCATCCGCCTCTGGTCTCACTCTCAACTATCAAGTGTGGAATAAATCAGAATGAAATAGATGTGTGATATGGTATTAGGAGCTTCATTGTTTTTAAAAAGGTTTGGGCTGCACGAGATGGGCTTTTTATAGTCCAAAATAATGTTCCTCTGTGCTGGTTTACTTTTATAGCTTTGTCCAATTTGAAGTTGGTTATGAACTATTGAGCCTAGTCCTTTAAAAAAAAAAAAACAAAGCAATTTTGAGCCTAGTCCCTAGGCACCCATCCAACACGTCACAAGCTTCTTCCGTCAAGTCAGAGAAGGTTCATTGCTGGAGAGATTACCTCAAGGTCATTACATCCACACAATTCAATTTCCCACACAAACCTCATGGTTTCAAGTAAGTTCATGAGCCCTCTCTGTTTCCCCTGTTTCTTGGATTAGCCTTTGTATAACTATAATCCACTCCATGTTACTGTGTGTACAGGGAGGTGGCTTATGACTATAGCAGGAAAATCAAAGCAGTGGTGAGGACTTTGCTCCAAGGGATATAGGAGAGCTTCGGATTAGAATCCAAGGCCTTGGTGGACTGCACTGGTTTGATTCTGGTTTGCAGGTTTTCGCCGTCAACTTGTATCCTCCGTGTCCTCAGTCAGATCTGGCCTTGGGTCTGCCTCCTCACACTCCTCTACCAGAACGGAATCGGAGGCCTTCAGGTCAAGCACGACGGCAAGTGGGTCAACGTTAATCCTCTCCCCAATTACCTTATCGTCAACGTTGCAGGTCAACTTGAGGTTACTCCCATATCGTCAATGTATATGTATATGTACAGATTCACGAGAATGTGTTCAACACGATTTGTGTTATAGGTCTTTCTAATGAATGTATTATTGTAGTGATTAATTAGAGAAAATTTTGAAGCTAGGATTTAGAGTAAATTTTGAATTTTGACCATAGATAACTATAAAAATTTAGAAGCAAGCTAATAGTTAATTTTCATCAATTTAGATTTATCATTTAACTATTATGAGAATTTTATATTAGTATTTTATTTAAAAAGTTTATGGTTTAGAAGCAAGCTAATGATGTTGGGCTTGTGGACGACTCCCTTGTACCCTGGATCCTATTTTAATTTTGTTGTGATGAATTCAATACTGTTTTTGTAATCAATGGGGTTAGCACAAGTGGTAAGCGTCTTGTGTCGCTTAAGTAAGCTCTCGAGTTCAAGTCTTGTGAATGCAGAAAAGCCCCATTGGGAGACCCTCCTACCATAGCTAGGTGCGTGACGCGGGTCGGATCTGAATTAGTCAGGACGAAGCTCTAGATATCGGATAGGCAACAAAAAAAAAGGAGTTTTTGTAAAAAAGACAACAAAAAAAACTAGAGGATTTAGTCCTTTACTAATACTTTTGTATTAGTTTTATCATGATTAATTCTTACAGTGGCTTTAATTCTTTTAAATATGAGAGTGGTTATAAAAAAGTGGTTTGTGCCTTTTTTATCGTGGTTGATGCTTTCCAGAGGAATAGTGTGTTCCTTTTAGGCACGGACTGTGTAATTAAACTTTTCACTACCATGGCTGAGTTTTACAAAGCCTTTATAAATAAACTTGCTTCTCTTTGTACAAAGGTAGTTTTTGAATAGATTATGTGTCTAAATTATGGACAAACGACTAATAGTGCTTCCTGAGATTCATCCTTATCCCCAAACAAACTGTTCTATATAATTTATCCAAATCATTCCAAACATTGGCAGATCAAACAAAGACTTACAGAGAAGAGCATAAACGGTATCAGAGGGGCAGGTTTTCAATATTTCAGGACCAACTTATCTCAAATCCGTCGACTGGTGTGTATAAATGGTGTTTCTAAAAGTACTTTGGCAAAAAGCAACAATATTTAAACAGTTATATTTATAATTTTACTGTTTATAATGCATGCATGCAGGAATAACGCAAGCCACAAAAGGTGCGTGCTTGCAACTTGCAAGCTTGATTCAAGGAGTGCACGTTCATGAACAAGACCGCCGAGAGAAATGGACCAAATCCCAATGTCTGGCCTTACCCTGGTGGCACTTGTTCCACTTTCATCTCATTGAAACTCTCTTCGACACCGACGGAGCCGTCCTCGAACTCAACTCCAATTCCGTTAACGTCAACGTCATCAATTCCCCCAAATACGTCATCGCCTTCCGAGGAATCATCACCACCAATCTGGCCCCACCTCTTTATGAAGACACCCTCTTATGTCTCAGGTCCTTTTTCGGCACCCTCCACAACAGCACCCGCTTTCGCCACGGTTCAACACTGGACCAGCGGTGCCCCCAACGTCTGGCTCACCGGTCACTCCTTAGGCGCCGCCATAGCTCTGCTTGCTGGCAAGGACATGGCCATGTCAGGTTGTCGTCTTCCCACCTACCTCTTCAACCCTCCCTTCCTTTCGGCTACGTTGGAGACCACGATGACTAGTAACAGCCCGATATAGCGTCGAGGAATTCACATTGCCTCTTCAATGGCGAAAGCTGGGGTCTCTATTTATTTATTTATTTACGGGGCAGTGAAAAGGAAGATCAGTTTTCAGCCTTATGTTATTGGGTTCCTAGTTTGTTCTTGAATCCAGGTGACACTATTTGTAGTAGTTATATTGGGTATTTTGAGCAAAGGTTGAAGATGAAGCGGCCTTGCGCTAAAGCACTGGAGGATGTGGCCACAAAAGATACTCTTAAGAGTCTTATAATGTCTAATGTGTTTGACATACGTGGATTCTCTCCTTTTCCTTCCTCCTCAGAATTCCTTAGAATCCCATTTAGATCGTCCAAATCTTGATTAAAAATAAAAAAAAAACTTTTGTTTTTTTGGAAAAAGACAAAACTTAAATTTTTTTTTAAAAAAATCTAAACCGTTGGATCAAGATTTAGACGGTCCAGATGAGATTCTGAGGGAAATGAAAAAGGGGGAAATCTGCTTCCCGTTTGACCGTTTGACATAAACTCGGAGCCTGGCCATTTGATTCCTTCTGCTGAGTTGATCATCAATCAGGCTCACTCACCTTGCCTCAAAGTGGCTCATGGGATTAAACAATGGTGGGACCCTACTCTGCTTTATCACCCTGTTATATATCGTTACAGGTGATAATAACTTGACAATTTATTTATTTTTTCTTAATTTATTTTTTACTTTTGTAAATAGTTATTTGTTATTTTTTTTTTCATGTTGAGATGAAGACTCCATTGATTTTATTAATGCAAACATAGAAAAAATAATTAAAAATTTTATTAATTCTTTAAAAATATATATTTTTAAATAAACGTGTTTATAAATACTTATGAAAAAGTATTTGAAAAATAAAAAATTAAAAATAATGTAAGTTATATAATGTCTCAAATTTACATTATTAATAACCTATGGCAAACCAATCATGACGTCGTGGCAAAAAACAAAAACAAAATAAATATGTTTTTAGTTTTTTAAGAGAATACAAAATAAATAAATTTCAACAAAGATGATAAAATTTAAAATTTTCAATATAATAGAGACTAATAAATTTTATAACATATTGTAAATTTTGAACATATATATTAGAATGATTTCTGTTAGTACGAAAATTATCTTTAGGCAAATATAAATACTTATTCATTTGTTGAAAGAGGGGTATTTTGGTCAAAATATATGTTTAATAATCAAACTTAACAGCCAAATAATAATTTAGTGAATAAAAATAAAATCTCAAATATATAAGAAAAATGTTCGTAATCTAATTTTAGGAAGGCCTTTATACATTATTAAAATACACGAGCGGTGAGGTTTATGTAATTTTTCGTTGTTTAGAAAACTCCGTATACCAAACAGTCCAATTTTTACGTATACCAAAAAGCCCGATTTTTCATTTCAACTGGATAAATCCTGTCTCGTCTCCCCCTCCTTTTCTCCCCACGCAAACTCGACAGGTGATATCTATCTTCCCTTCCCTTTTCTGGTTCTTTTGATTTTTCTGCTGGCACCATTCATAATAATGTTTGGTGAATCTGACGCATAGGCATTCATAGCCTCTGTACGCTTCTTCGTCTTTGTATTTCTCTGTGCTGTGTGCCTGAGTCGGGCTTTCTGCAGTTTAGGGTTGATAGTTCACAGCTCATTCAATAAGTAAAAACACTCCTATTTATTAAATCCTTTTCATTAAATGTTATTTTATTCAGCTACATCTTTCTAATGAATTTACTGTTGTAGTGATTAATTAGAGAAAATTTTAATGATGTTGGGCTTGTGGACGACTCCTTTGTACCTGGATCTTATGTTAATTTTGTACATTGTGATGGACTCAACAGTACTTTTGTAAAAAGTATAATAAAAAAACACTAGAGGATATAGTCCTTTACTAACCATGATAATACTTTTGTATTAGTTTTATCATGATTAATTCTTACTAGTGGCTTTAATTCTTCTAACCATGAGAGTGGCTATAAAAAAGTGGTTTGTGCCTTTTTTTATCATGGTTGATGCTTTCAGAGGAATAGTGTGTTCCTTTTAGCCACGAACCGTGTAATTAAACTTTTTACTACCATGGCTGAGTTACAAAGCCTTTATAAATAAACTTGCTTCTCTTTCTAGCTGCCAATGGTTTGTGCCTTTTTTATCATGGTTGATGCTTCTCTTCCTAGATTCATCCTCTCATCCCCAAACAAACTGTTCTATATAATTGATCCAAATCATTTCAAACATTGGCAGATCAAACAAAAAGACTTGCAGAGAAGAGCATAAATGGTATTATCTCCGGTCCTAAATATAGGATATAATTTACAGTACAATTTGAATTACAAACCTATATTTAGGACTGGAGGAGTATCTGCAGAGAAGCAAGATTTCAATGTTTCAGGACCAACTTATCTCAAATCCGTTGACTGGTGTGTCTATATATACATATATGTTCTTTCAGAGAGCTCCTAAAATCTCTTGCCACATAAAAGTACTGAGGCAAACAGCAACAACATTTAAACAGTTATATTTATAATTTGTCGTTTATAATGAATGCATGCAGGAATAACGCAAGCCACAGAAGGTGCGTGCTTGCAAGCTTGATTCAAGGAGTGTACGTTCATGAACACGACCGCCGAGAGAAACGGACCAAAACCCAATGTCTGGCCTTACCCTGGTGGCACTTCTTCCACTTTCATCTCATTGAAACTCTCTTTGACACCTCAGACCGCTCCGTCTTCGGAGCCGTCCTCGAACTCACCTCCAATTCCGTCAACATCAACGTCATCAATTCCCCCAAATACGTCATCGCCTTCCGAGGATTCGTCAACGCCAATCTGGCCTCATCTATTTATAAAGACACCCTCTTATGTCTCAGGTACTATTTCGGCACCCTCCACAACAGCACACGCTTCCGCCACGCCCTCGGCCGAGTTCAACACTGGGCCGGCCGCTCCCCCAACGTCTGGCTCACCGGTCACTCTTTAGGCGCCGCCATATCTCTGCTTGCTGGCAAGGACATGGCCCTGTCAGGTTGTCGTCTTCCCACCTACCTCTTCAACCCTCCCTTCCTTTCGGCTATGTTGGACACGACGATAACTAGTAACAGCCCGATACTGTATCGAGGAATTCACATTGCCTCTTTAGTGGCGAAAGCTGGAGTCTCTATTTATTTACGGGGCAGTGAAAAGGAAGATCGGTTTTCAGCCTTATATGATTGGGTTCCTTGTTTGTTCTTGAATCCAGGTGACACTATTTGTCGTGGTTATATTGGGTATTTTGAGCAGAGGTTGAAGATGAAGTGGCCTTGCGCTAAAGCACTGGAGGATGTGGCCACAAAGCATACTCTTGAGAGCCTTATAATGTCTAATGTGTTTGACATAAATTCGGAGCCTGGCCATTTGATTCCTTCCGCTGAGTTGATCATCAATCAGGCTCACTCACCTTGCCTTAAAGTGGCTCATGGGATTAAACAATGGTGGGACCCTACTCTGCTTTATCACCCTGTTATATATCGTTATAGGGGATAATAACTTGACAGGGTTTTAGGTGAGGTGGGGCTTTCTTGTTCATCCATATATCAGTGTGTGTGTGTTAATCTCTCTAGTTCACTTAAAATGCTTTAAAGATGCATGGTATATAAATGAGAAAACCATGAACATGCAAGTCCTTGACATGGTCTAGAATATAAATCATTTAATGATGGTACAAATGAAGTGGTAACTTGTAGAGAATATATTGTAAATATTGATTATGAAGTAGCAGATTCTTCTTTACTAATCAATTTTGTTTTTTTGGTTGCTTATCTAGTCTTTGGAACACATTGGTTCCAATTAATCTAGATTCACCATGCATCAGGTCCACGGTTGTGGGGGAAGATCTCCCAAACCCATTTTTTTTCACTAATATGACTCGAATCGAGGACGGATTTAAGGAAAAATAAGTCCATTTCCACTTGATCTATGGGTGTTGGTTTTGCCAATCAATATTTAATATACGGTATATATCCCAAAAGTTCAACACCATCAACAACATATAAAAAGAGCAACATATTTGAGATCTCTAGGATTTTTTTTTTTTTTTTTCCGGTCAGGAGATCTCTAGGATTGAAAAACCCAAGTATATTGGTATACCATTAAAGGAAAGACAAGTTTAATTTCATCATCATGAAATGGATGGTAGAGTAGAGAGATGGACAAGCTGTCAAAGATTTCTAATAGGAGATATTACATCTGGTCCTTAATATAAGATATAATTACTTAATTTGATTAGATTAAGAAAGTTAGTTGAGTTAATTAATATGACATTTTTTTTAAACACCATAATCATATTCCTTTATTTCCCCCTTCTCTCTCCTATTTGATTGTTGTTGAGTGAGCACCAATAAGAATAAATTAGGAAAGATGGACAAACAAGAAAACTAAGTCTTATATTTATAATCACGATTAATTTCCTCAAATATGTCTTATATTAAGGACCAGAGAGAATATATTGATTTAACACTATACAAACTGTTGAGAATATTGACATATATTGTGTTTTTAAGAGGGGAGTAATTGGGGAAAATCCATATAGGGGCTCTTTTAACCAAAAAAAAAAACCCCCAAAAAAGACGTAAAAATTTTGTAAAACCCAGAAAAGACCACAGGGCCCTTTTTGACATCTGAATGTTAAGTAAAATGATAAAAATGCCATCAGTTTTAGTATCGCTTTCCTCTCTCCTCTGTATTAATATTCTCTCTTTTCTCTTGCTCTGTTTTAGGCAATGGAGGAGGAATCTGTTTTCCGGCGAAGGAGGAAAAGGTAGAAGAGTGAAAGGAATAAATATATCTGCTTATTCTTCCATCTAACGTCCAAGGGGGCTGTTTCGTTTTTAATCACCATGCTACTTCATTTTTAATCATTGTAGGGTTGGGTTAGTAAAATCTTGCTCTATTTTTGGATGGAAACAGAGGGAAAGACCTGTATTTAAGTGGGAATGGTTGAAAGTGGTCAAGGAATGAAGGCTGAAAAAACGCTGAAATTTGATAGTTGTTAATACCTACAGTTTTAGTTATTAATACCTTCATTTTAGTTGTTACTTGTTAGTATGGTTGTTTAATTTGTTAATATGAGATGAAAGTGAAAAGTTTTAGTTGTTAATATCTTCAGTTTTAGTTGTTAATACGGCTATTTAACTTGTTAATACGAGATGAAAGTGAAAAGTTTTAGTTGTTAATACCTTCAATTTTAATCGTTAATATGGTTGCTTAACTTGTTAATACTAGATGAAAGTGAAAAGTATTATTTTTTATGACTATTTTTTCAATAACAGTCGTTAAAAATGCTATTTTTTATGACTGTTTTTTCAAGAACAATCGTCAAAAGTGATATTTTTTATGACTATTTTTTAAAAAAACAGTTGTTAAAAGTGATATTTTTTATAACTGTTTTTTTAAGAACGGTCGTTAAAAGTACTATTTTTTATGACTATTTTTTCAAGAACAATCGTTAAGAGTACTTTAGCAAATGAGAGAAAGCAATCATAAATAATAGCACTTTAACGACTGTTCTTGAAAAAACAGTCATAAAAAATAGTACTTTTCACTTTGATATTGTATTAACAAGTTAAACAGCCATATTAACAATTAAAACTAAAGGTATTAACAACTAAAACTGTAGGTATTAACAATTATCAAATTTCAGCGTTTTTTCAGCCTTCATTCCTTGACCACTTTCAACCATTCCCACTTAAATACAGACATTTCCCTTTGTTTCTATGCCCAAAAATAGAGCAAGATTTTACTAACCCAACCTTACAGTGATTAAAAACAAAGTAGCGTGGTGATTAAAAATGAAACAGCCCTCTTAGACGTTGAATGGAAGAATAAGCAGAGATATTTCTTCCTTGCACTCTTCTACTTCTTCCTCCTTTGCCAGAAAATAGATTCCTCCTCTATTACTGGAAAACAAAGCAAGAGAAGAGAGAGTGTGTTGATACAGAGGAGAGAGGAAAGTGATACTAAAACTGATGGCGTTTTTGTCATTTTACTTAACATTCAGATATCAAAAGGGCCTTAGAGCCTTTTCTAGGATTTACAAAACTTTTGAGCCTTTTTTAGGTTTTTTTTTTAATTTTATTAAAAAGGCTCCATATGGATTTTTCCGAGTAATTATAGGCCTTTGAGAACCTCTAAGATTCAACTCTCTCCATCACTGAGATCTTTGGCTACTTGAGCTCCAAGCTGGTCATGGATTTATGTATTAATAAGCCTATTCTATTTGGATTGGCCTATTCATATTTAAAGCATCTAATGTTATTTCAACAGCCTTTGTTAGCTGTGTTTTGTTTCCACTGCTCTGTTACCTTTGGTTTCTGCTTGCGCTTTATCAGTGCTCTATACCCATCACTTTGGGTTTAATTTTTCAACTCTACAATCTCTTTGGCCAAAAAACAAAAACACAACATATATATATATATATATATATATATATATAGGTTTCTACTTTGTAGGGAGCGTCATAAACTATTGCAGGTACGAGTTGAAAAACTGAGGCAGAGCAAAACTTCTTACTGGATCATGAAAATTGGGATGAGGAGGAGGAAATTAAAAAATTCGGAGGGAAAAAACTTGAAATTTGAAGATAAAAGAGATGGGAATAAAAAAGAATTAAGCTTTTATTTTAAACAAGCATTGACTCTCCGTGTGATGCGTGAGATGAATTAACTGAAGTTTAATCAATATTTCCAATATATTAAATCACACATCAATTAGTTCCATCGACTTCAGCTTCCTGCAATGCATACAAGAAGTGGCTTTGATAGAAGTGACTTTTGTTTCTGATGGACTTTTCTTAATAAACTTATTTTTTGATTGACTTTTTTTTTTAATGTGATTTGTGTTTGGGATAGCAGTAATAGAAGTGACTTTTATTTCTAATTAGAACTTAATTTTTTCTCTTAATAGACTTATTATCTCATTAGATGGGATAATAAGTTCATTTGTTAGGATATCCAAACTGATTCTAACATTAACTGAAATGTCATGAATGTGCCAAAAAATAAATTGCCACCTATACCACAAAAAGTGACTTTGTTAAAATGAGACATTATGAACCAACACATACTAACCACTTATCTTTAATCATAAATACTCTATTACATTTCACATGAATGAAACTCATTGGGTTCCTCCAAAGCCGCCTTACAAAAAACTATGAAAACAAAGAATAATCCAAATGGCCATTGGAGTCTCTCCAACATTGTCATTATCAATGTGAACAACAGGTAAGATTAAAAAATTCAAAATGGAGCTGTACAAAATAGAATGAAAGTAGCAATATTAACATATACCACTCTGATCCTATTTATAAGTTCAGTTTGATCAAAAAAATTTGGTCCTATTTATAAGGACAGTTTCGGAAATAAATAAGATTGTGACAATTTTACCTATATTAAATGCACCCATAAAGATAGAGAGAGAAGAAACAGTAAAAAAGTACCCAATCATAAATGAGGGCAAAGTTGAAAATTTACCCCATAATCATTGTGTCAACTAACTTTTCTTGGTATGTGAGATTTGATCAAAATGGACTTATAAATAGGATTAGAGTGGTACTCCTTTTGGTCCCAATTATAAAGTACCGACTAATAAATGTATTTGATCTCTCTTTTATACCACTCTGGTCCTATTTATAAGTCCAATTTGACCAAATTTCACATACCAAGAAAAGTTAGTTGACACAATGATTATGGGGTAAATTTTCAACTTTACCCTTATTTATGATTGGGTACTTTTTGATTGTTTCTTCTCTCTCTATCTTTATGGGTGCAATTAATATGGGTAAAATTGTCACAATCTCATTTATTTCCGAAACTGGACTTATAAATAGGACCAAATTTTTTTGGTCAAACTGGACTTATAAATAGGACCAGAGTGGTAAGGCACTTGCTTGTTCCCAAGGAGTATGAATTATATCTTTCCATATATGCCCCTAATTAATAAAGGTAGTGAGTGAGAGTAATAATTAATATAATATTAGAGTTTAGTGTAATTAATAGAAGTAATATTGGAAGTTACTTAAATTATAAAATAATTTTATTAACTTTAATTGTTTTTATTGGTTTGTGAGAATTGTTAGTTGGTATCAAAGGGAGTATGTTTTCAAAACTAAATCTCTCCATGTTCCTGCCAAACACAAAAAGCGCAGAGATATGTAGTATATATATCCTCCCAGATATCAAGTATTTCTCCTCTTAACTGCGTTTCACCCTCGAATACCCTATGCAAAACTTGTTTAGCAAGTTGTAAGCAAGCAATAGCGTTCACCAGCAATTAATGACACCATTGAAGCTTTCCTTTGCTTTTCCTGTTACATAGTGAAGAAAGTTGCAAGTCATTAACTTCAATATATGCTCGCTAAACCCCAACGCTTCTTCAAGTAAACAATAAAAGTTTAGTGAACACAAGTAGATTGGATAAGGTTTGGATTAATCCTCAAAACTAATGTTGTCAACACTGCTACTAGCAGCTCATGTGAGTTGAGAGCGGCGTTTTATTTGTTGTATATTTAGGCTTTGGTTATTGGTTGGAGTAGTCAATAAGTAGGAATTTAGGATTTCAAATCAACATATTTATTCTTCAGATTTGAAGTTATATGTATAATTCACCTATACATAAAGAATCAGCAGACTAAGGCACATTTACATTTCAGTTCTGCAATTTTAAGCTTCCACTTTCACCTCAGATCCTCGTATCTCGCGGCATCCTTAGCGTATTTACAAGGTTCGTTGGTATAGGTTATATTCTGTGGCGATGGTTTCTCCACTCTTGAACGTTCTCAGTTTTTGTTTTTAATAATTCTTCGCTATAGGGAATGCGTTGTTTCAAGTGATGCAAAACATACAAGTGGGTAAGCAATGATGCGATATTGATATTATGGGTGTTAGACTAGTAATGGTCTCAACTCTCGAGTGTGGAATAAAACAGAATGAATTAGAAAGGAGCTTCATTGTTTTTAAAAGGTTTGGGCTGTCACTAGTAATGTTCCTCCGTGCTGGTTTACTTTTATAGCTTCCAATTTTGAAGTTGGTTAAATTCTATCTTTAAAGTGGGCTAAATGGTTGAAGTTTCGGACATTTTCATAAATAGAAAGGGTTCCGTTCCTTTACTGTTGCAGTGTTGAGAGAGATATCATAGAATTTGGGATGCAGGGGTAACCTAGGCCGAAATGGAGGCATATGTACTCTCAGTCCTGAATTTTTCAGCGAAGCAAATTCAAGCAATCTGCCCTTAGACTATGGGTAAACCCAACTCTACTCCTAAAATTTATGTATGTATGTGTGTGTGTATATATAATCTATCTTTAAAAAAGAGAGAGATAGACTTGGCAACATTGCATTTACAGTTCTCTGCTACAATTTCATTCTTCTACTCAGTGGATCCCAAAATATGAACATAAGCTATAGGGAGTATTTCATTGTTCCGCTCAATGAATTTCAAAATATGAACATAAAATGACATTCTATATTCAACTATATGTAAATTTGGGATTTATTTTTACTAACAAGTTACTGGTTGAAATGATAAGAGGTCCTACCTCCATAAAAAGAAGAACACAAGTTTGAATCCTAGTAGATACACTTGGTTGGGAGAAGTAAAAACTCTTCATCCTCTAAACTTTGAAGGAGAAACTCTTGATCAAATTAAAAAATGAATAAATTTAAGATTTTTTTCTTCCACTTCAACAAAGCCAACATATACTGCTAGAATTATATGCGAGTCAGGTCTTGGAACCTCCTAGTTATGTTAATTACGGAGTATTTGTTAAAAAAAGGTGTTAACTTTCTTAAATTACAATCTTTGATCATTTGTACGGTAATTGACCCTAAATAAAAACTCCATTTATATGTACAATCAGCCAAGATTATTTAAGAAAAATTATAAATATAAAAGATGAAGAACAAAGCCTTACATTTAAGGATAAAAACGGTCGATCCTGTCTTCCTCTTCCTCAAGATCACGACATGTTGAATGGGCCATTGCTGTTTTGATTTTTCTGCATCATTCCTCTTGTCTTTATTACAAGTTACTTATCCTCATCGACTTCTTCTTCCCTCAGGCCTTCTATTGATAGTCTATCTATTTATACATATCTCCCTTGCCTCCACTACTTCACTCTCTCTGATTTTACATATCTTATTACGATAGCATGGCTCCACCACCTACAGTTTCCGTTTCCTCGTCGGAACCTCCCAAGCTTCACGCCTCCGACATCGGAAGCATCAAAGCCTTCGCCGACTCCATTGGACACTCCCCGATTCCCTCCTCCTACTATTCTATCGTTGAAGCCCGAGACGACGTCGCCGACCACCTCGCTTCCTCCATCCCCGTCATCGATTTCTCTCTCCTGACCTCCGACCACCCTCAGCCCCACGCCGACGCCGTCTCCCAACTCGGCAAGGCCTGTGCCGATTGGGGTTTTCTTATGGTAAAAACTGCAATCATGCAATGAATCGTTTTCTGTTGGAGGTTAACAATGTGTGAATATTGTGGCAGGTCACGAATCATGGGATATCGGAGAAGCTGATGGAGGAGGTCATGAACAAGGCTCACGAATTCCATAACTTGCCGGTGGAGGAAAAGACGGAATTCGACGACAAGGGTCCCTGGGCACCCATCCGACACGGCACAAGCATCTTCCCTCAAGCAGAGAAGGTTCATTACTGGAGAGATTACCTCAAGGTCCTCACATCCCCACAATTCAATTTCCCACACAAACCTCCCGGTTTCAAGTAAGTTCATCAACCCTCTCTGTTTCCCCTGTCTCTTGTATTACTATACACTCCATGTTACTCCGTGTACAGGGAGGTGGCTTATGACTATAGCAGGAAAATCCGGGCTGTTGCGAGGACTTTGCTCCAAGGGATATCGGAGAGCTTGGGATTAGAATCCAAGGCCTTGGTGGAGTGCACTGGTTTTGATTCTGGTTTGCAGGTTTTCATCCTCAACATGTATCCTCCTTGCCCTCAGCCAGAGCTTGCCCTGGGAATGCCTCCTCACACCGATCACGGCCTCCTCACACTCCTCTACCAGAACGGAATCGGAGGCCTTCAGGTCAAGCACGACGGCAAGTGGGTCAACGTCAATCCTCTCCCCAATTGCCTCATCGTCAACGTTGCAGATCAACTTGAGGTAACTCCCTCATCGTCAATGTATATGTATATGTACATATTCACACGATATGTGTTAAACATTAAATCTCAAATGATTAGGCGGTAAGCAACGGCAAGTGTAAGAGCATATTGCACCGGGCAGTATTGAACAACAGAGACACAAGGATTAGTATAGCGCTTGTAAACGGACCAGAGGTGGAGAAGGAGATAGGGCCGGCTCCGGAACTGGTGGAGAAAGAGGAGCCATTGTACAAGACCATTAAATATAGGGACTACTTCCAGGTTCAGCAGCAGATCAGGTTCGCCGCCGACAGAAGTGCTTTGGATGAAGTTCGACTCAGTCCTCAAAACTAACTAATATATGTCATTATATGTTGTTATCGTAAGTATTTTATATCCAAGTGTTAGTACAATTCTATAATATATGAAAGTCAATTCTATAGAAAACTATGTATACCAAACTGAGCCGGCCGAATATTCATTTCAACTTAGATACATGTCATTAGATAAATCCCACGATTTATATAATCATGCCTCCTCTCCCTCCTCCCTCGCGCGAACTCAAACCTCAGTCAACAGGTGATATTTATTTTCCCTTCCCTTTTCTGGTTCTTTTGATTTTTTTCGCTGGCACTATTCATAATAATGTCTGGTGAATCTGAGGCATATATAGGCATTCATAGCAAATGCATATACGTGGTCCCAAACAAGACGAGTAAAGAAAAGATATGTGGTATACACATGAATTGAATATGAATAGGCCTAAAAACCTCATTAGGTCATGACTACCTACTTAGGATTTATCTCAAGCTAAAATATGATTGTCATGTAGCTTTTCCACTCAACACACGATTAATCACTCATCAATTCAAGAATGAATGCAAACCAATTATAATTATCTCATGCTACCAATTCTCATACCCAAAACATTTTTTTCCAATTTTTTTTTTGAAAATTTTTAACTTTTTTCTCACATCATAAAAACAAAGGAAGCACACAAAAAACAAAATATAATATACAATCAATCCAGCCCAATCAAATGATAAATCACACAATATAAAAGTTTTAAAAGAAAGTGTGCACCAAGTGACCAAGGTCAAGTAAGTTGCATCTTGAACAACCAGCTTCTCCATGTTATGCATGGGGATCCCTCGTATAAAGTTTTCGAGAAGCTAGCCCCACTGATCTCCTTCTTAATCTTCACAAGACACAAACAAAATAAATTACTTCAAAATAAATCTGCAGCTTTAAAAGCAAGTTGGATAAAGCACATAATGCAGTTTCCTAGAAGTTAAACCATCTATAAAATTTCTTCTACTTTAAAAATGAAGGATGTTTGTTCCCAATAATACTCATGGTACATTTATGGGTGATTCTGTATCTTTTGAACTTGAGAAAAGCACTAAGTATAATTAAATGCTATGATATAATAATGCCTAAAATTTATGTGTTGTGATAACATATCAAGATACTAAATACATTTTAACATCCAGGTTTTTTTGGATAAACTGATCAACATTACAAATCATAGTCTGAAAGAAATACAAGAAGCAGACATATGCAATAAAGAACTACACAAACGCTGATTTGTGAAACCAAAACAATCAGAAAATAACCTCCCTAAGGAGCATTCATCATTAAGAACTACTTGATCAGACTGGAATTTAGAGATAAGAAACCGGAACTGATTAGTGGAGCAGACTACAAGACCAAGAACATCCCCTGTCCCTGATTTAAAAAGCGAGATCGACATATCTTCACTAATACCTTTCGAAGCTGAACCATCATAGCAATTCTCTTAGAAGATGTAACCTCCCCCTTCTAATTGATTATTAAACCCCTCCTGTGGAAACGTTGGAGCACACCCAGATGAAATTTCGCTCTTGTCTTCTAATGAACTCATATTTCCAACCAATAACCCCACTACTACCGAACAATTTAGATTTTTCCGTCTCCAGTAATGCAATACCCAAATTATAATACCTTCCCTTTTGATGAAGATTTCTACCCACAATGACATTTGTGGCACAGAAACCACTCCAGAATAAGCTCCTAAATATCACCCGGTATTATTAAATGCTATGACATAATCAGTTTTAGATTATGCACAACCTCGTCGGCCTAATTCACTCTATTTAGAACTTTAGAAGGAAATCCCTATGAAATGCTACTCCTAACCAATATGTTCGGAAATTTACAAAAGAAAACCCAGGTATTCATGAGTAGGCCAAAATATTTATGAACATGCACAGCTAGGAAGAATCAAAGGGAAGGAGTAACTCACAAGTCACAACCATGAGGACCTGGTTCGCCCTTGGTGGCGGGGGAGTCAAAATCGGACCCTGAAAAACCGGAGTTACAATCCTGACGAAATCCTTGGCCTGTTGAGTAAGGAACGAGAGCCACCAATAATGGCGAAGTTGAGATTCGGGGGGAGAGGAGAAGCATGGGGGAATGCAGAGGCGTTAACATCGGCCCAGCCATCTTCGTCGATTGTAGATCCCTGCTTCACTTCTCCAGACATGCAAAACTCAAGGACGCTCGAGTGAAACCGCCAGCGAATGAACCCGAAACCAGAATTTTCAAACAATGCTAAAGTGAAGATATGCTCTGAGGATTTAGGAAATAAAAAGCTACATCACAACGGAACTATTTCTTTATATTGCTTCGCTGATTAAGGAAATAAAAAGCCCCATCACAACGGAACTATTTCATCATATTGCTTCTCTGATTTAGCACCCCGCCATAACGGTACTTTTTTTGGCTCAGATGCAACGGAACTGGGGCTTCGTTGCTTCGCGCGCCACAACGGAACTAATTTTTGGCGCGAGCGGAACTATTTTTATAAGGGTTTTTTACTAAAATAAGATTTTTTTTATAAAAAAAATTATCAAATTGGAGCTGTTCAGAAACTAATTTAATACAGTCATTGGCATGCATTGACCGACAATCACCTGACAGTGGCATGAATTAATGCACACCACTGTCAGGAGGTGGCGTGCCTTGTTCCACGCCACCAGTGGCGGGAGTTGACTCCCGCCACTGGGGCGTTATATAATTGACGCCCAGCTTGGATGTCAATTATATAATTGACGCTGGGCGTCAATTTTTGACGCCTAGCATCAAATTATTATTATTATTTTAAAACATAATTTTATTTAAAATTATAAATAATAAATTAAAAATAATTAATTAATTAATCCGTTGAGAATAATTACTTTACCCTTTATTAATTGTTTGACTGATTAATTAATTAATTATTTTCTAACTAAGCATATTGGTAGGTATTTATTAAAAATTCAATTATTTGATTATTGCTTTCAATATTAGATGTGCCGATATTTTAGTATTGATGTGCCCATAGAAATCAATATTTTATTTAATTATTGATTACTTCCACGATGAATTTATTTTCATTGAAATTTTGAATATCTTTAGTTAATAAATATATTAGATTTGATTTATATGATAGTTAATAAATATATTTTATTTAGGAGATTTATTAATTACCATATAAATCAAATCTAATATATTTATTAACTAAAGATATTCAAAATTTCAATGAAAATAAATTCATCGTGGAAGTAATCAATAATTAAATAAAGTATTGATTTCTATGAGCACATCAATACTAAAATATCGAAAGCAATATTCAAATAATTGAATTTTTAATAAATGCCCACCAATATGCTTAATTAGAGAATAATTAATTAATTAATCAGTCAGACAATTAATGAAGGGTAAAGTAATTATTTTCAACTGATTAATTAATTAATTATTCTCTAATTTATTATTTATAATTTTAAATAAAATTATGTTTAAAAAAAAATTAACGCTGGGCGTCAATTTTTGACGCCCAAGCTGGGCGTCAATTATATAAGGCCTTAGTGGCGGGAGTCAACTCCCGCCACTGGTGGCGTGGAACAAAGCAAGCCACCTGGCAGTGGAGTGCATTAATTCATGCCACTGCTAGGTGGCGTCTGACTCCTGACGAAGTTAATAACGTGCATTATTTTGGTAATTAGTTTCTGAATAACTCTAATTTAGTAATTTTTTTTTTAAAACTTTATTTTGGTAAAAAACCCATTTTTATGAGGAAGCATTATTAGTGCTACACTAGACGACAATATAAAATATTAAAATCAATTTTTTTACTGAATGGCAAAAAAAATAAATTTTATTACTGATCCTATTTATAAGTTATTGTCGGTGATTAATAAAATCATTATAGTGTTGATTTTTTTCAGAATACGAATTAAGAATCCATTTTTATTTTTATTAATTATATAATATAACCATCATTATTAAAAACTTGCAGTTTATGAGATTAGTAGTTAAAATTCTTTTAGAATTAAAAAATAAATGTCATTATATAATATTATAAAACACTTTATACTGTGGACAAAAATATTTTTCGGAGATATTGTATAAATAGGGCTAAAGATCGAGCATACTTTCATATAAAAATGTCAATTAATGCTTAATAATTATCAGAATACTTCACAATTTTTGAATCAATTTTTTTTTTTCACAATTTCTAATTTTCAGTATCAGTGTGCATTATACAAAATCTTAAAATAATGATCTCATATCTTTTTTATTAGCAATAGTAGATTTATTGATATAAAATATAATAGATAAACAAAGGAGAGGATTTCGGTGGCGGGATAATCACACCCCATTGTTTACGTTTCTAAATTACAATATTATTTTGAGTTACTTTTTAATTTGTGCTAATTGTAAATTTCTTCAAATTAATGAGTTCACATAGTTTACCATTTTTACTTTATAGCTAACAAAATTGTGTTAATTAATTTTTATACTTGTACGAACTTGTATATCGTGCCATCATGTGCTACTTATAAATAAATGGCCAATAATATATATATTAATTAATTACTAATTATTAAGTTTTCAAAACGCAACATTTATAAAGGAATGTGAAAGATTACAACAATGTGAGGGTTTAATTTGTACAGATGCGCATTTTATTTACCATGAAACTCTGGGTATTTAATAATATTTAATTAATGTTACTGCATGTCTCGAATTATTTATAAAAAAAACAAAGTAAACATTCTTTTTTTTTTTTTTTAGAAATACAGGCAAGCCGAAGTTTGAGAATAGGAGTTAAAGGCTAGACTATGAAAGACTAGCTCTATAATACAACAAACTAGTAAACGAACTAGACCCGGCAGACCAATTGGTCTTTCAGAGCCATATCCAGACATCCTGCAGAAATTGTCAAAACTAATAGCATGTCTGTATCAACAGCAGCATTATGACCTTAGCCATAAAGTCGGCACATGAGAAATTATGAAACCTTCCTTTTCCGGGGTTATGGTTGGTATTCCAGTTGAGCCATACCTACAAGTTTCTTGCAAAAAACTGAAAAAAAAAAAATAGTTAGGTTTTAAAACTTCTTTCTATAAATTTCTCGCTCTTTCACCGTCCGTGATTATGTGGAGAAAAAACATTCTAGATGAGAAAAAAGACGCTGCAACAAAGTAAACATTCTAAAGAGGAGAAAAAACAAAAGGACGCTGCAGCATTTTACAACAAAATTGTTCACCAAAAAAATACCCTAAAATCGCTTATATTTGAACTGGTATTTAGAAGTAAATCGTGGTTTTGAGGCGGTCTATAATGTAAAAATGAAAAACAGCCAGATTTTGCCCATGATATATATTTATAAGAATATATGAATTTCTTATGAATTAGTTTTAGTAATATGCTTTAATAATATACACACATGTGAGCTCTCAAAAATAAAATATAGAGAAATAAGCCTACCTTGAAAAACACCGCAGTGGATGCGTCATGCATGTGATAGATTCTGATCAAAACAGGCCACGTTCGGAAAATAAAAAGGGTCCATCCTGTCTTCCCCTTCCTCAAGATCACGACAAGTATCGATGTTTTGATTTTTCTGAATCGTACCCTCTTGTCTTTATTAAAAGTTGCTTATCCTCATTGACTTCTTCTTCTTTCCTCAGGCCTTCCACTATTGTTTATCTATTTATACATACCTCCCCTTACCTCTACTACTTCACTCATCAGTCCCTCTGATTTTACCTATCCTATTCCGACAGCATGGCTCCACCACCTACAGTTTCCGTTTCCTCGTCAGAACCTCCCAAGCTTCACGCCTCCGACATCGGAAGCATCAAAGCCTTCGCCGACTCCAATGGACTCTCCCCCATTCCTTCCTCCTACTATTCTATCGTTGAAGCCCGAGACGACGTCGCCGACCACCTCGCTTCCTCCATCCCCGTCATCGATTTCTCTCTCCTCACCTCCGACCACCCTCAGATCCACGCCGACGCCGTCTCCCAACTCGGCAAGGCCTGTGCCGATTGGGGTTTTTTCATGGTAAAAACTGCAATCATGTGATGAATCTTTTTCTGTTGGAGGTTAACGATGTCTGAATATTGTGGCAGGTCACAAATCATGGGATATCGGAGAAGCTAATGGAGGAGGTCATGAACAAGGCTCACGAATTCCATAACTTGCCGGTGGAGGAAAAGAAGGAATTCGGCGACAAGGGTCCCTGGGCACCCATCCGACACGGCACAAGCTTCTTCCCTCAGGCAGAGAAGGTTCATTTCTGGAGAGATTACCTCAAGCTCATCACATCCCCACAATTCAATTTCCCACACAAACCTCCTGGTTTCAAGTAAGTTCATCAACCCTCTCTGTTTCCCCTGTTTCTTGGATTACTATAATCCACTCCATGTTACTGTGTGTACAGGGAGGTGGCTTATGACTATAGCAGGAAAATCCGGGCGGTGGCGAGGACTTTGCTCCAAGGGATATCGGAGAGCTTGGGATTAGAATCCAAGGCCTTGGAGGACTGCACTGGTTTTGATTCTGGTTTGCAGGTTTTCGCCGTCAACTTGTATCCTCCGTGCCCTCAGCCAGAGCTGGCCTTGGGTATGCCTCCTCACACCGATCACGGCCTCCTCACACTCCTCTACCAGAACGAAATCGGAGGCCTTCAGGTCAAGCACGACGGCAAGTGGGTCAACGTCAATCCTCTCCCCAATTGCCTCATCGCTAACGTTGCGGATCAACTTGAGGTAACTCCCTCATCGTCAATGTATATGTAGTACATATTCGCACGATATGTGTTAAACATTAAATCTCAAATGATTAGGCGGTAAGCAACGGCAAGTGTAAGAGCATATTGCACCGGGCAGTATTGAACAACAGAAACACAAGGATTAGTATACCGCTTGTGAACGGACCAGAGGTGGAGAAGGAGATAGGGCCGGCGTCGGAGCTGCTGGAGAAAGAGGAGCCATTGTACAAGACCATTAAGTATAGGGACTACTTCCAACTTCAGCAGGAGATCAGGTTCAACGCGGACAAAGGTGCTTTGGATGAAATTCGACTCAATCGTCAAAACTAATTGATATATCTCATTATATGTTGTGATCGTCACTACTTACCGATCAATCATATGTGTGTTGAGGCGTGGCAACAAACCTACTCAATAATGCAGGATTTTAAATGCACAATAAAGTCCAAAACATGATTCCTCTCAATATTGTATTACATATAGGTGTAAATATTATATTTCTTCTGATCCGGAGCAGCAGATTAATTATATAAAAAGAGCAACATCTACTCATATCCCATCAAAGAAAAACAATTTTCACGCAAACACACACATATATATAATGTGTTTTATATTGGCATGTTGAGAGATTTCTATAGTCTCAAGGGGGGAAAAAAATGGATCGTCTGACTTCTTTATCTTTGCCCGTGATATCTTTTGCCATGGTTTTCCCATATACGAGCTAACAATCAAGGGTATAGGAACTAGAATGCCAGCTAATGGCTCAAGGTTGAAAACGGACTGTCTTTATATATGCCTGAAAAGTAATGAATACACAGCTTTTGAAGAAACGAACTATTGTGTATATTTGTACAAAGCTAAAACGAATGACAAGTGTGACAGAGTGAATACATGTTAAGGGAGTGATAATGTCCTATACATTTTTTGGAGAGGAATTATTCATATATAGGCCTTTATTTGTAGAACCGCAACTGATTTCCCTGATAAGCAACCTTTAATTCAAACAGCTTCGCTCACATTTTAAGGTGGTTGAGAATTGAAAAACTGAGGTAGAGCAAGACTTCATATCACATCATGAAAAAATGGATGAGAAAGAGGAAATAAAAAAATCAGAAGAATCTTGAAACTTGAAGATAAAAGAGATGGAAATTAAAAAGAACTAAGCTTTTCTAAATTTAATTTGAAGCTTGAAAGAATGGAGGAAAAGAAAAGGACTGTAACTTTCACTTAAATCTAATAAACTTGACACTGTTTTAAGAACCAATATTTTTGTTCATTCACAACTGGGAAACGTGAGAGAAGCCATCATCATTATTGTTGTTCATATTGATTTGAACCACAACTTTTATATCCGATCCAATTCATGATCCAAAGTGTTCTTGGATTCGGATTTAAGTTCCAAGCAACACCAAAAGCATTTTCCCTCCCTAGCAAAAGAATCACCTTTCAACTTGTACTATATGTTTCCAATATGGATTAGGGAGCAAAAATGTCTCTAAATTTTTATCAGGGATACGTCCAGCACAATATATATCTTAGAGGTGTAAAAATATACATGGATATTTAAAAAATAAGAGCAAAAATGCCAACAAAGAATACTTTTATGCATATGCAAAAAGAATGTGGTGCATGATACAAAATATGACAATGTTAGGTCAACTTTAATGATACAATCATTTTTGCTCTTATTTTGAATGTTTAAGAATATTTTTGTATCTCTGAGATGTATATAATGATAAACACACTTTATATAAAAAGTTTGTGGGTATTTTTGCATCTTCATCTTTCACTCAATCACCAAAAGGCACAAAGCTATCTGTTTATTTGAATTAGTGTTGAAAAAAAGTAAACCAAAACAAAACTCTTTTCGCATATTTATCACAAATGTATAATCTACAACCCCTCACTTCAAAACGGGCGGGTGCTCAATGTCATTGTTTTGTATTTCTGGCGCCTGAATGGATCAATCTTAACCACCTAAAGTTAGGATATATTAAAAAGTCTCACATCAACAAATTAGGAAATGAACTGAAGGTATGCATAATGTTAAAAGTAAGTTATAGCTTCAGTTATTTTGATAGAAAGAAATGGAGGTAACACATAAGCATCATAGTGTTGGTGAAACAAAGAACAGTACACATGATGGACTTGAAAGTTTATCCTCGCCTGGAAAAAGGTGGGCTTGATGCCCAATCACACACAGCCTAACTTCCTCTCGTCTCATTCTTTTCAACAACATATATAGTGGCAACATCACCACTAAAAATGATCATTCATATATATGTGTCAAGCGTGGCAACAAACCTACGTCGGTGTTAAGCGGAGATGTGAGTAGAGTTTGCGTGCGCTTGTGTTAACCAGAATGCTAATGGCTCAAGGTTAAAAACCGAGTGTTTTATATATGAGACATAATTCATTCCTTCACTCACACTTCGACCAAAAGAATACTATATGGAAAGGAATCTATGCTCATAGAATTCTATTTTGGACTTCAAACGACTTGAGATTCATCCATATCCCCAAACTGACTGCTCCAAATCATTTCAAACATTGGCATATCAAACAAAGACTTGCAGAGAAGAGCAGAAATGGTACCAGAGGCGCACATTTTCAGTATTTCAAATCCCTCGACTGGTATATATGCTCATGATCTCCTTAAAATCTCTTGCCGCTAGCAACAACATTTAAACAGTTATATTCATGGGTTATCGTGCATGCATGCAGGAATAATGCAAACCACAGAAGGTGCGTCCTTGCAAGCTTGGTTCAAGGAGTGTATGTTCATGAACACGACCGCCGAATGAAACGGTCTGGACCTAAATCTCTGGCCTTACCTTGGTGGTACTTCTTCCACTTTCATCTCATCGAAACTCTCCACGACACCTCCGACAACTCCGGCCACGTCAACATCATCAATTCCCCCAAATACGTCATCGCCTTCGGAGGAATCATCACCGCCGCTCTGTCCCCACCTCTTTTACAAAGACACCCTCTTATGTCTCAGCTCATGCTCCACCACAGCAACCGCGTCCGCCACGCCCTAGGCAGAGTTCAACACTAGGCGACCGTCTGGCTCACCGGTCACTCCTTAGGCGCCGCCGAGAACATGGCATTGGCCGGCTGTCATCTCCCTACCTTACCTTTCCCCTCTGCTTTGTTGGACAGGACAACGACTAGTAACAACCCGAAACTGCGTCGAGGAATTCACATTGCAACTTCTACGGTGAAAGCGGTAGCGTCCATTTATTTACAGAGCCAGCAGAAGAAGAAGAATCTCGAAAAGGAAGAATCTTGAAAAGTTTAATCCACGCTTATAAGTTCAAAACTACTTTAGGTTGCAAAACAAACTAGCCACACATGGGTCTACTAAAATCCATAATAAAAATATAAGAATTCAATTCAAAGAAGAAGGAGAGAGAGGAAAGAAAATTTCTCTGTCACTCCCACAAAGATGATGAAGAGAACCGAAATGCTCAGCCTCTCCTCCTCTACTTCCTCGTCCGTTCCTTTTTGTTCTGCATCTCTCCGATCTTTTTCCTCCGTCCCCTTTTTGCTTGTCTCTGCCTCCTTATTTATAATTTAGGTCTTGGGTCACTGATTCTCTTTTTCTTATTAAAAAGATATCTCACAATTGATTTTATTTCTATTTTCTTGCGGGGGCTATTGAGTTTGACTGATTGCATATCCTCTAAATTGCTTTTTCTACTTTATTCCAAATCAGCTAATATTTCCTGCACAATAAAAATAGGATATGAGTAGATTTTATGTCGATTTATTCTTTGATCCCAAGTTTCATTCAATTATGGAAAAGTTCATAAATGATAATTAAATAGGTATATAATATCAATAATTCCAATTAAATCTCATAAAATATACACCTATTTAATCATAAAATATATACTCATCAGTCTGATTGGGTACCCTGTTTGTTCTTGAATCCAGGGGACCCTGTTTGTTGTGGTCATATTGGGTATTTTGACAAGAGGTTGAAGATGAAGCAGCTTGGGGCTGAAGCAATTGAGGATGTGGCCACAAAGTTTATTCTTGAGAGCTTTAGTATGTCTAATTTGTTTGACATGAAGTCAGAGCCTCGCCATTTGATTCCTTCTGCTGAGTTGATCATCAACCAGGTTCACTCACCTTGCTTCAAAGTGGCTCATGGGATTCAACAGTACGGGGGGCCCTAATCTGCGTTCTCACCCCGTTATGTACCGATACAAGTAATTAATAGTAAGCTGACAAGGTTTTAGGTGACGTGAAAAAGAAAAGTTTGACATGAAGTCAGAGCCTCGCCATTTGATTCCTTCTGCCGAGTTGATCATCAACCAGGTTCACTCACCTTGCTTCAAAATGGCTCATGGGATGTCTTTTTAGTTCCGACTGTTCCGGCTAGATGCCAGCATATGGTCTTCAAAGACCAATTGGCTTGTCACCCTAAGCCCTCTCGTTTTTGATGTATTTTTGTACTGGACTACCGTAGTCTAGCATTTCTATCTCAAGCGTCAGCTTGCCTGTATCTTATTTAAAAAAAAAAAAAAAAAAAGTGGCTCATGGGATTCAACAGTACGGTGGGGCCCTAATCTGCGTTCTCAACCCATTATGTACCGTTACAAGTAATTAATAGTAAGCTGACAAGGTTTTAGGTGACGTGAAAAAGAAAAGTTTGACATGAAGTCAGAGCCTCGCCATTTGATTCCTTCTGCCGAGTTGATCATCAACCAGGTTCACTCACCTTGCTTCAAAGTGGCTCATGGGATGTCTTTTTAGTTCCGACTGTTCCGGCTAGATGCCAGCATATGGTCTTCAAGGACCAATTGGCTTGTCACCCTAAGCCCTCTCGTTTTTGATGTATTTTTGTACTGGACTACCGTAGTCTAGCATTTCTATCTCAAGCGTCAGCTTGCCTGTATCTTATAAAAAAAAAAAAAAAAAAGTGGCTCATGGGATTCAACAGTACGGTGGGGCCCTAATCTGCGTTCTCAACCCGTTATGTACCGTTACAAGTAATTAATAGTAAGCTGACAAGGTTTTAGGCGACGCAAAAAAGAAATAGACCATGAATAGTGACTTCACTTCTGTCTGATATTAAGATCTCATGCACAAGTGAAGTGAGGCTTACTTTTTCGTCCCTATATACTTCTCTCCTTTCTTCACCTAAAAATAGTACTCCCTCGAATTCTTTGATTAAATTAAAAAAGATAGTTAATGTGATATATATTTTTTAAAACAATCTAGTGATCTTTTTTAATTCCTCCATCTATTCTCTTTCTTAATTATTATTAACAAAATATCTGTAGAGACAAATTAGGAAGAATATTGACAAATATAAAAACTATCTCATTCGCCAATTGTAGTCGCTCTTGCTGCAACTATTGGGTTTCAAGAGGGGTTTGGAGGACCTCTCTTCGCTGCTGCATTGATCTTAGCTTGTATTGTAATGTATGATGCTGCTATTGTAAGATTACAAGCAGGACGCCAAGCATAGGTTTTTTTAAAAAATCAAATTGTATATGAACTTCATGTTGAGGATCCTCTAGCTGAAAGCAGATCAATTCGTGAACTTCTTGGGCTTACCCTGGTTGCTGGTATGTTACTAGGAATTGAATCCTTCCAGCAGCTATTGGCCATCTAGTGATCATGATCAAATAAACCATGGCGATACTTGTGGTTCTGGAAGATTGCAATGGGTTTGTTCAAAACTGTTTCAAGGTTCCTGATTAGTGTTTAGATCATCTAAAAGGAGAACAAACAGTTGGAGCAAACTTGCAGCTTATAGATTGAAGCCTTTCAGAAGTGAATCAACAAGAGGATATGAAGAAGAATGTTGTGAATTAAAGAAATCTTTGTATTGTTTTGTGATTGGGAAACTGGTTAATTTAATTCACCCTATCCCCTTATTTTTGTGTTGTTTAAGTTAAGTATTTTATTAAGTAGTGTTCAACTTGAGGGGGCGTGTTAGAAGTATAAAGGATTAATTGATTAATTAGTTAGAAAGTTAGAGCCTAGTTTATATATAGATGGTCTTAACTCTTAACTATTGAGATTAGTGTGGAGCCCTCACCATGTGTAGAGGGAGTTAACTTGATTTTCTTCCAAAAGAGAGTTAACTTGATCTCTCTCTAAAAAAGAGTTAACATGGCCTCCTTCTAGATTTTATTTTTTTAAAAAAAAAACCGGTGAATTGACAGAAATTATACTTACTTTTCTAAACTGTAATGATTTTTTTTTTTAAATACATCATGGTAGGGGAGGAGGGCAGGGTTCGAATCCTAGACATGGAGGGGGAGGTCAGTTAATACTGGCTCCCATGCCACTGTACTACTAAGGTACTAAGAGGCTGACTAAACTGTAATAATTAATCAATGATTAATGGTGCAGAACCATATTCATGGACCCAATTATATACTGTTCCGGTCTAGTCTTAACAGGATCCAGTAGGCGACGTGACTGAGACAGCCTCACATCACTGTTTCTCAAGCTGATTGCTTTAGGCCCAACCCAACCCATCATATTATTTTAAATTCAACATTTCCCCACACATTCCATGGATAATGTATATGTGGGTAGAATAAAAGCATTCTTGTAAACTATATGAAAAATAGTTAAAGCTAATTTTTTGTAATAAATAGATTTTGGGTTTTAGAATTACTCCTTGATGAAAATTCCTTCAACATGTTGAATAAATAGGAATAATTTAAGACAAAAATTATAAAATTGTGAGATAAAATATACTTAGATATTATATTTAAGATCAAAGCAAACATATTGTCTATTTTTTATATTAAGAATAAGTATTATTCATGCATTGACGGTTGAATTACATACGAGATATTATGAATGAATTCACCATTAATAACTTCCAAACAAAAATTATTACACATAGTTCTTCTTAAAACATGGCATATTGATTAAATAGAATAATATTAACAATAATTAGTAATATAAAATATCATATTTGCATTGGTTGATTTGAACATTGATAGATTGATAGACGCTTCAAGTCTCTTTTGTTTAAACTTGTAACGGCATCGATGACCTTAGTGGGCAAGTGTCACCAATACTATGGTTATGAGTGGCCACAAATCTCTCGTCCTTTAGGGACTCAACCCTGACCAAATGGAGTCCACTACTTTTTATTTTAATACTCCCTCCTCTATATCTTTTTTTTTTTCTTTTATGGTTATAAGGAGAAGCCACAACTAAGTGCACATTTAGATTAGCGATGATAAACTTTTTTTCAATATAACTTTTATAAACTTAAAGTAGGATGAATTCAAATTTTTTAATGTAATTTATGTCTTGATTGATAGTGGTAGAAATGATTTTTTATCAGAAGGTTTTCACTTGACATCAGTTGCAAGTTTTATCATCATCAATAAGAAAAAGAGCAAGTGTTAGTCATAAAATGCCCATGGCAGAAAATTAGCAACCTACATGCTTCAAGCAATTTTTTGTGCTGGGAATATCCACCTAAAATACAGAGAAAATGTAACAAAATGCTAGGAAAGTATCTCAAAAAAGGAAGCAAATCTTTCCTAGTTAAGGTCACAGTACTAAAATATGTTTGCAAGTATTTTTATTGGGAAGGAAGAGCAAGAAGCAGAGTGAGCCAGACGTGTTGAGGAAGACATAGAAGAGGGAAAAAAATCAAGGGGGGCACATGCCCCCCTTCTAATGTACGTGGATCCCCCTTTGTCAGGTTCCAAGTGTTTTATGTTCTTAGTCTTATACATAATCAATGATTTCATGCTTTTCTTTTTTTAATTATTATTTAGTACCTCCAATAACACAAGTGTCTTTCATTTCTTTTTCTCACTCATTCTCTCTCATCTTCTCCCCTCTCTCACTCATTATCTTCTTAAAAAAGAGTATGTTTGGAAAAATAATTAAATAGTTTATAATTCATTCCTTTTAATTAATTTGAACTACTAGTTCATTTTACATAATTAAAATAGTTGTTACTTATAAAACAACACAAGAGAGGGAGGAACAAACAATTACGACCATGGACTCAATCTTCAACTTTTTTATATATAAGAGGGTGTAACCCACAACGTCTCACTTTAAAAAGGGTGGTAAGTGTCATTGTGGCACTCGAATGGATCAATCTCACCTTGAAAATGGCTCTATTTGGTATGAGAGATTTAGAGGGAGGGAACGTAAAATTGGAGAAATGGGAATGAAGAGGATACGTAAAATAAAAGAGTAAGAAAAATTAATTGAAATGTTTTAATCTCATTTCTCTAATTTTTTTAAATTCAACTCAAAATTGTTTTTATTCCCGCCCCCTCTTACCAAACAAGCTTAAGTAATTTATATAATGTAATGTTAAAAGTTTCTCTACACTAAGGGTCTGTTTGGGTTAACAATAGGAGAGGTGACTTATTTTCTATCTGGCTTATGCAGAAGTCCGATAAGAAAAAAGGTAGATTATAAATATGATTTGTGTTTAGATTGATGATGATAGAAGTGGTTTTTTTCCCCCCAAACTGAAAAGTGTTTAAATTATTATTTGAAAAGTGAGTTGAGACAGAAAATAACTAAAAAAGGCATAAATGTTATTGAATATTACAGATATATTAGTTGTATATGTTGTGATAATTGAGGATTAAAATTTTAATTTGATAAAAAAAAGTTAAATTATTACCCTTTCCGGTTTTAAATATAAGATAAATTTGACTTTTTGAGAGATTAAGAAAGCTATTTCAAATTATTTTAGATTATTTTTATTTCCCCCAAATAATTAGTTTGACTAATTGATTTTTTATTTATTATTATTTTTTTGTCACATTTTCTCAGTTTTTTGTTTTTTTTTTCCCTTTCCAAGATATTTTTCTTCTTCTTCTTTCACGAAATTGGTATGACTCCGCGTCTGTTTTGTCTCTCTCTCACACATCGCAACATTGCAGCAACGCTCCCAAGGCTGACTTCACCAGCACTGAGCTTCTTTGGGAAAAGCCCAGTCACCGAAACGGCAACCCAAACGGCACCTGACTGTGTTTTTTAACCTGTTGAGCTTTTCCGTCCCCACCGCTCACCTACCGGTTGCTCCAAACAGGCCCTAAATTAGCTTGTTATTTTGATAGAAATAAACAGACAGAGGTAACATAAAAGCATCATAGTGTTGGCGAAACAAAAAGGCGGGTTTGATGCCCAAATCACACCCACTCTCATTTCCTCTCATCTCATTCTCTTCAACAACATATATAATTGTGCTCCTTCTTCCTTCTTCTACGGCTTCAACACTTCAAACCTCTCATTATTCACAAATCATTCTAATTATTCTCATCTACTACAAATGCATCTCTACCATTCAATCCTCAAACCCGTCCCACACAACCATACAAAGCCACTATTCCTATTTTCTCTCACCAAACTAGCTACACAAACATTATTTAGTGTTTGTTGTGTGGACCCCGTTTCTCTGCTCGTTGGAAAAGCTTGTCTAAAAGACGAGCATCCGAACTATTTAGAGGAGATTTGAATGGTTTAAATTTTATTTTTTTAAAATGCTAATTTTTAAATGAAAAATCATTTAAAAAATATTAATTCAGAGATTATCTTTATTTTAGATTTTTTACCCACTAAAATAATTTTAATTAAAAATTAACCGTTAAAAAAATAAAATCTGAACTATCCAAATCTCATATAAATAGCCTAAATGCTCATCCTTTGGACAAGCTCTCATTGCTCGTCCAAAAGCCGAGCAAGGAAACCAGATCTGTGAGTGTGCATGTAGATGGATAATTTCAGTACTGTTAGTTCGATTGTTCAAATCAAGCTTCTATAGTGCACTTTTGATCATGGAACAGGTCTGAGCGTTGTAGAAAGGCTTGGTCATTATATATATATATATACTAGTATATATATTTGAGGAACTTGAAAAGGAGAGGGAGTTGGAAATTTTCAAGTGGGACGACTTATCATCATCATGAGGACTTTTTCTATTTGCTTACCAGTTAAAATTACTTAACTAAGCTGCTGAATCAGCTTATAATATGCTTTTTATTGTATTAATCACTTTGATTAGTGTGGAGTTGTTTTGGTTTTTTCTCTCTTGCACCTTTTCCCTTTACACGTCCCTTTTCTTGGAGTTTCTGATCTTCACAAAGACGATTAAGGTATGTTGAAAGGGAACAAAACAAAGTTCAACCACATTTGTCGACAATTAAAGTTCTTATATAATTAATTGGGAAAATCTATTTAAGGGCCCTTTTTAGAGAAAAAATCCTAAAAAGGACCCCCAAGATCCTGAAAGTCCTAAAAAGGGCTCGAGGGCCCTTTTTGGGATATCTAGAATCTTAGTGAGTTGTAAATGTGGCTGATATAGTTATTAACTGGGGCTGATATTGTTGTAAATGAGACTGATTTAGTTGTAAAAAAATTGTTGTAAATATGACTGATTTAGTTGTAAACGGGTATTGATTTTGTTGTTAATTTGACTGATTTAGTTGTTAAATTTTAATGAATTTATCCCAGAAAAGGCCCTTGGGATTTTCAGAATCTTGGAGCCCTTTTTAAGATTTTTTTTCTCCAAAAAAGGGCCCTTAAATAGATTTTCCCTAATTAATTAGCTTTTTTGAAAATCGTAGATGCATATGTGTTTGTGTTTGTGTCACTGTCAATTTCATAACTGTAACAATATTGGAATCTTGGTGAGTCGTTGTTTTTGCAAACGCAAGCATATAGCTGAACAGTAATAATTTATTATGTATTAATCCGAATGTTAAAAAAAAAAAAAAAAGTGATCTATTTTACTACGTATATAGTCTTCTTTATTAAATAAAGTAATTAATTAAGGTCTACTGATTTACAAAATTCGCGTTGAACACAAATGCTTATGCATAGAAGCCTGTTTACCTTTTCACTTGTTTTTAATCTTTTTGTCAATTATATTTCAGCAAAGAAGCAAGCTAGCTAGATCTCATTAGACTATACTTCACAGCATGCACTAGTAAATTAAACGTAATAAATTTAAATGCACATTTTCAAACTAAAATATAAAGAAGAGCACGCACACATGGGGTTCAAGGGTATTTTTCAACTAAAAGTTTCCGTGGAAGAGCTGTGGGCACAAAATAGTTTTTGAGGGGAGCAATGTTAAAAGTCGTAAAGTCGTAACAATATCGCTTTGCCACAACAAATTCAAACAATCAGCCATTAGTTGACTTTTTTTTTTTGAACACTATTAGTTGACTGATTATATTGAAGTAACATGCCCACGTAACATTCACATCAATTTTTTTGTGCTTAAATGACATTTTTGTTTCGGAAGTTTCTAGAGAGGAGCAGTGGACACCAATAAATTTTTTGAAGGGTAATAACACCAAGAAATCTGTTGGTTTTTTTTTTTTTTTTGTTGACTTATATCTAGTTGGAAATGCCACCATCAAGCACCAAATATTAAAAAAACCATATAAAAAATAAGATTTTTTTTTTTTACAACTTTCAAGGTAACGTTGTCCCTTTAAAAACTTTTGAGTTCCGACAATTACTGTTAGTTGAAATGAAAATAACCGTACGGATATATGTACATGTAAACTTGAAGTGGGATTGTGCTAGAATTGTATGTAAAAGACAGGATAAGTTAGAAGAGCACGAGAACACCTAGTTGATGAAAAAGTATATTTTGTGAGCAATGATAGATCCTACAAAAGGTATCAAATAATTAAAAGTCTTTGTATTGATCGCTCTAATCACATGATGTCATCGTTTTCAATGATATATATGAACCACATACGCACAGATGTCACGCTCACACAGTGACACAGTACAATATTAATAAAGTTAATTAATTAGCAACAAATGGTTTTTTTTATATAAAATTAAAATAGCATCAAGTCATAATTGATGGTTTTATTAATAATAAGGACCCCATGTCACGAGATTAATTATTAAGCTGTAATTAATTCAATCATCTATATATATATATTATCGACAAATTATATGTAACAAATGAAAACATATACTACCTCCGGTCCTAATTATAAGGCATAGTTGACTTTGTTTGGAGAAATTAAGGAAGCTAAATAAATTACTTAATCATTTTATATGTTGTATATCTTTAGATTATATATTAGTATGTGAGTCAAACTAATTACTTTGAAGAAAAAAATAAAAAGAAAAACACTCTAAGTTAATTTAATTAGCTTCCTTAATTTCTCCAAAAAAAGTCAACTATACCTTATAATTAGGACCGGAGGGAGTAGTTTTTATTTTTTGAGGAACACTAGTTTTGTCCCCCACCGTCAAGGAAAAGGCCATGTGATTTCACATTCTTTTGCCTCACACTGCCCTATCCCCTTTCCTCATCTTATTCCTCACCAACACACCTCGCAATATAATTGGTCTCTCTTGATTGGATTTGATAGCCACTATCCTAGCACCACTAAAATAAATTTTGATTTATATTATCTAATTGATTTATATTTCATTTTGATTTCTAATTTTTATATTTCATATATTTCTATATTGAATTTAATAAATTTAGAAATCTATCTATAGAATAGATTTCTAATTTATATTTAGAATTTCTAATTTATAAACTTTAAAATTGAAAGATGAAAAATAAATAATATTTTAAAATCAACCACAAACAAAGAAAACACAAAAAATAAAAGATTCACGTCCCGAATTACGTCCTGGATCGTTAATGCATATGTGTGAGTTTATGATAATGTACACCACTGTGTACCACACAACATTAATGGCGCAACAGAATATAATTATCATCTATCTGTGCTATACCTAAAGTAATGCAACTAGCTACTTGCTCACAACAACATTAATGGCCAACAACATTTCTGTTTCATTCTTTAATTTAGTTCTCTTCGTTGGATACACTATACAAAAAACATTTTTACGTCCCCCCCCCCCCCTCTTTTTTTGTGGGGACGTATATCTGAAAGTTGTAGAAAGTTGAAGCTTAATTATAGCGTCCAAATTTTTTCTGACACCATATTGCTTTTTTTTTTTCCTGAAAAAAATAAAAATGCAAACAAGGTTTGGAGGCTTGCCATGGAACAAACACCTCTTGTAGCCATAGAAATTGCTAGTGACCATCATAGAAATCGCTGGTAACAATGGAGGAAGATGATTACAAGAACTAGAATCACCATAAGCAAGAAACTGAAGACCAAATCAAGCAAAAAAATAACCAGAAACCGAAGTCAAGAGAAAAAAAGACAAATCATCATGAGTGCAGATCAAGTTGCTCATCTGACCACTGCCCTCAAAGAACTCGAGAACTCATAGAATAGTCGAAGAATCAGAAAAACAAAGCAGCAAAAAAAAAAAAGACCTAGACGTCATAGACAATCGAAATGAAATCACAGAGCAATCAGAGAATCAGAAAAATTAGATCTACAAAAGAATCTAGACGTCTTCAAGCTATAGAGATGATAGAAATCCAGACTCAGTTGATGAGTTAGTGCCGACGGTGGTCAGGGAAGGTCGTGTTGCAAAATTACCCTATGAATCGCCACAAGACCAGGCTATCTCTCTAGTTCAATCCTTCCGTCTAAGCTATCTTCCCCCGCAGTTGAAAAAGTCTGGATCGGCTCACCATCCGCGTCGCCTTCACCATGAAAAATTAAAGCTAACTCAAGAGAGAGTTGAGAGCATCGAGACCACCGAGAGATGAGCGAAGAAGACTCTACAATTTCATTTTTAATATATTATATGGGTGTGAAATTGAAAAGAGAGAGTTGCAGCGCAAGAGGGGAAAAAATAGTCACGGATGGGAATTTGAAATTACTTCAGCATCCTAAAAAGAATTTAGGACACCAAAAATATTGACTTTGGCATCCTAAAACCAATTTAAGATGTCAAAAATATTAGTTTTGGTATCATGGTTCACTTTTGACGACTTAAATTTAAATTAGAATGCCAAAAATTCATTCTTTATTGGCATCCCAATTTTAAATTAGGATGCTAAAACCTTTTTTTAAACTTGGGACATCAAAATCTTTAACATAATTTCAAAAATGCCATCATCTTTATTTTTTATTTCCTTTTTTTAAAACGCAATGTCTCTTAAAAGTCATTTTTTATAATAGTGAAAGTAATCCTCAATTGCTTTTTGCTCACAAGTTACAAAGAGCACTTATGGATTGTAACTTGTCATTGCCATCTAATGAAAATTTTCAGTTTTGTGAATCTTGCCAATTGAGTAAATCTCATCGACTCTCATTTCCTACTAGTCATTCACAAGCACCTTGTGTTCTAGACTTGATTTATACTGATCTATGGGGGCCTTCACCAATCAAATCAGTTGGGGGCTATAGATTTTACATTAGTTTCCTTGATGATTATAGCAGACATACCTGGATTTATCCTTTGAAAAATAAAGGGGAAGCTTTATCTGCCTTCAAGGTCTTTAAGAACATGGTTGAGAATATTTTTGAAAGAAAAATAAAAGTCCTTCATAGTGATTGGGGTGAGGAGTTTAGAGCATTTCAGAGTTTTCTTGATGATAATGGCATTGTTTTTCGACACTCTTGTCCTCACACATCAGCTCAGAATGGTAGAGTTGAAAGAAAGCATCGTCATATTGTTGAGACAGGTTTAACTCTCTTGGCTCATGCATCTATGCTCACTTATTATTGGTGGGAAGCATTCTCTACTGCTGTCTATCTCATCAATAGGCTTCCTACTGCTGTTTTAAAGAATGTTTCTCCTTTTGAAGTTCTGTATCACAGAAAACCAGATTACAGGAACTTCAAAATTTTTGGATGCGCCTGTTTTCCGTGTCTTCGCCCCTATAACCAGAACAAACTTTAATTTCACAGCAGTACCTTTCTGGGTTATAGTGGATCTCATAAAGGCTTCAAGTGCCTTAGTTCAACTGGCCGGATTTACATATCGAGGCATGTTGTGTTTAATGAGGATGAATATCCTTTTACTAATTGTTTTTTGTGTTTTCAGAAGCCATTGGAAACTGAAGTTGTGAATTTCTCAAGTGTGTCCCCTGTTTTCAGTGAAGCTTGTTCCACACCTCCACCACTCAGCACATCTGTTCAACCACCACCTTTACTCACATCAGCCCTACAATCTGTTCAACCACCACCTCTCCTCACATCAGCCCCACCTCAAAATCCTGATCCAAATTTGCTTTGTTTCCCTTCACCTTCCTCCCAGTCAACAAACCCACCATCTCATCCAGTCACAACTCCTATAATAGACTCTCCCACATCAAATAGTCCAATTGCCTCGACCTCTCCTACTCCATCACCTTCTTCCATCCTTCCTCCCACATCCAACACTCCATCTGCCCCTGATTCTCCCTCTATACACCCCTCAACCGCTCCTCCTCCTCATCCAATGATCACTAGGAGTAAACTTGGCATTACCAAACCCAAATTTCCGTATGTTGGCCTAACCATCTCTTCAGATTTTGTTCCAACAACAGCGAAACAAGCCTTAAATTCACCCCTATGGAAACAAGCTATGATAGAGGAATTTTCAGCACTCCAAAGAAATGGCACTTGGACTCTTGTTCCTAGACACAGACATCAAAACATAGTTGACAATAAATTGATTTTTAAATCCAAATATCATCCTAATGGCACTCTAGCCAAGCGGAAAGCAAGACTTGTTGCTAAGGGATTTCAACAAAGTGAAGGTATTGACTTTTATGAGACCTTCAGCCCCGTCATTAAAGCTTCAACTATTCGTATTGTTTTGACTCTTTCTATTTCTTTGGACTGGGAAATAAAGCAACTTGATATCAATAATGCTTTTCTCAATGGTTTCTTGTCTGAACCTGTCTTTATGAAACAACCGGAAGGCTTTGTTGACTCCTCTAAGCCTGACTATGTATGTAAATTGTCTAAAGCTCTTTATGGCTTGAAACAAGCCCCAAGGGTCTGGTTTGATAGACTTCGGAATGTTCTTCTTGCTTGGGGGTTCACAAATTCAAGGAGTGATATCTCTTTGTTTGTCTATTCTGATAAGACTCAGATTTTGATGATTTTGATATATGTGGATGACATACTTGTGACTGGTAGTAATCCCTATATTCTTAAATGTTTTGCTGTCAAACTACACTCTATTTTCTCCTTGAAAGATCTTGGTTCTCTTCACTATTTCTTTGGAATTGAAGCACATAGAGATCGCACAGGGTTGTACTTAACCCAAGGGAAATATATATGTGACTTGCTTGATCGATTCAACATGAATAATGCTTCACCATGTCACACTCCCATGACCGCCACAAAATCTTTATCAGCATATTCAGGTGAATTACTTTCCAATCCTTCTGAGTATAGAAGTGCAGTTGGTGCTCTCCAATACTTGTGTAACACAAGGCCTGATATCAGTTTCAGTGTTGGTAAGTTGAGTCAGTTTTTGTCACAACCAACCATTGAGCATTGGAAAGCAATGAAGAGAGTATTGAGGTATATTAGGGGTACTATTCATTATGGTATTCATGTAAAACCTGCTAGGATTCTTGACATCTCTGCCTATTCAGATGCAGATTGGGCATCATGCCCGGATGACAGACGCTCTGTTGGGGGATACTGTGTTTTTCTAGGGAACTCTCTAGTGACCTAGTCATCTAAGAAGCAATCAGTTGTTTCTCGCTCCAGTTGTGAATCTGAATATCGTTCTTTTTCTAACACTGCATCTGAATTGAGTTGGATTAGATCTCTACTTTCTGAGTTGAATTTGAGATTGAAGCAGATACCTACTATATGGTGTGATAACACCAGTGCAGCTGCACTAGCATCCAATCCTGTGCATCATGCTAGAACTAAGCACATTGAAATAGATGTGCATTTTGTTAGAGATCAAGTTTTGTCTAAAACTTTGAAAGTGTCTTATGTTCCCACAAAGTTTCAAGTTGCAGATTGCCTTACAAAGCCACTGCATCGTTCTCGTTTCTGTCTTCTTAGAGACAAGCTAGGAGTCATTGTTGCTCCCATTAAAAGATCTCAACAAGAACTTGCTTTAACCAAGAGCAAGAGGAAGAAGGAGGTTCAAAGTGAAGGAGGGAGTTAGAGATAAATATATAGTTGTAACTATAGTTTGTACTATCTCATTATTATTTGTACATAGTATTCTAGAGAATTTTGTCATCTTCTAGAATAATTCTACAGGGACACATGTCATTGTATTATTGGCTTGACATATTATAAATAGAATTGTAGGCTCAAGCTAATCATTGTGAGCTTGACCTAATTTCCTCTAAACTTTAACTATAACGACACTTCATCCATCTTTAGCTTTCTTCATCATACTCCTCATATCTTTAACATGGGGATTACACCTTTTTAGATGTTGAAATAATTTGTTCCATTGTACGTAAAATGACACAGATTCGAATGGTGTGATTTAGGTATAAGTTTGACGGCAGTTGGTTTCAACTGTACGGAACTACACGTACTAGCAAGAGATATGTCGGAGATTCAAGTGTCACGTTTTGTAACTCTATATGCTTACGTTAACTGTTTTGGTACATAACTGAAAAAGATTCTTTATTTGTTTAAAAGAATCTTCTTGTTCTTTTTTTTTTTTCTTTTTTTTTCCTGTTGATTGTTTATAAAGACATTTATGGTGTGTTTGCTTTGAAAGAAGGGAGAGAAGAGAGAGATTTTTTTTCCCCCTCATCTTTACTAAGTAGCTCATGGACTTCACTGTGATTTCAATCTTTATCCTCCCATGGACCTCACAAAAGACTAGAAATATTTACCAAATTTCATCTAGCCCACTTGACACTTGTATGGTTTTTGTGGCTGGACCATGCAATCGATGGAGAGAGCTCTATATACTCCTCCGTTTCTTAATAAAAGACATACCACTTTAATAATATTTATAAGTCCCTTTTGATAAAAAAAATTTGGTTCTATTTATAAATTCTCTTTCAAGTAATAAATGAGATTGTGACAATTTTGTCCATATTAATTGTACAAATGAAAATATAAAGTGAGAAAAAAGTTGAAAGATACTCATTCATAAATGAGGGCAAAATTTAAAATTTACCCCATAATCAATGAGTTAACTACCTCTCCTTAATATATGTGATTTAGTTAAAAGGGACTTATAAATAAGACCAAAGTGGTAGTTACCTAATTTGATTAGATTAGGAAGTTAGTTGAGGTAGTTATAATGATTTGTAATTTCCAAAAAACTCTACTCATCATTTTCCTTAATTATCTCATTTCTTTCCACTTTGATTATTATTGAAGGAGTATTAATAGGGGGTAAATTAAGAAAATATTGATAAATATAAAAACATTATCTTATATTTAAGATCAAATCAATTCCCTAAATATTTCTTATTTAAAGACAGAGTGTGTGTCTATATAAATATTATTTAATTAACTTGTGTTTCTTTCTTCTTCTTTTTTTGGTGAAAAAATTCATTTAAGAGTGAAGGAGCAATAATATATATAAGCTTTATCTCTAGAAGCGCCCAGTACCATGAGCTTTTTTTAGGAGCAAAAGTACACATGTGGTTACCATTTTGGAGCAAAAGTGACACAAACCCATCAGCCACTGGACGTTAACCGTTAAGTGGGAAAGGTTGACCGTTAGTGCTTACGTGGATGATGAATTGGAGAGAGATGAAGCCAAATGGGAAGAAAAAGTGCTGAATAGGATGGTGACGGCGCAGAGTTTAAAAAGGGGAAAAACACTTCTCATGTTGTAGGAGAAGTGTTTTCTCATGTCACACACACATAAAATGATGGGACACACACATATATATAATTAGCATTATATATATATGTGAGTATCACTATTTCATGTGTGTAGGAATTTTCTTCTTTTCATGCAACATGAGAAGTTTAAACCCCTTTAAAAATTGGGGGGAAAATTATGGAGAACCCTAAAATGGAATGAAATTACAAACCAAGAATCAGTGAAGAGAAATCCAATTAAGATCCCTGATTGATTAAAACAAAACAAAAAAAATCCCTTTAAACCTCTAAGATCTATAATCTAAATCGATCGGCTGTTCAACAGCATCCTCAAATTAACAAACTTCTAATTCTAATTCTATCCCAGATCTTCACAATAAGATTCAGCATAAAACCTTCTTTAACCTGCGAAACCGTACAAAGTTCTTCCCTGCCTCTTGAGAGCATAAATCACATCCATGGCGGTAATAGTCTTTCTACAAGCATGCTTCGTGTAAGTCACAACATCACGAATCACATTTTCCAGAAAAATCTTGAGAACACCACGAGTCTCCTCGTAGATCAGACCGCTGATTCGCTTGACGCCTCCTCTTCTCGCCAATCTCCGAATCACAGGCTTCGTGATTCCCTGAATATTATCACGAAGAACTAGTGGATGAAAGCCTCTGATCCTTGGTCGTAATATCAACTCCATCGCTTAAATTAAAATTCTCCAGATCACTTTTATGATATTTCATAAAATCGTTGAAAACAGTAATCGTGCTAGGAGATGATCCAAGCGTATGTCCAACTTTGGTGCCTGTATATACGTTTTCTGTCGCAGCAACGAAAATCCTTTTCTTTTTCTGATGCTGCAGATATATGAACAAGACAGCTAACTACTGAGAATTGTCTTCCTCCATCGTCTTGATCTTTTTCTTTTTATTCTGGTTTTTGCATAGTGATAACAAGTGTATTGAGTGTAAATTAATAGTAAAGTAGTGTTGATGTGGCGAAATTTTGAAGTCCATGTTTTCAATTTCTGGGTACGGTTTGATTTTGAGCATTCTAACAATTGTTCGAAATCTGTATAATTTCTCTGCAATTACCCAGTTGTGCGTATTCTAACAATTGTTTGGTTTTTTAAGTAGGGTTAAGGAGCGATTTTACTAACAAACTATTGGCCCAGGAGCGTTCAGCACAATTAACTATTAAGTGGACCAAAAATACCAACAAACTTTTAAAACGGAGCGTCCAGCACAACGCCGTTAGCAAAAAGTTAACCGTCGTTATCTAAGGTGCAAATTAGCCAATGAACTTTTACTCTAGGAGCGCCCAGCACAAAATTCTAAATTTTATTAATTTAAATAATTTTTTCTCAATTGTTATTATTCAAAACTACTTATATAGATATTCATAGACAAAAATTACTCATTCTTCAATTTTGTCAAAATTATAATTTGTTAAAATAAACAAAATTTTTAATTTAAAATATTATTATTATTTTTTTAATTATATGATTTTTCAATTGTTATTATTCAAAACTACTTGTATTGATATCTAAGGTGTATATGATTTAATTAACAATATTTTATTATATAGTTTTTTTTTCGCAAGTCTCATATTCATATAATCAATGGATCATTTAATTAACAAATATATCATCAAGTTGCCGAATTTATATTATTAGGTATGAACGTTGATATCCATTAAGCTCTTTTTATAAAAATAAAAATTAAACTCATTTTATTTCTTTCAAGATATAATAGATTTTTTAAATTTTATTAACATTGAATGAATTTTTTAAGTCACGTAAAAATAAAAATAAATCATATATATTTTTTTGGTTTAATATATATAATAAACTATAAACACCTTGATGTTTATTTAAATCATATAATTATATTTTTAATTAAAACTTTTGTTTCTTTTAGCAAATTATAATTTTGAGAAAATTGAAGAATGAGTAATTTATGTCCATAGATATCTATACAAGTAGTTTTGAATAATGAAATTGAGAAAAAATTATTTAATTTAGTAAAATTTAGAATTTTGTGTTGGACGTTCCTGAAATAAAAGTTCGTTGGCCAATTTGCATCTTAGATAATGGAGGTTAACTTCTTGCTAACGGCGTTGTGCTGGGCGCTCCGTTTTAAAAGTTTGTTGGTATTTTTGGTCCACTTAATAGTTAATTGTGCTGGACGCTCCTGAGCCAATAGTTTGTTGGTAAAATCGCTCCTTAACCCTTTTAAGTATGAAATTTCATGATTGCTCTGTTAAATTTGAAGAGAATTCTTAGAGCTTCTAAAATTGAAAGAGTTTGAGGGTGTTGTTGAACAGCCGATTGGTTTAGGTTATAGATCTTGGAGGTGTAGAGGGATTTATTTTGTTTTGTTTTAATCAATCAGGGATCTTAATTGGATTTTTCTTCACTGATTCTTGATTTGTAATTTCATTCTATTTTAGGCTTTTCCATTATTTTTCCCCCCAATTTTTTAAACTCTGCACATTGTCACCATCTTATTCAGCATTTTTTCTTCGCTTCATCTCTCTCCAATTCATCATCTACGAAATAAGCACTAACGATCAATCATTCCTACTTAACCGCCAACGTCCAGTGGCTGATGGGTTTGTGTCACTTTTGCTCTAAAATAGAAACCACATGTATACTTTTACTCTCAAAAAAAGCTGGACGCTCCCAAAAATAAAGCTTACGTGTATTATTGCTCCTTCATCCTTCATTTAATTTACCTGATTTGTGATAGATAACTGTTCAAAGTCGTAGATTTAGGGTATGTTTGGTTTGAGGGAGGGGAAGGAGAGGGAAATAAAGAAATGACCAAATTGTCATTAATGAAAGAAATATTCCCTTTTATTGAAAGTATATTTTTAAAATATTGAAAAATTTTTAGAGGTAATTTAGTAAAAGGAAGACCAAAGATTTGCCCCTCCCCTCCCTCAATCCATTTAATTTGACTTTCGCTAAAGATATGCTCGTTCTCTGAATCTCTTTACTGACACCATTTAATTTTTGTAGGCCTGGAGTGGACAGCAGAAGGCATGAGACCATTATGGTAAGTAAGTCAGAAAATTCTTATTTTATGCTTTTAAAATGTATCGGGACACATGAAAGTGGAACTGTTGTTTTCTTACATGTAAGACTTTTTTTTTGCTCATGTACATGTAAGACTTTGAATCTCCCCTATTTGTTTAAATAAATTAAATCCATATAAAATCTTGGACCACCCATCAGATTCTCCCTGCAAATCTTAGGTACATGTCTAAAGGCAATAATGACTTGAAAACAATGGATATTCTCAACTTCGACTTTATATATTGGGTTTAGGGCACAAAATCACAAATATTTCGACTTTCTCGTACACATATAGCTTCATAAATTTTCAAGCTTTTTTTATATTTAGAGTTAGTAACTTTCTATTAGAGATAACTATATTTTTTAAAAAAAAAAAAAACATTGTGGGTATTAAATTAAATGTGAACACTTCTGATGATTCAAATCTTAATTGGTTAAATTCTGATGGACTTGCTTCTTCCAGTACTAAACGTTTAATTAAACCAAATTCTCTTCGGTTCATTAATTTTTATCTCGTTATATATATATATATATAAATTATGCCTTTTTAACCTCAATTTTTTTCAATGGCATTGATAGTTGATAATCTTAACAAAGATATATATAATGGATCGTTGGGTGCAAAATAGGAAAGAAATTAAAAAATGGAATAAGAATATGAAAGCTCTTCATCGTAATAAAAATGTACTTTTTCCGCGCTTTTTTTCCTTTTAAAAAACTATTTTCATGTACCAAATGCAACATTAAAGTACTATCTATAAACAACTTAGGAATAAAAAAAGCCTACATTGTAGTGGGGTAAATGTTAAAAGAAAGAATTGCCGAAATTTTTTGCTGTTTTGAAATATTAATTTATTGTCTAAATGTATTCGAAAGTTGTTTAATTAAAAACTCAAGTTTTTGAGTGGACACAACTTTATTTAATTATATGTAAATGTCTTTTGTTTTGTCTTCAAGATAGAATGTGTATGTGCAACTCACCTTCAGTGCATGGGCGCAATTTTTCTTCCCTTGTGTGTAATATAACTTCGATTATGTGTAAAGACTTTCGGCAATGAATATTTTAATAGGGATTTTTCAGAAATTTTCCCATATTAAAATGCATAAAGAATAAAAAATGAAAAGTGAAAAAATAGGGCATTCTAATTTATGCAGAAAAGAGAGAAGATGAAAAGTCATAGTCGTACGTAAAGGGCCAAAGGGAGGCGACATGTATGTTGAAAATATAGAAAAGGAATCTCTACTAATATTGTCGACCGATGTAACTTAAAACAACAAACAATGCCCTATATAATTTAATTCTCACTATTATCAAAAACAATAATTTAATTCTCACTCGCTTTCGAAGTCATCTACCCTCACTCTCAAATCAATTTCTGCTCAAACAAATCTGTACTACGCCTTATATTGTTTTCTTTACCTCCACATTCATAATTAATATATATATATATATGAGTTTATCGTTTGTCATGTCACATGATATAAAGTTATGTCAGGTCACTTCAAAACTTCAAAACTACATAGTTTTAGAATAACTTGACATAACCTTATATCAAGTGACCCTACTGTAAGAAAATATTCTCTTTAATCCTTTTTATAAAAAATATTTTTTGTGCAAAACAAATTGATGGTTAAGATCAGTTAAAAACAATAAATGTGTAAAAAAAAATGTCACACTTTTTTTCAAATATGCCCCTATTTATGAAAATAACATGAGAAAGAGAATGAGTAATAAATGATTAAAAGGAAGAGAATTAGTGGTGAGTAGAGAATAATTAATATAAAAATATGTATTAATTAAATAGGGGTATAAAATAAAAAAGTAGTTTAACTTTTGAGTTTTGAGATTTAAAAAAATTTGTTTCTATTAAAGACCAGTCTAAAAAAAAAAGAAAATTGTTTATAAAAAAAATAGAAAAGGGATTACTATAAATATTTTCATCAATCCAAAAGATTCACTTAATAATGCACAAGTATATATTTTATCAAGTTTTTTAATAGTTGTCATGTGCACTATTACCCATTTGATATGTTTATTTGAAGAGAGCTCCCTCCCTCATTCTATGCAACTTTCTCTCCCTCATTGAGGGTATGTTTGGTCTGAGGGAGGGGAGAGAAAATTAAGGAAATGACTAAATTGCCATTAATAAAAGAAATATTCCTTTTTGATCACAAGATGTTTTTGGAATATTGAAAAATTTGTAAGGACAACTTAGTCAAGAGGATATCAAAGATTAGCCCCTTCCTCCCCTCCCTCAAACCAAACATATCCTGATTATTGTGTGTGTGTTGATATTACTCGAAAAGTAGCTGATTTAAAAGCATTTGGTGAAGTCTTTTTTATATGATGAGGCACCCATTAAGAGGAATTGTTAATTCTTTTTGTAAATCCCGATAGGGCAATTTTAAATGTCCTCTCTATTAAATGTTTGTTGGAGAATGCAATAAGTTTTATTATGTTTTAAAAAATTAAAATATATGAATATAAACATGCCAAACCACATCATTTAATTAATTTTGGTCAAAATTAAATTAAGAATTATCGTGTAAACAGGACAGGTGGGAGTATAAATTTTGTGAGTATAAAAACACACTTCTAACTATCTCACATTAACCAATTAGAGATGATTAAGTCACTAATGATAATAAAATAATTATCTTTAAAAAATTAATTATATCATTAACAAAAATACAAATGATTTAAATGATATGTAGACTGCTAACTCAACATATTTAATAAGATAACATCTAATGGTCAAAATTAACTTAGATAATGATCAAAGAAAAATTACTCCATTTTACATATTTACTTGGAAAAATTTTCCCAATAAAATTCCAAAATAAAATTGTCTCAGGATGAAAGCTTAGGGGAAAAAAATTATCCTTAACCCAATAGCTTATGATAACAATTAGTAATCTTTCTTAGAAGGCACTTCTTCAAGTTCTAATTATAGAAACATTTTTGTAATATAATTTACACTACAAAAGTATTCTTATAATTAGAATAGTACTCCCTCTAACTTAAATATAGGATAAATTTTATAGTGTAAATTATACTATAAATTTTATCATATATTTAATACCACTCTGATCCTATTTATAAGTCCAGTTTGATCAAAAAATTTGGTCCTTTTTATAAGTCCATTTTAATCAAATAAATGAGATTGTGACAATTTTACCCATAGTAATGATGATGAGAGAGATTGGCTAGACATGTTGGAAAGAGAAAACGATGAGAGAGATTTGACAATAAATTTTAAAAAGTACACAAAATGAAGGTAAAGTTGGAAATTTGTTCCATAATCATTGAGATATTTACCTTTTCTTTGTATCACTCTGATCCTATTTATAAGTCTCATTTTGACCAAATCACACATACCAAGGAGAGGTAGTTAGCTCAATAATTACGAGGTGAATTTTTAACTTTACCCTCATTCATGGTTAGGTGCTTTCAACTTTTTCTTCTCTCTCTATTTTTATTGGTACAAATATGAACAAAATTATCACAATCTCATTTATTTAGTCAAAGGGAACTTATAAATAGGACCAAATTTTTTTTCAAAAGGGATTTATAAATAGGACTAGATGGTATGTGAGATTTAGTCAAATTAGACTTATAAATAGGACCTGAATGATGGTATTATAAAAAAAGTTGTGTGTATTGGGCCACTAACCACTAAGAATGAAAGGGAGGAGCATTGGGCGTACTTTTTGGGTACAGTGGGCCCACAGAAGGCTGTCGGTGGATTCTGGTAGGCCCCACCCTTCATTATCCTTCCAACTCGCTTTCCTTCTACTAACCATGTCCACTTATTCTTTAATTGCGCCAAAACTCATTACCTTTACTCACAACACCATTACGTATTTCAACATCATTTTATTATTTATTACTCCTAATTCTGCTTACATACATATACTCTTCCCTATGTCTAGTTTTGACCCACAAGTCCCATAACAATTGGCCACTAAGAACAGGAAGAGAAAAGGAGGAGAATTGAATTAAATAATTGAGCAACACGTGTCCAACTATTAATGAATCGTGCGATTTTGTTTGTTTTATAGGCCGATTGCCGAAGCATCTTGGACGCCTCTAGTTTTCCTAGATGAAGAACTGTACATACGGTACACATAACATGTTAAATAAAAGCCACCTCAAAGTCCGTGACGCCTAGTGCACCTTGTTGTGATGCCCTTATGGCTTATTTTGTTTGACATCATCTCTCAATTACTGTTCTGTTTATTTGAAATAATAATTAAAATTTTTAAAAGTAGTTTTTCAATAATAATGATTCATTTATTATATATAAGGTAAATATGTAAAAAAAAAAAAGTTATCTTAATTTATATGAATAATATTTTTGAAGTGTCTATAAGTAATCTCAAACAAACAAATTAACTTAATAACCTTGTGCTGCAGTAGTACTATTAATGTAGTCTCCCCCACTGTTTTCTTTAATTATATATGGTCCCATCCCCCGTTTGTATAACTTCTCATTTATTAATTTAAATCTTGGACTATTAATTTATTAATAATAACTTCTTATTATTTTATTTTAGGTGGAGGTATATGTACTATTTGGCCAGTATCCCCTATAGACTGGGCTCCAAGCACTCTGCTCTTGGATTATGCATGAGCTCAATTCCTTTCCTACAATTTTTAATATAAAAAAAAATTAAATCTTCATTGAGCTGGATTTTTTCAACTTTATAAAAAAATTTTCTAACATAATGTAATACTGCCACATGCTATCGTGCTCCAGATTAATGGAGGAAAAGCTCTTATGGGTTTTTTCCCCCCTAATTGAAGGAACTCTAATTTAAAAGTGTTGGGTGTCTGTCATCTTTTCACATCATTCCTTATAACTTCTATATCACGTCCTTCTAATTGATTTGGAAGATAACAATTTTATTCTAACTTTTTTCTTATCTTTTTAGTTAAGGACCTAGATTGACTAATGAGAGATAATTAAAAAAATAAGGAAAGGATCCCCTTCCAACTCGGGGTCCATTTAGAATAACGGTGATAGAAGTGGATTTTTCCAGATGTAATTTGTATTTAGAATAACGTTAGATTTTTGGTGATGAGATGAGAAGCAAGGAGATGTGATTTCACAAAAAAGTAGTTTCAAACCTTGAAGCTCATCAAGTGTAAAGCTATCCCAAATATTAAAAAAAAAAAAATCACTTCTAATAGACTTTTTTTTTTAAGCTTATGATGCTTTCCCAAACACACTCTCAAAACCTTAAAATGAAGAGTAGTGGCATGAGAATCCCATATGATGACGTCAGAGCATTGCTGAAATTATTATATGTTCTGCCAATAAGCGGATAAAAAGTATTTGTAATATATTCCACCGGATTATTTAAAAGTTACAATCAATAATCAAAATATAAAAATAATAAATGATAGATCTCAATATTTTGTCTCAAACAATGGTCCACCTATCTCAAACAGCTAACTAACGATGGGCTTCCACAGACACAAAAGGCTGTTATAATAAGTAAGGTCGTCTTTTGATTTAATAATGACGGGCTAGGAGGTCGACTTTTCTAATCAAACATGTCCTTAATAACACACACATACTCCCTCCCTATTTTAATATAGAAGTGAATTGACTAATTTAAGAAAATTTCAAAAGTTTTTTATACCTGAAAAAATTTTAAAACTAAATAAATTTAAGTTAAAATTTTTTATTTATCATTTTTCTCTAAAATAACTTTTTTGTAATGATATACATAAGTATTTCAAATAAGATAATTTAACATCTGTGCATTATACTAATATAATTTATTTAGTTTCCCCGATCTCTTAAATTAATCAACCACTATTATATTAAAGATAAAAGGAAGTATAAAATAATGTTCCTTGTACTATTAGTATTAAATTGTTGATATGCATGGCAGATAGTTAATTTTCAAAACAGGATCGAGTTAGTGTGTATTGATAGCCTTAAAGTTGGAAATTAGGGCCGCCCCTATAAAGTCCAGGATAAGAAAAGTATTTGTTTTTCAAAATCTGGCCTGAAAGCACCAAGGCCAAGGCCAACCCCTACAGGTCCGAAAGTTACTATTCCAAGTTTTGATTATTTTTTCTCCGTTTTTCTAAAGAAATATAATTAGCAAATTACAACAATTAAAGTTCTAATTTATCAAATAAATGTAGTTAACATTAATGTCTACACAACACACTTAATACAATAAATAAATGTAATCACTAATTCATAATCAATAATAAACTATTGTCTACAAGTGACTCACACAAAGAATAATAAACTTACCACTAAACAATATGAGTATGATAACTATCATTTTCATATTATTATTATTGTTATCCATTTCAAAGACATTTAATTGTGCTTCACTTCAAGTAGTAGGTTCTGCTTTATGAGTAAAAATAACAAGAATATCTTCTCTCATATCATGAATACATCCATAATCTTTATCTGCAACAAATATTAAACCAAATCATAAAATTAAAGTATAATTATTATATATTTATAATTAAATAGATAAACAACTCTATAACAAATACAAAATGCATATGGATTAGTAAATTAAATGGTCAGGTTAAGTTAATGAAACAATATATATATATATATTTAAAGGGCTTAACGGGTTGGCCCTATAAGGTCGACTGTGCAGAGCCAACTTCATTTAGAAGCTTCAATTTACAAGCCCGATCCTTGAAAGGCCAATACCTAAAAGGGCTAGCTTGACGAGCTTAGCTCGATTTCCCAGCTCTAGATGGCCCCTCATTTTGCATGAGCACTACTACAATAAAGGGTCTTAACGTCGCTAAAAGGCGTCATTTTTATAAAAAAAAATGGAAGTAAAAACTAAAGATGGTGACATTTTTGTAATTATATATGAAAAAAGTTGACTTTTGGCGTTTAACTTAGACGCCAAAAGTGATGCTTTTGGCGTCTAAGTTAAAAAGTTAGATGCCAAAAGTCTCTCGCGCGGGTCCCACACAAGTGTACTCCAGCTATCTCAAATCCTTCGATCCAGTTTCCCTTTCACTCCTCTCTCACGTCTTTCTCGCCTCATCTGTGCTCCCTCACATCTTTCATTTCCTAAAAAAAAAATAAAAAAATCCCCTCTTATGCTCCGACGACTTTGGCTTGCCTCTCCACTTCGATAACCACAGCTTGCTGTTGCTGATTTGGGTTGGAGATCTTCAGGTCCTTCATGCATCTCAGGGTTGCAGATCTACCCCCTGGCTTCCCTCTCCACTTCTATTCATAAACCAACAACGGCGATCATCTCTCTTTACTCTCATCTTGCGGCCTCCCTCTCCATCCCTTACGGCAACGGCGACCCACCAGCAACAACCATAGCTTGACGTTGTCGATCTGGGTTGGAGATCTTCAGGTCCTTCAAATTCTGTACGTCTTTGGGTTGCAGATCTAGGTTGCAAGAGCATAGATCTAGTTGCAATCTTCACCAATTTTTCACAACGCAAGTTGAACTCCAGATCTAAGGTACTCTTCAATTTTTCATGGTGATTTAGCTGTTTTTATTCTTTTATCAATGTGTTTACCTTCTGATTCATCCCACTCCTATAGGTACCTTCTGATTTATCCCACTCCTGAGATACTCTTGAAATTGGTGTTCGTTTTTCTCTAAGGTTTTAATTATTAAGTTCCTAAATCAAAAGCGAATCTAGACTTGTGCTTTGGTTGTAATTCTATAATTTAGAAGGCTTTATCATGTCATTATTATTTTGATTCTCTTTGCTTTTAACTTCTGGAGTTCAACTTACGGTTCTTCTTTCATTATGGAGAATGAGAAAACAAATATATATATATATTAAATTAAGCACTTACGGCGTCCTACTTTTTCTTAGACGCCATAAGTTGTACCTTTTTACACCTCCCATATATGCAACCCACAAAAAAGGATGTTAAAAGTGAAAAAAAAATAGGACGTTGTAACCCTTTTTTGTCGTAATGGAGGCCATTTAATTTTGTACGGCTTGAGCTGACAAATAAGAATATTGAGGGTAGGGGATGTCGAAGAATTGGATGGCCTTGCCCGTCATCTTGGGTAGGGGTTATGATACTCCTCCATCTTATTTATAAGATAAAATTTATTTTAAGATAATTAAATTACTTTAAAATATTTATATTTTTCATTTTTTCTCTAAACTATTTTGTTTAACTTACAAACTAATATGATTAAATAATTTATTTAGCTTTCTTAATCCCTCTTAAAAAAAAGTAACTTTTTCATATATTTAAAACCAGTTGGCGTAAATAATATGATATACTACTATCTTCAGTTGTGAAAAGATAATACTCCCTCTGATCCTAATTATAGGACATATTTACCAAACTTTCAAGAGATTAAGGATAAGTTAAATTAGTTAATTATATTTATTTTCCTAAAATATCCTTATTTAAAATTCAAAATGACTTCAAGAAAAGATTGTTGAATCAATATCCCCATGCGCTTGTACTCTCCGACCTCACATGACTTCTTCGAGTCTGACATCGTCAGCTTCTCCAAGCTTTCACACATTCTGGCATCTTGGCATCTTAGACTTATCCGAGTTTTCATGCAATCCATAGAATATCTGTAAATCCATGATGTATAAACCTTTTTTTCACCAATAAAAACGTGTCCTTTGTAAGTGTGTTTATCATCCTATATGTGTGTGTACGCACGCGCGCACACACAAACACATGTATATATCTATATGTACACATAAGTTTACACACACGGTAAATACACGCACATATATCATATATTATATATATAGACACACACACACACACAAATTTGTATATATCAGAGCTCTTACACAATCTGGCATGGTAAACTTTTCCGAGCTGTCACAAAAAATAGTAGAATTAAGGTCTTTGTGGTATTAATGAATTGCTAGTATTACTTACTTTATAGAATTTATATATATGTACATAATTAAATTATCACTATCTTTAATTGTTATTGAGAAAGTATCATTAAGGTATTTAAGAAGAAATTGATAAAAATTATAAAGTTATTCTATAATTAGGATTAAAATCAACTTCTAAATATTCAGGACTGGAAGAAGGAGTCTGGAGGGAGTAATTTGTAATACAGTAACATTTAGGACCGAAGTAAGGAAGTCGCCAGCCAGTTTAATGTTGTTGGTTGGTGGGATTTCATTTCAATTCTAATTCTTCCTGTGTTTCGCACTCACATTCATGACTCACACACAGCTATCCAGTGGGCATGCCACTGCTACTGCTGGAAGTAGCAGCCAGCTCATTCCTCTGACATTGACCTCCCCCTTTCTCCATTACTTTCTCAATTAACCATACAAAATAGATAATGTATAATCTTAGTTAATTAGTTAAAAATATAAATTCCTTTTCAAAAATATCCTCTTTCTTTCTTCCATGTTTGACTGTTTCCTACACTTCATATCATATTAACATAAAAAATAATTAATCAATCTTATTAATAAGTATTCATTTTTAATGAGAATATAATTTTTTCCTCAATAAATATTACATTATAAATATAGAATCGTGAAAATCCTTAAAAAATTAGTTATAAAAAGGACATAAGTACTAATTCCTTACATATTCGTTCCTCCTTACTCCACATCCACATTTGTCCCTCCTCACTTGCGCATCGTTCATTCCCCAACTTCCTTCTCCATAGCAGCCAATCTCTCTCTCTCACTCTGCCAATGAACTACGACAGGCTCCAACCCTCCCGGCCCGGCGGCTCCTCCCGCCGCTCCGATGACCCCATTCCTCCCTCCGCCTCCTCCCGCAGCAAGAAGAAACTCATCTTCCTCTCCGCACTCGCTCTTGTCCTGATCGTCGCTTCAACCCTCTCCGCCGTCCTCCTTGTCCGCACCCGACCTCGGTCTACGCCTCCACACGATTCCGACGTTGGCGGCAAGCCCACTCAGGCCATCTCACGCACCTGCGACAAAACTCGGTTCCCTTCCCTCTGCGTTAAGTCCCTCCTCGATTTCCCGGGTTCCGCCGCCGCATCGGAGCAGGACCTCGTCCACATTTCTCTCAACATGACATTGCAACACCTAAGTAAAGCCCTCTATTCCTCCACCGCCATCTCCGCCACCCAGATGAATCCGCTTGAACGGTCCGCCTACGAGGACTGCCTCGAGCTCCTCGAGGATTCCGTCGACGGGTTCCTCCGCTCCCTCACCTCAGGATCCACCGGTGGAGGATCCACCGACGATGTGCTGACGTGGCTCAGTGCAGCTCTCACGAATCTAGACACGTGCAGCGAGGGGTTCGCGGACACGAGCGGCACCGTGAAATATCAGATGGCAAGTAATTTAAAGGACTTGTCCGAGCTCATTAGCAACTGTCTCGCCATATACGCAGGCAGCGATGCCGGCAACGATTTCTCAGGGGTTCCGATTCAGAACAGGAGAAGATTAATGGGAGACAATCACAATGGCGATGTCTCAGATGAATTCCCGGCCTGGTTAAGCAAAAGAGACAGAAGATTGTTGGCCACGCCGGCACCGTCGATTCAAGCTGATATCGTCGTGTCGAAGGACGGAAGCGGAACCGTTGAGACCATCGCGGAGGCGATAAAGAAAGTGCCCGAGCACAGTAGTCGCCGGATTGTTGTGTACGTGAAGGCAGGAAGGTAAATAGTGAGATGATTCAGTGGGCTTTAAGTAATTAAACGATTCGTTTTTAGGAAAAAAAAAAAAGGAGGGGAAAAAGTGTGATCATTTAACTTTCAACATTAACTAAACAAAGCCATCATTGCTACGCAACGAAAATATTTTGGGATCATGTGAGTAAGTGACTCGTTTCAAATTTCAATCAACAATAGTCAATTAATAATCATGCATGCCTGTGAATATTTAATTACAATAATTATTTCCTCTGTTTAGCTACTTTCTACAACACCAAATAATAGTGTCCTCCATTAGTTTTGCATAGTATGGTTATATTTTTTCGACAAAAAAAAAAGGTTATATTTTAATACCCACCACTATACAATAGTTGCTTGGATCATTAATTAAGTAGCCAACGTTGAGTTTTTTTTGTGGTGAGATGAGATAGCAATAATTGAAAAGCAATAATATTGTAGGCGGAATAAAATGGTTAGGTATTGATATGGGCAACGTATAGGGCTATCTTTTTTATCCTATAATTAATAAAAGGATAGAGAAATCTATAAAATATTAATAAATTTAAATAAATATATCTTAAAATTTATACTTATTTAATTACAAAATATATATTTATCAGCTACGAAGAGGAAAATTTGAAAGTTGGGAGGAAGAAAACCAATGTGATGTTCGTAGGTGATGGGAAGGGCAAGACAATCATCACAGGTGGCAGAAATTATGCTCAAGGCACCACCACCTTCCACACTGCCTCCTTCGGTGAGTACCCTTTTCACCTCTCTTTTATTATTATTATTATTAATGAATAGAGTTAAAAACCTAATTTACATAAATTAATAAAATTAGTTAATTTAGCTATTTGTAAAAACAATAGAGAGAATGACATTGGTCCCAACCAAGAAAAATAATCCATTAACAAATCTCATAAGTTGTTAATAGTAACTGTGTTACATTTATTAATTTCCCATGTTCACTTGTTAATAGAAGCTTTTCTGACATTATTTTTTTTGATTGAGACCTCAATGTTATTCTCCCTAAAAAAAAAGATAATCTCGACCCTTTAATTTTTTTTTATTAAAGTGAGTCCTATATTAAAATTCAAAAGAAGTATATTAGTTTTTTAAAATATATTTTAAATTATCTGTATTAAAAACTACCTTATAATATGAAAACCCTCTTAAGAGAAGGTTTGGGGGAAAAAGTTATAAAATGGAGAAAGAAAGAGGAAATTGAAATATTAGATTTAAACTAGCTCTTATATTTATTCTTCAATAATTTTGCCACTACTAATTCACTATCAATTTTATGTCACTACTAATTCACTATTACTTTTTTCACCGTTTGATCAAAATCTTAATAGAAGAGAGAAATGATAAAGGTAGATGAGATTCTGATCCAACAGTAAAAAAATGATAGTGACAATATCCTATCTTTTTTACCATTTACATTAATTAATAAAAACTACTAAAAACTAAAATGGGGAAAGAGACAAAAACTGGAAAACAAATCACATGTGCAACGGAGGGCGACGAGAGTAGAAGTTAAAAATAAGATGTGGCCTGTCAGGTTTTTTTTATAAGATTCCGACCTATTATCTGCTTGCACGTGTACTCCCTCTTCACGCGTTTTGTAATTGGACCCCATACATAAAATTGTAGCCTTCTCTCATCCATTCGATGGAACCAATTTCCCTACCTATTTTAGAATGGGTAGGGAGAGTTTGTCTTGATCTGGACCGTCTAGATCAAATCTAGACGATTCAGATTTGATTTTTTTCACTTTCTATTTTTTGAAAAAAATTATTTTAATGGGTATAGAATCTAAAATAAAGATAATCTCTTAACTAACATATTTTTAAAAAATAATTTTTTTTATTTAAAAATTAACAATTTAAAAAAATTAAATCTGAACCATCCAGATTTGACCTAGAATCAAAATAAGCTCTCCCTACCCATCCCAAGATGGGTAGGGAAACCGGATCCATCCATCAATATACATGTTTCTTTGTAGCTTCAATATTGCAAAACAAAAATGTATTGAACTTGAAAGCATAGCGTATGGCCACGTTTTCCCAAATTATTGGTGGTGGGGCTATGTAACCACATACCCTATTCGTTTTTGTCTCTAACGAACCGAAATTTCCTCCACCAACCATGGAATTCTGAGTTACTCTATCCATCATAATTATAAGACTGCGTTCACTTTTGTTTTGAGAAATTAAGAAAATTAAATAAGTTATTTAATCATATCATATATTATATATTCTTAAATTATATATTAGTTTATTAGTCATAGTAATTAGTTTGAAAAAAAAATAAAAATAAAATTACTTTAAAGTAATTTAATTACTTTTTTTAATTTTTTTTAAAAAACATATAATTATGGTCGAAAGAAGTACTACTTTCTTCCAAAATATAGGAAATAGAGTTTACTTTGATTATAAATATAATATCTTAATATACTTTATCTTCCTAAATTTATAATTTTTTTCCTAAATTTATAGGAGGTTTTTTTTTTTAAAAAAAAAAAGGTACACATTATTATAGATTTCTTTATCATTACTTGACTGATTGATTGAATGGCCTTGTAGCTGCTACTGGGGCTGGTTTTATTGCAAAGGACATGACATTTGAGAACTATGCGGGGCCCGGGAAGCACCAAGCAGTGGCGCTTCGTGTCGGAGCCGACCATGCGGTGGTGTACCGATGTAGCATCGTCGGATACCAAGACACATGTTATGTGCATTCCAACCGTCAGTTCTTCCGGGAATGTGACATTTATGGAACCATTGACTTCATCTTCGGCAACGCCGCTGTGGTTTTCCAGAGCTGCAACCTTGTATCTCGAAAGCCCATGGACCAACAGAAGAACACCATAACGGCCCAAAATCGAAAAGACCCGAATCAGAACACGGGTATTTCAATTCATAACTGTCGGATCCAAGCGGCTTCGGATCTGGAGGCAGCTAAGGGAAGCATCCCAACCTATCTGGGCCGTCCATGGAAGACGTACGCGAGAACCGTCTACATGCTATCCTACATGGGTGATCACATCAATCCACGTGGATGGTTGGAGTGGAATGCCACGGCTTCAGTAGACAAATTGTATTTTGGAGAGTATATGAATAGTGGGCCGGGTGCAGCTGTTGGAGGCCGGGTCAAATGGCCAGGGTATCGGGTTATAACATCCGCGGTGGAGGCAAGTAGATTCACGGTGGCTCAATTCATAGCAGGGTCGTCATGGTTGCCGTCAACAGGGGTGGCATTTGTCGGAGGACTATCTAGCTAACTGAATGAATTCAGCATTTGAACTCTTGGCTTGATGGGGAACATTTTAGCTTCTCCACTCAAGTCAAGAGTTTGAAACCGCGCATATGAATCAGAACTGAAAGAATTCAATTTCGCTCAAGGTATATCAAGTCTTGTGTATTTATTTTTATGGGATTTTACCAAGTAATTGTACCAAAATATAGGTTTTCCTGGTATCTATTTTTTGTTTTTACAAATGTTGTAATAAAATTATATAAAGTTGTAAACAACAATAGTTGTTGATTTATAGTGATTATTCTGTGGGTACTGATTGGAGTTTGCTTGGAGATAGAGGTGGATAAAATTCTCTAACTAGAAGTCCTCTAACTAATAAAAGCGAAAATCATTTTATGCACACCTATACTTTTTCTCAATTTTTAATTTGGTAGCACGTAATTTTTTCTTCTTTATTAAATCCTTCAATGTTACTCTCTATTGTTAGCCCCAAAACTTTACTTTGTTAACACGGTCAACCTCTATAAAACATGTATGAAATTAAAAATTAAAGAGAAAGTACACCGACCAAAAAATGGTTGCCCATGGATAAAAGACTGAATTGGTGGACTCGCCAAAACCTTATTTATCCAAAGTAGTAAAGTGAGAGGGTGAGAATGATATTACAAGAACAAGTCCACCACAACTCTTTACGGTCTATATGCTATTTTCATGTTTGTTGACAAACACAACACACAAACATAAGGTGATATACTTCATTCTGCAACACAACCACACAAGTAGGCGATAGTAGATAGGTGATAGGTAATAGTATCATTATATGCTATAACAGTAGTAAAATACGTATAAGCACTGTTAGTATTTTGCTCAAGGGGCTAGCCCATGTAAATGATCATCTATGAGCTCTGAAACAGCATCAAGAAAGGCACCTTCACTTGATCCAGCAAGTGCAGCTTCTTCTTCTGCTTTCTCAACAATCTGCTCAATTACAGATTTCTTCTTCAGTGTTTCTCTGCACATGATGCTTCCGATGCTGAAAGGAGTGAGTCCTCTCTCACAACCTTTCTTCAGAAGCATAGTGGATATGCGAAGGATTTGGGAACATTTGGCAGGAAGATCCCATCCATGGAACTTCAAAAGCTTTATATCTGCTTCAGCATCGAGAGATTTTATGTAATCAATGGTTTCTGCAGAGTAAGGTTCTTGAGCTTGTGGCCAGTACAACCAGTCAAATGTGCAGTCTTCAAACTACAAGAGAAGGAAAAGCAACATGAAGCAAAAGAAAAAGAATTAGGAAATAGAAATAGCAGCAGCAGCTTTAAAACTTTAGCAGCACAAGTAATAATAGAAATAGAAAACCTAATTACAGCATCAACACAACTGGATAGTAGTGGGACTTACGGTCTCAGGCAAGCAATAGCCATGATCAATTGGAATAAGCACTATTGTACCATCTTCACCATCCTGGCTAACCAAAATGTTTCCAGCATGCCTATCTGCATTTGCCAATCTGATATCCAACACTGAGATCTTGTGCACCTCCTCTACCGGGAACGCAAGAGGGCCCATATCTTCACAGCTTCCGATATTCCTCATAAACATCTGAAGTGACCCTATTTTTATATCACCTGAATCATATTTACATTTCTTTGGATGATGGAATCCCTTGTGCAAGCATTTGACCATCGCCGTTGGAGGCACCCCAGCAAATCCCCCCTCCTCATTATTACTACTACAAGTGCGAGGTCCGTTCCTAGGATAATCCAAAATGTATGCTGCAACTTCTCTCAGAGCCCCAAGTCCTACTCGTGTGCCTTTCTTCAAGCCTTCTCCATTCACAGAGACTGGAAGTCCTCGAGGATTATTAACAGCCATTGGTTCCTCATCAATAGGCTTGAAAACAGAAACATACTTAGAACCAGATGAATCTTGCATGAGATAAGCACCTCCAGATCCCTCTGATGATCGAATTGGTTTATTTCCCCTCTCTAGGCCCTGTGAAGTAGCTTTGATAAGCTCCTGGATCACCTTAGGAATTTTGATATTGTAGTTAACAATGATTGGTTCCAAAAGAAAATCTCTTGTCAACCGCTTCCTCTCCAGAAACTTATTGGTCACAAACAGTGGCCCTAAATGTTCATCACCTGAATTTACCGCCTTCTCATGTGTGTATGATACCTCAATTGACAGTTCAATATCCTTCTCAACTGCTTTAGTCCTCACTTTGGCCGGCCTTCTCACCAACAAATGAATTACAGCATCATCATCCTTACAGATATCCTTGATGAGTCTCTGGTCCTCGAGTGCCTCACCATCAAATATCAGTTCTTGATCCTTGAGGTTTACAAATCCTTTGCCCTTCCGTTCAATCTGCTGCTTTACATAACCCACGTTTCTATTCTTCTCAACATAAAACTCAAGCTCTTTTCCACATATAGTCCTAACTGTAATAGCTTGAATATCAGAGAGCCTTAGCACCAAGTGCAGCACATTCCCATCAGTTACACCATAATCACGAACACAAGAATTGTTCCTGGACAATTCCCTCCCCTCAAAAACCAATTTCTGTTTCTTGACAAAGAAGCCTCTACAGGTCTGAATTCTCAGCTTCACTGAGGCAATTGAATCTGTCTCCATAATACGCATGGGAATCACAGATCCACCAACAGTTAGGTAAATCAAAATCAAGTCCCTCGTTTGAGGACCGCAGAAGCAGGTAATTTTACCAGGGGAGTTAAAAGATTTTTCATACGTTGGACTAAGTGCCACACTAGCCATTGTCTACTCAAAGGTTCAAAACCTTGCTGGCTTAAAAATGAACAAGAAATGAACCTTAAAACCACTAAAAGAGTGCAAGTGTTCTATTTGACAAACCCATTTGGTAAGGAAATAGAGAATAGGCAACCTTGACCTTTTCTCTTCGTCCACCTCTATTCTCGACACTAATCCGGCAAAAGCAGCCGATGCAATCTAACCAGTAAACAAAGAGTTTACGCACTAAACATGTTATGTAGTCTTCTTCCGGTTGTCAGAGATCCTAGCTAAACGAAATCTTTCAAGGACAGCCAGAGAAATTAAGATGATCTGAATCCTTGAATTGATTCATCAGAACTGCTTACATTTCTGTTCTTCAAACTTAAATGACCCTGTTTTAGCTACGTTGTTGGGAATAGTATTGCAAAAAGAAAGAAAATCATCAGAGTTCAGTCAAATAATAAGGAATCAGTGAGAACAGGGGAAACAAGTAAATCAGATACATAATAACAGGTAACAGAAAAATAAATCATTCATCCCTATGAATATCTACCATCGATCAACTTCAAATTTTCTCCTATAATTTTCAAAGAGAATTGTTCTTCCAAATTATTATGCATGATTTCAAGGGAGAAAAACTAAGCAGCGTGATCGAAATAGAGTAAGCAAAGGATTTCATCTTAGCTAAGCGCTTTTTTTCACGTGTCAGAACTCCCTACCACAGCATCTATGCAAGAGTTGGAAAAGCAATAGACAGAAATTTCAGACATTTACAAATGTTCATAGAATCGAAAGGATATCCGCAAATGGAAAATAGATTAGAAGAATAATAAAATTCGTTTTAGGCGATTCAAGGCAAGCGGAAAAACATTTCGACAAATTTCTTCCAAATTTAATTTCGATGAAGCCAAACAATCTAAACTGAGAAATGACAATCTTTAAAATGAATCTTACAGAGAGACCGATCAGCTTACACAGTGAAGCGAAATCGAAGAAAATCAGGTAGGATGAAGATGATACGAGATAGTTGAAAAATGTAGCGCCATTATCCTCATCGTGTGCGTTTCCTTCGTCTTCTTCCCAGAAGAATCGGAAATTCAACTCTCTCTTTTTGGTTTTTCCCGGAAAGCGAGAGAGAGAGAAGAGCGAGAAATGGAGCAATGGAGTGTAATGTGGGAGGGGGCTATTTATAAGGACGTACTTGACGACATGAGTCATGAGTCATGAGTCATGACCCCGAGCTCGGGGCATATGAGAGCGGACGTTACTAACGGACATTTTCGGATTTTCCAAATGTTACTTGTTCGGCATTTACAATAGTAGTACAATCAGTACATTTTGTTTTTGAAAAATGACTCCTGTGCCCTGGAGTATTTTAATGGGACCCTTCAAAAATTTAGAATGTACATCCATTATTAACCAAGTATGTGTTTAAATTGACTTTTTGAAAAATAATCTTTATAATTTATAAGATAAGTGTGTAAGAGGAGTTTTATCTCAGCGGCTGAACCACGGTTCCTGAGTTAAAATTATTGATGGAAAATTTTATGGCATGTATGAAAGTAAAAACGTGGTATTTTAAGAATTTTTTAAATATAATTTAATTATTAATAGATAAATAAAGTATATTTTATGGGAAAAGTATTTCTCCGGTCACTGGAGATAAAGTTATTTCCAGTGAACACAAAACTACGTCGTTTTAGATTAATGAAGGATGTGTTTGTAATTTTAGGTGAATTAATGAAGGTTATTTTCGTAATTTTGTTTATCTTTTTATCATAAAAATTTTACCGAAACACCCTTCATTAATTCACCTAAAATTACAAACACGCCCTTCATTAATCCAAAACGACGTAGTTTTGGGCTCATTGGAGATAACTTAATTTCCAGTGACTGGAGAAATCCTTTACCCATATTTTATATGGGAAAATAATTAGAAAATATCTTTTGAACTTAGAAAAACCCAAACTGCCATATAAAATAGGGAAAGGATAGAGATGTGACGCGGCAAGAATTTTGAGATTTTAAAGTTTTAGTATTTTTTTTTACAAAAATGCTTCTCACATTTCTTTTAGAAAAAGGGCAAGAACCCTTGATGGCGGCCAGCTCTGCCGATCGCTGACTGACAAGGATATGTAAATTGCCATACGAAGTGACTACTTAGACATAAAAAAAGGACAACTTAAAAATCATAATTAACAATTTGGTTATGCATATTATTATTGATAACTTGAGCTCCTCAAATGTCAATAACCTTGTAGTGTAGGTCATATTTTGAAGTCACCCCTATTATGCGACATAAGTTATTAGGTATTGAGAATAACGACTTAACAATTATAATTAATAATTTGGGTATGTATATTGATAATTTGAACTCCCAAATGCCAACAATCTTATATGTCATATTTTGAAGCCATTCCTGACTACTTAAAATATAGATAAAGACAACTTAAAAGTCCCAATAAACAATTTGAGCTTCCCAAGAAAATATTTCAGCGAAGCTCCAATAGTCGGCTGACAGAGTATTGCTAGCCACCATCAAAGCTTCGATGACGAGGGTTCTTGCCATTTTTCTTAAAAAAATAAAAAACATTTTAGTAAAAACACCAAAACATCAAAATACAATATTACTATCAGGTCACTTCTCTATCTTTTTCTTATTTCATATGACTTTTTTGGGTTTTCCTTCGAATAATATTTTCTCATCATCCTCCCTTAATAATAAATGGATAAAAAGGTCATTTTTGGAAGTTGGTACGTCATTATTTTTTGACTTTTGGGAGAAGAAAAGGGTCGAAGTGGAAATGTATTTGTAACGATCGATAACGGGCGTTGGAGTCAAGTCTTGTTTTTGAATTTCGAGCAAAAAAAAAGTATTGTTTTTGAATAAATTTAAAACTTGGGCTCCAAGCCTGTTCCAACGTAATTACGCATACAATAACCCAATAGATTCCTGCCACGTATAAAAACACTGCATTGTTGTTTATCGTCCATCAATATGTGTATATATATGCCCAAAATCAAAATAAATATATAAAATATTATAAAACTATTCTAAATCACCAATACTATACTGTACTAATTTATTAAGGATCAGAAATTCAAATTAAAACTTGTGCAAAGCTTGGCAAGTTTATCAGCCAAAGCTTTTCCCCCAGTTGCTCTCGATGTTCTGTTCCTATATATAAAAATTGAATATTTAATTTTAATCGTTTATTTAAATGACGAAAACATCTATAAATTACATTAATTTTATTTCGTAGTTCTAATTTTTCTTAGTGTTGTTTCAGATGAAATTCCAGTGTCATAATGCTGGTTGGTCACCATACCAAGCAATCTGTTAAATTATTAGTGTTTTATTATTAAAAAAGTTAGGTTTAATTAGGAAAAATTTAACCGATAATTTATAAATTACAGTGTAGGAATGACAGTGTAGTAAGTGTTCTTCTAAAATAAATAAATAAATAAAAATCATATATAATGTATGATACTTATCTTGGAGAGGCTAATCCAATGTATATGATTGACTAATTTTAAAGACCATATTGGCACCAATGCGTTTCACTTTGATGCGGCAATAGGTTTTTTTTTTTGGGGGGCCCTAAGTTCCAAGAGATCAAGATATTCTCAAAAAAATTTAAAAAAGTCCCAAGAAGTTGCTAATTCAATTGATGGAGTTGTTTATTAACAATTCTATCAGTCGGATTAACAACTTCTTGGGACTTTTCTGACATGCAAATTTCTTGTGGAACTTTTTTAAAATTTTGTTGGTCCCTTGGACCTGAGGATCCCTAGTTTATTTGGGAGAATGACATCTAGGTCTAACTAAAGGAAATAATACCTTGGCCGGTCTCATAAGTTGTTAATGGTGACTGATTCACTTGTTAATCCTTCATGTTCACTTATCAATGAGGACTTTTTTAATATTATTTCTCTTTATGGAGACTCAAAATTCATTCACCCTAATTTATTTTAGGTCGTCAATACCAATAAATTAGTGGGTGATGGTAGAGGCAAATCAAGAAAATGACTTTCATCATTCTACATAATTTAAATTTTCTTCCCAGCTATGAACAACCTCAACCTAATCTTCTTGTTTTCTTATTTTTCCTCTTTTTACAACACAACCTAATCTTCTTTTGATTTGCTTTAAAACTAATTGGGTCATGTTTGGTGAGCACGAAAGTTGATTCCATGAAAAGAAAATGAGGAAGAAAATTCTTCTTCTTTTTCCTCTTTTTTTTTTTTTTTTTAAAAAATGTTTAGTACTAATGATTAAACGTGATATGAAACTCATGCTTTCATTTCATCGATTGTCAATCAACTATTATGAGTTATGTCCTTATATTGTCACTTGTTGAGATACAATTTATTTTTCTTATTTTTTAATGATGAGATAATAATGTTTTGAGGTCCCTCACTCCAATGAATTTCCAGCCTTCAGGTAAAAATAAAAAAAATCCCGGCCTTATTAATTCTTTAATAAGCAAAAATTTGTGAGTTGTGAAAATGTATGATTACGGTTTAAAATCCACTTGCACAAAAAATGTCAAGTTAGAATTTATAATTATTCCATTTAAACTATGTTCTTTTTAATTATTATTATAACCACATCGCCGAAACCACTGTATAGGGTTTGCTATCATAGTTTTCTGAGAAATGTTGGTTGCCTAGTTTCAAAGAGACATGAGATTCCTGTTAACTACTCCCTCTAATCCTACACGTTGGAAACAAATAATTAATTTGTACATATTTAAAAATATGGTTAAACTAGTTATTTGTTAAAAAAAAAAAAAGTGTTGGTTTCTCTAAAATATCTCTTTTAATCATTTGCATTGCAATAATTTTTTTGATGTAATACCCTTTGATTTGTGTTATCAATAAGAAAGTTATAAATTTGAGAAATGGATCGGATTGAGATATATTAAATTTAGACATAAAATAAGTTGCTCTACTGGTTGTTACATTTATAACAGGAAAGTTTGTGCATGTACAGAGCATACTTACTCCAAAACTTTTATAGGAAATCTCACTCTGCAACAAAAGCCCCAAAAAGTTAAGTCTTGGATCACTAATTCTTTGCTTCACCTTGGATCCCTACTCCTATTGCATGAATGAATTACGCATGGCTTGCATTCCAATGACTGAATCAGTTAACTTTAGTTAAATCGTTTATTAAGCATTCATAGTGTTAAATTACTTTAAGATCTCGTAGCCTAATTGACACCAAAAATACAATAGTTGCATTAAAAATAAGTTAAAGATGTAGTGACTAAAATAATAAATTAACCTAACAAATTGTGATAATTCAATTGCATTATAATTCTTAAGCATGGCAAGGAAGGCGATACTTATTAAATCTATTCTATCAGCAATTCTATATTACCAAATGCAATCTATTTTGCTACTGAAAGGGATTCTTCTAGCTCTTGAAAAGCCGTGGAGAATTCTTTTGAAATCAAAATAAGAAAGCAAAGAAGATGCATCTTGGATGTGATAAAAAGAAACAAAGCTGGGGTTTGCTTGGGTATAAAGGATCTCTAATGTCAAAATAAAGCATTCATCATGAAGTTGTGTTGGGGAATGATCACAAAACCCAATGCATTATGGGTTAAATGTCTTCAGAGTAAGTATAATTGTGGAGATAGTACATTTCCTCATGTTAGTAAAAGAAGATGTCAACCTATAGTTTGGAATGGAATAGCGATAGTACGAGATCAAATTTGCATGGGAATCGATAAGAAATTGAGAGGTGGGTTATCAATAAAAGCATGGCAAAATAATTGGACACCACTAGAAAAGCCATTAAAATATTATGTGGAAAAGAACTATCATCTGGTAGATTTAGAAGTGGTGGTAAAAGATTTTGTCACAACTAATGGGTAATGGGATAGGGATAAATGGAGAACTTTCCTTCTAGAATGGGTGGTGGATGAGATTGTGAAGGTTTCTCCCCCTATAGGATTACTTGATGATGTTTTTTTATTGGCGTAAGGCTTCTGATGGCAACTTCATTGTGAAGTCAGCATATACCATGATTTACCACCTTCAGCAACACTCGACTCAATTCTCTTGGCAGTGTTTATGGCGTTGGGGAATTCCAGAACAAGCCAAATTCTTCATTTGGCAAGTTTTTTTATGATAGATTACCACTAACGCATTCAAAGCTAAATATAACCCTAATGTACAAAACATATGTTTGTTTGAGTGTGATAATGAGGAATCCATACTTCATATTCTGAGAGATTGAGATTGCAAGAAGAGTATGGTTATTTGTAACTAACCCTATATACTATTACTTTTTTTTCTCTGGTAATTTGTAGGATTGGTTGGCGTGGAACATGCAAAACAACCCAGGAAGCAGATCTGCTGTAAGGTGGCCTTGGCACCGAACATTTGGTACCATATGCTGACTTCTATGGAAAAATAGGTGCAAGAAGGTGTTTGAGGGCATTTTGATTAGCCTAAAACAATTGCTCACCGATGTACACTACATTTAGTGAAGGGAGTAGAAAATGGATGCTTTCAACATATGATATTTCAGATACCAGACAGATCAGAAGCGAAATGGTGTCCCCCCCCCCCTCCTTAGGATTTGTGCGTTTAGATGTAGATGACTCCCATAATGCTAGAGGCCAGGTAGCATGTGGGGGAGTGATTAGAGATTATCAAAGCAACTGAATATGTGGGTTTCAACGGAAGTTAGAGCACATTACCCCAATTGCTGCGGAAATCCATGCTATTCACATGGGCCTTCTACTCTGTAAACAATTGGGATTAAGTAGGATTAAACTTTATATAGATTTTTTGGAAGCTATGTATTTGCTCTTGATTGACTGTGAACAAGTACATCCTTTGTAAGATTAGATTCAAGGAGTAAGATCCCTTATTCTATAAAATTGAGATCTTGAGATCATTCACATGTATAGAAAATAATTAAGATGTGCCAACTATCTAGCCCGAATGGCTTAAAAGAACAATAAGGATTTTAATATCTTATTAACGCATTCTTTGGATTGTTTGAAGTTATTTAAGCTAGAATGCGGTGAAATCTCTCAAAACCACAATAGTGTTGTAGTAGACTTATTGTACTTTTCAAGCTATTTGTTTGCCTATGTATTTAAAAAAAAAAGGGGGGGGGGGAAGGACTGCTATAACACCCCAACTTTTCTAAAGCATTTTCGAAATTATTTGATCAGAGTTCAAAATAATTTAACCAGAGTTGAGCAACGAAATGATTTTAAATACAAAGTAACTGATATTCAACCACTGTAGTGTACTGGTTTGTTGATACAAAGAGTTCGAAAGACTATACATATCTACAGGACTTTCTCCAGCTAGTCCTTCTGCCTGCTGCTTACCCTTGTTTCTGTTTCTGTTCACTCCGAAAATCCTGAAGCTACAGTAAGAGCTGAGGTTCAATACCCATTGAACCTCAGGTAACGGTTAACCTCATGCTTATGTATCAAATATGTATGACAGATATTCATGTCAAAACAACAATAATCACATACATTATTCTCATATTCACATAATAACATAACACAGCCACTGCAATATGCATGTTATTATAGTCTGCACTATTCACCAGTGCCACGGTGTACATCCGTGTCCTCAGCGCTAGGAAAACATAACGGCGTTATCAAGACTATAACCCGTATTAAATTGTATGTGTATGATCAATTTTTAAAAACAGAATTTTAGACTATCTATCACATATAAGCATACCATAAGCATCAGAGTTAAGGTTACAATACGCGTCCGTACCTTCCTTCCACGTGAATAGTAAATTACTATTTATGTATACGGCACTATTCATGTATACGGCACTATTCACGTATACGGCACTATTCACGTATCCCCAAACTTCCTTTGAATCTGACTCCGGAATCCTCGGATATCCTATAATATCATTTTTATCAGTGACCATTAATTTTCAGCATTTGCGGAAACTATGTTGGATATTCACTATTCATGTTAATAGTACCAGTAAAAATATTTTTACCGTGCCGGTAAATATTTTTTACTGTGCCAGTAAATAATATTTACTGTCCAAGGATAATTCTTTTCTGATGTGACAGATCAGACTAAGCTGCAGCCACAGAGCATACTCAGAAAAACTCTATCTGGCATTTCTACTATAATTACCAAAAGAAACTACCAAATATTAAGACTAGAGACCAAAGAACTTACCCTTGAAGTTCCTGCTCATTCTCTCCAGCTTCAAGAACTTTACTCTAAACTCTCTCTCTAACTCTAAGAATTCTCACTCTTCTCTTAAACTCAACTGTTGTTCTCTGAGTTTGGTGTGAAGAAAATGAAGAAATGAAGCCTCTATTTATAGTGAAAAAGCATGACACTATTCATACTTTATCAGGTCAGATTTTGGCCGTTGGATCTTGACTTTAAACATGGCTTCATCTCAACCGTCCAATCCATTTGCTTACGTCATCGATGACGTCATCAAGATGCTTACGTCATCGATGACGTCATCATGACGATGACACTTTCTTACTCTTTTGCATTTATCCTATAAAGATTCCCTGATCGGTGTTCTAATCGCGTTATATTAGAAATTCTCAAGAATCCGGAAGCACAGCCTTGAAGTTCTATTTTTCCTCTTCAGAAATATCTGGGTCAACTAAATTTTTGATCCTATTTAGGGTATTCCGTAACCTGCCGAAGATTTTAAGTCGGACACTGACGGTTACAGAAATTACTTCGGGTGACACCAACTTCTAGACAAAAATTCACTGATTCATAATATGTGCAGTTGTTTACTACTTAGTTCAAGGATTTTGAGTTATGATTTATTTCCTACAGGTTCCACTATCTGTCCTGCTTCAAAATATCGGTTTCAACCTATCTCAATAATCATTCCGCCGATTACGGAAATGACTTTGGAGATAACCCACTCTGAGATAGAAATTCACTTGTTTATAATATACCCTTACTTTAAAAACCTAATTCACGGTTTATTGGAAATAATTTTATTTCTATTGTTTTCCAAAGTATAAGATATTATATTATAATAATATTATTATTGAGTGGGTCCCGCGCGCAAAATTTTTCAAACTTCACGGGAGAGGGAAATAATTTGACGTGGGTCCCGCTTGAATAGTAAATACGTATTTTCAAATAGTGAATACGTATTTAGGAATAGTAAATACCGTATTTTTAAATAGTAAATACCATATTTTTAAATAGTAAATACTATTCATACCCCACAAAATACCGTATTAACCAATAGTAAATACGTATTTGTGAATAGTAATTACTATTCATGTACGTATTTGTGAATAGTAAATACTATTCATATTCAAAAATACTGATTTCAAATTTGTCATTTTCAAAAATAGGGCCTAGTAGTCCTCCAAAAATAGGCTAGTTTTCAAGTCTTAGGTCCAAAATTCAGGATGTTACAATTCTCCCCCCGTTCAATAAATTTCGTCCTCGAAATTTGACAATATAAAATCAAAAGGTTATCTAGACCTCTAGTCTATTCCTTCCTTATGCAAACTTAAATAGCACGCATCATACTATTCAGTATCTCAATCTTATACCCAGGTATAGTACTAAATTACAGGACTTGCTGGTCTATTCTCACAGTACTCGGTTACACAGGCCTCACTGCCTGATTTATTTAGCCTATCGGCTTAACACATATTGGCCTTCCGCATCTGCTCATCAATTTCATCTGAGTCTTTCCCATTCAAGTTCTCGAATTACTTTCACTTACTCAACACTATAGCTGACAGCTATTAATTGACTTAACTATTTAGTATTCCAGACCTTTCTAATAGTTGCTGTTCCTGTACCATAATTCCCAATTACACTGCTTTTCTTTTCAACACGATAGCGTCGACAATCATGTCATTGCTCCCAATGGTTTACTGTAACTGAGTCGGGTTCATACCAGATAAAACACTTTTGAAAGCTTAGAACCTAACTCCGCTACTCAGACAATCCGACTAGGCAGGTGTTTTTGTGGAAGGCTCGACGAATTCAAGGAAACTGATTGCCAACCACAAAACCCCTTTCTAGATATCGGACTGTTTGGAGTAACTTAGTTAACTCCGTGCCAGGATGTCTGCTCTGATACCAAAATATAACACCCCAACTTTTCTAAAGCATTTTCGAAATTATTTGATCAGAGTTCAAAATAATTTAACCAGAGTTGAGCAACGAAATGATTTTAAATACAAAGTAACTGATATTCAACCACTGTAGTGTACTGGTTTGTTGATACAAAGAGTTCGAAAGACTATACATATCTACAGGACTTTCTCCAGCTAGTCCTTCTGCCTGCTGCTTACCCTTGTTTCTGTTTCTGTTCACTCCGAAAATCCTGAAGCTACAGTAAGAGCTGAGGTTCAATACCCATTGAACCTCAGGTAACGGTTAACCTCATGCTTATGTATCAAATATGTATGACAGATATTCATGTCAAAACAACAATAATCACATACATTATTCTCATATTCACATAATAACATAACACAGCCACTGCAATATGCATGTTATTATAGTCTGCACTATTCACCAGTGCCACGGTGTACATCCGTGTCCTCAGCGCTAGGAAAACATAACGGCGTTATCAAGACTATAACCCGTATTAAATTGTATGTGTATGATCAATTTTTAAAAACAGAATTTTAGACTATCTATCACATATAAGCATACCATAAGCATCAGAGTTAAGGTTACAATACGCGTCCGTACCTTCCTTCCACGTGAATAGTAAATTACTATTCATGTATACGGCACTATTCATGTATACGGCACTATTCACGTATACGGCACTATTCACGTATCCCCAAACTTCCTTTGAATCTGACTCCGGAATCCTCGGATATCCTATAATATCATTTTTATCAGTGACCATTAATTTTCAGCATTTGCGGAAACTATGTTGGATATTCACTATTCATGTGAATAGTACCAGTAAAAATATTTTTACCGTGCCGGTAAATATTTTTTACTGTGCCAGTAAATAATATTTACTGTCCAAGGATAATTCTTTTCTGATGTGACAGATCAGACTAAGCTGCAGCCACAGAGCATACTCAGAAAAACTCTATCTGGCATTTCTACTATAATTACCAAAAGAAACTACCAAATATTAAGACTAGAGACCAAAGAACTTACCCTTGAAGTTCCTGCTCATTCTCTCCAGCTTCAAGAACTTTACTCTAAACTCTCTCTCTAACTCTAAGAATTCTCACTCTTCTCTTAAACTCAACTGTTGTTCTCTGAGTTTGGTGTGAAGAAAATGAAGAAATGAAGCCTCTATTTATAGTGAAAAAGCATGACACTATTCATACTTTATCAGGTCAGATTTTGGCCGTTGGATCTTGACTTTAAACATGGCTTCATCTCAACCGTCCAATCCATTTGCTTACGTCATCGATGACGTCATCAAGATGCTTACGTCATCGATGACGTCATCATGACGATGACACTTTCTTACTCTTTTGCATTTATCCTATAAAGATTCCCTGATCGGTGTTCTAATCGCGTTATATTAGAAATTCTCAAGAATCCGGAAGCACAGCCTTGAAGTTCTATTTTTCCTCTTCAGAAATATCTGGGTCAACTAAATTTTTGATCCTATTTAGGGTATTCCGTAACCTGCCGAAGATTTTAAGTCGGACACTGACGGTTACAGAAATTACTTCGGGTGACACCAACTTCTAGACAAAAATTCACTGATTCATAATATGTGCAGTTGTTTACTACTTAGTTCAAGGATTTTGAGTTATGATTTATTTCCTACAGGTTCCACTATCTGTCCTGCTTCAAAATATCGGTTTCAACCTATCTCAATAATCATTCCGCCGATTACGGAAATGACTTTGGAGATAACCCACTCTGAGATAGAAATTCACTTGTTTATAATATACCCTTACTTTAAAAACCTAATTCACGGTTTATTGGAAATAATTTTATTTCTATTGTTTTCCAAAGTATAAGATATTATATTATAATAATATTATTATTGAGTGGGTCCCGCGCGCAAAATTTTTCAAACTTCACGGGAGAGGGAAATAATTTGACGTGGGTCCCGCTTGAATAGTAAATACGTATTTTCAAATAGTGAATACGTATTTAGGAATAGTAAATACCGTATTTTTAAATAGTAAATACCATATTTTTAAATAGTAAATACTATTCATACCCCACAAAATACCGTATTAACCAATAGTAAATACGTATTTGTGAATAGTAATTACTATTCATGTACGTATTTGTGAATAGTAAATACTATTCATATTCAAAAATACTGATTTCAAATTTGTCATTTTCAAAAATAGGGCCTAGTAGTCCTCCAAAAATAGGCTAGTTTTCAAGTCTTAGGTCCAAAATTCAGGATGTTACAACTGCTGAATCCCGCTCCATGCATTGGAGTGTCTCAGCTCTCAAATATGCAATTTTGCAAAGAATGAGCAAGTGATGTTGGCATAAATAGTCTCATTTTGAACTGTTTTCCATTTAAGAAAAAATAAATAAATAAAGGTTCCATTTTCAACAAATAATCAAATAATTTGTGTTTGTTGGTTCATGATGATTGGCGCCTCAAAAAATTAAAGTACCGCGTTAATTTCACATGGCAAAATATATTTGATTATTAACAAGAAGAAGTGACATAAAGGTAGCCAGCCTCCCAAAAATTTGGATCTTGTCTGCTGAAATTTGATTTTGCATGATTCAGGGGACTAGCCACTTTTCATTAGTTCATGAACAGAATTCAAGTTTATCGCACCCCAAAAATTAATACTACTACAGTACATTAATCACTCTTGCTACATTTTACCTGCTTTTTTTTTTTTTTTTGCTCAATGAACATTTTCCCTGCTTTGACTACATGCAACTGACAAACTGTAGGATCCACAGCCAGTTGCTTAGAGAAGGTAAAAAGATTTGAAAACCTCTGCTCAAGGCTGGGTTACTTTCAATGGGACACTGCTCCCATAGGGATTCAATTTCTGCAAAATATTTGGGTGTCCCCCTCTTACACAATAGAAGGAGAAAGCAAACTCATGATCACATTGAAGAGAGGGTTACACAGAAGTTGGCATAGTAATTAATATCACCCTGGTGAGCCAGATGATTCGTGCAGCTATGTGGCTATGTAAGTGAGACATTAACCATGTACTTACTTGCAGAGTGCGATCTGGCAAAGACCGTATGGGATCGGAACAACCTCAACCCGGCCTCGCCAAACAGAGTTTAGTTGAAGCAGAGGGGGTTATCAGAGGCCCTCAAGAAGACCGTGTTCTGTAGAGCAAGTAGAATTACAGGGCATGTCAAAGCAAAACTGGGTAACAAACTTGTGACTCAGCTCAATCATAACTCATGACTAGGCAATACAACTGACGTTCCAGAGTGGCTAGCTAAACCAATTTCATGGCTAATCATGCTCTGAATCTTGATTTAGGATTTCACATTTTCTATTTTTTCGCCAGCAGAGTCTAGGAAGAGGATTCTAATTGGAAGATCCTTCCATAGACCGTGTCCCCGGAAAATAAAGACAAGCCCAATGCTCAACTAGATGGATCCTAACTTTATCTCTTTGTACACTCTATAAAAATGGAGGGAATCTATATACCTTTGCTATGATAGTGGGGTTCAAGAAAAGGAACAGACCCATCAGCAATAGGATCCGATTATTTCCTCCGGAATACTTTTTCTGTCACTAAGATAAGAATTTCTTCAGGATTGCTTAGTTTTGCAGGACAATTTGACTGTTTGAATGTTCGCATTGCTAGTTGTCAACTATCGAAGCAACCGAGGTAGCTTATCAGGTAAATTCCGACCTAAGAAAAAGCGAGAGAAAATACAAGCCCAACTCTTGCCTACACAAACTCAAAACCATAATTTATTTTTCCATCTAGAATAGAATCAACGTAATCTTATGCCGCCCCGCCAACATTAAACAACAAAGCAAAATACAGAAAACTTATCTTACAGATTCCTCTGAATAAAGTCCCATATCCTTTCTTCCAGATATAGTCGATCTCTATGCCTTCGTGGCATGTGACGCTCATCTGGGAAAATTAATAGCTCATATGGTTTTCGAGCATCCACAAGGGCATTGACAAGCCTTGCAGTATGCCTAAAATGTACGTTCTCATCAATCATTCCATGCACGAGCAGTAAGTGTCCTTTCATCTTGTGCACATGATGCATCACAGAACTGCTTTCGTAGGTAGATCTGTTCTCAGATGGCAATCCCATTAACTTCTCTGTGTAGAATGTGTCATAACCGTCCCATGATGTAACCGGGGCACCAGCCACAGCACACTTGAATGTATCTGGATATCTCGCAAGTGCCATAGCAGATAGATATCCACCATAGCTCCAACCATATAACCCGATGTGGCCAACTTTAGCGAGCCCTTGTTCGATGAGCCAATGAGCTCCAGTAACCTGATCATCAGCATCAGCTTGACCAAGATTGTGTTTTGCATGGCTTTCAAATTTCAGCCCCCTTCTAGCAGTCCCTCTGTTATCTAACTGAAAGCAGGAAAAGCAATACTCAATCAGAAAGTGATGAAGCAAAGGTCAGTTTTTTCTTACAGGATAGACAAGAACAATGTGTGACTGAATATATTTCTTCATACAACAGGAGTTCCATGATGTTTAGATCTGTCAACATTTTCAATGTACTACTATTAGATCAGTTTTGTATTTCAACCATGTTACCATCAAGCTTCTCATGCAGATATACGGCAAACAATCCAGTGCTCCTAATTTAACACTGTCTTCACAACTCAAGGTATGATGGTCAGAAGAAAATATTGTGTAATTAAATATTGCACAAGTTCCTTCATACTATTGCTTTTGGATAATATAATATGAAGCAAGAAACAAAAACATTTACAAGAAACCATACCGCCAGATCAAAAGAAAATCCAGGTACTGACCTTCCAAACTAAGATGCCTTGATTTCGCAAATACTGTGCTCTCATGTCAATTGAATGAACCCAAGAATTACAAACAAGTTGTACACTTGGACCACCATATACATTGATCATGGTTTTGTAAGGTGGAGGCCCAAATCTTGATACATCAGGCTTATATAGAACCCCAAACAAAAGGGTACCATCTTTAGCCTGTATTTCAACAATCTCTGGCGGCTCAAGTTGAAGCCTTTTGAATCTTGGAATTGTAAATTGCTGCTCAAACAAAGGCATGATCACACTTCCATCTTTTAATGAGCAAAGTAACACCCTAGGAGGACAATCAAGGGACTCATGGATATCAATAAACCTTTGCATACGATGATCAATGACCACAATGTGCTTCCCCTTGCTTGGGGTAAGTCTGACAGGGGCCTTCAGTGGTTGACCTCCGTCCGTAAACAGTTTAGCACAATATAAGTTGGATTCCATTGGCCCATCTAAGGTCCCAGTGAAATATATTAGACCTGTAGCCTCATTCACTCCAGCAATTTGTTCAACCATCCACTCACCTTCAGTGATCGGTCCCAAACAAGTCCCATTTACATCATGACGATAAAGATGCCTAAATCCTGTTTTTTCACTAGCCCAGATAAATCCCCCAGAAAACTTGGCAACTCCTTTATCAAGAGACGTGAAACAGTCATGTAAATTGATCCATGTGTTGTTTTCTTCTACTAATAGAGTTTTCCTCTGACCATTTCTAATATCAAATTTTAGGAGCTTAATTTTGGTGTGGTGCCGATTCAATACCTGAGCAATAAGAATGTTTCCATGAATCCAATTGACTCTTGCCAAGTATTCTTCCTCGTTGTTATGCTGATCCATCCCCCCACATTGAAGATCCATCCAAGTAGTAGAACCTCCATCTACTGAAACAACCCCAAGGCGAACTTTTGCGTTTGAAGCGCCAGCAAAAGGATAAGGATGGTCTTCCTGTGCCTCTAAGCCAACTGAGCTTTTACCTTCATGCATAATTCTAAAAAGTGGTATTCCAGAACAATCAACTTCAGTGAAAGCAATATGTTTACTATCTGGTGACCACCAATATCCAGTTTTCCTATCCATCTCCTCCTGCAATCAGAAAACTATAAAACATGAGGAAAATGTTAATTATTATGCTCACAATGACAAAGGAAAACGCATAAATTTCAGAATCTAGTTATAATCTAACCTGGACAGTCCAAAATGTGGAAGGACAATTCTAAGTGAAAACTCACCTGAGCGATATACTCAGCAAGGCCATGAGTCTGCAACACAAAAAAGAACGTCATATTTCCAAAGAAAGAAATGTCAAAAAGTAGGAAAGCTTACCAAAAATGAATTTAATATTCACATACGATAATAAGATCAGATAAATGTTCAAAAACCACTAAGTAGAAGCCAAAAGGCAAGGGGTCATTTCGAGCATCTAAACTCTTCAAACTTCTAATTTTATTCTCTCTCTCTCTTTTTTTTTTTTTAATTTGAAAAACTAAACAAAGGGGAGAAACAGCCATAGAAGCCTAAAAGAGATTGTTCCATATATTGTATAGAAAGCTAATCAACTATCCATTGACAAACTTTCATGATCCAGGCCAAAGAAAACAAGAAAAAAAGATTAACCAATATGAACCACTAAAACGCTCAATAAAAGAACACAATTACGTACAGCATACTTGAAACACACAATGGACAGATGATTTGAAGTAGCATGGACTTAGGATATCATTAGGTTTCAGTTAGAAAGATTGATTAATCAGATTGATAGAGCACTAAGGAAATTGATTCATTAATTCCCTTTCATAAGCCTCACGCTTGGTGAATTTTTTTAAAAAAAAATACTGAAAAAACTTCTGGAACTCACCAAACCACTTTCCTTGGCACCATCTGTCAACTGCTTCAGTTCATTACTAAACATATCCAAAGCATGCAACTCGGAATCTCTTACAAAAGCAAGCATTGACCCATCAGGGGATAGATGTGGATCAATAATTGGTGAACTTGGTATACTTGGAAGCTTCAGCTTTGTTTCTGAATTGTAAATATCATGGATATAAATCTGTCCATCATGCCCAGCAAAATAGTTGCAGTTAGATAGAATTTGGAAATATATGTATAGGCATAAGTCATAACAACATTCTAATGTGTGAGAGGTGGCATAAGACAGGTGGATAATAAATGATATAAAAATGTAGAAACTATCATAGCTGGCAATGCCTCAAAGGCTCAAACATCAGGTACAAGAAGCTCAATTCTTAATAAAGATGAAGTGGCAGAAAATTAACTCAAGACAGATATTAAGGGCTTCAGACCCACTCAGAAACGGCCGTTAGATGCGTTTCAGCTTTCGATTCACCTCTAATGAAGAGGCTATTTTTGCACGCGTTCCACTCGATAAGATATCTAATTAACCGTTTTACCCCTCAAAAAATGTGTTTCAAAATGCACAGCAAATAATACTAAGAAAAATTTCATCATAGATATTTGAGGGATGGAAGGACTAACCCCAGCAGGCAAGGGGACCATAATTGCTTTCTTTTTGGAGTTTGTTGTCTTCACCCATTCATACTGGGTCACTCCTAACCCACGCTCCCTCAGCCTCTCCCTTCTTAACTTCTCTTCTGGGGATATATTACTCTCATCAAGCCCCCCATCGGGGGGACTGAATATCAGATCTTGTTCAGATGTCTTGAGATCAACAATAAAAACCTTCCTATTCAATGTTTGATCTGGACTAAACAGATAAGCAATAAAATTATCATCAGGACTGAAACTGATTGAAGATGGAACCACACAGCCAGGCAATGGGTATTGCACTATCTCCTCAATGGGGAAAAAGACGCTGTCATCAAAATTTTGCACATCAGTCAAATCTGTCACTGGCATTTTCAGCTTCCTCTTCTTGTTCTCATCAGTTGATTGCATTACAAATACACCAATGGTTGTGAGGGTCAACTGCAATGGAGCATGGGTATGGGAGCATTCCTGTAAGAAATATAATAATTCAAATATAATTTTTACCTCTGAGACAATCAAGCTAGCAAGATTGCCACCTAGGTTTGACTGCACAAAAAATGAAAAATAAAATGAAAGCATTTTTTAGAATTCAACTACAGAGATGAATTCCTCTTCGATTGAGCATGGCATGAAGACGACCTTTAATTGCAAGACTACGAAATTTTCAATTTTCTTCCCATCAGTTCTCAGGAAGAGGCATAAACTTATCACAAACTGTATCTATGTTGTGAATCCAAATACTTTATAATTTTATTTATGCCCCAACTTTACCTCTCATCCTAGAAAAGAGAAGACAAAAACACGGAAAAGGTTGAATGGAATCGCATTAACTGAACCAACTTTAAGCTTGAACTTCTGGTTAATATTAATTTAAAGCAGCAGATACAAATCATACGAAATGAAGGATTTCGCCAAACCATCGGGTTCTCTTCGTAAGAACGCCAAAAGATTTAAATTTACATATCCATTAAAGTGCCCATCTCATAATCTTCTCCTCCAACCATTTTCAACCAATTCCTTTCAGAAAATAATAATAACAGACACAACAAAGTAAGAATTTGAAGACTCTATTGGGAAGCAATAACCAAATACAAGCATAAGCATAACCATTTCCAAATGACAACGAGAAAGCCTAATCAATAGTCGCTACCTCAGAAATTCCACACATAAGCTCTAACACAACTCTCAAAATCTAGTGTCCAATTGGATCCAATCGCAAACAATGGAATAACATCAAAAAAAGACATCTGCATTAATTGAAGTCCACTAAAGCTAACCCGATTTCTTTATCAAGTATGGTGAATAGAATCTGACCTCGGCAGAAGACAGAAACGGTTTGCAATGAAGAACGAAAGAAACGTTAATCTGATTATTTTTTTTATTACCAGTTGTAGATGGAAAGAATAGGTTTTTGATAGCGAATTAAAATTTGTACAGAAACTGTGGTTTCTAAAACTGAAAAGCTCGGGGGAGCTAGAGAAGGAGGGAGAGCTTCAAGCACTTCAATCCGATAGAGAGGAGAAGAGGACAAATTAAGGATGGCCCCAACCTGGATCTTGTTGTATTTGTTGAGTAGGATGAATCAATGTTTTTGGATTTTGTTCAGTTTTAGAAAATATATTTTGAAATAATGAGATTGATCGTGCTTGTCTGTTGTCAGGCTCATATCATATACGCGCCAAAAGGCTTCCGTGGGGAAAGTAACTAGAGTTCACGTTAGGTGCTTAGAATTAGAATTAGGTGCTTATTAGATACTAATATTTCTAATTAGAGGTATTAGTATATTTTTTTAAAATTTTTTATATATTCTATTTATTTAGATTTAAATTATATGTTGTTTTCTGAGATTTTTTTGCACCCAGTATCTCAAATTAATTAATTTTCATAATACTAGTGTTACAGACAAATGTAGAACTGAAAATTAATTAATTTGAGATACTGAGTACAAAAAACATCTCAGAAAGCAGCATATAATTTATATATAAACAAATACAACATATAAAAAAATTTAAAAAAATATGCTAATACCTCTAATTAAAGATATTAGCACCTAATAAACACCTAATTTTAAACACCTAATGTAGATTCGATGTAACTAAAGTTGAATGGCGCGGTCATAGTCTAATTTAACATATAAATTAATATATCGAAAATCTAATGTTCAAATAAAAAAATTCAGTGTTTATAAATAGTGAGCTAGATTGTCTTAACCTACATTATTGAGTGACAGCGACATCCAAACCCGTGTTTTTGATAAATCATACTAATGCCTCGTTTGGTACAATGAAAGAGTTTTTGTTGGGGGTGGAAATGGAAATAGAGGTGCAACTATAAGTGGAAGCAAATGTGGAAAAGTTCTGAAGTTTGCTTGGTTTGTCAGTGGAAGTATGGAATAATTTTGTACTCCTTTCGGTCCTAATTATAAGAGCTAATTGACTTTTTTGGAGAGATTAAGGAAGCTAATTAAATTACTTTAGAGTATTTTTATTTTTATTTTTTTCTTCAAACTAATTAGTTTAACTAATAAACTAATATATAATCTAAAGATACACAACATATGAAATGATTAAGTAACTTATTTAGTTTCCTTCCTTAATCTCTCGAAAGAAAGTCAACTAGCTCTTATAATTAGGACCGGAGGTAGTATTAAATTATATTTATAATGTAAAATGACCAATTTATCCCACACTCAAAATGCCGGACAAGACAACCATCACAAAACCAACCGCCGGTTAGAGTTAGGTTTCTCTCCTCATCTTTTTCTTATTATTTCTCACCATCTTTAAATCATATCCATCTAATCAATTAAAATATTACTTTAACATCTCTCTCTTCTTTCCAATCAATGGCCCAAATGGAACCAATAAGAGAAAAGGAGAAATAAGATTATGAGAAAATCCTCTCCCCAGCAATGTAACCTATGAAGCATCGATATGCAAAAAAAAAGAAAAAGAAAAAAGTTCCATTGCATCAAACTATGAATATGGTCATATCGGATGGGTAAAAAACATCTGGTACAGTAAAATGATAATGTATTACTACCTCCGGTCTTAATTATAAGAGCTAGTTGACTTTCTTTGGAGAAATTAAGAAAGCTAAATAAGTTACTTACAGGGGCAGAACCAGGATTTGAAATCAGGGGGGCGAAAATTATAAAATAAAATCTATTGGAGTTAGCATTTGAAATTAGTGGGCAAAAATTATAAAATTTTACCCAAAATTATAGGAAATTGTGCTTTAGCCTCATAAATATTTCAATGGTTTTATTTTAGTCCCTTCATGAGACTTTTTGATAGGGACTAAACTGAATATATTAAAAATTTTTTAGGCTAAAATATAATTCCTAAATTTTTTGGGCAAAAATCTGTAATTTTAGGGGGGGCGGGGGCCACCCCTAGCCCCCCCTAATTCCGCCCTTGGTTACTTAATCATTTCATATGTGATATATCATTAGATTATATATTAGTTTATTGGTTAAACTAATTAGTTTGAAGAAAAAAATAAAAATAAAAATACTCTAAAGTAATTTAATTAGCTTCCTTAATTTCTCCAAAAAAGTCAACTAGCTCTTATAATTAGGACCAGAGGGAGTATTTGTTTTTACGATTTTTCTTGTCTTAATTATAAGAGCTAGTTGACTTTTTTGGAGAGATTAAGGAAGTTAATTAAATTATTTTAAAGTGTTTTTCTTAAAAAAAATTTTCAAACTTATTAGTTTGACTAATAAACTAATATATAATCTAAGAATATTTAACATATAAAATGATTAAGTAACTTATTTAGCTAACTTAATCTCTCCAAAAAAAGTCAACTAACTCTTATAATTAAAACTAGGGATAGTATCTTGTTTGTTAATGTGAAATACACTTTTCATATTAAAAATATTATTTAATATTAAGACGTATTATAACATATCAAAATATTAGTATTTTTAAATCAGGATTGTCTTGGAAACAAAATCCATGCTTCATAGAGTGAAACTGAAGAAGCCAAAAAAAAAAAAAAAAAACAAGATAGAAAAAGAGATCGACAAGCAAAAATCGCAACCCATCAGAATCTGTTGTCTTCTTCCTCCTAGTCACTATTTTGAATGCCATATTGAATGAAAGCCAGTGCGACAAAGCTGCAAATGTAATGTTCTAGAGCTTTCTCTTGATCCGGCTGTGTTAATGACATGATTGATTGAAGTTTTGATTTGAATTTAACTCCTTTGAACAACGGAATCAAGATGATGCCTGTGCCCAAGAATCATAGGATGCCTTCGTCGGCAATTTGCGCAAAAACATCCAGGTGTTGAGATTGGATTTCTTGGATTGAAACAATTGCTGCAGCTCCAAGGACTGAGGAATTTTTGGATTTGAGTCGGTGATGGGGTGATGATGGAAGCCACTGACAACCTCAAAGTCCTTTGCCGTTGTTGTAGCTCGCAGTCACCATTTAAGCGAGGGAGAGGGAGGCTGTGAGTCTTTTGGAGATTGAAGCAAATCCTCTTATTATCTACTTTTTCTTATTATTTCTCATGAGTTTATTTAAGCCGTTGATTGGAAAAAAATGAGAGAAAAATTAAAATAGTATTGTGACTTTAGATCATGAGGGAAGCTCGCAATCACCATTTTCAGATTGATTAGACGGATATGATTTAGAAATTATAAGGGATAATGATAAAAATATGAAGTAGGGTCAATGCTCAAGAGGGGTAAAGTTGACAAATAATAAAATGTATGAGGGTATAATGGTCTCATAGTTTCACTTGCATGGAGATCATCTCAGTTCCATGGGCCTACCCAAAGAACTCACTTCCATCATCTGTTATGGAAGTGAATTATTTAAAAAAAAAAAAAAAAATCATATGGGGAGTGGGTTCCAATATTACCAAACAACCAATTTCAAGATTCCACTTCCACTTCTCCAGCTTTAGTTTCCATGTAACAAACGTGGCAATCAATAAGATCCATGGATTTTTTACCACTAGTTTTTTTAATTAAAATTTTTAAAAAGGACTTACCTAATATGGAGAAGCGTATCCATGTACAACAAGTACCTTTTTAAAAAACATGAATGAAGAATAATAAATTAAATTTGCTAATAAGTCACGAGCAACAATGCACGTCTTCAATCTTGGTAAGCATTGAGCAAAATGGTCTGTAAGATGGAGTCACCTGTTAATAGGAATAATTAAGGAAAATTAATTATTAATTTACTTGAATCATGTCAACACATATATATTTGCCAAATTCGTGTGCTTAGTCTAATTTGGTTGCATTAAGTTGGGGTGCAGCAAACAAAAATAATTGTGGATTTGGTTGGTTCTTTCTGTCAGTTTGGCTTAATTCAACTCGATTAATCAAATAAAAAAGTTCTATAATTCAAAATCAAAATAAAATTTTACAAGAACTCTAACAAAAAACATATTTTAAAGTGAGAAACCAACTTCAATCTTGATTCGTTATTCATTCTTAATAGAAGGTTATATAATAGACATTATCATGCATGCATCTCAAAAAAAAAAAAATGCAAGCAACTAAATATCATGCATGCAATTAGGCCTGAAGAACAGGATATCAAAGAAAAATTGCATGACATTAACTGAAAAATTCATGTTCATATCAGTAAGACTCAACTCAATATGCATCTTCCAGGTGTTTTTGAGTGTTTCTTAGTTTCAGCTATTGGTGCTTGTAGTTTCTATTTTTGTTATTAATAAAATAGACTTTGTTTGGCCAAAAAAAAAAACTCAATATGCATCTTTTTTCATACATAGTAATAGAATAATTGTCCTAAGGTGGCATTACATCTTCTCAACACACTTTAAAAAAAAAAAAAAAAAAGCCAATGAGAGTTGGCATAGATGGTAAGGGATCCAGGACTAAGCTCTTGGGTCGTGGGTTTGATCCCCTCTACCGTCGCTGGGACTCCTTTGGTAGGCGATCTTGTAAGTGCTCATAGAGCCCGAAGCCGTACCCTGGCCTTGATGGGGGACTGATGCTGAACCCCTCTAAAACTTTTTCCCCTCAAAAAACACGCTAAAAAAACTGTGCATGAATCCTGATAAAAATGATTAATAAAACGATTTGATCAGCAAAAAAAAAAAAAATCCTGATAAAAATATGTCCGCCATAACAAGAAAAGAAAAAAAAATTCAAGAAAACAAAGCAAAGGAGTCCATCTTCCATTTGGTGCAAGTCAAGTCAGATGATGAATATGTTACATTATATACACAGCAAGAGAAAATTGATTATAATTGTCTTGTGCTTATTTAGGTTAACAATAGAAGTTATTTTTTCAACGTTATTTACGGTTTCGGAGGTAAGTGTGTGAGAGGAGTTTTATTTCAATTCGCGTAAACCAGCTTTCCTGACGCTAACTCAAATATGCACATTTCCTGCACTGAAGATACATTCTTGATAGCTGTGGACTCTTGGCAGGTAACGTTGTTCAGAGTATGAATCAAACCGCCCACATACGAATCCTGATACTGCAAAATCATTAATTGCACCACGCCATTTTTGTAGACGGCGAACTAGATTCATCGACAATAGCTGAAGCGAGGCTTACTTGATAGTAGCATAATATCAGATATAGCTTCATGAGATTTGCATGAAACCCATCACACCACCCAGGAAAGGTCTGACCTTGTATAATCACCACCACATAACCATTTCTTGAGACAAAAAGCAGGCTCAGTGAAATCCCTGCATTTCACGTCTCGAAGTCTTCGGCGTCTGATTTTTCAATAAAACTAGGAAATGCCAAGGTTATATCCCTGTAAGAATGAGAAGACGTGCATTATTAACATAATGCATATTCTGAGATTGTCCTCCATGCGGAAGAATATATAAATTGATGAAGAGCTTATATATACCCACGTTAGATATGGTAGGGTCATGTTCTTCAATAAAGATGGATGTTTGAACACAAATTCTTTCCATTCCTCTTGATCAATCTTTCCATCACCTTTTGTATCAGCATCACTAAATGTCTGCGGAAAAAAGCAACAAAAACTTGACTAAATCTGCTTTAAAGATCTGAACGTAACAGTATATAAATGTGTGTGTGTGTAGATATATATAGATAGACGGACGGACAAACAGACATAGAGACACACACAGAGATACAAGTATGCACCTTATCCACTATGGTTTCGACGACATCATCAGAAAGTATGAGGTCAGATTCATGCAGTATTGCTGATATCATCTCTTTCAGCTGCAGATAAACATTATCATGAGCAGGATAAAGTAAAATATAGATCCAAATCTATAATTTATAATGAGCAATATACGTATAAAATTGGCACAGCCAAACCTTCAAAATATTACAGTCATGGGAAGGAAAGGAATATCATACCTCCTCTCGTTCAATGTACCCTGTCTGCCTCAGATCATACAACCTAAAAGCAACTGCAAAATAGTTACCCCCAGCTTAATAAATGATCAAGTAAATTGGTACATAACTGAAGACCACTCGTGAAATTCTTGCAAATAGACTAATAGAGGAAAGTACAAAAGCATTAGCATGAAAACTAACATAGAAGAATCTAGCTTACATTTGATTTTGTCTTCTATAGGTGCATTTGGATGAAAAATACCCAGTGATCGAACAAATTCCCCAAACTCAATAACCCCATTGCGCTTGATATCAAATAAATCAAAAATCTATAGCAAGAAGTACAAGCGTAGATTAATATCAGTGTCAAATGGATATTAGCTTATTAAGGTCAAATCATTCATGAACTACAGGAAAAGGGTCAGACTGACACACCCTGTCAGCAAACAGATTCCTTCTGCTCCTATTACTGAAAAGAGCAAGCTGGAATTCTTCCTGCAGGATGTTAAAATAATCTTTAAGTTAGCTATCTAACAGACCAACTTCATGTGATCTTACTGAAAGCAGAAGGAAAACTTACAAGCACTCAACTAACCTTGTGAATAAGTCCGTCTTGAATAATTGTGTTGCTCAATTTCTGAAAGAGAACGTGTAAGGCCTCTACTTCACTTACAGAAACTGTGTATAAGGAAAGATAGATTCAGTATTCTTTTAATTAGTTGTTAATATTATCCATAATTGCAATGAGTTAGTAAATGATACAAGTTGCAGGGAAATCCCACAAAATATTAATACCAATCAAATTATAGGACAAATGAGTGGGCATGATACAGTACATCAAAGTAAAGGAAACAAAAGCATTGGTGCTATATCTTACTTTGAAACCATTAACTCATCATTTATCACTTGTAGAAGTCAGATATCAGTGTATGAACTATAACTGTGAGGACCATGCAAATCAAATTGAAATTGAACAGAAGTGTTAAAAATCAAACTATCCGTTTATTGAAATGAATTCAGGGGTGAAATTCTATAAGATATTGGCATTTTGTATAATGGAATCATAAAAACATGGTCGCGGGATCCTTATACCACTAACCAAAAGGCAGAGAAAATTCAAACAGCAACAATCCAGATTGATGAAGGATACTTACAAGGTGTCACAGACGCGAGAATGGCAGGATCCTCATAACCAGGTGATTTAGGTAGCTTCGAACTACAGCAACCCATCAAACAAATTCAGAATTAACTTCCCAATTTCCTGAAAAGCGATTGATTCATTTAGATGAAACCACTAGGAAAACACCTGGCTACATAAAGATAAAAGAATAAACGAAAGTTTCAATTGACAAGCTATCCTGCTTAAAACTAAGTCGCAATAAGAGGTTATGTACGACCAAATGATAAATAAATTATAAGCCAGATGTCTCGTGATTATTACCATGATGAAAAATGCTAGAATAAGGTCAGAGAAACAGATTATATAATGTTGGTGATTTTAAACACAGACTTAACTACTGCTCCATGAAAACAACTCATCAGTTTCTGGAAACTGCATATCAGTTTGTCTCCCCCAGATAATTACGAACATTATTTAAACATAAGCACATCCTATCTAATTACAAATATCAGCACAGATAGCTCATTTAAACCATTGCTATTTTTGGTTCTAATGGGATCAATTCAACCATGGTTCAAGAAATCATCTATATGTAGGAAAACAACATATTCACAGACAACTGACGTATAGCGCACAGGAGTTTTAAAAAATGATGAAAAATTATATCAATCGGCATCACTTGCTCGTGTCAATAATCCTTTGCCGTTAAGGAATGATAATTGCCAGGTTACGTTACAAGATTAACGAATCAATGAACAAACCTTCGTCCCAGCCTGTGGACTGCCTATAGAAATGAACAGTAAGTTAATTATTTAATATCTTGACAATATTTTTATGAACTATTAAACCACAATTGTTTACTGCAGATTCGAGAGGAGGTGAAGGAAAAGAAAAGGTGTGGGGAATCTGTGGACTATTACCGGGTTAAACTTGTAGGCAGAACCCGCCCATAAAACACAACTTGTGAGTTTGGGTTGTGAAAAATAAAAATAATTTTGATGCAGGTCTTTTTTTTGTCTTGGCCCATATGGGGCCAACCTACGGTGTATTAGCCCGACAGGTTGACCTGTTTTTTTTAAAAAAAAAAAAAATTGTTAAATATTGTATCGTGTTATCCCTTAAAGCTCAGACTCATTAATACTGTTTTTTAATTAAAATATGAATTTTTCTTAAACAATTAAGTTGATGTGACTGCCAAAAAAGATTTAAATAATATAATTTGGTGAGTCAGCATTTTCTGTCATATTAGACTAATATAGTTAGGATTAAAGGACTAAAAATAATATTTTTAAATTTAAGAGACTAAAATGAACTTTGTGCAAATATAAAAGACTAAATATATACTTTAATCTTAATTTTTTTTATGATTTAGGTTTATAAAAAAAATTAAATACATTATTTATATATATATATTTTAAAAAAAACCTACCCTGCCCAGCCTAAAAGTTATCGGCTGAATTGGTTAAATGTTTTTTTTTTTTGGGATATAATTGGTTAAATGTTAGCTCATATTAATACGGGTCTTTTTTGCCTAAACTCATACAGTCACAGCTCATGGTGGCCGGCCCGAACCCGGTGGGCCGCACATATTACCAACTCTACTATGTACCAACTTTTCACTTTCCTTTTAGCCAAAAAAAAAAGAAAAAACTTATCACTTTAAAAAACTTCTTATAAAAAAAAAAAGAAAAAACTTATCACTTTCCTACTTTTGGTTAAGCTTCATGGATCTACTTTCTACCCAGGGCCTCAGTCCTTGATAACCATTTACGAATTATATTCAGCGATAATAATTGGCTTGAATTCTATCTAGCTTATTAGTAGAAACCGATGTTGTGTCAATTAGGACCGGGACAACAAAATAATAACAACGAAAATAATGGAGAATTGCTATAAGTCTCAAATAAGGAAGGCGGTCACTAAAAAATTCTAACATCAAATAATTGTCATTTGGCACTAAAAGCTTCTCACTGCGTGTTATATCAGACTCTTTAGTGAATCTTTTCTTGAGATGTAAGGTGACGTTTTCTGGAAAATATGAGTTAAAAATTTCCTTAGATCGGACAAAAAATGAAAAAAAAAAAAAATATATATATATATATAACTTGCAGTTCGTTGAAAAATTAAGATATTGAAAATCAATATTTTTAATTTAGACGCGACTAATTCTAATTTTATCTTTATTTGTTAGTTTGCATATTTTCAATATATATAAATTTAAAGAAGCCTGAACATCTGCGTAAGAAAGAACCCAAAGGGACGGAGAAAGGAAAAAGGAATAAACGAAAAGGAAGTCTAAATGCCTTAGCTCGTCCATTGTTTAAGAAATATTCTTTTGAAAAAAGAGAAAGATGATCTTTGTATTCTAATCATAAATTACATAATCAAAAAATTTCAAATGATATACAAAATAATTATAATAATATAACTTTTCTTTTCCTTTCCGCGGAAAGCAAACGGAATGATTCCGCCGGAGAAGGAGGAACGTGAATAAAATAAACACCGATCCGACATCATTTACGAAAAAAATGAATCCATATCCATAATTGAAGCTCAGGCGCACATGGAATTTGATTATTAGAGAGAGAGAGACTGACCTGTCTGAGTCTTCAAGAGTTCCGTTCAACTTGTGGAGACGAATGTTGAAGAGAAGAAGCGAAAATCAAAGATCGGCGAATATATGCGATTTTTAAAGAAAGAAATAAAAAGGAGGAAGGTTGTTTGAAGATTGTGGATTAAATTAAAAACTGAGAAAAACAGATATGGAAAACTGGAAAGATGAGGATTATAGATCTGCGATTTCTCAAATAGAGCCGGAGGCAGAAGTGATCGATTTCATACTCTCAACGGAAGCTACAAATTATGGCAATTTATAAAGGAATGGTAGAGAGGGTGATGTCAGGGATGTATTCACGAGTTTCCGCTGGTGGTGGCATGTATCCAATAAAAGTTCGGTTTGGTCCCACCGGATCTCCCTTCGCCCGATTACTTCTAACAACCTCAACAAAGCAATATATTTTTATGAATATATTCTGTGGCCGGGTAGCATTTGAGTTTGGTGTTTCATTTGGATTACTCTTTTTAAGGATAATGTTTATGAATTACAAAAATAAATATATGAGAGAAGTTTTATGTTGGCTTAAAAAAAAAAAAACTTTCTAAAACCATGATTTTATTGTTTCTCAAACATACTTTAGCTTCTCAAAATATTGAATTTAGAACCATATAAATGTAAAAAAAGTAAGTGTATGTTTGAGTTAACATATTCATACAAGTCAAGATGAAACTCTTAAGACACATTTAGCTTTGTTTACTGTAAATCATGTTAGAAAAATAGTTTCTACTACTAATACAAACGTATGTTCTGATAAGGTGTTCAAATCTTTCTTTAATACATCAAAAATAGGCTTTTTATCAAAATGCGACACATTAAAAAATATTTATCAGAATACTATAGCTGAAATCGCTATCCTAGAAAGATTTTAATTTTGCACAGAAACGTGGGGTGGTTTGCCTTTCCACTCAAAAACACAATGTGAGGCGGCTTGAGCCTAGAGGAGAGGGGGAGAGGGGGCTACCAAGGATGGCTTGCCGCCTAGGAGCCTACCTATTAGGGATAAATAAATTATTAAAAAAATTTTTTATTAAGGAATGCAAGCCTAGACTTGAGAAAATGATAGTTAAGGACTAAACATTGGGGGCTTAATTCTTAATACAACAAACCAGAAATAAAGTGTTAGTTACAAGACATTTGGTCTTTTAGTGCTATATCCAGGTATCCTTATGGAATTGTGGGGACTAGAATCACGTTGATAGCATCGGAAGCTTCATGACCAAGTCTGGCCATGTAGTCAGCACAAGCAATGTTGTCTCTCGGACTGTAGTGGATCTCGACGTCCCTATCCTAGAAAAGAAGAATCACGTTAGTAGCATCGGAAGCTTCGTGACCAAGTTAGTGCTATATCCAGGTATCCTTATGGAATTGTGGGGACTAGAATCACGTTGATAGCATCGGAAGCTTCGTGACCAAGTCTGGCCATGTAGTCAGCACAAGCAATGTTGTCTCTCGGACTGTAGCGGATCTCGATGTCCCAATCCTAGAAAAGAAGATCTCGAATCTCGCCAATGATTGCTCAAAGCGGGTGGTTGGTGTAGCAGTTTCTCATAATGGTGTTAATAGCATCAAGAGAATCAGGGTAGAGAGTGATTCTTCGAAGGCCCATTTGGCGGCCCATTATTAGACTTGTCATGATAGCGTAAAGTTCTGCTTCAACAAGTGTGGGGTTCCAAGGAACCTATGAAATCCTATCAACTAAAGACCTTGGGAGTTCCTAATTACTTCTCTGCAAGCTGCTTGATGTTGATTGCTCACCGATCCGTCTACATCTATGCGAAATTTTAAAAAATATTATAGGATAGAAGAATGTGCTTTACAAAATTAAAAATCATTATTTCGGTTGTAATATCCTGATAAATATTTTTGAATGTGTAGCATTTTGGTAAATTATTTTATTGCGTCTCTCATTTGGCTCAAAAAGCCCCCATAAATAAAAGAAAAACCTAAATCCAAGAAGATTAGGAGTCAACACGGTAGACTAAAATATCTATTAATGACTCTGAATTGAGAAGTTGCATTCTAATGGCTACGACAAGAACCCTTTTTATAAGAAAATTCGACATGACATTGGTATTTTTATTTATCTTTTGGATTTTCACTTATAAGAAATGCTGCGTTGTGCTTCTAATTTCATAGATTACTCCCAAGTCCTGATGAGTTATCAGGCCCTCGTCAAGAATCAGATAAACAACCTAAGCAGAGTCAATTCTCAATTTTACTCGGTTAGTCATATAAAAAAAATTAAAAAGAATATAATTTTATGTTGGGAAAATTCCAAATAAATTTGCAAAACCCCCAGAAGTTCGTCGAATTTGTAAAAAGACTGAGAGGTGACAAGGACTTTTGGGGGATATACAAATTCGAGCCAAATGACCATTTTGCCTTTAGTTGTAAATAATTTAAAAAAAGAAAATACCCCCGGTGCGGTGGGCCCCACCGCCAGCGGCCACCACCCTGCCTGCTAGCCGCCGGCAACCACCACCAGCCGGTGGCTGGGGTGGTGATCGTCGGCGGTCGGTGGTGGTGGCCGGCGACTGGCGACCGGGGTGGTGGCTGTCGATAGTGGGGCCCACCGCGGGGGAGGGGGGTTTAATTATTTACAACTAAAGGCAATATGGTCATGTGGTTCGAATTTGCATATCCCTCAAAAGTCATTGTCACATCTCTGTCTTTTTGCAAATTCAACGGACTTCTGGGGGTTTTACAAATTCATTTGGTATTTATTTGACATTTTCCCTATGTTGGTTCAGCAGGGAGATAGATGTGATGGGAATGCAAGGCTGATGTTAGAGCCTGATTGAATGAAAGAAAAGATTGGAAATGAATGGAAGAGGAAAGGAAAATAATAGAAAATATTTTACTATACAAATACTTGGTTGGTATTGGAAAAAAAATAGGTTAATAAGAAAATTTTCGTTTGATTGGGGAAAAAAAAAGAGATAGGAAAATTAGCTAAAAGACATTTTTGCCCCTCGTTATAAAATATTATTTAAAGGCCCTATTTCATTTTAGGAATCATTTCAAATAATTCTCCTATAACCGCAACTTAACCACCATAGACTAGATGTAGTAAAAATATGGAAGAAAGAACCCTGTTTGCCCCTTTGTATTTTCATAACGTAACAGAGCAATTAACCATTACATCATCACCTGCATGTGGTCACAACTACTTTATGTGGTCTTATTTTGTTCATGGGTATGTCACGGTTGTGGGATAGTTATCTAATTTTTTTTTCACATGTTGTATAACCATCAACCGCACATGGTCAACATCATTTCTCTTGTGTGGAATGTCACATATTTAACCACATTTACCACTTGGGTATTTCACGGTTAGTCATTATGTCATAAAATTTTCTACCGACCATGGAGTTCCCACCACCTCCTTGCTTATATTTCTAGTGGGGACTAGGTTTCCATGGATAAAATAAATTTTAATGCTCTCACAATTCGTCATGCCTTTCTCTTATTATATCTTGCTCACACATCGGGCCTGTTTCTCTCTCTCTCTCTCACATCTGTGTTTTTGTCTATGCAATTATATATATATATATATATATATATATATATATATATATAATTTCTTTCCATCCAACCTCTTCTGCTGTTGAAATTGGCATATACTTTTATCAGTGATGATGGATACATCACATTCAACACAAATTCGAACACAATGACAACAAAGAAAGAACCTACCTATTATTCAGGATTGATCAGATGCCACGTCATCACAAAAAAAAAAAAAGCCACCCACCCTCTCTGTTCTGTAGGTCCCTCCACTTTTTCTTGATCTGATTGTGTGAATTGCCCTAAGCTCCTTCACCTTTTTATATCAAATCCACTATCACATTAAGGGCATTTGAGTCTTTGATCATTTGCCTTATAAACTAGAAATAGGTTCCCACCAATTTTAAAGGAACACATTTTTATTTAAACACTGGAAGATGGGTGGGTGTTGGCAGAAAATGACGAACTAAACCGCCATCGCCAATGGAAAAATTAAAGTTCCCTTTTTCATCATCCCCCCATTTTCCTTGATTCTAATTTCTAAGGGGCCCATAGTGTGCCCAAATAGTAGACCACCATCTCTCACTTCTCTTCATCTGCCAATCTTTTGAAATCTCTCTCTCTCTCTCTCTTCGTGATAATTCTTGTTTTCCTTTTTCCCATTTGCCTTTGGTTATCTTTTGAGGGATTAAATAAATTACTTAATTATATTATTATCATATGTTATCCATAATTAGATTATATATTAATTTATAAATCAAGCAAATTAATTTAAAAATAAATAGTATAAGTGATTTATAGTAAATTATTTAAAATGAGATCTTCTAATAAACACTGACAGATACTCCCCCGCTTCTAATTATAGGAACACTTTTATTTAGGTTAAAAGTAAGATTCGTTGTTCCCCTCCTTAAATGCGTAATGCATTTCGTCATGAACCACGACGATGTCTCTCGTTTAAAAATGCCGTCAACAATCCCGCATCACAATCTTGACTTTCCCTAACAACACATCACCTTGGCCTGTAGCTGACTCACACCAATTGGCTTATCCCACACACACATGCACACACTCAGACTCTCGTCTTGTGTTATTTTTACGACAATACTTGGGATTAAATTCTACGTACTTATCTATGTTCCTATTATTAAGATGTTGACGCTTAAAAAATTAGCAAATTTAAACCGTATAGTACTAGCATGCAATGCAATTACAAGTTACATTGTAATAAATAATAAGAGGCTCATGTTACGTTGCTACCTTATTATTGATATTTCTTAGTGATTTTCTTATCTCATGGTTCTTTTTCCCCACATGTTACTTATCACACTCATCGATTCTTCATCAGTTGTAGTGCTTATTTGGATTAGTTGTAGAGAAGTCGTTTTTTTAACATGACTTACAATAGTATAAGAGATAAGTATATGTGATAAATTTTATCTCAATTTATATGATTTTTTTTTTATATGCCAACTAAAATAGGTCCTTAATGATGATATGATTTATTTAGTCCGAAACGTGACGGCCATTGATGACTTCTCCAACAATTAAGCTGGATTTTCTTTACTTTTTTTGCCAACAAAACAATTAAGCTACGTTTCTTATTGTTATATATTCCTCGTAATGACAACGTGACAAACATTAAAAGAATAAGAATAAGAAAATCATACTCTTTTTTCTATTTTTTGCTAACATATCTTATGTTTTGGACAACTGACTAAATATGTCGGACGTACAACGAATAAACGGGGCAGATAAATTGTCCTATTAAGTATAGAAAAATCGCCGCATGCAGGAAAACAATGTGAATTTCAATTTATAAAAGGAGTGAGAAAGTTCCAGAAAAATATAATTTTATAAATGACCCTTAAAAATACAATGTTTTTACTTTTTTGGAAAAAGCAGTCCTATCGGTTGGCTTGAAATCCCAAGTACTGTGAACTCGAATAAGAAAAGCATTGATGTTGGTTTTTTGTCTCACAATAATTATTACGATTATTGGAAGGAGTTGCTTTAATTTGCTGTGATTGATGTCAGGTCAGGCAAGACAGAGATCAGATCTCGAAGTAGGGGCACACATCCCCGTCTGCTTTTCTGGCAATTTGATTCCATTCCAATAATGGACTTATGTATTTCATTTCTTATATTTTTTTTAATATAAAAGGAGTACATTTTTTAAATAAAAAAATTATTTTAATAATATTTTTAGGTTAAGGTGGACTCAACACCTTAAATTTTTTCTTCTTCTTTTTAAGATTTCTATCCATTATGTTAAAATAATTTATGACGCATATAACGTTTTGAAGTATTGTTTTCAACACCTCAAAGTATTATGTAATGTAATTTTACTCTTAAAATATTATTATTATTATTATTTTATAAAAAGTTCTGTCCGTAAAGCATTTTATGGAGCAATTTAAACTTTATCAACAACCTCTAAAATGTCTTTTAAGTGAAAGCGAATCTAGCAACCCCATGAATTGTTTCTTTTTAGTAGCAACTTTATCGTGCAATATTAGTCACAAAGCACTTTAAGGTGCTACACCCACTTGTAGAAATCACCTGCAAAAATATTTTAAGCTGTCGAACACATTAAACTTACTTTTTTCGATCCAAATATAAGATAAAGTTAAATTTTTTAAAGATATTAATAAAATTAATTAAATTACTTTAAAATATTTATATTTATCGTTTTTATTTCAAGTATATTGTTTAACTTATGAACTGATATATAATCTAATGATATACAACATATGATATGATTAAGTAACTTATTTAACCTCATTAATCTCTTAAAAAAATTAAATCGGTCTTATATTGAAGATCCAAATGAGTACTTTTGGATACTAGATTCACTTGAGAAAATACCTAAAGGTAAGTGCAACTTAACACAATATTTTTTAATCCTATTTTTTCTAATCCTTATTAGAAAGCACTAACTACCAGTTGTATTTGATCCTTTTTCATAAGGCACTTATTTATTTCCAAAGCGTATTAATTATTTTTTCCATGTATGCCTATATATAATTAATAAGGGTAGTGGATAAGAGTAATAATTAATATATAGTATTAGATTTTAGTGCAATTAGTAAAAGTAATATTGAAAGTTATTTAAATTATATGATAACTTTATTGATCAACTGATTTTATTAGCTTGTAAAAATTGTTAATTACTCCCTCCGGCCCTAATTATAAGAGCTAGTTGACTTTTTTAGAGAGATTAAGGAAACTAATTATATTACTTTAGAGTATATTTATTTTTATTTTTTTCTTCAAACTAAGTAGTTTAACTAATAAACTAATTATAATCTAAAAATATACGGTATATGAAATGATTAAGTAACTTATTTAGTTTCCCTAATCTCTCCAAAAAAATTAACTAATTCTTATAATTAGATCATGAGGTAGTAGTAACTTATTTAGTTAGCATGCGGAGGTGTAATAAGGAACTCTCATGGTCACTGGCTGATGGGATTCCACAAATCTCTTGGGCAACATTCACCAATTGAAGCAGAGATTCTCGCGATCATGGTGGGACTAACGGTGGGACATCAGATGGGCTTTCAGAGAATCCATCTATATTCTGACTCTATTGAGGCAATCAATATACTCATGAGAGATTGTCCTACTGATCACCCATTAAGAGACATTATCACCGACACTCGGGACCTACTGTTCCAGGATTGCAGTGTCCAGCTACACTACTCTCCAAGGGAAAACATCTCTTGTGCAGATTTTATGGCTAAGCATGGCCATGAAGACCAACATGGGCCAGACCTGGTTTTACTTCCGACTGTTCCTACTAGCTGCCTCTCGATGTACCTAAGAGACCGGTCGGTCTGCCATTTATAGTCTTGGCTTCTATTTTGTATTAAGGGCTTGACTTCACTAGGTCTTGTCCCGTTTTAACTCTCAAGCTCCGGCTTGCCTTTCCTTTATAAAAAAAAAAAGAGTAGAAAGAGTATCTAGGAAGGAGTCTCGAAATTCCGTACCTTGAAGGGATACTTGGAAGGGATAAGATTCGGGAGTCATGAAATTCCGTACCTGGAAGGGATAAGATTGGGATCATCACTGAAGCTTCATTGGTTTATTTGTTTTGATGGGAGGGGACAGTCAGTAATTCAAAGCATTTCTTTCTTTTATTCTTTTTCAGTCTTTTTAATTTGCATGCCCATCGCATTTCTATCTGTCTCGCTCCACTTTCTTTCTTGCTTTGCCTTTCTCTCACGATTTGCCTCCACTACTATTTTCAACATGATTAAGACACTGAAAATTGAGTCCCTGAGAGGCAGGCACATATGTAAGACCAGCTGTTGTTTGGATTAACATTCAAAATTGTTACTTTTATCCTATTCAATTCTATATTATTATAGTTGCGATGAAAGTAAAGTATGCAACCACTCCAGGAAATCGAACCTTTCCCACTTTATTGGTGGGAAACATCCTAAAGCCTAACTAACTACCGCCAAACCAACCCGCATTGGGTTATCACTTCTTTCTTACTAATTAAGTTTTCAATTGAGGATTCCCCCCATTTGACGTTTTATATGTTTTTGATAGCCTTTTATTAAAAAGTCATTCGAATGATATATAAAAAGTTAATAAAGACTCAAAAGTTAATTTTAAAAGGTTTAAATTAGAAGAAAAAAATACAAATCAGAAGTAAGAAGTTGGTGTTGGGATTCGTACACGCAGCAGATTAAAAATTTCTTACGAATCCTTCCGAAGGATCACTCAACGACGTTTAAATCAGAGTTAAGGAAACCGAATCATACCTTGTGTTGAACTATTCCGTGTTCCGTTCCTTTGATCAGGTGGGCTACCTTCTCGAACAACACGTCCGCGTCTCGTTTCTTTGATCAGGTGGGCAATCAACACGTCCGCGTCTCGTTCTTTCGATCAGCAGAAGTTGACTCTTGGATCGGCTTCCTCTACTGGTATCCACACGAACAATCCCCAAAACACGGTTGCGGCAGCGTGCTAGCGCTTCTTGTGCGTCTCTCTCTCTCAAGTTGCTCTAGAGTTTCTCGCGGCTTTTCTGAAAAATACGCTCAACTGAAAATCCCGTAGGTTTTTCTAAACCCGATAGGCGTATTATATAACCAAAATTAATCCTTTATTAATTTTGGAAATTCGGATTTTTGAATCTGGTCAACATATCAATCACATCTATCTCATAAATGTAATTGAATATATTAAAAGCCAGATTTGGAAATCCGAGTTTTGAATTTAAATCAAATCTAAATTTAAAGCCTTTTGATTTAATTTATCATCATAAATTAAATCCGAGATATGATATCTATCTATTTAATTAAATCTGAGATACCATATCTCAATTTAATATTAAATATATTAATTTCGAATTATATATATATATATATATATAAATCCTAGATCAAATTTAGCATTCATTTAATCTCAGATTAATCTGAGATTCAATGAATGTGGACACTTTCACCCGTGTTGGATTATTCTTGTGTGCGACCCTGCAGGCCCATATGAGATTGGCAGTGGGCCAACACTGTATCAGCCCACAAGTCGCAAGCGACCTCTAGCAAGACATTGCAACTACCTAATTCACATGGGGATCGATGACACGATACTACCTATCGTACAACCATGTCACGTCCCTTTTGTCACGCAATAATTTGGTCAAGGATGAGGCATGGATAATGTCAACTTCCTTTTCTTGACCAATGCTTTCTCGATTCTCGAGTAGTCTAATAAGTGAAATGGAAACTCCTTTCCATCACAGTATGGCCATACATTTCTTAGACTCACTCATAGGGGCCCAGCATTATCTCTCTACATATGTGAGGGACAAATCCCATCTTGACCACTCACATTCCTCCGCATGAAAACCACTGATCTTGATCCTAGCCTTTATCATCACCCGGTCAAAGGTGACTTTTGACTAGGTCAAAGACCAATGACTCATCATGTAGGAATCTATGATGGTCTCAGGTCATAGGGCGTCGTGACGCGGTTATACATGAGATAAGCTTATGACTTAATCCATGCAGCTTTCTCATAGTGGGTCGGTCCAGCACCTTGTACTCTTACAAGTGCCCATGACTTTGATTCGTATCTCCATACCTCATCAAAGTCATACTGATCTTATTTCATCTTCACTCCCTTGTAGATGACCGACCAGGGACATTTAGGATAATCTATAAGATTATCCAGGGATGCAGTTATCAATACGAACATGCAAACGAAAATGATAACAAAAGAGAATATTTTAAATAACTTAAATATCCAAAGTACAATGAATTGCCCCTAGGGCATAATTTCCAACAGTTGGAAAAGTTACTTCAAGTTTTAAGTGATTTTTAAGGGGGGGAAAAAGTTAATTGCCCTAAAACTAATAATCATGGCAAAGATTTTATTTTATTTTTTTTCCGCGGCCCCCCGGGGGGGTTATGAGGTTCTTTAACTCTATCCCAAATAAGCCCTTGGAAGTCAGTAGTTCAACTGAAATCAAATTAACGTAAAATTAGTTATGATGAAGATAATTAAAATTAAAAATATATTAATATGCAAGTAAATAGAATATTCATGCATAATAAACCATATATAAGTTATAAAAACAATCATTAAAACATAAATATGATGAAGTATTATGTCTTTAATTCAGGACCACGTTATATCAAGATTAACAACAACAATAATAATAGTAATAGAAAATCTAAACCAATCAACCGTGTAATCCTAACACACATATATATCATGTAGGGGTAAGCATGATGCCTAGATGCCCAGTATGCCCGATCAAGCCCAACAAAAAATTACTCAGCCCTACCCTAAAAAAGTGGCCCAAAAAACATTTGATCAGTTTTGGACTGGGCTAGTAACTGGACAGGGCTGGACATCGGGCAGGGGTCCTGCCCTGCCCATTTAGCCCTACCTGGAAAATTAAATATATTTAAATAAATATTGTTCTACATATATTATTTTATTTAAAATATATTATATTATTATGTTTAAATATATTATATTATACTTCATCCAGAGGTTTGAAATTCTGTGAACTGTGAACTAAAATATTCAAAGAGCAGGGTAAAGCGTCACTAGTTGGGCAAGTAAAGCCCGTCCTGCCTAGCCCACCCTTACCTAGCCCTAAAATAATTAGGGTTTTTATTGGACAAGACTGGGTATCGGACTACAAAATACAGCCCGTTCATTATTTGGGCTGGACATTGGGTAGGGGTCTCGTCTGACCTAGCCCTACCCATATTCACCCCTAATATCGACCACGTCGCATTTTTGTTAATACTCTTCACTTCATTTCATGTACTTCCAAGCCACCAATGATTTCCACAAAATGACAAAATAAAAATATCATGTAATCACTAATCAGCATAAAAAGTTAAAAATTAATTATTAATAAATCTCAATGTCACGTCCATGTGTACTATTTATATTGTATATCAGATGTTTTATAATTAAACCCTCTTTTTTTTAATATCTTTTTTGATATGCTGCAGTCATCCGATCAGATCTCCGTTTTTCATCCAGCGTGCATGTTTTTCATCAAGCGTGCATATAACGGGACTAACATTATTTTTGGGGAAAATTTATTTCAGGTCCTAAGAAGTTAAGAAAATGTCAAAAAAATCTTAAGAAAAATTCATATATCAGAAAATATCTTGTATTAATAACTTTTTAGGATTTTTTTTTGTATTTATATTTTTTTAAGGATTTTTTAATATTTTTGATTTCTTGTATTTGAAAGGAATTTTCCTTTTCTGACGATGTTGATGTTCGCACTTCGTATTATACATATTTTAAAGGGAAAATTTCATCAAAATACCATTTGAATTTGTAAAATCTCTATAACTCTCCTAAATTTGTAAAAAGACGGAGAGGTACCAAGGACCTATGAGGAATATGTAAATTCGGGTGAAATTACCCTTTTGCCCTTAATTTTAAATAAATAAAGATAAAATACTCACACCGCCGACCAGCCGCCTCAATTCTCAAGAATTGCCTAGTAATTCTCAAGAATTGGTGGTGGCGGCGGCCGGCAATGAAGGTATTTAATTTTTATTATTATTTAAAAGTAAGGGTAAAAAGGTAATTTCACCTGAATTTCTATATCTCTCATAGGTCTTTTGTGCCTCTCAGTTTTTTTATAAATTTGGGAGACTTTTGGGAGTTTTACAAATTCAAATGGTATTTTAATGAAATTTTACCTATTTTAAACAAAATCAAGTTGGATGTCGTGATGGCATAACTTTCAGAATTTCAGCGAGCTTCAATATTAATTAATTAATTAACGATGCCCCGGCCGCGTGTTATCATCATTCTCATCTGTTTTCCTTCTTTTTTTTTTTGCTCAAGTCATCTGTTATTATTTTAATTTTGACACATATTTGGAGTTATCTGTTTTATACTATGGTTTAAAATTTCGGCTTTTATTTGTTGAAATGTGGGCACAGTTTGGGCTACGGGCCCCACCTCCAGCCAGTTTACATCAATAGTCAACGTTTTTTGCTTCCCAACTTGCACTTCGCTTTCTGGATATTTCTAGATATGTCATAAAATCATTGTCTTTACTCTTATTGAAGACTTCAGCCCTATGTTGTCCTTGTGTTAGGTATGAGTTAAATGATTAATTTATTACAATTTTAAAAAAGTAATTATTTATTAAAAAAATACTACCTCCCATTTAAATTATAAAAGTAAGTTGACTTTTTTTAAAGACATTAACGAAACTAAATAAATTACTTAATCATATTAAATATTGTGCAATCTTTAGATTGTAGTATATTAGTCAAACTAATTAGTTTGAAGGAAAAAATATTCTAAAAGAATTTAATTAATTTCTTTAATTTTTCTTAAAAAAACTAACTTGATCTTATAATTAGAATTGGGGGAATATAATATGTGTTAGTTTCACCTCTTTTTAGATTTAAATTTGTATTTTCTTCCTAGTAAGAAAAGCCTTAGTGCCAACTCAACATGAGAGTGCAACATGGATGATCCCATGGAGTGGTATCATCGTCTTCTTATTAATAAAATCCGAATATTAAGTAATACCGGAAATGTCATAATAAGCTTAAAAGGCATGTGGTTTATTATTCTTATTATTTAAATGTATCAATATGTTTTATCAAAAAACTTATATCTATATATATTATTCTTAATTTCTTATTATATACACAGTGTGCGTGGATTGTGAAATGCGTGTAAATAACCCCCGTTGCCGCCCCAATACGGTGGTCCACGGTGGTTGATGTTGGCCGATATAGATACTTTTTTAACACTTGCTCCATGGTGGTTCGAATATTACTCTAATAAAATTTTTACGATAATTTTATCCACTTTACTTCTTTTAAAAAGCATGTCCGGTCCCAAACTGGTTTTGACGTACATGCTGTACAATTGGAAAATATTTAACATCACATCACTGACACCTCCATTTGCGCGAATTTTTTTTTTTTAAAATTAATATCCAGTATATTTAATTAAAGTTGGGAATTGGGATGTATTGTTTCTGTCTTACCGTATTTTTATAATTCTTCTATTTATCGTCATTTAATTAAAAAATTTCCATTCCTCATGCAACGTTTACAGTGTCAAAATATCTAGAGGGGGCGAAAAAAAAAAAAGGAATGAAGACAAAAGCTCTCAAATCAAAGTATCAAAAGAGAGAGTTTTGAACTCATTATGAAGTCAAACACGAATGCTTAAAAATTAAAGTGTAAGAGCAAGAGTCGTTGGGATTAGCTGGGGAAACAAATGTATGAAAATGCAAATAGGCATTAAATATTATATACAGAATTGACTTCAACTAAAATATTCTCAAAAGATAATTAGAAAAGTTACATCAAGACCCTGCCTTCCAGCTTACATCAAGTTCTTGGCTTCCAGCCTGGGGATTTTCTGTGACAACTTGATAAGTTATAGTGACTAGTTTAGAGGCTGTCCACACGTTGATTTTAAACCTCATTCTTCTATTCCATCACTTTCCAAAGTTTTCCCCTTTTTACTTATTTGATTTATAAAGCAAATCAAGTTGTATTACGTGACGTAACAGTGTCGATTTTTAGCTAATTTAATAATCTTTGAAAATTTGATGTCCTTATCAACTACTGGGTCGAAACTCAAATGCAAGCCTAGAAGAGTTTATCGATTAATCCTAAACAAGTCTCAATGACAAATGAGTAATATAAACCCGTAATTGTTTCTTAAATTAGAATTTGTTATTGCATGTGGTTTACCTGGGTGTTTTCTTTTTTTTTTTTTGGGAACTTCATGGTGATTTTCACTAAAAAAGTGGGTTAAATAAAAAAGGCGTCATTCTATGTACAGTTTTTTTTTTTTTTTGCTATATAATTTTTAGGAAAGGGGTTGGACTCATCTACAATCCAAGGGCAAGGTGCTTGGAGTCCAATTCACAGGGCATACTGGGCCGGAGAGTACACATGCCTCTACCTCCACCCAGCGTTTCTACTGCTTCATAGACCTCTATAATGCCTCACCCAGTACCTTGACCAACTCCAAGATTGAACTCTCTCCCTTTGAGTGAGGAAGTCCGACCACTTTGCCAGTTGAACCTAAGGAGACCAGGGGTCATTCTATGTACAGTTGATAATGGACAATCAGAGAGAGAACTTTATCCAGTTGAGGCCCAAACGAACAGAAATGGGCCTCAAAAGGCACCACTTTACACTTAAAAGGGTGGGTCTGTATTCTGTAGTAAGGATATATATATATTTTTTGATATAAATAGTAAGGAGAAAATTGTTAATTGTGTTTGATGACATTCTATTAAAAGTAACTACTCATCATTGTGATGACAGTTGGACCATTCAAATATAATTCGAACAGTCTTAGATTTTAAAGAGTTTAATTAAGAAATTTGTAAGTAATAAATCATTTTTTATAGAATTGCAATCAAAAGATTAACTTTAAATTATTAAATCTGGTTTTAAATTCGACATTGCTGATTCCAACGGAGTGGGGGAGGATTGAATATGCTTCCTCCACAATTAATGAATCTTGAATCACCTGCCAGAGCTGTGACAAGTTTTCTGTCAAGAATATATGGTTTCTCTTTAAACCTCCCTCCCAAAAAAGGGGGGAAAAAATAGAAATTGCCATGGAATTGCTTAAATTGCAAGTGAAGGAACATTAACAACTGAATATAACATTTTAAAAAAATGGACGCAACCTAATTGGACGGCGAAAGTTTACCCGACAATAAGCCTTTAAACCAGGTAATGACAACCCACAGAAGATACATGAGTACTTATATTTAAGTCTTGACAAATTTCATTATGGGATTTGCAAGCATATTTAAGGAAGAAAAATCTTGTTTGTTACACTTACACAAACTCCAGGCACTGGAAATTTGACTTCATCTATTAATAACTTACATTGGTTTGGTGTGAATACAGCACACAACAAAAATAACCTCCAAAAAACAAATCAAATCAGCTACAAAGATTCGGTATGCACACCCCAGCATCAGGATTCTGTTGTTCCTTCCAAATTCTTCCTGTAACTCTGAGCTTGAGTTCCTTCCTATCCCCACCAGAGAAAAATAAGGCCATGTTTCGTTGGATAATAAGGCCATCATGACTATCCCTAACTTTCCGGTGGCTATCCCGGATACTTCGGGGAGTACCTTCCCATATAAGTTTCCTACCATTTGCCCCAACCTCTAGGCTATAACTGTAGTTCCGGGCTTCATTCTCATCTCCCATAAAACGAAGAAATGCCATGTACACAGGAGCCATGCCAAGCTGAAAAGCTTCAAAATGAAGGCAGAAGTACTGACCAAAGCAATGAAAGACCTAACAAAGATAAAGTATGCTTAGAAAAGACCATCATAGCTGCTGAATAGTTTACCAAAATACTATTGTGTTTAGCAGTTTTCCAACATTGTAAACAAAGTTGATTATCTAATTGGTGGAATGAGCCTTAAATATGGTCATTTGGGACTAAATTATTAAAATGCTTTCCACCATGGCATTGATTTCCTTCCAAGTGATCTCTCTCCAGAACTTCATCACTAAGTAAAGGTCTATGAACAAATGGTAGTATTAGACAGTACTGTACATAAGTTGTATGTCAGTTATCTCATAATTAAAAGGAAGTATTAGGTTAACAGGTAAAACATGACAAAGTGTAACAATCAACTACCCAGCTGAAGGAAAAAATGCAAGTCTTACCGTGAGCATCCAAGTAGCATTCTCTACTTCACGGGGATTTGATTTCACGTACCGATGATTGAAGGTACAACCTGTGTGCATGTCTACCTTATGATCATCCCTCAAATGAGCAACAAGAAATGGGATATCCCCAGCTACAGAGCATTCGGAACCAGCATAAGGACAATTGTATGGCCTGAAATTGCATACTGCCTCATGCTTGAGTTTGCTGTAGTAAGGAAAGATTTCTGGGCATCCAAGGGAATAATACTTGCATGGTAACTCAAGTGATTCAGCAACCTTCTCAAGTGCTAGACACCTAATATCTCCAAGTTCTTGTCTACAAGTTGGACATCGGTTGTGAACTCTTGTTTTGCATGTGGAACACAGCGTGTGCCCGTTGTGGCACTGCAAAGAAGCTCATTGTTAGTTGCTACCTTAAAGTTTTAGACAACCAACATATAAACATGTAAAATATTAAAATCTAGTTGTGCGAGTCAATTAACCAATTTTCATAAGATTAATTACTAAAAACTTATTGTTCACCTGGAATGAAGAAATAGAGACAAGAACTGGGATAAAAGCAAAATAGAGCTTTAGAGACAGGAAAGTTTTGGCCTAAAACACAGACTCACAGCTTTAAGAACTATTATTTGAGTTTCTTGGGTGAACATTACTTCCACATAGAAAAACACAGACACACATTTAAATTATAGTAAATTTGAATGCCATAAGTAATTTTTTTTTCCTTTTATTGAATATCTAAGGAATAATTTCTCATGTTGGTTAAAATCTTGTCAAGGATCCGACAGAGCAATTGTTAAAAGCCAAAATGAAAAGCAATCCTTACTTTTGTCTGTCTTTCTCTTTTTCCCTGCTGAGCATTTGTTACCCAGTAAATACAGTTATACAGATAAGTCACAAATAAGTGCCACGATGATGAAGTGTTCACAAAAAGTACCAGCTAGTCCAACCTTAATACAAACTCAAATGACTAAATATTTCACCGCCAGCATCTCACCATCAATACCCAAGATGCATGCTAAGGAGAACATGGAGAATGAAACACACCCTAGTAATGCCGCAGATATACAAAGTCTGGTTTTATTTTTATTCAGAAATTCAAACCATCACTTCCAGACCTTTCTCTCTCATATCAACAACATTCTAATGTTTGTAAGAGGGATCTGCACTCTCTCATATTAAGAACATCTTCTAATGTTTGCAAGAGGGATCTACCCCTTGCAATATTTAGTATAAACTTGTGCTCGTGCATCATTTTAGCTATGGGAAAGAAGACATTCTAAATGGAGTCTCCTGTTATTGTGAATCTCTAACCTGTCCTTTCAAGTTTGATATAGTCTCCAATTTGAAGATACAACTTACTCCAATCTTTCTCCATAGCCTATTAGAGAATACAGAAATATGAAACCCCTAATGTTGATGACAGTGTCAACTCAAAAATCAAAATACATGGATCAAGGCCATCAGTGAACTATATAGTGCTGTTATTATAATCCTTTCATGCCTATATTTCCACCTGGGCGAATATTAATATTCAATCTTCTCTGTATAATTCCCTGGTCTAACTGAAACTTAAAGCACTAAGACATCTGACCAACATGCAATCACTACGTGAAAAAGAAAAGGCTAATTTGCAACACAAAGCTTACCCTTGCCCATATATCTGTTAATCATGGAAATACAAAGGTTAAACTAATTGTACCATGTTAGATATCTTAACTTGTTACCTTCCGTTGTAAGTTTTCTTACAATTCTCCAAGCATCATTGCTTAACTGATCCCTTCAACCTAACTCTCCTAGACATATAGTGCTCTCCCCACAAGAACCAAATCCAACCAAGGAAACCGAATCTAAGGAGCATCAAGACCAAGAGATGCCACTAAAATTATCTGTTTCTGTATTTCAGGAGACCTCTTCAACAAAATCCACTCAACCCCACCTCAGAGCCATCAAATTCAGCAAACAAGTACATAAAAATAAAGGAGTAATGAAAAGGAAACAAGCCCCTCCATCGATAAAAAATTACGCAAGTAAGTCGATGCAAGAGAATACAGTCGAAACAGAAATCGTTAAGGGAACTAACCTGATGAATTGGTGGATACATTGAATTTGTACAGACAGGGCACTCCAGCAACTCGTGGACACTAGTTGCGGGAGCAATGGCCGTAGGACCCATAATATTGTTGTTATTAGTGCCTCCATTACGAGGCTTGGTTGAAGAAAACTCAGAATGAAGATGAGGGTGAGGATGCAGACTATGGCGCTGGATCTCATCCTCATCCAAACCATCCGAGGACGAAACACACTCGATGCTGTCCAAGTCCATCACTCACCGAAAAAACCCTCCGAGTGAAGCAAAATTAGAAAGAAAGAAACACCCAGTAATCAAAATCACAAAATTGCCCCAAAATTTATCTGGGCGTTTCCTTCTCAAAATCTTCTTCCCTCAATTCTCTTCGTTCTCACCTTTTTCCTTCGATTTTCCAGGAAATTTACAAGGGGGAAGAAGAAAATAGGAGAAGGAAGATGGGGATTTTCATGGATCGGTGAAGCGGATGAACGCGTGGATTCCGACAGGGCAAACTGCTTTCTCTGGAAGAACAGGTTCCTTTCTTGGCTGGTCCTCTCTCTCTCTCTCTCTCTCCAGAAAAAGAAGAATGGTAACCGTTAAATTTCAAGAAATTAACTCGCAATTGGATCAATCCAACGGTGAATAAATTTCACTTATATTTTTATTTTTTATTAATGTGGATTTTATTTTTTATTTTTTAAATCTTAAAGTTGGTTAGGTAATTAAAGCGAAACAATACGATCCGATGTTTTAAACAATGACTCCCGCCCGGCCTATAATGACAACTAGATTCTCCACGTGTCCATGTCTTTTTTTTGTTTTGTTTTTTTTTTTTAAAGAATGTACTTGTACATTTAAAACAATAAAATATACTTATTACAAAGTTGGTGAATATTTTTGAAAATATCGCACTCACGTTAGGATTAAAAAAGAGTAGCAAAAAAATTCTATTGTAGGTTCCACTATAAAAAACTTTCTAGGGATTGATTGCAGTGTTATAAATTTGGGTCAAAGTGTAGATTTGTCAATCAACTATTATCCGAGGAGTGTCTGACATAAATAACTATTGAGGGAACCAAAATTACCAATTAACAATTAAAAAGTGAAAAGAAACAAAATTTGGAGCAGATTTGCCAACGAACTATTACCCCATCACTGTCTTGGTGTCTCTGTCTTCCATTGACTGTCACAGTGTCGGCGACGTCAACATTTCCAAAGCTTTTATTATTGCTAGGTGTTCCACTCACCCCCTTGAATTCATCCAGTAATCCACAACGTTCGACTAGCACGCACCTTGCATTCTGGTTCCATCCCTCCGATGCCACAAGCAGCAACCGCTACTACCACATTGCCTACTCCCATGGGTCCCATCTTTGTTGGTGTTTTCCCTTTCCAACAAGAAGGCTTAACCGCTCTTTTCTCTAGCATTTCTGCCACCGTCCTACGCCAGTGCCTCATATTTTAACTTAATTGTGATAGTTTTTTTTCAATAGTTATTTGGTGTTTTTTTTTTCCACTTTTTAATTGTTAATTTGCAATTTTGGTCCAATCAATAGTTATTTGTGTCAGACGCTCCTCGGGTAATAGTTGGTTGGCAAATCTGCACCTTCACCCTATACATTTTGAATGTTAGATTTGCCTTGATAATTGATATTTGAATATTATATTATATTAAATTATATGATTAGATATAGGTACTTGTCAATCGTCACCTATAACTTGTTAATATAGATACGTTTACTTATCAATGGAAGCTATTTTAATTAACATATATGAGCTTGTCAATATCCACCCTATAAATTGTCAATATAGCCACATCTACTTGTCAACAGAAGTTATTTTTAATTGTAGTTGAATAATAATAGGGTTTTATGTTTCTCATGCAGCAGGAGAGAAATCCTCTTATGCAACAGCTGAACCCGTGTCGTCTTTGAATAAACCCTATTTTAATATTTTTCTTCCTTTTGAGTGTTCTTTGCTTCGACTATGATCGACAAATATGAATTGGCTGTGCGGCGATAATCTCTGCTTGCAGTGAGAAGTTTGAATAAGCAGAGATTACGAGCTATTTGACAATTCAAGCAGAGATTACAATTTCATGTTTTCGACTGAATGCAGTGACTATTGTTTTTTTTTTCCCTGAGTCGAATGAGTTGAAAATCAAGGCAAGTAGAGATTGTTCTTTTGGTGGTTGTGGTGCCCTTCTTGAAGAAGCAGCTTCTGGTTCTGATGATGATGAAGTCTTGTGGGTGGTGGTGGTGGTGGTGCAGGGTGGTGGTGGGGGAATGGTTACGGCGGGGGGTGGTTCTGACAGTCGGGGACTGGGTTGTGTCTTCGATTCTGACAGAGGAAATAGAGAGACGACGAGGGACATAAGGAGAGGAAGGAGAAGACTTAAAGGGTTTGGGGGCCATGGCTGAGGAGTGAGAGAGCGAGAGTGAGGAAGAGAATGAAAGAAAGCTCAGAGGTAAAGAGAGAGAGAGAGTAGGTAGGATTTATTCAAAAACGACACCGTTTCAGCGGTTGTATAAGAGGATTTCTCTCCTACTGCATGAGAAACATAAAACTGATAATAATAATAATTAATTAATATAAATGAGCTTATCAATAACTATTATTTGACTTTCCATTATATACACTTATACTTACAATATATAACTTACCATTATAAGGACATAAACTTATCAAAACAATATAAATAGCGAGACGTCTAGTCGTAGTCACGTAGATGTGTGGGAAAACGAGACAAAAATAATCTTAAAAGTAGTACAAAAACAGAATGCTGTTTGTAAGGTGTTAGTGTCTAATTTGTCAATTTTGAAATTAAAATAAAATGACACCAATGCCCTTAAAACACAGACTATCAGAGATCATCGACGATTCTGACCTTTCCTCTTTCCTCCGCCCTTGCAAACGCCACCACCCCGATTCCCCGCCCACTCCCATGCCGTTGCCCTCGCTGTCGCCGATGCGGATGCTAATCCTTCGAATCAGATGCTAATTTCTCAATTCAATCATCATTCTTCTCCTGAAACCCTAACTGCTTCCCGTTTCGGATCTCTCTTACCCAAAGCCCATCGGAGTCCTGCAGGCTCCTGTTGACGAAATTAAGTAAGACCTTGATGGTGCTCTCCTGGAACCTTTGGAGAAAGCTGAAAAGCACGCCAGGGCCTCTGAGGCCGCCGTGTGTGAGATCATCGTAGGTGGGTAAGAGTTGTGGAAAGTGGGGGTAGCGAAGGTGACTTTGATGCCTTTGAAAGCCAATTACCTCGCAAATTGGATGAGTGGAGCTATATGAGCATGGCAAGGAGAGGCCAACATCATAACAAGTCCTCTCCCTTCATTCGCTCCCATTTTATCAACTCCGTTCTTACAATTTCCAATTCCGGCTGGTGGTATCATCTTGGAGGGTTGATGTGAGTTTGTAATTATTAAATATATGGAATGGATTCCATAATATCCATCCATTAAAGACAATAATCCAAAACAAAAGGATTGGTGGCCCATGAGAGTTAAGGCCTCTTCCTCCATCAAATCTTCCATTCCACCTAGCTTTCGAAATCTGTGCTGTGAGGTATTGTCCCTTCTTCTTCAACACCAGAGGTCGCCGGAGAACCAGCTTTCATCGGGGCTTTGCCTGTTCCACCTCCGGTGAGCGGCCTCAGTGGGGGTCGAGGGCTTACCGTAGGTTTGGGGTAATTTTTTTATTAAAAAAAAATATAAGGGCGGTTGTGTCATTTCATATTATGAAAGGATTAATGAAGGTTATATGTAATTTTAAGTGGATTAATGAAGGGTACAAAATTACGAAAATATCCTTCATTAATTTAAAACGACGTATTTGTGATGGGAGAAATCCTTTACCAATATTTAAAATATTATAACGTCTTTTAAAACTTTTTTGTATCATTTACCCTGTAAAGGTGTAAAATCGCAGGACTAGACGTAACAAAATTCAAGCTCCAAACCCCACAAAGAAAATTGACATCAAAAATGAAAAAGAAACTCATTTTTCTGATTTAGTTCGTTTTTTTTTTTTTTTTATCACTGTTTCACCCACTTTTTTTAATATTAATGATGCTGTTAACTTCAATGGGAATGGTGGATGGAAGCCTTTTTGGTACAATCTGTGAGAGGCATGTTGGCCCTACCAATCACTTTCTTTGCTCCGAAACGTGCCTCCTTATATTATCCCATTATTACTCCCATTTAATTTAATTTTAAAAAAATCATTAAAGGGTTGGCCATCATGATTATCAAAGGTGACAGATTTTTAGTATTGGCATTTGCTAATATGTTGAGTTTTTCTTTTCTTTTCTATAATGTAACCAAGAAAATGTCCTTGGAGTTTGGATTTCGTTGGTGTATTTTTCTCTACTCTTTCCATTTCAATAAAACTATATTTTAATTTTTATTTTCGCATTGAGGGTTTGTTGAGACTTGAGATAAGGTTTATGGCTTGTTTGAAATTATGACTGAAATATCCAAAAACAACCTTTAGTTCTCGATTTCAGTGTATAAATAAATATATGAAAAGAGTTTAGCCTCGACATATATAAAACATGCATATCATAAAAAGTTTTAGGTTGTGTTTGGTTTGAAGGGAGAGGAGCTTCCTTTCTTAGTGTGAAAAGTCAAATATGACTATGATATAAAATGTTTGTACGAAAAAACGATGCGAATTTATGACTAAAGAGGGAAGCTCCCCTCCTCTTTTCTTCAAACCAATCACAGCTAACCATAAACAAGCACTTAGAAGACATGCTCTCCTATAACTTCTCCCCTTGTAATTTATTAAAATATTCATGACTTGAAAAAAATAAAATATCAACATGACAAGTTGACCACTTGATGGCATGTTAGTGATGCCATAGAATAGAATACTATTTATGGCTGACCTACCCCATTTTATTCTCTTGATATTCCCAGGCAGGCATCTAGGAATGTCTGAAGGTGTTTCAAAAGCATCTTCGCAATAATAATTATATAAACAAAAAAAATATAAATAAATGAAGGGAGAACAAAGGGAAGTACCTAAGAAGCAAGCTTTATATGAAGCTTCTCATCAAGTCACGGTAGACAGTAGACACTAACGCATGATTATTACCATTCAGAATCGTTATCTTAAAAATTTTATATTCTAATAGAAATCGAACTCAATATCACTTGTCTGGACTGAAGACTGGGTCTTCTAAATGCAACTCTCTAATTGTTGACTTACGATTTACGAAGTAACTATATGAACTTATTAAAAGGATGCTCTAAGCAATTGCTTGTACAAGAAGCACAAGTACTTGTGTATACATTTTTTTCGCAAATCACTGATGCCCAAAACTCGTTACCAAAGTCCACTAGGACATTTCGATTGAGCATGTATAAATTATTCAATAAATGTACCAGCTTGTTAATGTTATGTACAAAGGTAACTACAACATATATAACAGCACTAAAAGTTACATGTTGGCAACAACAGAATGAAGTTCTGTTTCTACGTCGTGGTCCCTGTCTGAACCTTCAGGGGACTGTAGGCACAGAAACAAGCAAAGATTAGATTTCAAAAACGTTGGGGGGAGGGACATATAGAACAAAGGAGGAAATTGCATGGGTGCCAAAAGATGCATACCTCCGAATCACTTCTGTGTTCTTCAAGATAACGATCCAGAGCACCTTGGCCATAAAGGATTTTAGCTCCGCGGACACGCCCCTGATGATGTTCAAGTGCTTCTTCATCGACGACAACGGCGTCTATAATTTCATTGCCTGTTCTGATATCCGGAATCTGCATGGCAAGAGCAACTAAGTGAAATGGCCTACGTGATTGTATTACATGCGCTTGTTTGGTTTCACTTATTTTAAGTGATTTTTCATGGTACAAAGTAAATATGTGAGTAGAATTTTGTCACAAAGTGCAGAAGTGTTTTTCTAAAAGTGTTCCCAAACTGGCAATGCTTTGTCAAATTCCCCAGTGAGATAGTGATCATCATCCCAAACTTCTGCAAAATCAACAACACACACACACACACATATTTGAAGAGAGAAACCATCTATGGCTAGCCTAAGTAGTAGGCGGTCAGGGTAAGGTTTAGGTGTGTGTAGAGGTCCAGAAATCAGATTCTTCTGATGTAACCCAAAATTAGAAAAATGCATGTGTATATAAAGCATCAATTGGCTCCTTGATCAAGCCATAATCAATATCAATAAAAAAAAGGTGGCTTGGTGAATAAGGCTCCCACCAGGTGGGGTTTATGAAAGAATGGATATATGCAACCTTACCCCGGCAAGCAAAGAGGCTTTTTACAAGCCACTATCAATATCAATATAAAATATTAAATTGGTAGCAAATTATATTGTTCCCAAATTATGAACAGCACACATAAGACCTGCCTAGTTAGAGTAACAGCAGTAAAATCACAAAATTGTAACATACGGTATTAAGGGAACCTATGAAGATGAAGATGCTATATTAAAAGGGCTACGTTCATATAAAAAGCGGCTCAGTGTATAAAGCTATCACCAAGTGGGGTTTGGGGAGGGTTAGATGTACGAAACCTTACCCTACACAAGTGGAGAGGCTATTTCCAGGATTTGAGTTTGTGACCTCTTAGTCACATGGCAACATAAAAACAGTTAACATATATTCTTATTATTTTTACTTAATATATTTGTATGGCTTTTGCATATTATTTTGGTCTGTGTCTCATGGTATAGTCCAGACACATCTTTAACATAAAAATAGGGAAGCCATACTTAGGGGCGGGGTGCTACTTCCAATCCTAAATATAAGATTATTCATATCAAAATGACTTTTTTGGAGAGATTAAGGAAGTTAAATAAATTATTTTAAAATATATCTATTTTTTTAAAAAAACTGATATATATATAATCCAATAATACACAACAAATACTATGATTAAATTATATATTTTGCTTCCTTAATCCCTAAAAAAAGAGTCAATTGGGTTTTATATTTAGAACTAGAAGTAGTATTTCTTTTAGGTTACAAGCACGCCTGTATCCTCTAAATTACATTATAATTATAAATTATATAAATAATATGAAAAAATGGAATGTACAAGGCAGTATAAGGAATGACATACCTCATACATGGCATCTACCAATACATTCTCTAATATAGACCGTAAACCTCGAGCACCAGTATTCTTAGATATTGCTTTTCTGGCAATTGATTTTAGGGCATTTTCTGTGAAATGCAGCTTCACCTGAGAAACAAAGTACATTTAAAGTGGATGTCAGAACAATCATTATTCAAACTATTTTAACCTGAGTGGGCAATCAATTCCCCAACTCTGTCAAAAAAATACTTTTGTCTATAAACCAAAGAGCACATATAGTTGTGAAGCATCTATGGAGATAACAGGAGTTGCGAGAAAACTTACTCCATTCATTCCAAACATTTTCTTGTATTGCTTCCCTAGAGCATTCTTTGGCTCGGTAAGAACCTATATAAAATTTGAGAATTGCAAAAAAATAAAATAAAAAAGAAAGACTATACGATTAATTAAATAATGCAAAAGATTAGTCTTAACAATTAAAAGAAAGCTATATAATTTAGTAAAGTTGTTTTATTGGCTGGAAAGGGAAACAAGAACTTCAAAACTTCAGTAGTCAATATTAAACATTCTGATCAACACGCTATCACACTTCATCCTCTAATGAACCAAAACAACCTAAATCCACTATGCGCTAAATTGCAAATATTGCTAAATTAAAAGGAACAAACTTGAAAGAATATTTGGTGATAAACCATATGCCATAAAGATAGGAGAGTTCAACTAGCCTACCTGAATGAGTTGGTTTTCAGTTAAAGCTGACAAACTGACTAGAATAGGAAACCGCCCAACAAATTCAGGTATTAAACCATATGCGATAAGGTCACTGCTTTCAGCCTGCCAAAAACAAAGTAAACTTCCAACTTGTCAAAGCTAGTTGGTTGGTAAATAAAAGTAGTCCAGAACTCTTTGTCAAAAAAGCAACAGGATCAACTGCGTGTGGCTCACAGTTTCCAATAACGATGATGCAACAGCAGCATTTGTGACGCCACCTGTCCTCATGTTTGCACGTATCGGTGCCCCAAATCCAATAGAAGAATCTTGGCGCCTGCAAGGGGATGAAAAGAGTTCCTAGTTACAGAGAGGTGAATAGTCCATATTAACATCAAGGCGAGTACAAAAATAAAAAATTGTGTAACCTTTCTGAGATTGTTTTCTCTAAGTCATTAAAGGCTCCTCCAACAATAAAAAGTATATCCTTTGTATCAATCTGTGAAGAAACACATATGAAAGAACAGTTATGAAAGGATTTGCAAAAAAAAAAAAAAAAAAAAACTCTGCACGATATGCAACATGCGCAATAGATGAGACTTCAAGACACAAAACCTAATGTCCACTCATACCAGTATATTGTCACCTCTAGGATGTTTTCGAGCTCCCTTCTCAGGAACATTGACAACCTTAATGGAAACAAAATTGCCATAAATAGAGAATGAGACAGAAAAATCAGTTGTTGTACTTAATTTTAAAAACAAGTTCACTTGATTTGGATGTTGTTACACTGAAATGCACTTACTGTTCCCTCAAGCATCTTTAATAATGCTTGCTGAACACCTTCCCCTGAGACATCTCTACTGATGTTAAGGCTTTCAGCCTGAAAGGTAAATATGTAGGATACAGTGAGAGGGGAATGCTAATTAAAAAATTAAAAAAAAAAAGGAAAAAATGACATTAAAAGGGGGAACCTTTTTGGTAATTTTATCAACTTCATCAATGTAAACAATGCCTTGTTGTGCTGCTGCCACATTATAGTCTGCAACCTGAAAATTCCCAATGCAACATTACATCTATCCATAAAATGCACATGCAATTACATATCAGAGATCAAATAAGATAAACAAGCTAGTTGCCAGTTTTTCTAACCAGAGATAGAAGTTAAAAGGGTAAATTACCATGACATAAAGAGTGTGAACTATAACATATAACAAAGGAAATTTTCTCGACTGATAAGCAATACATGTCCAACTTCACTAATAACATGGAAATAAGAAATTAAAGGCAAAATTTATATGGTTTTTGTCAAAAAGTTAATAACTTAAACCTCAGACCATTCAAATGGCAACTTATAAACCACAGGATAATAAAGTCAAATCAAGACAAGTTATTGGATGTCAAACTTTATTTTGCCCTAACAAGTAATAATCACCAAGAAAAAAATTGAAGAAAAACACAATGCTAAAGATATAAATGAGAAAGGACCAAAGCAGATTACATGGATTAATAAATAGGTGTGATAGGCTTATACTGATTATTTGAACAATGCAAGTGGAGTGGCATGCAAGCAGACATCATAGAAGACTAACCCTCTTTCCCATTACTTTGTCAATAAAACATAAACAGATTTAAATCAATAGACTGCAAAGAAAAACCTCTCCTCCCTTCTGATGTTTGAAACATACTATCAACTCTACCGAGTTTACGTTCCACATATAGATAATATATAAAACCCTTCTACCAAAATAAATAAATAAAAAATAAACTTCTCTTCTGATGCAGTATTATTTGACCAACACAGACACCAATTGAATACACAAAGAATGAATGGAATATGCTTATAAATTCTACGTTAAATTATAGATTACCTTTTCAATTCATATATCAAATACCATGCAAGAAGGATGGAGAAGAATTATTGGCCTAGTCCCAGCTACTGAAAATAAAGCACAAATAAATGACTATAATCTATAATTAACATAAATATCAGAGTTTTTACCGCAAGGAGCTTGTATAATATCGACTCCACATCTTCCCCAACATATCCTGCCTGCACAAATATGCTATCAACATTATAAAAATATCATCAAAACACATTTTTGACATAATATTGGCACTGATAGAGAATACAAAAAACCTTGGAATAAATAGGAATCTTCAAGTCAAGAGAAAAGTAAACATACATTTATACATAGACATGAAGGAGAACAAACATTAGCCAAATATATAGCTTCTGATTTGTTTGTGTTCATAATGTACATGAATTGACTAAAATTTTTGTGAACAGATATAGTACAGCGTTTCCAATGTGCAGTGACTAAAATAAATTACTTCATTTTATTTATTTTTGCTAACTTGCCTGAGTGAGTGTAGTTGCATCTGCAATAACAAAGGGAACATTTACAAACCGTGCTAAGGTTTTGGCAAGTAATGTCTTCCCTGTCCTTGAAATGGCATCAAAGAAAAATTAGTTAGACTAGTAACCAAAAGTAACAATACGGTTCAAATTTGTTAACAAGTTGACAATGAAGAAGCAAAGGGCGTAAGCCTTGATATTTACCACAATTGACAATCCATTTAACCAATAAAGATTTTCCACCAACATTTCTGACCAAAACGACCAAAACAATTGAATGCAGTATTCAACACAGGGGAAAAAGTGACCATACATTGTAGAGGATTCACTCGAAGTTTATATGATTCGAGAATAGAATCAAGATTTAATCAAACATTTTATGACATGATGGGAAAATTATATGGCAGAGCCATAACCCTTATAAACAATTCTACGTATGAGAAAAGTAAAAACTAATTCACCTGATCCTGTTGGTCCCATCAAAAGAATATTGCTCTTCTCAATTTCAACTCTATCTTCATCAACAGTATCGGCCTTGTCATCACTTGAATCTCCTGCAGGCCTAACGTTCCAAATAGTAAGAACATGTCAAAAGTAACATCACAATTTTAGCAAGTCTTGGGATGCAATAACTATCTGCAATCAACAATAGGTTAATAGTAACAATTAACAACCACAATTGGCTTACACTTATGCCCAAGATTACAAGCAGAGAAGCGACAAGGAAAGAAATTACAGTATACTAACCACTTATGAGAAGATTCATGAGATATTCTCTTATAGTGGTTGTAAACTGCCACGGAAAGCACCTGCATTTAAGATACATAGTAATGGTAACCTGACACCAAAAGAAGAGCACGCCTTCCCTAGGCTAAGAAGTGAAGCTGTCCTAAGTAAAATTACTGCATTATATTCAATAAAGTAGATAAAACATGTAGCATGCATCGGTCATCCTTAGCAGAAAACTAGGTAAGCCTACAAGTACACCAACTTCAACTTGAACAGCAGTAACAGGAGAATAACAATCACGCATTACGGCTAATAACCAACCATGTAATACAACTGAGTACAACATGAAACATAATTGGGAAAAAAGTCACCTTCTTGGCTTTCTCCTGTCCAATTACAAATTTGTCGAGTCCCTCACAAATCTCTTTTGGCGTTGGAAAATTATGCCCCAAATTGGATCCACCCCAGCTTTCATCCTTTGAATTCGAACCAGAATCACCCCCTGAACCAGGACTAGAACCGCCGCCGCCGCCGCCACGAACAACATTAAAAGTCGTATTTCCCGACCGAACAACAATCCCGCCACCCGACCAAACCTCAGGCGGGTCCCCGTAGGAACAAGTTACAACGTTGGACTGACTGCCCATTTTGTCACCAAAATTTTTATGACAATTCTGAGTTTTTCTCCTGCCTTCGATAAACAGAGTACCATTTTCGATGAGATCGCCGCGCAAAGATACGGGCTTGAAGGAAGTGAAGTGATAAGGAGTATTCATGAAGTGCTCATCCCACTTTGTACGGCGCGAGCAATGAGAACTGGGCATGCGACCAGCATGCATATAATTGTACACAAAATATCTGAATTGAGAGACAGTGAGAGAGGCCGTCTCACGGTAAGGCTTCGATCGAAGCGCGGCAGCCATGTTACAAGGTCGAAGAGTTTCACGCAGGGTTGAATGTTACACCACAATGAAAAAGTAAGGATTTTTTGGAATTATATTGAAATAGGATAGAGTGCGGATTTGGGCGGGTTTTTGCTTAAATTCAGCTAATCGCATGGGCGAAAGAGAGATATTTTGTTGAAGGTGAAGTAGACATTGACAAGTTGGGAGATGAAGAATATGTGACTAGAGCAAACGGAGATGAGGTCTCGAGAATATCTAGTGTTAGTTAGACGGAAACGGAATACGATTTGGAGGCAGCGGGATTGCCCAAAAAAATCGGGGAGAGGGGAAGGAAATTCCTTCGCGCTGTATTTTCGATGTTATTTTGATTTGGGTAAAACCTCAGTCCTTTTTTTGTTTTTTGGTGGCTATACTAACCTTCCAACACGATTTATTCTAGAGTTTTAATTTTAATGTTAGCAAGGAAACTAGTTAAGGATGTTCAACTGAAGTTTTTTTTTTTTTTTAGTTAATGGACAATTTTACTTAGAAAATCTTCACTTGGGTAATTTTATCTGAAAGTTTTTTGGAGCAATTTTATAGTGAAAGTGTCAAAAAGATATGTTTTGTTCAGAGAACATGACTGATTGAATTTGACAAGGTGTCAAACCTATAGAGCCTACGTACCCTTTGAAGGGATTAAAGTCCAGGTAGTTTAATGTATACTTGGAGGCGTTTAGCCAGGGGGTGGTGTGTGTGCTCTGTGTGACAGAATGTAAAGTGAGCATAAGTTAGAATGTATGCACCTGGAGAATGGACCTCTGTATTTATAGAGGCTTCTGTAGAGGATATCTCGGCCTGGTGTGTTACCTGAGGCGAGTATCTTGGCTTCTCATGATATTCGGGCTCTCATCAGATGTTGATAGATAAGATCTGTTATGATATAAGATCTTCCTATATAGCCAGTGCACAACACATTCGGGTATGTCCCTTATTGGGCCATATCTCAGATTCGGGCCTTAGGCCGGTCCATAACAATTGGCCCCCAGCTCGGTTGGTCAAGTTACTAAGGAGCCGAGATGTATAGTGCGCTCTCCTGACCAGGATGTCCGAGTGGAGTCTGGCCATGGTGAGTTGAACAGGTAGTCGGCTGTCTTGGAGGGTCCATCCGAGGTCATGATGTCACTGTGTCATACCTGCTCGGTCAGAGGGCGACACGTGTCCCTTTATAAGTTCTCACTGCTGATCAACTCCCTTGCTGCCCCCGGTCCTAGTAGGATATGAAGAGACTCTTTAACCAGGGTAATGCCAGCCGTTTCTCACGATTTCCTAAGTGCCCCACGGTGGGCGCCAATGTTCTGTTCTGAGAACAGGACTGATTAAACTTGACTATGTGTCAAGCCTAGAGCCTATGTACCCTTTGAAGGGATCCAAGTCCACATAGTTTGATGTATACTTGGAGGCGTTTAGTCAGGGGGTGATGTGTGTGCTCTGTGTGACAGAATGTAAAGTGAGCATAAGTTAGAACGTGTGCACCTGGAGAATGCACCTCTGTATTTATAGAGGCTTCTATGGAGGATATCTCGGCCTAGTGTGATACCTGAGGCGAGTATCTTGGCTTCTTGTGATATCCGGGCTCTCATCAGATGTTGATAGATAAGATCTGTTATGATATAAGATCTTTCTATATGGCCGGTGCACAACACATTCGGATATGTCCCTTATTGGGCCATATCTGAGATTCGGGCCTTGGGTCGGTCCATAACAAGATATTTTTTTTCATCGTAGATCAATGGATCTTCTCAACTGAAAGATCTCCTACATGAATAATACACATACCAGTTGATCCATTAAAATTTCAAGTGCAAATTTCCACCTTAATAAAATTGACGTGGATGACATATGAATTATCAGTTTAGTATATTTTATCAATTAACTATTAAAATTAACTGGGATAATTGGTCTGGCAAAATTATTCCTTTTTTGACACTTCTAAGCTAAAATTGTCTAATGAAAAACTTTCAGAATAAAATTATTCTTTAGTGAGACAAAAATGTAAATGTCCCTTGATCCTTCTGTTTTCCTATTTTATTTTTTTTTATTAACGAAATAATACCAGAGGGTGTTAATCTATCATATCACTCAAGACAGTACACTTTCCTTGTAGTATGGATCAGATGAGGATTGTCTCCTTTGCCCTTCCATTTCTTCTCATCCTCTATCTTAACACTACGTAATTTTTGGTAAAAACATGAGAGGGAAGCCTTTTTTTTTAAAAAAAAAAAAAAGTCATCAATCACAGTGAAATATTTTTTAGTAGCATTCAGTATCCTCAATTAATTTTTGATATGTACCATAAAATATTTTTTGGCAGCACACATCACACATAAATATTTTTTTAATAGCACCCAGTATCAATACTTAGTGCTATTAGGAAAATAATTATGGGTGATCAGTGTTATATACTGGGTGCTGCTAGAAACATATTTTAAGGTATGGTGGGTGAACTAAAAAATTAATTTGAGATGCTAAATGCTATTGAAAAAATATTGCAAGGTGATTGATGATTTTTTTTGGTTAAAAAGGGGGGCTTGTCTAGCTTGTTTTTACCTCAAAACTACTTAGCTTTGGGGTAAAGGATGGGAGCGGATGGGGAGAGTAAAGAAGAGAATTCTAGTCCCCATCCATTGCCATCCTTTGGCCCAAAACTACATAGTTTTGAAATAAAAATCTTAATTAATTTGGGAGAATCCTAATCCAAATCTTATAGGTGATGGGTGCTAGATGCTAGGTACCATTAAAAAATATTTTAAGGTGTGCACTAAAAATTAATTGGGATGCTGAATGCCACAAAAAAGGGGAAAGTGACAAATAAATATCATTTGAATTAGCAAAACCCACAAAAGCCCACCGAATTTGTAAAAGGACTGAAAAGTGAAATGGACCTATGAGGGATATGCAAATTCATGTAAAAAGACCACAATGCTCCTTAATTAACTTTATGAAACACTCCATTCTCATTTGAAACTCATTGTTTCATTCGACTCGACTGCCTGCTCTAGCGTTCTTCACTATCTTCATTGTCGTGTCTTCGTTGTCTTCCTGGTGACGCCGTAAATCAGCGAGTTTGGACAGAAATTGCTCCAGCCAACCCTTAATCATTTGAGGGTTTTGTTTACTCTGTGCTAAAAGCTCAAGTCGTCTCAATCGCTACTCGAGAAATATCGAGATTTGATGAGTTTGCTCAGTGTCTCAAGAATTGACTGTGCAAAATAAGATCATCATTCTCGAGAATCATCAAGGGATTCTCGAGAATTGTCAAGGTAGAAGCTCTTTTAACTAAGGATTCTTGAGAATTGTCGAAGATGAGGGTGTTCAAGGCATTTGCAATACTAATTCTCAAGAATTCAAACTAAATTCTCGAGAAATGAAGAACAAAGAGAATTCTCAAGACAATTGTAATTCTCGAGAATTGAAAATCAATTCCCAAGAATTGTTGAGTCAGTGTATCTTTAAGAAAGGATGAAGGTTGTGTCATTTCAAATTTTTTTAAAACATTCTCGAGAATTACATGATAATTCTTGAGAATTGGCTTAATTCTCGAGAATTCATATTCAATTCTCGAGAATCATCAAGCCTATGTGCTTTATCTTCTATTTTAAACTCTTTATCCACGAAGCGGGCGGCGGCGGCGTCCACGGCGGCGGGAGCGACGTCCAAGGCGAGGGGAGCGACGGCGACATAGTGGGTCAAGACGACGAACAAGACGCGAATGAATCGAGAATGAATTTGCATATTTTGTCTTCATAACCCTTAAGGGCATTGTGATCATCTTTACTGAATTCGTATATCCCTCATAGGTCCATGTCACTTCTTAGTCTTTTTACAAATTTGATAGGCGTTTGAGAGTTTTACAAATTCAGATGATATTTATTTGTAATTTTCCCCATAAAAAATTACTTCACAGTGATTGGATGACTTTTTTATTTTAAAAAAAAAGAAAAAGAAAAAAAGCTTCCTCAGTTTTTTTACCAAAAAACTACATGGTTTTTGGGCAAAGGATGAGAAGGGCAAAGAAGACAATCGCGATCCAGCGGGTGAGAATGGTAAATGAGAGAATCTAGTCCGTACCCAGTTCGGAGGCTTTTATGGCAAAGTACTAGAAAGGGAGACATCTAGCATTGGAAGAAAACTCTGCTAATGAGGATCACTGAACTGATTGGCCAAACCAATGCTACACGCCTACACCGATATCTATATATACTTCATACTGACATTTCTGATCACTCAAGTACATGCAAAATAGCTTCATAGTACTGGATTTTTAAAGTGCATTTTCCAATTCCCATCAAAAGCCAATTACTTTTGAATCGCCCTTGCCCCTTAAACGGAAACGGTTAATTTGTGAAGACTACAATTAAACAGCAATTTTTTTGAATCCCTTAGTTGGGCAGTTATTAATTCCGGTAAAATAATTTAAATCGCCGCAAATATAATTCTTTTTCATTTTGGTTAGACATTATGATTCTAAGTCCTAACTAACCTTATTTTTATATATCAAGTAATATTTTTTGGTATAATATCTAATAATGTTTATTTGTCGAGTTGGTGTAAATTGTTGAGGGAAAAAAAACACAGATTCATTAGCATGAAGCATCTACTTCACTTTTTCTAGATACATGAATCTCGTTCACTTTTATTGATTATTTGCAATGTGCAAATCTTATTTTTTTAAAAGAAATCCCATGTTCCTTTTTTTTTAATCTTAAAAAAAAAAAAATCCCATGTTCACACACTCCCACATATATTCGAAACCTTTTACTTTCTAAAAATCATATATAACTCAAATTAATAAAAATGACACATCCGGAGCTTTTAGAAATTCAATGAATTTCCAGATTCCATCAGTTTAAATATGTCTAATCTAACTTTCTATTACATTAAATTAAGTTAAACGTAATAGTAAGGCATTAACCCTCTTTTCATGAAGGAAGGATCCAACTTAATAGTAAGTTAAACGTAATAGCAAGCTCGTGCAACCTATTTCAGCAGCACAAAACACAATTCCATGCATTTCACATTTACCCTTCAGGAGCCCAGGCCAATAAATTGAATTTAATTAATTGGTAAAATACAAAAAAAGGGGGCCTACTTGGTATAATACAGGGTCCATTTGGGATTGCTGTAGGAAAAGTGGCTTCTGTTTTTTATGGACTTTTTTTAATGGACTTTTTTCTGATTGACTTTTTTCTGATGTGATTTGTGTTTGGGATAGCATAGCAGAAGTGGTTTTTGTTTGTAATGGGAACTTGTTTGACATAGCTTTAAAAAAGATACTCCCTCTGGTCCTAATTATAAGACATAGTTGACTTTTTTGGAGAAATTAAGGAAGCTAATTAAAGTACTTTAAACTATTTTTATTTTTATTTTTTTCTTCAAACTAATCAGTTTAACTAATAAACAAATATATAATCTAAAGATACACAACATATAAAATGATTAAGTAACTTATTTAGCTTCCTTAATATCTCCAAAGAAAGTCAACTATGTCTTATAATTAGGACCGGGGGAAGTAGATGAGATGGAAAATGACTGAAAAGGGCATGAATCAAATTCACACACACATATGTGCCGTATAAAATGTAATAATTTGGGATAAAAAAAATCAAAAATAAATATAAATTTACCAAATAAAATGGTAAAATTCCATTAAATAAATTACAACACAAAAAAAAATGGTCTGAAAAAAAAAATAGGTTGAGCGATGTTTGTGCCACACAAATTATGCACATTTAGTCGAACAACTTTAATTGTTTAAAGACGTGAGATGTTTATTCGAACAACAGGGAATAGGAGAAAATAAAAAGTCTTAATTTGGCGTGAGGATGGGAGAGAAGGCACTTTTCTTTTGGGGCAAAATGGTCTGAAAAAAAAAATGGGCTGGCTCAATGGACTTCAATAAGATAATAAGCAACTCACATTGAGCTTAAAAAAAAACCCCCCATTAGGCATTGAAGTCCATTACTTTTTTAATGTTCCCAAACACTCCAATTTTTATTTATGGACTTATTATCCCATCTAATGAGATAATAAGTCTATTACCTATGTTCCCAAACAGGCCCACAACTCAACTTGCAATTCCAACACCTCAATTCTCATGTCGTTCGAACCTGTGATCACGTGGACGAGGATACTATTCCTCTCCACCAACCAAAAGGGGTGAAACACTACTTAGCATAAAACAGGTTTCCTGTAGTTTTTCCAACATTTTGTATGATGATGACAGTAAGTTCTGTACAAAAGAGTATACATTCCATCAAAAGCCTCTATATAAGAGCAAAACACTGGGACCACGCCAAATTCTTCAAAATATGGCTTCCCCATACACATACTGCCAGTTCAACCCAATTAAATCAATGCAAGACACCTAGAAAAAGACCAATAAAATGAAGTTAATTCATGGAATAAAGATATCGTCCCCCCCAAAAAAACGTCAGGAGTCAACAGTTAGTCTAATAAACAATGGTAGCGTCTACAGAGTTTAAATCAGAGCCTTTCATTTCTTTTGTATGCAGTCAAACCAAAATTTTGAGAATATGGCAAGACAGCTGAAGAGAAAGGAATGAAGAGCGAACTTACTCATATCCTCTGCATTAATTTCATGGCTTCAGCTATAGCAGCGTCAGCAGCATATAATGCCATCTTCTTTATCTATAAACAAATAATTGTATCGTGTAAACAACATCTTGAATGCAGTATGCTAGTATTGTCTTAGCATATAGCACATAGTACAAAAGCCTAATAGAAGCCTAGCATTTAAAAATTCGTGAATTGAATAAATTATTGATAATTTTGATAAATACTCTAGCAGTTCTCAAGCTCAATAGAAAGGGCGAAATCTATGAAATTATTGCATACGGGAAAAAGCATAAATCTAAGATCAATGAATACACTTCAAAATAGCATCAGGCCTAAATAGTGCTTGAGCTGAGGTCAGAATGTCATGCAGATTAACATAAACACGTACCTCCAGTTTATCTTCCTTAGATCTATGGTTCTTTGGAAGCAGCCGAAACTCATCCGTCAATCGAAAGCACTCTTGAACATTTTCAGGTGAAACAAAGTCGAGAGCCACTTTTATGCAAGACTGGGGAAAAACACTCACACAGACACAAATGTTTCAAACTTGAATAAGAAAAATTTCCAAGTTTAAAAACTTTCAAACCACTAATCAAGGTTTGGCTATATATAGAATTGTTATGTACAATGTGATCAGTAATGTTTCATCATTTGGTTATTTTTTTGCCACTACTACCTTCTCTTCCCCAACCCCACCCCACCATAAACAGGCAAATGATAGTTTGACATATATGAGTTTAGACTGGTACCTGTCTATTCCTGACTTGATGCGGGCAGCCTGCAGGTATGAAAACAGCCTCCCCAAGGAATTGCTCAAATGTCCATGGTTCAATGCCTGAAGAGGAATCCTAAGTTGCATAAATCCACCCAAATGATATAACTAGTTAAGACATAACATCATACCAAATTCTTCCTTTAGCTGCTTTTTATGTCTTTCGTTTAGATAAAGAGTTTGGTCATGAATTGGATGTATTATCTGAAACAAAAGAAAAAAGAACAGATTAACTCAGAAAAACAGCATCAATGAAGCAAACTAAGAGAACATTTAGTAGAAACACGCACAGATTTCACAGGAAGATTATCTACGTGACGGAATTCTCTGCAGTGTTTCTTCAGGTACTCCGTCAGCTTTGGGACATCTTGCCTACGAAATATGTCCCATACAGCACTCCCGTATTGGGCGTCTGACACAACATCATTTTCAAGGAAAGATTTTGCTGTTTTCGTATCATTTCTTAGTGACTCTATTTTGTCATTCTTGACTTCAGAACATATCCCTGAGGAATTTAAATACCAGTAAGGTTTTTCTTCTTCTGTTCCAACATAAGGCTGATTACATTCTTGAACATTCAAATGTCTTTCAAAATCCTTGTGAAGCATGGAGTCACGACACGTATTAGTCCCCTTTTTCAAAGAGCTATTCGTGTCAGTGTCACTCACATTTCACTCCCTAGTGAAGAAAAAAGTTTTGAAAAAAATCTTACCCGCACAGGAACTGTCACAATCATTCTCAAAGTTGGGAATGATTGCATTAGGAGACTCCTCAGCACACATGCACCTGCCTTTTGATTCAGATTGTTCAGTAAAATTTGTTAAATTGTCCTGATTTACCGAAGCTGGTGGAGTGCACAATTTCAAATCAATATAGAGAGTACATGTATCAGCCAGGTTATATTCACATAGCCTATTAGTTTCATGCATACCAGAAGTTTTTTCTTTTTCATAACTGTCTTTAGTGAATGTTTTAGACAGCATAAGTTCAGGGGATGAAATTCCTTCATAATGTCCATCATGTGATAATGAGCATTTTTTGACAACATGCTTAACGTCACCGTGCATCCATTCACAGTCTTTTTTCTGAAATGAAGAAAAAGAATAATGACTATAAAATAGGATGGTAAACCCTGTATACAAATTGCAGATTACTGCCCCAACCAATAACTTACTTGACTTTTGGGAGAAGCTGCGTGTTTTAGAGTGCTAGCTGCCATATATGCTCTTGAGGGTCCAAAATCTCCCGACATATTCCGCTGTTCATTCATATTCTCTTCCTCTGATACCTGACTTTTAATTACATTAGAGTCTCCCACGATAATGTCTTCTTTTCTAGGGGTTTTCAAATCCGTGCTTACATCGAGGCGGCACCGTTTTGGTTTTTTTGTAAAAGAATCCAATCCTTCATTCTTCCAGCCATAGAGCGCACAAATATCTTCAGCTTCATGCTTTTTCTGTAATTTTTTTATGGCTTTTCTTTGCTGTGGTGGTATCTTTACTTCTGCTGTATGTGTCAATATATTGACCTGATCAATTAACGCAAACAGTAAAAAGAAGCGATCCTAGAACTGAAGCGCTACACCAGTCATACTGAAGTATAAAGACAGTGAGATGGAGAAACGCAAAGTGACATGCAATGTGGGGCAGTGAAGTATAAATGTTCCTCAAAACATTCAAACTTTTGGCTCAGGAGAGCTAGGGCATCTCTCTCTCTCTCAATATATATATATGTATATATATATATATCCAAAACAGCTATAGTAAATGATAGAACGGGAACCGAACAGAATCATCAAGATTTTACAAGACAGGTAAAGCAGGTATATATCTTAAGACAAATATACGCCATATCCTCATGGTATAAAACTGCTCTACACCAAACAAAAATGTTCATGACCTACGAATAGTGTGGCTTCCTATCTATTCAAATTATATGTTAATCTTATTTAGCTATAAATTTGTAAAAGAGGTAAAAGGAATGATTTTGACTTTTGAGCAACAAGTGCTGGAAAAAAATCATATCTGATGTTCAAATTTACCGCATCTGAGATGTCACAATGCAGTTTTGTTACAGAATCACCTCTGCCGAGCTCTTCTAAAGATCCATATGCAATGTATGTTTTGGGGCCCAAATCTGGCTTTAAAACAATAGGTAGCTTCGTAGTGAGATTTAGAATACCAGATTTGGGATGAGTATAGTCACTGAATGGAAGCATAGCAATAAACTCAGCACCATGCCTAGGGAAACACTCTTCAAAAGCATTTGATGGAGGCCAATCCTTAAGCTTCAACATCTCAGGCCAACCATTTTTATACCTACGACCTTCGAGGTAGCCCTTAAAGAACTGTAAGATACTAATTTCAACCTGCAGCACCATGGAGAGACACAAAATTCTGAGGTTTTTGATTAAAAGACAACATCAGCCAATTTCTCACCGAAAAAGAAACTACAGTAAAGAAAGCTAAAGAGTGATAGGTAAACTCAATCTGGATATTCAAGCATGTACCTCGCACCAATCTAAGCAGTCAATGGCTTTAACCGCAGTTGCCTCCTCTTTTAGTATCCTCTTTGCCCCCCTAAAAGCCCTCCACATCACCATTGGATCCCAGCTAAGGCCCCTACCCTTTTCAAATGCATTCCTGACTATAACAGGCTCACCACTTATCCAATGCATCTGGAAATGCTTGAATTCTTTATCTCCCATGTGCATAGCATTTGGGCAGAACAAAAAATTATCATGGCAGTTTTCTCTGGAAGCCGCTTGCCTGACAAAATCCTGTTCTGTGTCAATCCTAAAATTATGGCACAACAAACATCCTTTAGTGGAATCAACATTAGGGGGCTCATATTTGATGGTAAGTTCCCCTGCGTTCTCAACCAATTCGTCCACCCAATTAGCTTTAAATAGGCGTCTCAATGAGAGAATTGTAGTACCACAGCCTCCTTTTGATTTTGGAGGGCAAGGAATCGAACCATTTATATTTGCTTTCCAAGACAATTCGGATGAGATATCAGCCCGTCCACAATGAAGTCCATTTCTTAGTTCCATGCAACAAGTGAGACAGAGATCGTAACTACAACTAGGATTAGGACAACTTCTGTGCAAGTTGACGATGGATGTATTACAGTTGTCACTGAAATAGGTAGATTATGGAAAAATGAAATAAGTTGACTATGCTGTATCATGGAAAATAAGTCATAGCCAAAAATTCACTGACATCAGCTTATACCTCTGATTAATAAACTGGGATTATGATAGAACTTGAATTAAAAAAACAAATTGCAAAACTGCCTATTCTAAAAAAAACAGAACAGTAGAAACACTAGAGCATCAAAATTGCCTTTTGATCCAAATGCCTTTTTTTTTTTTTGGCAATTTATATCATGAACTTATAGTCACTTTAGCCAACAATTTTAGGGGGGGGGGGGGGGGGGGGAGGATCAAGAATAAACCAAAACTATATAACCTATCACCTGGAGACAGAAAACACACAAAAGTCAAAGGACAACGGCGAATGAAGCTTCAATACTAAGGTAGTGTTTGGAAAACAATCAAAACTTACCTTTTACGCAAACCGAGACAAAACTCCTTTCACATATTTACCTTGGCTTGTGCAAAACCTAAGTTTTGGAAGGTTTCCAAACGCTACCTAATACATTTAATGCCTGTGTCATTCACCAATATAAGGCACATACCAATGCCTTTGCGTGCCTTTAGCTTCAAAGATATTTTTTAAGAATATTTGAGGAAATTTAGGTTAATTTGAATTCAGATAGTCAATGCAAGTAAACATAGTAAAACTATACCATGTGAATGAAAATATCAGCAATACATATAGCAACCAGAATATTAGTTTCAACAATGAGGGTATGACAAATAATACCAATACACTCTATCATCATCATCAATCTGTGACTGCATGATATTTTCTTCTGTCAGTAGTGAACCTGAGGAAATTGGGAAATTGACCACTTTAAACTTTCATTCCAGCAACTAGATGCAAATTGCATTAATCATAGCTAATTAAAATCAGACTACCAAGCAAGCTAGATTCTATTTCGATTTCTGATCTCTGCTCTTGTTGGATATGCTGGAGTAAAGGAAGAATTTTCTTAAGCAAGTAGAGCAACTTTTGTAAATTGATATCAGTATCTGATTCAACACTCGCACTCTGCAGACAAATAATTCATTCAGCATTAAAATTAAACTACATGCCAGAAATAATAAGAGGATTGTGTGGTTATTAGTTAGTGAATAAGACTTGTTTGCAAAGTAGTAAGAATTTATTAAGCCAGTAGTTGAAGTAGAACTAAACTCTCCCTTAATCTAGGTTTAAGTAAACCAGAGGAGTAGGTAGAGGCAGTCATTGAATCTTTGAATGAATTTCCATGAAGTCAAATTTTCCTAGAGTTTTTGTACTAAATCAGCACTTCATTGGAAACAGAAAGTAGAAAGAAATACAAAGGGAAGAAAAAACGGTACATGCCTCTGCAGATACAGCCTCCTTCAAACACAACCGACAATTGCAATTACCAAGGCAAAAGGGACAGGAAAATTCTATCTCCTCTCTTGTTTTGTCTGGGTACCTAAATTATGTTGAAACAAATATCATCAGAATAGGCAGCTATTCATACTAAAAATTCTAAAATGCTAACTTATGCTTGTAAAGCTATATTATTACAACATTAAAAGAAAGTAATCTTCTTTCACATAAGAAAAATTCCCAAAATATCAAACAAGCATATTTATAACCAGAACTCTCAAAATGAATAACCTGGATGTCATTACCATTTTGTTACGCACTCATAGCAATATCGCTTCCGTTTGCAATTGCCACAAATGACAACACCACTCCTATCACTCCTCCAGCACTGGTGGCACATTACACCCCTCAGGCCCTTTTTCCTTCTGGAATCAACCTAAAAGTGGAAAAGAGTGCTCAAAAAGGGAAAAAGGATTGTACTTGATATTTTTTTGAAAGAAGTAATTCCTAAATCACAAACATACATGGTCATAAAACAACAGAATCTGTAAAAGCACTCTGCCACAACTGTCTCTGTAAAGACTTGGTGGCAATGCACTAATGCTATAGACAATGAAGAGACTTGTGCCAACATAGCTTGTTAGACCAGTCATCAATGTACTTTTTGAATATATTCCATTATACTGAATTCTACATGGATTTGAAGTATGGAAGAACATTACACGGAAAGGAAGAAGTAGCCAGGGAATCAAGTGGCAGTGCATGCAAGAATTGTTGTAAAGAACTTTTAAATAAATGCCTGAGAATTCTGAAATCCTATAATATTATTTATCATACAGCACTAGTTATCACTACTTTTATGTAAAGCCTTATTTTGAGTTATATCAACATTGCACTTCTTCTGGCATTAAGTATCAACGCTAGACAGATGAAACATATGCCATTACCACCCATTTATTTTCACACAAAGAAGAAAAGAAAAAGATAACCATCCATCTTTTGGCTCATATCTAGTTTCAGTTTCATTAGTTTCCTGGAGTCATTCCAAGGCAGAACAGATCTCTAAAATTTCAAATACAAGTTTGAAGCTTAAAGTTTCTAACTGCAACCACATGCTAAGAATGCAGAAAGGTCTATAGCAATTACAGAAAGTTTTGCATCAGGAATAGCAATATCTTTTTGGCTTGTGCAAATTAAACTCTCAGCTTTTATGGGATCTGTAAACATAAGTGGCATCCACATGACATCAATATTTTTGTGAACTAATGCATTCAGTCTGCTCCACGTATCTGCAATCATGTGTATAAATGCGAACTCACGAGATGGTTCAGAAGCATGGCTTAAAGGGATACTCACAATCAAACCTGAAGAGTCTAATCCACGGATTGACAACTTTCTCAGTCTTTCACTACACCTTTTCTGGATGCTGCTGCCAGAAGTTTCCACTATATGGTTTGACAATTTTCTCAGCCTTCCTCTAGACCTTGTCCGAATACTGCCAGGTCCGCATTTTAACCATTTTGTTTTCATCTTTTTATTTCCAGGATCCCTAGAGTATTTAATCAATCTACCAGAAAGAATCTTCTTCTCATTTTGTAAGGACTGGACTCTCTTGTTATTTGATCGCTCATTCCTCCTAGATTTGTATTTCACTTCAACTGATTCACTCTCATCTACCACAGCAGCTGTAGTTGGTGCCTTTCCCCTTGAACTCTTCAATTGGTAGCGCTCGATACATAGTCTCTTCTTTTTTAAACTCTGTTTTCCATGCTTAACTTCTTGCCCATCAAAACCGTTTCTACAAGAAGCTTCAGCAGATGTTCTTCCAACTATCTCAGCTGCATGGTCACATCTCTCAACCTCTGAATTAAAAGACCGGACAGTCTCCTTTTCTTTGTCACTGAAGCTGTTCAGCCTGCCCCACCTATTATCTGCCTTATCACCATTGTTTCCAGATCCACTTTTACTAGATCTACCAATAGTAAATTCCTTGTCTCCCTCAACTTCAGCGGTAATGATCGCATTCTCTGGTATGGCCAAGGAAATGTCCAACATTTCCTCATTAGATTCCCCAGAAAATTTTCTAGTCAAATGCTCTTTTCTTTCAATATTACCCTTTGGTTGATCATGCTTAATGTTAACATGGTTGTTCTCATTTTGAACCTCACCATCACCAGAGCCCTTTGAAGGCATATCCTCATTCCCATCACTAACATGAGTAGCCCTTTGTGATTGAACACCTACAATATTGGCTAAATTATTTCCCAAACCTATAAGACCAATAGTTTTATCACATACCTTATGAACAAACATAACTTCACCACACGTTTCATCATCTGTCTGATCTCCCAATTTTTTCTTCTTGTTTCTTGATTTCCGTGGTTGACCATACTTCACTATAGACTTCTTTGGGTTTTCAATGTCACCTGCACTTACATTGCTAGCACAGGCAATACCCAGCATTTTCATTTTTGAACCTCTTGGTCTACCACGCTTCTTGGGTGTTCCAATGTCAATTGCACCTTTATTACTAACGCATACAACCATCCCCTTCTTATTATTTGAACCATTTGGCCGACCTCTTTTTTTTGGTGTTACAATGTCATCCACATCAGCATTACCAACACAGACAACACTCCGCTGTTTATTTTTTGCACCCTTTGGTCGACCTCGCTTTTCTGGTGCTTCAATATCAGCAACACCAACATTACTTGCACTACTCCTCATTTTATTTTTTGAGCCCTTTGGCCTGCCAAGCTTCTTTAGTGCTTTAGTGTCAACTGAATTTGAATTCCTATGACTCGGGATAATCTTCCGTCCACTTATAGATTCCTTGGGTCTATCACACGTCTTTGGCATTTTAATGCCACCTGCATCTGCATCAATAGCACACAAGTTACTCTTAATTTTGTTTTTTGAGCCCTTCGGTCTACCACGCTTCTTTCCACTTTTCAAAACCTCTGGTTGACAATGATTCTCTAGACTGCCTACACGTACATCACTAGCAATGATCTCGACAGAGAGCGCATTATTTTTCCCATGTGTATCCGCACTTTCATCTCCATTAACAGTTTGTCCATTCAATTCCATGGTTTCTACATCACTAGCAATGATCTCGACAGAGAGCGCATTGTTTTTCCCATGTGTATCCGCAGTTTCATCTCCATTGACAGTTTGTTCATTCAATTCCATGGTTTCTCCTCCAGTACGCTGTTTGTTCTTATTCTTGGAACTCTTTGACTGGCATCTTTTTAACCAATGGCTCAAGATTTCATCTCCCTCCTCGTTACTAGTGGCACTTAACCGCTCTGGTCCCTCTTCAACATCAAGAACTCTCCTCTTCTGCGATACTTTGAGATGGCCACCCTCCTCTTTTGACCCGAGCTCCTTTAAACAACCTAAATTCCCATCTTCACACACAGCAGGAGGACCCACAGCGTCATTTTCACAAACATGTGCTCTTCCCATACTCACGTGCTCTTCTTGACCAGCGTCAGCAACACCACCGCCATTTCCAACGGTGCTTTCTCTGCTCCATGGTTGATCAGCATCACCCTGATGACTTAGAACGGCATCTTGATTTCCACTTTCACTATTCCCGGCTTCAAATTTCCCTCCATCGCTAAGAATTTGAGCCGCAAATTCGCCTACCTGAACTTGTTCCCCCCCTCCCGGAGACCCAATGCCCATTTTTTCAACGTCAGGATTCATTCCCTCCCCTTTCACTCCAAGCAAAGGGCGCGCAGTTTCTTGAATGATGTTCGGACCACCATTTTCTCTAACTCCATCGCTGACAGAACCTGCAAGCCCATTTTCAGAATTTCTTTCAACTTTAGGCCGGTTCCACTCCCTTTCGTCCGACGACAATCCAGTACCACCAGAAGGATTTTCCATCCCACGCTCGTTGCAGAGGTAGTGTTTCTTACAGGACAATCTTTCGTCCATTACTCCTTCACTGCAGTTCCAGGCAGTGCCTCCCGAAGACTGGAACAATTCATGAGGTTCGTCCATTTACTTTCCCTTGAGAAACCCTGAGGAAATACAGGAGTAGGGAAACGCTCATGGCTCTGAATGGAGGCAACAATTTCGAGGACAGAATTTGAATCGAGAGGACGAAAAGGCGTAACGTTTTCTCGGTGGACAGTCATGCCGCTATTGTCAGCAGAAGCTGAGGAGACACAGTCGTCCCTTTCATTCAAAATTAATAAATTAATAAATAAATTAATAAACCATATGTCGATTCCAAAAAGGAGAAACAATGGGAGAAAGTTGGGGGAAAAAGGTGTCATTTGTTAAGTGACAAATTGGGCATGGTCAGTCACGAACTCGTGTAATAGTTTTTTACATTGCAGATAATATAATTCTAACACTCAATTTTAAGTAAAAATCAAAGAGTTTGAGTGGTTTTATTTTTATATTATTTTATTTAATTTTTTTTATTATGATGCATTTTTCAGAAAAAAATATAATTTCATTGGATATATATAACACACAATTTCATACTCTTGTTCTTTATTATCAAACATGTAAGTCGACTCAATCTCTCTCCTCTCTTTTCTCCCCCTTCTCTCTTCTCTGTGCACTTCATTTTCTTCATCGCATACTCTCTCGTCAGTCGCTTGTGCCTTACATGCAAGGCACAAGTCGCCAGCAACCACAGCCTTTGTGCCACATACGAGTCCGAGTAGTTTTTGCGAGTCCATATTTTTTATCTGCGGTCCAAGTATTTTGGAGTCCAAATCCTTAATTTATGGTCCTCTCCCGAGTTCTATCAGACGTGGCATTCTCTCGTCCTTGTGGCGAGTCCTTTCCTCTCCTCTTGAGATCTGATTTGTGAAGGTGATATTTATCTATTTTTTTATTACTTTTCTTTGATATTGGGTTTTCTGGTGGTGTTTTTGTCTCATGAAATAAGTAGATCTGCGTTCAAATCCTCTTGGTTGGATGGCTGAATGAATGTTATAAGATTTGATTCTCCATTGGTAGTTTAGATCTGCATTCATGGGGTAGATCTAAAAAGGCTTTGCTTGTTGTGTGGTCAAGATCACCAGATCTGATTCAACAGAGGAGCAGAAGTTTTCTTCTGGGCATCATGTGTCCTCTTACGTCTGAGGTTAGGTTTTTTGTGTTCTTAACCCCAATATTGGGTACCTGTACAGCTGGTCTCGTTGCAGCTAATGCTTATAAGGAGTGTGTCCGTTTGGATGGGTTTTACAACCATCACCTTCTTCGTTGTCACTTCTAACCCTAGATATTGAGAAGGCTGCTTCGTCCAAAATTCTACTTCCACTTTTAAATATTTTATATACGGTGATTTGGCGGTTTTTGTTATTGTTTTTATCTTAGATGTATTTTGTTGTACTTGATCTGACTTTACTTGTATCCAGATATTATACCTGTTTGTGTAGTAGTATTAATATAAATATCTTTCCGATTAATTTTTAAAAAAAAACATGTAAATTGACTCTACAAGTTTACTGTTTTCAAATTTTTTAACTTATAAAATCATTTTAAGTAGCTAGTAAACTTGTGCTAGTTTTAAACTTGATTAAACTCTCAAGTTTATATATTGAGTTTACCATTTTCAAGTTTTCATCTTACACAACCATGTTAACTCACTCTTAAATTCGCGTTAATTTTTTCAATTTAATTATGTTCGGTGGTTTTAAATACAAATTTCATATATAATTCTTCGTTAAATATGATAAATTATAAATGTGATAGATTTATTTTCAATTATCTGGATTTAATATATATTTAAATTAAATTATTTTTATTTTTTATTTTAATTATTTAAATATACGTTATTAATACGTATCTTGACATTGCTCCAATCCAATACTTTTTTTTTTTTCTTTCTTATTTTGGTGCATTTCCCCCTCAGGATTTCTTTTCGAAAAATTACAAGATCACACCAAGTTTTTGGTGGGATTGAGCGTGTCATCTCCAATATACACGAGACTCTTGTACCATTAACATTACGTTATGATTGGGATGGGTTGCAGTTATTCCAATGTAAACAGTATTTCGAATTAGATGAAAAGGAAATGATACTATTCTATTAAAAAAAAAAAAAAATCTTCAGACATACTTATTTTTTATTCTTTAAAATTGTAAATAAAAATATACATGAAGTTAAAGTCATTCTTATCCATACTAAATTACTAATCCAAAAGTAATTTGAAAATTTTTTAGAAAATGACATTAAGGTCTAAATTTTTTTTAAAAAAAAAAAATCAGAAAAGTCCCAAACTTTATCCTTGCTAACTCTTCTACTTATTAATAATTACTACTCTCTCATTTATTATTATTATAAAATTATGAAATTTTTCTGATATTAATTTTTTTTTAAATTGGGACGTCAGTGTCATTTTTTCAAAAAAAATTTATTGTGCTTATATACGTGACGTGAGCGAGATCTGATTTTCAGACTTTACAAGTGGAGACAGTGCGTGGAAGTAGATGCCTTTTCAGCAGCTCCTGGGAGGGAAAGAAAGGGATCTGATATTCTGATGAAAAGTAAAAAACTTGAAACACGAAACATGCGAACGCCTCACACAATAGCAGAGATGCCTTTGAATTACTAGTATATAAGAACTTTGGTATCCCCACCTTATGACTTGTCTTGTCCACCAGATAATAAGTGACAGGTGTCAGAAACTTTTGACCGAGGCAAAGCAATAAAGGCAAGCATCATACTCACGCAGAATTTTAGTTACTCATCTTTTTTGGTCAACAATTTTAGTTACTCATCAACCCTTAAAATTCTTAAAAGTATCCGAAATTTTACTCTATAGTACCTTGGTTGAAAATGGAATCAAGTTTTGAAGTAGAAAACACAATAATGTTTTTATATTAGGGCAGAGGAGCAATTATATATATATATATATTTTAGGAGTACCCAGCACCACTGCCGGCCACCACCGTCGGTCGCCACCACCGCCGCCGCCAAATCACATGGTGTTGGGCATTCCTGGAGAAAAACACATTTATAAAATTGCTCCTTTACCCTTTATATTATTGGGTTAAGTTATGATTTAGCTAATAAAATATTGACTCAGGAGTTTCCAACACAATTAACTATAACAAACTTTTAAAAAGAAGCGCTCAACACAACGCCGTTAGCAAAAAGTTAACGTCTATTATCTAAGGTGCAAATTGGCCAACGAACTTTTACTCTAGGAGCGCTCAGCACAAAATTCTAAATTTTATTAAATTAAATAATTTTTTCTCAATTGTCATTATTCAAAATACTTGTATAAATATATATGAACAAAAATTACTCATTCTTCGATTTTATTAAAATTATAATTTGCTAAAATAAACAAAAGTTTTAATTTAAAATATAATTCTATAATTTAAATAAAACTCAAGGTGTTTCATAGTTTATTATATACGTTAAACAAAAAAAATTATATGATCTATTTTTATTTTAGAATAAATTTATGTGCGTTAAAAAATTTATTTAACGTTAATAAAATCTAAAAAATCTATTATATCAGGAAAGAAATGAAATGAGTTTAATTTATATTTTTATAAAAAAAGCTTAATAGATGCAACGTTGATACTTAATAATATAAATCCGGCAACTTGATGATATATTTGTTAATTAAATGATCTATTGTTTATATGAATATGGGACATGATGCACCAGAACGTAAGCCAAATTGCTCCTTAACCCATTATAATTGCTTCTTAACCTATTATTAAATTGTTCTTCCTCAAGCCTCTATATCATTAAGTTACCAGATTTATTATTAAGTACTAACGTTGATATCCATTAAGATTTTTTTATAAAAATAAAACTTATTTTATTTCTTTCAGGATATAATATATTTTTTTAAATTTTATTAACATTAAATGAATTTTTTTAACTCACATAAATTTCTCCTAAAATAAAAATAAATCGTATAATTTTTTTTTGTTTAACATATATAATAAACTATAAAACACTTTGAGTTTTATTTAAATCATATAATTATTTTTTTAATTAAAACTTTTGTTTATTTTAGCAAATTATAATTTTGACAAAATTGAAGAATGAGTAATTTTTGTCCATAGATATATATACAAGTAGTTTTGAATAATGATTAAGAAAAAAAATATTTAATTTTGTAAAATTTAGAATTTTGTGCTAGGCACTCCTGAAGTAAAAGTTCGTTAGCCAATCTGCATCTTAGGTAACGGACGTTAACTTTTTGCTAACGGCGTTGTGCTGAGCGCTCCTTTTTAAAAGTTTGTTAGTATTTTTGGTTCACTTAATAGTTAATTATGTTGAATACTGCTGAACCAATAGTTTATTGGCCAACTCGCACATTAACCCTATATTATTTGCCTTGTAAATTGTTTTATTTATCTTATAAATATTCATATATGTCTTGTAAATGATCGAATTATTTTTAATTCCCTTAGATTCTTTCTAAACCCCTTATTTTTCTTGTAAATACCCTTATCTGTTCTGTAAATTTTCATATATATATATCTTGTAAATGCTCTTCTAAAACGAATAAAAGAAGGGTTTCATTGTCTTTTTATTCACAAAATTTAATTTTACTTTGATCCTTAGGGTGCAATACTGCAACGAGGTTTCAAAAATTTTTAGGAATTGACTAAAATCATGTCATATCCTTAAGGCTAACTGAAATTCTCTCAAAAGAAAACTCATACTCCAATAAACAAAAAAAAAAAAAAACGATGAAAACCAGTGCTTCTTGGCAAAATGCTAAGTGAAAGTGGAAACCAGTAATGCTAGTCCCTCAAAAATAGGATTAAGTGACATTTTTGCCTTTTAGGGGGCAATTTTGCCTCTAAATGTAAAAAAATAAGTAAGTTTGCCTTACTCATGATCTTAATTAATTTTAACAATTAGTTGATCGAATATAATAAGTTGAAAATTCACATGTCATCTACATCATTTTTTTAAAGTGTAAATTTGGCACAAAACTTTTAGATTTAACTTTGAAAATTTTTTAAAGTGTAAATTTGGCATATAAACTTCCATGTAAAAATTTATATCTTAACAAAAATAACGTGGATGATATGGGGATTGTCAGCTCAATATATTGGTTAACTAACGGTTAAATTTAATTGAGATAACAATAATGACAAAATTGCGCCGCAAGAAACTTATGAAACAAAATTGCCCTTCAGTAAAAACTTTCGTAGCGAAATTTTCCTTTAACCCCTCAAAATATGTGGCAGAGGCAAGAAAATATGAATCTTGACTTGGGAATAGAATGAAAGATTATCATATTCATTCAAAGTAACGAAATATTCGCCTATCATGTCTTTACATTTATTTGAAGAAAATTTACAGTTATTGACTGGGAAAAAAGATTTGACCTTAAATTTTTTTTTTGGTTGGGGACCTAATGGTCCTGGGCAAAGTCGAAACTTGATACAAAGGCTGGATAGACCAACGTCATACTACTATGCTACCTGATAGATTGGACCTCAATTATTAGATGCGTAGAATCGTTGAAGATCAATCAGTTAAAAAAAAAAAAAAAGACATATTTTTCAGTGTTCAAAAAGTTACTAACCAGACAATCATTTTCTGTTTTGAAAAATAGTTTTTGTGAGACATCGACAAAAATTGTCCATTTGTCTCTATTCCTATTTTTTTTAGTCATCAACTACATCCAGATTTAGATGTAATATCTCCACATATGTATCCTAATTTTTTTCAACAAAAAATTGAAATTCATTGAAGTAAAAATATATTAAAATAAAACGAGTTGATCTTTTTTTTTTGGGAGGGAAAACATGATAAAATTAGTTTGATTATAAGCCCATCTCAACTAAGGTTCCATGGTCTAGTGGTCAGGACATTGGACTCTGAATCCAGTAACCCGAGTTCAAATCTCGGTGGAACCTTTGTTTTCTCTAATTTTTATCGTGGCTGTGTACTCAAGTGATTCATCCTATTGCTCAGAACATGGTAGCCACGTCACAAAATATTCCATTCCTATCCAGCATGAAGTTTTATTTTTATTTCTTTGGAAGACATTACTAGAAACCTTTTAATTCCCTAGCATCAGGGTTAATGGATTCCACAAGGAAAACTGGGCAAGAATCAGCCAAGCCACACACAATTCTCAGTTCAAGATTGTTTGCATCTCCCTCCACACATTAACAACACATACATCCTGAAAAGATATCGATTCTTAGCAAATCTGAAGGCTAAAGATTCAACACATGAAGTTCTTGAGCCATGGATTTTCATAGCACAATCCCCAAAATCTGGGTTTAAACAATCAGCAACCCATCAAAGTTTTTCACTTGTGGAGACTCTTTTCCAAATAACCACAAGAACACTACCAAAAGGTTATTCCTAAATTGGTACATGCACGACCCATCAAAGTTTTTCACTTGTGGAGACTCTTGCCCAAATAACCACAAGAACTGTCTACCAAAAGGTTATTCCTAAATTGGTACATGCACGACATCGCAAGAAGGCATTATCAAATCCATAAATGAAGGAACAGCAAACCAATAAGTTCTTTAGCTAAGATCAGAATGAACTAAGCACAAAGCAACTTGCACAACAATGTACTATTTGGCTTTGTCTTCTTCCTTCATCTTCTTCTCCCACCTGCGCTTCTTGTAATCCCGCAACATGTCTGGCATCTTCTCCATCAATCTTGCAGTGTTTTCCCTCTTCTCAGCAGCTATCCTGTCGCATTTATGTCCTTTCCTTCTGGTTTTCATCTCCTTCCTTTCTGGATCATAGGGCCAATCTTCACCAGCAAGAAGCACTTCCTTGCGAAGCCTAGCTCTATGCCGAGCACTGATACCAAGTGGCTTCCAAGCTCCCAGCTCCCAGTATCCCCAAACGCCCTTGGCAAGTTCATCCTTATACTTTGCCAACTTCTCACGCCATGGATACTGATATTCTCCTACAGCCTTCGCCACTGAACTAGCAGCTTTGCCTGCCATAACCCTTTTCTTCTCCTTTCTGGCTAAACTGCAATATACTTGCTTCTCTGTCAAGCAACATACAAGAGATGAAAATACAAAATTTATTAGCAAATAGACAAATAGGCTCTAAGCAATTAGACTTGGTTTTTCCAACTTATTTTGACTGTATGGCTGTTGTCTGTAACCATACTAATCACACCACATACAACAGATCTGTATAGTTGAAATATCTTCACATATTTGTTTCGAATTACGTTGCATAAATCTGACCTGCCCGAGGCACCAATTGATGGGAGTTTTGTGTATTGGGGTGCTTTTTTTTTTTTTTTTTTTTAAAAAAGAATAAGCCAAAACACACAAATTAAAATAAGGATCAAATTGTAGTCCAAGTAATTGTGGGAAAAATGAAGGGCTGCATGACTACAGCTTGATGCGGATGCATAGCTATACAGTGCGGTTTTAAGATGCACATGAACCCAATCAAAGATTAAAAGCCATGTTTAGCAATAACATATTTTTAATTTATATACACGCCAAGAAAAAGAAAAGGAAACTCGAAAATTTTCAATCTAGTTTCTGAAAAAATGAAACACCCCGGATTTAATGGAAGCATTCAGCTGAGAAGGTCATCACTAAATAATACTTATCGTTCAGGTATTTTTTTCAATCAAGGAGCATCATTTCCACATAACAAGCTGAAAGAACAGCGGATCCCTTATATTTAACATATTGATTGAAAACAAGGGAAAAAAGAGTAACTATAATTGAAGAAGAAGAAAAAAGCAAAAATAACCTGAGATGTAAAATGAAATAAAAGAAAACGTGAAAATTTATGTCTAAAGTAGACATAACTTGGCGTTCATCATGGTCCCAGTCACTAAATCACATCCGACTTTCAAGAGTAAAGCAAGCTCTTACATGCCCCAATTCTACTTTCCAACAGAATATAATCACCTGATTTAATGGAGTAAGTATGTTACCAATCAGGTTAATACAAATACGTTTGAGCATTGTCAAACACATCGCACTGGATAAATTTCGGAAAGGAAACTTGCGGTTCATAGCAGGTAATCATAACAAATAGCACGTAGTCCAAAATAGGGCGTTTTTAGAAAAAGAATGAAAAAAATCATTTCAAGAGAGTAATTTTCAGCTAAAGAAGGTTAGTGCTCGAAGAAACACAAGCGCAGCAGGATGAAGAAACACACCAGAAATGGATTCCGTTGTTCGTCTCCAGTTTGCGGAAGGAAAGAGCAAGTGGGAGATTTTAGTTTTTCCCGAGAAGAACTTCCATAATTCGTAGAGTGAAGAATTAAGTTATGGACCGGGCAAATAAATACTGGGCTAACATTATAGCCCATGTCTTTTCGTGGGTTTAATTTACTTTTCTGGGCATATGGTACAGTATTACGGAGTATTAGTTTTCAATAGCTTCTTTACTTCTGATTGTCATCCTTCAAATTTTAATCTATAAGTTTTAATCCAGACAAAATTTTCCGATTTTTGTTGAGTTATATAGCTTATTAGAAATATTGCTTTACCTAAGTCCCTCAAAGAGTCCGAGGCTGTACCCTAACCTTGGTGAAGGACTGATGCCGAACCCCTCCAAAACTTTTATCTAAAAAAAAAAAAAACATTGTTTCAAACATAATAAAACTTAAGGGATAAAGCCGTATAATTCAAAAATTGAGGGATTAAAAATCAAAATGAAGGTATTAAGGGCTGGTTTGGTTCTGCCTCTTGTCTTCGAACTCGAGTTTTTTTTTTTTTTTTTTGAAAAGTAAAGGCAAGCTGTGAAGCTTGAAATGATGAGAGAAGGACTAGATCCTGAAATCCAGTCCTTAATACATCAAACTAGCAAAATAAACTAGTCAAAACAGGCCATCCGATCTCTAAAAAGCATATCTAGGCATCCCCTGAGGGCCAATGGAACAAGAATCATGCCTGCATTAGGCGGTGCATCATGGCTCTGTTTGGCCATATAATCAGTGCACAAAATATTACCTCTCGGAGTATAGTGGAGGTCCGCGTTGCAGTCTTTGTAAAGTAAGTCTCTAGCCTCCCCAATGATTTCTCTAAGGGGGTGGTCAACAGGATAGTCCCTCATAAGAGTGTTGAGAGCATCCAACGAATCCGAGTAGAGGGCAATTCTCTGATAACCCATCTTCAAACCAAGCATGATAGCATAAATTTCTGCCTCGAGCACAGTGCAGAGGCCAAGCGATTTGTGGAACCTCATCAACCAGCGACCCTGAGAGTCCCTTATGACACCGCCACAAGCTGCCTGTTGCTAGTAGCACACAGAGCCATCAACGTCAACACGAATCACGTCTGCTGGAGGAGTCCACGCTTTTTCAACGTCACTGCTAAGATTGAAAATTTGGTGCGTCAGGACTTGATTAGACGTACCCTCTATAAGGAGGTAATTGCAAATGTGAAGCATTTCCCTGGTATTTGTGTTTTCGCCCTGGAAGAGGAATCTGTATCTGGGCATCCAGAGGATCCAGCAAACCAAGCTGAAGGTTCTCTGCCAAGGGATACTCTTGAATCGTCCCTTTCCAGGATTGTGGATGGTGTTCCATTTGAGCTAGTCCTACACATTACCTGCGAAAAAAAGGGAAAAATAGTTATTTTTATTTTGGCATGGCCTGAAGCAATGCAGAAATCTCCAAGAATTTGTTTAATGACCTTTACTTGTGTTTGCGGCGTAGGGCTGAAACTTGAGCATTATTATTATATGTAGGTGGTCATCTCAATCAAGTGGATCTCAACACTAAATCATTGTGTTTCCATGTTCAAAGCAATTTCAAAGTGGTTCTAAATTGAGCTTGCTTGGGGGCAGATGGGAAATTGAAGTTGGAAAGAGAGAGAGAGCTGAGAGTTTAAGAGAAAGGGAGAGACGGCGGAGGAGGGTGGGGACAGAGAAGGTGTGAGAATTTTTTTAATAAAATAATCATTAAAAAAATAATAATGTGGGGCCCATATAGAAAAAAGTGACGGAAGTTTGATTTAGAAAACGCAAAAATGCCGCATTTTAAGAAGTTCATAGGTATCTTTTGTATCCATGTAAAATTTATAGTGTAAGGTGCACATGTGACAAAAAGCTCATAGATATTTTTTCCCAAAACCCCCCAAATGATTTATTGTTAGAACTTAGTAGATCAGCCTATTCACATTAACCTGTCACAAATCCTGATGGCCATTGCATTACCCGGATTTGTCCCAGCAAATTTTTCCATCCAGAAACTGATAGGGAACAAAATAGTTTTTTTTTTTTTAAAAAAAAAAAATCCAGTTTTAATCTTACCATCATATGCTGTCATAAAAAGTACATAACCAATCGTATAATTCTTTAGAATTAGCTTTAATTTGTTCAAAACCAAATATGAAATATCACATTCTTATTGAAGAACTAAGGAAATTAATTATGTAAACAACTATAACTAAAAAAGGATTTTCTATCAAAAGCAAAAGTTAAAAGAAGAAAAATTATTTCACAACAACCAGAAAGAAACAGCTAAAGACAACAGAGATTTACAATATTCACAGCCTCCTCTCGGTACAGAGGAGGAGAGAATGCTAAACAACATACAAACAAAATCCTTCAGCTTAACTAAGAAAGGCCTCTGGCTGAAACAAAGAACACACCCTTTGCCATCATTTTTTATCTTCCAAATTTAAAACTAAAGATGGTCTTCCCTCTAAAGCTAGATTACAACATGGAACTGACCTATAAGCTCAATAACTAAACCAAGCTGCTTCAGGCTTTCCTTCTTCATTGCCGCATGGCAGGTTAGTTTCATCATTTAGGCATCAGTCTGTCTGGAGCGCTCTGAACCTGGTAGCCAATCAGATTAAAATCAATTAGAAAAGTCAAACTAACTCTTATAATTGAATAGAAGATTTTAAACTCCACTACAAAATTCCCATTTTTTTTGGATCAGAATATCATATTAAAATTAATTAGAAAAGTCAAACTCACTCTTATAAATGAATAGAAGATTTTAAACTCCACTAGAAAATTCCCATATTTTGAATGAGTAAACATTTTGTATTCCATAATTTACCTTCAAGCAACATTGAAAGCTTTACAAATTACCTCAGACCGGTGTTTTATAGTTTGTAGACAAAATATTTTCATAAGCAGCCAACCATTGATGTTAAGATATGCTTTGAGGAGATTACCTGAGTTGCATATGACGAGCTTTCTGCCAAAAACTTGAGAAATTCATTCTTCTTTTTATTGAAATTGATCTTTGCAATGTCCAACAAACTATGTTCCCTTCGTATATCCTCAAGAATCGTTTCCTTCCTCCTCTTCTTATTATTCAGTTGCCTCTCAGTTTCAATGTAGCTATCAGGGATTAATTTTCCTGGTCTGGGGAATCTCACATCCACATCCTCCCTGATAAAAAATAACCCAAAATCAAAAATAAATACTGTATATATATAAAATTAAGAAAATGAAAAGACCCAAAAGGAAATTTAAAAAATTATGACAATAGAGAACAGGAAACTCGTTTCCATCTATCAACAGAGCCTTCGTAGATTGCAAATTCAATGATTTAATTCTTCCAGAAACCAAAAAAAAAAAATAATTATGGCATACTAATGTCTCTAAAACCTAGCTAATTTCCGGGGGGGAAAGTGTTCAACTGGTTTTGGCTTTCGAGGTGCTAAAATTACAAACATTAAGTGAGAACGCAATTAGCTTTTCTCTATTTCTATCTTTATTGTAAGATGTCCTATTTTCCTACATATAGTTGTCTTTCTCCCTATAATGGCATTCAGTTTTCGGAAAATGGAGACCAGTAACCTTACCAAGACAACTATCACCATTCCTAGCAAATTATTAAGTTTTGACCTGTCTCATGATATGTAAATGATAATACAAAGGAATGAAACATAATGTAAAACTATATTGATTTGACACCAATCCCATTACCTGTCGCCCAAGAAATATACACCACTTCTAATGATTCCTCCATCTAAAGAAAGAGCTCCATCACTTATGAGAGGAAGTGCTTGTAGCATTTCAGCTCTTGTCTTATAAATTTGAAGACGGGAAAAGAGATTATAAAATAGAGTCTCTCTAAGGCCATATCCATCAGGAGTCACAGAAAATAAATTTGGGCCATCTATGTTAATCATGTTTACAGCAAATCCAAGAAATCCATCTGGACACTCCCCATTGGGTAGTCTTGGACTCAAAATGTCCAACTTCCTCTCGGGATCATCAAGCACAAATTTACCAGCGAAAGGCCTACAGAAAGGAGAGGGGAAACAATCAAAACACATAGCTTTTGTAAAAGTAATATATCCAATATTTCCAAGAATACAAGGCTGGTGCAGTCATACCTTAGATATTCAAGACATATAACCGAAAATCGGTTAGCCAAGGACCTTCCAAGAGAGGAACCTAGCCCATGGACACCAGAGCTCTTGTCTATGTTACATTCATCATCGTACATTTCAATTGCCCTAACACCTTCATAAGTCTTACAGACAATAGCCAGCATAGTTTCAACTCCTAGATACTCAGAAAGAAGCCTGCATTTAAAATAAGTACGGTTAAACACAAGGATGCATGTTTTAAAATTTTATGTCTACACAAGTACAGGTTGTTAACAAAGCAAAATGACGCTGTGCAATCTATACAGTCAACCACACCTAGTGGGATAAGGCTTGTTGTCATTCTTGTCAGGTATTTGAGAAATTAATAATGCAGCAAAATACACTATGCTTCATAGCAGTCAAATATGCCGCCAATGAACCCAAAGGAAGGAGAAGTGATTTTCTTATAAAAAGAAAAAAGAAATTATCTCAGACTGTAAACAGAACATACCTGCTAAGATTATCATCATCAACTTTGCCCAGTGTAGCAACAACGCCCACAACATCCTTCAACAGCATGAGATGAGAAGCCTGAGTTCCTTGGTTACTCTTGAGCTCGCATAAAATACCAGCAGCAGATTCTTTGTGCTGCAGTATCTTTTCAGTAATCTCCTCCTCATTTCCAGGGGGGCATCTGTCCCCATCATCAATCTTGGGTGTGCTTATAGGGCATAGACTCCCAATAATACCTATGGATAAGAATGAAAAAATCCAAAATAAAACATGCTCCTCATTAATACAAAATTAAGATGGAAAGGGGAGCATAAACGATGGAAAGAAACAAAGTTTAACACTTTGGAAGGATCTGGCGTCCTTCTTGATTGTAAGCTACTACACTTTAACATATGCTCTTTTATTCAATGCATACACTCCACAAGCATTATCATCAAACAATGAGTCATGACCATTGTTAGAACCTATAAAATAGAAGAAGAAATAGGGCCTAGGGGAAGAGAAGGAAGAGGAACTCTAGAACCGGAATCTGTAATCCTAGAGAGGAAAGAAGAGAGAAGAGAAGAAGAGGGCAAGGCTAGAACCAGAGTCTAGTTCTAGGAAAAAGAAGAGAGAATTATCTATACAATAACTTCATTCATTCATCCGTATCCTTGACAAAGTACAGAAGATGATATTTATAGTTCAATCAACATAATTGAAAGTAACTACCAACCCCTAAATGCATAGAACTACCAATAACTTACAATAACCAACAATGGACAGTTGTCACCATTAAACCTAAGAAACATAATACTACGTAAAACATAAAACACAAATAACTCCCTAGAATACACTAGAAAAGGTCACTGGTTTCCTATCAACCATCATCATAAAACCTTGTTTTCTCTAACTAATTGGTAAAACGACTTCCACATTTGGAATTCTCTTGGTGACAACAACAACACAGCCAGTATTTTACTTAGTTGTTATTGAAACATATGACCAGCAACTAGCAACCAACAGTTTGAAACTTACAATGATTAAATTATGCACCTTACAGAGCAGATCACGTTTATGCTCATGATTAGGAATCCATTTGCCAGCGCAAGATAGAAAAATGCCTAAAAATGTATGAATAATTTTACCAAGCAAGTCTCATTTAAAATAAATGTACCTTGCAAATTAATAATGGAATCATCTAATTTGTTTTTCTCTTCCTTCAGAGAGTATAGGCTGTCCTCGTGGTGCTTGATTTTTGTCCCCAACATTTGCAGATCACCTTGAAGCTTCTACAGGTGTTTTGTAATTTTGAGGAGGTAAGTTTGTGATATGTGTCACCACTAAATCCATATCAGGAAACATAATTAAACGGTATATCAAGGATCAGGATTCCATGAAATTCCATAGAGAAAATTTCTAGTAATCTCAAACATTCATTGTCATAGATTGAATCTATGGCTTTCATCATACAGCAGGGGCGAAGTGAAGGACTGAAGGTGATAGAGTCCATATGAAACAGTGCAATTCAATTCAAATGCCCATGTGGCTTTTATTTAACAGCGGATATTCAACCTATGACAATAGACAGCTGAGATGGCGAGAAATGTACAGCGTCAATTTCTGATAGAACTTCAAGAAAATCTCAATCTGTATATCCAACATAACAATGATAAAGAAATTTGATTAACCAGCAACTGGCAAAAAACTAACATCCTTTTCTATTGAATAATGCAACAATACAAAATGATAAGACAACATCAGACATCAGCCACCTGAGAATGTAGAATGAGGGACTCTGCTTGTGATAAACCTCCATTTTGCACATCATTGTTTACATCTACAGAGGCTTCATTCAAGTCCACTCTAACCAATGCTGAGGAATTCTGGACGCCCATAAGCTGCATAATTAAATTTTATTTGCAGGTATAAATTCAGATCATGCTTGCAATGGGGAAAAATTACTGTTCAAACTGATAAACAGCCTAACTGCCAAAATCCCAAGCATAAGCTAAATATTTTAATAAAGTGATAACATAACGGATTAGATAAACATGTGATAGACACACTTTTCCTTTATTTAATGCATAGAAAAATGGAGCAATGAAAACAATGGTCCCTTGAATAATTGGCACCATTGAATTTCAGAAACCTGTAAGAGAACTACCCCAATATCCATGGGTTTTTGAATGCAAACATTTTTTTAAAATTTTTTTTAAAACTCCCTGCATCCAAGAAAAGCAGGCACTGTTGATTATGACAAACCAAATTGAGTTTCAACGTAAAAGATAAATGCAAACGATTTTACTGTCAACTGTCTAGTTTTATTATTATCATTTACTGTGCATGCGTTCATGTTTGTGGGGTCGGGAATTCAATAGTAAATGAATATAATTTACCCTTTTGAACAGAGTTTTATGTGATTATATGCTGATGAGGAAAAATAAAAATGATGTCCAACATGTTACAACAATTAGCTACAATGAACATAATAAAATGGAATCTAAAAAAAAAAAAGTATGAAATGTTTAGCTTGTTCAGTTCTGTCACAGTATAAGTTTTGGGTTCCACTGTTAAAGCCAAAAACTGACACTACAGCGAATTAACGATGAAATGGGGGATTATCACAGTGGAGAAACAACAGGAAGATCAGAAAACCTAACGAAATTCGATATATCTTTCAAGTTCTGCAATTCAAACCACTGACTGATGCCACAATGCATTGCTGACAAAACAACAATGTCATCACCACCCAAAGAATATCGAATGCTTGGAATTTGGAAAAACAGTACACACCATTTTCCTATTCCGTCTACCTATGAAAAAGTTTCCATAACACATTTATCTGATGAAAGATCCCCAAATCTTACAGCCGACAAAACCAGGTGTATTCAACGATGCAATTAAAACTTCTATCATAAAACTTTCTCAATAGCACCTCCCAGACCCACTCCAGTGCCTTTTGTTATGGTAAGTCAAGAACAGCCCCAAAACTGAGCAGTAAAACAACAGAAAAATCGCCATTGCTGAAAAAAATGGTTTCATTGATGATTTTCCAAGCCTTCCCAATAATAAAAATGGTCCAAGAAAACATGATTTCTCTTCGCTTAACCCGCCAAAGTCAACAAAAAACAGAGAAAACTAATCGAATCCCTCAATAGACGACACGATTGACATCAGATGCACTGATTAACGCCATTAAGGGTTTGATAATACCTGAAGATGAAAAACAGGCATGCATTGCAAGCCCAAAGTTTCGTCTGGCTTGTGATAAATTCGGGGGGAAAGAAAGAAGTGAACAGTAAAAATTGAACACCAAGATAGAATTCGGAGCTAGAGTAGAGAGTGATGGTAGCTAAACAATAGATGGAGATGAAATTGGAAAATGAAGAAGAGACAAAGAGAGAAATGCACCTTGTTGGAGGGATACATGGCTGATGATGACTGGAATAAGCAAACTTGGGTGTACCTGTTCTGTTGAGGCGTGCAGCTCTCAACTTCCAACTATGAAGGGGGTTCACATTAGGTGGTTGTGGTTCAGTCTTATGTCCCCCTTATAGATGATGCTCATGCTTTTAATTTGGAGGTGGGGGAATTTTTTTTATTTTATTATTATTTTATAAATTTTATTTATTCAAATTAAATTATATGTAGCATTTTGAAATATTTTTTATATTTAGTATATCAATTAGTTAATTTACCGTCCTGCATTCACAAATAAGCATATAAACTTGTCATTTTATGAGGAAGCACATACATTTGCTAATTTATAACTTGTTAAAGTAGGCACAAAAATTTGTCAAAGTAACCACATAAATTTGTCAAAGTAGATACATAAACTTGTCAAAATAAGCATATAAACTTGTCACAATAGACACATATACTTGTCATTTTATAAGTTGTCAAAGTAGGCATATGAACGTATCAAAGCAATCACGTAAATTTGTCAAATTAGATGCATAGACTTGTTATAGTAGGCACATACACTGATCATATTATACATTTTTAAAGTATACACATAAATTTGTCACAATAAGCAATACACTTGCTATTTTATGAGTTGTCAAATTAAGCACATAAACTTGTCAAAGTAATCACATAAACATGTCAAAATAACACATAGATTTGTCTCAATAAGCATATACAGTTGCCATTTTATAAGTCATTCAAAGTAGGCATATAAACTCATCAAAGTATGCACCTAAATTTGACATTTTATAAATTTTCAAAGTAGTAGGTACATAAACTTGTCATTTTACCCAGGACAAAAAAATAATTTCACATTTATAATTAATATCAATAAAGTCCCTAATGAGCTTTTTATCGGAGAATCTGCCATGAGACGGTTGTGTGTATTTTCTGTTGCTTGGGGCCTGTCTATGATTTTCCCCAAAAAATTCAATGTATCAGTGGGTAATTAAATCCAATGAATACAATATTTAATGCCCATCCATTTTTTCATAAAATACACATAATCAGATTATTTAACTTAAAAATTTAATTAAAAATAATAAATATACAAAAACGTATTTTATTTTTCAAAAATTTTATTTGTTTTGAGTGGATGAGTGAGAAAAATTAACCAACAATTAATACAATTATAGTACCCAGTAATTAATGGAGACAAAAATTAAAAAAAATATACAAAAAGTTTCAAAAAATACCTATTAATATTTCTGATAATTAGGAATATACAATTTTTAAAACAAATTTCTCCTATATATTGTATTAAAAGAAGTAAGGTTGTGAAGCTCGTTACATTATCGTGAACTCAAATTATAAACTCACTCGTAAGAGTTTGCTTTTATCATTAAATAAATATTTATAGTGCATAATTAAATAATTAAAATATAAAAAGACAATAATTTGATTTAAATATATTTTAAATCTAAATAAGTAAAATTAAATACATCAGCATTCATAATTTATCATATTTAGTAAAGAAATTTATATAAAAATTGTATGTAAAACCTTTAAACACAAGTAAATCGAAAGGCTAACACGAGCTTGAGGATGAGTTTATACAATTTTGTAAGTTAAAAACAGTAAACTTAGTGTCTAAACTCGTGAATTTATCTGAATTTACAATTAACAAGAGTTTACTAATAACTTGCGTCGATTTTATAAGGTAGAAACGTAAAAATAGTAAATTCGAACTATCAACTCGTAAGTTTAAGAACAATAAAAATGAGAATAACATATAAAAATTTATAAGAAATTGTATTATTTACAATAATTTGAACATGGGAATGTTATCAAATTCACTATTCGTAAATATTTACATTATTTTGTAATAGTTATCTTGAATTGTTGTGCTAAATAAAACAAATTAAATATTTTAGTATTTTTTTTAATATTGTTTTTGATATCACTGTCACGGTTTTAATAAGAACCAAAGAAGTTAAAGATAATAACAAAACAAATTTAATATTTTATTTACTTGCTCAAATGTCACATAACATGATGTGTATTTTTTTTTTTTTATGTGAATGGATTATAATTGAATTTCTCTCCATAATTAGAGGAATCAGAAAAGGAGAGTAAAAAAGGTGTGACACCAATATGGTCATTATAATTACAAGTCTACCGTAACCCTCTTTCCATTTCGTTGTTTACTACCATCAATTTTTTGGTAAAGTGTTTATGTTTATTAAAATCCATTAAAAAAAAAATCAACCTGTGCATGATTGACTCATGTTTTGAGGTGAGAGATGACATCTATCAATTTGATTGCCATGCTGATTATAAACTTGATTTTTCTAGCGGAACCTGATTAACTTTTTCTTTTAAGTAAGAAAATCATGAAAAACTATTATACATTACAATAAATAAACAAATGAAAATCATTTAAATTAAAGGAACCACGTGAAATTTAAAGGATATCACTAAAGTGCGTTTGACAAGTATAACAACTTTAAAGTTCATTTTCTTGCCAGCATATTCAAAATCACATTTAAGCATATCATAATAAAATTCCAATTATTTGCATATTTGATAAACTTAATTATATCTGAATAGTGGTTTCTCAAGTAAACTCATCTACAATTCTTATCTCATAATCTTTAAAGATCAATAAGATGCATCCTAGTGAAAGGATCTCCATTTGGTATATTAAGTACGAAAATTTCAATCAAATTTTCTCTATGATCTTTGATAGTACCTCCACATCCCCCCGTGTTATTCTCATGTGAATATACTCCATTGACATTGATTGTTACCCAGAAGTCCATCTGGTGTGGCCCTCGCTTGTCACTGAAATAACACAGATTTTGGCTTGCTTCATCTGCATCTTGGCTGCATTAAAGGAAGACAACATGGCTTTAGCCTTGGCAAGAAGTCCAAGAGTGCATTCTCAAAAAACTCTTTCATCAACATATAGTAACAAAAAAACCTTTCCAATGTCCATCGCACCATTCCACTTCAGCATTGAGATTCATACAACAAGTCCAGAAAATCACTATTCACGGAAGCTGGGTTGAACAATTGAAAGCAACAATGACTTGACCTCGTCACAATCCCATAGAACATGTAGGGAACCTTCAATATCATAATTACAAAAGATGCAAGAAGCCGTCTCACTAAGTCTACGTTTCATTCTTGCTTCATTGGTCAATCTCTTGTTGTGCATCATAAGCCAAAGAAAAAGACTTGTAATCTCTATGATAGATTCAACTTCCAAAATTTGTTCCATATAGGATCATCCCCGGAGTCTTCACCTCTTTACAAGATTGAATGCCGATTTGATTGAGAAATTCCCATACTTTTCAAGTTTCCATCTGGCTATTTCATCTTCTCTCTATCCAATCACACCTTTGGTTTCCTGCAAAACGTAATCCCAAATGGCCATAATTCCTTTCCACATATGTGAGTCAAGGGCGATCTATCATTAGAAGGAATCATATCATTGCCTTACTCTAGCCCACATAGCATCTTGGTTGTTGATTAACTTTTAAGGATGAAAAGTTGAAAACAACAATCAAGTTGAAGGAACTGCCATGACCTTGAATACTTTCAGGAAGAATTACTTTGTAATTTATTCAGTGAAAAATCTAACAAACGAGTAAAATGTAATGATAAGATTTAGTGCAGAAAATGACGTGCAACACATTTGTTGTGAGACTTTTCATTGATAAATTGATTATTCAAAACAGCACAGTAATTCTTCCTGCTTTGATTGATTCATTTCAAAGGGAAGGCCTTATTAGTAAGTGAATGGAACGAAATTCGCAAGAAAGAACTGCACCAAGCTCGCCCCAAAAGATCTCTTCTAATTATCAGTATCATATGGTTGGCAGGAATCACTTAAGAACTCATCCAAATAAATATTCGTTTTCTTCAACTAATATTTAAGTCTAGCAGAAGGCACATATATAAATCAAGTGTAGATTGGCTGGCGTAAAACAAAGTTATGGACTCCACCATTTGACCCAAAGAAAAAAACTACTACATAAATTAATGCGTGGTTGGAAACGATAATTGTTTTGAACCTCCTACCATCCAAAAGCTGTACAATGCATATTCACAAAGCTTACTTTTTACTTTTTTTTTTTTGGCAGATCATATTCACAGAGCTTGTTCATATATATTTTTAGTTATCCCGTTGTACTTGTACTGGATTCATATTTATTCTAACAATTGGTTTTCGATCACAGGCCCCGATCCATCCAGATTCCTCCTATACTGACGGCTCCTTATATTAAACTTCTTCTGACAATTTTCGTGCAATTCAATCAATATTCCTATATCATCTTCAAAGCCCAGTAACTTTTGCCTTAATTCCCCAATCTTCGCCATCATTCCTCCGGGGTCTAGGGTGACAACTGGACTCTCAAAAGGAAAGCATATTGAAGGATTCCTGCAGGAAAGAACGAGTAAATGGGTTGGTTATATTTCACTACCAAAATCCTTGTCATAACACAAACATCCGGAGAAATGAATACTAGTGAATGACAAGAAAATATAACTTGCATTTAGTGGCTCATCAAATTAGAATGATAAATTAAGATTTCAACATCAAGCCACCTTGATTCTGTCACGTCCAATTTCATGAACTCGTTTAGTTTTCCTCTCTATATTTAGAAGCATGGGGAAAAAACCCGGGCACAAATACCCGAACAAGATGTATGGCATGAAATGCAAGACAGCAAAAAAGGTAATATCAATACAAACAACGCTCAGGGAGAAAGATATGTACCCATAACCAAGAGAGATTAATCCACTTTCCCTAATAATGCCACCATCTAGGGAAACAGCTCCATCCTCTAGACAGGCACGAGCAGCCATCATACACTCCCTTGTTTCATAGACTTGGAGCTTCCTGAATAGACTAAAAAGCACAGTCTCCCGGAGACCATACCCAGCAGCAGTCCTTGTTTTCAAGTGATGATCATCAAGATACATCATATTAACGGCATAACCCAAAAAACCAGCTGGCACGCTCCCATTTGGCAAGGTGGGTTCTGGCAAGGTCAGCTTCCTCTGAGGGTCATGCTCTAGGCAAAATCCATTGAATGGCCTGCCAAATACATATGCATGAGCTTAACACCTTATTTTAAATTGCAAAAAACAACACAAATTTGGCCCCAGCTCCAAACTTGTTTGTTCCACACTTACATTGCAAAATATAATCATATAACAATTGCGTAAAAAAAAAAAATAGCTCACATTACCTTATATCTTCAAGGCACAAAACAAGGAAACGCCTACATATGACTTTTCCAAGTGCGGCTGCTTCAGCATGTAAAGCAAGAGTAGCATCAACTTCTCCACTTTGTGTATACCTCTCAAGAGCAGTTGCAGCATCAAAGGTTCTACAAACGACAGCCAGCATTTTATCTTCTCCGAGATACTCCGCTAGCACTCTGCAGATGAGTTACTTAGCACATGGTCAGAAAGTAGAAAGAAATAATTTTCCTCTATATCAGTAGTGAGAGAAACAATGAAGGTGAAAGAACACGACCTACTAAGCTCAGGGCTCTGAACAGTACCAAGAAGCGCAACCAGGTTTAGTATATCGTCCATGATACACTTCTGTGGGTTTTGGTTTGGCAAGAGACTGGAGATAACAGCAGCTGCAGAGTTTTCCATGCATTTTATTCTTTCCTTCAGTTCATCTTTGGTGACTAGACCATTTATACTGCTCAATTGACGAGAACAATCCTCTTCTGTGAATTAAGATTATGCACAAACCATCAACCATGTCATCATTTCTCTATTTCTCGTCAACTTCTTAGTTCAACGAGTCATTAACAAAGCTAAGCATATTGCATACAAAAACACATAAGAGCACAGAAGCAACGATTAAGACAGAAAGTCCTAAATTGCAAAGGGACTATTTAGGAAAATTATTAAAGGCGTTATCTAAATCATATTGACCTTTAATTGCCAAAATGCCCTAAATATGATTTTTTTAAACAAAAATGACAAAATATTAAGGGGAAATTAAAATAAAGGACCTAGAAAATAATATTTATTATAAAAGACTATAAAAATTGTAATTACTTAAAAGAACCGATATCATAATATAAATTTAAAATTACTATATTGCCCTTAATCAAACCTCATGTATTATCTCTTGTATTCATGATTAAGAAAATATATAAAATTAAAACTAAAACTACCCATCATGATAAAATCATATCTTTTTTTATTATTATTATTTTCAATAGATTATTGAATTAGCAACGGTTAAACTCATTTTTTTATAATTTTTATTTTTCACCAATTTATATTATCAAGTTACCCGATTTATATTATCAACATTATATCAATTAAGCTCTTTTTATAAAAATAAAAAATAAACTTATTTCATATTTTTCAGGATATAATAGGTTCATTAGATTTTTTAATTTTATTAACATTACATGAATTTTTTAACCCACAAAAATTGCTTCTAAGACAAAAATAAATCATACAAACTTTCTTAGTTTAACTTATATGATAAATTATAAAAGACCTTGACTTTTATTAAAATTATATAATTCCATTTTTAATTAAGATTTTTCTTGATCTAAAAAAATTATAATTTTTACAAATTGAAGAATGTGTATTTTTTTTTTCCATAGATATATATTCAAGTTGTGAAAAATGAAAATTGAGAAAACTATTGTTTAATTTAATGAAACTTTAGAATTTTGTATTAGTTTTAAAAATAGAATGTGAAAGAGAAAATAAGAAGGAATGCAGAAGATTTTATTATGGGCAATTAAGTACTTTTAATTTTATATTTTTATATCTGGTTTTTTCAAATAATTACAATTTTTATGGTCCTTCTCCATAAATATATTTTCTCTAGGTCCTTAATTCTAATTTTTCCCAAACATTAATGAAGAAACCAGATATGATATATTACTTTGTAATCAAATGATTACACAAGAATTTTCTGCACATTTTTTGGAGCTGTTAAAGATGATTTGTTTGTGTTAATATAGAGGGAGAGGGACTGAGGGAGAGAACCTTGTAATTCCAACAACTCTTGCTCAGTTTTAGCCTTGAGGTTGTTAAGATCATGAAGTAATGTTTCAATTTGCCCAATTTCTTGACCAATCTTCAGGATGTCTTGAAGTTCCTGCAAAACAGATGCGCCTTAACACACAATTACAGTTGTGACACAAGATGGAATTTAATGCAATTAATAATCTTAGAATCCCATATCTTGCCAAGTATTGCCATAACTCAGAGTAAAGCATGTTAACTGTCTGTCAGGAAGTAGATCAAATCAAGTCATGAGCAATTACCGTGTCAGATAATTTAATGGAAACAAAATGACTCTTATCCCAAAGAACTGTATTTAATTCCATTAAATAAGTCTACATGCATTGGGAAACACAGACCAGCTCACATTTCATCTAGAACGTCTACATATAATAAAAGAAACACAGCTGAGAATATTTATTGTACCTCGTCCTCATTTACTACGGAGCACGTTAAGTCCTTGTCTTGATTAAATAATGAAAAGTTCTGCAGTTGCATCATGCTCTCATCTACATATGGAAATTGGCTGTCATCATACTCCTTTTTTGGAGCATCTGCAACGGGGACCTGCATCCAAATCCTACCAATTATAGAGTAGCATTTGGTTAAAATTCAGAGAAGATAGTATTTTTACAACCTCAACAGTTATTTTTAGCTTCGGATACTGAGAGTGAGCGGCTGAAAAGCAAAAAGTCCCTTCATTTAGTGGAATGGATATCGCATGGACAGTGCAGCGCCCATGCTCGAAAGCGTATTGGAAGAATTCCTGTGCTTGAAAAGACACCGACTTGATTATAAGCATATGAGATTGGCCATCTTTATCATTGTGATGAATATTCATATCTACGTCACCATCCGGATCAACAACTTCAAAAACGATGTTTTCCAATTGGCTGCCGGCAATACATATATCAGGCAACTGAAAAGCATACATATGACACTGTTCTTAAGTTACTGACCAAAAAAATGTACAAATTTAAAACGACTAGAAGTAAGAGCATATAAATCAACAATATGCAACATTTTCAAAACCAACCTTGGATGCGATTCTCAGTTTCCTTGTCACTGTTGAAAATTCCTGCTCAAAAACTATTTTGTCCTCAAACAGAACAGATAGGGACGCTGTACAATGAAGAAGGCAAATAAGATCAGAAGTAACAAAACACGACGGCATCAATCATTGAACAGCCATGACATTTATTCCCATAACCCTCATAAAGAAACTAGCGCAAAGATGGAGCTAACAATAGTGCATTCAGAATTTTCAGGATGCAGACCAAGATTTATGGAATAAATGTATGCCATGATCTAATGTTGAAACTAGATGTTAATTAATGAGGTCATTTGCAGAAAATTTATGATTTTCATACCATTTTCTCCAAAACCTGCAATCAACTTCAGTAGACCACTGAAGTCAATTTTTCCACTAGCATCAACCTGCATATCAGAATGAACCAAAAAAAAAAAAAAACCGTTAGCAATTATGCATACAATTAAATCTCTACTGACACTCTGCTTTAGGCCAGGAACACTTCAATCCGATACACCAAGATTTGTGTACTTTTCTTAAGCTAAGGAGTCAATTTTATCAAACAATAAACGAAGCAGTTTTAATACATCCCCAGAAAAGAATTTACTCTTCACAGCCATAATTAAAAATATGCCAAAGATTGCCAGAGCAACATGACCTTTCGACTCAGGCCCACATGATCTTCAATGACGAAATTTGAGGAAGACAGAGTAACCTCCGTACCTTCAGACACGTGGTTTCCATATGCATCAAACATCTGAAAGGTAAACATTACCAAAAACCTTGGAAAGAAAATTCAAGAGACAATTACTTCCAATATATTGAAAGTACAAATCCAACATAAACTAAAGAATGACAACTATATGGGTAAAAAGTTTATCTCCTAATTAAAGGGAGCAACTTGCAAGCATTTATGAATGGGGGCTCACTTCGGCAGGATTGAGTGGCAAAATATTCGTTGTACCATTTGATTGCATAAATGCTTAAAAGGAAAAGCAATCAAAGAAACCTAAGATAAATTCCATTGTAGAGGTCAACAAACTAAAAATCTAGATGTACATGTGTGCCGGTTTCTACAGAAAAATTGATTAATTATGGACATATTGATTTCTTTTCCTAAGGTGGATGAAAATGACTATTACCATATTCCTGTGTAGTTGATTGCATGTTATAGTTCTTTAGTTTACACAGCTCCACGTGAGAAACTAAAACAAGAATAGACTTCAGGAAACGGTATGAACATTCAAATTTACCTACCTCCAAAACGAACTCCTCAAACACATAACCAGGTAGCAGCCGGTTTTCCAGTGTTGGTGACTGGAGTTCAACGTGCTTAAGAGTCGAAGGCTCCACAATCACTTTTTTCTCACAATTTTTACAGCTTGATTGGATCTAGCAAGTAAAAGTCAAACACAATATGTTGATTGGTCAGTAACACATTTAAAATAGGAGTATATTTTTAAGAAAATGGTTACCAAGCCTTCTTACCAGAGAGAATGAAAACAAGTAAGAACCAGCTTTGTGAAATAAATCGGGAAACTTGCATCCAAGGGGAAAGAAATATAAGCCATTAAACCCTTTATAATCTCCTGGTGATATACGTTCTGAAAGAATAACATCCAGAGAATTCTGGCCTTCAGCCTTAAATTTGACTTGCATTGTCATCTCTGCATTGCCCTTGAAGATACCCTTCTGGTCTAACTTGCCTGTACTGCCAGGCATAAAATTCGTGGGCCTAACAACTGCTACAACATGGGTTGGAGGAACTTGACCAGCAAAAATAGGGGCATTAACAGGTAATGTCTGTCGAGGAAAATGAAATATTCCCAATGTTAAACTTCTTCAAGGAAAAGGTGAAGTATGGATAACAGGAAATTTCACTACTTCCGGTCCTCAAAACCAAAAATCAGTCTCTCAACCAGAGAATTCAATAGTAGTAGTTCTTGAGAGAAGAGAAGGTGGAGGCAGAACCTAAAATACTAACCCCATCAACCTCCAACTGCTGACAATGGTTCCAACTCAGCAACTCGATAAAAGCAGGAGATTTCTGTTGTTTCTCATGAAGTTGACTATCCCATTCAGTGCTTTCAACATGTACAAACTGGTACATATTTCTTTGTGTTCAGAAAAAATCTCGAATTATAGCAAAATAAATAGATAAATAAATAAACTGGCAAAGTAAGCAATAACCTTTCCTGAGTCAATCACGCTTAAAGGTAAAGATAAAGAACTCCGAAGGTCCAAATCTGCATGCTCATCTTCCACGGAAAGGACACAGCCATTTTCACAGGGGACATCCATTGACCTTCAACAAAACGAATTTTGAGAAGCGACACAAGGAATCATATTATTACTAAATAAAGTTATTCTAAAGATAACAATGACTGACCTACATATGATTCGGGCCTCTCCTATTAACAAAGAAAACAAGGTTAGTCAGCTTCTTTATATTATGCAAAATCCACTTCACAAGAATGTTATGCTGCTATCACAATGACAGTATAAGCATTGCATCTAATAAAATAATATAAATCGTTATTTCCCTCGGCGGTGGGAAGAAGTGGCTTAGAATTTGAACCACAATGTTAGATAACAATCCATAGATAGATATCGCAATTTAATTATGATAATAATTTAAACTTTAACCCCTCCACACCTCGCATAAAGTATCCTTTCGTACTGAGATTTCCTTTACCATGAAAGCAACCATAGGATAACATTACCCACAACGACAAAAGCACTTTTATTCTCTGTTTTGGTGACGAACTTTAATTTAAGGACAGAGTTTAAAAATAAAAATTTCACGTAATTTTGACATTTATTTCATAATTTATGATCAGGAAGACATTTCGAACCATAGATATAGTTCAACGAGTGCTTTATATTGCACCACCATAAAGAACTGCTATCTTGAATATCATAACTATTAACGTTCGAAGTAATAAATTAAGGGATAAAGATACTAGTTTCCATTGCTAATAAAATTTATTTTCTCGCCAAGCGCCTTGTAGCGCGTTGGCACTAGTGCCAGGCTTAGGAGTCTGGTTTCCCCCCTCCCCTCAGGGGTTCGATTCCTGCCAGTTGTATCAAAAGAAAAAAAATTATTTTCTCGTTCATAAAGAGTTGTATAAATAGATATACATTCTTAGCATTACTTTAGAAATAAACTTCAAATTTTTAAGACTAAAACACAAAAATTATCTTTCTGAAGTATCATAAATTAACAGTCGAGCCAAGCTCGACACAACTTAAGCTCGAGTTAAGGAAAAAAGTTTATTATCTAAGAGCTTACCCCCAGCGTCACCTTCGAATCCATCTAGCAGGAAATATTCTATAGTTGCATAAACATTGTTGCGACGCCCCGTGCATGCTCCCTTGAGTACTTTTATTTTCTCACCACGGTTCCAGGATTTTTCCTTTCGCTTCAACTTTTGATGAACCCTTACGACTGCACGTAAATGAGCAAAAAAGTTACGAGATAAATATAGATCTAATCATGTCCAGAAAAGATTCCCGCTATATCCTCATTCCGCCGGTATTCTTCGAAAGATTTATTTGTCCATTGCGAGTAGTATTAGTGAAAGAAACCAATTGGAAAGAAATCGGGAACTACCATCAGAAGAGATGCCGAGTGCCTTTTTGTTTGGTGGGGAGACGATAATAACTGGCTGATCCTCGCCAGAATCGACTTCTTCATCATACCGTTCATGCATCTGAATAATCCAATCTTGGTATTCCCTATCCAGTTGGGCTAGAGTTAACGGCCTCCCGATTTTACGAATGTCAACGACAACATCTAGCGATTTAAAATAACTGATAAGTACGACATCCAAAAAAACTAGGAAGCAAAGCTGAACTAGAGTCATGCGTAAAATATGTAAGGGCAGATTACCACTCTCTTTCTCTGGAACTCTACTACCAATTTTCTTCAAAGCAGTGGTAAAGTGATTGTGGTGAGCTAGATCAGTCTGAAAAAACACGTATTAATTATCATTATGTACCATTCCCCGTATGTTTATTTCCAGTTACTCATCTGTTTGTTGCACGAGTTGCGTCAAAGTGTCATTGGATAAAGAGAGACTAACAACAATTGCATAACAAATCCAGGAAATATGGGAGACATGCACGGTGTACTAGTTTGTATAACCTTGGATGGTGTTGGCTTGAAACCTCCGTCGGTCTCTGCAAAACACGTAGTTCTAGATGAGGACACAGAATTTAGCAAACTAAATTAATTGCTCCATGAAAGCGATAGTGTGGTGACGCAGTACCTATAAAGCACTTCACCCTTAAACAACACCTCTTCAGTTGGTGAGCCCTGTTCCCTTTTTTGTTTCTCAAATCCATAAAAGGAAGCAAACCCTGTGGTAAAGGAAGAAAAATCTCGAGCAATCATATTAAGATTATGTCTCAAAATTGGATCTGAGCAAATGGCATAACAACTTCCAGATGACTCCTTGATTAGCTGCGACTTTGGTAACGATGCCTAACTAGTGAGCTAACTTACGGTCAAAGAAAACCAAGTTTTCTTTAATTCCGTTTGTTATTATTTAAAAGTAGTGAATATTGAGTGTGACTCACAAACCCTTATCTCCAGAATCAAATCAATAATGAGATTAATAATTTATGATCAAGCATATAAAAACAGCTCAGAGAATCGAGGTACAGCAAAAAAAACGATACAAAATCAAAGCCAAGGACGAAATTTTACCCAACGGGCATCTGGAAGTAGACGACCAAGCCGCCGAACAGAGACACGACTAAAGTTTTGGAAGTTCTCTTTGGTTTCAAAACCATCAGCCTTCAGCTTGTCCAAAACCCTCTCAATATTTTCCTTTTCCTGCAATTTGAAAAATCTTTCCCTTTTATCTTAAATTTGTATATTGAGAATTATAGAGAAAGGGTTACGTTCTCTATGTTATTACCTCTCTGAATGGGAGATACACCAACCTCAGACGTGCATTAGCTTCTTGTAATGCAATTGATCCTAAAACAAAGATTTTGAAGATGAATTAAACATTAGCAATTTTTCTGACAGTTGGTCAGACATTTAAACACACAGCACACCATGTCATATAAAAATTGAACGGGGTCACCTAGATTTTTCTTGCCGTCAGAACGGCGCATAAAGGAAAAACGAAGCTGTAAAACAAACTCAGGGCCATTACAAGAGTGCCAATTGGTGATTGCAACCTCCCCACCTTCAATTTCGGTCAAATCCACACCATTAACCTGTAAAATTAGAAGGTCCAATCTCACATATATAGAATAAATTAAACGTGAGTCCCAAGCATTACACAAAATGTAAACATGAGTATCTAAGGCCACATGTCATTGCAAGTATCAACTACAATATAGCACTAACATTACACCAAAAACAAAACGCCATATAGCACTCACATAATAGAGTAAAAGAGCGGGATAATATTCAAAAAAAATTCCAAAAACACTCATGGTAATTTCTTTAATCAAATGAACATACGTTTGAAAGACTCTTATAGTGATATTTTAAGAAATGTTCATTCAACTGCCATTGAGAGGAAAGAAGAATAGTATGACAAGACGGGGAATGTAATTGGATTGCACCCAACTCCTATGCATCAATTATGGCAGATTACTGAATTCATTAACATCTTGATTATGAGCTATTGAAATTGTAATGCTAACGCAAGAACCTGGAACTCTATTGGTGTAGCAGTCTTCCGTGTCTTGGACATGTCATCACACTGCAGAACAGGATTGTTTTAGTAGACATCGGATAATACTTTACGACTATTTTAATGTCAATGGTTCTTTCTATAAAACCAAAACAAAGGAAGTCCCCTCAAACCAAACCTGAATGTAGGGGAAATATATGTCCTTCAGGTGGCACTGAAGTTTAGCGAGGTCACCCTTGTAGTCTGAACGGAAAATCTCAACCTGCAGACAATTTTCAAATTAGAATGACCAACTAAACTTGCACGGCTAAGAAAATATTTCACGTTTAGACGATGTAAATATAGAAGAAAGAAAAATAAGGACGATTTTGCAAGAATGCACCTTCATGCCAATTTATGGCTCATTGACAGATAAAAAGAAATTCATAAAGACTTGTATGATGAAACTGCAGCATAGGATAAAATATTCAGAAATCAAAACATTCAAAGGCACCAAACGATTTCATGAAGTTTGGGGAGTGCATCATCTCAGAAGACATATTACGCCCCATTCTTAGAAGAAAATCAACAAAAAATGACGAGCAAAGAAAAAGGGTTTGCAAAATCAAGATCAAAGTCCAATGATAACGAAATGCTCTGGATAAGAACATTGGCGAGCAAAATACAAATATTGTTAATCCTAATTATCACAATGTTTAAAAGGAAAAGTTGCATTTCATTGATACAGATGTTGATTATGAACAGAAATAAATAGCCTGGCGGGAAATAACGACTAACAAATTTACAAAACTGTTTTCAACTAAATCTGATAAAAGTTATCTGATTCTGATGCCAATACCCATATTTAACATAGGAAAACCAAGTAAATGGTCAGTTGGTGGCACTACTTCTAGGATGCATAGGCACAGCACAAAAGGTGACAATATGACAAAATTTGAAAAGTTTAAAACGCAATTCAAAGTGCCGCAAACATGAAACGGTCGCGCGTACAATGAGACAACTCACTTTCTAAAATATTTCTCGCAGCCAAGAACAAAAGACAAATCCCCAGGGTTATATAAAAAAAGAAGGAAAAAAAGAGAAAATGAGGAGAAGAAATAAAAGATCATGGGCACTAACTACCTTTGTGAAACTGCCATGATTTGAATCCCCGTTTTCTTCTTCTGAGGGATCCCTAATGCCTCCATCAGTCTGAAATGACAGTTAAATAAATAGAAGTAACGGAATACCGCTTGCTAACACCAGGAACAAATAAAAGTAAGCACACAAAATATTGTACTGATGAGGAATCATTATTACCCTCCAAGTTAGATCAGAGTTAGACGGACTTAGCAAAGCTTCTCTCTCAAGATGCAACATGTAGACTTTCTTTATCTGTTTTGTCTTGGAGGAAACCACAGCCCGCCTATAAAACAATAATAAAATGAATATAGGGGACAGAGGGGGAGATGGGAACTGAGTACAGAGTACTTGACCAAAGAAATGTGAAAAATGGAAATTCGTTTTGGGGGAAAAAATCACCTCCCCAAATGCATAGATGCAATAGGTCCACCGTATCCAAACATCCCAAAATAAGGCTGCACAATCACCACAAATAAATGGAGAAAGCTTCGACGATGACACGGATTAGCAAGAATGTAATCAATGTTGAAGCACAAATTGGAATCCGCAAAAGTTATTGAATAATCCCTATTACTAATAAATATACTGCACAGAAGTGCTAGAAGGCCTAAAGCATAGGAATAGTTAGACCGTTAAGGAAAAATTAAGAATCCAGGATAGAATTAAAACAGAAGTACAGTGTCCTGAAAATTAATGGTACCTTCAAATATGGAGGTTTCCCCCCTATAGACAGTGATTTAGATGTTCTATTAACTGAAGCGCCTATCTTACCCCTGATAAGATAAGAATTCAAAATAAAGTGAATGTGAGAAATATGGAGCAAGGGATCATTTTAACTAGTCTTGAAACTGGAACTAGTTCCTTGCTCTTCCTTTTGATGAAGGGGGAGAGTTCGTCTCATCTAAACAGTCTATATTTATTTTTTTTATGTTTGTTTTTTTAAAAAAAAATATTTTAATACATAGATAATCTAAAATAAAAAATAATCTCTTAAAAATATTTTTTTAAAAAAGTGATTTTTTTATTTAAGAATCACCATTTAAAAATAAATAAATCTAAGCCGTCTAGATCTCATTTGGATGGTTCAGATGAAATAAGCTCTCCCTACTCATCTTTTGGATAGAAGGACGAGCAGAGAAACTGGTTCCTCTTAAATCTAAGATTCTATCTCCTCAAATATGACTTTTTCCCCCCCTTAGTTTGAAATTCCCAGATGACGCAATCGAAATCTCAAGCACATGAGTATGTTGAATCAAAAATTAAGACTGGATTCTAAAACACTCAGTGTTCCATGAAACTAATGCACCATTTGAACCCCCACAACTTTTTCTCCTCTAGTTCCTAATACCCATGCACAAATCTGCGCGGCACCCGATAACGTTTTCCTGGTCGCGAAATGACAGACAAGTAACATCGCAGTGTTATGAAATTCACAAAATAAAAAATCACACACCACTTCACTAAGGAATTTTCATCAGTGTCATCCATTCCAGGGCCAGTGTCAAAAATTGAAATCTTATCCCCATCCAGATCTATTCTGCAAAAAAATAAAAATGAATATGGCCATGTTAATGTGATTTTAATTATATATCAGTAACTATCAAATAAATTTTTAATTATTTTAATCCGAACGCTATAGTTTGATGTAACTTGCGCAGAACGACATGCCAATACATATCTTCAAAATAACATTTAGACAATGTGAGGTAGTATAATTTGATACTTGAAAAATGGAAAATCATCAAACTGATGGCATACTTAATAAGTCTCCTCTCATTTTCCTGATTAGACCACACTGCTTGCAAGGAATTATCCTGATATATAAACAGCACTGTCAGTGTCAAAATTTTCATTGCATTTGAACATAATGAGTTTATTTTCTCAGCTGCGTTAAAGATCTCACAATCAAGTCCGCAAGAGCTGTTTCAAAAGTGTATTCTTCAGGAAGCTCCAACAGAAGATTAGTATCTGGTGTTAAATCCCACATGTTCTGCATATTAAGCAAAATTTCAATGTAGCATGTGAACAAAGGATGCTCTCAGAATCAAAACCATATTCACATTACCAATTTACCCTTAAAAAATATACAGTGACAGGCAAGACTAGAAACAGATAACTAAAGGAACATGAACAAGAAGAGTCCATATGGAAAACGAACCTTAAAAGTGTAGGCAATATCACCACACTCATCCTATTTTTTTAAAAAAAAAAAACATTAAATCATCACCAAGTAATTAAAATAATGACATCAAGCATAACATAAATTTAAGTAAAGATGGTTGCATAAAATCCTATGGCAGTCTGCAAAATGATGGATAGTTTTTTTTTTTTTTTTCTTCTTCCTTAAAACAAAAACTAAGAAAGATTTCATAAACGAAAACAGAGCATGAACGCTAGCGCTTATACTCACTTGAAGTCGTAAGAAATGGCACTTGTGAGGATCATAGTTTTGGAAGCGAACTGGGTCTCTGATTCTTGCATCATTGACATCCAGAAGAAATAGATTACCACCGCTCCAGTTAATATCCCTTTTATTCGTTTCTAATGGAGAGCGCTTTCGAGCCACCAAATACCTAACCTTCACCAAATTGATGAAGTCTTCAAGAGACATTTCAGGATCAGGATCCCGCAAGCTCAGTGCTATGCTCGTCTTGTTCGGCAATAAGATTCTAAACCTGTAAACCTTTCCAATGACGTCGTTGTTGTCCTCATCATCACTAATGCAAACTCTCCTCTTCCTAGAGCTCTTATAACACAATGACCCTTCCATACCGTCAAAGCCTTCAACTCTGTAAACAGCAGAACAGATTTTTTTTCCTTAAAAAAAAAGTTATAAGAACTAATTATTTTCCCCGAAATCGTTGAAGCGAACAAGTTGATGAACATAAAAAGTAAAGCTCTCAAAATCCTTTATTAATCAGTTCCCCGGATTTTCGATATCTACAGTTGCATTCAACGCAGAAAAAGCGGTTTTGCTAAGATGACTACCAGGGTTCAAAAGCACAAAACTGTCGAAACCTCGAAGAATATATGGCACGCACGTAAAAAATACAGATGAGTAATGGAAACAATGTAGCTGAACAAACAAACAACCCTGGATGAGCATAAATACTCATTTATATAAAAGAAACAAGCTCTGTTTTAAAGCTTAAAAAGACTGAAAACAGAGTTTCATACCGTTCAACAAGGAACACTGTTGGATACTAAGAACAAAAAAGATAACGCTATGGCTTTACAGATATAGCAGAGTCGTAGACAGAGAAAGATGGGAAGAGCAAGCAACGGTAAATAAAGAGGCGAGAGAGCAAGGACAGCAAATACGGAAATGGGAGAGCAAGAGGCACAGAGGAGTGAGGAGTGCTGGAATCGGAAACGCCCGCGCATATCATGACCTTCGCGCAAGAAAAAGTAGTAAGGTGGGGACCACAAGGGACGCTCGGACGTTTTTCCGGAAAAAAAATGCAACACACTGTCTTGCAGGAGAAAGACCCGGCCCAGCTAAACACAAAAAGATGCCTAGAAAGAATGAGATAAGGTTCTTAAATGTCATGAAAATTTTTGTTTAGGAGTACTAGTAAGACGAAAGTTTTTTTAGAGAACAAATGTTACAGAAGTTCACAAAACGTAGGAATTTCTGTTAATTTTGATCGTTAAGTTTAATTGAGTGCACACGTGACATGCTACCTCATCACACGTGGCATACCACCTCATCAATCAAATTAGTTAAGCATCATTTTTGCTCCGAAATTTTTCACTGAGGAGTAATTTTGCCCCAAAAGTTTTTATTGAGGAGTAATTTTACCCCAAAAGTTTTCATTGAGGAGCAATTTTGCCCTTCTTTCCCCCAATATTAAATTTGACTATTAAATCAGGCAAAAACCACACATAAGTGATGCTTTGAAAAAGTCGAACTTGGAGTCAAAGAAAGAGATCTTTGAGATGTTGAGCTCAAGGCGGCCAGAATTTGTGAAGCCGAACTGGTCAAAGGGACTGAAAGGTCTGTCCCAAAACCCTGAGGAAGCATCACTTATGATCTAAACAAATGATCAATCTATACAAACGTAAATATTATCACTATTGATTTGTTTTACTGAACCAATTTTTTGTATAATTCATTTCTCGTTTTGCATTTCATTTACTTAGATAATAAGTGATATTTCCTCTAGGTTTTGCGACAGACCTTTCAGTCCCTTTGACCAGTTTGGTTTCACAAATTCTGGCTGCTTTGAGCTCAACATCTCAAAGATCTCCTTCCTTGACTCTAAATTCAAATTTTTCAAGGCATGACATGTGTGGTCTTTAACTGGTTTAATAGTCGAATTTAATATTGGGGGAAAAAAGGGCAAAATTGCTATGTTTTGTAAACTTCCAGGGCAAAATTGTTTCTCAGTGAAAACTTCTGAGGCAAAAATGATAGTTGTGATTGATGAGGTGGCATGCCATATGTGATGAGGTGACATGCCACATATGCACTTAGTTAAACTTAACAATTAAAATTAACAGAGGGCAAATTTGCTACGTTTTGTGAACTTCTGTGAAATTTTTTGTCCAAAAAAAACTTCTGTATTACTAATGCTTCTAAGCGAAAACTTCTATGATATTTAAAACCCTTATCTCCAAAATAAATTATAGTCAAATTAAAGTTCTTAAAAGTGACAATCGGGTGGACTTGTGGGCTCACAGTGCTTAGACAGAATTACCTTGGATAAAATAAATAATTAATTAATTAAAGTGATCCGAAGAAATATCATTAGAGTATGGTTCAAAAACAAAATTCTCATACCAGTAGTATTTATCAACTCACGACCTAATGCAATTATAAGACAAGTTGTTAATCAACTAAACCGATTTGTGTGGGCTTTTGTTAGGACTTAGGAGAATATTTTAGAGAAACATGAATCTTAAAATTTAAACGGGTTGGATTTTAATTTTGTACTATAAAATTTTACATGTGTGTGAAAGCCTTACGTAACGTGATTTTAGCCATCATCTTTGATTGAAAAAAAATAGGCAGTTAGTGTTTAAAATCTACACAAGGTGCTCAGTGGTATATGAGTAATAACCATATGATATTTAATCCATAATGGTACAAAAAAAAAGTTTGGTTTCTGATATGTAATAAATAATTTAACCGTCACATGTTTGCTGCGAATGTGAACATGGTGATTGTCATTACCAAATGAGGTTTTCTAATCATGGGCAAGCCTCTTGGTGCCAAAGGTGCTTATCATATCTATAAATAGAATTACTGAAAGAGGAACATAACAAATGCAGGGGTCCCAAACCACAGTTTTGTGTTTGGATATGGTTTTGGAGAACATGGTTTTGAGTCCGGTTTCTCTCCTTTTCTTCTTTCTGTCCATCCCTCATCATCTGTAAATCCTGGCCGTTAAAATCTTAATCTAAGGGTCCAGAACAATTTTTGGAAAAACCATGGATCAAGATTTCAACAGCCATGATTAGACTGCAAGGGATGGACAGAAAATTTTTATGAGAAAATAATCTCCCCATGGTTTTAGGGGGAAAAGCAATCTAAATAAAGTGTTTGGGTGGCTTATACCAAAACCATGATTTTTTATGGAAATATTGATTGTAGGTTTGAGAGTGGATGAGTGGTTTTATCCAAAACCATGGTTTCCTCTTCAGGGTATCCACAGAAAATGATGTCACATCGGTTTAAATTAGCTATTTTATTTTAATTTTTTAATCTCTCCAACTTAATTTAGTAATGGTTTTATCTGTCCAGTCTATAATATAAGGTATTTTAAAAAATTCATGAAAAATAAGAAGTGAAAATTAACTTATTGAATATGTTATAAATTAAAATTGTTCACTTTTACCTTTATTAAAAAAAATGTGCTAGAGAATTTAATTAACAAGCAAAATTGAAAATTAACATTAATATAGAGATAAAACTATTGAAAACTTTGTCTCACTTTTACCTTTATTGGAAGATGTATTTGCAAATTTAATGAGTTCACAAAATTGAAAACGAGCATTAATTACAATGACAAAATGAAAAAATAAGTACTAATTATCTTAAGTTGCTTATATTTTAGACCAAGCTATCCGTTCAAGAAGTCCTTATATTATAGGCCAAATGGAGTACTAAGGACGAGGAAAGAGATTAATACTACTCTGGTCTTATTTATTATAGTTCGTTTTAACTAAATCACACATATCATCGAGAAGTGGTTAGACCAATGATAATAGAATAAATTTTCAATTTTACCTTCATTTATGAATGTCTATCTTTCAACTCTTTCTTCTCTTTCTATATTCATTGTTATAATTAATATGGGTAAAATTGTCAAAATTTAGTTTTATCTAGATAAAACTAAATTTTTTGGCTTAGCCCTTTTGCATGTGGGGATCCATATATAGGGCCGTTTAAATTTGTAGTGACCAAAGTGGCTTTTTTCAATATGATATGATAAAACTTAGAAATTTGGATTTGGATTGGCGGTGGTAGAAACTTATCTACACTATAAAAAATAAGTCTTAATGGTTTCTTCTTAAGAGTAGTTTTTGGTCTAAAGGTCTATTTATTTATTTATTTTTTTTAAAAAAAACATCATTTTATGTCCTCTTACCGTGTTTTTTTCCTATTTACTGTGCGTTCTTAACCTCCACCACGTACCCAAACCAGCTTGTGCGGACTAAATGTTATAGGTTATGGTGGGGGATTTAGTTATCAGATGGAACCAAACTACACATGCCAAGACCAATATATATTCCGACCCAAGGACTATTATTAGACCATGTACCTCAAGATTTACGAGTAATAAAAAAAATAAATTAAATGTATATAGCTTTGAGGTAGATCCTACCAAATGAGTTTAAGCTAGCTAATCTAATAAAAACGCAAGCATAATAGACATTATGATTTGGGCTTTTTTTTTATTATTTTTTTGGCTATATTCAATCCTTGATATATATAAGATCACGTCATTATAAATGAGAGTTTATATTAAAACTGAAGGTAATAATAAGCATCACTTCCCAATCTCTATTCTCTAGTGTCGGTTGTTTTTGTAATATATATATATATATATATATATATATATATATATATATATATATATATATATTTTATATATAGGCGATAGGGGATGATGGGGGGATCGAACCCAGTATAAGGGGGTGGGGAGACTACTCCCAATACCACTGCACTACTAGTAGTGCCGGTATTTTTGTAATATATATATATATATATATATATATATAGACCACATAACATATGATTTGGGCTTTCTTTTGGTCCCTTCAATCCAGAAATGGTTCAATTTTTGGATCCAACAAGCTCATTGGAATGCCCCGAGCTCTCACTACAGCACTGGTCCATCTTCTTCGGCATCCTGTATGATACTACTGTCATTTTATTTGGATTGATTTGTTAGAAACTTTATATGAATTTTACTGTGTGTGCATATATATATTCACGATTGATTATGATGGATAATTAGATTTAAGCATTCGAGGTAATATGAAATCTAAAAGATAAAATGTAAATGATCACATAATCTAATGACACTAATCCAATCGTCTCTAACTCTTTTGAGGACAAAGAGTAAGTGCATATATATTTGAAACCACTTATTATACTACCTCCGGTCCTAATTATAAGAGCTAGTTGATTTTTTTTGGAGAGATTAAGGAAGCTAAATAAGTTACTTAATCATTTCATATGTTAAATATTCTTAGATTATACATTAATTTATTAGTCAAATTAATAAGTTTGAGAAAAAAAATAAAAATAAAAATATTTTAAAGTAATTTAATTAGCTTCTTTAATCTCTCCAAAAAAGTTAACTAATCCGTAGTTCTTATAATTAGGACCGGAGGGAGTAAATACGTTTGTATATGTAGAGCCAAAACTCTTATCCTCTCTCCCCGACTTTTCTCTCTCGCTTTCTCTCTCGCTTTCTCAGTCGCCTGCGTCTTCTGCCTCGCCGGTGGCGCCTATGCCGCCGGTGAGCCTCCTCCTAAGCCACGTTAGCAGCCGAAGCACAGATCGGCCTTCTTGGAGTCAGGTGCTGGCGGGTTTTAGGCCGGAACGGAGATATAGAGGGGTGGCCGTCCTTCTTGTTCGGCGCCGGTTCTCCTCTGGTCTCCGGCTTCACCGCCTTCCTAGATCCGGTGGTCCTCTGTTCTGTGGTTGCTTTGATGGTCCTCCCTCGTCTTCGGCGGTGGGATTTTTGGCTCCGATGCCCTCTCTGACGGTGGTTTCTGGTTCGTCGGTGGCCTCTTGTTCGACGGTGGCTTCTCCCTTGGCAGTGGTCGCCTGCGCGCCGGCGGTCTCTGGCTTGCCGGTGGTTTCCGATGGTGGGGGTACCTCGGTTTTCTCTTTCCGGTCGCTTTTCCTGTTTTTCTTTCTTTTCTGGCTTTACATTTATTTATGCTTTCTGATGTTGTGGAGTTGGGCAATTGTTGTCTGTGTTTGTCCCCTGTTGGTGTGGTTATGGGTTATTATGGTGGTATTCCTTTTTATTGATTGGATTCGTGTTTTTGGGGTAAGGGTTTTATTGATGGTTGCTATTATTTTGTGCTTTATTTGGGAGGAAACCATTGATAGGATTGGTAGATGGGGGCGATTCTATATCACTTATGTTAGCCAATATCTGTTGGGTGGGTGGTTGATGTCACCAAGGTTGCTTCATTGGTTGAGCAAGAATTCTCTTCAAGATTTCACTTGTCTTGTTTCGTCTGAGGTTGGGTGTTCTCTGTACTGTTCCCTAAGTTGGGGTGTTTGTGTAGCTGACCGTTGTGCAGCTTTTTCTTATAAGAAGGTGTGCCCGATCGGGTGGGTTTCGGAACCAACACTTTCTTCTATATCCTTTCTAACCTCGGATGGCAAGGAAGCCTATGAAGTCTTTGAAGCTACTCTTGTTCCTATTTGTATTTGTTTTGTGGTGACTAGCTGTCCTTTCAATTGGCTTGGCATTGTTATATTTGTTAGCTTTCTTGTTCTGAGTTGTATTTCTTTTAGTTTGTTGTCACAGTGTAATTGTTTTATGTTGTTATCACAATATAATCGTTATATGTAACTCTTATTATTAGTATCAATATATGTGACTATTCTGACCAAAAAAAAAAAACTCTTATCACATATTCATCTATATGTCAAAAAATGTTTTTAAAAACTCTAATCATTATTTTAAATGTGCACTTAACCTGGTTACTATTTTCATGTCATTTCAATTTGTACACCTTAAAATTAAAATAAATCAATAAAAAAAAATGATCTACCATTTATGAATAATGCTTTTTGTTTAAGTTTTTATATTTTTCATTAGGTGTTTAACATTGATTTATAGATTAATAGACATAAACATCAATTATTATCACAGTTCACTTTGACAGCTTACAAAATCATTACATACGGATCCAGCTATTCTCATTAAAGGCACGACCAAATTTTCTTGAAATAGGCATTGAACGGACTGCTTTGGTTCCACCTTAAAAATTATATACAGACAAAACAATTATATTCACATCCAAGTTTATTTAACAACAATAATCTCTCGGTGTTTTTTTTTAAAGCTCCAAATTAAAACTTTTTAAAAAAACAGCACTTTAATTTTTTTTTTATGACTTTTGTTTTTTTTAAAAAAATATCATCTAAACACATAAATTAATTAAAAAATCATTTTTTACATTTAAAAAGTGATTTTTTCTCAAAAAAGTCCATCCAAACGGGCCCTTAGTATTGATAGTGCTGGTTAGTTGAGATGGGAGGCTATTTTTTTCCACAATTTTTTGATGACTTGTTTTTTTTTAAAAAAATAATAATAATATTCTATGCATTCGTCACAACTAACAAATTCTTTTCCATGGGTAGAACCTTTCTGAATTCCCTATTGGGGTAATTTAATAAAATTCCATTGCGTATGCCGAGTTTTTTTTTTTTTTTTTTTATATTGTTATTCATATAGTGATTCATCAATTTGATCTTTTAGATAAATTTCAAATTTTAACAACGATCGATGGAAAAGAGACCAGTAATTCATTCTAATGGAGTAAATGTAAATCCATGTCAAGGAAATCTAAAGTAGATATATAAAAGTATCAAACCTACATATTTAAAGCAGCTTCCATTGCCCTGTGGATTTATATATATATATATATATATGAACCCCAAACAATAAAATCACGGTTTCAAAAAAAAAAAATACAAGTCGAGATAAAACCACACTCACATATTTAGCTTATATTTACCTTATAAGCTAAAGTATATCCCAAAAGTTGAGTTAACAAATGTGTATTCACTTCATCAAATTATCCGTTTTAATTATATACAAACCAACATAAATTTCTTTTGAGAAAAAGGTTAGCAAGATGATTTCATTAAAATCATGTCTAAATTGTATCCTTGTTTTAAAATCATGTCTATTGCTTTGTAGAAGATTTATATATTTGAATTAGCTTTTAGAAAATAACTTTTGAACAAAAAGTGAAAAAGTGATTTAAGAAAATAGATTTGGAAGAATGGCTTCTTAAAAAGTTTTTTTTTTTTTGGGGGGGGGGGGAACCTTCTAGGAAAACTATGGTTTTCTATCCCAAACTCCGATTTTCAGTCAAAACTATGGTTCTCTAAAATTGATAGTATTTGAGTAACTTAACTCAAACCATGATTTTAAATTTTAAAAGCTATTTTAGATTTTCTACTAGTGTTTCACTGCTTAACTTTTAAAACCATGGTTCTAAAAGTGATCCAAAAACACAAATAGTTATCTAGTTATATAAGTAAACTACTATATGCTTGTTCAGACATCTATATGATAAATATATTTACGAAAATTGAAACAAAACTTCATTCACATCTAATTTTAATGTCATAAATCAAAATTTAAAAATTACAAAAACCATTTCAAAGAAACTCGTATAGCATGATGCTTTTGGCGGATGGGCCCATCGATTAGTTATTAATTAATCAATTAATTAATTAATACTAATGCTACACAAAATGCTAAGAATGGATTGAAGATGAAAGTGAGAATCTCGTGAAATTCAACGTTCGCTATTAAGATCACGTCCGTGCCAAGGGGTGACAAATCCCAAAAACTCACTCCTGATTCATTATTTCTGTTGTCAATTATTTATAGGCTAACAGATAGAATTAGGATGGAATTTTAAAAAGTAAACATATACAATCTCTTTATCAGATGACCCAGGAAACAAATAAATATATATATAATTCATCAATGATGTGAATTGGGCAACCATAATCGCAACTCTGTACTGTTTAGTAATCTTCAAGTCAAAACATAACACTGAAACAAACGCCACCAGCCGACACCTCCAAATTGCTTCATTCCCAAACTAAGTCTTCTTCACAAGGTCACTGTCACCTATTCAAATTCATCTTCGCCACTCAACTTACCTAAGGAAGCATTCTTCTACTTCATCTTGAGAACATTATAAAGAGGTAGCTACTCGTAATATATATATATATATATATATGATACATGACATTTCTCAGGGTAAATAAATATTGTTTGAAACTACGACGGGTGGGCGTGATAGTTCAACATCTCGTCTCTTAAACAAGTGGTTGGGGGTTCGATCCCCAACTCTTATGAATGGAAAGCATCCTATGGCCAATTCTTTACCGCTTTGTGTGTTGACACGGGGCAGGGGATTAGTCTCATGGCTACCGGCTATAAGGATACCCTACAGAAACAAAAAAATATTGTTTGAGGTTATTGAACAGAACTGTAGTGTGGGGGTGATATTTTAGTTTTGTAATGAAAAACTAAATATCCCCTCATCCAATATTTCATGAAATTATCAAAGATAATTAGACTATAAGGGACATGGACTTACGCAAAATCCAAAATAAGTTACCCCCGCTTATAATTTACAAACCATGCGGTTTTGACAAGTTTCATGTAAATATTCATTCTTTGTTATTTTTTATGGATATAGATTTAATTTTATATGTACTATATGCTCGTTTACGTGTGATATTATGTATTTCATCCTGTAATTATTATAGGACATATCTAGAAAGTTAATCTTTATTTTAAATATAATGATTTTTTTTAATATTTATCAATTTTGTTCCTAATTTACTCATACAACGCTCTCTCAACAAAATTGAATCCATTTGGGTTAGTGGTGAGAAAAATGACTTATTTTCAATCAATATGACTCTTGCAGAAGTAATATAGGAAAAAAGTCAGGTTGTAAATGTGATTTGTGTTTGCATTGTCTGTTTGGCTTTTGCAGAATTACTTAGTGGTAATTAAATAGACTAATAAACAATAAAATCCTGATTTATTACAAGAGGTTCTTCTTCATACATTTTCATCTTAATAATGTAAGGCTAAAAAATAAATCACCTTGGCATTGATTTTAATTTTTTTAAAAAACATAAAACAAGCATAATGGGGTTGTTTACAGGGGTGAGCAAGTTGAGAATCGCGTTTTCTTCTCCTCCTCACCACCACCATCGGCGTCATCTTTACCACCATCACCGGACTCATGCCTTCACCGTCGGAGGTACCACAACTATCACCCACCGTCTTCTCCTTCTCCCCACCATCACCAATGTCATCTTCACTAGCATTGCCAGAATCACGCCTTCACAGTCGGAGATATCACAACTATCACCACTTCTCTTTCTATCCACCATCATCGGCGTCATCTTCACCAAGGAGGTCTGTCGAGGTTTTGAGAAGCAGAGGGAGAACGACTTTCATTTTCCTCCTCTTTCCATCAGCTGCAGAGAGAGAACGCCCAACGCTTGACATCTCAACTTTTTTGACACCACCAACGCTCACCCAACGCCCAATGAAGAAAAAGCTAACCCAAATGCTGATCATTCGGTTTTTTTTCGACCAAGCTTTTTTGCCGCTAATGCTTTCCCAAAGGCGTTCCCAAACAGGTTGAATAAGAGAGAGAGGAAATGATAGAATTAAGGAAGATGAATAAGGTGTTTTAAGAGATATATGTCATATTAATTAGGATGAAGGTGCAGATTTGCCAACCAACTATTACCCGAAGAGTGTCTGGGCCAAATAACTATTGAGGGGACCAAGATTGGCAATCAACAATTAAAAAGTGAAAAAAAAACCAAATAACTATTAAAAGTGAAAAAAAAACACCAAATAACTATTTTTTTTAAAAAAACAACTATCACAATTAGGTTAAAATATGAGGCACTGGCGTAGGACAGAGGCGGAAACGCGGGAGAAAATAGCGGTTAAGCCTTCTTGTTGGAAAAAGAAAACACCAACAGAGATGGGACCCATGGGAGCAGGCATTGTGGCAGCAGTGGTTGCTGCTTGTGGCATCGGAGGGATGGAACCAGGGTACAAGGTGTGTGCCAGTCGAATGCTGTGGACTACTGGAAGAGTTCAAGAGGGTGAGTGGAACACCCAGCAACAATAGAAGCTTTGGAAATGCCGATGTCATTGGCACTGTGACAGTCAATGGAAGACGGAGACACCAAGACAGTAACGGGGTAATAGTTCGTTGGCGAATCTGCTCCATATTGTGTTTTTTTCACTTTTTAATTTTTGATTGATAATTTTGGTCCCCTCAATAGTTATTTGGCCTAGATGCTCCTCGGGTAATAGTTGGTTGGCAAATCTGCACCTTAACTCTATTAATTATCTTAAATAACATTTTAAATTTAATCAAATTAAATACTACCTCCGGTCCTAATTATAAGGTATAGTTGACTTTTTTTGGAAATATTAAGAAAGTTAAATAAGTTACTTAATCATTTCATATGTTGTGCATATTTAGATTATATATTAGTTTATTAGTTAAATTAATTAGTTTGAATAAAAAAATAAAAATAAAAATAATCTAAAGTAATTTAATTAGCTTCCTTAATTTTTCTAAAAAAGTCAACTATGCCTTATAATTAAGACCGGAGGTATATTAAGAATGGGAGGCAGCATTGATTAACTATGGGCTATCACGTAGCATAAAATTAACGGCAACCGTGGGTGCCCCATGGAAGGTGACGTGTACGAAGTCTACGGGTTGCGGCCTCCAACTGTCAGGGCTTTGTTCGTTGTGTAATTAATCCCCCGTGACAAAGATAAATCCAAACGGCGTTTGCGCGGGCTTTACAGTTACTAATCTCAAACAGCCCATTCATCTTCTCCCTCTTCTCTTTCTTCCTCCTCACTTCTCCCTCTAAAATTCTGCGTCGCAAGTTGATTTCTCTCCTTCTCCTCTGAAGATTCTTCGAAATGCACACATATGATGAATCTGGCAAATGCTCGAGTCAATACTTGAAAGCTCCAGCCTCGTGATCCAAAACACCAGTTTCCGCATTCCTGGTTTATTTCATACTTCGTTTCTTTCTCTCGTTCTTCGCGAGATTCTCAGTGTTTCTGAATTTGAGTGCGTGTATGTTTTTTATTTGGTCATATTAGTTGAAATGTGTGGTTTTATTAGAGTTTTTTCGGGTTATCGTTGAGACTGTGGATTGAATTTGGTTTTTTGACTTGGCTGAATTGGTATGTTGACAGCAATTAGAAGCAGATCTTTCCGTCTGAGATGGGGAAGAAGGGTGGAGGTGGTTGGTTCTCGTCGGTGAAGAAAGTTTTTAAGTCTTCTTCTAAGGGCTCGCCGGTGCCGGAGAGGAAGGTGATCGATTCCCCTGTTCTTGTCTTGTTTCCGATTCTTTTTCTTTTAGTTTTTCAAATCGAAGTTCTAAAATTGCAATCTCTTGAGTTATATATAGACACACACACACAACTCAAGGAATGAGAGAAATTTCTAGAGCTAAAAATAACGACTAAACTTGAAAACAGTCATATTATAGATATAGATACAACGACGAGGTCATACGAATTAGAGAAATTTCTAGAGCTAAAAATAGCGGCAAAACTTGAAGGATCAAGGGCTGCGTTATTATTGTTATTGTTATTTCCTTTGATCCAGACAAGGGCTCTGTCATCTTAACTTATCATATGATAACTCTGCTCCGATTAACACTTAAATGTCTCATGCTGCTAGAATTTTCGACTTATCATTTTGGGTAGAGTGTGTTGTAGAAGATCTGGTTCAAGAATGAGTCAAGATTTAAATTATAAAAGTTGAATGCAGCACGTTAATCAATTATTCAATTATAGAATACTTAAATGTATTTTTATAATTTAAGTTAATTTATTATTATATGTTTATTCAATATATATAAGGAATTGGGGGGTCCCTTAACTGAGTGTTGGACGTTTGCTGAACAAGTCATTATCACACTTCCTCTCATTACCAACTTGCAGCAAAAGGAAAATTGCATATCTGGAGCATACGGTAAAGCTAATATGTATCATTAAAATCCCACCTTACACATTGAAGATTTGCTTTTGTCCTCCTTCACAAGCATGGCAAGTGAACAACATCCTGAATGCTTTTTTTTTTTAGCTAAAAAAAAAAAAATCCTGGATGCTGTTCTTGTCTTTTTAAGCATTGCCAAATAAATGACGACCTTCTAGGTCCTCCTTAAGGATGTTTAGGACCATGTGAAATATGAACCCACTATGGTTTCATTATTATGTAGACATGGTCCCCTGTTCTGTCATGTGAATATTTTTATCAAATAAATGTCTTCATCCATGTCACATATTTATCATCCCACCAAACCAAACCGATCTTCTCTTTTATCTTGACCATCGTCACGTGCTCTCTATGTTAGATCCCCGTCGTCATTGAACTCATCTGTGAAAGTTCTTTTTCTCTTGCAAGAAATAACATATTGAACAGTTTATTAGAAATTTTTTCTCCTTCAGTTTCCCATATGATTGCTAATTAAGTGGTGGGGCTGGGATGATGTGTGCTTGATTTTTAGAAGGAAGATGAAGTGAAACGACAACATGAAGTTCCCGAGGTTGTGTTGTTTGAGAATTTTCCTGCTGAGAGTTCTCATGATGATATTACCAACGAGGATAGTACAACGTCCACGCCTGTGACTGAAGATAGACGACATGCCGTTGCCGTTGCTGCGGCAACTGCTGCAGCTGCTGAGGCAGCGGTCGTAGCCGCTCAAGCAGCGGCGAGAGTTGTTAAGATGGCGGGTTATGGTCGCCAATCCGAGGAAGACAGAGCAGCAACAATCATTCAATCATACTACAGAGGCTACCTAGTAAGACCTCCTTGTTTTCCTCATACAAACTCTGCTAATAACTGCTTTCTTTGACTGGGGCACACTTCATTAACTGCTCCTGATCTTACTGTATATCGTGCCTTATTTTGTATGAGTAACGGTGCAATTAATCAATTCAGTTTGGGCCATAAATATGCCACCCACTCGCAGAGCTCTGCATTTAAGCATTTTATTTTATGCAATGATGCATTGATATTGATACTTATACCTGCAATACCACCATCCACCTTGTAACCTTGCTTTTACATATATGTGATAAATAAGTAAACTGGATTATTTGGTTCTAAAATAAAAGAAGCAGGGAAAATTGTTTCAGGCAAAGAAGCAAGACATGGATGTAAAACATGACGTGACAAAATATGTAGCGATTACAATACGATTTGAAGTGTTGCTTTCAATTAAGTTTTTACACTGTTGAAGAACACGGTACAGTAGTTTCACTACCTTATTTGCCTATTTCCTATTCATGCAAACTCAGTGTCAATGACTAGAGTTAATAAAGTGTATTCTATATCTGGCAATCTCCTTAACTGATATTGATAATTGAATCGAATCATCTTGCAATCATATTGGAGTTCATTCACTATAAAGATATAAATTAATAACTGGCATTATACATGGCATGCGGGTGTTAAACTATGTAGGCTCGACGTGCACGGCGAGCTTTAAAGGGATTGGTGAGACTGCAAGCGCTTGTGAGAGGTCACAATGTGAGAAAGCAAGCGCAAATGACAATGCGTTGTATGCAAGCGTTGGTGAGAGTGCAAGCCAGAGTTAGAGCTCGCAGGATTCAGCTGACTCATGACAAGCTTTACAAGAACATGATGGAACATGATTTAGTGCCCATGAGTCCCTTGTACGAGGATGTTTGGGGCAATAGGCGTCACAGTTTCCAGAGAATCAATGAAAGTGACTTGTGGAAGCATGAAGATGCAATGAAGAGGGAGAGAGCTATTGCTTACGCTTTTAACCATCAGGTTTGTTATTTCTACTTCTGGCCTTGCTTTGTCTAAACAGTTTTTAATCCTAAAAAATTATTTACGGCATGAATTGATTGACCTTTATAATCTTCGAACTTGGCAATGGCATCGATAGAAACACTTTTCTTGATTTCACTGAAGTGAAGAACGATTGTTCGTGTATGTCTACCTACACAGCAGAAACTAAATCAGAATTGATGGAAAATAAATAAATTACAGTAAATAATTAAGAAACCACTGGCGAGAATTAATTATCCAGTACTTGGCAACGATCAATATATTCGCTGGGGGCCTTTATGAATTCAGCTAGCCCTTTGATTGTGGTCGTGGACACATTGTTGCTGTATTTGTGATGTTATTCGTATCAATAACATAGTTGTGCATCAATTATCTCAAGTGATTTGAAAATGCTAGTAAGGATTCAAGTGCACGAAGCCTACATTTACATGTTTTTTCAAGACTAGAAGCAAATGCATGCGCACAACGACATTGTTAAAGTAATCTGTATTTTTCTTTTTATTACACATTTAAAGTCAATGTTTGAAACTTCTCAACATCTCTGGCAAAACCAGTCCCATTCTCGTCGTTAGACTGTTGAAATATAAAATGCTCAGTGTCGGCGTAAAATTTAAAGTATTTTATAGTGGGTCAAATTTGACATATCAAACGTGATTGTTTGATACGAAACCACTTTGTGGACGTGATTTTCACCATTTTTGTTTGCAGCAACAGAACCAGTCACCACATGCCGGCCTGAATCTTGGTGAAGAAATGGAAACATATTCCAACGAGCTTGAACAAGCCAAAAGGGGTTGGAACTGGCTAGAGCGTTGGATGTCCTCTCAACAACATCAAGCCAGGCACTTGGAGCCACCGGAGAACTCTTATCACATGACCCACGCTGCCACAACCACCACCCCCCCCACCACCACCACCACCACCACCACCGCTGATGACGTGTCTGAGAAGACGGTGCAAATGGACAGTATTGCCCCTCCAAGCTCAAGCAACACCATCATGGGCCAAGGCCTTCTTCTGGAATCAAGCCCAATTCCCAACAGGGGGCCCAATGACCTGCAGGCCCAGCATCACGCAAGTGTACCTAGCTATATGGCCCCGACCCAATCTGCGAAGGCCAAGGTAAGAGGTCAAGGCCCAGTCAAGCCACGTGTCTCTCCTGTGCCACAGTGGAATTCTTCGACAAGGAAGAGCTACGTTATTGGGCCGAGCTATGATTCCTCCAGCTCAGGTGGAGGAGGGGCAGGTTACCTGTTTATGAGGAGCCCAGGCCCGAAAATTAGTGGGGCCCGCCTACAGTCTAGAAGGATAGCAGGAGGAAGCTCAGAATATGTTGGTACCGAGGATTGGACACTGCCTCTAGGAGCCGGTGCTTGGGCATGATATGATTAATTTGCTCTGATCATTACCAACGTACTAGTAATATATTAGGATAGGATGGGTGGTGAATGCATTGTATTTATGGACATTTAATAATGTTCTTTCATGCTGTGAACAAATCATAAATTAAACATTTAAAAAGATATCTCATGTTTTCCTTTTAAATATATTGGGTGAAATAAGGTTCTGAGTTTTATGTTTGCTTGTTTTCCATTTCGTGATCAATGGTTTAATATTGTAGGATAATATTTTTTCAATAAGATGTGTTAACCTCCATTAAAGTACTCTCCAGGGGCGGACCCAGGAATTTTATTGACGGGGGGCGAAAATAAAAAATGTTACATCAGAAATAAAAGTATTTGGAATATGATATAGATATAATATACAAAAAAAAAATATTACATAAATTAAGATTACTTCACTTAACTCTTCTTCTACGTGTTTTCATATTGTTAAACTTATCTATAATTGAATTCGTGCTAAAACTCAAAACAATTTCTTTTTTAATATATGTAATCAAAGAATCATCAAAAAAATTGGTCTTCCATTATATTTCAAAGTTTGTCCTTGATTATTTTCATAGTAGAAAAAAACCTTTCAGTAGTTGTTGTAGAAACTAGAATAGTGAGTTCAAGTTTAAATGGCTGCTAACAAGATTCATGGGTTGAAAGTTGTCTATATTAAACACATATATACACTTCCATAGCATTGATGAAGAGTTAATTGCAATCATCAAAGAAAATGTGAGCGTACTGATAAATCTATGTTTATAGAACAACTGAAACAAAAACATTGTAAGGAATATAAGAGATATATCGAAGAAATGCAGAGAAAGGCATATATCAGGTCGTGGCTATTTAGTTATTATGCTGATAAATCTTTTCTTTCTTTTTATTTTAAAAAAAAAAATTGGGGGGGGGGGGGGGGGGTGGGCGCCACCCCTCTCCCCTCCCTCCCTTGTGCACATGCATGCCTTTTATAATTGTTTTTTTGAGTTTACTTGTCCTAACCGTGGTGAGGACCTAATACCCAGTTCGCCTAAATTTTTCTTTGACAAAAAAAGATTAGCAAAGTTAAAATAGATATGTTTAGAAATATTAGATTACGAAAATTAATTGTAATGATATAATAGGATTAAAAATATATCAATTTTAAAGTTAAAAAAATATGCTCAAAAAATTTGGGTTTTTGACCAATATAATATAAAATAAGAAAAAAATTACCAAAATACTCCGTGTCAGAAACAAATTACCGAAGTACTACGGTCAATGGCGTGCTTAGCAGCACGCCACTGAACCCGCAAATCAGCACCCGCCACCTGGACGTGGCGGGTGATTTCACACGCCACCTGTAAAGGTGGCGTGTGGACTTACACGCCACCCTATGGGTGGCGTGTTATACTGCACGCCACAAATGTGGCGTGCTATTTTATTTTATTTTTAATTAAAATTATATAATTATATTTTAAAATATAAATAATAATTATATATAATAATTTTAATTAATAATTATAAAAATTAAAATATTTAAAATTTATTATAAATCTTAGGATACAAGGCTAATAATTATTAAATTAATTAATTAGTGAATTTGTTATAAATAATGAAATAGATGACTAATTATTTAATATTTCTAGTTAGGATAAACTTAGTTACAGAATAATTAATTAGTTAGTTAGAGAAAAAATCTCTAACTAATAATTAGTTAGAGAATTTTTTTCTAAAAAATATTTATTCTAATTAATTAACATAATAATTAATTAGAAAGGCACAAAATATTTTCCTCCAATATGAATGCACGCCCATAGGTGACTAATTAGTTTAGACTTAATTATTTAATTAATATAAATGCACGCCCATATTGGAGGAAAATATTTTGTGCATTTCTAATTAATTATTATGTTAATTAATTAGAATAAATATTTTTTAGAAAAAAATTCTCTAACTAATTATTAGTTAGAGATTTTTTTTCTAACTAACTAATTAATTATTCTCTAACTAAGTTTATCCTAACTAGAAATATTAAATAATTAGTCATCTATCTTATTATTTATAACAAATTCACTAATTAATTAATTTAATAATTATTAGTCTTGTATCCTAAGATTTATAATAAATTTTAAATATTTTAATTTTTATAATTATTAATTAAAATTATTATATATAATTATTATTTATATTTTAAAATATAATTATATAATTTTAATTAAAATAAAATAAAATAGCACGCCACATTTGTGGCGTGCAGCATAACACGCCACAAATGGCGTGCAGTATAACATGCCACCCATAGGGTGGCGTGTAAGTCCACACGCCACCTTTACAGGTGGCGTGTGAAATCACCCGCCACGTCCATTGACCGTAGTACTTCGGTAATTTGTTTCTGACACGGAGTATTCTGGTAATTTTTTTCTTATTTTATATTATATTGGTCAAAAACCCCAAAAAATTTACATAAGGTGATCTAACAATTCATTATCATTTATCAAGTGCAATTCACATTTCCTCAATTTGAGATTGCTAGTTATTCTGGTCTAGGACACAGATATCTAGCCTGATGGGCTAATGAGTTGATATTGGATCAATTAGCTTCGCCTGAATATTTACAAGGTAGACACGCCTAAGAGGGCGTGGGATCACTGTGCATAAGCGAGGCTTTCACCAAAAGGAGTGATGTGTGTGCAAAGTACAGACAGAATTAACTAGTTCAATGTTAGAACGTGTGCATTTGACCTCTTTATTTATAAAGTACATCTTAGATTGATGAGCCCCATGTGATTTATGGCCTGAATATCATAACTATTATATCGTATCTTAAGATCTTCCTTGATCATGAGTAAGTTAGGATCGCATCATTATAAATAGATCCCGATACTTATTATATTTATTATTGGGCTGTCCGATTATCAGGCTTGGTATAGGTCCGTAATACTACTCTTATTGATAATCCACTCCCTATGATTCCCCAATGATTGAAAGAGAAGAGTATGCTAGAAGTGAAAAATGGAAGGCGGAAATTAACAAACGAGTAATTAATGGATCACAGTTCAAGAGGCAAATTTACGTGGAGGCTATAAACACTAAAAGAAAATAGCAAAATGCTACTGGGTGGGAAGTAAATACTATAACTGAAATGGGTTAAATAGTGAATTTGTTCTGGAAGTATGCCCCGAAGAGTAATTTTGTTTGGAAGTTTTTTTTGGAGTAATATTGCCCCGGAAATTTTTTTTGTTTTGAGTAATGTTGCCCCTCCACTAATAACCCTAATGATCAACTGTTAGTTGACCGTTAACGGAAGGGCAAAATTGCTCCAAATAAAAACTTTTGGGGTAACATTACTAAAAAAAAAACTTATAGGGCAGAATTGCTCCCTAAGGTATGCTTCCGGGGCAAATTTGCTACTTAACCCTAAAAAAATTTATATAACTCATAAAAAAATAAAATAATAATAATATATTTTTTTGCCAGCTGTCCAAAATAATCTAACTTAGCTACAGCAGCAGGGCTAATAAAAATTTACATTTACATGTTACTTATAACTAGATTTATTTCAAATCTAATATAAATATTTCTAAAAGAGTGACATATATTTTTCTTACACAAATAAATGATTTAATCAATTTCCTTACTTTTTGTAAATCGATTAATTATACCTTTTTTATTTCTGTCTTCGCTGATTTATGTAATTCACCCTGTTTGAAGTAGACTTATTTTTAGTCTGTTTGAAGTAGACCTGTTTTGTAGTGAGGCCTATAGCTTGATAGCCTAATTATAAAATTTTTAAAAATATAAGCCGCCTTAATAAGGCACAGGCCAGACTCAGGCTGAAAAAATGGCCTCTAATAGCTACAAGCTAGGCTCAGGCCATTTTGTTGCCGAACAGGCCTGGCCTGTTAAGGATGAAGTCTGGGCTGGTCTGGTTTGTTTCCACCCCTAGATATTATATAAATAAAAATTAAAAATATATGATACCATAAATAACAGTTTTAACATTTTTTAAAGTTAAGTAGCAATTTTGCCCTAAAAGTATTTTTTATTTTTTAGCAATTTTGCCCTTCTGTTAACGGTCAACTAAACCGTTGACTGTTAACAAATGGGCAAAATTGTTCAAAAAGAAAACTTCTGGGGCAACACTGCTTCAAAAAAAAATTATGAGAAAATTGTTCCTCAGAGTATACTTCTGGAACAAATTTACTATTTAACCCAGCTGAAATTATTTTTAGCAAGAACAATTTTTAGATTGTGAAGAAATCATTCTTGACACAGACGATTTCTTCTTCCTTCCCCTTTCGGTCACATCGTCTTGAAATTTGCTATTTATTAAAAAAAACAAAATGTGTTCACCTCCCCCTCTCCCACACTTTTTTCCTTTTGTCCTTCACTCTCTTTAATTTAAAAAAGGATCAGTTAATATGGTAAGGTAATCCGTATTTTGTTTAAAAAAAAATGGCAACACATTTATTTTTAGGTGAATTATAATGAATGACTTAAAAAATAATAATATTTATCAAAAAAATAATAGAAATTAAAATATTAAATTACTCTTATATTATCTCCCATCCACTTCTTCCCCATCCTTACCATTTTGAAAAGTTTTAAGGGGCAGAGTTCTCACTGTGAGAAATCAACTATCAAAGAAAATCATAAGCGCCATGGGGGAGATTGACCAAAATAAAAAAGTAATTAAAAAATTTACTAGATTAAAGTAGATTGGAAACATTTTATTAAAATAATGCAGTTAGTGGCATATGACAGACTCACGATATTAATCACGCAAAAGAGACTCACGTCATTGATACCACCTAGTGGCGGGACTGTTATCCACGCCACTAGGTAGCGTGGGAATTGATTGAATCAAACCCACTTGGGTCTGATTCCTTATATATATATATATATATATATATATATATATAATAATAATAATAATATTAAAAATAATAATATATATAATAATAATAAATGATAAAAAAGTTGAATAATATAAAGCTCAACTTCATTTAATTTAAAGTAAAAAAAAAAATGAAAGTATGGAACTGAAATAATAACTCATTAAGAACGTCTTTTAAAAAATTACGCGGTACAATTTGATTATAACAACATATCCCAATATAGGGGGATACATATATTTGTTATACACCAAATATTTGTATAGCAACAGTATTGATTTTGGGATCTGTATAAAAAAGTGTACTACATAAAAGTGTTTATGGGATTTGTAAACTTATTAGAAACACTTTTACGCGGTATACTTTTTTATATAGATCCCAAAATCAATACTGTTGCTATACAAATATTTGGTGTATAACAAATATATGTATCCCCCTATATTGGGATATGTTGTTATAATCAAATTGTACCGCGTAATTTTTTAAAAGACGTTCTTAATGAGTTATTATTTCAGTTCCATACTTTCTTTTTTTTTTTGACTTTAAATTAAATGAAGTTGAGCTTTATATTATTCAACTTTTTTATCATTTATTATTATTATTATTAATTATATATATATATATATATATGGAATCAGACCCAAGTGGGTCTGATTCAATCAATTCCCACGCCATCTAGTGGCGTGGATAACAGTCCCACCACTAGGTGGCGACACTATCACGCCACTGACATATAATTTTTCAGTATGTGTCAGTGGCGTGAGTCTCTTTTGCGTGATTAATACCTTGTCATGCGCTACTAACTGCATTATTTTGCTAAAATGTTTCCAATCTACTTTAATATGGTAATTTTTTTTTCTTATTTTGGTCAATATCCCAGCGCCATGGTCAACACATTAGAAAATAAGATTAAGGAGTAATTTGACCAACAAACTATTGGCTCAGGACCGTCCAGCATAATTAACTTTTAAGTGGATAAAAAATTTTTAAAAAAGTGCACCCAGCACAATAAACTTTTAAAAATGTACAGTCAGTACAATGCCGTTAGAAAAAGATAATGTACGTTATCTAAGGTGCAGATTGGCCAACGAACTTTTATTCTAGGAGTGCTCAGTACAAAAAACTTTTACTCAAGAGCGCATAACATAAAATTCTAAATTTCACTAAATTAAATAATTTTTTCCCCTCAATTGTCATTATTTAAAACTACTTATATGGTTATTTATGGACAAAAATTACTCATTCGCTAAAATAAACAAAACTTTTCATTGAAAACATAATTATATGATTTCAATAAAACTTAAGTTTTCTTAAATTTATTTTATATATTAAACAAAAAAAATTATATGATTTATTTTAATTTTAGAAGAAATTTATGTGATTTAGTTGATTCATTTAATGTTAATAAAATTTTAAAAAATCTATTATATCCTTAAAGAAATGAAATAAGTTTTATTTTTATTTTTATAAAAAGAGCTTAATGGATATTAATGTTGATACTTAATAATATAAATCTGACAACTTGATGATATGTTTGTTAATTAAATGATCGGTTGATTATATAAATATAGGACTTGTGGGAAAAAAAAAAGATAACTTAAGAGGTTTAATTAAGGACAATTTAATAATGGTTTAAGAAGCAATTTGACCAACTAACTTTTAATTTTTTTTAGGTTATTTTTTTTTCTCAACAAGTCCCATATTCATATAATTCAAAGATCATTTAATTAACAAATATATCATCAAGTTGCCAGATTTATATGATTAAGTATCAACATTGATATCGATTAAATTATTTTTATAAAAATAAAAATTAAACACATTTCATTTCTTTCAGGATACAATATATTTTTTTAGATTTTTTAATTTTATTAACATTAAATGAATTTTTTAACTCACATAATTTTTTCTCAAATAGAAATAAATGATCTAATTGTTTTTGTTTAACATATATAATAAATTACAAAAGACCTTGAGTTTTATTTAAATCATATAATTATGTTTTTTATGAAAAGTTTTGTTTATTTTAGCAAATGAATAATTTTTGTCTATATATATATATATATATATATATAATTTTGAATAATAACAATTAAGAAAAAATTATTTAATGTAGTGAAATTCTAAATTTTGTGATGGGCGCTCATAAGTAAATTTTTTTTGTGCTAGGTGCTCCTGAAGTAAAATTTTGTTGGTCAATATGCACTTTAGATAACGGACATTATCTTTTTCTAATGGTGTTATGGTAACTGTATGTTTTTTAAAATTTATTGTGTTGGATGCACATTTTTAAAAATTTATTGATATTTTTGGTCAATTTAAAATTTAATTATGTTGGACTCTCCTAAACGAATAGGTTATTAACCAAATCGCTTCTTAACCCTGTAAAATATAAAACCCTCCCACACTTCTTACCGACATATCGTAGCTGAGCTGTCTTGTCTTATTGGCGAAGCGCTGTGTTTGCCCCAAAAATACCAATTTGTTTTGGAAATAAAAATTAATTACGTGGCACATGATTTACAGTACTACCTCCGGTCCTAATTATAAGACATAGTTGACTTTCTTTGGAGATATTAAGGAAGCTAAATAAGTTATTTAATCATTTCATATGTTGTGCATCTTTATATTATATATTAGTTTACTAGTTAAACTAATTAGTTTGAAGAAAAAAATAAAAATAAAAATATTCTAAAGTAATTTAATTAGCTTCCTTAATTTCTCCAAAAAAGTCAACTATGTCTTATAATTAGGACCGGAGGGAGTACTTCAAACGCTACTTTCTTTTCATATTTTCGCTCTTATAATTGTTACTATCTCTCACACCCACACATACTAATAAAATTGAAGAATTTGGTATTTTTACTGACTTTATTTAGTTTATTCTTCATTCGTCAAAAAGAATACATAGTAATATGTTCATTTTTAAAAATATTAAAATCTTCTATTCACTCCTTAACTATGATTTTAAATTAACTTTGAATTTAAGATGAGTTTTAAATCTTTTATTTATTCCCACAAAGGCCTATCACTTCTATCATATGTATTTCTTATTTCCCTTCCTCTACAACTCTTTTATTTTCTATGTCCTCATAAATATGGGTATTTTAATTTTTAAAAAAAGTTACAACCTAGACATATTTATTGTCTTTAACCCACGTTTTAAATTGTTAGCCGTTTATTATACAAGGAACAGATGATTTTTATAAGAGTGTGATAATAAATTAGTTAAAATTAAGATTAATTAAACACAATAAATATGTCATAAATAAACATTTCTTTAAGTATGCCCTAATTTATAAGATGTTAAGTAATAAAGAAGAATAGGATAGTACTACAATATAAATCACTTATAAAAAAAAATGCATTGATCTATCATATAAGTTACTTAAGGAGTAATTAATGCTTATTTATCAATTTTGTTTATAATTAATGGTTAAATGTGATTTTTTTGTAGGTTCTTTTTTATTTGAAGGATAGTTTCATATGAGTAAATTTAAAAAAAAATCACTTTAAGATATATTTAATGAGTTTATTATTATTTCTCACTTCTAATAAATTGGTTGAAGCATTAGTGAGCCTGAGAAATGTTGCGGTATTGAAAAAAAATGAGGGGGCGAGAAGAGAGATAAGGAGAGATTAATTACGATCACAAATGCACGGACAACCGCCTGCCATCTTTATAAAGAGTTGGGAAAAAATTCATCTCAGGGCCCATTTAAATAAAAAAAATTCAAAAAGAGCCCAAACATTATCCAAATACTAGAAAAGACCCTGGGGTCTTTTCTGATATCATTTCATAAAACGCTAACAACTAAATCAATCTCATTAACAACTAAATTAATGCCCTTTAACAACTAAATCAATAACATTAACAACAATATCCTAACGATTTTATCAGTCCCATTAACAACTAATATTTTTGAAATAATACCAGAAAATGCCCTAGAGTCTTTTTCTGGCATTTGAATAATATTTGAGCTTTTTTTGTTGTCAATATGGATGAATTTTCCTTAAAGAGTACTCCCTCTGGTCCTTATTATAAGACACCAACTAGCAATTTTATTTGGTCCTTTTTATAAGGCACTTGCTTGTTCCCAATGAACATTAATTATTTATTTCCATGTTTGCCCCTAATTAATGAGGGTATTGGGTAAGAGTAATAATTAATATCATATTAGAGTTTAGTGTAATTAGTAGGGGTAATATTGGAAGTTACTTAAATTATAGGGCAACTTTATTGACTTTAACTATTTTTATTGGGTTGTGAGAAAAGTTAGTTGGTGACTTATAATAAGTACGAGAGGGACTATGTGGTATTCTCCTCTGATTTCGCGCCTTTTTGAGATCTGACGCATCCTCTATATACGCTCTGCTTCTTCTAGTCACACACTCAGCATTTTTATAGATTCTTCCTTCACTTTTTCAACCGTCATTCACGATCCCTTCCGTATGCCATAGGACTCATCTATCTCTCTGATTTTGTCTTTCTCCCCACCGCACCGCATGGAGCGTCTTGAGCTAGCTCAGGTGCTTCTGTGTGCGAATTCCACTGTAATCAAAGGCAATCTTAGAGCCACAAGGCAGTTCGTATTCAATTCTCCGCTGAAAAGAACGTGTAGAAATGGCTCCTTGCGTCTTAGAAGCTCTCTAGCCAGTGGAAAGATCGGAGACGGGCCTTCCTCTTCTGAAGACGATGGTCGAGAACGTAAGAGCGAAAGGGCTCTAATATTAACCAAAGAGACTGATGCTTCTGGCTTACCAATCGGCTTTCATTTAATTCCTCATTCTGGTATTTGGACTAGTTGTTTATAGTCCACTTTTTGCCATTCCCCTTAATTTGTTTAGTTTTGCATGTCACTTTTTTTTTTATTAAAAAAAATGAAGTACGAATACTCAGCTTTTTAAAATACTTTATATTTTGTATTCTCTTCTCTTTGTCAATTTCTTCACTACACCATCGTTATACCCTTAGATTCAAATTTATCAATGATTTCGGAGCATGTCTTCTCTGGCAAAGAATGCCTGTAGGTACCGTCAGTGACGGCTTACGAAGAACAACCTAATAATATATTAGGATTGCATTTAACCATAGCGAAGCCGATTAGAGACTCATAACTGGGGCATTTAATTTGGTATCAGGATTAGTTAGCAATTTCTGAAACTCTGCTAATCCATATTTCATATCGTCATACTAAGGTTGCTTGCTTTTGGATTGTCCATTTCCAAATTATGTGACTTAAAAGTACTCGTTCCTTTTCCTCGGTGCTGTCTATCACATCTTATTGCCAGAAAAAAAAAAAAAAAAAGAGCTCTTTGAAACCAAAAAATATATTGTCAAATCTGTAATAATTTTCAAAGCTATGGTTATAGCGGGGACAAATAATCCACAATCCACGAAGTTTAAGAGGATGTAACAATTACGTGCTAAGATGTGAATACGGTGATGTGACTCCTGAGAATCATGTTCTGGCACAATTGTAGAAGAGGAAACTACTGATAGAGAAGAACAATCTGAAAGGATGCAGAATGAAGAATCTGAAGACGCAGAAGGAGAAGAAAAAGCTCAACCTAGAGTTACACATAATATTGTTTTTGTTACTTCTGAAGCTTCACCATATTCAAAAACTGGGGGGCTAGGTGATGTTTGTGGTTCTTTGCCTATAGCACTAGCAGCTCGTGGACATCGGGTAATGGTTGTTTCACCCAGGTACCAACGTGGTACTTCTGAGGATTCTATTTATTCTGGTACAGTTGAACTGGATCAGCGTTCCAAGATATATTGCTTCGGAGGGGTTCATGAAGTTGGCTTTTTTCATGAGTATAGAAAAGGTGTTGATTGGGTAAGATCTTACGTTGTTCTCAGTTATGTTATTAAGAATCAAAACCACCTACTTCCTTTCATTGTAGCTTGTACTTTTTGTCTGTGACAATGATTTACTATTTCATGTTTTCTCATTTTTTTAGGTATTTGTTGATCACCCCTCATACCGTAGGCCTGGAAATCCATATGGGGACAATTATGGGGCTTTTGGTGACAACCAGGTGTAATATTGTGACCAAGTTTTGAAATTAGATTTGTAATTTTATCCGTGTTTAATGAATAATGATGGATGTCTCTCAATTTGGTTTCACAGTATCGGTTCACTTTACTTTGCCATACAGCATGTGAAGCCCCTCTAGTGCTTCCATTGGGAGGATTCACATATGGAGAGAAATGCCTATTCCTTGTTAACGACTGGCATGCCAGCCTAGTCCCTGTGTACGTATGCTAATTTCCTCCATGATTATCTTTTATCTTGACTTTTTCAGATTTAACATCATCTCCTCGAGAAGAATTACGGTTCATATGAGTATGTAGATTTTGATTTTGATTTTTTTTCCTGTGCAAATAGTTTCTCTCAAACAAATAAAATTCTGATTATGAGTGTACACTGTACAAGCATCCATCGTCATAGCTGACGCAACTTTTATTAGAAAAATATAGGGATAGATACTTTCTTGCTTCATGCTTGGCTTGCCATTTTAAACTGAGTTTAACAGAATTCTGGACTTAAAGATGTATCATTTGAAAGATTTCTTTTGCCAATTACTCCTTGAAGTCCTCAAATTGCTATTTATTATGAATCTTTTCTTCTTCATTGATATGCCACAATTATGGCTTTGGGGTTTTCAGACTTTGAGTTCCTTATAGAACTATTTGTAATTATCTATGCTGACATTGTTGAGGATGAGAATCAGTACTTAAATTGTGTGCAGACTTTTGGCAGCAAAATATCGCGCACATGGAGTTTATAAAGATTCTCGCTGTATATTGGTGATCCATAACATTGCACATCAGGTAACTCAACTTAAAGTCGTCCATTTTTTCTTCTTGAAATGATAGTATGCTTTGTTATCTCTACTTTCTTATGTTGAACTTCTGAGCTTCAACAATAGAAACTTGGGTGAAGGATTTCTGCAACAAATTTGACCTTTGATTTGTATTTGATCCTTGTTTCCTTGTGTATTGTTAATCCACCTTTTATTGATGATGGTCAAGTTTTCTATGATCCTAGAGACTAGAAATCTGCTGCTGAAAGGCTATAATAGCGATGCATACATTGGGAAAAACGAAACCTGTAGTTCTCACCTGAACTTGAATATTCAGAAATTCATAAATTTTTTGGGTAACTGATGCCACCCTGTTGCCCATGATCACATCCAAGTTCATGTGGTTTGATGGGATTTGCATGTATACTAAACAAACTTGATTGTGTCCTGGAATTGTTATACCCTAACACCCCCCCCCCCCCAAAAAAAAAAAAAAAAAAACAAATAAAGTGTATAGTTGCTGTTCTAAAAAAATGTAATTTGTTGGCTAATAGCCTACACAGTCAGCTACATTTCATTCTTAGATGGGTAGTGATTTATTTTTCTAAATCATGAAACAAGCTAATGAAGCTTTGTCATATATAAGGGAGTGGAACCTTTAATCACATATGGTAACTTGGGACTACCTCCAGAATGGCGGGGAGCACTGGAATGGGTCTTTCCTAATTGGGCAAGGGCTCATGCTCTTGACACGGGTGAAACTGTCAATTTTTTGAAAGGTGCAATTGTGACAGCTGACCGGATACTAACAGTAAGCAAGGTAACAATATAGCATCTCATATTTTTTGCTTCCAGTTGCTTGGTATCTTAAGTTTGAATGTTGATACTCATGATGAAATCGACTTTTTTCCTAGATGCCAAATAACTAATTAGAATAACATTGATTTGTTACAATAGACTATGAAAATGAGTGAAATGATGTACTTTGTGCAAAATGTGCTTCCCTTTTGTAGGGCTATTCCTGGGAGATAACAACGAGTGAAGGTGGATATGGTCTACATGAACTATTAAGCAGTCGAAAAAGTGTTCTCTATGGTACCCGTTTTACTTTTTCTCATATGAAGGATGCATTTTTAACTATGTAGTACTAAGTGTTATTTATTGTTTAAAAGACGTCAAATTTATGAATATATAGTTTATGCTTCTGGAAGAACTTCCATTCATGAGCAACCAACCTAAACCCGAGTGACTTCTTCGCAAGAATAGAATTCTTGATCAAATTTGCTATGCCTAAGATCAATCCAAACATGTAGAAGCAGAAAAGAAGTCATCTTCTTAAGTTTTACTGAATGATATACTTCAAATATAAACTCATAGCAGATTAATTGTGACCAGGAATCACCAATGGAATTGATGTTGCTGAATGGGACCCATCATCAGATGAACATATTGCTTGCCACTATTCTGCTGATGACTTTTCTGGGAAGGTTGATTTAGTCTCTCTCATCCCTCTCATTTAGGAACTTGAATCATCTCCTCTCATTATCTGTCATGTACAGGTCCAATGCAAAATTTCTTTGCAGAAGGAATTGGGCCTTCCTGTTCGGCCTGATTGTCCATTGGTAAGATTTGGTACCTTCTTGGTAAAATTCTTGTTCACGCGTTATATTATTAATTTTAGCTGAGGCTTGTAGATTGGATTCATTGGAAGACTGGACTACCAGAAAGGTATTGACCAGATTCGGTTGGCAATTCCAGAGCTCATGGAAGATGATGTTCAATTTGTAAGTTGTTTTTTAGTTAGCTATATCAATTCATCTGCTGTGCCAAATAATAAAAAGGGCAGCTTTTGTATACGAATAATTTCATTTTTGTGTATATAATATGATAAATACCCCTTGAATTTCGACAAATAGTTGTATATAAATCTCTGAGGAATAAGTTCTGATATTGTCCTTTTGCCTCCTTATTAGGTTGTCAATATCTATTTATATTTCCTTCTTTTAATACGAGTAACCACTGCTGGTATTTTCAGATTATGCTTGGTTCAGGAAACCCTGATTATGAAGACTGGATGAGAGCAACAGAGTCAACTTATAGGGACAAATTCCGGGGCTGGGTTGGATTCAATATTCCAGTTTCTCATATAATAACTGCAGGGTGATCCAAAATTTTCCAATTCTTTAATTGAAAAATTGTTGGGTTATTTATTTTTGTTGCTTTGTTCTACCTCAACTATGATTCTTACTGCATTAATGGTATGAACAGCTGTGACATACTACTGATGCCATCCGCATTTGAGCCCTGTGGGCTAAATCAGTTGTATGCAATGAGATATGGAACAATACCAGTGGTTCATGAAACTGGAGGGCTAAGAGTAAGTGAAGAAAATGATAGCAAATGGATGTTTACCATATAATTTATACGGCTTCACCCCTTTCTCTTTGTTGTTTTACAGGATACTGTACAAACTTTTAATCCATATGCTGGAGGAGGCAAGGGTGATGGTACAGGGTATGTTGTTCATAAACTTGGATGTTTTTTTCCACTAATCTTCTCCAAAAGATTTGATTGCTATATTTTAGTAAACTTGACAACTCACTTATCTCCAGGCTGTGGGTGGTAAACAAGCATAAAAATGGGTTGATGTCTAAAGGATTTTAATACGTTTATGACAATTATGGCTCATCATGTTCAAATTGTCACTGCGGATCAAGTCTGTTACCTTTTCATCTATCATAAACATACATCTAAATCATAAAATAGGTAGTTATGCAGTTAGCTTGAATTGTTGCAAGTTCTATTAATGTTAGTATCAGAGATAAGCTAGAATTTCTAAGTGGCATGCATTATTTGTCCATGAAGAAATTGAACAACAATTAGATCTTATATTAAGGACGGGAGGAAGTACAAAGAATATAGATAGGTCAGATATAGAAATATTTTGTAAATTTCAACCTATCTACGTAATGTAATGCTATGATGCCTGGGAACTTTACATAATGTTGTTTTTAACATTGTTATGAACTATACGAACAGGTGGACATTTTCTCCTCTAACAAAAGCGAGCATGCTAGGGGTAAGCTTATTATTGTCTTTGTCCATGCCTTTCACTTCTATGCAAACAGATTCCTCGTTGATCTTTCCATCATTCAATTCCTTGATTTGGAGCGTTCGTTGTCGATGGTTCTTTTTGTTTTAAAATTTTAACAGGCACTGAGATGCGCCATGGTAACATATAGAGAACACAAATCTTCTTGGGTCGGTTTGATGAGAAGAGGAATGACAAGAGACTCCACATGGGACAGTGCCGCTGCTAAGTATGAACAAGTCTTCGAGTGGGCTTTCATTGATCCACCTTATGTTTCCTGATGAGCTCTAAAACACACAAACTATAAGGACTGATCCATGCCACTTTGACTTTCATGTTCATAAGAAGAAGTTATTTGGAGGCTTGCACATATCCTTACCTATACTGCCTAGTATTTGGTCATTTTTGGTTTTACTTTACAGTTTACACTGGGCACTTATTGATTTATTTATTTTATTTGCAACTGTTTCATGCGGTTTCCTATTGTTACTAAGCTGAGGGAAATGAAGAATCACAGTGATTGTTGTCCATTTTGTATTTTGAAGATTTCTAAAAATGGTTTACTGAGTCATGAGTCGTGACTCATGAAGATATATGGCCGTGTTCAGAATTATGAGCAGTAATTTATGCAGCATAGCGTCCTCGCTTCAAGTCACAGTAAGGACTAAGGAGCCTCATCCAACAACCGAAATGGGGGGGGGGGAAAAATGAATGAATAACTTTTTTTTAATTGAAGAAGTCATATTCAATTAAGTGACGAAAAAATGATGTCAGTATCAGTATACACTAACATTGAAAAGAAGTTTTATTCTTTATAAATTATAATTTCTTTAACTTTGCGGAACAACCAACAAAATACTGATATTTAGTTATTTTAATAATAAATAATGAAGACCACGTTAGATGCTTAATTGCTTACCGCTGGCCACTTAACTATTAAATAACGAGAATTATTTTTTAGTTACGCATGGCCAGGTGTATTTTAATATTTTAATGGAATGGTGTTTTTAAATGTTATAATTTCACTGATCAATTTAATATTGAATAATATAACTTTTTAATTTTAACTATGAATTATCATTTTTTTGGGTGAACGGATGATTTATATATATATATATATATAATTAACTCACCTTTATCGTTATTAGTTTTTCTATTCTTACCTATAAGATTCTTAGAGAATATATTCAAAGGAAAATTAGTATTTTGTTTCTCTTGCCTCAGTTATAACTCAATCAATATATTTTAACTCAGACTAACTCAGTCCCTACAATTTTAATTTAGCTGTAACTCGATCCCTCAACTTCGGTCCCTCAACTTTGACGCATTGTAACTAAGATCATATAGTTTTACATCTTTATAATTTAGTCATTATGTTTCAAAATAAAGGGTAGGGTTTAAGTTATAAAATAATTAAAATTATAGGAATTTAGTTACCGTGGATTAAAGTTGAGGGACCAAGTTATAACGAAGTAAGAATTATAAGGGATGAGACGACATTGGGTAGAGATCAAGCTATAACTTATAATCAAGTTAAATCTATAAAGATTAAAAGATTAATTTTTTTTCTATCTTCAATTGGTATTTTTAATCAAGACAAAATGATACTCCTCCAATTTTAAATATGAAACATAGTTTATAGTAAACATTACTGTATAAACTATGGATAAAAGATTTCTCCAGTCGCGAGAGATAGAGTTATCTCCAATGACTCCAAAACTACGTCGTTTTGGATTAATAAAGGGTAATTCTGTATATTTTTTAATCATATACATTTTACCAAAACACCTTTCTTTAATTCACTTGAAATTACTAATAAACCTTTCATTAATTCAAAACGACGTAGTTTTGAGGTCACTAGAGATAACTTTATCTCCAGTGACTAGATAAATACTTTTCCCATAAACTATATCCTATATTTAAGACTGACAGAATATTAAATAAAAAAATGTTTTACATGTTAAACACGGTAAGAGATCCTACTAAAGAACTAAAAGAAAGATCAAAGTATATATAAAAAGGGTAAAGGATTTCTCCAGTCACTGGAGATAGAGTTATCTCCAGTGACACCAAAATTACATCGTTTTGGATTAATGAAAGATGTTTCTGTAATTTTGTTTATTTTTAAATCATATACATTTTACCAAAACATCATTCATTAATTCACTTGAAATTACTAACAAACCCTTCATTAATTCAAAACGACCTAGTTTTGGGGTCACTGAAAATAATTCTATCTCTAGTGATTGAAGAAATATTTTCCCTATAAGAAATAGTGTTTACTATATATTCAATGAGAAAAGTATTTCTCCAGTCACGGGAGATAGAGTTATCTCCAGTAACCCCAAAACAACATCGTTTTTAATTAATGAAGGGTTTGTTAGTAATTTCAGGTGAATTAATTAAGGGTATTTTAGTAAAATGTATATGATTAAAAAATAAACAAAATTACAGAAACACCCTTCATTAATCCAAAACGGCGTAGTTTTGGGGTCGCTGAAAATAACTCTATTTCTAATTACTGAAAAAATCATTTACTCATATTCAATTAGTCTGACAGATGATAAAATAATTTCTCCCCTATTTGAACCAAATTTTGATCAAGGTCTAATAATTTCCGGTTACCTTACAATCTGGCATGAAAGCATCCAAGGAATTTTTTTTTTTTGGTAAAAGCATCCAAGGAATTGAAATAACTACCTCGGTAACAAATTAATCAAACGATTTTGTCTTCCCGGCAAGATCCTCCCCAATTCATGGTTAGATACCATTTTTAATTTACTGCCAAAACCTGCAAACTACCACGATTTTACATTTGTATATTTATGATAAGAAATAAATTTTCGTAATTCAGGTTCTGAAAGCGATAGTCTCGCGTGCACGCAGCCAACAGTGCTCCCGTCTCTTTCCTATTTCTTCTTCAGACGGCTCTTCAAACCAAGATTTTCATCTCGCTTACCGTTTCTTTCCATGTAAACCCTAAAAAGCTCTGTTATAAATAATGGTACCCAGTTTCCGAGGCTGAAGAATCAATTATGAGGGGTCAGAGATTATAAGGATTCCCTCTTGATCGATTCTTGTTCCACCAGGTGCTGGCAATTTCGTGTGAAGCTTCGAATTGCTTCTACTAGCTCCCTCTAAAAATTCCTTGTATTCTAGCTTCTGAATATTTCTCTGTTTTTGATCTGAATCTTTCAAATGATTTCGAATCCGAACTTCATTTATTATGCCTGCATTGCTAGAGGAAACACAGTCCTCGCTCAATATGGTTCCAAGGAACCCAAGATCGAAGAGTTAGCTGCAGAATGCCTTGCCAAAACTCCTCTCCACCATTCCATGTTCTCCCACACTGTGAAGAAAAGGACCTACACGTTCGTGATTCATGACCCCTTTGTTTATTTTGCGATATTCGATGAAGAGCTCGTGAAGTCGGAGGGTTTCTGGTTCTTGAATCGCATCAAAAGCGTGCTTGATGAGGTATTCAAAGGCAGGCCGATCGTGGATTTGGAAGATTTTACACCGCTTTGTTTCCAATCACAATTTGAACCCTTCTTTCGTGAAACATTGGCTCTGGATTCTGATTTGGACTCTCTAGATCCACAGCGGGGCGAAGATTTGGACAGCCGAAACCCTAGCATGGATTCAGTCCAAGGGAAGAGATCGGCGATGGCACCCTTGCTTGCGATGCCTGGGTTGAAGAAGAAGAAAAGGGTTAATATAGAAGCCAATGAAATGGATATGAAAAATGCTGCAACGGAGAACAAAGTGAATTTGTGTGATTGCTTCGATGGCCTTCCAAGAGATTTTCAATTTCCTGTACCCAATAAGGGTGTGATCAACGATCGTCAAAAAGCAAAGCAAATATGGAAAAAGCATGTGTGGGTGGTTCTGATAATGGATGTATTTGTATGTGCAGTTTTGTTCGTGATATGGCTATGGGTTTGCAGAGGATTTAAGTGCATGGATAGATGAATCAAAGAAGATTGAAATAGCCTCTTTTTTGTCCCTTGTTTGGGGATTCTTCACTTCTTATTTCCTTCCAAGTTCCTTTTGAAAGCCATGAACTACAGAGCCACACTGTGTAAATGGGAATACGGGTATGTATGTATTTTGTAATTGGGGATTTGGGTGTGCTTCAGCTCGTTTTTTGATTTCCTCTGGAAATTTCCCAAACTGAAAGGAAATAATTTATGAATGAATACATGAAGTTTGAGTAATTCCTCTTGTTCTTTCTGGTTTCATACTCTTGTTTGTTTTGTCGAATGATTGAAGAAAAATTCTAAGAAATTGCCTGCAACTGTAATGAGCATTTAGATAGACAAATTCATCTGATGATTTGAGTTTCAAAGTTCTCATGTGAACGTCAACGAGTGCTCTTCCTTCTGCTAGAAGATAACCAGTAGATAAAATCGTTGGTGCTTCTTGGCTTGAAGCATCTGAGAATCTACAGATTGTGAATATGCATTTTCTTAGGAGGGAATCAATAGTGTACATGAAAGCACCAAAGCTTCGTAGAAACGATTTTCCCTGTAAAATCTTGTTTTTTTCCTTCTTACTTTACCGTTATGTCTATTATTTTTGGAATAATTGAACAAGCAGGAGCTGACTGCCTGATGATCATTTGAAGCATTTCCTGCTAGATGATGGCGACCCAAGAAAGAAGTTGATATGCATATAGCCAGATTGGGAACAACACAATAATTGAGTTGGCTACTATGAAATTAGATTGTCACACTAAATACTGATGGTTGAAAGGCATGTGTGTGTTATTAACTTGTAACCCTGAAAAATGGGAGTAAGTGAAGTGTCGTGGAAGGAAAGGACGTCAAGAAATGAAAATGAAGGAGAGGATTTGAAGCGGTGGGGGATAAGAACGAAGGCGAGAGTGGTCGGTGAGGTGGGGCCCACACAACGGAGCGCACATGTTGAAACTTGCTCTCAGTCTCAGATCTCACTTGGCGTCCCAATCATTCACCCAACACAGCTTACTCACCTCCCTCCTCTCCGACTTTCTTTCAATATTGTATTTTTTTAAAAAAAAAATTAAAAAAAATCTCCTCCTTTTCTGGAATAAAGATAAATATATAAATATGGGATCTTGTTGTTTATATTAAATTTAGGTGAAAATTCCAAGAAAATATCATTTGAACTTCAAAATCTTAAATTGGTGGTTTTTCAACAAAATGAATTGTTAATTGCTTTATTGTTTTTGTTAATTTCATTGCTATTTGAAGCTCAAGTGATATTTTTTTTAAATCATTTTTCTTAAATTTAAAGGGGTCTATTTTTTAATGTCTTTTAAAGATTTAATATCTCAACTTTTTATTTTAAATTTGAAATTGTCTAAGTTTGATATAATGGTTAGAGAACTAAATAGAATGAAAATAGGGTTAAGGTGCGTCCAGCACATTAAACTATGGCTCAGGAACGTCCAACACAATTAACTATTCGGTGGACCGCCCAGCACAACAAACTTTTAAAAAGGAGCGCTCAGCACAACGCTGTTAACAAAAAGTTAACGCCGTTAGCAAACAAGTTAACGTCCGTTATCTAAGAAGCATATAGCACAACAAACTATTATTCCAAGAGCGCCCATCACAACAAACTATTATTCCAAGAGCGCCCAACACAAAATTCTAAATTTTACTAAATTAAATAATTTTTTTCTTAATTGTCATTATTCAAAACTATTTGTATAAATATCTATGGACAAAAATTACTTATTCTTCAATTTTCTCAAAATTATAATTTGCTAAAATAAACAAAAGTTTTGATTAAAAATATAATTATATGATTTAAATAAAACTCAAGATGTTTTATAGTTTATGATATATGTTAAACAAAAAAAAATGATTTATTTTTATTTTAGAAAAAATTTATGTGAGTTAAAAAAATTCATTTAATGTTAATAAAATTTAAAAAATCTAAAAATATAATATAGATTTTTTTATATGTTTTATAAATTTTATTAAATTCATTTAATGTTTAGATTTCTAAAAAAATCTATGTTAAATTTTTAGATTTTTTAAATTTTATTAACATTAAATAAATTTTTTAACTCACATAAATTTCTTCTAAAATAAAAATAAATCATATATTTTTTTTGCTTAACATATATCATAAACTATAAAACATCTTGAGTTTTATTTAAATCATATAATTATATTTTTAATCAAAAATTTTATTTATTTTAGCAAATTATAATTTGGAGAAAATTGAAGAATGAGTAATTTATGTTCATAAATATTTATACAAGTAGTTTTGAATAATGACAATTGAGAAAAAATTATTTAATTTAGTAAAATTTAGAATTTTGTGCTAGGCGCTCTTGGAATAATAATTTGTTGTGCTGGACGCTCCTTAAATAACGGACGTTAACTTTTTGCTAACGGTGTTAACTTTTTGTTAACGGCGTTGTGCTGGGTGCTCTTTTTTAAAAGTTTGTTGTGCTGGGCGGTCCACTTAATAGTTAATTGTGCTGGACGCTCCTGAACCAATAGTTTATTGTGCTGGACGCACCTTAACCCATGAAAATATCTCCACAAAACAGAAAGATTGGTGAATTATGTAATTAATAATACAGGGAAAAAAATTAACTTGCATTATTAAAGTAGAGGGAGAACATGATGATGATGAGATATCTTGCTTTTGCCACCAAGAATGCAACCCTTTTCTTATGATCACAATTCTAAATGTTAATGCCCTTCCCATGCAAATTAGCCCAAACCTGCATCTGGGGACAATCATGTCATCATTGTTATATATTTCTAAAAGATTTTCGATGTTATACCATCAAAAAAGAAACGCCGCTTACAAAAAAAGTATCAAGGTGCAAATTTGTTATGAAAATTTTTATTGAAGAACAATATTATCCTGAAAGTTTTTTATAGTTTAATGTCAACCCAAAAGTTTCAAAATATAGCAATATTGCCTCATATCACTAAAAAACGGGATAGGATATTGTCACTACCAATTTTATGTCACTACCACTTTTTCACCGTTAGATTAGAATCTCATATACTTTTATTGAGATTCTAATCTAACGGTGAAAAAATGATAGTGACTTGGTGGTGACATAAAATTGGTAGTGACAATATCTTATCCCCTAAAAAACTAATATTGACCTTTAAAAAAAAATATTAATCGTTAATTTTTTAATGGAAAAGGACAACATTACTCCATTTTAATATTTTTGAGGTAATATTTTAAATTTAAAAAAATTGCAGGGTAACATTGATCCTCAGCAAAAACTTTCAAAACAAATTTACACTTTAACCCTTAAAAAAATGTTAAAAATGGATTACATGAGTAAAATCCTTTTGGATGGACCCTCTGATACACAAGCAAGCATTCACATCTTCAGTCACTACATTGAAAATCGCCTTCTAAAAGTGTCAGCTATCCCTATCCCTTTAAACCAACCTATATTACTTCCACTTGAAGTACAATACATCCTTATCAGGAATTAATTGCATAATCCTCTCAGGTGTACCATTGTCAAAGTAAATAACGAAAGAAGGTTATACATATCTTTCCCTCTTTACTTGCGGCACACTTCATGAGAGCTGTTTTATTTATATGTGGACCCAAGGCTTTCCTCTCGATCTGTTAAGTGAAAAGAACATGGTAGAAATTGGAGTAGCTAAACATTGGATGGAATGAAAGTGAACTCTGTCCATTTGATCAAACATTTTCTCCCTTAAATCTCACACCACCAGGTTCCCATATGATAGCTAAACCCCAGTTCTTGCTCAGACATTATAGGATTCTAGGTTCCTGACCTAACACATCATTCCATATACTCCGCACCTTTTCATTTTTGTCACAACAAATTGAATTAATATGAGTAATATTTAATGAAATCCTCTACATGCATATCAATACATCCATATAGATAATGATGCTATTCCCCCCCTCTACATGGTAGAATATTAGTCCTCGAAGCTCTGTATGGATTGTCACCTCTAGTAAATGACAATTAATGAAACGAAGAGCCATGACAGCCAAATCTCAAACCAAGCTGCCTGCACAAAAATTATAAGGATGCAACATCAAGAAAACACAATGGGAACCTTTGCATTGTGAAGCCTATGAGTCTACGTGTATTCAAATAAATATCTTAACATACTAAGCATCGGATCAGCCAACTACAAAATCTGGTTTCAATACAATCAAAGATTATCATACAACTCTCTTAACCACATGGGGTAAGCTTCTTATTGCCGGCACCTCGAGGATTGTCATCCTTCCAATCATCCCAGGCTCTGGCCTTCTCTTGCACGGCGTCATCATCTTCATCTTCTTCTTGTCCTGGCCTTAACTTCCTATCATTATGCCAAGATGAATTGGCTTCTTCCATGAGTTTGACATTTCTCTCTTGCCATTTATTCATAATCTCCATTTCTTTAAGCCCAGCTTCCTCAATGCTCATGGTTGGCATCCTTTCACAAAATATTCAACTTAGGATCTCAAAAAAAGAGCTGAGAGCATCCAGGAATATATAAAGATCCATACTTAATCCAAAACGATGTTTAATGACAAGATATTTTGCTTGTTCAAACCGTTTCACTTGTATATCCTGACCAAATATTCAACCATATGAAAAAAAAAATGGGGCTACTAATTCTCCCTCCATCAAAAGCAATGCATTTCTTAAAAGGATCTGTGTTTTAAAAATTCTTTAGTATCTTTATTCCTAAGCTTTTTCAAGCACCAAAATACACATTTAATCTATCTAAAAGACCATAAATCTATACCTATAACTTGGCTGGAAAACCCTTGCTGCCATTCTTTCCCTCTCACTTGTCAAGCTTCCATTCACAAGACTGGCAGGTCCAAATATTAGCGGTTGGTGTTTGTGATCGTGCGCCTGGGAAACATTTGCTCTTCCTTCTAAAACATCTTGAGCAAAAGTGGCACACGTGATTGGCATTGCTGGTTTAGCATACTTCGCACGAGCTGCAGAATCACGATGCCAAGCTTCAGCTTTTTTGGCACGTTCATCAAGAATGTCTTGAGAGAATTCCTCATCTCCATCCTAAACCATGTCAAAATCAAAAGATACAATCAACACCAATGGGAGTCAGCAAAACATCAGTATAGCTCATTTCTCTCTGAAAATAAACATATTCATTTATTTAAGTATGTATGCTTAAAAAGTTAGAGCAGATTCTGTGAATTGTTCCATCAAAAAAAAGCAAAAAAGTTCCATAATCAGTAGGTGAACCTGCTTCATAACTTCTACATATGCTGTTGTTACAGGAGTTTTAATTAAGTGTTCTTTTCTACTACTTTCCAAGAAAAAGTTTTAATCCAAAATGGAGTTCTTGAAGGCATCCTAACAAAGCTTTCACGGTGTACACTGTATATCATTATCAAACATGAATACAGGTAATCTACGTATGGTTTAGAAAAAGCATGCACCAAGAAGTGTACCACCTTGGATTGTCTCTCCTTTATAGCAGAAAGCATCTCTTCCTCTTTCTTCAACATTTCCAGCAAATCTAATGCCTGAACATGGCATGAAAAACATGAGCACACTGCATATAGCAGTTTGAATACGGGAAACTGTGGCGTAACTAGAACCAACCTTACAGATTGCCAGAGATATGGTTGTAAGCCAAGCCTGCAGAAAACAAAGTTAAAGGTCCAATGAGCAGCTTTTATATACATAGCAACAAGGCTGAACCTGACCAACCAACAGCCAATTTTGTGCCTAATACTTGTTCACCGACCAACAGGCTTCAAGCAATCATGGGTATACATTTTAAAGAGTATTCAACCTATTTAGACTCCCAGCCCATTCACAGCAAAAAGCCCAAGCCCAAATGGAGCAATTTTCTCATGTGCATTAAAGGAAATGAAGTCTGAAGAAGTCAACATTGCATGAGAATAAATTCCAGACTAATTCCCCCACTTTTGAAGCATAAGATTTAGTTGTGTGAGTGTTTCTATGTAACATTAGAAATCCTTTACAGAAAAACAAGAGTAGTTTGCTATTTTCTAGTCTGACTATATTATCAGTGCCATGTGCCATTTTCTAGTCTATCTACTACGAGTTAGTTCCATTTGCTAGTCTATCTATTCCAAGTTAGCCATAATAATATTTAGAACACTTTCCTATACCCAGAGAGTAGTTCTGGAGACCTTTACCACCTTCCAACACAAGTAGCAAAAATTTCAACATTACAAAATTCCATTTAGACAATAAGATCTTGCTCAAAAAACTTGATCCAAACAAAATTTCAACCATGTATCGTTCTTATAATCAGGTACTCCTTATTCCTCTCAGGTTGACAAAAGGAAAGATACTTAAGCCAGAAAAACCTCAGACATGTTATATGGTTCTTGTTTAACAAATTATAAAACCTAGAAAAGGAGGAGCCAAAAGTTAGGCTTTACAAATACAGAAAGTAAACATTATTCAAAATGCTACCAAATATAATTATTTCAAAATAATCTATAAGCCACTTCTTGAAGAAGATTTGTTTCACAGAGCACCTACCAATTGGTGGGATCCAACCATACACTAGTAACAAAAGAATAGCAGCATTGCCAGATAGTAAAGGATCAAGATGCCAACCTCTCTTTCGTCTTCTCCATCATCATCCAGTACTTCTTCTTCTCCTGCCTCAACAGGAGTGGACAACGCAGCTGCTTTTGTAGAACGTCCACGTCGCTCCTTTCGCTCCTTTATCTCCAACAACTTAGATTCTGTAGCTCTCTGACGTTTAAATCGAGCAATCTACAGAATAGGATCCAAAATAGATAACAATCAATTGTAAGCTTTTATTCCCCAATGCATAGCACAAAGCACTTAATTTAAAATTTGGCAGTCCTATTTCCTCCAAGATGCAGAAGGTTTAGATGCAAACTAGCAACATCTGAACTTTATGAAGAAATGTTTTCAAAATAAAAAAAAGAAATAAATGGAACCTTTCTAGCCCTTTGATCTGCACTAGATTTTGGCACCCCTTGAATATAAGATTCCAACTCCTCTTCAGGTACAAGCTCCATTGCCTCACAAAATGAGATAAATTCCTACAAAAGGCCCCTTTTAAATTACTTTTGATGGAATGGCAACAATTAAAATGTGTATATCAGAACGTATCCAGTAATAATAACAATCCAAATCATGCTAATAAGATGTATACTTATTTTGTCCCACTGATGGGTGAGTGCTAACCTTTATTTTGGCCTGGGAAGCCACAAGAATCTCAATCCTGTCATCCCGTGCTACTTTTTCAGTCAATTCAGCAAGATAAAAAGTCACCTAAGGAAGGTTCCATGATAAGTTAATAAAATAAAATCATTGATCACACTAAAATTAAGTTGTTTCCTTAGTAAAATAAATATTTTTTAAGCTGTGAATATGTCTAAATTTACTGCATGCATACATATAATCAGTCTCAGCAGAAATAACCACAACAAATTATGTAGTTATCGAATAATTAGAAAATAAAAAAATCACTGATGTGGTTTTCTTTCTAATTTGCCAGTACTAATTGTTCCACTTTCTTTTACAAGATATTGAGGAAGAACAGATAAATTATTATTTACATTATTAAATTTATTCCATGTGAAAATTGAACACCAAATAAACTTAATCTAATTTGAAATCTATTATTAACTATCTTCAATGTACTTTTACTTCAAAAGAAAAGCCCTTCATTGTCCATCGAGTAAGATATAAAACAGTAAGAAAAGAACCTGCATAACCTTCTTTCTTTTCTGGGTGAATGCAATCATGCAAACAAGAAATATGGATAGCACTAAAACAGAAAGTTTGGTTTTCAGGGTCTTATCACCTTTGCTTCTCAATCATGAAATAGATGGTTAGAGCAGTATGGAGCTCCCTAAAAATTTGAACCATTCTTAGTGACGGGAATATGATCCTTTAATTTGGCTTTAGACAAACAAGTTCTCAGTAAAAATGTTGCCTTTGATTTCTTTCAATATCACCATGTTGAAAACAGATTGCCCGTTCTCCTAGTCTTTTGTTTCACTTTTTATTTATTGATAGATTCCTATATATGCCATCCTAATTTCTGATCGTGATATTTTCATAACGCTAAATTCACGTCAATTTTACATCTCCTTTCACATGCAATATGAATTACAAACAGTTACTTTTGTTATTTTGCATTGAACCAATGATAAAAGTAAGTGAAAAATTCTGTAAGGACGATTGCGTGAAATGCCATTTCTCAGCAGGAAAAGAAAAATAGCAATGTTTCCTTTGTTGCTCAGGGGATTTTCTTTACTTACTGCTATAGAGATCTAAACAGTTAAGAAGGGTAAGTATCCCTATGTCGTTTCCTTCTTTCTAGCTCTCTCTTAGTCTCTTCCATGTTCCCGATGTGCATACCCAAAGTTGACATAAATTTCAAATAACATGAAGAGAACAAAGATTCACAAAGCATAAAGATCAATTGCAAGAGGGGAAACACACACACACAAAGTAGAGCAACCATTAGACCAATCACTTAAACGGAAAATAAAATTCAGAACACGGTTATTGGCTTATTTAATCAAATCAACATTAATCAATTGCATTGGAAATAATAATTGAAGAACAATAATTACCAGAGAATACTTGAGATTCGTTGTACTGATATCATCTTTGGTCTCATTTGCAGAGAATAAACCCAGCTTATTTATCATATCCTCACACTTCTCCAGAGCCTCACATCCCTTCCTCACAAGCTCCTGAGAAAAACCCGCAAAAATTAACACCCCCGAAGAAAATCATGCTCAAGCACAATCAACAGTGAGACAAAGAATCAGATGCGCGCAAAGGCATACCTGGTCCGCCCCAGACTCCGTCACAGTCGCGTGGATCTTCCGAGCTTGCTCAAAGAGAGCCGGCAACGGAAGTTCCTCCATATTGCATTCGCCCATCACCGAATCAGCCGAGCAGAAAGAAAACCCAGAAGAAAAATATCCAAGACTCACGATTCCCTCAGATTTATGGGGATGATAAATTGAAAATTTCAACTTCGGAGGGTTTTAGCACAAATCGAAAGGTATAGGTCGATTGAGGAGGGCTCAGATGGAAAAATTCTAGGGGAAAAAAACGTAGAAAATGGTTGATTCACCAGGAGAGTTCGAAGCCGCAACGCAACCGTGATCAATGCCTTAAGGGGCTCCCCGTGTCGAATGTGGCAGAGTGCACAAATACATGGGTCCTCCACACGAATGACGACACTTCGGCAGCATTTTATTTCTTATAAAATCTTAAATCGTGTAATTTAAAAAAGAATAGAATATTGTCACCGTTAGATCATAATCTCATCTACCTTTATCATTTCTCTCTCCTAACAGTGAAAAAGTGGTAGTGAGATGAAATTGGTAGTGATAATATTCTATACCAAAAAGTGCACATGGTACTCTATTTTTATGCAGAATTTTCATTTAGTCCCTATTTAGAGTAAGAGATATGATATTGTCACTACCAATTTTATGTTACTACCACTTTTTCATCATTTGAAAAAAAAATGGTAGTGACAAAAAAATGGTAGCGACAATATCATATCTCTTAGGATAAAACCAGAATTTTGCCCCGAAAGTTCTCATTAAAAGGTAACTTTTTCATAAATTTTTTTTTATGGGCACTTTTACTCTGAAAGTATTTAAAAATGAGCAATTTTTCTCTTGTCACTATCCAAGTTAATTTTGATTGTTAAATAACCTATGTTGAGCTGACTGTCCACATTATTTTTGTTAAGGTGCAAATTTGTTCTGAAAATTTTAAATCCATTTTTTTTTAAAAAAAATGAAGCATCACATATGGACTTTTAAGATAAATTTACACTTTAACCAAAATGATGTGGATGCCATGTGAACTGCTTACTTAACATATTGTCAACCTATGGACAAAATTAACTGGAATAATGATAAGAGGGAAATTAGCCCTCATAGAAAACTTCCTCAGCAAAATAGATCCTTAGCCCTTAAATTTTAAAAACATGATTTCAGCCTTTTAAGCTTTAGCCCTAAGATAATTAGTTTAACATATTCCAAAACCACACCTATTTAATAATAACACACACGATCTCAATAATGATAATATTAAAATTATTACTTTGGTAAATATAATATTGATTCTTTTTCTTGCCAACATATTATGTATTCTTTTTCTTGCCAACATATATTATGTAACATCCCATTTTTTTTTTATAGTAATTAAGTGTTGTTATGATGTGATTTACTAAGTAATATGAGTTTTAGAGAAAGCCTAAAAGTATAAAATTAAGAATTTTGTCTATATTATAAAAGATAATGAAGTTAAAATTATATATACATTTTTATAAAATAATAAATTGGTGGCGCCACACCCTTTAATATACATTCCCACCCCACTCTTCTTCATTGACTTAGTCTTCTTTCTCTCTCGTTCAATAAGATTGAAGTTAAATTATTAAGTGTTAGCAAATTGAAAGCATTAAAGTATTGGTAAAACTAAGCTTGAAGTAGAGGTATCTACTTCTTTTTATTGTGCATGCTTGTATGATGTTTGTGAGTCATTTTTAACTATATAAATCTATAAAACTATGCTAATAATGAAATTGTCTTGTTAGATTTTTATTTTGTGAAAATGATTAGTGATATTATATTATTGATTTATGAATTTGAAAGATTCTCTTGATAACTTATGAATTGATATTGGTATGTGATAATCCATTGTCATTTTATCTCTTGAGTATGGATATGAGAAGGGATTGATAATTGTGGAGTTGTGATGATATATTTCATGTAAGTACTAGTGCACAATAGATGACTTTGACATTCTCAAAGCCGTTAGTATCATCTTTTTCCTTTAGTCAGGTTAAAGGTTAGCTCAAGGGACCTTGACACCTCCTTGATTTCAATATTAACAGGAGGGGAGTCATAGTCCAATCATGACGAGCTAAAAACCCTAGCCAGGTGATGCCTCAAAATTTGGAATCATGTGTAATCCAATTAAATAGACGAATCATTTGTTAGTTATGGCTCCAGTCAACAATTATAAAGGTAATTTGGGGTAATAAGGAGGGTCGGTACATCAATCTTTTACTTTGCATGTTATTATACGATTTATGATATGGAATTTGATATAAAAATTGTAATTAATACGTAATTTGTGATTTGATAATTTTTTATTTGGAAATTTGTAGATTATATTTCTAATACTTTGTTATTAAAATGTTCCACATGGCATATCAAGAGCACATATTATCACTTGTAATGAGTTGGGTTGATAGTTACTAATATTTTTTGGGTGATGGTTATATTGTGGGTCTATTAGGGAAGGTTTCGAAAACTTAAACCATTTCTACTAACAGTAGTGCTTCCATCTTTTTGAAACATAATGAATTATTGTATATTGCCACATTATTGCTTATTTTGTATGCCCTGGTATTGGATTTTGTGATAAATCTTGAAGAAATATCTAGTTAGAGTTTGGGTTTGGTAAAGTCTAAAACTCAATTGTGTGCATAAAACATCTTAATGAATGGTTTAATCAAACCATTAATTAACTATTGCTCTTAAAGTGGAGGATGTTACATATTAATACTAAGGCTTAACTTATATTAATTGCCAAATATTGTTTGAGTGAAATAATATTCTAATGAAATATAATCCTTCATTTCAAAGACCTACTAAAATTAGACAACACTACTCCTCTAATACTTTTTATAAGATCATTTTAATTAAAAGTGTAAAACTTTTTATGGAAATGGTGTTTAAAGTAATAAATACGGAAGAAATGAACTTTTTTCTTGGTATAAGTTTATTATTTATTAGACAAGCGTAAAGGAGAAATAATAATAAGAAAAATGATGAAAAAGATATGTACGAGAAAAAAGATTAGGAAAGAATAAAATTAATTAAAGATAAAAATGCATTTAATGTTCAAAATGGATCTTATTAAAAAAAGACCAAACTAATTAAAAAATGAATCTTAAGAAAGGACATAAGTTTGAATCATTAATACATTGCTTACACAACATTACTAGTATTAGTCTTGGTATATAACTATTGGACCAAGCCCTACATTTTTCAGCAATTAGCACTTTAAAAAATATCACTGAAATATCCATGTCAGTTGTCGTGATGTGGAAGGAATTAATTTATTAAATGTCAGTTATTGCAAGTGGTCCCACTTACAGGTAAGCAAGGGAGAGCTATATGCATATTCTATCATCCCAGTTCATCCTAGATATTTTATTCTCTTTGTTGTTCAGTTCAACTACCCTAAATTGTCAGTAATGGTGACAAATGGCCAGGAATCTTGTAATTTTGCTCCCTAAATAATGGTTATGATGACCTGATCCTCACAAAGGAAAAAAGAAAGCAAGGAGGTTGGTGGTGGTACGCGAAGAAGAAGATGAAGATGAAGGAGGGTAATGGAAAATAATTAAAACGAAGGAAAGAGAGGCATGTGGGGGCTGATAGGCCATCACTTCACTGAAAACCAGGGAACAAAGTTCGAATTCCGTTAGAAAGCACACCTTTTTCTCACTTGAGTGTGCATCTCTGGCACGTGGATATACAGCCATCTTTTCGTTCTTCTATAAACCCTGTCTTTCACATCACACACACACACACACACACGGATTTTGCTGTTTGGTGTGACTGGTGGTGTCAAATCCTCCATTGAATTGTTTCTCTGGATGTGAGATGCCCAAGAGTCACTGTAAGTTCTGGAATGTTCAATGACGGAACTACTATTGCTTTTAAATCGCTCGTTATTATTTTGGTCTTGAATCACTCATTATTGTTATTATTACTGGGGTTCTGTTGTTCCTCAATTATTATTTTACTAGACATATTTGTTTCCCCAATTATTGAATCATTCATTAACGATCTGTGAGCTTTAACAGAGTGGCTTCATGATGACAATTTGGTAGCGGAAAGTTTTCTGAAATGTTCTGGGATTTTGATTTCATTGCAGAAGCGAAGAAACAGATCTCCAGAAATGGGTGAGAGGGAACTTTTGGGTTTAGCGATAACTGGATCTGAGAAAGAGGGTGAAAATGATAACATGTACCCGATGTATTTTGGAGTTTCTTGTGCGTTTTTCGCCCTCCAAGCACTCTCAAATCCGTACGTGGAAGTCGAAAGATGGTCTGAAATTCGCGATAATATGCTACGGGGAAGTGCTAAACTGTTGGGATTGCTGGTTTGGAAAGCTCAGAAAGAAGGTTCAAATGGAGGAGACTGCAATATATACGACAAACTCAAGGTTGCTGAGAGAGAAATTGAACATTTGAAGAGGATGAGACACGAAGATGCCAAAGCAAACGAGAAAGTTGTGGGAATCTTCGCTGCACAGGAGCAAAGTTGGCTCAATGAAAGGAAGAAGATGAGGCAGCAAATTGGGGCTCTCATGAATGAACTGAGGGTATTTGAGAAAAAGAAAGGTGAAGTTATTTCTGGGCTAAATCTCAAATTGAAGGAAATGGAGGGTTTGGTTGAGTCTAAGGATAAGGCTTTGAAAGAAGAGGAACAGAAGAGGAAAGAGGTAGAAGATAAGCTGACAAAAGCAGAAAGAGATAGGGAAGAATTGAGAGAATTATCGAACCGTGAAGCTCAAGAACATTCTTCTGAGCTTAGGAAGCACAAAACTGCTTTCATTGAGCTTGTATCAAACCAGAGGCAACTAGAGGCTGAACTCGGTAGAGCGGCTAAGCAAGTGGAAGCGACAAAGCAAGAGCTTGGTTCAGTGTTGGAGCAGAAAGAGGAATCAGAGTTGTTGGCCCAGAAATTATCTGTGGAGATTGCCAAGTTACATAAGGATTTTGAACAAAAGGATAAGATTTTGTCTGCTATGTTGAGGAAATCTAGGCTGGACACTGCAGAAAAGCAGATGCTTCTGAAGGAGGTTAAGTTATCAAAGGCAAGGAGGAAGCAAGCTGAACAAGAGACAGAACAATGGAGGGCAGTATCAGAGGGAAAACGCGACCGACATTCTCTAAAAAGCCTTATGTTGGGTAAGATTGGCTCCAGAGTTGATGTTTTCCCAGGGTCGTCCCATGTGGCTAGGGAGACACAAAATTTTTCTCCCCTTTCTGATCAGTACCGCCCAGAACGAAATGAAGAGTTGGGTAAGAATAATTTTTAATTCTCAAGTATCTTCATTACTTTGTTGTTAATCTACAAAATTCAATCATTCTCTCCCCCAATTTCTGTTTGTAGCCATTGGCGGTAATGGCAAGCGTTTGGAAGAGTGGGTAAGAGCTGAGGCAGAAAAATACGCTAATATGATTGAGCAAAGGCATCACATAGAACTAGATGCTTTTGCAGAACAAATGAGACTCAAAGATGAGAAACTTGAAGGGTTTCGATGGCAGTTGCTGAGAATGGAATTAGAATCAAAGCAGCTTCAGTCCCATATGGAGGGACTGATCAAGGATGTCACACAGCTCAGGCATGACAAGATGAAACTGGAGAGCTTGCTGTTGGAAAGAGAAGAAGAACTTTCATCCCTGAAACAGCAATTCTCATCGCAATTGAAGTCATTGAACTGCCATAGAAATAACTTGCATTTACCTTTACAATCTCCAGAACTAGCCCAAGATCATCATCCCATTTGGCCTAAAGTCAAGGTGGTCAAGAGAAAACCTGGTGAAAAGGAGCAAGAAATAAAGGAAATTGTGATAGAGGAAGATTGTGCAAATAATAAACAACCCCTGCCATTAGTAGTTCAATCCCCAGAAAGTAATTTTGAAGAAGAAAGTGATGTTGTTCCTAAGGAGGATAGTCCTCTGAGTAATCAAAGCCCGAGTCAAGCCGATGTTGTTGATGCTGCTGAAAAGGTAGCATCGGCAAGTAACACGAAGCATTCTTCTCCCTGGAAGATGGATCTCCATGCTCTTGGAGTTTCATACAAGATCAAGAGGCTGAAACAGCAACTTGTTCTTGTTGAGAGGTTGACAGGAAAGCAAGCCAATGATGAAGACGCAGAAGCTAGTGATGGTGGTAAAGCTGGTATGAAAGCGTATTTTTCCTTGACATCTCTGCTCAATAAACAAGCTGGGAGGTACCAATCACTTCAAGAGAAGACAGATGATCTCTGTAAACGCATGGTAATGATCGATTCCACCTTTATTTCATTTGGTAGATATTATTAAATATTATCCATGAGCCTTCATTTAATAATTTAATCTTCCAAGTTTAGCTAGCTGTTGGCTACGATTAGCCTTGACATTTTAATTGTTCTTAACCATTTGATTCCTCAAAAAGTTTTCTCACCTTGTACACCATTTCAGCATGAGAATGAGCTATATGCAAATAATGGAGGTTTAAAAGCTGCAAGAACAAAGGAGGAAACAGAAAAACTGGGACACTTTCTAGAAGAAACTTTTCAGCTTCAGAGGTACATAGTTGCTACAGGACAGAAACTGATGGAAATTCAATCTAAGATAGTGTCAGGATTTGTTGGGGTGGCTGAAGAGATGGAGAAAAATGCAGGCATTGACATGAAGCGCTTTGCTGATAGTATCAGAAACATGTTCCTGGAAGTTCAGAGAGGTCTAGAAGTTCGGACAGTCAGAATTATAGGAGACCTTGAAGGAACACTAGCTTGTGAAGGGATTATCCAATGGAGAAAGTAGTACTGATGCATTTCCATGTATGCACTGATTTTCTGTAGTTACATTAACATCCAATCTGTATATGGAAGTCACAGAAAATATTCTGATAGAATTGAAATTCATAGATAGGATTTTACGTCTCTGTTCTTGTCTTTTTGATTGACTTGAAGCAACTCATAGATTGACAGAAACCATGTCAAGAAAGGAAATAAATAATTGAGAATTTTCCATTGAAAGCTCTTCAGGATATCATCACATAGATAACAATAACACCCTACAAGTATTCTGTTTCCCTACTTTGCTAGTATCTGACTTGGAGAAAGGGAAAGGACCTCTTGTTTCTTGAAAGAAAGAAAGAGAAATCCACGAATTGATTAATCATTTTTGAAAAAGATGAAACATTAAGATCTGGAAGGATAGGGATGTGTGATGTGTGCTGCAAGGAAAAGCTGAAATAATTTTTTTGTGGATCCAATACTTCTCTAACTTCTCCCATGTCATGTGTGAGTGTCTGTTTGTCTGTCTGTGAGTGGACCCACCTTATTTATGAGCATACCTATATGGGCCTTTTCTGGTCAAGTGTCATTAGTCATTGGAGTTGGCTTACGGCTTACCTCCTTTGTGGGAAGCGTCCGCTGCCATCCACTGCCCTGTCGTTTTGTGCCAAAATGATGACCAATGTTTGTGAAACCGGACCGGACCGGCCGGTTCGGACCGGAAACCGGCCAACCGGCCGTGAAACCGGTCCGGTTTAATGAAGAACCGGACTGAACCGGTAAAACCGGTCTGAACCGGTAAAACCGGGGTGAACCGGCCGGTCTAAAGGGTCACCGAGTTGGATTTTTTTTTTTTTCATTCCCTCCAATTTGAAAACGACGCCGTTTGCTATCTTTTCTTCTTCTTTTTTTTTCACCGTCGTATGGAAGCCCAAGCAGTGATTGGATATCTTATTTCATTAAAAAAGAAAAAGAAAAAATCATCTGATTTGATTTTTGCGGGATTTTCGATTGTTCCATACCTGTGACTGTCAAACTCAGCTGCTCTCACTCTGTTCGGTGCTCTCCAAGGTTCTCACGCCATCTCTCGTTTCCAAGCTTGATCGACTCTACGTTCTCCCTCTGCCGGCAAGAAATCATCTCCCTCCACGTCCTTCGCCGCCGAGGTTGCAGAGCTTGCGTTGCGACGAAGCTTCGCGTTCGCTGGTAAGGAATCATCCCCCTTAGTGTTTAAATTTTGCTTTTTAGGTTTTTTTGCGTTGGATTTCCTTTTTAGATTTTTTTTTCCCGTTGAAATTTTGCCTCACTGCCGTTAATCTCCATTTTCAAGAGCTTCGTTCATCTCCATTTCGCAGAGTCTCGTTCATCTCCATTTTGCTGAGGTTCAGGTTTATTATTTCTGAACATTTTAGTTTCTTTTTAGTTCTTCATTCTTGGTTCTGATGGTGCTCTGGTTCTACTTGTTTTGTTTTGGATGTCATATTGGTTTAATTTGGGTTTGTTTATTGTTTTCGTGAAGCTGTCGTGGTTGGCTCTGTTTTCGGTTGGCTGTGCTTAATGGTTGGCTCTGGTTATTGTTGGATATTGGCTTTGATTTGCCTTTTAATTTCTATCGTGCTCTACTGCTCTATTGGGTTTGTTTTGGATTGCTGAAGGTCTGATCTGGTTTGCTTTTCGGTCTGTGCCCCTGTGTTTCCTGAAGTTGTTAATGCCAATGGATTCTAATATTAATAATGAAGGTGCCCAGAATACTACCACCCCTAATCCTCCCGAGTCTAGTAATCCTCCCACACAATCTAGTTTTAAAAAAACTGATCCTGCTTGGGAATATGTATCTCTTAAGAAAGAGGGGAAAGTAAATGTATTTACTTGCCTATTATGTGGTTCAAGTTATAGGGGAGGAGGAATAAATAGGTTGAAACAACATTTAGCTGGTGTTAGTGGTCAAGTTTCTTCTTGTAAAAAAGTTACTCATGACGTACGTGCAAGAATGAAAGCATCATTGGTAGAAGGGTCAAAGAAAAATCCTGTTCTTAAAGATAATGTAGATGAAGAAAATGTAGCTACAGAAAGTGTAGAACCAATTGTATCAAAGAGGAAAGCGCCTAACACTGTGGGGGTTGAAAATTATTTTGCACCTAGGACAACTCATGGTGCTCAACCAAGCATCAAGAGTGCTTGGGCAAGTCAAGAAGCTCAACATAATGCGAAAAAAGCTTTTGCTCAATGGGCTTATACAAATTGCATTCCATTTAATGCATTGACTTGTCCGTTATTTCAAAAAGCCATCGACGCTGCCACTGCAATTGGGCCTGGATTTAAGGTCCCTAGTTACTATGAGTATAGAGTTAGCTTGTTGAGTGATTGCAAAAAAGAATGCCAACTTCTAATTGATAGCCATCGAGCAAAATGGAAAGAAAATGGTTGCACGCTCATGGCTGATGGTTGGACGGATGTCAGACAACGAACTTTGATTAATTTTTTAGTCTATTCTGTACATGGCATGGTTTTTGTGAAATCAGTTGATGCCTCATATTTAATTAAAGATGCCAATACACTATTCTCATTGTTTAGAGAAGTCATTGAGTGGGTGGGTCCAGAAAATATTGTCCACGTTGTGACCGACAATGCTGCGAACTATGTAGCTTGTGGTAGATTGATAAAGGAGAGATACAAAACCATCTATTGGTCACCTTGTGCTGCTCACTGTTTAAATCTGATTTTGAAAGATATTGCATCAATGCCTCATGTTTCAGACCTTGCGAAAAAGGCATCCAAAATCACTGTGTTCACTTATAACCATTTGATCTTCTTGTCATGGCTAAGAAACAGATCTGGTTGGAAGGAAATTGTGCGTCCTGGTGCTACAAGATTTGCCACCACATTTATCACTCTTCATAGCATATATTCTCACAAGCATGACTTACAAGCTTTGGCTATTGATCAGCATTTTTTGCAGCATAAGTTAGCATCCACTGAAGCCGGAAAAACTTTCAGTGCAATTGTTCTAGATAACCGGTTTTGGGGCGATTGCTTTCAAATTGTGAGACTTGTGTCTCCATTGATCAAATTGTTGAGAATTGTTGATTCAGATGAGAAGCCTTCAATGCCATATGTCTATGAAGGCATGCAGAGGGCTAAAAATGTGATCAAGGACGTCTTTCAAAAGAAAAAGGAACTATACAAGCCTTATACAAATATTATCCAAAGTCGTTGGGATAGGCATTTGAAAACTGAACTTCATGCAGCGGCGTATTTGTTGAATCCTGCTTTTTTGTATAGTCCTGATTTTGTCAGAAAGCATCGATGTATGGAAGCTGTGATTGATTTGTTTGAGGCGAACTCATCTGACGATGATGATTATTATGTAACAATGATGAAGCAAATCGGTGTATACCGCGAACGGAAAGAATCTTTTGCTAAAGTTTCATGTGAAAAAACAGCTCGTACACTAGTCCCACGTAAGTACATTGACTTTCATATTCAAAAGCACATATTGAGATATCTGACATTAATAATACATACTAAATGTCTTTTATTTTATTTTGCAGATGATTGGTGGTTGTACTATGGAGGTGCAGTACCTCAATTGCAAAAAATTGCTTTACGCATTCTTAGTCAAACTTCTACTTCTTCTGGATGTGAAAGAAACTGGAGCTTGTTTGAGCGTATTCATACTAAAAGAAGAAATAGATTGGAGCATCAAAGGCTAAATGATTTGGTTTTCACTAACTACAATTTGAGGTTAAAGTTTAGGTAAACTTGACTTTTAATTACTTGTTTTATAGTTTTATACAATTATTACATATAGATATATACACACTTTATTAATGTTGGTATTCTATCATGTTGGCATTATAGGAATCAATTGAAAAAGAAGAAAGACAATTATGATCCCATTGATTATGAATCAATTGATAAAGTTGACTTTTGGGTGGTTGAGGAAGATTCAACTCCTGAATTTGATGATGTAGATGCAACAAATCTTCAACTTGAACAAATGGCAAGGGATTTTGGAGGTTCCTAACTATCTCTTCTATTATATAAGATTATATTCCTACACAAAATAATATAACCATGTCTTCACATATGTATTAATAATTCTATTCGTTTCATGTATAGGTGATGATGATTTTAGTATTGCGCCTCCATCTTTACATGATGATCATGTCGCTTCTAGTGCCTTTACTTTTCCTCCTACAGCTCCACCTCCTGATGTCTCAATACCTAGAGAGTTGAATGATGTTAATGCTGATTACAATGATGATGATTATTAGTTTATCAAAGGTGAGAATATTTTGTCATCATATACTTATTTTTGATATTTTGCTACTATGAATATTTTGTCTCAAATGTAGGTTGTAAAGAAAATTCAAAATTGTTGAGGATGATATCTGAGTATGTCACAAGTATTAGAGTATGTGATTATTTTGCTACTGATCCAAAGTATTGAAATGATATATAATATGTCAAATTTAGGTTAGTGTAATGAGAAATTAAATATTTTCCATTTTTTTATACCTCACCGGTCCAGGCCCGGGTTGACTCCGGGCTGACTCCGGCCTGACCCACTAACCCTTAACCCAGTACCCCGACCGGTTCAGTGACCGGTCCGGGTTTCAGAACCTTGCTTCTCTCACAACCGTAAGCCCGACGTGGACCGAAAGTCGAATTAGTCAGAATCAAAAGTTCTTATAAACTGAGTGGGATTAAAAAAAAAAAAAAGGAAAGAAAAAAGTTTCAATCCAACGTGATTACTCTCTCTCCTTTCTTTCTTTTCTTCCCACTTGGGAAAATGTTGATTTTCTGTGTTTTCTTTATCATTATAAAAAAACTAAAGATGTTCTTTTCAATATATAATTTTGTAGCCTAGACTTGCGAATATTCCTAAAACCTTTTCTGTTCTCTATTGACATGCATAAGATCGTTATTATTATTATTATTATTATTATTCATGAAAGACAATGTTATTACCAAGTAAATAAAATGGAACATAACCAAAGGCTTCAACAACTAGCTTATTTTCACTCCAAGTGTATATTTTAAATTAAAAATGATCTTGTAATTTCAAGAAAATCAAGAACTTATTATTTTTATTATTATTATTTGTTATAATATGCACGCACGTCTGTATAAATCTTAAAAATAGGAAGGAATAAGTAGTTTTAAGTAATGGCTTTCTTATACAAAACCCTTTTTACAGTTGTGCGTGCCAAGCTGGGAATGCATAGTTGAAGGAGATGACTTTCAAAATGGTATTAATATCCATTTTTAGCTTTGTGATAATTAACTTTATCATCAAAAACCTGAAGGAGCTTTCATTAAAGACACGGAACAATTTTGAGGTTAATAATCAACTATGGCTATTCCAGGAGGACCACCGAAAGGTACCCCTAGTTGCGTGGGAGGCCATTTGTAAGCCTAAACTGAAAGGTGGGTTGGGACTCCGACATGCCAAGGACCAGAATCGAGCATATTTGATGAAGCTTGGTTGGTGCCTATCAACACGAAGAGATGATCTGTGGGTGAATATCATCAGAAGCAAATATAATTGTGGCACTGACAAGATACCAAGGATTGCTATGAACAAAACGGGCGAATCTATGGAATGGGATCAAGAGAACATGGGGTGATGTGCAAGATGGGATTCAAACCTTGGCAACTAGGCAGCTAAGATGGAAATGGTCCAAGAGTGGGGAGTTTTCAATCAAGACAGCGTATGATTCTCTTAATAGTGATGCGCCTTATTCTGATCCTCTCTAGGGGAAAATCAGGAAGTTAAAGGTACCGGAACAATGTAAAGTTTTTATGTGACTTGTTGTGCATAGAAGACTACTAACCAATGCCTCCAGATTCAAGAGAGGGTTGAGTAGCGATGCCCGTTGCCCTGTGTGTGGGGCCGAATTTGAGAACATCCAGCATGTTTTAAAGGACTGTCCAACAACCAGTGAGCTTTGGAAGCATGTGGTGCCTCAGTGCTTATGGCGCAAGTTTAACTCTCTAAACTTGGAGCATTGGCTTCGGTGGAATATTACTTTCAGCGGGAGGGGTAGTCAATCAGAGGAATGGTGTCAACGATTCATGCTTATTTGCTGGTGGCTATGGCGCCGTCGAAACACTTTTGTCTTCGAAGGGAAAAAGACTTCGAACCACACTCTACAGTGCAGCGTTAATGTTGTCATCAGCAGCCTGCAAGACGCTCATAGCAGATTCACCATATCTAAAAGAGGGAAGCATGATACAAATACGTGTGGGCCTCGCTGGATGTCACCACCGCTAGGCTGGGTAAAGGTTAACATAGATGGCGCCTTCTCGCATATCGGAATGGGGGTAGCAAGTGGTGGAGTGATTCGCGATGCAAATTGCAACTTCTTGAAGGGTTTCATGTTTAGGGGGATGGAAGGAGATAGTTTGTCAGCTGAGTTATGGGGTTGTCTCCATGGGCTCAAACTAGCGTGGGACTTAGGACATCGGCAAGTCATTCTAGAGTTTGATTCTGCAGATGCTGTTGAGCTAATGAAGCAGGAACTAAACGAGCTGCATGAGGATCGAGGTCCTATTGTGAAAATTCACCACCTGATGAAGAGAGATTGGAGGATTGAAGTATGCCTTATTAGTCGCTGGGCCAATGATGCTGCGGATCACCTGGCGAAAGCCAGCCTCTCTGTCATGCCAGGATTTCACACGGTTATGTCTACTAATATGGAGCTTGACAGTCTGCTTGCGAAGGATAAGATTTAGTTTTCTGTAAGGATGCTTTATTTATTTTAAAAAAAAAAAAATCTCATGACGGATGAACATGAAAGTTTTCAATACGTAAGAGAGAAATGGTGAGTTTGATCCCACTTATAATTTCATATATTATCATTGTAAATGTTCAAAATTAAAGGGAAAAGCAAAACAAGTATGAGGAGTAAAATGCAACTTAAATGCAATGCAGTCCTACACAACTACCTGCAACAGAGACGTGTCCTAAGTCCTAACCCATTCATTTAACGAGTAGCTAGGACAAAACCACTCCAATTTTATTGCCCTCATCTTTGTTTCTTCCCTCAACCCTGACCACTTCTTATTTCTTCTCTCAGCTTCCCGCCACATTTTTACCACCAAATGTGTATACTACTCGTAGTCTCGTAGTATAGTTGAAAAATATCGTCCCACACATTTATTCTATATGTGTCAATTTTGTCTTCTATGAAGACACACTTTCAACATCGTTTTTAGTATAAAAAATTAACCATTTCCTCCATTGTACTGTTGTTTCTCCCCTCTCTGGCATGGTCTTATACCCCCCTCCGCTCATAAATAAAGACAAAGTGGACTTTTTTATAGAAATTAAGGAAGCTAATTAAATTATTTTAGACTATTTCTATTTATATTTTTTCTCTAAACTAATTAGTTTAACTAATAAATTGATATGCTCTCTCTGGTCCTTATTGTAAGGTACCAACTAACAAGTTTATTTGGTCCTTTTTATAAAGCACCTGCTTGTTCCCAAGGATAATTAATTATTTGTTTCCATATATGTCCCTAATTAATAAGGGTAGTGGGTGAGAGTAATAATTAATATAATATTAGAATTTAGTGCAATTAATAGGGGTAATATTAGAAATCACTTAAATTTTAAGACAACTTTATTGACTTTAACTATTTTTATTGGTTTGTGTGCATTATTAGTTAGTGCCTTATAATAAGGACCAGAGGAAGTATAATCTAAGAATACACAACATATGATATAATTGAATAACTTATGCAGCTTCCTTAGCCTCTCCAAAAAAAGAATTAACTATGTGTTATATTTAGAAGTGGAAAGAGTAATATTTAGTCATGACAATAAAGGAAGCAGTTGGTGTAGAAGAGGAAGGTCCCATTGATAAAGGAATAGTCGTACATCAGACAACTCAATGCTCACTCTCTCTCATCTAATTCACAGTGATGTATCATTTCCCATTACTGCATTACACACACCTTAGTTTCAAACACAATCCCCAACTAAACGTCCATCAACATGCACTTCTAAGCACCAAACTCAACTCAACTCAACTCAACGTGGCTCTCTTTTCACTAGTGAGTTGAGAGTTGTGACAGTTTATGAGTTAATGCATATTATGTGTTCATAAAGCAAAGGACATTACAGTTACTCAGCTTGAAGATTGTAGGACTCTGGAGAGATCAGCTATACAACCACGTCCCTACACATAGAGTAGCTCACCAAACGTGATTTTTTAAGGTTCGAATTCCTGACATTGTTATGTGAATAATATTGAGTCCCTTTTATTTGATTCAACCATTGTTGGCCCATGAAGTGTGAGTTTTAGACTTTTAGCTGTCAGAATCTTTGAAATACTCTCGACAATTGCCACATGTTCTGGTTTATTGTCATTATTGAGTACATAACTATCATCCAAAAGAAACCCATGCTTGCGTTTGGATTCTAATTCATTACTGGTTGCGTTTGGATTCCCAGGGAAGCAAATTTAGTCACGGATTGGGTGGCTAAAGCTTTATTGCATATGTCTTGTCCTTTGGATTGGATGCTAAGACCCCCTAGGACTCTACAGAAGCTTTTGGAGAATGACTTGAAACGTTCAGATTTGGATCTTGAATGACTTGTTCTGCTGTTTAATTTTTACTCTGTTTTCAGTATTGTTTGAGTCTACTTCTATGAGATCTTGAATGACTTGCTCTGCTGTTTTGTTTTTACTCTGTTTTCAGTATTGTTTGAGTCTACATCTATGACGTTTTGTTTTGGAACTTTTTCCTTTGTAGTCTCATTTTTCATGGTAATTGAATTTTCTGGTGGCAAAAAGGAAAAGAAACCCAAATGCAAATTGTTTGCTATTCGTGCAGCCCAAATGTTTCTATAGGATCCATCCACCAACAGTAAAAGCCCAATAAAGGACAAAGTGAGAACATTTCATTAAGCTTGGGACTTTTTTTTATCTTTAAGGGTAATGACCATGATAGTAAACACGTAGTTTTTATCTAAAAATAGAAGGAGAATGAAAAATCGTAAAACATAAAATCATAAAATAAAATGGAGTTTTTACCTGCATATGTATATAAAAAAAAATCGAGAAAAGTAAGGTACCTGCCATCATACACACATATACTGATCAATGCAATATCAATAAAAATGTCCAACATTGTCATTGATCAGACCATATTTTTTATATGATTTTACATGATTAAATTAGGATTTTTAATGTATTTTCTAGGACATTATTGTATGATTAAGTACTAAGTTGAGTTAGAAACATTTGTATCGAATTAAGTGTAATTAGGGGTAAAATGATCTTTATTTATTAATTACAGAAAAGGACCTAGATGTTTTTGAAATTTCAGTTCGGCCCCAAAATAGTTTGAAAATTCTCACTTTAGTCCCTCTCTATAACTTTTAAAACTTTTACTTAAGTCCCTTAGTAAACTCTGCGTTTTTTGTAAAAACACAACGTTTTTACGTTTTTACCTTTAATCGCGGCGTTTTTACCTCTGGAGCGTTTTTTCCAACACGAAATACGTTTTGCCCGAAAAAAAAAAACGTAAAATCGGCGTTTTTTGTGTTTAAAGCGCGATTTTGACTACCATGATAATGACTAATGGAGTTGGCTTACCTCCTTTACGGAAAACGTGCGTTGCCATCCGCTGCCCTAGAAGCACTGTCGTTTTGTGCCAAAATGATGACTGGGTCTCTCTAAAAAAATAAATAAAAATTCAAGGTACAGTGGGGTATTAAAAAGATAATTCTGATATAGAAAAAATTCTTCATGATCTTGAAAGATTCTTTTAGGATCATAAAAAAATATTTCAAAATACTGGCTAGTACTAAAAAAATACTTTAGGATACTGATTGCTACTGAAAAAATAATTCATGATCTTAAAAAAATATCCTAAAGTATATTTTTGGTAGCAGTAATTACCTAAAATATTTTTTCAAAATCGTAAAATAATTTTTTTAAGATAATGAATTATTTTTTCAGTACCAGTTAATATCTTGAAATATCCTTTTAGTACCACCCAGTATCTTAAAATATTTTTTTAAAATCCTACAAGATTCTTTCAAGATCATAAAAAAATTTTATCATTCAGAATTATCTTTTTAGTAGCCGGCTGTACTTTATTTATTTATTTTTTTTTAAAGAGATCATGTCATCATCAATGTTTGTGAAACCGGACCGGACCGGCCGGTTCGGACCGGAAACCGGCCAACCGGCCGTGAAACCGGTCCGGTTTAATGAAGAACCGGACTGAACCGGTAAAACCGGTCTGAACCGGTAAAACCGGGGTGAACCGGCCGGTCTAAAGGGTCACCGAGTTGGATTTTTTTTTTTTCATTCCCTCCAATTTGAAAACGACGCCGTTTGCTATCTTTTCTTCTTCTTTTTTTTTCACCGTCGTATGGAAGCCCAAGCAGTGATTGGATATCTTATTTCATTAAAAAAGAAAAAGAAAAAATCATCTGATTTGATTTTTGCGGGATTTTCGATTGTTCCATACCTGTGACTGTCAAACTCAGCTGCTCTCACTCTGTTCGGTGCTCTCCAAGGTTCTCACGCCATCTCTCGTTTCCAAGCTTGATCGACTCTACGTTCTCCCTCTGCCGGCAAGAAATCATCTCCCTCCACGTCCTTCGCCGCCGAGGTTGCAGAGCTTGCGTTGCGACGAAGCTTCGCGTTCGCTGGTAAGGAATCATCCCCCTTAGTGTTTAAATTTTGCTTTTTAGGTTTTTTTGCGTTGGATTTCCTTTTTAGATTTTTTTTTCCCGTTGAAATTTTGCCTCACTGCCGTTAATCTCCATTTTCAAGAGCTTCGTTCATCTCCATTTCGCAGAGTCTCGTTCATCTCCATTTTGCTGAGGTTCAGGTTTATTATTTCTGAACATTTTAGTTTCTTTTTAGTTCTTCATTCTTGGTTCTGATGGTGCTCTGGTTCTACTTGTTTTGTTTTGGATGTCATATTGGTTTAATTTGGGTTTGTTTATTGTTTTCGTGAAGCTGTCGTGGTTGGCTCTGTTTTCGGTTGGCTGTGCTTAATGGTTGGCTCTGGTTATTGTTGGATATTGGCTTTGATTTGCCTTTTAATTTCTATCGTGCTCTACTGCTCTATTGGGTTTGTTTTGGATTGCTGAAGGTCTGATCTGGTTTGCTTTTCGGTCTGTGCCCCTGTGTTTCCTGAAGTTGTTAATGCCAATGGATTCTAATATTAATAATGAAGGTGCCCAGAATACTACCACCCCTAATCCTCCCGAGTCTAGTAATCCTCCCACACAATCTAGTTTTAAAAAAACTGATCCTGCTTGGGAATATGTATCTCTTAAGAAAGAGGGGAAAGTAAATGTATTTACTTGCCTATTATGTGGTTCAAGTTATAGGGGAGGAGGAATAAATAGGTTGAAACAACATTTAGCTGGTGTTAGTGGTCAAGTTTCTTCTTGTAAAAAAGTTACTCATGACGTACGTGCAAGAATGAAAGCATCATTGGTAGAAGGGTCAAAGAAAAATCCTGTTCTTAAAGATAATGTAGATGAAGAAAATGTAGCTACAGAAAGTGTAGAACCAATTGTATCAAAGAGGAAAGCGCCTAACACTGTGGGGGTTGAAAATTATTTTGCACCTAGGACAACTCATGGTGCTCAACCAAGCATCAAGAGTGCTTGGGCAAGTCAAGAAGCTCAACATAATGCGAAAAAAGCTTTTGCTCAATGGGCTTATACAAATTGCATTCCATTTAATGCATTGACTTGTCCGTTATTTCAAAAAGCCATCGACGCTGCCACTGCAATTGGGCCTGGATTTAAGGTCCCTAGTTACTATGAGTATAGAGTTAGCTTGTTGAGTGATTGCAAAAAAGAATGCCAACTTCTAATTGATAGCCATCGAGCAAAATGGAAAGAAAATGGTTGCACGCTCATGGCTGATGGTTGGACGGATGTCAGACAACGAACTTTGATTAATTTTTTAGTCTATTCTGTACATGGCATGGTTTTTGTGAAATCAGTTGATGCCTCATATTTAATTAAAGATGCCAATACACTATTCTCATTGTTTAGAGAAGTCATTGAGTGGGTGGGTCCAGAAAATATTGTCCACGTTGTGACCGACAATGCTGCGAACTATGTAGCTTGTGGTAGATTGATAAAGGAGAGATACAAAACCATCTATTGGTCACCTTGTGCTGCTCACTGTTTAAATCTGATTTTGAAAGATATTGCATCAATGCCTCATGTTTCAGACCTTGCGAAAAAGGCATCCAAAATCACTGTGTTCACTTATAACCATTTGATCTTCTTGTCATGGCTAAGAAACAGATCTGGTTGGAAGGAAATTGTGCGTCCTGGTGCTACAAGATTTGCCACCACATTTATCACTCTTCATAGCATATATTCTCACAAGCATGACTTACAAGCTTTGGCTATTGATCAGCATTTTTTGCAGCATAAGTTAGCATCCACTGAAGCCGGAAAAACTTTCAGTGCAATTGTTCTAGATAACCGGTTTTGGGGCGATTGCTTTCAAATTGTGAGACTTGTGTCTCCATTGATCAAATTGTTGAGAATTGTTGATTCAGATGAGAAGCCTTCAATGCCATATGTCTATGAAGGCATGCAGAGGGCTAAAAATGTGATCAAGGACGTCTTTCAAAAGAAAAAGGAACTATACAAGCCTTATACAAATATTATCCAAAGTCGTTGGGATAGGCATTTGAAAACTGAACTTCATGCAGCGGCGTATTTGTTGAATCCTGCTTTTTTGTATAGTCCTGATTTTGTCAGAAAGCATCGATGTATGGAAGCTGTGATTGATTTGTTTGAGGCGAACTCATCTGACGATGATGATTATTATGTAACAATGATGAAGCAAATCGGTGTATACCGCGAACGGAAAGAATCTTTTGCTAAAGTTTCATGTGAAAAAACAGCTCGTACACTAGTCCCACGTAAGTACATTGACTTTCATATTCAAAAGCACATATTGAGATATCTGACATTAATAATACATACTAAATGTCTTTTATTTTATTTTGCAGATGATTGGTGGTTGTACTATGGAGGTGCAGTACCTCAATTGCAAAAAATTGCTTTACGCATTCTTAGTCAAACTTCTACTTCTTCTGGATGTGAAAGAAACTGGAGCTTGTTTGAGCGTATTCATACTAAAAGAAGAAATAGATAGGAGCATCAAAGGCTAAATGATTTGGTTTTCACTAACTACAATTTGAGGTTAAAGTTTAGGTAAACTTGACTTTTAATTACTTGTTTTATAGTTTTATACAATTATTACATATAGATATATACACACTTTATTAATGTTGGTATTCTATCATGTTGGCATTATAGGAATCAATTGAAAAAGAAGAAAGACAATTATGATCCCATTGATTATGAATCAATTGATAAAGTTGACTTTTGGGTGGTTGAGGAAGATTCAACTCCTGAATTTGATGATGTAGATGCAACAAATCTTCAACTTGAACAAATGGCAAGGGATTTTGGAGGTTCCTAACTATCTCTTCTATTATATAAGATTATATTCCTACACAAAATAATATAGCCATGTCTTCACATATGTATTAATAATTCTATTCGTTTCATGTATAGGTGATGATGATTTTAGTATTGCGCCTCCATCTTTACATGATGATCATGTCGCTTCTAGTGCCTTTACTTTTCCTCCTACAGCTCCACCTCCTGATGTCTCAATACCTAGAGAGTTGAATGATGTTAATGCTGATTACAATGATGATGATTATTAGTTTATCAAAGGTGAGAATATTTTGTCATCATATACTTATTTTTGATATTTTGCTACTATGAATATTTTGTCTCAAATGTAGGTTGTAAAGAAAATTCAAAATTGTTGAGGATGATATCTGAGTATGTCACAAGTATTAGAGTATGTGATTATTTTGCTACTGATCCAAAGTATTGAAATGATATATAATATGTCAAATTTAGGTTAGTGTAATGAGAAATTAAATATTTTCCATTTTTTTATACCTCACCGGTCCAGGCCCGGGTTGACTCCGGGCTGACTCCGGCCTGACCCACTAACCCTTAACCCAGTACCCCGACCGGTTCAGTGACCGGTCCGGGTTTCAGAACCTTGCTTATAACTGAGCCAGGTTCTAGCCGGAAAATATTTTTTTAAAAAAAAAAACTCCGAACCTAACTCCGTTACTCAAATACACCGGCCTAGCCAGACTTTTTGGAGTAACTTAGTTAACTTCAGAACCGTCTGCTCTGATACCAAAAATGTAACATCCCAATTTTCTAAAGTGTTTTTCGAAATAGTTCGATCAGAATTTGAAAAGATTTAATCAGAGTAGAGCATCGGAATAGTCGTGAAACGAGTAACTGATAAAACATTCATTTAAGGTGCATCAGTCTTCTGTTACAGTCATCCAAGAGTCGAATATTCAGAAAAATAGAAATAAAGATTTTAAAAGAAAACTCCTTTTCTGCCTCTTCACGCCACCTGCTTACCCTTCTCCTTGGATTGTCCTCCTGAGGATCCTGGGGCTAAAGCAAGAGCTGAGGTTCAAATTACCATTGAACCTCAGGTAACGGTTAACCTCATGCTTATGTATCAAATATGAATGACAGATATCCATGGCAAAAACAGTAATAATCACATACAATACATTCATAATCAAATAATAACATAACACAGCCACTGCAATATGCATGTTATTATAGTCTGCACTATTCACCAGTGCCACGGTGTACATCCGTGTCCTCAGCGCTAGGAAAACATAACGGCGTTATCAAGACTATAACCCGTATCAAGATGTATGTGTATGATCAATTTTCAAAAACAATAACTCAGACTATCTATCACATATAAGCATACCATAAGCATCAGAGTTAGTGTTACAATACGCGTCCGTACCTTCGTTGATGATGTTTAGGTACGTTTGACTAAAACGGTACTTCTAACGGAAAACAGCGGTACAAGTTCACAGATACCCTATAGGAACAATATCACATTTATCAGTGGCCATCAACTTTGCAATACTTGTGGAATTCTACGTTGAAGATTTACTATTCATGTGAATAGTATTCACTATTCATGTGAATAGTACCAGTAAAAATATTTTTACCGTGACGGTAAATAATTTTTACTGTTTGGTAAATAGTATTTACTGTATTGGTAAATAACATTACTGCCCAAGAATAATTCTTTTCTGATGTGACAGATCAGACTAAGCTGCAGCCACAGAGCATACTCAGAAAAAAAAACTCTATCTGGCATTTCTACTATAATTACCAAAAGAAACTACCAAATCTTAAGACTAGAGACCAAAGAACTTACCCTTGAAGTTCTTACTCCTTCTCTTCAGCTCCGAAAACTTTACTCTAAATTCTCCCTCTAAACTCTAAGAATTCTCTCTCTTCTATTAAACTCGACCGTTGTGATCTGAGTTTGGTGTGAAGAAAATGAAGAAGTGAGGCCTCTATTTATAGTGTTGGAAAATGGGTCCTTAAGTGTAATTTCTTGTTTTTGGGTCATTTTTCGTAATTTCCAAAAATATTAAAAAAATATTAAAAAGTTCACGGGTGTGCTATGCGCCTCTTTTTTTTTTTTTTTTTTTTTGCAAATAGTATTTTTTTACTGATAAAATTTCTGTTCGGTGTTCTGACCGCGTGATCTTTTGCAAATTCTCAAAAATTCGGAAGCACAGCCCTGAAGCTCTATTCTTCCTCTTTAAAAATATCTGGGTCAACTGAATTTTTGACCTCATTCAGGGTATTTCGTAATCTGTCAAAGATTTTAAGTTGGACACTGCCGGTAACAGAAATTACTTCGGGTGACACCATCTTCGAGACAAAAATTCACTGATTCATAATATGTGCAGTTGTTTACTACTTAATTCAAGGATTTTGAGTTATGATTTATTTTCTACCGGTTCTACTATCTGTCCTGATTCAAAATATCGGTTTCGACCTATCTCAATAATCATTCCGCCGATTTCGGAAATGACTTCGGAAATAACCCACTCTGAGATAAAAATTCACTTGTTTATAATATGTCCTTACCTAAGAAACCTAGTTCACGGATTATTGGAAATAATTCTATTTCTATTATTTCCCAAAATATAAGATAATATATTACAATAATATTATATTATTGAGTGGGTCCCGCGTCAAATTATTTTCACACTCACGGGTTTTCTGTCGACAGAGGGAAATTATTTGGCCGTGGGTCCCACGTGAATAGTATATACCTAATTAAATACGTATTTATAAATAGTAAATACGTATTTATGAATAGTAAATACGTATATATGAATAGTAAATACTATTCACGCCAAACCAAATACCAATTCAAAATTCACCAATATACCATATTTAAGAAAAATACAAATTTTGGGGTATTATAGCCATTGTTGCTACTTGTAATTCAATTTGTGCTGCCATTTTAATGGACGCACCACGGCACCAGAGTTAATGAACACAGCTAAGCCAAAAATTTTAGACATCATCCTACTGAAAATATATCAAAAGTTTGGGCGAAAATTAAACTTCTACCACTCTTATCTTTTTAAAAGTTCAGTCAGTTAAATATATTTTGTCCAAAATATAAGTTGACTTGAGAGTCATTAATGTTTGTTATCTAATTTTATCCCAAGAAAATAAGCGAGAAAAAAAAAAGTACCAATTAACATCTTTTTTAAATACTCATTAAATAAGGACAAATTGAAAGTGTTGATCAATTTAAAACATAGTAAATGCCTAAACTTTTATAAGGATAGGAGTGATATGTGTGTGTAATGGGCGAGGTTGTCAAACTTGTTAGTTTAACCAAATTCATGACAGTAACGTAAATTCGTATAGTAAACTTGAATCGTATACTCATAAGAGTTTATTTTTATTATTAAATAGGTATTACTAGTATATAATTAAATTATTAAAATATAAGAATGACAACAATTTGATTTAAATATATTTTAAATCTAAATAATTGAAATTAAATCCAGCAGCATTTATAATTTATTATATATAATAAAGAAGTTTCTAACAAATTTATATATAAAGTTACTAAGTATTCATATTACATGCTTTTTAGGTGCTTGTCCCTCTAATTAGAAGGTTGAAACATTTTTTTAAAAATCTTTTATATATTTTATTTATTTAGATTAAACTATATGTTGCATCGTGAAATTTTTTTTTGCACCCAATATCTCAAATTAATTAATTTTCATAATACTGGTGTTACAAGGAAAATATTTCTAAATATAAGATTAAAAATTAATTAATTTGAGATATTGGGTGAAAAAAAAATTTCAGGATGCAACATATAGTTTAATCTAAATAAATAGAATATATAAAAAAAATTTAAAGAAAAATCAACCCTCTAATTAGGGACAAACACCTAAAAAGCATGTAAGGGAGAAGAATGAAATGTAAACTTGTTTTTTAAGTTAGAAACATAAAAATAGCAAACTCGTTGTATAGATTTGTGAGTTTAACCGAGTTTATAAATGACACGAGTTAACCAGTGACTCAACTCGTGTTTGTGAACTAGAAACGTAAAAACGGTAAACTCGAAATACGAGTTTGACAAAAAATGATTATAAAATTTACTCAGGCAACATACAAAAATAAATCATGGGTCATTGTTCGATATTAATAATGGGTTGTTCAATTTTTTATAGGGATGAGTATAGAACCCAAAACCCGGTGAGCTCGCCCATAGCCGAGTGTAATTGGGCCATTTTGAGCCCGCCCAAAAAAACCCATAATGGGTTGGGTTAGAACCCGTTTATTTAAGAATTAAATGGGCGGGCTATGGGCACACCTTCGGGTTGCCCATAACCCGCCCATTTAGTTTTATTTATTTTTAATTAACTACCTTGCTGTGACATTGATTCACTCCTTCAAACCCTAATAGCCAATTAGCCGTCACGCCAGTCTCTCTAGATACAAGATTTGCCGCGTTTGTTTTCTTCATTCCCAGAAAAAGAACCAGAGAGCAAGGTAAGGCTCTACCTTTTTTTTTTCCCCTTCAATTGGATATTCAAATACTTTAGATTCACTCTTCTCTTCAGTCCTGCTACTACTGTTTTCCATTTTTCTTTTTACCCTCGTTTTATTTACTAGTGTTATTCCAAAAAAACAAAACTAACTTTTTCCATATACCTACAAAACAATTTCTCCTTTCTCCCTCCAAATTTGCGTGGATCTCTGGACAATTTTCCTAGCGATTTGAATATGTAGGGTTTGACCATAGAATTGTTTCTTCTCATTTAAATCATCCTCTCCTAACACATCATGCACCGACTAATCAAAATATATTATATTCCAACACAAATGTAATATATAATTTTATTCAATTATTTAAATTATTTTCGTCAACAATTATCTAGACCAAGTTAAAAGATATATTCACCATCATTGTCATGCCTTCTAGGCATCCAATTTTATTTTGAATTGATTGGAATAAGTGAAACATGTCAATCCCAATCCTTTTTATTATATATGTGTTTGATAGTAATCGATGATGCATATGCTCTCTACCGTTTAATTAATTAATTATTCTCGAATGGTTTTCACTGTGTTATGTTGTGAATCACGATACTCATGAACATCATTAACACAAGCCGTCACATATATAACACAACCACTGAATATTTGATATGTGTGTATTGAGGTATCAAGAAAATAAAGGAATTGGATATGAATGATTGTAAAATATATACTAGCAATTTATACCATCCGATGGTGATCGTGTTTAATTATTTTTTCCTCTACATTTTTGTATTTAATATTTATGCTTTCCTATTTTCATATTGAATCATTTATAGTATTGTTAAGTTTGATTTGGTTTAAATTGGCAAATAAGTATGTCCCAATCTCAACTGGAAAATACTGAAGCTACCACTACTGGAGGGGCCACTGAAAATATAACTACGGCCACATCATTAGCACTGCCACCTGCTCCTAATGAAAATCAAAAAAATAATGAAGGAGAGAAACAAGCAGCTGAAACACAACCTGCTAAGAGAAAAAGGAGGACAACATCTGATGCCTGGCAGCATTTCAAAAGGTTGCCACTAACCCAAACAAAAGGTAAACATCGGGCATAGTGTAACCATTGTGGTAGAGATTTTGCAAGTCATCCTACAGGTTGTGGCACTACACAATTGTTGCGGCATTTGGAAAAGTGTCCAAAGAATCCCAACAAAGCTAGCAGCTCACAAAGTTTGTTTTCAATTACTTCTGGTAAAACTTTGACTCATCACTTATTTAGCCAGGAGAGATGCAGAAAGGCTATTGCAAAATTCCTCATAAAGGATGAGTTGTCTTTCCGAACAGTGGAAGGGGAGGGTTTTAAAGAATTATTGCAAGAGGTTGAACCTAGATTTCAAATGCCCTCACGTTGGACAATTGCTAAGGATTGCTACAAAATTTATTTAGAAGAAGCAAAATGTTTGAGAAAATATTTCAAGCGATCTAAAGTACGTGTGTCTCTTACTACAGATTGTTGGACTTCAATTCAAAATTCAAACTACATGTGTTTAACTGCTCATTGGGTTGATGAGAAGTGGACTTTGCAAAAAAGAATTTTGAATTTTTGTGTGATTGAAAATCATAAAGGGGAAACAATTGGCAAGAAAATTGAGGATTGCTTATTCAAGTGGGGCATAGACAAGGTCTTCACTATAACTGTTGATAATGCTTCCTCAAATGATTCTGCAATTGTACATTTGAAAAAATGTTTAAGGGGTTGGAATGGTCTAGTATGTGATGGAGAGTTTTTACAGATGCGGTGTGCTGCACATATTTTGAATTTGATTGTCTCCGAAGGTCTTAAGGAAATAAATAGGTCCATTGAGCTCATTCGACATGCGGTTAAATATGTTAGATCTTCTCCAGCAAGGGAGACCAAATTTAAAGAGCTTGCTGAAAAAGTAAGAGTTGAATCAAAAAGTCTCCTTAGTTTGGATTGTCCCACAAGGTACTTAAAATACTTGCTTATTTCCTTTCTAGCTTCTATTTTGAATCGGATTTCACATAATATGTTTAATCAAATTTCTATTTTGAAATAATATGCTTGTTCATGCTGTTAATTTGCAAAGTATTTTATAATATGCTGTTAATCATATTTCAAACAAAATTCATAATATGTTGTTGATGCTGTTTATAATACTTGTTAGGTGGAATTCGACTTACCTTATGTTGGATAGTGCTGTTAAGTTCATTAAAGTCTTCACAAGGATGGAAGAAGAAGAAGATCAAGATTACATAGATTACTTCAAAAAGAAAGTTAAGTTAGATTCAAATTCAACTCGCTTTGATGATGGTATATTTGATCATGATGATGATATCATTGACACAACTACAATGACTACAGTTGAGGCTCCAAGTACATATGATTGGACTGTTGCAAAGGAGTTCCTTGTATTTTTGAAGTTGTTCTACACCTTGACTCTGAAATTTTCTGAATCAAATTTTGTGACAACAAGCACATGTTTTCAGCATATTGTTGCAATTCAAACCCATCTTAATTCAAGTGCAGCTAGTTCCCACTCTCTCTTAGGTGACTTGGCAAGAAGAATGCAAACAAAGTACGATAAGTATTGGGGAAAAGCAGAGAAAATGAATCTATTATTGGTGGTTGCAGTGATATTAGACCCTAGATACAAGATGACATATGTCAAGATTGCTTTTGAAAACATTTTTCCAGAATCTACAAAGCGTGAATTTATGTTGAAGAGGATTATGGATGTCTTGTATCGTTTGTATGATCATTATTCACCAAATGTCATGACTAATGAAGCTTCTGGATCTCAACCAAGAATGGAGCAAGGGGATATCAGTGGTGGTGGGAGTAATGTGTTGACTCCAGAAGTTGAACTTGAAATGACCTTGTCATCTTTTGATGCTACATTCTAGAAATTCTTAGCTACTGCAGACTCTACATGTAATGTAGAGAAAATTTCAGAAGTGGATGAATATATTCAAACTGAATTAGTTGGCTTTCGTGATCCAAAATTTGATGTTTTGGCATGGTGGAGAGTGAATGCTTCCAAGTATCAAGTTCTAAGTCTATTGGCACATGATTTGTTGGCTATACCAGTCTCTACGGTATCTTCAGAATCAGCTTTTAGTACTGGGGGTCGGATACTAGATTCTTTCAGGAGCTCCTTATCTTCAAAGATGGTTGAAGCACTCGTATGTGCTCAAAATTGGCTATTCAAGACAACCCCTAAATTTAAAGACCTTGATATTGATAATTTTGATGAGAGTGCAAGTGTTGTTACTGGTATTTTCAATAACATTCTCAATTTTGTTTTCATTTTTTTTTATTTCATATTAGATTATTAATGAATATGTTTTCTTTTCATTTATTTTGCAGAGGAAGATTTAGCGTCTAGAGCTACAGCCCCTTCCTCAAGTGAATCTAAAGATGATGGTGAAGATTGAAGCATGCAAATTCAATGGAAGCATGTCATTTTGTTAATCTTTGAACTTTAGTTGTCATGTTTTAATTTAAAAGTTGGAGTTTGAAAATCAAAATTATGTTATAATAGTACTTCTCTAAATTTATGTTATTTTATGTGAATTTTTATTATTGAACATTGAAAATTCAAATTCCAGAATTTAGAATGATGAATTTAGATGGATCCTTAATACTTATATATGTTTTTTTCAAAGTAAATAAACAAATCAAATATTAATGGGTTACCCAAAACCCGGTCAGCCCGCCCATTTAAATGCTAGCCCATTTACACGGGTTTAAATGGGTTGAGGTATGGGTATGAGCTAATCCATACCCATATAAAGTTAACTGAGCGGGCTATGGGTTAAGGCATGGGTTACCTAACCCGCCCATTACTCTGCCCTAATTTTTTATTTGACTGTTGATGACATTAAAATATTGTGCAAATAAAAGATTTAAGATGCTATTTACTACTTGGCAACCCGAAAAACTGAAAGCAAAATGATTCCTTACGAGGCAAATATTACTAAAAGCCAACACTAACAACTTGCTTGTTTGTTCGGGCAAAAAAATAAGGGAAAATTCGTTTGAGGGCCCTTATTGAGCAATTAATTCTAAAAAAGGCCCACAAAATTTGAAAATACGGAAAAAGGCCCTGAAATTCTGACAATACCCAAAAAGGCTCAAAGATTCTGACAGGGGCTGATATAGTTGTTAATGGGGCTGATATAGTTGTTAACGGGGGGCTGATATAGTTGTTAACCGGGCTGATTTAGTTGTTAAATTTAACAACTAAATCAGCCCGGTTAACAACTATATCAGCCCCTCACTAACAACTATATCAGCCCCATTAACAACTCCGTCAGAATCTTTGGGCCTTTTTGGGTATTGTCAGAATTTCAGGGCTTTTTTCCGTATTTTCAGATTTTGTGGGCCTTTTCTGGAATTAATTGCCCAATAGGGGCCCTCAAACGAATTTTCCCAAAAAACAATTTGCTTGTTTGGGATCATTTATGGGTCTTAAAAATATTTATTCATGTAAATTGAGATAAAATTCATTTTACATATTTATTTTGTATACTTTAAATCACTATTAAAAAAATACTTTTAAAAACTTCAATTGCTATTTCAAACGAGTTATCACTTACCACTACAATTTATGAAGAAAAATTTAAAACAAATTTACCCTTTCATCTTAAAAAGAGTGATTTTTAAAAATCTTTTTATTTATCTCACTTGGACTCTTTTGTTGTAATTAATTAAAAAGGGGGAAAAATCAAACCGTGTTCTATTTAGATACAAAATCTATAAAACACAGTTAGTTTAAATTAGTTAAATAATAACTAAAAATAGAATGCAAGCATGTCTGTGTGTGTGTGTCAACAAAAGGGAAAAAGGCTGAATTAGTTAAATAAATAAATTTGGGCATCATTTTCCTGCAAACGCAAGTTACATTTGAAAGCAACAGCTACATTATTAGTGATTTTATCTCTGGGAGTGGACGACAACCTACCTTCGTCGTTTTCTCCTCCATACAATTGGACATTGTGAACGTCTCAAGCGCTTCCCTTCATCAACAGTACTAATTACTAAATAAGTAAATGTGTATGAGCATGATAATTAGCATATAAAGTCTTATGCCATATTCATATATTTAAATTATATAATAATTTGAATAATTATTAGACATACAAGGGCTTTTAATCAAGAATTTTATAAAATATGATTCAATGAACTAGAATGTACTAAGTTTTATATCACTCACAAAACTAGCTTGTGTCAAATTGTTTATATTTATTAAGTCAAAATTTATAATAATCACATTTGTTATTTTATTATTATTAGTTGTTAAAATGCGTATATATATTACATACCTGTAAACTAAATCTACCCATGCATAAACATTAATAAAAATTTGCATAATCTTTTATAATGTAAATTAGATTTTGTAAATGTTTATAAAAATACTAGTTATTTTATTATTGATAGTTGTTAAAATTATAATTTATATATTTTTACATTGACACTTGTTATTTTAATTGTTAAAATGCATATGTTGTATACTTGTAAATTTATTTTTGAACTTGACCTAATAATATAAACGGATTGAATGAAGTTTTATCTTTATACCGCTAAATCATTAATTACCTCATAATGTTTGTATAATATAAAACAGCATACTTAAAAACAATTTGTTTCATAGTTTCAGTCTAACTATAAAACAAAATGTTTTTAACTATATCGTTTCATAATGACCTATAAGATTATGTGTAGTATAAGTTTTGATGATAATAAATACTAATTATAAGAGCTAGTTGACTTTTTTGTAGAAATTAAGGAAGCTAACTAAATTACTTTAGAGTATTTTTATTTTTATTTTTTTCTTTAAATTAATTAATTTAACTAATAAACTAATATATAATCTAAAGATACACAATATATGAAATGATTAAGTAACTTATTTATCTTCTTTAATCTCTCCAAAGAAAGTCAACTAGCTCTTATAATTAGGACCGGAGGTAGTAGTATGTTTTATATTAAAGTTTGAAAGGAGTATTATATATCGAAAAGCACTGAAACTCAATTATATTAACTTCTTTTATATTAATCATCATCAAAATTTATACTACTCATAATCTTATAGTTCATTATGTTCATATAATTATAGTCATATATAATATTAATTTTATAATTTAAAGGGTTAATGTACAATTTTACCAATAAAGTTTTTTCGAGCTGTGTTGGGTACAAATAAGCTTTGGAATTAGCAAAAATAACAATAAGAAAATTTAACATGGTATAAATTCACAAAAACTATTAAATTTAATTAAATGTGTGTTAGGTGATTGCTGTCTGGTCAAATTTAATAGATTTAGTGAATTTATACCTTTTTAAATTGTTTATTATTATTTTTACTCGTTTTAAAATTTATTTATACTAGACGCCCATAAAAAAAATTATTAGTAAGATTTCACCTTAACCCTAATTTAAATTACAATTCATGTATAATTAATCATATACACACATATAATTTTTATTTATTTTTTTAATACATTTGTTTCCACTTTTTTTTTTTGTTTTTTTAAACCTGCATAGCGCACACGATTGGTTTGTTGAATTCCAAAAAGAAGAAAGAGTCAGAGTGGGGCACCGAATTCTGAATTTAAAGGGTGGTTTTGGTAAATTCACAGCCTCATGCAAGAAATAAAAACGCGCCTCGGTAACCCTCATCTCATCCTTATTTCTTTCTTCCCCTTCTACCTCTCTCTCCCTCTGTAACTAAACACCCCCCACTTCACCCAACTCACCATAAAACGGCCCTCGCACTCTCACGCACACAACACAATGGGATCAGAAGCTGATTGCAACCACCAAGTCTATTCTCCGTCGAAGCTTTCCATGTTAATCTCCAGGCCTATCAAACAGCCGGAGGCGGAGCCTCTTCCTCCGCCGACCACCGCCGTGTCGATTCCCTTCCAGTGGGAGGAAGCTCCGGGGAAGCCCAGGCTCTGCCACACCCGATCGGAGCCAGATGGATGTGGGAGAAGAGCCCTGGACCTGCCTCCGAGGCTGGTATTTCCGGAGGCCAAGGTCTCCTCCAACGTCCACTCACCGACGACGGTGTTGGATGGGCCGTACGTGGGCCGGGCTGTGTCCTTCACGACGTCGTATAGGAGCCCCCGTATGGTGGGGAAGGACCAGTGGAATGGCAATTTTGGGTCTAGCCGGTGGAGCAGTTCCAAGAACAGGAGGCATGAGTTTGGGGGCAGTATCGACTTTTCAAGTGGTTTTACCTTTTGGGACGACCGTGGCTTTGAGGCCAGTACTACTTCTAAGGCTAAGATCGCTAAGGTTGGAAGAAGAGGAAGCTTATTCGGCCTCTCTCATTCAAGATCGCATTTGTGGGTATGTGTCCTTTTCAGTCTGATCTTTTGTTTAATCTGAACAAAACTAAGCAGATATGCAAAACCCTGAAATTAATCCTGTTTAGTCTATATCATTGAGTCCTTTGGCCTTTTATGCAAGTTTTTCTCTGTTGTTTATTTCATTTAGATTTAGTTGTTTTGGGTTAATTAATCAGGCAATTAACTTTTCCGAAGGATGAAAGCTGAGAAATGAGAATGCTCTTCTTATTCGTCAATTAATTAGTCTACAATATTCAGCACACATGCTTGACTTTGAAGCTGAAATAATGAAGTGGCGTTCAGATTCTTTTTGAAACATTATTTTACTTCTTAAGGACATGGCTATTCGCTTTTGTCTGCAAATTATTATCTCCTTTTTATTTGTTCTGTACAAGACATACCTATCCGATCCAGCATACGCGCACGCACACATATATACCTGGCAAGTAGCATCGAAGTGGAATATGCGTAATTGAACAAAATGCTTGAAACAGTCAGAAGGAAAAGATCATGTTTGACTACTGGTTTTGCTTTCTGCGGTGGCCAAAAAGGAGCCACCAGGAGGCGATGATCAAAAGTTTTTCTGTCTTGTTCTTTTTTTTAGGGGAAGTTTCTCACACAACAATTGACATAGAGTTCTTTTTTCTATGATTGATTTGACATAGACTTGGAATCAGTGATCTTGCTGTTCTGGCTACGAAATATATATATATATATAGGTTTAAAGTGCCGAAAAGCTGGACTTTAGTGTTGAGCGAGTAGGATGATATTTGCTTTTAAGATGCGTATTATGACTTGTGAAAGAGTTAGTAAAGGGTCTAATCCAAGTAATTTTATGGATACAGGGAAGCATTTATGAGAGCTTGAAGCAAGTGGTCCCATGGAAGCGCAAGCAAGAAAAGCAGAGGAAATGGGATCTCAGAAGAAACTGATGACACTTTACCATATTCACTCAAGTTCTCTCCTAAATCCCCACCTTTTTAATTGTACAGGAGGAGGAATTCTGAGCAAAAAAACAGGAGGAGGAATATGCAAAGATGACCAGTTCCTTTGCTCTACGTATACATAAAAAGACACTTCCACTACAAAAGTGAACTACGTTGTCATATATATATATATATATTTATGTGACAAATAATGTAATACTAGTTAAAGTATATTGTTTGTTATTATTTGATCCACTAATGAATGTTAAGGTTGTTTTATTTAATTTATTGTGTGATTATTAATTAAAGCGAATTGAGGGAAACGTGAAATATGCGTCACCAGTAGGGCCAAGGATCTTTGGATGGATTAGAATACTGGAGTGATGATGCGGTGGTCGTTGCATCGATTGAAAAAGGAAAAACGAATTACGTGTGGATGAAGAAAATATCATATGTACATTCATTGACCAATGAATAAACACGTCTTCCTCTAACATTCAACGCGCGGATTTCAAAAGATAATAATTTTAATTTTAATTTTAATTTTTAACCATTTGATGGGGTGTAAAAGTCTTGGCCTTCTTCATGTCCTACTTAACACGGGTTGACTCCTCGACATGAGTCTATCCAAAAGGAAAGTAAACAATGATTTTTTTTTTTAATTTTTTATTAGCCTTGTTTAATTGGTGTTTAATGTGAAAAATGTGAGTTACGAAATAATAAAAAAAATCAAGGTGTGTGTGTTACTATCTCCAGACCTATTTATAATTTGTTTCTTACAAATAAACCCGGTCCACAGGTATGTCAGTATGTGTATTTGTATCAAAAAAATTATTAATTGTATTAATAATTGATATATTAATCACCTTATTTATACATTTTAGTTATGCAAGTGTAATGAGTGAATTTCAGTTTAAAAATAGATGGAAAATAATTATTATATCTATATTGAAAAATAACAATATAAATATTAACTGTTCTTGTTTTCTTGATCCTTTCTCCGTTCCCTATTTTGTCATATACCAGAATTTATTTTTCTTACCAAACTTATTTCGAAGTTGTTGTCGTTATTATTACTACTAGCTAAGGGTGAGGCAATATATTTATTAATATATTGTTATATAAAAAATAGGGGAATAATCAAAATATAAAATTAAATATTTATTAAATATTTTTTAGCTATTGCCCCAATTATTAATTTACAAAATATTGTATAACTATCTTTTCCATTATCCATTTTTCATAATCGCCTTACTTTTTTTTTTAATATATATATTTTAGTGTTTTGAGTCTGCCATTTTTGCTAATGTATCAGCTAGAAAGATGTTTACTACTCTACTTTATATAGTTAAGATTACCATCTTTTTCTTATATAATTAGTAATTATCAGCAATGAAGTGAGTTGACGGTATATTATTCTACCAACACGGCAACATGATTTTTTTCCCTATAGGGAGGATGTTTTTTAAGTGGAAGCAATATTAGAAAAGTCTCAACTGATAAGTGAATAAAAGGATTAGTAAGTGAATCAGTTATCATTAAACAAAAGGATTAACAAGTGAATTAGTTATCATTAACAACTTAGGTGACTTGTCAATGTACTACCTCCGGTCCTAATTATAAGATCTAATTGACTTTCTTTTGAGGGATTAAGAAAGCTAAATAAGTTACTTAATCATTTCATATGTCGTGTATCATTAGATTATATATTAGTTTATTAGTTAAACTAATTAGTTTGAAGAAAAAAATAAAAATAAAAAGTACTCTAAAGTAATTTAATTACCTTTCTTAATCTCTCTAAAAAAATCAACTAGGTCTTATAATTAAAACCGGAGGAGTACTATTTTTCTTCATTGAGACCTAAAAGTCATTCTCCCTTTAAAATATAAACCATATATCCACTTTTGTGAAAGGAAAATAAGGATCCTTATACTTGATCTAATTTTTGTTTTATCCTTTTAGTTTTTTTTTTTTTTTGCCACTTTATCCTTTTGGGTTAGGTTGGGTAAGGTGGGCTTCCATGTTAAAAAATCTCTCTAAAATTTAAATATGTTTATGAAAAATATGTTTATCTGAAATAGAAAATATGTCTATTCTTCCTATTCTAATTGAATGGTAAATAAACGTATTTATTCAACTTTGTCAAATAAAGATTATATATATATATATATATTAAATACAATCATACATACAATTTTGGTAGGGCAACATACTTTGCCTGTGCCCTACCTTGCCCGATATTTGGTTCGGTTCAAAGATGCCCAAATAATTTAAGGGATGATTTTTAGGGTCAGGCTGAGTGCTTTTTTTAACCAGGTTCAAGTGGGCATTGCAAGCATTTAAGCCTCATAAACACCCTTAATAAAAAGTGTGGCTGAAAAAAAGGCTTTTAAACATCCAACGGAGCCGAGTTTAATAGAAGGAGTTAGTCTCTTATGACAAACCAAAATTCAAATCTTTATTAGAAAATAGACTATACGTCCACATTTACTCAGGTAATGTGATACCTTTACTAGAAGGAGTTTAATATGATACCTTTACTTAGCAGGGAATGAAAAAAAGGCCTTTGAACGTCTTAATGTCAATGTTCATGATCAAAAAAAAAAAAAAAAAACGTCTTGATGTCAAGTGTCACTCAGGTAAGTCTGCACAGATTTAAATTTTTGTGCAAAGCACACGTGTGTGGATATTATTAATCGAAGGACGACCAAAGTCACCCTAAAACACATCCGGATACAAGAAAGTGTAATAATGAATCTAGCGTGTGCAAGCGATAGACATTAAAAGATGTATGTACAAGTCACTTTCTTTGACGATCGCGCATCCTCTTAAATGATAGCTTGAAATTCAATTTGATTCAGTCCAGTTTTGGCTTTTTATTTAGATGTTGGAGTTTCCTGTTCAGTACGTTGCATACGAAATAAGCAGTTTTCTCATCCAAACGTATCTGCCTCATCCATCGCCATTGACTTGTTCACTCCTCCGTATCTACAGGGTTCTTTACGTTCATCTCATTCATTATTCCACCTCCCAAATGAAATGGTCAAACTCATTCGCGTTGAATATATATATATATACATACATACATGTATATTGTGATAATTTCCTCCTCATCTTCCTCATGATTCTGATATTTTAATTAGGCTCATACTTTATTGTAGTACTATTTGTTTAGTCCAATATACAAAAGTTGAAGTATGTTTTCGTTCCCCTTTCCTCAAGAGAGTCAACGATTCAATCATCATTCTCTTACGAACACGCCAACACGAATGAAAAATGCTTCTCCCATTAGTCTCCCCAAACTCCAATGCTTTTTCCTCCAAATTGACACAACAGAAAACCCACAAAAGCTGTGCGTCAAATATTGTTGGTTAGAAGGTGCATCCACACAAACAAACAACCAAGGAATTCAACATGTAAAAATTATTACTTATGTATGAAACATCGGGCTTAGTTTTATACAACAGCAATTTCCACCAAAGTAGCAAAGGTTGTTGCAGAAAGTGTCTGTTAATGTAGCTGCAAAAATATTCTAATGCTTGTTGAGTACTTCCTGATGATTACTTGCATGACCAAAGGACAAATACATGTGTTGACTATAAGAAACACCATAAGATGCAGGGTATTAAGAATTCCTCCAATGTAAGAAACTTGTTTGCACAGTAACATGCATGTATATCCATGAGAAATCCATCACGCTTAGTCAAAAACATGGGCACAACGCAACTGTCTAAACCAGAAAACGGAAACGCCAGATACAATACGGCGGAAATTAAAGCTTCATGCCCATCAGTTATATTCTTACCTAACCCAAAGTCATCTAATAGAGTCCAAAACATCATATAGCAGTTCAGTACTGTTCTATACAACTAAACTAGTCTAACATTCACTATATCCTTCATTTTTCTTTGAGATTCTGCACACACATGATCTGCTTCAAGCTATTTAGGCCTGGGTTTGAAGTGCCAAAAATCTTCTCCTTTTGTAATTGGCTTTGAAACATGCTTGCCTAAGCTTCTTAGTTTGCTCACTCAGTTCCACATCAGGCAACTTCTCCATAAGCTTCTTATGATTCTCCAGCATAGCCACCTCCTCTACCAAACCCAGTTCCTGCAACATCATAACACAACAACCCAACACTTCTAATCTGTCTTAATTAAAACGATTAACTAGTAGTTTTCTTAAATACTAAAAATCTACCTTGACATTGTCGATGAGGACCTTCAAGCTCTTGATTTTCCGATGAGGCCACCTTGAAATATTGAGCTCTCTGCATCTTCTTTTAAGCAGGGTCAAACCCACTTTCAGTTGTTTCGCAGCTTGTGTTATGGGAACATCAAAATACTTCCTTATATCGTCTAGTTCCAAATTGGCTGATCTTTTCATTTTGTTATAGTTAATCCTGTTCCTGGTCTCATGATCATCATCTTCTTTAATCGAAGGGGCAATAAACCCACCTCCAATGAACATAGAACTTGAAGATTGGGCCATATGAATCGGAAAAAACTCGCACCGAGAGTGATTGGGCAGAGCAATGGTAAGAGGCTTTTCGTCGATCACAACGTTATCATATAAAGAAAAGAAATTGTTGTAATCAAACCCGGAGAAGTTGGAGCCGAAATTTTCGAGTTCAGCGAACGGGTTGGAGTAAGAAGGTGGGTTGCTTTCATATGGCGGTGGTGGGACCATAAGGTCCATGCCACCTAAACCCATAACAGGTGACATCTTCCATAATCTGCAACATATTTTAACAATACAGCGCTATATAAAAAATACCCAGACAACATATTTTAATGAAGTTCAAAGAATCAAAAATCGGAGAAACGAGCCAGAACAGAGAGGGCTTCGTTTTCACCAGGAAAGCTAAAATTTAAAACTTGAAATGAAGCCATGTATATACTCACGTTTCTTGATGCCAGGTAGGGTTATGGGAGTAGAAGCCATGTGAATATTCGATGTTTGGTAAATCGAGTTCACTCAGGTCGAAGTCCATGTTTGTGGGATAGAAAAGTTGATGTGACTGGGGAGTAAGAAATTGCATAGATATTCAGAGTAGAAGAAAAGTGAGGATTTTATAATGAAGAGAGCGATGATGGGGTTGGAGTTCGTGAAGAAGAAAAAGGGGTTAATGATTTTTCAGTGAGTTTTATATTTTTCAGTGAGAAACGAACGAGAGGGGGAGTGAATTAGCGAGCCAAAGAATTGAATTGCAATTAACGCAGGGGGCTGCACTTGACAACGTTAGCGGGCTGATGGGTTCATGTTGCCTTACCATCATGTCTATGTTCATGCTCATCCATTAAAGAGGATTTAGTAATCTATATTTTGTTTTTATAGTTACTAACATATTTTTTCCTGATAATAAAATACAATGTCTCTAGTTCTAGATGAAGTTGCATCAATTAATTCTCCCATTCATGAATATTTTGTGTTTTACCAATATTTTATAACAAAATACACTTTTTTAAGACTCTGAAATGTATTTCTGGCGGAGGAAAAAAAAAAAACAGAAGGAAGAAGGAGAATAGGGGATAAGTGGGAATTAAAATGAAGAAGTCATTGGAAAAAGGGGAAATTAATTTAATGAGGAGTGAATGAATGGAGATAATGATAATAATGCGTTATATAATAAGGGGAGATGGTTATGAGATGAGTACTAATTAATGTGATGAAATGGTAACTAATTAATGATTATTGACTGCTAATTAACGGTTCCCAACAACATAATTATGATTACTGTTGTTAGCCGTCACAACTGATCAACGTATTCTCCACTTTCCCACCTTTCATTTACTTCTCATTATCACAATTTTCACAACACAGATCTTATCACTGATATGCCAAGTGAGGTATTTAAATATCAATTTTGGATTCTCATTTTCATTCACTGGCACACATTTTTTTAATTCTTCCTTTAATTATACATATCACTTTTACAATTCACCAAGTATGGAGTAATGGAGAATCTAGTGCAGTTGAAGAAATCACATTTTAGTAAAAAAATCTAATGGAGCGAAACGATGTTCATTATTTATACTATTGCAGGGTAAAATCATCTATCTGGATGGTTGTTTCCCAATGCAAAGGAAAAACCTCGTGGTCGTTAAAGAAGGATCATGCATGCTTTTTAAATAAATTTTATTTTAATTAATGTGAATTTAGATAATTAAAATTTAATTATATTCATAAAATCATGTGAAATGCATCGAGAGTATATTGATGGCAATATTTTGAGAGAAGGGAATAATTTGAAGCACGCCACATTTTAAATGTGGGCCATATTTCAGTAGGGATTTAAACCCCAATATACTATGTTATGAGAAATAAACCCCTTCCTTTACCAAAAAAAACCCTTCCTTTACATCCAATCTCCATTAATAGACAAATATTACTACTTACGGATCTTAATATAAAATATAGTTTACAGTAAAAATTATACTACAAGTTAGATTTTATATTAAGAACTGGCTAGTATTATTAAGGTACAGTCTTGAGTAAGATTTTTTTTGTTTTGGGCCTGAAAAAGTTTAGAGGATATTGAAGTGTTTGGGCTTTGTTAGAGAATTGCATAGTTGGGGCACCATTGGAACATGGGCTTTATTAGATAATTGCATATCTGGGCCACCATTGGAATATGCGCTTTTTTCGATAATGACTTTGTTTTTTATATAAAAGAAATAGGCTAAAGCCTAAATTACAAAAAAATAAAATTACATAAGGGGGAAATTAATCCCAAACACTCTTGGGTAACCTAAGATCTCAAAAAAGTAAGACACTCTTTAAGAACACACAACTTAAAAATCCCTGTTTTGGCTAAAGCATCTGCCACTCTATTAGCATCACGCGGTATAGATCTCCACTTAACATGCCAATCCATATTGGCAAGCTCTATGATCCTCACTACCATAAGGCTCACCGGAGAGTGAAGATAGGAGGATATGGTCCCTTTAGGCCCTGATGTCACCCAATTAACGGAGAATACTCTGAGTTTTGTATTCCTCTAAAAAAAAAAAAAAAAAATCGGCGCTAGCATGGATACGGTCCAGTTAAAAACCAGAAAAAAAATAGTGAAGTTACAATAACTAAGCCACATTGAACCAATGAGAGTTGGCATAAATGGTAAGAGATTCAGGACTAGGCCCTTGGGTCGTGGGTTCGATCCTCTCTGCCGTCGCTGGGACTCTTTTGGTAGGCGATCTCGTAAGTCCCCTCTAAGTGCTCATAGAGCCCGGGGCCGTGCTCTGGTCTTGGTGGGGGACTGATGCCAAACCCCTCAAAACTTTTTTATTACCCAAAAAAAAAAAAACTGAGCCGCATCAAACCACTCAGTTCAACTGAACTTAACAGATTTGAAATATTTTAGTTCCGTTTCATCAAATAACACTGTCGAGCCGAAAAAAACCCATGTTTATACCCAAATACTATAAATAATAGCCTGAAAGAGAACTTTCAATTTTATTCCGAGAAATAATAACATGCCTAAAGTACAGAGCTGAACCTGAATATAAAAAAAAATAACCGAAACAAAAAAAGCAAATCGATTGGATTCAGCCTTGGGAAGAACATATTGGGCCTGTTTGGATCAAGCGGTAGCCGAGCGGTGGCGGTGGAAAAGCTCGGCAAGCTCAAAAACGCCGTGGTGGTGCTGTTTGGATCGGCGTTTCAGTGACTGAGCTTTTCCAAGAAAAGCTCAGTACAGAAGCTCACCCTGGGGGCTTTGGCAGCGTCGCGTTGGGGCGTTGAGGAGAGAGATGCGATGAGCAAAGAGAAGAGCCATTCCGTTGAAGAAACAAGAACTACTGTTGGAAGAAAGAAGAAGAACTGTTGGCAAGCGCAACACGTGACTCTTGCTTCAATCAGTTCACAAGGGGAAAAAAAATCCTTTTCATCTCATTGGTCCAGAAAAATATTTTGGAGAAAAAAAGGAAAAAATTGGTAAAAAAAAATAATAATAATAATTTAATTAGTCAAACTAATTATTTGGGTAAAAATAATATTCTAAAATATTTTGAATTAATTTTTTTAATCTCTTTAAAAAAGTCAAATTTGTCTTAAATTCAGGACTAGAAGGAATAATAATTGAAAACATTTTTTGGGGCATAAATATAGTATTCGATAAGATTCATACCCTTTTTAGTTATTTTCCATCTCAAATGACTTTTCAACCGCTAACCCAAACACTCATCAGTTTGGAAAAAAGCCACTTTTGTAAAAGCCAAATGGACAATCCAAACATAAATCACTGGCTTTTTTCCTACCGGGCTTTTAAAAAGTTAGATAGTTTTTAAGCCACTGTTTCTACCGCCAACCCAAACAGACCCATACAAATTGGGAAGAGATTTTACAAAGCGCTTTTGGTTGATTGTTTTCGGTAGTTTTCTTGGGTCAGATAGTTTGCTTAGTAAAGACTTTATTTAGTTAGTGTGTGTGGTTGGAGGGGGAGGGGAGATAAATTTTTTGGGATAGGATATTGTTACTACCATATTTTGTTACTACTAATGTTACTACTACTTTTTATCGTTAGACTAGAATCTCATCTACCTTTATAATTTCTCTCTCCTATTAAGATTTTGATTTAACGGTGGAAAAGTGGTAGTAACAATATCCTATCCCAAATTTTTAACCTCATTTTGACCAAATTACTAATAATTTTTTTCAATATTATATAGCTACACTCTTAATAAAAAAACCTTTTTCTTCTTATTAATAACAATTTGGTAAGAATCCTCTTCCTATCCACTCTTCTTAAATCAAACACATTGTAAGCCTCACTACTTAATACTCCGTCTCATTCTTAGTATGAGATATATTTGGAGATTTATTATGGTTTTAAATATAAGATATATTTATCATTTTTGTCAATCTTTTTATAATTTGTCCCTATGCTTCCTTAACAATAATCAAAGAAGAGAGAAAATGAAGGAATTAAAAAAATAACTACATTGCTTTTAAAAAAATAGATGTCAATAAACTAACTTAAATAAATTTTTCAATATAATCAAACAAGGTAAATATGTCTTATATTAAAAACGAGATGAAGTAGATAAATTTTTCTTTTCTCTTTAAAAAAAAAAAAAAGAAGGAGGAGGAATTTGCATATTGGGGGAGATTCAAGAGTTTCTCGGGGAATGAGATTCCTAAAAAGTCTTAAGAAAGAGATTTAGTCACATAAAAATCTGATAACAACTAAACAAACATGTAATTATAAGTTTCAATATAAAAAATTATCGTGCTCACTTGTGTTTGAAACTTTTTGAATATTAAACCAATTTTTAGGGACCTTAATGATAATTATCCCTTAAAAGTTGGAAATAGGGAAGGTTGACCAGAGAAGGGGGGGACCCAGTTACCGTTAGTGGGCACCAGCTTGCCGCAAGTCACGCCACTAATGATCACATCCCACAAAAAATATCAACTTTATGAAATTGCTTGAAACACAATCCAAAAGCACAAACAATGATCAAAAGGTACTCACACACACACATGCTGTGTCCCAATTTCCCGCCAAATTCCTTCATCTGCTCCTTTTATCCCATTTATATTCATACATGACCTTTTTCTTTTTGTAAGTATAAAAACTAATTTCAACAAATATTGATGTTAGGGTTCTTATCTCATCATATCATACCATCAAAATGTATTAAGATGCAAATTCTACCCATAAAATATTTCCCATATACCCTCTAAACCATAAAATTAATTTTTTGACTCTAAAGCACGTTGATGTGGAGGAGGCGGAAAATCCGAGGTTGGCTATGGTCAACTTCTTTTCCCATCCTTTTCCCGTCCTCAGCCGTTAGATTGAAATCTGAACGGTTCAGATTTAATGTTTTATAAAAATATTATTTTTATATTAATAAAATATTAAATTATTAAAAAATATATATAAATAATATTTTTATGAAACATTGAATCTGAACGGTTCAGATTTTAATCCAACGGTTGAGATAAAGAAGAGAATGGAAAGAGAATGGAAAGAGAAATGGACCATAGCCAACCCCGGATTTTCCGCCTCCTCCCCATCGACGTGCTTTCCTCTTCATCTTAATTTTATCTCCTTCCCTCCTTCTTCCCACCTTGTCCCTAAATTTTCAAAATCAAGATTTTCTTATTCTTGTCGTTTTGCATCATGTAGTCAAAATTCCCATACCGACCTTTTTCGGCGAGTGTTAAAGAGCAAAACGCCCCCACTGCGTCTTTTCTTTGACATTTCTCTCCCTTTGTTTCCATTTCGGTGCTCCATTTTCAAATGTGAGGTAGGTTTTAGTTAGCACTGTCCCAGCTAAAGCTCAACAACTAGAACAACAAGAGCAAGAAGAAGAAGAAGAAAACAAGAATCTCAATCCAAGAAGTTCTGATTTAGTTTCTGCATTTTGCTTGTAAGCTCCGTTTTTCTTCTTTGCTTGACGTTTAAACAATTTGGTCATTGCAATTGATAGGTATGCTATTGGAAGAGCTAACATGTCGAGCATGGGAAATTTTCCGTCTCTTTACTTAGCTGAATTCTACTGTCTCTTCATTTGGCTTAATGTTGCTCTTTGAAAACAGAACACTGAAACTATCTTTCAAGCATATAATCGTTGAAAAGTATCACGAGTTTTGGTGTTTTTAAGGATCAAATCGGATTTACTTTTGAGGCAACTCATGCAATTCAATACAAATGAGGGTATTGCCGAAGTAACAGAAAAAATGAGTGCCTTTTGTTTTAAATTTCTCGTTACAGATAACACTTTGGATAACCATTCTCTTAAATGAATATAAACTTCTGTCATATTTTTAGTCATCAGATAAAGGGTTGTCTCATTCTTCATTTTTTATCTGAGTCTGAGGGATTAGCTGTTTTGGTTGTGATCTCTCGCCTTTCCCTTGTATTTTCTATCTCGCCTTCTTTAACCTCCTATCTTAAATTATCTGATATTGATTTTCTTCTTCATTTCTTATGAAGAGACAGGGTCTTCTTCCATTATATCCATGGGGAAGATCACAACTTCAACACAGCCTCTAGCTCGAGAGGCTTCCAATTATGACGAGGTTTTCATGCAGCAGAGCTTGCTCTTTGATGATTGTCTAAAGGTATCTGTCATAAATGCTCATAGTTCATCTCTTACTTCTTATGAAATAGTGCTTTTGACAAAGAGCGCACCCTTTGATTAATTGAGTTTTTTTTTTCAGTATAAAAGGATTCTGATAAATTTTGTGTTTCAATCTGCTTTCGTAGGATTTGAAGAATCTTAGAACACAATTATACTCAGCAGCCGAGTATTTTGAGCTCTCATACAACAATGATGACCAAAAACAGATGTGGGTCACTCTCATATCTCTGTAGTGTATTAATATTGGTATTATTATTTTTTATACGCGTTGTCTTCTTCTTGACTGTTTGTTTTACTTCTCTTTTCTATCTTTATTTTCTTACAGCGTGGTAGAGACACTGAAAGATTATGCCATCAAAGCTATTGTAAATACTGTGGATCATATTGGTTCTGTGACCTATAAGGTGAATGACTTGTTAGATGAGAAAATTGTTGAAGTCTCTGAAGCTGAGCTACGCATATCTTGTATTCGACAGGTATAATGAAATTAAATATGCTGAAGAGAAAAGTTGATATGCTCTCATAATTCATTATGAGTTTAGCAGAATGAATTAGTAGGTATTATAGGATTTATTGTGGGTGGGAAAACAATCGTTATTGTTTCGTGGTTTTGAAGTAACATGGACTTATCTTCATTGATGGCCATAACATTTTTATATCTATCTACTTCCTAGCTTTCTCCACCTACACACACGCAAAAGATAAAGCTTTTGCTACTGTAGATGTATATTTCTCTCAATTTGTGAACAGTTGCCATTTTCTTTAAAAAAAAAGTTTTGGTACTTGTGGGGTTGTTTTAAATCCAATTATGCTTTAATTCAAGTCAAAGCTTAAATCTTAATCCGTTGCTATGGCTTTGAAGATTGACCCCTTCTTTGATGTTAGAGAATAAAAACATGCCAAGATTTTATGGATCATGAGGGACGAACCCAACAGTCACTGGTGATCGATACTCCTAAATATCACAAGCGATACATCCTGCCAGGCAAGTTTTTATGATATTCTTGATTCTGTTGAACTCCATCTTCAAATTCTTAACAATGCTATTTTCTTTTCATCGTATTTTGTTCTTGTCATTGCTCATAATGCTACATGATATCACATTCCTTAAATTCATATTTTCAGCTGGGGAGACCATCCATGGAGCCAACAGGACAAGATCAAAATACATAGGATGCAATCTAGATGATGAAGATGACTGGCATCACTTTAGGAATGGTATCTCTCTTTATGTTCATAGTTTTCATTCATTATATATATGATTCAAGGAATTGCCTTTTAACATTAACTGACTTCTGATTTGTCCTTTGAAGCTGTTCGAGCTACAATCAGAGAGACACCACCTTCTACAGTGAGGTAATTACATATATCTCTGCAAAATCAAAGGTTTACTGAATTGCACAATGAGGACCATTATATAATCATGTCTCATTTTATTGCAGCAAAGGAAGATCCCCATCACCTTTACAACCTCAAAAATCAGGAGCCTTTTCATTCGCTTCTACCACGCCCAAGAAAGATTTAGGTTATCTCCATGTTTTGTATCACTTCATCTTATAGTTCCTTCCTTGTCATTTTTTTCACATAGAGCTTCAAATTTCTCTTACTGATATTGGAATCTACAAATCTGTACCTGAACTCTACAGATAAGAGGGCAACATCACCGTACCGATTTCCACTTTTACGAAATGGATCTCTGTCAAGTAGGCCTACAACACCAAAGTCTAGTACCAGACCCACTACTCCAAACTCAAGTAGACCAACCACACCAAATCCTCCTATAAGACCAAGGGTAAGTTAACCATACTTTGTTTATTTGCCTCAGTTCACCAATTGCAGTAAGGTGGCCCAAACTACATAGTTAATGATTTCAATACTTGAAAATTAAGTCTTATATTTCAAATGGGTCTGTGTTTCTGATTTATGTTTCTTCTTGCAGTACCCTTCTGAGCCAAGGAAATCATATTCAATGAGATTAAGTGCTGAGAAGGAGAATGGGAGGGGTGTGGAACAAATTCCCAGTAAAAGTAAAAGACTCCTAAAGGCCTTACTCAGCAGGCGTAAGTCAAAGAAGGATGACATGCTATACACTTACTTGGACGAGTACTGATGATTGGTGTCGAGCTAGTTGAAATCTGGAGACACCAAAGAAACAACTGAGTTTTGCTTGCCATTTTTTGAACCCTTTTGGGTTGATTGCTTCTCGTGTCCTTTAAATGAATATATATATATATATATGCTTTAAGTGGTTGCTCTGAGAGGAATTCTTCATGATCTAATGAGATTCCCAGAATCATTTTGTGTGGGGTTTGAATGTAATACCATCTCTATGTTACAACGGATTACATTATCACAAATAGTAAATTCAGCTTCTTTCTCTCTTTTGGATTGGTTGGTTTCGTCCATGAAAAAGTAATCAGTTTCAATTGTATGAAAAGTGAAAAATATATAATTATGAATTATTTATTACATTTTTTTAAAAAAAATTTTTATCAGTGGGAAAAATTTAGATATTTGGGATCAATTATGGAATAAGATGGTAAAATTGATGGAAATATTAATCATAGAATTTAAACTGAGTGGTATAAATAAAGAAAAGCTATCAAAGTTATTTGTGATAGGAAAGTAGCTAACAAGGTAAAATGGAAGTTTTATTGCATTGTTATAAGACTAACAATGCTACATACATAGTAATGAATGTTAGGCTTTAAGGGGACAATACATAAAATGGAAGCAGCTAAAATGAGAATGTTTGAAGTAGATGTGTGGTTATACAAGAAAAAAAAAGATTTATAATGATTATATACGTGAATGAGTTGGATCAATAACTATTGAGGGGGAAATTGTAGCAATGGCATTATGTGATCTATGTAGCCGACCTCATCTAATGGGATAAAGCTTTGTCGTCGTCATCGTACTCCCTTAAGTCTACAATATAAGTTATTTCTAGAAGAATGTTTTGATTCACAATATAAGGTGCTTGGAGATAAATTAATATATTTTTTTGTCAATTTTGCCCCTAAATTAATGTTTAAACATGACTCTTTGTATTTCTCCTTCTCATTTAAAACCTTATTTAATGTAGGTAAAATAATAAAAAACAATTCAATTCAGGATAAATTTATTAAGTGCACTACTATTTTTTGTTTAATGATGTTTTTGGTTAAAGTTACTTATACTGTGTGTTGGAGGGAGTACTATATTTTATTATTATATTCTAAACTTTTTATTCTTAATAAGTATGAGTATGAAATTTATTTGCCATTCACTTGCGCAGCTGTTTTCTATATGCAATATTCTGTATGCTATATCATTTGTATTGGAAGAGACTCGCACACTCAAATTTTGGAGGCTCTTTCATTCTTGTTTCTTTTTTACCCAAGGGTTATGTATGGAGGTCAAGAAAATAAAAAAACAAGAATACAATAAATAAAATTACAGGACAAGATTTGATTAATCCCTTGCCAACAACATATCTAGAATACTGTCAGTGTCTTTTCTTACTAATCTTAAAAAAATCCAATTATACGGAACAGTTTGAATTAGGAAGTTTTACAGAAGACAGACGAAACAATTTGAAATTATTATACGGAACCCCTCAGCTGTAATTCTTCAGCAGGATTAGGAATAACCTACATGCACTGTGGAATTGACCAAGACTGAACAAACGCCGGAGGGGAAAGAAATGAGAGGAGTTTTGTAAGGTGAATTCAAGCATAATGCTGTCTCGACTAAAAATATGGAAACAACGTAAATTCATGAACAGTACCAACAATGTTCCCAGAGGTTTAATTAGATAAGTGCGATCATATTACAAAAGCATGATCTCTGATGTGTTAGTAATAAGAAAGCAGATATGTGGCAATTTTACGAGTGTTCCAAAAAGGATACAATACCTTTGGAAAGCATTCAAAACCTCCACCTGTTACATTGAGCAATTCTAAAGAGAGAGCTCTGCGAGGCACCATCGTTGCTAGTTTACATGCTATCATAGCCCCTGTTTCAATGGAACATGTCTTGAAAATCAAATCTTACAATCAATCCCTCTCTAGCTCAGTTGTAAAAGGTAGTTTAATTACGATTATCATAACTAAGTGTAGTCTGTAATTCAGAGTATTACAGGTGCCAACTTTAGAAATATCATATGACAATTTAGGTAACGGTTTTGAGCTGACCCATTGAATGCCCAAAGACATGGGCTTTTTTCCATCCCAGATGATCTAATAAAGCAATCGCATCCTTCGCCATGATCTTTGTTCTGATCAACCAGAAATCACCAGTGATAAGCTAGAATTCGTGTTTTTCTGTTGATTTAAATCCATGAAATGCAATGTTATGCAACTTTATCTAGCTATGCTTTTCTTCTTAATCTCAAATACATTGTTTGAGATCACTTCAGCTGGCACTACTTTCTTTCAACTCGGCGTTTTAAACCTCAAAAACAGGGGGCGGTGGAACTTCTCTTGTTCTTATTAATTATTAAAATTATGCAGGATGTCGGAAGCATGAAAAAGAAAAAAATTTAATGTGCAAATTTGAACTGAATAGTACACTTCAAATAAATCGTAGGTGAGATTGAACTCGGTCACGCAAATAAAGACCATGTATCAACTGAGAACCGATGCACAAACAAACTGAAATGCAGAATTAATGCGCTACACAAGTGTTATAAGCTAGCTTTTGGAGATTGGATACGCTTATGTTCGTCAGATTGGTGTTTTCATTGAGAGTCAATGTTTTAAAGAGGGCTATCCAGGGAAGGTTCTAACTGGCTCCAGGCCTGGTGAAGTGCCGTGAAGTAGACCTGCCAGGGACGTCAGCTCTTGAGGGGATGACTATATTATGAGTTCCACGTTGGGAAGCCAAGCTCTTGAGGTCTATAAGTTTATTGGTTCTCCCTCCTCATAAACTAACTTTTAAGGACTGAGCTCTAATTTGGGCTCATGCTCGTCACAACAAGCACTACTCATGTTACCTGGAAATATCTACTTTTAGTCACTTACAATTAAACTGTTAGTATCCACTATCCATAACTTTTTTCTTTAGCTCGACATAGCATTCAGGATTGAGTTTTTAATTTTTTGTCCCCGAGTTCTCATCTTTTGAAAATCGATATGTTTCTGATCTGCTGGGAACAGGTTGATCATAAAATTATTATTTTATAGAGTAGTATCAAATAAGAATCTATTTCCTTTATCTTCAAACTTTATAATCATTGGTTTCATCGTGTGTCTTTCCGTCGACCCACGTTTCCTCCCCAAAAAAAAAAGGCTTGACGTTAGTTGGCCCGTTTGGAATTGCTTCGAAAGAAGTGACTTTTGTTTTTGATGGACTTTTCTTAATGGATTTTTTTCTGATGTGATTTATGTTTGGGATAGCAGTGACAGAAGTGAATTTTGTTTCTAATGGGCATTTGTTTGGCATAGCTTTTAAAAAGTAGATGAGATGGAAAATGACAGAAAAAGGCATGTATCAAATTCATATATATATATATATATATATATATATATGATATATATGGTGTACAAAATGTGATAATTTGGGATAAAAATTAAAAACAAATATAAATTTGCCAAATAAAATAGTACCCCAAATAAAATAGTAACATTACCATTAAAAAATTTACAACACAATTATTAATGAGGATAAATAAACAAATAGGTCGGATAAATCCAAGAAGCACCGAAATATACAGGAAGCCACTGGACCTGGACACAAAAACTAAAGCAGATATGTCTTTTTCTTTTGGGGCAAAATGGTCTTTCAAAAAAATGGGAGCTTTAATGGATTTCAATGGGATAATAAGCAATGGGAAAGTGGCTTAAAAAAAAAACTTCATTAACCTCCTAAGTCCATTAAAAATTTAAGCTTCCCAAACACTCTTTTTTTTCTTGATGGACTTATTATCCCATTTAATAGGATAATAAATCCATTTGAGGTATTCCCAAACAGCTCAGTATCTAACATTCATACATAGGGAAAGTGAGGCTTTCACTTTTCTTTTCATTCCTTGTGATAATTTTAATTTTAATTTTTTTTTTTTGGGGGTGGGGGGGGGGGGGGGGGTCAAGTTTAGCTCGGGAGTCGGGAGTAATACTGGCCTAGTCTTTTTTTTAAATACAAACTGGCCTAGTCTTTTTAGGTTTAATGTAAATTCGAAAATTTTAAAATATACAATATTCCTCCAACATGTTAAAAATTTAATTTTTACTGTAAACTTTATTTTTTGACTCACCTATGATTCATTTGCTAATTTGATCTTTAATATTTTTAATAGCGCCGAGGAACATTACTTTATTTTAATGCTTTTAGGACAAATTTAAATCAAACAAAAAACTTCCAATAATACTTTTAAGAGAAAACTTTCAAGATCTTTGCACTTTAAAAGTTTGTGTGACATTGCCAAACAAGCACCTACTGAGGAATCCAATCAACCAATTATTTCCACCGCCCAAAACAAAAGGTGGGTGATAACCAAAACTGAACTCAACCAGCACAAAGGTACATGATAACCAGAACCAACCAGCGGGTTGGATACGCATTCATTCCATGTATTCTGGCGGATTACATCCTATTATAAATCAAGGAGTAACTACTGTCTTGTCTTGGGACCTCGACTTTCAATTGTCGTATTACACCGAAATCTTAACAGGATAACCAAATTAAAACCCACAAAACAATTTCCACTGTTAACAATCAAGGAAGCATTTTGGGAGGGACCGTGACTGGAGTCTGGAGAGTGATGAGCGTTGTTGAGGTTAATGGCTTATGGATAGCAAAACGACATGGTAGGGAGTCATTGAACTCTTGGCGCCCATTGAAATCCCGAAGGGATATTAGGATATTCCAAGGGAATATTGGAGTTGTCTTTTATCCGCTTTGAGCGTTTACCCAATGGAATATTACTACTTATAACGCCAGATTCCTCGCTTTCTTCCCTGGCTTTTTCAGCCCTTTAAGTAACGATTGAGTAACACCACACATGTCAATGATGTTCCTGAATCCAAACGATGCGCCTCCAGGTATGTTCTCTCTCTCACTTTGTCGTCTGAATTTTCTTTCAACTCTGTAATCCCTTCGTCTTCTCACCTACGATACTAACGAAAATATGCGCATCATAATTCCAGAAAGCCTGCTTATTATTTACGCTACAGTAGGCTGGTATTGATTCTTGCTTCAGTATTTGTTGTAATTTATGTTCTATATATTATGCTTCTGGATGCTTTGGTATTTCATGGACATGATGAGTTTGAATTTATATTGTTTTGACAAGTTTCAGTTGTTTTCAAGCAACTTCAAATCACGTTTGTTCATTGAATTTAAAGGATTCTGTTGTACTTAAGAGTTGCTTAGATTTTAATTGAGTGCTTACTCTCCAAATTTGTCACTTAACTTCACGATCCTACTCATTAAAATGGCTGTCTAATAACCTTTTGCAATTGAAGATGCTATTTGATTATGTGTATGATCCGGGTCTGTCGATTTTTGAGGTTTCAGCTCCTGACCTTTTTAATGATGATCTAGTTTTTATATTGTATGTTTTCTTGCATAATTACGTGTGCATGTGCTGCGTGCTTTCTGTTCTTCCTAGTCACAAATATATACCTTGCAAAGAACATTCCATGTTAGGGCGAATGCATCATTGACTAATGATAATTGTTTGATACGAGTATCTTGAAAGGTGTTTCATATGAATAAATTTTGCACGCACAAGTTGAGAAATTGAGAAATCAATTAATTACTGAGTTTTTTTGTTTGTTAGGGCAATAGTTAGGTTCAAAATCTGAAACTCAGGTATTTAATGAAAATTGATATATGAATCGAGTTAGTCCGAGAGATTCAAAGATAGAAATCGTAAAAAAATAAATTAGTAAAAAGTCTTTATTTAAAAATTTTATTACCCAGTGAGTATTGGTACTTTCTACGTGTATGAAGTTCTTTAGAGTAGCTGTACATGCATGTATTAAAATATATCATCTCCTCCTGTGCAATCATATTTCTAAATTGAAACTTTTATCTAATTTTTCCACCATAAAATCCTATCAAAAAAGAATTGAAAATTATTTATATTAGCATCGTTTTTAAGCTTGGATTCCCATTCTGCTACTCTGAACTTCTATTTTCTCTCTTATTTTCAAGTCAAGAAAGATATTACCTCCAATAAGATGATATATATACTTAGCAAAAATAATAACAACAACAACAACATGTTTGTATTTTGCTTGTGGGATCATAACATACATTATGGAATAGTCTTTCGAGACACTTCGATATGTTTTGTATTTTTGTTGTATAGGAATATATATTCGAGTAATGTACAAAGAGAGTATGAATCCTGCCTTTTCTTTTCGCCTTCCCATCTGTTTACAATTTTGTCGCCTCATCATCTGTTTACAAAGCCTAAGAAATTCGCCTTGAAGCAAATGAAAGAATGTTAGTTTCATGCCCAGGACTCAAATCAAGGGCTTGAAAGGATTTCGTCCAAGCTCAGCCATTGAAACTCCAGAAAACCTTGCGTTTTCCCCTCGTAAAACATGAAAAAACAACATCGCCTCGTAAACGAGCCTTATTTTTGCTGGTTACAAGTGCAATGTCTTTATTGGGGATGGCCAATATTCAATTAGTTACCTGCAGTTACAAGAAACTTTTAGATAAAGAGAATACTTATTGCACATCATTGATATATGCAGAGGAATTAGCATAATTACCCGTTAGAATAAAAAGGAATGGGTAATTGACCCTCAACTTAAGAGGGGGAACTTGCAACTCGAGCTGGGTTGACCGTACTTTTTAGAAGTTTTCTTCCATGGTCGAATACCAAAATGAGCAGACTAAAGAGAAATATAAGAAAGACATGCAGTTTTTCTAAGATGCAACACTTTATGGAGACACTTCCACCGGTCTGAACGTTTGGACTTAAACATAACGTCCTTTTTTCTGTCCACCCTGCAAACAACATTCCATATTTCATCAGATAGAAAAACAATTGGATCATTCCATGTAATGTAAGTGTTCTGTTTTCTCCATTGATCATACAGATTGATTATAGCCTCCATAAGGGACTATATTTGTTACAGCTTAATGTAATTAGGAATACTTATAACGTAAACATTCTTAGATATCAAACTAAGTACTATTTCAGCTTATCACGAACATAACCATACCGAGCTATGGATAAAAAGTAATTCCGGATATGAACAAATGCAGAAGTGGAAGAACTTTTTTGGGGAATACTTACAAGTGGTTTTCTTAGGCAAATTAGTCCAATCTTTTGGCTTCATCTTTACTTCTGATGCCTTGATCAAGTCAAGAAGTGCCTGATTGACCTGAAGTTCATAATCTGTATGTTAGTTTCCTTTGTCACGCGTTATTCTTATTTTGGTAATAAGGGGAAAATGTTGAACCCAAAAAGAAAAAATCCCGTACAAAAAAAAAGGAAGGAAAAACACAAAGACGCCCCCCGTAATCTGAAACTTCCGTAAACAGAAGCAATGCACCCTGAAATCCGTATAATAAACTGTTATCTAACTGTAATGTCAGTTTGAATGTTAGTTAGGGGTAGTTAGAGTAAATAGTCGACCAAGCGCTAACCACCTAACCTGATTACTCTACCCCTGCCTTATTATAAATAGGCAACCCCTCTATTGTAGTTCCCACTCTATGATTGATGATGGAATAATAGATTCCTCAGTGCCTCTGTTTCTCTCTTATTTGGTTCCGTCTCTGCCTTTCTTCTCCTGAATCCCTCTATGTTCCTCTCTTCTATACCCTCTTTCTCTTTCATACAGAATAATAATTCTGTAACATAAACCCTTGGTATTCGGCATGTTGGTAGATTCTTCCATCTGGCTTCTGTTAAATATATAATGAAGGCCTTAAATGTATTTATGCATAAGGATAAATGGCATGCTATAATTGCTCGATAATTTTTTCCCTTTATCATTTTTTTGGGACAAATTTTCCACTTTATCATTCGCATAACTTTTTTTTTTTGGTCAATGTGAAGCTTATGATTGTTTTACTGGTAAAATACAAATCATATTTGCCATGTAGGAATGTGAAAGAAAGGCACCAAAACAGCATTGAGTAATCTTAGCATGTAACGTGTTTATTGGCAAGTGTGCGCGAGGTATTCATCTTACATTTATCAGATAGTTAATTAATAGCTTTCTTTCCAATTTCAACTACATTAAACTAGGAGTATCTGTTGTCCAGATGTCGAAGTATAGCCTATATGGTGATTATTTGCAACACAGTCAAAATAAACGGGTGTCTTGACCAAAAAATAAATAAATAAACGGGTGTAAATGCTTTTGGGCCGAAAAAGGGAAAAAATTGTCTGTGCATACTTCTCTGGGAAAAAAATTTCTATATACAAGGTACAAAATGCCTGTTTCACAGTGTTCATGCAACAACATAAGTCCAGTTGATTTTTGGTCTTCTGTTATTTTAAAAAGAAAAAACTATACCTGTTCGGTCCTCTCGTGACTTACTAAATGACCTCCAAAGATATCCAACATTCTAGCCATCGGGTAAAGCCTCTCTGCTAATCTTCTTGCATAGTATATCTGAGCAATTACATCAAACCTAGATGTGCAGGGAAGGTACAGTCAATCTCTCAAGTTAAAGCTATAAAGACTGACTATGTGTCTATATCTTTCATGGATAATACTTTGTTATGTGCGAAATATGAATGCAAGCATGGAATATGCAACGAATGATGGTGTCAATTTCTTTCTTCAGCAAATTACACTGATTTTTAAAATCTGACTAAGTTAACTTATCTTAGTTCACAGTAAGTTATCCAGTTCCTTTTCCTTTTTTTTTTTTTTTAAATGCATTGAACACAAAGAACAATATTTTGGGCGAAATCACATTAGGCCCTATGTGGTATGTACATCACCATCATCATTTTAATATGATTCCTGTGCAATTTCTAGTTTATTTTAATATGATGGAGACAACGTCACTGCCCAAGAACGTCACATAGTTTCATTAGAACAGAACACGCACCTGCCATGTATGACTGAAACAAGAAAACCCCCAGATTTTATCGACTCAATCTCACATCGAGTCATTTTATGTCTCCAACAGGCGTTGACCTGGCCCTCAAATCCATAATTTGATTGCATCCCAGTTGTTGATATACCTTTCACGTATTGCTGAAAGAGATTCAGTTAATAAGAATCATAAAATATTTTAAAGGGATCGCTGAATGCTTAATCAAGTGCATCATCACGACCCAACACTGCAAGACCTAACAGTCCTCTGTGAAACAAAGAACTCAATCATGATAACGAACAAACAATCAATTGTGTTTCTAGAAAGTGGATATGCATTGGAGGAGTGTGGTTCTGCACTCGAAATTGAGCAGTCAATGCAACTTACTTTATAACCGTTTACATTTAGTTATAAAATATTTGGTGCAATCCTATTTAAGTAGTTAAAAAGTACAAACACTCAACATGGAATAGTACACCAGCAGAACAAATAACATTTACCTGCAAAATAATAAATTTTTGGTGCAATCCTATTTAAGTAGTTAATAAGTACAAACACTCAACATGGAAGTAATACACCTGCAGAACAAATAACATTTACCTGCAAAATAATAAATTTTATAAAGACCGAAGGCATTTGCGATGCCTTACCTGATATAAGATTGTTCTCCTCTTTTCGTTTCCAACATATTCCTCAAGATATTCCTGCATGTCATATGATATCTCTCATAAATTCATCTTATTAATTAATAATTGAATAAATAGGCTAAGAGAAATGACTGTAAATCAGATCTATGGCAAGATGGGATGAAGAAGGACTTTTAGCTGAATGTGAATATTCAGTGACAGAGCCGAAGGCTATTTACATGACTTGCCCATAAATTCCTCTTGCAGTGAAACAATTCACTGACTTACCCTCTATGCGTTAAATTACAAGGGCTACAATAATTTGAAGGTAATATGGAGTCATGTGTTCGAAAAATGACACCAAGGAGTGTAATTGGATACATTACTCATACTCAGATTTCTTCTTTTCATCTATCTTCAAATATACCATAAACAACCACTTTTATGACCACAAAATAATTCAGAATTTCTTATTGTATTAAGACAGGAAGGGGAGATATGCCAGGGGGACAACTTTTACCTTTGAGTAGTGGGTGTCCAAGTCAACAGCAGCTCTAAGTTCAGGAGTCTTTGCTTTGAAGAAGCGGTATGCAATGGAGAATGTTTGTCGGTTTAACTGCCAAAAAAAGATACCAAACTCCTGAAAAATAAGTTTGACTGCTAATTTATATGCGTCTATATGGCGATTGTTCAAATTATTTATTCACAAGCAGGAATTGGACAGGCCAAAATAATATATGGACATACTAATAGAATTTGAAAATAATAACTAAACAAGGTGTTACCCAATGGAAATTGACTTCCCCTTATTGGTATTTCTACCTTGAGACTTGAGTCAAGGAATGGCAATTTTTGCCCTAATATTACGATGTATGCATATTATTATAATTTCTACCAGACTGGTTTAAAATGTAGAAGCAGCGTGTATTTTTTATTTTTTATTTTTTTGGGTGAATGAAGCAGCATGTATTTAGAATCCCCAAAAGGGCGGAGAAACTGGACTCAAGATCATGTATAAATGTGCTATCTTTAAGTAAACTCGAAATTTATAAGCAAATCTCAGCTGCAATTCTCCAGCAGGAATAACCTACATGCACTGTGGAATTGACCAAAACTGAACAAACGCCGGAGGGGAAAGAAATGAGAGGAGTTTTGTAAGGTGAATTCAAGCATAATGCTGCCTCGACTAAAAATATGGAAACAATGTAAATTCATGAACAGTACCAATCATGTCCCATAGGTTTAATTAGATAAGTGCGATCATATTACAAAAGCATGATCTCTGATGTATTAGTAATAAGAAAGCAGAAATGTGGCAATTTTACGAGAGTTCCAAAAAGGATACAATACCTTTGGAAAGCATTCGAAACCTCCACCTGTTACATTGAGCAATGCTAACGAGAGCACCCTATGAGGCACCATCGCTGCTAGTTTACATGCTATCATAGCCCCTGTTTCAATGGAAAATGTTTTGAAAAACAAATGTTATAATCAGTCCCTCTCTAGTTCAGTCGTAAAAGGTAGCTTAATTACAATTATCATAACTAAGTGTAGTCTATAATTCAGAGTATTGCCGGTGCCAACTTAAGAAATTTCATATGACAATTTAGGTAACAGTCTGGAGCTGACCCATTGAATGCCCAAAGACATGGGCTTTTTTCCATCCCAGATGATCTAATAAAGCAATCGCATCCTTCGCCATGATCTTTGTTCTGCAACCAGAAATCACCAGTGATAACTTAGAATTCGTGTTTTTCTGCTGATTTAAATCCATGAAATGCAGTGTTATGCAACTTTATCTAGCCATGCTTTTCTTCTTAATCTCAAATACGTTGTTTGAGATCACTTCAGCTGGCACTACTTTCTTTCAACTCGGCGTTTTAAAGCTCAAAAACAGGGGGCGGTGGAACTTCTCTTGTTCTTATTAATTATTTAAATTATGCAGGATGTCGGAAGCATAAAAAAGAAAGGAAAAAAGAGAGAAATATTTAATGTGCGAATTTGAACTCAATAGTACACTTCAAATAAATCGTAGGTGAGATTGAACTCGTTCGAGCAAGTAAAGACCATGTATCAACTGAGAACCGATGCACAAACAAATTGAAATGCAGAATTAACGGGCTACACAAGCACTCAGGATTTCCCAATGGAAATTCTTGAGCTAATCATGAGGATCAAACTAGACGGATAATGCTGAATTTATTAATTAAGACCACAATTCGAGGACTTTAAGCAAAAACATTTTTCAAGTGTCAATGCAAATTTGAAAATCGAATCTTCTCAAAAGACACAGACAAGTTCAACGAAATGAGAGGATCTTCCAAACCAAACAAGGAGAAAAAGTTATAAAAGTTAAAACTCACGTATAGGCGGACTTTTTAGTAGGTATGGAGCTCCGACCCATACCCCTGTTATCAAAAGCGCAAACCTCGATACCACCGCCACTCTCATTGTCATCTCCGCATCGCTGGTCAGGTGAACTCCAATCAGCGTCACCGGAATCATCTTCATTGGGCAAGACGGTTCCCGTCAGCCCCTTGATTTGAGGTCCCCAAGAGTCATGCGTCCCGGCCAATCCTGAAAATCGATCTCCATAAATTCACAGAACGGGAAAAAGCAAAAAGAGAAAACTCAAATCCAAACTGGGAAAAAAATACTAATGAAGAACCTATGATGAGGAGAACTTTAGTTGGTCCATGACCGTAAGTTCGGTAAAATATCTTAATCTCATTGTTAAGGTGGGCGTCGTCGGTGGCTTGATTCGTTCCGACGTCGCAGTATGGCATCGTTAGGGGCCGCGAGAGGCTGAACGGTAGCAAAATATGGCAAGAAAATTCAGAAATCAGAATCGAATAGAATAGAGAGAGAGAGAGAGAGTGGAGGCGTTTGTTTAATGGATTAATAGAGGAGGGATGGCGGGGGAGGTTGGGCGGGAAACACGTGGCGAAGAGGGAGTGGTGGAGAGGAGGTGGAGTCAAACCGAGACGCCGTCAAATGGGAATGAAGAATCAAGTCCGGTAAGAGGACGGTGCCATCAAATGGTCCACTCATGTATGCCATATCTTATGTGTCAAACCTCTCCCTTTTTTTTAGCTTTTTAACTTTTTTTGACCTTTTTCAGTTCAATGCCCACTCTTTTTTGACTAATTTATTTATTTATGAGGGGAAAATATAGGACTTATCTCAAGTTTACAAAATTTTAATTCAAGATTTCGAAAAACTTAATCATCCTAAAATTTGTGGTTAAATTTTTGTAATAAACTTCCTTGAATTGAATGTCCTTAATTAAAATTAGAGGTAATATAATATTTTCTCTCCTAAATCTACCCTCATTTTTTTTTTGTTCCATCAAGTTTTAAATAAAAGGTTTTGGTATTTCTTAATGGACAAAATAATGGTCTATATTTCTATTTAATGATAGGGATTAATGTTTTAAACTTACTGAAACTTGAGGAAATAAAGATTGTAATAACTCAAAATTAAAAAAGAATAAAATGGAAACAGCTTGATAAATAACAATCTTAATTTATCAAATGACAACAGACAAACAACTAACTCTACGAAAATTCTTTACTAATATAAGTTATCAAGGGACAACCAGACAACAACTAAAATAACCATAACTAACTCCACTGAGGTTATTTAGGTCATTTCATAAGAATAGTCCTCAAATACTTCATACAAATTAAATCATTTGGAGTAATTATTTAAAATATTTTGTTTGGGCCGCATAAATCTTTTTTGAGATTTTAATACTTCAAAATTCTTTGTTAGCTTCACATTTTAAATAACCAAGTTAAAAGCATATATCTCTTCGCTGTTGTAGGACCACCCACCGCCTGACCCAATATTGTGGCGGCGATTTAAAAAAGAATAAATATATGATTCTTTTAGAAAAATTGCTTATAAATATCTTTTTTCTACCAAAAAAATATATTTACTTGGCGGATTAATTTTCCAATAATATCTGAATTCTTTTATAATTACTTTGTGTGTATACAATTTTTTAAAGTACCGATATTTTTTAAAAATGCGTCCAAACAAGCCCTTATATAAACAATTTTTTGTACAATCCACAACCAAATAATGATTTGATGGAATGTTTTTTTTTTTTTTTTTTTCTCAATGATGGAATGTTTTAACTGAAAGCAAAAGCTGAGATGGAAAGCAGCACGTGGCACGGCTTTTTCTCACATGCAGAGAACCTGGATCCTTCATTTTTTGAACACTCGTAACTCCTGCAGACAAAAGGAAAAATACTCTAATAAATTCTATTTTACACTCACAAGGGGGAAGATTTAACGAGTTCATTTTTAATCAAATAAGTAAATTTTATAAAAATTTAGTATAAAAATAAAATAAAAAATAAAGAAAATTAATTAAAAAAACTTTGAACACCACTTTTCATTTTCTTAAAAATCAAAGTCATTAAAAAAATGTTAGTTCCAATCAGACAATCAAAATAATGACTCTAATATATATATATATATATATATATATATATATATATATATAATTACCATATAGTTCTACTTTTACTTCTACCATGCCTCTGTCAGCAATTTATTGTCACTTTGGATCAATAAAAAAAAAAAAAAATCTTTTGCATTTTATGAAATAAAAAACTTTCGTTCACATATTTATATCGTGAAACACATGCAATACAAAATTAATTAAATATATGAACATACTTCGAAAGTTCAAACATGCTTCTTAGTGCGAGCCACATCAAATATATGCCATGAACATGCTTTATTTTTAATTAATTAAACCACGCTTTGTATGTCATCTTGTATTTGACTTCAAGTTTAACGTGGGTGCATGTAGGGAAGGGAAGAAAAATAAATGAAAGCAAATTATCCATAAAAAAATAAATAAATATTAAGAAGTTTCAAGAAATTCAATTTTTTGTAAATTTAATTTATGAATAACATAATTTGACTTCTAAATATTGAAATTTGACATGTAGATATAAATGGTAAAATTTGTTTGCAAATAATGGAACTCAACTTATAAATATGTAAATTTAAATGTAATATAAAATCCTTTGAATCTAATATTCATTTTTTTTTTCTTCACTTCAGAGTTCACACCTATGACAGATTTTTCCAGTCAACAACATATGTGCGAATTGATCAGGATAGCTGCGGATCGGGGGTTATATTTTCACGAATAATTTTTGTTTCATATGCATAAATATAAGGATTAGCACCAACATCACCTTTAAATATTTGAAATGCTCAAGGGATAAAAATATGTGTGAATTTTTTTTGAAGCGCGGTTAACATCAAATATTTTTTTGAAGTGCTAAAGTAATTTTGAATTTCCAAAATATGTACAAAAATACACAATTATACATTGACAGTTAGTTGACCATTCCTTTGAATTTTTAAGGATTAAGGAATTAAAATACACATGAGATTTTTTGAAAAGTCCGCCTAATACAAATTTTTTTTAGGGGAAATTTTAAACTTTCAAAATATGTGAAAAATAAATATTGACAGTTAGTTTAAATTTTTTTGACTGAAAATGGTGACATGGAAGATGATGTAGACGATTAAGAAACAACTTGGAAACGCAATACTTACATGTTCCGGAAGTACTACATCATTTAAACTCCGTCCAATAAAAATATAATAGCTTAGATCATTTTAATCTAGTTAGCTGATGACTCATACGAAAAAATATATAAATTTCATTTTGTTTTTAATAAACATATTGGTTGATAATTTGTTTTAGTTTTTTTTTAAGGAAAATGTTTTTTCTTACCCATAAAGCTCTAAAAAATAAAGCAAGTGAAATTATTGTTTTTACCCATAAAACTTATTTTCATTTTGGTCTTCTACAGTCTACTTTCAAAATATTATGGTCTTTGATTGAAATAAATTTGGTCTTGTGGGATTTAACTAAAATTCTCCCAATTAATTGTCATTGCCCAGTCAGCAAATTATTATTCCAGGTTGTTTCTCAATCATCCACATTATCGTTCATGTCACCATTTTTAGTCAAAAAATTCAAACAAGCAAGCAAATGTCAGTGCGTATTTTGAAATTTATTTTGGAAGTTCATAGTTACTTTTACCTCTAAAAGAAATTATTTGTGTCAGGCACATTTTTCAAAATATATCATGTGTATTTTTGCACCTTAACCTTTAAAAAATTCAAACAAGTAGTTAACTAACATGTGTTTTTGCACCTATTTTAGAAGTTCATAATTATTTTTACCCTTAAAAAAACATTGGTGTTGAGTGAACCTTTTAAAAAAATTCTTACATGTATTTTTGCACCTTAATCTATTTAAAATAAATATAAACAAGTAGCATTACCATTTGATGGCTTGTTGAAAAGTAGAAACAAGATTTATTTCACAAGTTGATTCAGCATTGTGTAAATTAAAATTATTCTTTATATTTTGACCTAAAAATTCTTGTCTAACTGTAATCATATAACATAATTATTTATATTTTGAATTCAAGCAACCCTTTCCTTACTTTACTTAACGGAAGAGTCCGTTTGATACGAGGGAAATGGAAGGGAAGGGGGAAAAAATGAGTTGGATTTAAAAAAAATTTAAAAAACGAGATTATAAAATTTTAATAAAGATAAAATGTAAAATAAAAGAGTAAACAAAATTAATCAAAAACTTTAAATACCCCTTCATTAATTTTTTTTCAAGTCAAATTTATAAATATTTTCCCTCCCCTCCCCTCTAAATCTCTTATACCAAATAAAAGACCAAACAGAGTATTCACTGCAAGTAATACCTTTATATATATATATATATATTAATATATAAATTGATAATATATCTTAATAATTTTGATTTTATCGATTAATTAAGGAACCAAGGGAGAATAAAAAGACAAGAGAAATAAGTAGAGCCGGGAAATCGGGCTGGCCCTTTTAAGCCCTGGCCCTGTAGGACTCGGGCTTGAAAAATATGCCTGAAATTTGAATTTGGCCCTGCAGGGCCGGCCCTGTAGGGCCTCAGGCTTTATCTGGCCGGCTCTGCAGGCCCTATTACTGTAATATTTTCAGTTTTTTAAGAAAAAAAATTAGTCAAAGAGTGCCAAGAGGAAGAGGCTAGGAGGCACATATATATATACTTAATAACTATACTCTGTTTTTATGATTTGGTATATTATTTGTTGCAGATAATGATTATGGATGTGTTCATGATGCGGGAGAAGAAATTCATGACATTTTTACTCCTGAAGCACAGCCTTCTGCTCAAAGTGAAGCACAATCAAATATCTATAAAATTGATGAAAGTGATGAAGAAGGTAACAATTGACAATGATAGTGGTATGCTTTTTTATTTTATGTGAGTTATCTAATGTTGTTTAGTCTAATACTTCTTAAGTTTTATGTGAGTCAATTGTGGACAATGGTTTGTTTTTCATTACGAATTAATGAATGTGTTTATTTGTTGGATAATTTGTATTATTTAGATATTAATGTTGAAAATATTTATTTGATAGATTAGAACTTTAATGGTTGCAATTTATTAATTATATTTCTTTGGAAAAAATCTAGAAAAAAAATAATTAAAATTTGGAATAGTAATTTCCAGGCCCTGTAGGGCCGGCCCTGGCCCTGGTACTATCGGGCCGGGCTTTGAAAAACAGATGTTTTCCTTATCCCAAGCCCTGTAGGGCTGGCCCTGTAGGGCCCAAGCCCTGGAGGGCCAGGCCCTGTAGGGCCGGGCCGGCCCTGATTCCCAGCTCTAGAAATAAGTATGAATTAATATATATCTAGTTATATCTATCTAAGCATCAATTAATATATAAAAATCAACTTAACATAAAAGTCGTAGGGGAGGATGATGTATACTCACTCATGAAGCAAGCAGCCCAAATTGAACAAATGAGATTGAGTAAGAATAACAAGTGGAATGTGATTGGCCACGAGGGAACATGATGCGCCACACACATGACGTGTCTAAATCAACTAATCACAAATTACTCGAATCTCTTACCACCACAAGCTTTTTACAGTGTTGCACACGGTCTTCTTCAATATATACAACTAGTGAATCTGAATGGATGATGAAATGCTTACAGAAGATGAAAATCGCTGGCAACATAAGATTTACACTTTCATGAACCTTGTCAAAAGCATGACAGGAATAGCATGATATTGTAAGTTAGAACTACAACATGCAACCAAATATGTCGTCTATATAGGAGGAAACATCCATCCCATAGTCCATCCAAGAAACAAACCAGCACCTGCAAGTCCTAAGCCCACAGCAAAAGCAACAGCACATCTTTTGATCCCATTTCTTCTGTTCCTGCTCTTCCTCTTCCTACTACCAACACGATCATTTTTAAGTTCAGGGGTCCAAGGTAGGCCAGCTGGTAAGAGGCTTAACAATGGCTGGTTTTTGTTTCTGAGTTGCAGGCAGAGGTTTTCAAGCTGCAGAAGGTGGAGCCACTGCTTGTATGCAAAGAGTTGCGAAGCCTGTCGGAAGAAGAGGCTGAGGATATGCTCCTTCTCGTTGTAGGCTTGTTGCGCGGCTTTCTCTGCCTCTCTCGCTCGTGTTTGAGAGTGACACAGTGCTTCCAACAGCTGAGCCTTAGACTTGGACTCTGAATTCATAGGTTCACCCTTGCTTGTGGAATAAGAATCTTTGCTTTGGTTGGAGCTGGAGATATGTAGAGCATGGTATGATAGACAATATACAAGAATATCATAGTTGAAGCAAATGAATAACTAAATATTGCTTAAGCAAATCAGTACGGGCACACATTCAGAGCCAATAGTCAGTTGGACCAAGACATCCAGGAAACTTAAAATCAAGTGGAATCATGATTAATCCATCCTAAGATTAATCACGACTAAGAAACCCTCTTACTGGAAAGGAAACCACAAAAACTTAATGAAATTTCCACAGTAATGGGAAGAATCATCATCTCTACTCCCGGAGGTAGTTACTGGATAGAAACATTGAAAATGTGAATTGCTGCATGTTTCAAAAATAAAAATCCGTGCAAATAAACAAGTTCTAAGAAGTCTCCACAAATTAATTAAGGAAAACTAGCCACTAGCCAGTATCAGTTAAGAAAAATAATAATGGAGAGGACAAAAGAGCACTCTCACATCAGCTACAGAAATTTTTACACGAAAATCTAGCTTGTAGCTCTATCTTTGGATGAAAAAAATTCAGCAAATAGAGATTCAGACCCTTAGTCAAACTGACATGGCAACGGGTGCTTTAAAAAACAGGAAACACTGATTTGCTTCCATAATAAGCTGAATGTAACAGAACAGCAAAAGAATTTTAAACCGGCCCTCTTCAGCAGCATTACCTGAACATTCTGTCTGAATCCTGTGACGGACAGCCAGAAGTGGGGGTTCCAGAAGTATAACTTTCCACATAAAAAGAACCCTTCTCAGCTTTTTCATTCAGAGAGGATGGCGGGGTCTTGTCACAGTCAAGGCACTCAAGATAAGGGGATGGTGTAGTCCTAAAATGCTTAATCTGCGGTTGAGGAAGATCACAGTTCTCAATATGTTCAAGTGACTTCTGAGCAACCAAGGAAGCCAACTCATCTTTTCCAGCATTGCGCCACCAGGGCCCAATTTTCTCAGTGCCTATCCAATGTGAGTCTGGATTAGATGATGCCTTTTCACATTGTTCAGCGGTCAGGAATTCAGTAATATCCCAGTCCATAAAATGATCTTCTTTAAACCAGAATTCCCCCTGATCCTTTTTCTTAGCTGTACGCTGTAAATCATTATTCAGTGCAGCCTCAATTTTTGACATTCTGCTAGTGTTCATGTTTTTCATACAGGTATTAGAGCTATTCCATGGCTGTTCCACAACTCGATTAGCACTTCCAATACAAGAAACAGAATCCATGTGTTTAAAAGATTGAACACCCCCAATTTTGACATTATCATCAACTGATCCTGTGCAGTAAGAATCAAGTTCGCCCTCCCATGAATTCAAACGTTGACATGTATAATTTGCTTCTTCTCCTAGGTTGCTTTTCACATGTAGCCACCACTTCATCTCTGGTAACTTCTCAGGATTAGGGTTATGTGGCATTCCACCTGAGTTGGCCTGATCATTGACAGAATTCCAAGACACCCAATCAGATTCAAATGTTTTAGAAACTGATGATGGATGGTCAGAAGAATCCGGCTGCATCAAGCAATCACGAGTGAAACAACGATTAGCTGCATAAGAGGCCCTTCTTTCTGCTGATTCCATTACTCTTGATCTCTATAGGACCTATTTGAGGAAGATAATCCGAGAGGACCAATCAATAAGATAGAAACGCATGATATTAGATGCCATCCTTGCAAACTAACAGGGTGTTAATCCTTCATCTCTAGTAAACCAACAGAATAGTACATTAGCATATTACAAATCTTCAACTTAGCGGATCAAAGGAAAAGTAGGTCCACTTGAGCCAAAAGTTTGTCATTGAACTCCCACAAAATTCATTGTAGAATGCAAACTGGCAAAAAAAAAAAAAAAAAAAAAGCCACTTCCAAAAGGCAAAACTTTCTTCTACTAATTTTTAAAGAAAGAAAATAAATCCACATAACCCAACACGAACACAAAAGCATTAGAATCATGATTATTAAACAGGAAGTTAAGAAATGATTGGTACAATAGGAAGATGACATCAACAAAAAGATGATCAACAATGGAACCAATAATAGTAAGCTAAATCTCGTAATCTAGTATATAAGGAATTCAGTAAGATAATGAAGCTTATCTCATCCCAGAAAGGATTCAACCGCCCGCAGCATAACAAAATGCTAATTTTGTACACCATCGACTGAAATAACGAAACCCCAAAAACAGAAATTATTTTTCATGAGTGAGTATAGCTCAAGGAAAGTAAATGGAAAGCCCAAACAATGCTTGGGAATGTGTGCGCTATTCGCATAGAAAGAAGCATATCAATTAGATGCCCAAAATCCTGTTTACAAATTAACATCGTGGTTCCAAAGAGGAAACATCTCAGATAAGTCAAGTCACACGATTTTACCAGCCAACTACACGAATAATACCAAACAGAGACGCCCAAATTACTAAACCTAGAATTTACAAACCCAGAACAGGGATGCAACAAAGAGCGCAAAATTCGAAAGGCTCACAGAAGCACCAGGACTAAACTAAAATACAGATATATGGGCAAGTCATAAGACGTCAGAAGACACGTTTAGGTAGGCCAGATCACAAAGAAGCAAGGATATTTTTACAAACGAAACGAAGAAACAGAGAGAAGACGTACTTACTAAGGCAGACGGCTCCTTTCTATTTCAGAATTTGAGATCTGAATAATGGTAATGGAATCTAGAACTTGGGGAATATTTCCATGTCTGTGATCTTCTAACCCCAAGAGAAATTCCCAGACACGATGATCATGTAAGATCTGCCATAACCGGGTTTGATTTGTGACTTGCGAGCGGTATTATTGCTCCCTCAATCCATCCTCCCATTAAATATCTATGTCTTTTTCTTGATATTTGATTCTATTTCGCGTCTTTTTGTAATATCCTGACATCACAATTCCGATATACAGGCACACGCACATTCATGTGCCATGGGCCATGGCTTATCACCGAGGGAAAGATTGAGATAAAACTTGGAGGGTGGAGACTGACGGTGACACCTTCGTGTCCCTATATGCTCAGCTGCTTATACGGCAAGTCATGAGTCACCGTGGTCGCTTCTGTTTTGATTTTTTTTTCCCCATCAGTCTGTTTAATTTGTAATTGATAGTTAATATAAGACTTATTTATATAATTAGATTAGATTAATTAATTTAGTTAAATCAGGTTATGTGACATATATTTTTTTTCTAAAACATCCTAATTGTATTTCTTAATTCATCAATATGTCTTACTTATTATTATTTAAGAAACATATGATAATTTAGGAAAAAATGAACAAAAATGATAAATAGATCTTATATTAAAGATTAAGAATGACTATCCAATCAAATTTCACATTAAAGATAAGAGGGAGTATGTTTTTCTTCTTTATTTTTTTTTTCATGGAGAATTTCTACTGACATTGATTTTCCTGCATGTCAGTTGTAATCAAATTTTTAAGTGACTAAATCCTTTTCTCGATAACTGATCAAGGAGGTATTCAAAGCTTTGAATTTCCATATATCACTTAAAAGCCAATTAAATTAAACTGTTCGTGTGTTGGGCAAAAAACAAAAAAAATACTCCCTCCGGTCCTAATTATAAGACATAGTTGACTTTTTTAGAGAAATTAAGGAAGCTAATTAAATTAGCTTAGAGTATTTTTCTTTATATTTTTTTCTTCAAAGTAATTAATTTGACTAATAAACTAATATATAATCTAAAGATATACAACATATAAAATGATTAAGTAACTTATTTAACTTCTCTAATCTCTCCAAACAAAGTCAACTATGTCTTATAATTAGGACCGGAGGTAGTAAAAGTTAAGGAGTAACTTGACCAATGAACTATTATCTTAAAAGCATCCAACGGCCAACATAAATTACTTTTAAGTGGACCAAAAATATCAAAACACTTTTAAAAATATCCAATCAGCATAAAAATAGGGTAAAACTTTTTTGTATTTGGCGTTCCTGAAGCAAAACTTTTTTGTGCTCACAGTACATTTTAAAATTTTTTTTGGTATTTTTGATCTACTTAAAAATTATTTGTATTATGTACTTCTGAGATAATAGTTCGTTGACTAAATTGTTCTTTAACCCAAAAATAAACTGTTTGTGTAAATCTTGGATTTGTGCTACCAATTATTTTATCGACACACACAAACTGAAGATCATTCGAAGAAATTACTAACTAATATGTAAGAGAATGATCAAATATATCATACTTCTTCCCCGATCACATATTTAAAGAGTAGATTTTGATTCTAAATATAAAATATTTTATTTTTTATATTTATCAATCTTTTTTTAATTAATTTATGAGGAAATAAGAGAATTAACCAACTTACTCCAATCAAATTTGATAAACATGTTTTATATTTTTTTTAAAAAAATGCAAAAGCCACAAGTGTTCATCACATTATTTAATAATTTATTAAAGTCTCACAGATCTCAACAAAGTAGACGAAGGTAGGATCGGAGGAGAAAACAGAAGAAAACTGTCACTAATGGAAAAATCTTATGAAAATTCTGATAATAAAAAATGGTAAGAAATACCACATGTTTAATTATAATATATTAATAATTTTTATACGGTAATTAACTACTCCCTCCGGTCCTTAAGACACCAACTAGCAAGTTTATTTGGTCTTTTTTTATAAGGCACTCGCTTGTTCTCAATGAGTATTAATTATTTGTTTCTATGTCTGTCCCTAATTAATAAGGGTAGTGAGTGAGAGTAATAATTAATATAATATTGAAAGTTACTTAAATTGTAGGAGAATTTTATTGACTTTAACTACTTTTATTTTTACTGGTTTGTGAGAAGAAAAGTTGGTTGTTAATGAAGACAGGGGCTCGAAAAACAACTGCAAGATGAAAGAGCAGAAGACGGTGGAAGATAAGAGAGCATAGTGACGCACAACCACGGGTAAAGCAGTCATGGCGATTCGCTTCACCCCCGTTACGCTATCCTCTGCTTCACCTGTAATACTCTTTCTGCTTAAGCATGTTTCTGTTTGGCTTCCGAAAAAATGTTTGAGAATCGTTATCAAGTTTTTTGTTTTTTTGTTTTTGTTTTTGTTTTTCTTATTTGCCTTAAAATCCCTCCATGAATTTGTTTATCTGCTTCCTTATGTAGCGATTATCTCTTATGCGGGCAATTACGAGATAATTTTTAGTTCGCTCAACTTAAAATATGCTTTCCTTCTTCTGCCGCAGAGGATGGAGTTGAGAGCTGCAAATTCGTGGAGTCAGAACTTCTCAGTTAGCTCACAGGTAAAAAATTGAGTTCTTCTTGTCTTTTGTTGGCCCCGAATTGAAGATTTATACGCAATTGTTTACAGCTTATGCCTCAGACGCGAAAGGAGGGTCGAGGTCGGCGAGTCTGGAGGCGAAGGAAATTGGTATCGCCACATGCCCTATGGGTTTTTCTCTACAATATTGACTTTTGAAGATCCTAGACATTCTTAATGTTTATGTGCTTGTTTTTATTCCCATGTAAAAGAAATGTTTTGCGATGCGTGTGTGCTTGCGTTGAGGAAATGCTACGTAATCAGATTTTTTTTTTTACTTGTAGTAACCATGGTAAAACATAGACGTTTTTGTGGATCATTTCCGTTCTTCTGGTTGTAAAGAAGCTGAGAGCGTTGATTGTGTTATGTGATTTTTTTGGCTGTAAAGGGCATGGCATCGATGGGTGAAATTTTTCATTTTTTCACATTTCTCTTGGGAGAATGAGCTTCATCCAAGAGGCAGTTTATATGAGGCAACTTGATTAGAAGAGTCAATAGAACAGTCCTTACAAAATTTTTGCCTGCTTTGTTTGCATTTCATGTTAATATAAAGGGTGGTAACTGAAACATTCCATCATCTAAAATTTAGAGGTTAGGTCATGTTTAAAGTCACGATGTCATTTTAAGATGTCAAGTAGAGAAAGTTCATGATAACAGCAAAGCAATTTGGCTGCAGAAACATTAGAATTGAAAGAAAAATAGAAACTGTATAAATTGGTGGATATATACAAATATGAGACATTGATTGGGGAAATATAGGCTAAAGACTTTTGGGGTTCTATCATAGACCTTTGTATTTACAGTGTTGCAGGATTTGAATGTACTCTGGAACAGGGAAACTGAATTAACAAATTGGAAATTTCGGTTGTGCATTTGTCAGATTTGATCATGCATCTCATCATATTATGTTCAGATTTTTGAAGTTTCCTGTAGATACTCAGTTTTTGCTGACTGTTGATGCATGCAATAAAGAGGTCTACTTTACCCATCAAGATTTCACAATACATTTCCTTGTTTCATTGCTGTCTTCTAATCATTACTTTAGTACCATTATTGAATAAACAAATAGCGGCTGTGTTGATGAATTGTGGTACTCATAATAACTCAATGAGCTTGCCCTGAGGTGCTTAAGCATATGTATTCACTTTGTTGCAGGTAAAGAAAGATGAATTTCTGGAAGCTAGAATGGAGCGTGTTCCTTTCCTTGAGGAGCAGGTGAGGATTATAAAGGAGACAGGAAAGCTCATGACAATGGATATAGAGAAGCTGTTACTTAGAGAAGAGAACAGGTTCGATTTTGTGAATGAGGTAGCAGCTGAGGCCAGTGCTTATGTTGAGAGCAACAGGGATGAGTATGGTGGTACAAAGAAGGCCATTCTTCATGTTTTAAGCAACCGAGTGAATGACGCCGGGTTTTACCGGCCAGACGCATATGTGGAGCCCGATCCCTTCAAACCTGGACCTGATTATTTGAAAGAGGAATTTACATAAGCTCATTTGCAATTTTGCGCTGAGATTTTAATATTCATGTTATTTTCCCCACTCGAAAACACTCGGTGTCCCTGTATGTTAGCTGCTTTTGTTTGTACACAACACATAACAATCAAAGCTATCATTTTGGAAATAAAACTTAGTATTCATCATCTGAATATAGTTTGAAGCATGAAGACGTCTGTTTAAGCAGAAGCTGCTTCAGAACATGGCATTTTCTCAACTATCTTGGGTTGGATTTTGAGTGCCTTTTTGCCATCTTTGGTAATTGTGTTACAAGGAATTCTGTCTTCATCTCAGCATTATGAGTTGCGAAATATAAAGGTCAAGAATATAAACAGACATTAACTTATACTTCTTGCCTGTATAATCTAACTATAAATGCTGCCAAACTTAAAACTTGCTTGGTTTATGAAGCAAAGATTAATATGAAATATAAATCCTATAATAAAATATTGTCATGAGTACCTAAACATATTTCTCTTTGCAATATTATATTAGACACGTCATCTAGTTTGTTAGACATCTTTCCTCATAACCTTTTTTATATTCTTCAACAGTTTAGTTATTAACACACATGTGATTTAAACTATATCCATATTTTTCTTTCAGAACAGGTAAATTTATTGTTCACTGTTTTTGCGGATGACAACTTCCTGAGCCAAACAAATAAGCTATTAAAGTTAGATTGTCTCCTAGAGGTAGTTAACGAACACAGAGCAAAACAAGATTAACAGGTTCATATTTATTAGTATATTTAATTACTTCTGGATTAATTGTCGTTAATCATAGGACTTCAGAGGCTGCAGGAACTCAAAATCCATTTTGCTTGTTTAAGGCAATTTACCTGTTTAAGAAAACTCATGAAATTATCAATAATAAAAGAAAAAAATATCTAGCCAACAAAGGTTGGTGTAATTAGTAGAGAGTTAACTCATAATCCATAAAGTTGTAAATTCAAATCTCATTGCCGATGTAAAAATCTTGTTGATAGGTGATTTGTGTCTACCTCTCTAAGCACTCTTTGATCCCAAAGACATATTCTAGTTCTAGTAAACCTCGGGACACAAACCATCTAAACTTTTTATTAAGAAAAAAGAAAAGAAAAATATTTTGTGTTTTCACCCAGCATACTGATTATGAACATCGCACAATATGGTGCCATTGCCATGCCATTTTCTTTCTTTCTTAGAGTTCTTCAAATGACAGGCGTGATAGCACATCAGAAAAATTCTTCAGTCTCCTTTTGAGTTACAAAACAGAAGGTAAGACTTTATTCTTACTTTTCTTGTGGTTTCATACATAAGCAGCGACTTGAGTACATACTGTATTGGCTCATCAGAGACACACACATATAAAGAAGACATAATGACTTTTAGATCCCAACCAAGGAAAATAATATCAGAAAAGTCTCAATTGACAAGTGAACTAGAAGAATTAACAAGTGAATCAATTATCACTAACAACTGAGACTTGTCAATATATTATTATTTTTGCTTGGGACCTATAAGTCATTCTCCCTACAAAGAAACTCATCTATAATTACATCATGTAACTGTGTCTCCTCAAACATGAAAAACACACTTGGAAAATTATTTATATATATATATATATATATGATTAGATTTAGGACAAAGGTGATCAAGGGCTCCTGCTAGGCTTTGTATGCTTCCCGTTGGACACTCAAGGGCTCCTGCTAGGCTTTTTATGCTTCCCGTTGGACCCTCCGGCTTCGTAATCCAGCAAATGTTCATGCCCAAACAGTTTCCTAGACTTCATCTTCGTACCATCCTGTATTCATATATATATATATATATATATATATATATATTTAAAAAAAACATACTTGTAAGTTAAAATAGCTTGATCTAGAAATTAAAAGTTGGGTTTGCAGATTAATTCAAATTTTTAGTTTCAAAACTAAGAAACATCATCAATCCAGAGCATATTTACTCCATTATTAGTATATTTCTCAGTTCACAAGTATTCTGGCTTTTAGTATACTGAAGGTTGAACATGATACCTTGTAAATTAAGTGACCAGCCGAACGATGCATGTTTTCCATAAAGCCTTCAACAAAACCTTAAAAACAGAAAATATTTTTGTCACTACAATTATATCTGCAGATTGTACTCACTGAAGTTTAGAAACTCTTACTAAATACATAATAAACTGCTTACCAAGCAATAATAAACTAATAAAAACTGTCTCAGATATTAAAACTTAGCTATATTAATTACCTGAAGCAAAGAGCAAGAAAAGCAAGAGAAGACCCAAAAGAAAAGTCTTGATCTTTAGAACCATGGCTGCTCCAAACTCTTCTTGTTACCATATTAGAAAGGCATGGCCTTTGTGCCCTTAAACTAGAAAGAAAGAGAGGGTAACAAATATGGGTAGGGAAGGTCTTTTTTCTTGTGGTGGAGCATCGGAGTGATGATGAAGTGCATTATGAATTATAAATATAAACTTTTAATATACACACACATATACATACAGAGTTTAACCCACAAGCCCTTAAGTCAACTTCAATATTTTATACATATGTTGCAAATTATGGGGAAACAAGAAATTTTGTGCATGTGGACAATTCTAACATTTTTTATTGGGAAATTGATCAAAATAAGAAAAAATAAAATAAAAAAAATCAGATTGGAGCAGTTCTGAAAATATTTACCAGAGTAAGGCAGTCAAACTTATAGTTTGACTAACGTCTCTGATCACGTCAGGGGTACTGACGCCACCCTTGACAAAACACTGTTGACGCACCAGTGGCGTCAACAATGTTGACGTACTGTTGACGCCAATTAACGCCTTTTAGGCGTCAATTAAAAGATGCCTTTAGGCGTCAATTTAATTGGCGCCTAAAGGCGTCAATTTTTTTTTAAAATAGAATTTTATAATTATATTTTAAATTATAAACAATAATTATACTTAATTATAAATAATCATTTTAATTATTAATTAAGGAAATTAAAATTTATTATAAAATATGTAATTTAATAACCCTTTAAATTTGTTTTTAGCTAGCTATTCAGATTTTTATTTTTTTTAATTTAAAGACTGTCCTTCCGAATTATGTGTAGAGTGTCAAAATAATTATAGCATTCCTGTGGATGCCAAATCAAAACTATTTTACACATTCACTATTATTATAGCGTCTTTTATTTTTATCCCCAGTCAATTCCAAAAGGACGCTATAATAATAGTGAATGTGTAAAATAGTTCTGATTTGGCATCCACAAGAACGCTATAATTATTCTGACACTCTACACATAATTCGAAAGGATAGTCTTTAAATTTTAAAAAAAAAAATCTAAGTAACTAGCTAAAAACAATTTTAAGGGGTTATTAAATTACATATTTTGTAATAAATTTTAATTTCCTTAATTATTAATTAAAATTATTATTTATAATTTAAAATATAATTATAAAATTATATTTTTTTAAAAAAATTTGACGCCTTTAGGCATCTTTTAATTGACGCCTAAAAGGCGTTAATTGGCGCCTTTAAGGCATCAATTACTGTTGACGTACAGTGACGTCAACAGTGTTGACTCTACTGGTGAGTCGACAGTATTTTATCAGAGGTGGCGTCAGTACTCCTGACGTGACCAGAGATGTCAGTCAAACTGTAAGTTTGACTGCTTTACTCTGGTAAATATTTTTAGAAGTGCTTCAATCTAGTTATTTTATTTTATTTTATTTTCTTATTTTGATCAATTTCTTTGCGTGGGTCTAATTAAAATTGAAAATGAAGCCACTTTTGGTTTTGCCTACCTTTTCCTAAGTCAACCTACTTTTTCTACTTTCACTAGCAGTAACTATAATGCTATGTGCTTGCCTACTTTACACCTATACTACTATTGTTTACGTTGGTTGGATATCTTTAATTCATTTGACTCAAAATTAGAAGGAAAAAAAAAATAATGGAATGGGCAATTTGCAAATGGCTATTGGCATTCAAATGAGATCCCACAATCGGTTTAGTGAAAGCAGCTCCCAAAACTTTCTTTCTCCCCTAGAATGCAATTTTTCCGTGGTACCAAACACCACTTTGGAACAACCGATGCTTTTTTTAAAAAAAAAAATCTATTTTGCCTTTGGTCACTTTCACTACAGTAGTCAATGGATTGAGACATGCACAGAAACTGGGCTACAGATGAAACGATCATATGGAGAGAAAGAACAACAAACACCAAGGAAAAAAGAGAAGAATAACCATTTAATCGTGGAATGTTGATAGTGGCCGTGGGGTTGCATATAGCAAACGAAAGATGGGAAAGGAGACAGCATTAATTAGTCATTACTAGTTTAATAAAAAATTCATGCTGATAATTTTTAACTTAATCATTATCAAGGAGAGTAATTATGGTCTTAACAATGGACCCATATTAGTCACTTTTAAATTTGACTTCTTCAGTCATGGCTTTACCAGTTGTGCATTTGTATCTCCCCATCATAAAGTGTTGTGCATGATCTTGAGCCAAAAAGTTCTCTCTAGATTCTATAAGTACAAATCAATTGACCCCCCCCCCCCCAAAAAAAATCAAATTGTACACATTATTTGGCCATATGGTGCAGATATTTTCAAGTGCATTCTTATATTGACTATTGGAAAGGAAATCACAAACATTGTGGCCAGTTTCTCAACAAGTGTCTTCATAAATTGCAATTCAAATAGGGGTCACCATATGTGTAATTGTGCATTACTTTTTAGTCCAACCTCAACATCAAATATGTTGGGGTTTTTGGCGTAGTAAGGCAGAAATTCACTAAAACATAATCTTACTTCCGATCTTAAATATAAAAGTTAGACTAGAGGTTTGCTTTAATTCTAAATATAAGATATTATTTCACTTTGTCTCCCAAATTTATATTTTTTTCTCTATAATATTTCCACTGATTGCCAATGTTAGGGAGTTTCCATTATTAGGTAATTCAATGCATATGATTAAAGATGGTATTTTAGAAAAACCAATCTAGACTTATTATAAATAACTAATTTCTTTGACATTCATAAATTAATTATATAGCTCTTCTATTAAGGAAAGAAGGGAGTAATATATAAAACTTGGTTGATTCTCATTAGTTTTAAAAGCCTAACTTAAAATCAAGTGAAGCAGTGGGGGCGCACAACTCTTAGTTGGATTGAACAGAGTAATGCAACTTTCAAAGGGATTTTTATGCTTCAGCAACAAATAAACTTGTGTGATGGTCAACGTTATTAAATCCGGATTGGCCATAGAATCGGCCGAGATATTAGGCCAAGGGTTAGTAGGTCAAATCGGAGTCAAACTTGAGCTAATTCACAGCCAAACATGAGATTTTCAAGTTATTAATATGAAATTTTAAAGATTTTTTTTCTAAAAAAATGATTTTTTTTTTAATAAAAAAAAGATGAACCGGGTTGATGCCTGAACCAAATTAGTTTACCAACCAATTCGCTGGTTTTTGGCTCGAACCAGCCAGTCCAGTCCAAGTTTAATAACCCGAATGATGGTATTAAAATTTTTGGACACTCTGAACTTGAAATTCTTATATGGTTCATTCATATATAATCTCACTCGAAAGAAAAATGGTCATATTCTAAGTGGAGAAGCTGTTCATTTTGGATGCTTACTGTGAATTCCCTATTTTGCATTGTGCAATTTGTGTTTGTGTAGCTTCCAATAAGTGGTGTAATCATATATAAGAGGGTCGGAGACATGGAAAGATGAAGTAAAAGGAGAATGAAAACCATAAGGACAAAAATGTCAAATCCCGTGCAATTTCAATTGAGCTCTTTTGAAACAAACAATGTTCACCATCTGAATTTGATTTTGATACCTTTCTTTTCTTTTCTAGGATTTTAGTTTCCCACCATTTTAAATTTGGTGCTTCCTCAGAAAACATTATCGCTATCAGTAGAATGGATATATTTACATTTGTAAATTAGAATATAGATTAACAGTAGTATGAAATATAAATTCTATAATAAAATATTGTCCTTAGTACTGAAACATATTTTTCTGTGCCATATGAGATATATCATCTAGTTTGTTGGAAATCTAAATCTTTTCTAATGTCCTTATTTATATTCTTCAAAAGTTTAGTTATCAAGAACTCTTTTGAATGGGTTTTTTTAAATTTTTTTAAAAAGTATTTTAATTAAAAGTTAAAGCTATTTTAGGTTTAGATACACCATTTAAGAAACGCTTTTAAATTTAAAAAAAAACTATTTAGATGTTAAAATAGAGAATTATTTTTTAATTAGCAAAATTATTGAATTGGGCATAACAAAATCATTCTTTGAGATTGTGTTCTTCAACCAATTTGTAAAATCAGATCCTTAGATTTTCTCAAATTCTGACATAAAGGCGAAATCAAACCTTGGGAACAGGATTGTCATTTTATTGAAAATCAATGGTAATTTGTGTGAAAACAAAACACTAAAGAGGAGTTAGTCTTCTTTTCCCCATTCTCTATCGTTTTTCGCACTTATTTTTTTTAAGCTACAAATTGAAGATTTAAAAAAAAAACAGAATTTTGACTTTTTTTTTTTGGCTACTTTTACTTTTTTTTAAAAGCTCTCATCTAAATGCAATTATTAATAATAAAAAAAATATTTTTTAAAAAAACCCATCCAAATGGGCTCTAAGACCCATGTGGTTTAGTCTAAAAACAAGATAGTATTTATCAAAATAAAATAAAAAAATAAATTGAGTTATTAAATATATCTGTGCACGCGACTGGGCTATATCCATATTTTTTCATACCAGGTAAAATAATCATTGTTCACTGCCTTTGCGGATGTTAACCGCCAGAGCCTGCAGACTAATAAGCTGTTAGACTTAGATTGTCTCCCTGAGGTAGTTAACGAACACAAAGTAAATCAAGATTGTTAATAATAATTATCAGTAGATTTAATTACGACTGGATTAATTGTCATGGATCATAAGACTTCAGAGGCTGCAGGAACTCAAAATCCACTTTACTTGTTTAAGAAAACCAAAAGAAAAAATACTTAGCCAACTTTATTGATCCAGTTAGTTGGTAAGGAGTTAGTAAGTGCTCTTTGAGCTCGGAGGTATACTTTAACCCTAATAAAGCATCAAAACCTAACTCACCTAAACTTTGTATTGTTAAAAAAAAAAAACAGAAAAAAATATTTTGTGTTTTCACCCAGCATACTGTTTATGGACATCCTGCAATATGGTGCCATTGCCATGCAATTTTCTTTTTTTCCTTTCTTTCTTTCTTAGAGTTCTTCAAATGACAGACGTGATAGTACATCAGAAAATTTCTTCAGTTTACTTGAGTTACAACACAGAAGATAAGATTTTATTCTTAATTCTCTTGGAGGTTCATACATAAGCATCGACTTGAGCACATACTGTATTGGTTCATTACAGACACACATGCAAAGAAGCTCATCTATAATTATATAATGTAACTGTCTCCTCAAACATGAGAAAGACACTTGGGAAAATATTTATACATATATGATTAGATTTAGGGCAAAGGTGATCAAGGGCTCCTGCCAGCTGGCTTTCTATGCTTCGCGCTGGCCCCTCCGTCCTCATAATCCAGCATATATCCATGCCCAAACAGTTTCCTTGACTTCATCTTCATACCATCCTGTATTCAGATGATTATTTTTTGTTGAAAAAAAAGACATACTTGTAAGTTAAAATAGTGTGATCTATAAATAAAAAGTTGCGTTTACAGATTAATTCAAATTTTTAGTTTCAAAACTAAGAAACATCATCAATCCAGAGCATATTTACTCCATTATTAATATATTTCTCTATTCACAAGTATTCTGGCTTTAGGTATACTGGAGGTTGAGTATGATACCTTGTAAATTAAGTGACCAGCTGAATGATGCATGTTTTCCCTAAAGCCTTCAACAAAACCTTAAAAACTAAAAATATTTCCGTCACTACTATTATATCTGCAGATTGTACTAACTGAAGACTATAAACACTTAATAAATAATACACTGATTAACCATGCAATAAACTGATAAAATAACTGTAACAGATATCAAAACTTAGTTATATTAATTTTACCTGAGGTAAAGGACAAGAAAAGCAGGAGAAGAGCCAAAAGAAAAGTCTTGATCTTTAGAGCCATGGCTGCTCCAAACTCTTACTTGTTACCATATTAGAAAAGCATGGCCTTTGAGCCCTTTTATACTTAAACTAGAAAGAAGGAGAGGGTAACAAATATGGGTAGGGAAGGTCTTTTTCTTGTGGTGGAGCACACCGCCCAATAGCAACAGAGTGATGTTGAAATGCATTATGAATCACACACAAACTTTGAATATATACAGAGTTTAACCTACAAGCCCTTAAGTCAACTTCAATATTATATATATATATATATATATATATGTTGCATTAAAAATTATGTGGAAACAAGGAACTTAGGTGCATGTGGACATTCCTGACATTTTCCCTCTGCTTTGCATGGCCCCGTCAAAATTGAAAATAAAGCCTCTTTTGGCTTTGCCTATCTTTTCCTAAGTCAACCTACTTTCTCAACTTTCACTAGCAGTAATTTTAATGCTATGTGCTTCTCTACTTTACACCTATACTATTATTGTTTAGATTGGTTGGATCTCTTTAATTCATTTGACTCAAAATTAGAAGGAAAAAGATCAATTGAAAGGAGGAAAAAAAAAATAATGGAATGGGCAATTTGCAAATGGTTATTGGCATTCAAATGAGATCCCACAATAGGTTTAGTGGAAGAAGCTCCCAAAACTTTCTTTCTCCCCTAGACTGCAAATTTTCCGTGGTACCAAACACCACTTTGGAACAGATGATGCTTTTTTATCCTCTTATGTTGCCTTTGGTCACTTTCACTACAGTAGTCAATGGATTGAGACATGCACAGAAAGTGGGCTACAGATGAAAAGATCATATGGAGAGAAAGAACAACAAACACAAAGGAAAAAAAAACCATTTAATTGTGGAAGTTGATAGTGGGGTGCATATAGCAAATGAAAGAAGGGAAAGGAGACAGCATTAATTGGTCATTACTAGTTTAATTTTTTAAAAAAATTGTGCTGATAATTTTTAACTTAATCACTATCAAGGAGAGTAATTATGGTCCTAACAATGGACACATATTAGTCACTTTTAAATTTTCCTTCTTTAGTCATGGCTTTACCAGTTGTGCATTTTTATCTCACCGTCATAAAGTGTTGTGCATGATCTTGAGCCAAAACGTTCTCTCTAGATTCTACAAGTACAAATCAATTGACCCCCTGAAGAGATTATAGGACTGAATTGTTAATGTATTATTCACACTAGCAAATTACATATATATACACATATGATAGAATCGGGCATTAATTAGATCTCGATATGATACTATACAAATCAGGACATAATCAAGATTAATTATTCTAATCACTTCCTATAATTTTGGATATGAACTTGCTCCCTAAGCTTCTGATATGACTCCTTAAATTTCAGGATTTTACACTCCCTCTCAAGTTGGATTTTAGATATTAATTAAGCTTAACTTGCCAATTAGGTACTTGAATATGTCTTTGGGCAATCCTTTAGTAAGGACATCTACGGTTTGCTCTTTAGAAGGTATATACCTTATATCAACGATACCCTCATCAAATTTTTTCTCTTATAAAATGTTTGTTTATATCAACATGCTTGGTTTAATCATGCCGGACAGGATTATGAGCTATGTTAATCAAATCCATGTTATCGTAATAGACTTTGATTGGTAGATTTATGAACTTTCTTAAGTCTTCAAGGACTTGCTTTATCTATATGCCTTCACAGATTCCCAATGCAACTACAATTTGTTTTTTACTTCTTCATGTGACCAAGTTGTCCCACATATATGTACAGTATCCAGATGTGGATTTCCTATCATCTCGATCACTTGCCCAATCAACGACTGTAATAGCTCTATATTCTGTTTGTCAGTTTTCTTGAACAACAAGCCACATCCTGGAGATCCCTTCAAATAATGAAGGATCCTGTAGGATTCATTTAAATGTTTCCGTCTAGGGCCATGGAAATGATGGTTGGCCACACTGACTACAAATGCAATGTTTGGTCTAGTATGAGACAGGTATATCAGTTTGACTACCACCCATTGATAATTTCCTATGTCCACAACTTTACTGAGATCTACATCTTCATCTATTTTATCAACTCGTATAAGTGTGTCACTGGGTCTACAACCTGTCATCCCTGCTTCTTTTAGGTCTAGTACATGCTTTCTTTAGGAGATATAGATTCCTCTTTTTGATTGAGCAACTTTCATCCCAAGAAAATACTTCATTTCTCCAAGATCTTTGATCTTGAATTCTTATGCCAGGATTGCTTTGATTTGATTGATTTCTACTTCATCATCTCTTGCAAGGATTGTATCATTTACATACACAGTTAGAACGATATTTAACAAACAAAGTATGGTCATTTTGCCCTTAAGTATATTCGTGTCTCTTCAAGACCTGAGCGAATCTATTAGACCAAGCACGTGGAGATTGCATCAATCCATATAATGACTTCTTCAGCTTGCAGACTTGGTTAGCCTTTTTCCTCGGGAACCCTGGAGATAACTTCATATACACATCTTCCACGAGTTCTCCGTTGAGTAAAGCATTCTTTATATCAAGTTGTTGCAAACCCCACTCTAAATTCACTACAATAGATAAGAGGATTCTGATTGTGTTCAACTTGACTACTGGTGCAAACGTTTCTATGTAGTCTTCCCCATATATTTTCATGAAATCTTTTGTAACCAATCTAGCTTTGTATTTCTCAAGTGTTTCATCTGCTTTATACTTAGGAGTGAATACCACTTGCACCTAACAAACTTTTTTCCTTGAGTTAGATCTACTACATCTCATGTATTATTTCGCTTGAGGGCCTCCATATCTTCCAACACAATTTGCCTTCACTCAAGTATAGTCATGGCTTCATCAATTGTATATGGTACCATGATGTTGTCAAGATGAGAGATAAATGCCCTATATTTAGAGGAAAGAGCCTTATAGGAAACAAATCTTTCAATAGGATGTTGAGTACACGATCTAGGCTTCTTCCTTACTGTAATGGCAAGGTCAAGGTCAAAACTCTCTGTTACCACAGTTTCTCCTAGACCTGTTTTGGGTTCGACTCTTGGTGAGTACTAATAACCTATGGCTCATTACCCCCTTACGTCGTCGTATGTAGGTATTTCCTCACTTTTTTGTGTCTCCCCCTGGCATTGACACATTATAAGGAGTATTAGGATTATTAAATGTATCAAGATTATTAGAGGTATAGGGAGTGGGACTTGGCATATAAACTACAACTTTGTGGTCATCTTTTGGTGTCTCTTTTGTTGTTTGGAATTGACCATCACTCTCCCTTTGAATTGCAGACAAGGAGTAATAATGAATGTTTTCATGGAATGTAACATCGCAAGACAGAGAGAGACGTTTGGAGACTGAATCATAACATTTGTAACCTTTTTGGTTGTGAGTGTAGCCAAGGAAGATACACCGGAGGCTCTAGGGTCAAGTTTGTTGGTGTGATGATGGTGGACATATGATGTGCATCCTAACACCCTAAGTGGTAGAGTGTTTTCGAGGTATGAAAGGTTAAAGTATGTATATAGGAGCTGTAGTGGTGTTTTATAAGATAGTGATCGACTTGACACGCAATTAATTAGAAAGTTTGTAGTAAGGACATCATCATCCTAATGATATTTTGGAACATTGCTATTGAACACAATGGCTTTGAAAGTTTCTAGACTGTGATGATTCTTTCATTCGGCAATGTCATTTTACTGGGGTATATAGGGAGAAGTGCTTTTCTGAACAATGTCATTGGTGGTTAAGAAGGTGAACAGGGCCTGATTGAAGTATTCAGTCCCATTATCAATGTGCAGGATCTGGATCTGGGTTTGGAATTGGGTTCAGATCATATTATGGAAGTTGAGGAATATTTCATACACCTTTATTTTATCTTTCAACAGGTAAACCCAACTGACATGGGTATGGTCATTGATAAATGTGATGAACCACTTTGATTTTGATTTGTTTGATGTGCGTGAAGGTCCTCATAAATCATTGTGAATTGTGGAAAAGGGTTTAGATGTTTGGTATGGATTTTTTGGAAATGAAGTACAATGATGTTTAGCCTTTTCACATGAATCACAATGAAAATCAGATGCATTTTTATTAGAAATGGGAGAGGGAAACATTTGAGACATGTAATTGAAATTGGAATGAACTAAACGTTTGTAATATAACTCCAAGTCACTAGTCCTAGGGAGAGACACTTTATTGCAAGACTAAATCATATGACTATCACTTTCATTAAGGTAGTAGAGACCATCAAGTTCTTTCGCATTCCCAATTGTCGTCCTCGTCAATAGATCCTGAAAAATATAGTAGCAAAGAAGTTAGCTTGACATCTTTCATCCTTTTCTAATTGACTGACTAATAGTAAGTTACACTTCAACTTTGGAACATGTAATATAGCGTGAAGATTAAGTATAACACATATTTTAATAGTGCCAATTCTAGTCACGATAGATTTGGAGTCATCAGCAATCCTCACAATTATTCCCTTGGTGTTGGGCGTACAAGATGAGAAGAAAGTCTTATTGTCAGTCATGTGATCCGAGGCACCTAAGTCAACAATCCAACAATTCTTTGTACATAGACTTTTTATTACAGCTAAAACTTGAAATAAGTTCTCTCTCCTTACTACTGTGGTAGTAGGCTGCCTTTTAGTCTTAAGTGTGGCTAGCATCTCCATGATTTTACACCTAATCACTCTGGGAGGTCCTACTATCTTTGGGAACTTCAGCCGCATAGCCTCTTTCTTTCCTCTTCCTTGGCTTTCAGTTTGCAAGTTTACCATGAAGGTCCTAGCAAGTATCCTTTGTGTAGTTCTGTTTCTTACAATGATCACAAAATTATCAACCTTTAGAACCTTTTGAGTTGTTGGATCGAACAACAAGAATTAAGACTTCAGGAGGCGCATGAGTAGCAACAACAATAGAATGATTATGAAGTATTGATTTGTACCTATCATCTTTATTACACAAAATCGAGGTAGAGGCATCGAAGGAAAGGCAGAAGGAATGAGCCATTAATAGGGGAGAGAAGGATTTTTGGAGGACTATTCAAAGGCCTAGGAGACAGAGGTTATGAGTACATCCCAAATGGATCTTTAGATTCTAGATATTCACTACTAAAACGTCGAAGATCGTTGAAGATCTTGCTACAAGTTCTTATCGTGGAGCCTAAGAGAGTCGCCATTGATGTAGCCAGAACTCTGTCTTACCTCCACCATGATTGCTGATCGAGGATCCTCTACTTGGACGTAAAACCAAAGAACATTCAGTGCTCTTGACATTCGGCTCTCAACACTCTTCAAAAGCACCTTTTTTCAGCTTATGCTCAGAAGCAACTTTTTTTGGGATAAGCCCATTTTATTGTGATAATACAAATTGATTTTTCTCTGAGCTTTTTTGCCATGCCACTACACTTTTAAGGCATTGAAACGCTTTCCCAAACAAGTAAGGGTCCCAGCAGTCATATTTCAGTAAGAGAGATGTCAAACATTTAGCCAAAATCATGCCATATAGTTCTGGCCCAAAAACCACCACGTAGTATCATCGCCAACATCAAAAAATTTCAACTATGTTTAGGAAAGCGTCAAGAAAGCGTTTTGATAAAAAAGCCTATTGGGGATGGCCATTTGGGAACACGTTTTGAGCTTTTAACCCATAAGGAGCTTCTACAAAGAAACTCAAAAAAGTGGCTTCTCACAGCGGTGGAGTGGTGGACTGTGGTATTTAATGAAAATTTCCCTTCTTGTTCTTCTAATTTCTTCTAATCATATCGGCAACTGGGACAAGGTTGGCTCCAAGACGTCGTAGGGGGTCGAAGATTTGGAGCTGGTGGCTAAAGCTTGGAAGACGATGGGGATCCTGACTCAGAAGAATCCGAAGGTCTGTGGGCTGAAGCGATGTAATGGATATTGGACAAGATGAAAGAAGGCGATTCCTGGGGTGGCTTCCCCCTCTGATTTTTGGTGGCTGGTGCTTTAATACCTAGGTTCAGGGGATCTTGGGTGGTGCCTTTAGAGATTGTAATTATGGTTTTCATCTGATGAAGGTTTTTTCTTTTTCGGCCAAAAAATAAGTAGATTAGAGGGAGTTGCCCCCCCCCCCCCCTCCCAAAAGAGAAAATGATGATGATGGGGCACTTTGATGTTTAATAATAATTTAATTTCTTTTACTAAATTTATTTAAATTTTTTCTCTTCAACTATCACAATATATACAACTAAGATACATAGATAGTATTCAATAAAATTCATATTATTTTCACTTCTTTTTCATTTCAATTGACTTTTTAAATAATAATCAAAATATGTTTCAGTTTGGATAAAAAAAACTACTTATTCTACCATTAATTCAAACACAAATCACATTTATAATTTGATTTTTCTCTCATCTTATTTTTGTAAAAGTCAAATAAAAAATAAGTGATTCACTGACCCAAAGGGGCGGCAGCGTGTTTCAGTGAGTGCAGTACACATGTCCAACTATGTACTGCAGTTTATATAAAACCCTTTTCTGGGTACCCATGCATAATTTAATACTAGTAAACAACCATGGCGACCAGCAACTGATACACGAGTACACGACCCCCTAAAGAAGTCGAAATTTGAGAACTCACAATGAAGGCATGATTATCTCCCTACACAAGTCTCATCTAAACGGCCAAAATATTCATCCCATCTTAGAAAAATCATCGAAAATAATTGGTCAAAAAATCAAAGATAATTGCCCACGCACACATGCATACGTGAAAAAATATGACAGACACAAAGGAGATAATTGCTCAGGGTACAAAAAGAGACCATTTTTATACATATGAACAAGAAAAGATAACAACGACCAAGCCAGAGAACATAACTATCTTCCAAAAGCGAAACACACTTTGTTGGTTCTTTCAATACCGTCAGAACATCTGACGATTTTAGGCATGACTCTCTGTAGGTACGTTAACCAAGATCTGATTACATCCACGTTTCACAAGCAACACAAATCCGACAAGTATAGAATGATATCAAGGCACACTTGATGATTTCATAAAAACATGATTTTTGTTTTCACCTAAGACAAGCTACAGACCCCCCAAAAAAAAAAATGAAATGCATGATGCTAGCAGAATGTAATCATCCCAACCCGTGTCAGTAACCCCCAAAGACCCCAACCCAAGGACACAAGTATGGAGGGAAAAAATATGGATGAAAAACAGCCTAGTGATACACAACAGATCCAGACAGTAAATTCAATGGAAAGGAAGAATAAGTTCCTTGACATAGCACTTGGGTGGTGCTGAAGGAAAATGGTATAGCCCAGTGAACTCACCCATGATGATAACCCACAACCAGTTTGAGAGAACGTCATTGAGGATATAATGGGTTTGTCTTCTGATAATCAAGACTCAACTTATGACTCCAGAGGTGCCTGATCAGTGTTAATCCATGAAAAGCTACCTCTGCTCAACCATGAAGCCGACAACTCTGCATGAAGACTCCACCCACATTTCCCAACCCATCTCTCCCTTCTTCCTCTTATCTGAACCAAACTTGATGCTCATGCAAAAGTCAGTGATGCGTTGGTGATGATGCAAGAGTTAGTGACAACTTGAAGACTGTCAGACTGATAGCTCCTGTTGCCTGAATGCAATGACTTGACACATGCAATCCCAGACCCACCCCGACACACCCAAATGCATGCAGGTATTTTAAGATGATAAAGAACGTGCCAATTCAGATGAACCTCAAACAGATATTGCACGACTGATGGCCAACTTGGCCCACTCAGCAGATTCTTTAATCAAATCGTCTTCGGAGGTCAAACATTCATTTAAAAATTCTTTGCTTGACAATGACTGCTGTATCAAAGAACCTGCATTACTTCCAAGTGTATCAGCTAAATCTCCAAGGACCCCGATTGCAGTTTTTATGACTACTTCATCCCTGCATCATAGAAGACATTGACGTCACTAAAACATACAAATCTAAGAATCAACCAAAAAAAAAAAAAAAAAGGACATGCTTTATATTTCTCACATGTCTTTTTCCATGTAGATGCTATCCAAGAACTGAAGGATGTGAGGTGCATAGGGAATCAAGAGCTGGGTTTTGGATGAATTTTTAAAACCCTGGAAAATTCCAGAATATGCCTCCAATATCCCATTTCTCAAAGAATTGATGTACTCTGTCATTTCATCATCAAAACCTGATGCATGTGCATACATCTCTGCTGCAAGCTGAAGTGTGTTCATTGCATACATTAAGTATTTATAAAAATTATCACCTATTGCAAGAGCTATATCACCAATACATGAGAATAATGGGGGCTTCACAGAACGGTGCAAGTTATCACTTGACAGATCCTTTAGAAGTTGTGTCATAATCCCATCACAATAAGGAAGTATTTTATCTTCTAATGCCCTGCATATGTCCCCTACCACACCAACAGTGACTGCACAAACTTGGTACTCCTCAAAATTTTGAAGACCCATCTCCAGATACTTATAGAATTCTGGCATGTATTTAGCAAAATCAGGGCCTGTTGCATAGGCAAGGGCTCCAATGGCAAGCATGGCCTCCTCATGCGCAGTGGCATTTCTAAAAGCAAAAACCCTCAAAAATAGCCCCATAATCTGATCAGCATACTGCATGAAGGCATATTTGGTAGCATCTGATGAACCTAGCTTCTGAATAATTACCTGCAAGCATCCACAAAGAAGCCCATGAAGATCACTCTGCTTTTCTCTTTCATCAGATGAAAGATTCTGCCCTTCAAGAGACTTGTGCAGCTCCATCATAATGACAGGAACCAGTTGTAACACCAAGGAAGCTGTTTCATTCGTTGAACACCTCACTACTTCGTTCAAAGTTTCATATGCAGCAGTCCTCAATCGTGATTCCGTTGCATCATCTCTGTGTGTAACAGTAAGAAGAGACTGAACAATTTCCTGGAAAAAGGGAGTGAGAGGAGATGCTGTTTCAACATCCTCATAACCTTGGGCAAGAAAATAAAGAGCTCCACAAGCCTTCTCAGCAACATTGGGAGCATCCTTCATGCTCTGGAGCAGGACTGTGATAATCTGTTGGCAATTTCCCTCATTGATAAGTCGGGTGCCCACAATTGAACCATGAAGAAATTCAAACATCCGTCCTAGGGTCCAAGCAGTGGTATCCTTCACATGGTTATTTGGGTCCTTCATCAATGCACTAAGCATAAATGGTAAAGCAACATTGACAAGAGTTGCTAGCTTGTCTGGTGAAGGACCATCCAATATCGAGCCAAATGCATAAGTGGCTGCTTCCCTCTGTCTCCAATCTGGTTTTGTAATATTCTCCTCAATGAAGGGCATTACAAGAGGTACAATATCATCTCCTACAGTGCATGCAACTAAACCAAGGCACGTACCACCTGCCATTGCAATATTCCAGGCACCTTCATCCAGATCCTGATCCTCCTCTTGTTTAAGTAGTGTCTCCAAAAGCAAAGGGACAAGTGCAGGAAGAGCTTGCCTGATAAAATAAAAACAAGCCAGATCAGAGTCCCCAGTTGAATCACCCCCATATTCTTCCAAGATATCTGTCTCCTCATCACAAATTGTACTCCAAAACTCAATGGCCTGAAGGGCAACAGGCTCTTCATCACCCCTTACAGCCTTTGCTGTGATGTTGAAAATATCCTGGATGTAAGGAGCTAATTTCTCATAGTACATCGATGCAATTGAGACCAAACACTCAAAAGCTGCCTGTCGTATTTTCACTTCAGGAGACATTGTTGTCTCGCAGACAACTCTCATAATATAATCACGCTCCATGTCATTGCTAAAATTAGCCTGAGCAAATCCTAGAGCATTGTATAATGCCCTGGTAGCAGCAAGCCTAACATCATTGTCCCCATCAGTTACATTCATACCTTGAATTACTGCTGTAAGTATTTTATTTACTTGGTCTTGATCTAAAACCTCAGGAGAAATTTCCTCACACAGATACCCTAGAGTCTCTAAGGTTGCTTGCTTGACATGAGCAGGTATTTGATGAATGTTTGATAAAAGTGAGCCTACCAGTTCAGGCCACTGTTTCTGAGGAAGCTCAATCCCTGCAACTTTAGCAATCACTTGAGATGCAGTAGATCGTGCATCAACTGCAGAAGAAGAGAGAGTTTGCAGCAGGCATGACTTTATCTGGGTCTTTGCTGCAGGATCCAACAACAACCATCTTTGAACCAGCTCATGTTTTCTGTTTTCATCCTTAGCATCCAACAAATTTTTTAGTATCAGACCTGCTAACTTTCGGCTATCAACTGGTTTATCATCATTCGCTAGTTCTCCAGAGAGAGAAAGCAAGAAGCCAGGGAAGTTTTGCTCCTGAAATTGTTTCAAGTTTTCTTCGGCATGCTTCCTTACATTCCCATCAATAGATTGAGCATTCAAAAGAACCTGCGTAACTTCCATCGCCATGGTGTACCTAATGGAATGAAACAAATAGCTTTACTCACTAAATATTTGAAAAGGAAATGAGGGCAATTTATCAGAACACCAGATCCAGGAATAAACAAAGGAACGTGATATTCTAGAATTATAGTATAGATTTGTCCAAGTATCTCTAAAATTTACAGACAAGAAACAACAGACGCATTCGTCAAAGAATTCAGATATTTATAATAAAAATGGAGGATGGTTTAATATAATTCTATTCTTATTCAAATGTTTTCGGAGATCTATGCTTTTAAATCGTTTTAGCAAGGAAAATAAAAAAAATCTCTACTCCACTACAAACACAAAATAAAACATAGGTTTTGGTCATAGCCTATGGGACTTGGGCAACCGCTTGTGCGCTCTTTCTTTACCAAATAGCAAAATTCCATATACGAGCAGAAGGAATTTGACCACACGCTTGGCATTAAATGACTAATAAATTCAAACCGGCAAGTTATAACTAGAATAGCCTCAGATCGAAACTGAGAACATAGTAAAAGCGTTAAAACCGATAACGAAACAATAAATCAAATAATCAAAACACCAGGTAAGATTGCGAACAAAGCGTAAAAATCTTGAAATGCCCAAAAGAAGGTTCGAAACAAAAAGTCAATCGGATCAATACTTGATGGAAAAAACCAAGAAAACAGAAATTACAAAATTACCTCGGAATCGAATGATTACGTGAATCGGAGGCCACCGCGTGACCGATCTGCGGATGGAAACTACAGCGAAAGGGGAGTGACAGAGTAGAGAAGAAGAAGCAGAACAAAACAGGAACGGTTACAACCAGACGCGCTGGATTCGAATTAAACAAAACCTAAAATCGCATCCCAAAAAAAAAACAAATATAAATTACAAATTGAATTATTGACGAGAATTATTTAAATACTAGCATTAGTTATTGACATTATTCAAGTTTTTTTCACAGTCGCGCGTCCCTGCGTAAAGTTGTTGCCGTTTTCACTGGACCCGGGGGGTCATGTTTGAATAAACAAGGGGTAATTCTTTTTTGCAAGACATCTAAATTGCTTTTCTTTTCTTTTCTTTTCTACCTTAAATTTATTTTCTGAAAACATATATATTTTTTCCGGAAATTAATATTAAAAAATAAATATGTAAACCATATTAACCTGCTGCGAAATAAAAAGAAAGTTGTGGTCTAGCTTATTTTCATGAAAATTTAAATATTTGTATATCTGGGGCTCACAACTCTTTTTTTTCTTTTTTTATGTATGAGAGATTAAAATTCTTTTAAAATCACTTTTTCGACGTATTACTTTTTCTATGATGTACAGGAGGGATATGAATAATGTAGTTAGCTACTTTTTCTATTTTTTATTATAAGGTATAAATTAATATTTTCACAAATCAATAAAAATAGTTAAAGTCATCAAATTTATCATAAAATTTAAGTAATTTCAAATACTACCCCACTAATTGCACCAAACTCTAATATTATATTAATTATAAGAAAAAATTAAAATAAAAGACCAAGATAAAATAATATTTAATTAGGATGACTATAAAAATTGTAATTATTAAAAAGGATCAAAATAAGTTTAAAAGTACTAAATTTTCTTTCAATTGTCATTTGCTTCACCAATGCAAAAAACAAAGAACAAAGTGTCTTCTTCCTCTCTGACCAATTTATTGATACTGTTAACAAATATAATTGAACAAGAATCAAGATGGAGAAGATGAAGAATCATATTGTATTAACAACAATGAGCAATATGCTCTTTCAATGAGTAACCCATAAGGGTTAATCCTAAAACCTAGAAGAAGACCATGTTAACTCCTTCTTAGAGAGAGAGCAAATTAACCCTCTCTTGTGAGATTCCACATCTCACACACACATGTGGTGAGGACTCCACACCCAACATACAAATCTCAATAGTTAAGGCCCTCTATTTATAGACTAGGCCTAACCAACTAATCAACTAATTCCTTATATTTCTAACACACCCCCTCAAGTTGAACACTACTTAACAAGGTGCTCAACTTGAACAAACAAATATAAGGGGATAAAGTAAATTACATTGACTAGTTTTCCAATCACAAAACAATACAAAGATTTCTTCATAACAAGCTTCTTCCATTCACTTCTAGCATGCTTCTCTTGTAAACAACCCACTGAATACATTTCCAATTGCACAACCACTCCAAAAGCCTCAGCTATAGCCATTATACCAATCACAAATAGACCCACTGAATCCTTTGCTTAACTGTATTCAAATTGTTTGGCATAGCTACAGATGGGGGGAAAAGCACATCAAAAGCAATTTCACTGTGAAAGCAAATTTTTTGGGTGTTTGGGTGAGAGGGATTTTATGATGTGCTTAAAATATGATGTGGGTTTTTTTTTTGAAGCAAGTCATCCTTGCTTTTAAACGCATCAAATTTCTTCTTTGGTTTTTCTCTCCCCTCATTCACACCCCTGGACCGTTATACCCATCCCCATCGTCTCCTCTTCAATGGCCGGCTCCCAGCTCATCAATGTCGCGAGCTACCACCTGGGATTCGTCTTCAATGTCGCCTGCTTCTCTGCCCTAGAATTTCGAATCGTCCGCTACCTACCTCGTCTTCTCTTCAATTCGTTGGCTACCTACCTCGTCTTCTCTTCAATTCGACTTCTACCTACCTCCCCTTCTCTTCAATTCGTCCGCCACTTACCTCCTCTTCATCCTCTATATGTTCGATCGGTTCCATGGCTTCAAACTCCATCTCCATCTTCTTCGATTCATCTTGCTAGAGTATAGTGTCTTGAAATCTTGTTCCATGTTAGCAGAATAGGACCTTGAACGGGCCCTCTGTCCGACCTATTTTCTGATTCCTCCAAAGCTCTCTCGGACGATTTGATCTCCCGATTACAAAGTAAAGGAAGGTCGGAGGGATTAGCCTGAAAGTACTTATCTTTACACCAGCTTGTGCAGTTTGAGGTAATCAAGTCCTTTTCCATTTTCTGTCTCCATTCAAAATATTCTTGTATTTCTTTCCTTTCTTTTGGAAATGGATGCTAACGGAGAGGGGCATGTAGCACTATTAATATTTTCTTCGCTGCTTTAGATTTGGAATAGTTTTTGAAATTGTGATTTCGATTTTGTATAAACAATTAATCTAAGTTGTCTATGTACGTTCTCGTTGGTTGGATCTTAGTTGAGTTGTGATATTGCTACTGGATTTGTAAACAGTCCAAATTTGGCCCGTATTCTGCCCGCATATTCGAAATAATATAGTAATGATTTTGTTAAGCTCTATAGCTGGAAGCTATTTTAGTGTTTTTATCATATAGTTCGGATTTACTCTTCCTTTTGCAAAGGAACTGAATTCCTTCTTTTAATCTGAACCAGCGTAGCTTATTATGTTCTCGACATCAAGAACTAAGAAGCTGCTCTTTTACTCCACCATAGACTTCAAACTACCATATGCTTATCTAGAGAATTTATGTTGTAGCAGAAGTAACTCATCTTACCAGCCAAACTAAGGTTGAGTAGATTTATCAACTTTTGTAAAAGCGAATAGTCCATCACAAAATAATCTACAGATTAGATTTTTTTTTAGCAAAAAGGAAAGGACTATTAAAATTTGTTTCAAGTTACTCTTCTGATTGTGTTGGTAATCAATTTGCTGCTGCACTGTGCCAATATTGTGAGTTAATGTATCTTTTAAACTATAGTAGCATTTTCGATGAAGATTGTCATGACTTTTGGAATATTAAGGAGTGAATGGTGAAAACATGTAGATGACTCCCTTTTTCTGGTTGAAGGTGAGTTAATGTTGTAACATCCTGAATTTTGAATCTAATATCTTGAACATAAACCTATTTTGGGAAGACTAGTAGGCTCTATTTTTGGAAAGTGATAAATTTGAAATCAGTATTTTGTGGGCCCCGTGAATAGTATTTACTATTCACGTATACGTTTTTACTATTTACAAATACGTATTTAAAAAATATATATATATGTTATTCGCAAATACGTATTTAATACTTGAAATTTGTGAAATATGAATAGTGTTCACTATTCACAAATACGTATTTACTATTTAAAAATACGGTATTTACTATTCCTAAATACGTATTTACTATTCATGTGGGACCCACGACCAAAATAATTCTTCCTCCCGACAGAAACTCTCGTGAGTTTTGAAAATATTTCACGCGGGACCCACGTAATAGTAATTTACTATTTGATTTATAATATTATATTATTTAAAATATTAAAATATTATTAAAATTTTTTTAAAAATGTTCACGGGGCGGCTACTTAGTCACGGGGGGAGATTTCTTTTTAATTTTTAGGAAAATTACGTAAAACGACCCAGAGACAAAAATTACACTTAAAGACCCATTTTCCAACTATAAATAGACCTTCCATTTCATTTCATTCTTCACAACTTCTAAGAGCCATAGAGAGAGGTAGAGAGAGAGAGAGAGTAGAGAGATATTTGCTTAAGAGTTATAATAGCTGGTTGGTGATTCGGGTATTAGCAAGTAACAGGTAACTCTGAATATTCTTCCTTATACTTGTGAATTATGTATGATTATAAATTTGTTTGTTTACTATTTTGGCAAGAATATTTAGAAAATATTTATGGTTTTAAGATCTGGTGTGGGAACTTTGATTTGCAAATCTGCAGAGGTACTATTTATACGTACGTTACTATTCACGTATACCGTATTTACTATTCATTTTTACTATTCATGTTACTATTCACGTATACTGTATTTACTATTCACGTATACTATATTTACTATTCATACCGTATTTACTATTCATTTTACTATTCACGTATACCGTATTTACTATTCATAATACTATTCACGTATACATACCGTATTTACTATTCACGTATACATACCGTATGTACTCTTCATTTTTACTATTCATGTATATATATCGTATTTTACTATTCACATATACGCATAGTATTCACTATTCATAAATACGCATATTGATGTATAAAACTTTATGGTATAATAATGCATTATTTTGAGTGAACATATTCATCATGGCGGTTGTATTATGATGGGTGGAGTAAGGAGGGATTTGAATGATAAGAATGATTTATGCCACCACTCGGTGCACAGTGGATGGTACTTGTTTCAGGGCCCCATCTTCCATGTTTTCCTCTGGCCGGGATTTCATTGGAGTTGTGGGACATGTGACACCTCCTTAGTTATTTTAAAGGAGGGGAGCCATAGTCCAGATTTAAGCTATATACCTTTGGCCGGGTGTATCTTAAGTTTTGGTGAGCTTGGAACAATTCAGTCAAATGAATAAGTTTCTATTGGACTATGTGTTAGCCTATGGCTCCAGTCTGCGGTATAAGGGAGGTGGTGATATAAGGGAGGCTGCATACTGCATAGTGCATTTCTGAACAGTTCAAGAATTTGATATGATGATGAATATTCTGTAAAGACATGAGATGAGAACTTTTGAGATATATATGTTTTAATACCTTCTATATTGATGACTATTAGTATAAATCATTTTGTATGATAAATTATGGAATCTATATATATATTTGAAATCAGCCCATATCTTTTTGTCATATATTATTTGCTCGTGTACGGTAGAAATATTTAGTAGTTACTGAGATGTGTAATCTCACCCCATATTAACATTTTTCAGGTGAATAACTTAGTAGAGATCAAGGGAATGCACCCATGGAGTGAGCTTTGTAGGCTCTTCTGTACTCCTTTAGTTTATGTTGTGTTATTTTATTTGCCATGAACCTAAAAGACTTCCGCATTTTAAAATAACTCTTATTTATTGGATTTATTTTGGCCCTGTATAAATGGATTTCTACCTTTGGCCATATTGTAAATATGTGTTTGAGTGTTGAATATCCTATATTTGGAGGTGTTACTATTATTTTGGCCAAGATTTTGGTATTGAAAATGAGGCGTTACATTTTTGGTATCAGAGCCAGGTTCTGGCCAATCTGTAAATTTCCTATCAGTTTTCTAAATAAAAATTTTGAGGTCATGGCAAATTAAATATCATAACATGTGCATTTTCCTTTATAGCTTTGGATTCTTTTTACCAATTTTCTTGTGACATTCATGATAGGAGAAGAATGGGTTAATCAAAATATTCAAGTGATTGATAATGAGGATTTATGATTTGAGGATGTGATTGAGATTAAATTTCAGAGCTGCGTAGCGGAAGTTGGTAAGTAGAAAATTTATTGAATATTGGATTCTGTAGGCCCAAAATTACTTTCTAGGATGAATATTTTTATTGGTGTCTAGGAAAGTGATTGAAAGACTAAGCCCCTATTTGATGTTTATTCAATTAGTTGCCGTTGTAAAAAAAAGTATGAAGAAATGTTCGCTAGATTTTCACTTACCTAGCTAATTTATATGAGTAACAGATGACAATACCATAACAGAATACGGGCATAGTCTTGATTATACAGAATAACTGGCTTAAGTTTGAATTTAATAAGATAAAGTTGAGTTTGGCAGGAAAACTCGAAAATCCTTATGAATCCTAGAATAGAGATTACAAACATTAGCAAGAAGGCTAAGAAGAGTAGACTATATTAATTCAAGCATCAAGAACAACAGTTGGTACAATCCCACCGCAAGCTTCGACTATCTCAAGTTTAAGTCTATTAATTTCTTCCTGAGCGGCTGCTCTTGAGAGAGGACCATCAGGAGACATTGTTCTTCTCAATCTAGCTATTTGCTTCATAGTGCTTCGAATTTTTACATAAGGCCAATGCTTTATTCCTCCCCTATGGCATATTTTCATTAGAACATTTTTGCATAGACGAACTTGTTGAGCCGCTTCTTGTTGAGGTAAATGGAATAAGTCTCTAAGATCATTAATTGACATTGATGCAGCTCTAATATTTTGTTCAGCTCTTGATCGGTATGGATTACTAGGTATGGGGACTGAAGGATTATTATTTACAACCATGAGCTCTTTTCCTTTATTGGATATATTTTCTGTATTGGTTGGAAATGAACTATTAGGGAGTTCATTTTGATTTTTAGTCCATTCCAAACCAACACAAAGGGCCTCATAGTAGGCTGATAGGGGATCTGACACCAGGACATACCCTAAAGAATTTTGATTCAAACAATAATTTTCTAGAAAATGTTTGACATCTTCTAAATTTTTCTTACCAAAGTCAAATACTTGAGGACTGGAAGAACCTCCTTGTACGTCCTGGTGAAAGACAGCGTGGCATATCATACCAATCCTCCCATGAACTTCAAGTTTATGGTATTGAAGTCCATTGGTATGAATAATCTCTCGTAGAACATGGCAGCAACCACATGAAAATGGATTAGTAGTCTCAGTCAAGGTAGAAGCAGGATTCCTTGGTTGAGAAGGTACCGTAGACTCCATAAGTTCTGCCACATTACGACACCTTTGGACAGGTCGCCTTGATGGACCTGCTTCAGATTCCTTTCTGTTAGTAGTGGTAAAAATAGAATCTTGTATCCTTGGAGGAGGAGTAGGAATGTTAATCGTTGAGGCAGATGAATGAACGTTCATACTTACGGGATTTTGGGGAAGTAAAGAAGAATAAGGGTATGATGCATTGTTTGACAAATCAGACAACATGTTAGTCTGATAGTCATGAAGTAAGGCTTCAAGAAAGAAAGGGTTGAATGAATCGGAGACTGGAATAGAGTTACTTGAACCGGCCATGTTTAAGGATAATGTGGAAGGTTATAGTGAAGGTTACGATCGGAGAGGAAATGAATATGTGGAGGTTTTGTGAAGTTTGAGAGAACGTGAAACATTTACTCTTTCTTTACTCTATTTATAGCTGGGCTAGCAACGTTTATATTTTGTTAAGCAGCATCGGATTCTCATCTGTCGTTAGCTCAGAATCATGTAGATTTTGTTGTTATGCGGAAAATTTTATGGCACCGCACCCTAGTGCACCCTAGCCACCGTTAGGGGTCGCAGTTTCCTAGACCTTTGCAGACAGAAATCGCTATGGCATTTATTGCTAGCTGTGTTTTCAAGAAATTAAGTTTGGACGTTTATACGCGCATTTATCTAAGAAATCTGTCTTGGATGTGCAGCTGACTCAAGATGTCGGAATTGACATTTGAAAATAGGATTTTAAGCGTAAGCGTGCTAAGGTGATAGTAATCTTGGGAAGGGTGACTTCCTAATAATATTAGATGAACCGGAGAGAATCCGAAGATTTGAAATGATGATGAGTTGTGCCAATTAACCCGAGAGCATTCTTCACTCTCCGAGTATCCGAAGAACTCTATGAATTTGTCAAAGATAATTCAAAGACTAAGGTTTTTGGATAAACATGTTGGAAGATCGATGGAAAGGTATGAAATGGTGATCCTTAGGAATGCCAGTAAGATGTTAGAATAAATATAGTAAATATTGAGGATAGGCTTTAATTTAATCTAAGCTGAAATAGAACTCAAAGAACGAAATGAGCCTTTGTGATATTGCAGGTTGAGGTAGAATTAGAACCTTGTGAATACTGCTGAGGTTGTAGATAGTCTTCATATAATCCAAGAATTAGATTAGGAATTGTGAATCATGATCTTAGTATGATGGGTATTTTTGGGGAAACACGAATTATCAGTTGATGTTGAGGTTATAAGAATCAAATTGTAAACTTGACTATTAATGTCTGGGAATATTTGAAAATAGACTTGAATTCAATCTGAGTTAAGATAGTGTGTCTAATTAAGAAAGTATGAAATCCGGTGATTTATGTTATAATATTAGTATGTTATTTGGGTGTGATTAATAGATAACTATGAGAGGAACAGATGATATTTAGTATATGTCTTTGAGATACTAAGGATTGAATTCGAATCATGTGAACAATGCTGAGGTTGTGAGAATAATATTTGAATGTTTTAAATCTTAGTCTAGGAATTGTGAAACATGAATGTTCTATGGATATTATTGAGGACACATGATATCTCTGTCTTGCTGATATTGAAGTTCTAAGAGTTGATTTGTAATTTGACAATTATCATTTTTGGGGAAAGTTTGAGGATAGTTCTTAAATGATATAAGCTATGGAGTATGATGAATCTAGTATGAATAATCGGGGTTTTAGAAATAGGATGATGAATCTGAAAGTTGGTAGGGGATCTAAAGGGTTGCTACTAGTATAAATGTAATATAACAGTTCAACTTAACAGTTGTATTGATTCTTTAGGAGACTGAATTGATTGAATAAATTGAGATATTAGAATATGGTATTAATTGATTTGAGAGAAATAGGGAACAAAATGTGATACCAACATGTATAAGGTGTTCAGAGATTGCCAACTGTTTAACTAGCATAGGAAATGATCTTGATAATAGAATCTTTCTTTAGAAATAATGAATTGAGTGTTTCATGGATGAGTTGAGTAGAATAAGTTGGAACCTGGAATGTATTCGGAGTTGGTGACTATTTAAAATAGTTGCTAGGTCCCTGAGTATTTGAATTTTGAACTTACCAATGCACTTGCTGTGTTTGGAAATTTTTACGCAATATTTACAACAGGATTTATGACCAGTTTGTAATCGACATTTATAAACTATGATGTCTCATGGAATGAATCCTTGCGAAATTCGAACAAGAATTGACTTTTACATTATGATTGTGGTGGAAGGTGTACAAGCTAGAAGAGGTTGGAAACTGTTGTGGATATACTTAGTTTGCGGAATCTTGCCAAATGTACTTGTTTTTGAATTACTTGCCATTGGTGAAAGCTAGATTTAGTAAGTAAGTGTTTTCTTAAACTTGAATTGAGGAAGCACGGGTATAGGATAGACGAGCAGAGGCTTGAAGCGGTAAGACCCGTTGAGCTAGTTTGCATATGGTGGTATCTCTAGGCTATAAGACTTATGTGCCTAGTATTGTGTTTGTTGCCTATCATGGTAACATTAGACCTGTATGTCTAAAGTTTATCTTAAGGTTGGCAAAATAATCAGATTATATCATATTGTGGTTATTATGGCCTGAGGGTAACTTCTTAAGCTGTAAGATCTGAATATCCAGTGTCGTGGTAATACAATGAAATAAGCAGAAAGGAAGAATGAACTGGCCTGTGAGGCCAGTGTAACCAAGCGCTCAAATAAGGAACTAGTGGATCCTGTGTCTGAATATTACTTTGGGTACAGGATGAACGAAAATTGTGTTGTGTGCTTGGTGAGCATGTTTGGGAAAGAGATAGGACTTAGGGATAATATGATATATAAAGCTGAGTCGGAGCGGATTGTTGATGCGGGGGATAAGCAATTGAGGAACAAGGCTATTAGCTTGTAAAGGTTGTGTGTAAAGGAATGGCTCCCGGAGATGCTACTTGGGAAACGGAGGAGAGCATGCGACAAACCTATCCTCATTTATTTAAATAGGTTAGAATTCTTATTATAGCGAAATTTTGAAGACAAAATTTTCTTTTAGGAGGGGAGAAATGTAACATCCTGAATTTTGAATCTAATATCTTGAACATAAACCTATTTTGGGAAGACTAGTAGGCTCTATTTTTGGAAAGTGATAAATTTGAAATCAGTATTTTGTGGGCCCCGTGAATAGTATTTACTATTCACGTATACGTTTTTACTATTTACAAATACGTATTTAAAAAATATATATATATGTTATTCGCAAATACGTATTTAATACTTGAAATTTGTGAAATATGAATAGTGTTCACTATTCACAAATACGTATTTACTATTTAAAAATACGGTATTTACTATTCCTAAATACGTATTTACTATTCATGTGGGACCCACGACCAAAATAATTCTTCCTCCCGACAGAAACTCTCGTGAGTTTTGAAAATATTTCACGCGGGACCCACGTAATAGTAATTTACTATTTGATTTATAATATTATATTATTTAAAATATTAAAATATTATTAAAATTTTTTTAAAAATGTTCACGGGGCGGCTACTTAGTCACGGGGGGAGATTTCTTTTTAATTTTTAGGAAAATTACGTAAAACGACCCAGAGACAAAAATTACACTTAAAGACCCATTTTCCAACTATAAATAGACCTTCCATTTCATTTCATTCTTCACAACTTCTAAGAGCCATAGAGAGAGGTAGAGAGAGAGAGAGAGTAGAGAGATATTTGCTTAAGAGTTATAATAGCTGGTTGGTGATTCGGGTATTAGCAAGTAACAGGTAACTCTGAATATTCTTCCTTATACTTGTGAATTATGTATGATTATAAATTTGTTTGTTTACTATTTTGGCAAGAATATTTAGAAAATATTTATGGTTTTAAGATCTGGTGTGGGAACTTTGATTTGCAAATCTGCAGAGGTACTATTTATACGTACGTTACTATTCACGTATACCGTATTTACTATTCATTTTTACTATTCATGTTACTATTCACGTATACTGTATTTACTATTCACGTATACTATATTTACTATTCATACCGTATTTACTATTCATTTTACTATTCACGTATACCGTATTTACTATTCATAATACTATTCACGTATACATACCGTATTTACTATTCACGTATACATACCGTATGTACTCTTCATTTTTACTATTCATGTATATATATCGTATTTTACTATTCACATATACGCATAGTATTCACTATTCATAAATACGCATATTGATGTATAAAACTTTATGGTATAATAATGCATTATTTTGAGTGAACATATTCATCATGGCGGTTGTATTATGATGGGTGGAGTAAGGAGGGATTTGAATGATAAGAATGATTTATGCCACCACTCGGTGCACAGTGGATGGTACTTGTTTCAGGGCCCCATCTTCCATGTTTTCCTCTGGCCGGGATTTCATTGGAGTTGTGGGACATGTGACACCTCCTTAGTTATTTTAAAGGAGGGGAGCCATAGTCCAGATTTAAGCTATATACCTTTGGCCGGGTGTATCTTAAGTTTTGGTGAGCTTGGAACAATTCAGTCAAATGAATAAGTTTCTATTGGACTATGTGTTAGCCTATGGCTCCAGTCTGCGGTATAAGGGAGGTGGTGATATAAGGGAGGCTGCATACTGCATAGTGCATTTCTGAACAGTTCAAGAATTTGATATGATGATGAATATTCTGTAAAGACATGAGATGAGAACTTTTGAGATATATATGTTTTAATACCTTCTATATTGATGACTATTAGTATAAATCATTTTGTATGATAAATTATGGAATCTATATATATATTTGAAATCAGCCCATATCTTTTTGTCATATATTATTTGCTCGTGTACGGTAGAAATATTTAGTAGTTACTGAGATGTGTAATCTCACCCCATATTAACATTTTTCAGGTGAATAACTTAGTAGAGATCAAGGGAATGCACCCATGGAGTGAGCTTTGTAGGCTCTTCTGTACTCCTTTAGTTTATGTTGTGTTATTTTATTTGCCATGAACCTAAAAGACTTCCGCATTTTAAAATAACTCTTATTTATTGGATTTATTTTGGCCCTGTATAAATGGATTTCTACCTTTGGCCATATTGTAAATATGTGTTTGAGTGTTGAATATCCTATATTTGGAGGTGTTACTATTATTTTGGCCAAGATTTTGGTATTGAAAATGAGGCGTTACAAATGTATCTTTTAAACTATAGTAGCATTAAGGAGTGAATGGTGAAAACATGAAAACATTATTTCTTTTCTGGTTGAAGGATTTTGCTTCTTAACTAATTTAGATGACTCCCTTTTTGTGATTGGATTTGGTAAATCTTTGTGCAAACACTTCCTACCCTTTGTTTGATAGAAGTGTTAATGTGTATTCAGTGATAACAAAGAGAACATACAAATATGACCACCATAGCAGCAGAATGGAATGTAGGTTCCACTAAGACTTTCATTGACTTATGCATTGAGCAAATATATAAAAAAGAACGACAAGGCACTTCATTTAGCCGGGACGGGTGGAAATACATTGTTACTGGATTTCAACAAAAAACAGGTTTACCATATACCAAGAAACAACTAAAAAATAGGTATGATAACTTGAGGAGAGAATGGAGAGTTTGGGAGAAGTTATTTTTAAAAGAGACTGGTATAGCCATTGACTATGCAAACAACATGGTTATTGCTGACGACGAATGGTGGGAGCGGAAAATAAAGGTACCAAACTGTTAAGCTTCTAATATGTGAATTATTACCATTATTTGATTTTGGTTACACCTTTGATTTTGGTTTATCTTTTGCTTGCAGGAGAATAAAGAGTATCGAAAATATAGGTATAAAGGTATGAGGTTCGCCAGTGAAATGCAAGTATTGTTCAAGGATGTTCTAGCGTCGGGAGAGGATTTCGAATGTCCATCATTAACTAGACGAGTGTCACTTGGACAAGATGAAGATGATGTATATCGACCGCAAATGGACCTACACGAAGGCTCAGGTGACAATGAGGAAGAGCTTCAAGGTATTACAATTGGAGGTAGTGTGCAGATGCCAACAAACTTAGATGGCATGAACTTGACATCGAACACCCAACCTAGTGGTTCAGCAAGTATTGGGAAGAGAAAGAGGGGTGAAGGGGTAGATGGATCAAAAAAGAAAAAAACAACCTCTCAAAGAGAACTTGTTGACAGACTTAGTGTGATAGCTGATGCAACTAAGGATAGCACAACTGTCCTCAAGAAGATCTCTGAACATGATGATCGAACAAGTAATGTTGTAACTGAATTACTTACCATTTCGGAGATTGCTAGTGACAGTGATTTTCGAAGGCGATGTTGTAATATGATGATGCACCGAATGCCTCGGAACATGTTTGTGGGCCTAAAAGGAGAAAAAGCTGCCTTGTTGGAGTGGTTGCGCGAGCATGCCTACAACAGCCCACACTGGCAGGCTGCCCCGAAGCACTAATCATATTTATTTCCTGATGACTGTTAATGACACTTATCATATTTAGTTAATGTTTTTATATATTGTATGACGAATTTTATTTACATGACTGTTAATGTTTTTATATATTGTATGACTGTTAATGACACTTTATTTCCTGATGATTGTTAATTCGGTTAAGTCTTCGCCTTCACACAGGTTTCGTTATATATACATGGCAAGTTCGAGTGATGAGGTTATTTCAGACAGTTCGGAGGACGAAGAAATGTCTTATGAACAAAGAAGGTCCCTACAACTTGCTATTATAAACGAACAAATGACAAATTATGCACAGATTGGTAATTTGATGGCTCAGTATATCGCGCCTTCCTTTTGCAAACAACCACGTAGAACTAGTAAGCAAACAGGGGCAATGTGGGTGTAGGAGGTTTTACAAGGGTATGATGTAGTATGTCAGGAAAATTTCCGAGTGGAAAAACATGTATTCAGGCTGTTATGTTCTAAATTGAGGGAACATCGATTACGGCACACTCAGAACATCGGAGTTGAAGAAATGGTTGCCATGTTTCTATATACAGTTGGCCATGGACAAGGAAATCGAATAATCCAGGAGTGATTTCAACATTCAGGCGAAACTGTTAGTAGGATTTTCCATAGGGTTCTAAAAGCTTGTTTCAGCCTTTCAAAAGAAAATATCAAACCACTTGATCCGGAGTTTCGCCAATGTCACCAAAAAATTGCTACCGATGCACGATATTACCCATATTTCAAGAACTGTATAGGAGCAATTGATGGAACTCACATCAAGTGTGTGGTCAGCCAATCAAAGCAAGACAAATATATTGGAAGAAAGGGATATCCAACACAAAATATCATGGCCGTTTGTGATTGGGATATGTGCTTCACTTTTGTGTTGGCAGGATGGGAGGGTACTGCACATGATGCTCGTGTCTTCCGCGAAGCAATTGAGACTCCTGATATGAACTTCCCACATCCACTTGAAGGTATATCTCTAACATCCTCACTTCAATTGCATTACTTTCTGTCTTTATTTCACAATGTCTAATAAATGTCAACATTTATCAGGGAAATATTACTTAGTCGATGTTGGCTATCCAACACCAGTTGGATATATTGGTCCATATAGACGTGAGCGTTATCACCTTCCAGAATTCAAGCGACAGTCGGGATTTCGAAATCCCAACGAGTACTTTAATTTTTATCATTCAAGTTTGAGGTGCACGATAGAAAGGACGTTTGGAGTATGGAAGAATAGGTTTCACATCTTGCAAAATATGCCCTCATATAAATTCCGAACACAAGTCCGCATAGTTTGCGCAACAATGGCGATACATAATTTTATCCGGAGGTATTCCCAAAATGATGTGGAATTTGATCAACTTGAAGAAGGAAATATGGGTGATAGTGAGGAAGATAATGATGATGAGGATGATGAGGCATCCTCATCACTATTGTCTTCAACACGTATGAATCGTCTTCGTGATGAAATTAGAAACCAACTTGTAAGGGATAGGTTTATTTAAGCACTTCATCTACAAACCAACTTGTAATTTATATTTATTTTTAATTTTTATCTCAAATTATCACATTTTATACTATATATATATATATATATATATATATATATATATATATATATATATATATAATCCGTATCCTTTTCAGTAATTTTACATCTCATCAGAAAAAAGTCACTTCTACCGCCGCTATACCAAACACAAATCACATCATAAAAAAGTAACTTCTGCCACCGCTATCCCAAACACAAATCACATTATAAAAAGTCCATCAGAAAAAAAGTCCAACGAAAAAAGCACATCAAAAATTAAGTCACTTTTTCCGCCGCTATCACAAACCATTTCCAATTAGCAGCAAAAATTAGCCTTTGGCTTCAGTTGCAATGAAGCTTGGAGCAATCAAAGATCTCCAATAACCAAATTCCCTCCATCGTACCATCTTCCCACAATTGGAACTGATTCATTTCCTCATTTCCTAACCAAATCATGCATCACAGGACCTGATTTATTTCCTCATTCTCAATGGCATTTAGGGGAGAGGCTTTTGCTAGCATGACATATGTTGGCCATGTCACAATCACTACCATAACCAAAGGGCAGTTGCATGGTTATAGGGTATCATATAGAGATGGAGTTATGGAGCATGAACCAAAGATTCTAAAGAAATCCTTTTGACCACACAACAACGCCGTTGCATATTCTGGTGGCTGGTCCAGATTTATCAAAACACAGCGTTGAAGACGGTGGGAAACCAAGAATCACCTTCATGGGCTTCTTGGGCCAAAGCTTTTCGAAAATGCTATGATTCTTGAAAAATAGACTTAGTCTTGGGCCCTTTTCTTGAAACTGGGCAGAACCATTAGGTTGGAAAGAATGCCCCAAAATCAACCTTGCTCATGATACCATGTTAACAAATATAATTGAACAAGAATCAAGATGGAGAAGATGAAGATTCATATTGTATTAACAACAATGAGTAATATGCTCTTTCAATGAGTAACCTATAAGGGTTAATCCTAAAACCTAGAAGAAGACCATGTTAACTCCTTCTTAGAGAGAGACCAAATTAACTCTCTCTTGTGAAATTCCACATCTCACACACACATGTGGTGAGGACTCCACACCCAACACACAAATCTCAATAGTTAAGGCCCTCTATTTATAGACTAAGCCTAACTAACTAACAACTAATCAACTAATTCCTTATATTTCTAACAGATACCACCACCTTCCTCCATGTCGTTGCTATTTTCACAGATAACGAGGAAGACATTTTAGGTCCTTCCGTATCCCACATCATTGTATACCTTGCAAATAATGAGCAGTTGTTTTATTACCTATAAACTCCACGTTGCAGCCACATTTCTTCTTCCATTAGTAGAACCGCTCGTACTCTAATTGTTGATAAAATTGTTCTTTTATGATATATTTCTTTTTTGTTAGACTATTTCATCATTAATTAATAGAAGGCAAGCGACAATCACAAAAAGGGTTTTTATTGGGGCAAAGAAGGCTGTAGGTTTAAGTGCAATTTTATATTTTGATATTTGATCTTTGTCATGGAAGAGAAGAAGATGTTTTGTTCTTTTGTTTCTGTGCTGGGGAAGCAATTGGGAATTTTAAGGACAATATAGTATTTTTAAGCTTATTTAGTCCTCTTTAATAATTACAATTTCTATGGTCTTTCCAATTAAATATTATTTTATCTAGGTCTTTTTTTTTAATTTTTCTTAATCATTACTCTCATTCACTGTCCTTATTAACTGTTATAATATGGATTAGTTGGATCCACATATGTAGGGATTCCATTAATTTTGGGCATACATAAAAAAAAATATTTAATACTTTTTAAAAACAAGTAAATACTTTATAAAAAAGACTCAATATAATTATTAGTAGATATCTTTATATCAGAATATTTGAAAAATCTTTAACAAGACAGGTTCCACGGGGGCCAGGGCTCCACAAACGGAGTAAAAAATTATGTGGACTCCAATCAAATCGAGGGAAAGAAGTCAACTTATATCTCAACGCCGGTTGTTATGGAGTCCTCGATCTCCCCGTCGACAATGACATTCTCAAGAACTAAGCGGTGGTTCTTTCCCAGATTAGCCCTCACCTCTCCGGCGGACTTTTCCGGCACCTGGGTTGGACGATCCTCCACGACATACCCCCCATATGGTAGCCATACTGCCCACAATGAAAACAAACAAGATGTAATCCTTCATCATATTCAATCTTCCGGTCCTCGATCACAAAAATGGTCAAAGAAAGGAAACAATGGTTTATGCAAATCCAACTTTGAAAAATACTAGTTCTATCAATTTTTAGAGTTTTGCCCACTAGGTTCTCCCAAGCCTTCCTAAAGATTCAATACTATATAGTTCCGCAGGTAACTCCAGGAAGCAGATCCATGCAGCTATTTTCTTTTGGTGATCCGCCTTCCATTCCGCTAGCGTTGTACCATCAAATAGTGATCAACAGTCATCCATAGTCCCTCCAAGAAGAGAGCATAATCCCTATCCTCTCTTGTAGAGAACAAAAAAATGAATTACTCATTACTCAAAGGAGTAACTTTCATAGGACCCTTCATATTCCACATTCCTTCCATCGTCTGTCTCATAAACCCCACCCTAAATGATTTCCCCGAAAGCTTAACAATGAGAGAATTCATATAGGGTTTACACCAAGCCTCGTACTCTTCTGCCTAAACTTCAACTTTGGATATTTCCCTCCCTGTTGCTAAGAGCATCCTAAAGAACCAGGGGACGGAGAAGTTTTATGGCAGAAGCTCTGGAAGCTGAACTCTCTCCCAAGGAGCAAAACCTTCACAACAAGCTCCTTACTAACGTTGAGAGATATAGGAGAGGTATGTGTGTTGATGATTTGTAAAAATCCCCAGAAACTGTGCTGCATGACTGTACTAAGGCTAAACGTTTTTGGATGGAAATGATAACGTTGCCACGGGACCAACGATTTTTCGAGCTTAACCTGAACGTGGTTGAATTTTAATATTCGATGTCCGGAGTGGGATGACTGGTTTACAACTTTATGCTAGTTATTTCGGAAAAATAGGAATGAATGATTATTTGACCATAAGAATGAGAGCAATGAGTGCTTGCGGAATCATGCTCATGCAATAATTCTGTCCAGCATTAAGGAGACGAGCAAGCGACTTGTCGGAATCAACTTACAGGGCACCTTAGTCACGAATAGGGGGACTAGATGTTTGCCGTCGGAGGAAGGTTGGACCAAAGTAAATGTGATTTTGGAACCTTTGCAGGTCACACAGGTGCTAGCTAGGTGCACAGGTATTATTCGAGATACCAAGGGGGATTTTATCATAACCTTCATGCATATAGATTGGTGTCTGGTGATCATGTTACTGCTGAATTGTGGGTTGTTTTACTCAATTTGAAGACAATTTGGAATCGAGGGATGCATCAAGTGGTGTTAGAAACTGATGTAAAAGAGGTACTTAATATCATAAATAGTGGTGACTGCCAGAATAATCCAGACGCTAGTACCATAGAAGAAATCTGTTCGATGCTTCAACGTGAACAGAATATATATAGAGTTGCAGTTCATTCCCAAGAACGTGAATCGTGTCGCTGACTTCCTTGCAAAAAAGGATTTACCTGTTGTGACGGGTTGTCACCCAATACTGTGTTTATCGCCGGATTTGGAAGCCATATTGGAGTTGGATCAGGGTACTCCTACAGATGTAGGCCAATGTTGAGAAGTCTCCCCTTTCTTGTATGAAAAACAAAACAAAACAAAACAAACAAACAAAGAAATACGCGGTGGTTTGCTTGCTTTGTTCTTTGAAAGAAAAATATCAATGCCAATTAACAATTAAAAAATTAATTAATCACGGAATAATGAAATAATCATTAGAGCATGTGACCATAAATCAATTCATACACATAATATTCAATACCATCCACACATATGCGCGCGCCAACTCGAAAGGTAATTTATTTTGCTTCATTTTAATCATTAGACATGTCCCACGCGATATAAAGCTCTTAGACACTAAATATTACTACTTCCCGTCTTAAATATAAGATTTAATTAATTTTTAGAGATATTAAAGAAACTAAATAAGTTATTTTAAAATATTTATATTTATCATTTTTCTTCAAATTAATTTATCTTACTTATAAACTGATATAAAATCTAATAATACATAATATAGTATATGATTAAGAGACTTATTTAACTTCTTTAATCTCTTCAAAAAAATTAATTAGGTATTATATTTAGAACCAAAAGGAATACTAAGTTTGTTTATGGGCCAAAAATAAAAGAAAATGAAATATAATTTTCAATATAACCAATTCAACTTTTGTTCATATACGCAGCATTGTGTGCAATGACTTTATGGAGAACGATTTTTAGGTTCCAATTTCAGGAAATAATATCAAAAAAGTCAATTGACAAGTGAATACGAGGAATTAACAAGTAAATCAGTTATCATTAACAACTTAAAAGATTTGTCAATATATTATTTTTCTTGATTGGAACCTATAAAATTCATTCTCCCATAACTTTATTTCTGGTGAAAATCAGATTGGCCTATAAACACGAACGATTAATTTATTGTTAAATAATAGTAATACCCAAATAGATAAATAAAAATAATATATCAGAATCCTACGAAAGGAGGAGCTAATAAATAATAAAATTCTACAAGTCTGTTGGTCCCCTGGAATAAATGAATTCCAAAGGAGGATCAAAAAAAGCATGAGATCAATGAACTAGGGGAGAGGAAAAATTGAATTTCCTTGATACATATAAACACAAAAAGTTTCATCATCATAAGGATTTTTCACGAGTTTTTATGAGAAATCAGAGTTCATCGTGATCATCCTGGGAGCCGTCAGATTGAACTGTGTGGTAGAATATAACTTCATGTTTAATCATCTCTTCAAGTGACAATTTCCCATCTTCATTGTCATCAGCCTGCACAATTATATTAATAACCAAGTGCCCATATATATAATACTACCTCCGCTCCTAATTATAAGAGCTAATTGACTTTCTTTGGAGAAATTAAGGAAGTTAAATAAGTTACTTAATCATTTCATATGTTATATATCCTTAAATTATATATTAGTTTATTAGTTAAACTAATTAGTTTGAAGAAAAAAATAAAAATAGTTTAAAGTAATTTAATTAGTTTTCTTAATATTTCCAAAAAAGTCAACTAACTCTTATAATTAGGACCGGAGGGAGTAATTACATATTTTATTTCTTACATTATACAATTCCATTTTAATTTTTTATGAAATAATGAAATGACGACATAAATAGATAGAAGAAATAGTAAAGCTAACCTCATTGATCAAATATATTGTATAAAATCTCGCATAAGTTAATTCTCCAGGGAAAATGTATCCAAGTATGGGCATCAATTCCTCCGCTGACAAAAAACTGCCATATATTTGTTCTTCATTAATTAATAATTTTATCAGAGCGAGGGGCAATACTTTTTTTTTAAAAAAACTTTGAATTGAATCAAAGTAGCACGTGCAATGCAAGAAATCAGGAAAATTGAGAGACTTTGTATTGAGAGTATATTAAAATACATTTTTCAAAAATAAAATCAGACGGTATTATCTATGAGAAATTACTAGGTCCTAATAAAATCAAACAAGGCCCGATGTACAATGAGTTACCGCATGCAATCAATTACTGCATGAGGTCGTTATTAATATGAGAGCAGCAAGACAACTATTATAAAAAAAAAAAAAGAGCAATATAACTAATTTATAGATATTAATAAAATTAGTTAAGTTAATTGTTTGTAATAAAATTGGTTTACTTAAAATATCCTCCTTTAATCATATATATTGGAACTACCTTTGATAGACACCCCCATCTTCAATCAATAAGAAGACTTTGTGGGGTTGAGCAAGAAAAAAAAAAACAAAGAAGATTTTGTGGGGAAAAAAAATACTCCCTCCGGTCCTAATTATAAGAGTTAGTTGACTTTTTTGGAGAGGTTAAGGAAGCTAATTAAATTATTTTAGAGTATTTTTATTCTTATTTTTATTTTTTTCTTCAAACTAATTAGTTTAACTAATAAACTTATATATAGTCTAAAAATATACAGCATATGAAATAATTAAGTAACTTATTTGGCTTCCTTAATCTCTTCAAAAAAAGTCAACTAGCTCTTATAATTAGGACCGGAGGTAGTATAATTTTGGGAGATAAAATGGATCGAAGTATTACATATTTAAAACCAAAGTATAGTTTTCCCTTATCTAGCTCATATATTTAAGACAAGATGGAGTAATATAACACTGTATATCAAGTGGATGAAGATATTTGTAATACTGTATAATGCAACTGTAAGACCAATGATAAGGAAGAAGAAGAAGAAAAAAATTAAAGAGAAGGCATATACAGGAGTAATAGTTATTACTTGTCGTTGTTGACATCAAGCTCATGAAACTTATGGTGTGGTTGAGGAACATTCCTTCCCTCAGTTTCAAATTCTACGTAACTCGCGTACGTACTATACACATGCTCTTCAAACTCCTTAAAATTCAGTTTCCCATCATTATCACCATCCATTCTCCTGTTATATCACAGTCAAAAACATTAGCATGTATCTATATACCACTCATTACATGCTTCAACCTTACATGTATAAATTAACAACGTACGAGATGCTTACTTCATTCTATCTCTCAGTAGCCATTTCTGCATTCCTTCGTTCTTGCTGTCTTCTGGGTGCAAGAAGCTGCATGCATGCAACAACGTCCAGAACACTTAGCTTGCTTAATCCATATTCATATATATATTTCTTATATATATTCCTTCAATCCTTAATATAAGACATATTTACCTAATTTGATTAGATTAAAAAAGTGAGTTATAAGTTAGTTAATATAACATGTATTTTCTAAAACATCCTTACTATCTTTCTTAATTTCATCTTCTCCTTGATTATTGCTCAGACGCATGAATAGACCAAAGGTAAAATAGAAAAATATTTTCAAATATCAAAACTATATATGTCTTATTTAGGATCTAAATCACAACTCCTCAAATATATTTTATATTAAAGATTGGATGAGTATCATCTAACATAATAAATATAAGACAAAACAAAAATCAATTTTATGGAGTATGTATGCATGTTATTATTATAGGGAAAATTGCACTCCTAAACTAAGAAAAATACTATTAAAAGGTCCCTTGAAATCTTCAATTTGTAAACAAGTTCCGTGAAACTTTTAGGTAATATAATCGAAATGTTAAAAGAACCAAGTATCTTTAGTGTCAGCCGTCTCATTTGTCAATGACCGCCTATAAACTTGTTAATGAAAAAAACCACTAACAAGTCTATAAATGACTATTGACAAGTCCATGTTTATAAAGATAGGTGAGGCAACTAATACTAAAGGTAATTGAGTCTACATTTCAACTATATTATTCAAAAGTCCCACAGAAGTTACCTACAAATTAGAGATTTGAAATGACATGTTAGTAGTACTTTTGGTAGCCTTAGGACCTCAAAGCTATCTTCCAATCATTATACGTACTCTCTAAGCTCGGTGAAGTTAAGCAGCCCATTGTGATCCATGTCGGCCGTATCAAATCGCTCTTGCCACCATCCTGCTTCTCCGTGTCCCATCCCTTTCTTCTCTGGTTAATAATGTCACAAACTCATTATTACACTAACATCTCACAAAATCATGCATTATTCATTCTACGTCTTTGAACAAAGTGATGATGAATACTTTCTCCCGCTACTTTAATTTATATAAAATATATTTATCTAATTTAATTAGATTTAATTAAAAAAATTATATTAATTAATTAATATAATATGTACTTTTTAAAACACTAATTGATCATTTTCTTTAATTTCATTGCTACCTCACGGTAAATTATAAAAAAATGACAAATATAAAAATGATATCTTATATTTAAGATCAATATCAATTTTTTAAATATGTTTCATGTTAAGAACTGGACAGCCGAGTATAATATTGACAGCATGCACATATACATACCTAGATCGGAGTCGGAAAAGTGGGGAAGATATTCCCGGAAAGAAATGGCAGAGTCGCCATCTTTATCCTTGGAGTTGAAATCATTGAAGGTCGTATAATTTAACCTATCCATAGACTGTTGTAGAATCCAGCCCTCTAACTCATTGAAACTAATCAAATAATCCTTAGGGTCTCTATCTAACAAAGGGAACAAAATGGTTAACCTCAAGGTGGTGTTCAATTTCCCACCTGCCGTCACATACTGATCATACGTCTCCATCACCTCATTAAACAACCTCGTCGTCGTGTTCGTATTATTGTTGTTCACATTATTATTAGTATTTCCTGCTGCTGACAATAATTTCTTCCCGTCATCATCGCTGCTGCCGGTCATCGCCGTCTCCGATCTCTCCTGAATAATCCGGCCCTCGAGTGGGTCGAAGCTCAGCCCTATTCGTTCACGGATCATGAATCCGAACCGGCGGTTCAGAACGGGGCCTCTGCGTTGGTCTTGGATCAGAGGGGAAATGACAACAAAAAACAAGAGGAAGGCGGTGGCTATGACGGCGTAAACCACCACCTTTTTCATCTTTGTCAGGAAGCACCGATTATTTTGTTCAGGATACGACACGACGTTTCAACTTTTTGTCTCAAAGCATTACTCTTATGGATATTTAGAGATATATATGTGTGTGTGTGTTATGGTGAGATGATGATGATGATGTTCATGTCGTATCCGGTACAGTACGTGGTATATCGGTGCCTCTCAGGAAATGAGAGGAAAGGCAAAGGGAAAAGGAAAGGAAGAGGGAGGGAAAATTGGTTAGTGACGGTTGGAATGGAAGTTAGTTAGGGCCTGGGGGCATAGTTGCCATTATTGTTTTTTGAGAGTTTGATTCTGAACGACGACGTACTCCAAATTATATATTAGCTATATATGTCAATGGTGGACTCCAAATTTCGCTTGCACTTTCAATAGATTTTTGTCAAATAAGCGTGAGGTTGGGCTTTGACTTGGGGTTTAATAACTTCTATATGTACTTGTCAAATCATTTCATATCACAAAGGAAGTTGACATAGATGATTTAGGATTTGTTTAAATCTCAAAGAAATGTGTGTTCAATCCCCGCTACCGTCGTTGGAACTTTTTTGATAGGCGATTTTGTAAGTCCCCATTAAATGTTCAAAGAGCCCGGGACCGTGCCCTGACCTTGGTGGGGGATTGATGTCGAACCCCTCCAAAACTTTCTTCTATTAAAAAAAAAAATCATTTCATATCTACAGTGCATGTGCCCTATATTTAGATAGGAATATTCAAGTTTCCAAATAATTAGATTTTGAAAAATGTGAACAAATTGGGGATATTATTCTTAGATACAGTATAAAGTAGGGTGCAATGGATCAAACTATTTTTTTAATTTCAATAATATAATCAATACATGAGGTTGGCATAATTAACCACATATCGTTTTCTTTTAACTCAATCATACATACAAACAAGGGATAGTTAGCTCAATATTTATGGGATAAACTTTTAATTTTATCTTAATTTATTGAATGGCTATCTTTCAATTATTTCTTCTCTATCTATTTTAATGTGTACAATTAATATAGGTAAAATAGTCACAGTTTTATTTATAAATATGTTAATAAATTTAAAAATGTTAATAAAAATGTTAATAAATTTCATTTATAAATATGACTATTTTTTTAGCCAAAATAGATTTAAAAATAGGACCGGGGTGGTAAATATTATGGGTTTATTTTCCCCCCCTTATAAAGTGCAGTGAGCACAAGAGAAATTAAAGCAAAGTCTGGTTGGGATCGTACGTAGTGTCTGTCTCCATGTCTGATGTTGTTTACTCGTGTTGTCTGTTGGCTTCTGCTTATCTTTATTGTTGGGTGTCACACATTGTTGTCTTTTGGTGTTTGTTCCAATTAGATTTCTGTTTCTTTTCTGTGGTGGAACGAAAAAACAGTCTTTCTCTGGGATAAATTATAGAATAGCACCATTGGGAGGCGGATTTTACGTGCCATAATGTTTATTTTTGTTTATTATGGGGTCAAAGTGTAATTTTACCAATGAACTATTAGTTTAGAAGCGTTCAACATAATTAATTATTAAGTGAACCAAAAATACCAAAAAAAAGTTTTACTCAGGAGCGTCCAGCACAACGCCGTTAGACAAAAGTTAACGTCCGTTATCTAAGATGTAAATTGGCCAACAAATTTTTATCTGAGAAGGGCCCGGCATAAAATTCTAAATTTTACTAAATAAAATAATTTTTTCCTTAATTGTCATTACTCAAAACTACTTATATAGATATCTATGGTAAAAAAATAATTATTCTTTAATTTTGTCAAAATTATAATTTGCTAAAATAAACAAAATTTTTAATTAAAAAATTTAATTATATGATTTAAATAAAACTTAAGGTGTTTTATAGTTTAATTTATATGTTAAACAATATATATATATATATATATATATATATGATTTATTTTTAATAGATATCAATATTGATACTTAATAATATAAATCCGGCAACTTGATGATATATTTGTTAATTAAATGATCTATTGATTATTTGTGACTTGTTAAAAAAAAAAAAGATAACTTAAGAGACTTGATGAAGGACAATTTAATAATAGGTTAAAGAGCAATTTTAATGGTTAAGGAGCAACTTGGCCTACGAAAATTTTATTAACATTAAATGAATCTTTTAAACCACATAAATTTCTTCTAAAATAAAAATAATTCATATAATTTTTTTGTTTAACATATATAATAAACTATAAAACACCTTGAGTTTTATTTAAATCATATAATTATATTTGTAATTAAAAATTTTGTTTATTTTAGAAAATTATAATTTTGACAAAATTGAAGAATAAGTATTTTTTGTCTATAAACCATAAAAATCTATACAAGTAGGTTTGAATAATAACAATTGATAAAAAATTTATTTAATTTAGTAAATTTAGAATTTTGTGTCGGACGCTCTTAGGGTAAAAGTTTGTTGACAAATTTGCATATTAGATAACTTACGTTAACTTTTGTCTAACGGCGTTGTGCTGGACGCTAAAACTTTTTTTTAAGTATTTTTGGTCCACTTAATAGTTAATTGTGTTAGACGCTCTACTTAATAGTTCATTGGTAAAATTACACTTTAACCGTTTATTATGTGCAAAGATTTTTCAGGCAAAACGTACATTCCAAAGATTTCCACCTTGTAGGGGGAGCAAGAAACTAGGGATTCATCGTTGGGTTCGTTCAACTTTTTCCCCACTTTTTCCAACGCAAATCCTTTTACCACTCTGGTTCTATTTATAAGTCTAGTTTGACCAAAAAAATTTGGTCCTATTTATAAGTCCAATTTCAGAAATAAATGAGATTGTGACAATTTTATCCATATTAATTGCACCCATAAAGATAGAGAGAGAAGAAATAGTAAAAAAGTACTCAATCATAGATGAAGGCAAAGTTGAAAATTTATCCCATAATCATTGTGACAACTAACTTTTCTTGGTATGTGAGATTTGGTCAAACTGGACTTATAAATAGGATCAAAGTGGTATTTAATTATCATCCCGTGTTTGTAAAAAATAAAAAATATGCCCATTTCTAATTTCATTATACCAAAAGCAAAACAAAAAAGAAATCTCGGTATCTACAACTTCATTCAACACCACCAAATAGATGATAACGCCTGCTTGAATCAAGGTGGTGATGGGTCCACATCGTTTAAAACCACAAATGTGTCCGTTCTCGCTCACTCGCGACGCACACAACATGGAATCTAACTTGTTTGGAATCGTGATTAAGAATCTGCTTTTAAAGGCTTCAACATCATTCAAAATAAGCCCAAATCCAGTGTGACAAAATCTCATCTTCTTGAATCGGCCCACAAATATAATCTGTGCTAATTTGTGATGCTTCTGGGCCAGCTTCTGTTTTGGGCAGAGCCCATGATTGCCTGTCATATGAGCAGACCATGGGCCTTGATATGGGCCCATCGTAAATGAACACCCAGCGACTCATTCAAGCCCACAGCCCAATCAAAGTCAACCCAACCACGGTTAACAAAAATACTCCATAAGGAGCACCTGCTGCGGCCACTACTGTTACTGTACTCTTCATAAGCCCAATGTTATATGAGGGTGTCAGATTGGGCTTAAATAGTCCAAAGTTCCTCTCACAAATCGGGCCTGGCTTAAGATCTTCATCGAAAAGCGCAAAAATGTACGTCTCGAATGTCCGGTTGGGCATGAGCGGCGTTCCAACCCCAGAAGACACGTGCCGAATGAGGTTTCCGTTGAACTCAGCTGCAGAACTTGGGTCGACACCAACTTGTTGGGCCTCACACAACGTGGGCCAGCCCGTTTCTGCAATAACAATCTCGAGACTCTCAAAGCCCAAATCCTTCATGGCCGAGTAAACAGCATCCAGTTGCGCATCTAACATGTTCGTGTATCGAAGCCCAGTATTTTGATCTACGTCTCCGGCGTTCGGCCGGAAAAGTGCGTAATCTAGGGTTTCGGCGGTATAATCGAAGAACGGGTAAGGATTAACCATGAAGGGGGAATCGGTGGCCTCTAGAAAACTAAGCATCGGTTTAATCACATGAGTGTCGTAGCCTTGCCGGAACTTGCTGGTGGAAGGTGGGCTCGAATTCGACAATATGCCTAACGAGTTCGGCGTCGATATTTTGATGCGGTGGTCCAGGGAGGATTCGATGAGAGCTGTGTAAAGAGTTTGCATGGCAGGGACGAGGGTGCTGATTAGAAGTTTGTTCGCTGTGGATATGACTTCGTTGCCAACTAGGATCCGGATGAGGTTAGTGCTGGCGACAAAAGGTTGCACACTGGTGTTCAGCCATTGTTGGGCAAATGTTAGGTTAGTAAGGTGGGGGATTTGATCATTAGGGACTGTAATGGAAATTGCAATCCCCGTATGAGCAAATGCTTGTAGCATTTCTGGGTTAGCATCGAAGAGTCTCACACGATCGATGATGGTGGATTCTGAGAGGAACTTTGCAACTTGAGATGGTGGTGGAAGATTATCTGCCACCGTGCCATAGTTAACCCCAATTCCTTGCAATCCTGATAAACATGGATAACTACATTTTTATGTTTTGTATTGAAGCTACAATTCTTGAAGGGAAGTAAGTATTTATGCATTATACATACCTTGGAGAAGAGACAAAGAAAGTAGAAGTATATATCCTTTGAGTATAGAAGCAAAGGATGCTCCAACAGCCTTCTCCATGGTTGTAGGTAATGAAGATGATGAATGGTGGTGAATTCGAGGATGCCATTGATGAAGTAACCCCGAGATACCTTGCTTTTTGACGAGGAAGAATTCTTGCTGTTGAGGATCTTCTTTGGGTGAGATTGTGAGAAAGCTTCCTGTTTGTGCTTGCTTCAGTGAATTAAATTGCCACCATCATTAGCTTTTTGGGCCTTTTTTTAGTTTATAATAATTATTAGCATTAACCATAAATCCATAAACAATACGAAAGCACACGACTAGATATGACTTTCAGTTGATGAACAACCTTTCCTTCCCACAATAGGCAAGGTATTAGTACAAATCTCCGCCTACCTCTCATTCATAAAATAATATGGAAAAAAAAAAAAAAGGAAACTGTAAATATTCTGCCTAGAATGCAGAGTCATGTTGCTGTATTTTAACCCCACCGTCTTGGCGAAATTTGCTCAATTCAGGTACAGTTTGATAGATTTATTTGTCATGGACTAAACTCTTTAGATTGTCAATGCACATTTTAGACTTTGTGATGTGTGTTCTTTGTGTATAGCTCCAATGCTCCTGAGCTTATTAGTTTTTACTACAGTTCGGCGGTGCGAAAAATGGCCCCAATCTTGCTTGGCCTCGGTTTGGAATTTTGACTAGCAGCATTGTCTTGCCGGTAACTACAAAACGGGGGGCGGGGAATTAGAATTTGCTGTCGATTCTTTCTTTCTTTTTTTCGCCTTTCCCTGCTTGTTCTTTTCTTCTGGCGTCAGCAAATTTTCTTCGTATTACATCACTTTTTCCAGCAAGTTTTTTATTTTACTGAAAGATGCCAATAAGCTTTTTGTGTGTTTCTTGATGTCTAATGTTGAAAGGCAAAAAAAAAAAAAAAAAAAAAAAAAGAAGAAGAAGGCACAATCAGCAATTTTCATACACTTTCATTGGAACCAAAAAGGGGAAGGAAAAGGAGAGAAAGAAAGAAAGAACAAAGCAAAATAACCATTACTGGTCTCTGTCTATGTTCAAATAGGATCTTAAAAATGTACGAGGCTTTGAATTATAATGACAGCTATCAGATTCTTGGGTTATAACACATTCTAGCTAGGAAAGAAAGCGATGGATTCCATTTGATGATGGGTAGGTAAGCCCCAAAAAAGAAGAGGAGAGAGACTTGGGAACTTATCTGGCAAAAGATCAAAGCTTGAATAGCACAAAAGGTGGTGGCAATCCGGCAACAACAATCAACAGCCTCCCACTTTCTAAGATTGCTTGCTCAAGTGAGCATCTCAGGCTCAGAGGCACCATGGTACATGCTGATCTGATGCAAACTGCAACTGTGTTTGGAATACTCATTTGAGCAAGAAACTTTAAAAAGGGGAACTTTAATTCTCTCTCCTCCTCCTCTTCCTCCCTCCCTCCCAGTGTGTGAATCTAGCAATACTGCTCAAATGCAATTCCATATCCCATAGTTTTAGCATATATAATAAATGGGAAGTGCAGGATAATCCAAAAGCCAGAGCCCAAATTGCCCCCAAACTGGAAATAAAGTACCCACTTGCTCATGTAATTGGAAGCAGGTCCTATTTGGATGCCAATTTGAGCTGAGGGCCACTAACTAGGCTGGCCTGAATGACTTGAAAAAACCCAGGTTTTAAACAGTAAGCTTTAGTTAATTAGGGTAATTTAGGTAATCAAAAGGTTTGTTAATGTGGGAGTGATGAGAAGAACTGTATTGTGGGTTATGTGATGTTGACATTTGACATTCCGCTTAAGAGGCTAAGAACTGAAAAGAATTGTAGGTACTCATGGAATGGCAGCTAAAAGTTGGTTCAAGCCCAACAACCAAAAATGCAAGGTAAGTCAATCTAGACTTATGATTGATTAGGCTATTGGTTGCCAAGTACGTCTCATTCCTAATGTTTCACTCTTCACCTTCACCCTATCCTATTGTTTATACAGTAAAGTGTAGCCTTTCGTTCTGGGATGTCCATCAATAATTCCCGTTACTTGATGAAATCTTGTAATTTCTCCTATTTTCATTTTTCTATTTTATAAAAGTTTTAATTTTTTTTTTCAAATTAAAAATCAAGTTTGAATTTGTTCTTTTTCCCCCCAAAGTGATAAAGCAGCAAAAATTGTGCATGCTGTTACGGTATATATATTGTATGCCATATGTTGTATATCCAAAAGTTTGGATGATCTAAATCATTTTAGGTATTGTTGGTGCAAATGAATTGGATTTCTCTCCTAATCTTTTTTTTTATTATCTCTTATTATCACTAAATTATATTTGTTTAATTAATTACAATATTATTTTAATATTTCCTTTATCTTCCCAATGAACAGCCCAAACAGGCTGATGAGGGAAAATTTAAAAAAAAAAAAAAACAAAATGAGTAGAGAATCCGCTTCCTATAAATATGTTCACTCATCCCCTTGGGTGCAAGTCATGTTCTTTCCACGGGTTTATCAATTCTCATAATGGAACGGCATGCCACTCTATTTTAAATTGACGGTCAGATTTTGTTCCCCATTTCCCTTACAAAAATTTTAACTTTGTTATGATTTGTTTTTAATGAATAACAACTAATTATATAAACAAAATTGTTTAAATTTAAGCATAGTTTCAAGCTTTTTTTTTAAAAAAAAAAAAAAATCGTAGTTCGAAATTAACTGTGAAGTATAGGCAATTTCATAACATTAGAAAAAGCAATACCACTCTGGTCCTATTTATAAGTCCACTTTGACCAAATCTCACATATCAAGAAAAGTTAGTTGACACAATGATTATGAGGTAAATTTTCAACTTTGCCCTCATTTATGATTGGGTACTTTTTTATTGTTTCTTCTCTTTCTCTATCTTTATGGGTGCAATTAATATAGGTAAAATTGTCACAATCTTATTTATTTTCGAAACTGGACTTATAAATAGGACCAGATTTTTTTGGTCAAACTAGACTTATAATTAGGATCAGAGTGATACTGTGCATTCAACACTTCATGGATATTAAAAAAGGGGAAATGTAAGAAAATACCAGTGAATTTTAAAATTTTAAATAAGTGATTTCCTCCTAAAATGAGTCCTTAATACTTATATTTTTGTAGGCAACAAGACCGATTTGAGATTTTACAATTCAAATGGTATTTTCTTCTCTTTTTTAAAAAACTAAAGACACAATATAGATTCATTTACATCACAATATAAAAATCTGATATTGTATTACACAAAAAATAAAGAATAAAATTTTCGTACAAACGAAGGTGGGGTTGGTGTTGTGCTTCGGGTGGTTGGATGAGTAAGACGAAGATAGAGACGAAAGGAAAAAATAAATAAATATGATAAAGATAGAAATGAAAATTTTAACCATTTTATATAATAAAGCTTTTAAAGTGGGACAAATGATTCAGAAGGAAGAAAGGATTGGTTGAAGTGAAGACATATTGTAATGGAGTAAGTTGACAGAAGACAAATCATGCTCTTAAAAGTTAGTAATAGAAAAATTTAAACTCCCCATCCCCCAATCCAAAGGACAATGTAACTTTTTATATATATATAATTTTAATATATCATGTTGCCATTTCAAAAGTGACATCTTTTTGTATCTTAAAGACCTGACATGGTGAATATTATGCGATAAAATATCTAGAGAGTTGAATATATGAAATAAAAGAATATAAAATAAGTGCAGAAAAGTTGAAAATTAAACAAATTAAAAAACCAGAATAAATGCCCCACCACATACCAACTTGCAGGTGGAGGGTCCAAATCAAAATAGTTGTATGGTAATTTATTAATGGCAAGTGCGTGTAGAATGATTGACGAGCATAAAAATTTAAACTTGCGCATCCGGGGAATCGAACCCCGGTCAGTACCGTGGGAGGGTACTATGATACCACTACACCAGATGCGCCTCCTGTTGGGATTTTTCCAATAAAGTCAATTTAAAGTTTAAACAACCAGATTCTCAATATTTAATAAACCCCGCCCTAATTATAAGAGCTAGTTGACTTTTTTTTTTTTTTTATAAAGGAAAGGCAAGCCGGAGCTTGAGAGTTAAAACGGGACAAGACCTAGTGAAGTCAAGCCCTTAATACAAAATAGAAGCCAAGACTATAAATGGCAGACCGACCGGTCTCTTAGGTACATCGAGAGGCAGCTGGTAGGAACAGTCGGAAGTAAAACCAGGTCTGGCCCATGTTGGTCTTCATGGCCATGCTTAGCCATAAAATCTGCACAAGAGATGTTTTCCCTTGGAGAGTAGTGTAGCTGGACACTGCAATCCTGGAACAGTAGGTCCCGAGTGTCGGTGATAATGTCTCTTAATGGGTGATCAGTAGGACAATCTCTCATGAGTATATTGATTGCCTCAATAGAGTCAGAATATAGATGGATTCTCTGAAAGCCCATCTGATGTCCCACCGTTAGTCCCACCATGATCGCGAGAATCTCTGCTTCAATTGGTGAATGTTGCCCAAGAGATTTGTGGAATCCCATCAGCCAGTGACCATGAGAGTTCCTTATTACACCTCCGCATGCTGCTTGACGATAATGCCGTACAGAGCCGTCGACATCAATACGAACCGTGTCAACAGGAGGAGGGGTCCAGGACTCTTCTACAATCCTGCCAAGTTGAAAAATTTTGTGAGTCAGAACTTGATTTGAGGAATTTTCCATTAGAAGATAATTACAAAGATGTATCATCTCCCTGGTATGTGTCTCCACGCCGTTGAATAAGAATTTGCATCTAGTTGTCCAGAGAATCCAGCACCCCAAACTAAAAACCCTTGGCCAAGATAGATTTTGGAATCTTCTGTTTGCTGGATTATGCCGAACATTCCAATTGAGCCAAGCCTGCAAATTACCTGAAAAAAACTTGGAAAAAAGATTAGTCCTTAAAATTTGTTTCCAGAAATCTTTTGCCCTATCACAATCCCTGATAATGTGAGTCACAGTTTCCTCACTATTACAAGGAAATGGGCAAATATTGTCATCAGTGAGGCCTCTTTTGGCACGAAGAGAGTTAGTAACCAATCTCTCATGAGCAACTTGCCACATGAAAAATTTAACCTTCTTAGGAATCTGCCATTTCCACAACGAGGCCCAAAAACCACTATCTCTTGGTCTTTCATGATCAGAAAGATAATTATACGCAGACTTGACTGAGAAGCAACCATCTGTAGCAGGTCTCCAAATGAAACAGTCAGGGAGATTACTAGATGGCGGCGGAATTTTGGAAATAGTATTTATGATTGAGAAAGGCAAAATTCCACGCCATTTATCAATATCCCATTGACCATTCCCAAGCAACTGATCGCGGACAGTGTCCTCCTCAATGATAACGGAGGGGTCAGCAACAAAAGCCATAAGGGGACGATCCATAGGAAGCCAAAGGTCATGCCAAAACTTGGTCCCCCCTCCATTGTTAACTTTTTTCCCCACTCCTGAAAGAAACTTCTCCCAAACCTGAGTAATAGCTTTCCAAGCAGGGGAGGAGCTTCTTTTCTTGCTTACCTTGGGAAGGGAAAGATTACCACAATTGTACTTGGCCCAGAGGCATTGAACCCAAAGATCATGCTTCTTCGTCAAAAGACTCCAACACAGTTTCATGATAAAAGCCTTGTTTTGACGACGAAGATTTTTGAAACCAAGGCCCCCTTGCTTCTTCGCCTGAGTAACTTTTTCCCAGGCTATAAGGTGCATTTTTTTCCCATCCTCCTCTTGAGACCAAAGGAACCTCCTGGAGATCTTGTCAAGCTCATTGATTGTACAAATAGGAAGGAGGGTTGATTGCATACAGTAGCTAGGAAGAGCCGAAAGAACAGATTTGATCAACACCGATCGACCAGCAATAGTTAAGAATTTACTTTTCCAAGCCGACAGCTTCTTTTTTGTTTTTTGAACAATGGGATAATAGGTGGTTCTTGTCACTCTCTTATGAATGACAGGCACCCCTAGATATTTGCCCAGGTCTGAAGTGAGACCAATCCCAAGAAGTTGACTTAACTCCATAGCTCTGTTAAAGTTCACATTTAGGGAGCAAAACATGCGAGACTTTGCTAAATTAATTCTGTGGCCCGAGGTCTCACAAAAGTTTTTCATCACTCTACGTACCTCCTCCATTTGATTGGGCGATGCCTCAGTAAAGAGGATGAGATCATCGGCAAAGAAGAGATGAGAGATATGAGGGCCACTTCTTTTAAAGGAGAAAGGTTTCCACCGACGGGCCTCACACTCCGCTCTAATCAGGTGCCCAAGACGCTCCATGCAAAGAACAAAGATGTATGGACTAAGAGGGTCCCCTTGTCTGACTCCTCTAGAAGGGGTAAAGCACGGGCTTCCCTCTCCATTCCAGAGGATAGACATAGAAGTAGTTGAGACACATGCCATAATGAGATTGATGAGATTATCAGCCAACTGTAAACCGACCAAAGTATTCTTGATGAAGCCCCAATCAAGTCTATCAAACGCTTTCTCCATATCGATCTTAATGGCGACAAATCCTTTCTTCCTGCCCCTCATTCTCATGGAGTGGATAATCTCTTGGGCAATAAGAATATTGTCACAGGTGGATCTTCCAGCTATAAAACTGCATTGCTCAGGACCAACAATAGTGCTCATGACTCCTCTAAATCTATTCGCTAAGACTTTTGTGATAATTTTGAAGCTAACATTACACAAGGATATAGGGCGAAAGTCCCTTAAGGAAATAGGATTATCAACCTTGGGAATAATGACAACCCTGGATTTGTTAATACTGGTCATGTATGAGGGGTTATCGAAACATTGTTCAATGAAATCGCATATTATGGGACCAACGATATCCCACTGAGATTGGAAAAAATGAGCTTGAAAATATTTTTATTTTAAAAAGATTAAGTAAGCTAATTAAATTACTTTAAAATATTTTTATTTTCATTTTTTCTTCAAACCTATTAGTTTTACTAATAAACTAATATATAATCTAAGAATATTTAACATATAAGATGATTAAATAACTTATTTAGTTTTCTTAATCTCTCAAAAGAAAGTCAACTAGCTCTTATAATTAGAACCGGAAGTAGTATTTATTTGAGTTGCTGGTGGGAACTGGAGTGGGGACAAGATGTTAACAACAAATAATACTATTAGATTTAGCAATACCATTGTTACAATTTGTCAGTAAAGGAATTAAATGAGAGAATACATTTATTAATTATAAAGGAATAGCAGAGATTCCTGATTGGTTTGAGATATAGAAGTCATCTACTGAGTTCACCTACATCCCAGCTCAGCTCTCCCTTCATCACTGATAGTTTTGTTTGTGCATAGCTTCTGAAGATCAATGTAACCTATAATGGTGTCCTCAAATACTGCATCTTCCAACTTTGCTTCAACAAATGTGGACCCTGACAGTACTGCGTTCTTGAACACAGCTCCTTGAAGATCTGCTTTCTCAAAGTTTACTCGGTCCAATACTGCATTTGAGAAGTTCACTCCTGCGAAAGAACAATGTCGTTGGAGATCAAAGTTTCATTAAGAAAAATCATTAGACGACCACCTTTTGACCAACCAGCCATGGTTGTTATGTAAAAGGTAAATGCTGAACACCATTATTGAACTACAGTCAGACTTTTGAAAATAAGTACATAATTGGACTTAATATTAACTCTTAACCCAATTCCTTAAAACATTAGATTTACAGATTATGATCAGTGATATACTCTGCTTTCATCTTAATTCTGTTCAGAGTAAAATTTCTTCTCATTCTCTCTTTTTTCTTTTTTTGTAAATTCAAAATTTCCCCAAGTCACTTTAGACTTGACACTAATCTTTGTTGGGCCGGAAGCATTAACGTTAAAGCCCATCCAACAAGTGCGCTTCCTGGTATTTAAACTTGTGTTTTCCTCCTTACGGAGATAAGACTACTTATCATCTCAACTAATAGCTTGTTGGTATCTCTTCTCATTCTCTAATCACACTGAATTACCCCTTTCAGGGCCAAAATTCACTGGCTATATTATCAGATAATAAGCTTTACTATATTCTAAAGTTGTTAACTTATGAGCTTTGAAGAGTACTCCCTGTTGTATATTTAAACTCGCAAACCTACAGTATCAAGCTAACTAGTAATTCAACGATCCCAAATTCACAATAGGGTATCCAAATTAACTTGTTACCTCTGAAGCTAGCACCAACAGCATAAGCCTTTGACATCACAACTTCTGTCATGTCTGCACCATCAAACTTTGCATCTGCCATGAGAGCCGCAGATAGAGTCTTCCCCTTTAAGTTGGTCTTTTCATTTGTGTAATTACAGAGCCGAAGATCTAAGGGTTTGTCATAAACTCCATTTGCCTGACCAATTGTGTTGCCTACGAATGCACGCTCGCATCGATTCGGTTCTGTAGACAATGGAGGCAGCCTCTGCAAGAAAAAAAAATAAAAGGGGATTTTATTCAATATTCCTCTACTTCTTTTGAAAATAGGCATAAATCATTTCTCATTCTCACAATCATAAAAAATCATAACATCTATAGTTGACGTGGTATGTTTCTGAAACTGGAAGCATCACAGGCCTTACTGAGAAAATTATGTAATCATGAATTGGCAAGAGTGTACATATAGATGGTCTTAATGGCAAATATAAAGCCTTAACCAATGAGGGTGATGTCTGTAAAACTATACAAGACGTACACTAAAACTTCATATTTCTTCAGATATCCAGGACAAATTGGAGACTAAAGTTAGAGTACAAAAAATGGTCTGTGTCGCACTTTTTGTTTAGTTTTTAATTAGCTATCATACTGAGAGAACAAAGTGATCATGGTTTCACTCGTTGGAGACAATTTTTGATTTTGAGAACAACAATTTATAAGAGAACAAACTAAGACTTTCAGGTCTGTCATTTTGAATATTATTGATCCTAGAATTAAAGGCAGATTATGTTCGTTAACTTAAACACCTCATTTCATGTTGCCACATCATACTGTTTTGGAAACTTCAAATGGCCCACATAAGAAAGATATGGATACTGATTTTCATTTGTGACAGCCCATTTCAATAAATCGAATCTATGAGGGACCAAATCATTATCAATCTTCAATATATACATATATATATATATGGAATTCATAGAGAACCACCTTATCCATAAGACATGCACATAAATAGTACAAGTCATTGTTTAAAATTCATGCAACGGGACCCAAATCTAATTAAGAAAAATCTTATAACTGAATGACCAACACGGGTTTTTCCAGAAAGGATGCAATGGGAACACAGAACAATACGGCAGGCTCACACAGAACAGGACCAACTAATATAGAAAGACCAACTCTGAATTCTTATTAAATCTGAGGTGTACACTGTGAAGAGCAGAAAATCAAGAAATCCACTAAACACCAGCCAATCAAAAGAAATCCAACAATGATCGTCCATTAACATTGTGCGTGTTGGAGATAGACCTACTGACAGTGACAGAGATGAGAGACACCCAGTAACCTCCTTTATCAGAACTTGGGGGGCAAAAGGGGATCAATAAATTAGGACGATAACATTGAAAGAAACTAAAACAGCTGAATTTGCTATCACTAATTCAAATTGAATGCCAGTTTAAGCTGCGAACCTGGCTAGCAGCAATAACAGGAAAAGCAGCAGCAGCGGTCACAGTACAAGCAGCAAGAATACCACAGGTCAAGTTCCTGATATTGCTGAAAGTTACTAACCTTTCCTTACCCTCAGAGCCATCGTCCAACTCACCTAATCACACCACACATTACATGTAAGCAACACAGATTTCCAGAAACAGAACAAAAATTCCATTAAAAATGAACCAAATTAAATTCGACAGGCACAAGAAAGCGACAAAGATAATGAAGAGTGAGAGAGACCAGAGCAACGGGCGGCGATGGAGACGCGGGTTGCAGAATTAGCGAGAAGGGAGCGTTTGGGGTAGGAATAGGTGACGGAAAAGGCGTTACGAGGGAGAGCAATTGAAAGGTTGGCCATAGCTCTCAGAGGAAGCAACTAGCTTCTTCTCTATCTGTATCAGATCAGTTTCGGACATTGTCGCTTGTGGCTTATCCGCAAATAGATATTTTACGTGGCATTATTCGTGGTACCATGAAACCTTGCTCTTTACTAATATACTACTCCCTCCAGTCCTAATTATAAGGCGTTGACTTTGTTTGGAGAGATTAAGGAAGCTAAATAAGTTACTTAATCACTTTATATGTTGTATATCTTTAGATTATATATTAGTTTATTAGTCAAACTAATTACTTTGAAGAAAAAAATAAAAATAAAAATACTCTAAAATAATTTAATTAGCTTCCTTAATTTTTCCAAAAAAGTCAACTATGCCTTATAATTAGGACCGGAGGGAGTATACTCTTTTGTTTTACGCGACAATTTCCCCTAAAGCCACTAATAATTTTCAAAAACTCCCAAAATAAATATGAAAAGTGAAATCAGTTTTATTTATTTATTTATTTTTATATGAAATCAGTTTTATTTATGAGTGAATGGATATAAATAACCCTCCGACAAGTCGCATTACAGGACAATCGTGTGCCTTTAACTATTTACAAGACCAGTAATAAAAATGACAATAACTTATATTATTTCTAAAACACGTGTTCACTTACAAGACAATCATGTGTAAATAGGCATATTTGTTTTGTAATACATGCTTTTTAAATTTGATGGGGATTGTGGGAGGATTATTTTTGTCTATTCACTCAAATTAATTTCACTCAAGAGTCAAGACATGTTTCAGAATGTTGTGGGAGTTTTTTTTTTGGAATTATTTAGCTTAAATGGGGACTAGGTGAAATATTCCCTTTTTTTAAAAAAAAATATACATTGCATTTAAGTTTATATGCACTACTGTGTAATAATAAACTGTGTGTGGGGCGGGGGGAGGGAGATTTCTAAGAAAATGCTATTTGAATTTTAAAATATTAAATAAGTGATTTTTCAACAAAATGAGTTACTATTTACTTTATTGTTTTTGCCGATTTCAAAATCCTATACATATAGGTAAAACATATAGTTTTTATTTTATCAAGATTACTCCAATCTATTTATTAATATAAAACATATTTACCTAATTTGATTGAATTAAGAGAATTAGTTAGTATGACATATATTTTTTAAAGTTAATATGATATATATTTTCTAAAACACTCTAGTTATATTCCTCAATTTCCTCATTCTCTCCCCTTTTTGATTATTGTTGAGTAAACATCAAGAGGGGTAAATTAAAAAATATTAAAAAATGTGTTTTATATGTAAGACCAAGATCAACTCTTTAAATATATATATATATATATATATATATATATATATATATATATATATATATATATTGTACATAGAAAGTTTACGTGGGGGTAGATACCGGTACCCAGGCTCAAAGAGTGCTTATAGAGGTACTTACAGATCGTCTACCAATAAGGCACTCACATCAACCAGTGGATATCGAACCTCCCCTCTTTTTAAATAAAGACCGACGTCTTAGCCAACTGTATCACTCCTTATTAGCTAAACATGTCTTATATTAACTCCCACGGTAGCGCTGCGTGTATGTGCCCGACAGAACCTCGATCCGGACTAGGCAGAGTAAAGCTTTGGTAAACCAGGTGCAATAGCAAAAAAAAAAAAAAAAAAAGAAAGAAAGAAAGAATATAAGCCCAATCGTAGAGGCATGCTGTCCTGGGTTTTGTAGTTTAACCACCCAAATGAGAAGTGTAATGTTGTCAACCAATTTTTTTTTTTTTTTTAAAGTGTAATGTTCTTCTAATGGTAGAATATTGGGCTATATCGTTGGCAATATATAGGTATATACATTGGTCCATGTGGCCCAACAAAATGACTATATACCCTCCATGTAAGCTTTATATATGTAAAATGCAATTTCTCCGTAATTTAATTTGTAAATTATTATCAATATTAACTATACGGATGTCTGTTGACTGATATTTAAACTAACTTGCTCTCCAAGCCAATTTGCTCCCCAATTTGTTTTTATTAATGGGTTAAGGTGTAAAAATATACATGTGCTTTTTTTCGAGGAGTGCCTAGTAGCAAATAGGGGTGGAAATAGGCTAGGCCCCTATCAGGGGCCTACGGCCTAGCCTACTTTAAGCCTAGCCTAGCCTATTTAATAAATAGGTCAGGCTCAGGCTTAGGCCTATTGTCAGGCCTATTTAGGTAAATAGGCCAGGCTTATTTTTATAAGGCCTAGCCTTCAAGCCTACAGGCCTGGCCTATTTAGTTTTTTTTTTATTTTTTTTATTATGCATAATTATATACAATTTAATCTAAATTAATTTTTATATTATTTATAAAATTATGAACTTATTCTTAACCTTAAATTTCACATTTCTCCATTTATCAATGAGCTTAACTTTCTCATTCATCAGTTGATAACATATACTTTGCTTCTTTTTTATCGCTCGAGGTGGCAATGCTAGCTCATTACTCCTCCATTGATTTATGTCATTTGATGTAACATAAAAATTGCAGTAAGTTTATTTTAGTAATGCCCAAATGAAAATGATCCAAATAGGAGGAGTTTGTCTCATTTTCTGCAAGAAAAATAAGAGGTAAAATCTAGTTTTATATGCCACTTGTTGTGCTTGCTTGATTTTAAGAAATATATCTCCTTAGTCAATAAATAATTGATTTTTCTTATTCATACTTGTTCAAACAATTGATACCACTAAGTGTTCTTTTCTTTCACTTACTAAATCTTTTATTTCTTATGAGAATGAATCCTTAAACTTTTTAGACATATCGTAGGCATTTAAATAGACTTAATGAATTATATATGAACTTAGATGCATATGCTTTAAAACTACATAAAGACCTGCATTTTAAGTAGGCCTTTAAATAGGCTTTAGGCCTCACCAGGCCTTTTGAAGGCCCAGGCTCAGGCCTAAAAAAAAGCCTACACACAGGCTCAGGCCTAGGCTCAGGCTTTGAATTTCCATCGCAGGCCCAGGCCTACTTAGCTAAAGCCTAGCCTAGCCTAGCCTATTTCCATCCCTAGTAGCAAATGCTTTTTTTGGGTGCAAAAGTGCACACGTGGTTACAAATTAGGTGCAAAAATACCGTTTGACCGTTAAGTTTGACTTTAACCGTTAAGTTTGACTTTGACCGATGACGTGGCATTTCAAAGGTGCCAAAATACACATGTGATTTGTCAAGAAGAGCGCCCAACAGCAAATTTTTCTTTAATTTAATAATTTTATTTTAATTACTATCGGATGCTAAAAAGATATTTAGAATACTGATCTGTACTGAAAAAATACTTCATAATCTTGAAAATTATTTTTAGATTTAAAAAAAACATTTCAGGGTACTAACTAGTACTAAAAAGATACTTTGAAGTATTTTTTCTGTACCAGTCAGTATCCTGAAAGTACTTTTTAGTACCATTCAGTACCCTAAAATATTTTTTTCAGTATCCTTTTAGTACCGGTAAACACTTGAAATATTTTTTCAAGATCCTAAAATAATTTTTCAAGATTATGAAGTATTTTTTTAGTATCAGTTAGTATCCTTTTAGTACCGGTCAATACTTGAAATATTTTTTCAAGATCCTAAAATAATTTTTCAAGATTATGAAATATTTTTTCTGTACTAGTCAGTATCCAAAAAAAAATATTTCAGGGTACTAACTAGTACTAAAAAGTACTTTTGGGATACTAACTGGTATAAAAAAAAATACTTCATAGTCTTGAAAAATTATTTTAGGATCTTGAAAAAATATTTCAAGTATTGACCGGTACTAAAAGGATACTAACTGATACTGAAAAAAAATATTTCAGGGTACTGACTGGTACTAAAAGGTACTTTCAGGATACTGACTAGTACAGAAGAAATACTTCATAATCTTGAAAAATTATTTTAGGATCTTGAAAAAATATTTCAAGTATTGACCGGTACTAAAACGATACTGACTGATACTAAAAAAATACTTCATAATCTTGAAAAATTATTTTAGGATCTTGAAATAAAATTATTTAATTAAAAAAAATTGTTATTGGGCGCTCTTCTTGACAAATCACATGTGTATTTTTGCACCTTTGAAATGTCACGTCATCGGTCAAAGTCAAACTTAACGGTCAAAGTCAAACTTAACAGTCAAACGGTAATTTTGCACCTAATTTGTAACCACATGTGCACTTTTGCACCCAAAAAAAGCATTTGCTACTGGGCGCTCCTCAGAGAAAAGCACATGTGTATTTTTACACCTTAACCCTTTATTAATTGTAGCTTTTGATACAAGACTCTTGAAGGCCTATAAAAAGAGACTTTGTGTAAGTATCATAATCACACACACGCACGAGTGAATGAAAATCACTCTCATCTCAAATTTCTTTTATTTTCATAACACATTATCAACATGAAAGCTCTAATGAAGATGTAAGTCTCTCATCATTTTTTAATGATTTCATCGTATATTTATTTGATCTATATGGGACAATTTGAGTCACTATATGGACTTAGAGAGATGCCTTTTTTGATTGTTACGAACATCAGGTTCCATGGCTAAAATTAGATATTGTTATTATTTTGTTTCTTATATCTCCTTTACAAGTTCTTTTATATTATTATTTTTATTTTAATGGAATCTTGCGCAGGGGGAGGCATGGGCATATGATGCGAGGGTTCTGGAAAAGGTCGCCGCGCACTGCCGCCGCAATCCGCGTCGGTCCACGCCCCGAGTCGATCGGCGGACCGGTTCCACATCCAACCGTGGCCAAAAGTCATACACCTCTAATTTCATAGTTTGAAATTTTATGACTAGAAGTCATATTACTTTAATTTTCTATTCTGAAATTTTATGATTAGGAGTCCTATTCTTTTGATTTTTGTTTTTTAAAATTTTGATATAATATAGCCAAAAGTCGTATTTCTTTGATTTCATGATACACCTTTTAATTTTCAATCTTATTGACCATAAGTTATATACCTTTTCATCATTTATCTTATTGTTTGGCCGGAAGCAACATACAATTTTTATTTATCTTGAAGATAAACGGCCAGAAGCCATATAGATTTGATTTCTTATCTTAAGATTAATTGACCTTAAGCCATGAGAATTAAATGACTTGAAGCCATAAAATTTTAATTTTAATGTAATATCTTACTTTGTGAATCATTTATTGTCTATATGAATTCCCTTTCATTACGTTACTGCGATCATTTAAGTTTTATGTTATTATGTCTGTTATATTTCATGTTTTAATATTTTCATTTTATTGATTTAGTCTGATTATGTCAAACCTTGCAATCTTTATGTTTGTGGCTCTTAACATTACTAAAAAGAACTACTTATCTTGAATGCGTGATTCATTATGTCACTATATGTATGAAGGCTTCAAAATTAAATATTTGACCATAAAAAATCTTCTTGTTCTTTGGAACAAATTAAAAGAAATCTATAACCACCAGAAGATAGTTATTCTTTCAAAAGCTCATTATGAATGGATGCATCTAATTTTATCATGTAGTAGTAATATCGTGATAAAGGTTTCATGAAATATGCTGAATATATTTCTTGCCTCCCTATAACCAAACAGAACAATAAGTTTTTGATTTAAAATCATGAATTTCGTCTAACATGCTCAACTACATTACTAAAAGTGAATGTAATAATGAAGGAATCTATTTATAGCCATGGATGTGGATATAGACATGGTTACAAGTAAAGGTTTGGTTATAGTCATAATTGTAGGGGTTCAATTTCCCACTTGAAGTGGGAAAAGATTGGTAAGAAGCATAAAAGAGAAACTAGTAGGCATAATAAACATTCTAAAATCAATGTTATCATTGTGGTGGCAAGGTCATTGGGCTCATACCTATCACATGTCAAGACATCTGATTGACCTTTACTAAGAATTGCTCAGAAATAATAGAAAAGGATTAGAAATTGAAATAGATCATGTTGATAAGGTTGGCAATTCTAAGTATAGTGACATGGATATTATCCATTTGGATGTTTCTAATTTCTTAACATAAATTATCTTTGTCTATTTGAATTATTATACTTTAGTATGATTAATTTCGTTTTTAATTATATTTTCCTTTATTTCATATGTCTCTTTTTAATAAGTCTATTTATGTCTCAATAACTTCAAACCATACTGATAAAAATTATGAGTCTTATTTATCTTTCTTTATAATGTTTCCCTTTATTTCTCAAGTCTTCCATAATAATCATCATATATTACATTATAAGAAAATATTTTTAATGGTTTTATTCGAATAATCATGTAAATGAATAAATGATCCTTCTCACGCTATTATTAATTCTTAAAAATTGCAAATCTAGATACATGATCTCGTACATGTGACCCCTTATTTCCTCTTACTTCATTGCCCTCCAACAAGCAAACGAGGGACGATATTCTTGTCTAATGCGTGCACAATATTCTAAATTTGTAAAATTGAGGATTAGAATTAATACATTGCACTTAAGAGATTCAGTTTCATAAACAAACACTTTGAAAAGAACCATTAAACTGACTTCACTTTAAAATAATGACGCAGAGCATTAAGATGCTCAGGAATCAAACTAAAATCAAATAAACTAAATAGTTACATGGTTTTTTGTGTCAGAAATGGGCTAGTGAGGCAAATCATATTACATTTTTCAATATTCAACTAACCAAAAAAATTAAAAAAACAAACATTAGTCTTGATGGAAAAGGCTTTGACCACTTAAATATGAGATCTTTAATTCAAGTTCATATGAATGCGAAAAACATTTTTAGGAGAGCGACCTACTACTCTTAATTGGATCCAACAATAATAGAATCAAACCTAATCAAATGGTTATATAAAAATAAAATTTTAAAAAAAATACAAAGGAAGAGGAGTGGAGTGAGATTACAGCAAAGACTAACACATAAATCAGTCATTTTGTTGTTTGTTTGTCTGCTTGATTCCTTTTCCTTTTGAGGCCTCCCATATGCAAATGCTTCATGAAATGTTCATCAGCATGTGCTTCTCTATCTGCTTTTCCTCTTCATGCCTTCCCACTTTCAATTATCCACTTTTGTTTTCTTCTTCAATCTTCTTCTCTTCTTAATAATTTCTTATTCAGTTTTGTATTTAAATAATTCATAATGTTATTTCAATGATTTCAGACATGACCCAACATGATTATTCTCCACCCCACTGCCTTCCTTTTAATTAATTCTGTTTTTCAGTTCCCCCCCAAAACCTCCCTTTTGGGGGTGCGCTTCGGCCTTTTCTTTTATTTTTTCCAAGCTGCATTGTTAATTCTCAACAAAAACTCAGTTAAAAAGTCTTTATATTATTATTATTATTATTATAATCTGCATAAATCTGACTGTGCACCTCACGGGGAGGTGTAGACTTATGTATTGGAGCTAGAAGGGATAACTTTGACTAAAACTTAGATTTTCCCTCCTTTTAATAAACTACCATGTGTTCAAAATCAAAATAGTGGATTGGTTTACCATTAATTCAAATATTACTTGAACGAGACATAATTAAGGTAAGGACCCAAAGAATAAATGGAAACTCTATATAGAAAGATTAAACAGGAGATTGATAATGACTAAACTCCATGTGGATATCTTAGATCCCTTATTCCTAATTATAGAAGGTGTGTTGTTTTTCAAGTTCTAATTATATTAGTCTACTTGTGTAACATCCTGAATTTTGAATCTAATATCTTGAACATAAACCTATTTTGGAAAGACTAGTAGGCTCTATTTTCAGAAAGTGATAAATTTGAAATCAGTATTTTGCGGGACCCACGGCCAAAAATAATTCTGCAAACTTTCTCGTGAAGTTTGAAAAAAATGGCCGCGGGACCCACTCAATAATAATTTATTATTTAAATAATATTATATTATAATAATAAAATAATATATATTAAAATATTATTAAAATTTTTAAACAAACGTTCACGGGGCGAGTCACGGGAAAGTTTGTTTTTATAATTTTGGGAAAATTACGTAAAACGACCCAGAGACGAAAATTACACTTAAAGACCCATTTTCCAACTATAAATAGACCTTCCATTTCATTTCATTCTTCACAACTTCTAAGAGCCATAGAGAGAGGTAGAGAGAGAGAGAGAGTAGAGATATTTGCTTAAGAGTTATAATAGCTGGTTGGTGATTCGGGTATTAGCAAGTAACAGGTAACTTTGAATATTCTTCCTTATACTTGTGAATTATGTATGATTATAAATTTGTTTGTTTACTATTTTGGCAAGAATATTTAGAAAATATTTATGGTTTTAAGATCTGGTGTGGGAATTTTGATTTGTAAATCTGTAGAGGTACTATTTATACGTACGTTACTATTCACATATACCGTATTTACTATTCATTTTACTATTCACATATACCGTATTTACCATTCATTTTACTATTCACATATACCGTATTTACTATTCATTTTACTATTCACATATACCGTATTTACTATTCATTTTACTATTCACATATACCGTATTTACTATTCATTTTACTATTCACGTATACCGTATTTACTATTCATTTTTACTATTCACGTATACCGTATTTACATTTTTGGTATCAGAGCTAAAGGTTCCATGGCAATTTTGTTTATTTTCTAAAGTGATTTCTTAAAATTTTTTTTTAAAAGTTCGTGGCAAATTAAATATCATAACATGAGCACTTCCCTTTGTTAGATTTAGAATTTATTTAGCTATTTTTATTTGTTTAGTGTCCTTATAGTATTAATCATAGGAGGAGATAATGGCAAGAACTCGAAGAACTAATTCAACCCCTGCTCCATCCCAAAGAGGTCTCCCTCCGCATCAAGATGGTCCCTATCCTCAGGATAACAATGCCCTTTTGGCAGAGTTACGAGACGTCATCTTGGAGATGAGAGAGAAAGTGAATAGACACGAGGATGAACTAGCAAAAGGAAGAGGCCAAGGTGGTAAGGAAGGAAAGGAGAAGGCTCTGGAAGTCACACCTTCTGACCATCAATCAAGGGGAGGAAGTCATTCTCGCACTGAAGATGGAGGTAGTAGCGGTTCTCATTCTCAGTATCATCCCTTACCTATTACTGAGGTTTGGGAAAAATTTCGGAAGTTTACTCCACCGATGTTCGAGGGGAAGCTAGATCCGATTGCAGCACTGGAGTGGCTGAAGCGTGTAGAAAAGATTTTCAGAGTTATCGAGATTAGCTCACAACAAAAGGTGATGGTTGCTGAACAATTGTTGCAGAAAGCAGCTGAAGAATGGTGGGAAAGCACCAAAACAAAAAGAAATGCTGAGATGACGTGGGAAGAGTTTAAGGAAAAGTTCGAAAATTATTACTTTTCCCCTTCAATCAGAATAGAGAAAGAAACTGAATTCCTCACATTCAGGCAAGGGGAATTACATGAAGACGAATTTATTACTCGCTTTTTAGAGTTGTCTAAATTCTGCGGATATTCACAGAACAACTCTAAATGGTTGAGTGCTCGATTGGTTGAAAAAGCTAGACCAGACCTAAAAACAGCTCTATCACCGTTCCTTGATGAAACAAGGGATTTTGAAGAAATATGCGACAAACTGCGCACGATAGCAAGGAACAAACGAGAAGAGGAAGCTGAGAAGATGAAGGGTTTTCAGGCCAGATCTACACACCTCATGAGACCAACGGGAGGAGTTACTAAGAAGCAGAGTCACAACTTCAGTAATGTGAATACGCGGTTCAGCCAACCATCCAGAAATCACTTTGGTGGACCATCGAGGAGTTATTTTACTGGACCCCAAAGAAGTCATTTCAGCAGACCACCGAGGAGTCAATTCAAAGGACCTCAAAGGAGTCACTTCAGTGGAGGTCAGAGTTCATATAGGGGATCCACAGCTCCTGTTGCAAGCACCGCTAACAATCAGATGTGTGCCAAGTGTGGAAGAATACACCAAGGACCATGTGTGACGTGTTTCAACTGTGGAAAGCCAGGACACATTTCCAGATTTTGTGAGGAGGAGCCTCGAGGAGCCAAGGATGCTAGAACTGCAGTGCCAGGGAAAGTGTTTGCACTATCACATCAGGAGGCAAGTGCTTCACCAAATCTGATTAAAGGTATCCTCAAACTCCAAGGTCTTGAAGTAGAAGCCTTATTTGATTCTGGTGCCACACACTCTTTTATATCATACGACTGTGTGCCTCGATTGAATTTAAGAGTGAGTGAATTGCCTTATTATATGATTATTTCTACACCGGCGGGAGCTTCAGTAAAAACTTCTAGGGCTTGCTTAAATTGTACGATTGAGATTGATAATAGGATCTCAAATATAGACCTTGTTTGTTTACCCACGAAGGGTATCGATGTAATAATAGGAATGGATTGGTTGTCAGCTAATGACATCATCCTTGACTGCAAGAGGAAGACTATCTCTCTTGCGGATGACTCTATGAGTCATAGTAGACCACAATTGTTGTCTATAGGACAAGATGAAAAGCCTGTTCATCATGGTTGTCTTGCGTACATGGTGTTTTTCTCCATTCAAACAGAAGTGGAGGAAGGGATAGAGAACATTGAAGTGGTGAAAGAATTTCCGGAAGTATTTCCGAAAGAAATGACAGGTTTACCCCCAGAGAGAGAAGTAGAATTTTCTATTGATCTCGTACCTGGAACAGAACCTATATCTAAAGCTCCTTACCGAATGTCTCCATCGGAACTAGCAGAATTGAAGAAGCAGATCGAAGAATTGTTAGAAAAGGGTTTTATCAGACCCAGTGTATCTCCTTGGGGATCGCCCGTACTCTTTGTGAAGAAGAAAGATGGGAGCCTGAGACTATGCATTGACTATCGCCAGTTGAATAAAGTGACTATAAAGAATAAATATCCTTTACCCAGGATCGACGATCTACTTGATCAGTTGAAGGGAGCATCCATATTCTCCAAGATCGACCTCAGATCAGGTTATCACCAACTTAGAGTCAAAGCTGAAGATGTCTCAAAAACTGCATTCAGAACTAGATATGGCCATTATGAATTTCTTGTTATGCCATTTGGGCTAACAAATGCTCCAGCAGTATTCATGGATTACATGAATAGAATTTTCCGACCATATCTAGATAAATTTGTAGTGGTTTTCATTGACGACATCCTTATCTACTCTAAGGATGAAGAAGAGCATAAAGAGCACCTTAGAATCGTGCTACAAGTGTTGAAGGAGCACAAGCTCTATGCGAAACTGTCTAAGTGCGAATTTTGGTTGAAGGAAGTAAAATTCCTAGGCCATGTCGTATCGGCTGAAGGTGTTGCAGTGGACCATACTAAAGTTGAAGCAGTTCTCCAATGGGAACGACCAAAGTCCGTGACTGAGATCAGGAGTTTTCTAGGTCTAGCTGGCTATTATAGGAGATTTATCAAGGGCTTTTCGCAGATAGCTATGCCCTTGACAAAGTTAACAAGGAAGGGACAACCATATGTATGGGACGAAAAGTGTGAAGCAGCTTTTCAAAATTTGAAGACTAAGTTGACTACGGCACCAGTACTTATAATTCCAGATCCTGCTCAGACCTTTACTTTGTACACAGATGCTTCCAAGAAAGGTCTTGGGTGTGTATTAATGCAAAATGGTAGGGTAGTAGCTTATGCCTCTCGACAGTTAAGGCCACATGAAGGGAATTATCCTACTCACGACTTAGAACTGGCAGCAGTAGTGTTCGCTCTGAAGATTTGGAGGCATCACCTCTACGGTTCAAAGTTCGAAGTTTATAGTGACCACAAAAGTCTGAAGTACCTGTTCGACCAAAAGGAGCTCAACATGCGACAGAGGAGATGGATGGAGTTTATCAAGGACTACGACTTCGAATTGAGGTATCATCCAGGAAAGGCGAACGTTGTAGCAGATGCCTTAAGTAGAAAGACAATCCATGTAGCCCAGATGATGATCAGAGAACATAAATTGCTCGAGGAGATACCAAGTACATCTATTGATGTAATGTCAGGTTTGGTCGCTACCATGGAAGCATTAACTATTAAAAGCACAATTTGGAAAGAGATTAAATTCGCTCAGCTCGAAGATGAGTATCTATTAAACGTGAGGGAAGATATTGAAGAAGGAAAAGAATCGAAATTTGGGATCGATAGAGATGGGATATTAAGGTATAAAGGAAAAGTGTGCATACCTAATGATGGAGGAATAAAAAGGCTCATACTAGAGGAGGCTCATCGGAGTAAATACACTATCCATCCCGGAGCAACCAAGATGTATCATGATCTCAAGCGGAATTGGTGGTGGCGGGGCATGAAGAAAGATGTGACTGACTTTGTCACTTGTTGTTTGACTTGTCAGAAAGTTAAGATCGAACATCGGAAACCTCCTGGATTATTAAAGAATTTGGATATCCCAGAGTGGAAATGGGACAGCGTCTCTATGGATTTCATCATGGGGCTTCCTCTAACGACATCCGGACATAATGCCATTTGGGTAATTGTTGATAGGTTAACTAAGTCAGCTCATTTTCTAGCAATTGCAGCAGAATACTCATTGGAGAGACTAGCAAAGATCTACATGAAGGAGATTGTCAGATTGCATGGGATACCGAATAGCATCGTATCTGATCGTGATCCACGATTCACTTCACGATTTTGGAAAGCATTGCAGAATGCTATGGGAACTCGGATGAGTTATAGTACCGCTTATCATCCTCAAACTGACGGGCAGACTGAAAGGACTATTCAAACTCTGGAAGACATGTTGCGGGCTTGTGCAATCGAACTAAAAGGAAGTTGGGACGATCATCTTCATCTTGCGGAGTTTGCATATAACAATAGTTATCACTCCAGCATTGAGATGGCACCTTATGAGGCTTTGTATGGAAGAAAGTGTAGATCTCCTATTTGCTGGACGGAATTGAATGAGCGAATTTTAATAGGTCCAGAACTTGTGGACGAGACGACTCAAAAGATTAAGGTGATTATTCTAGTAGAGAGCAAGGGAAGGCACCTATGGAGTGAGCTCTGGAAGCTCTTTTGATCTCCAATAGATTATGTTATGTTATTATATTTGCCATGAACCTAAGACTTCCGTTTTGTATTAAACTCTGAAATATTTTCTGGAATTTATTCTGATTATGAATTACGGGTTTTATTCGAAATGGTAACATTGTAAAAGGATTTGGATATTGTTGAACTCTTTTGAAGGTATTTTCAATATTTTGACCGAGTTTTTGGGTATTTAAAATTGTGGCGTTACATTTTTGGTATCAGTTAACCTCATGCTTATGTATCAAATATGTATGACAGATATTCATGTCAAAACAGCAATAATCACATACATTATTCTCATATTCACATAATAACATAACACAGCCACTGCATAGTATTTTACTATTCACAGATACGCATAGTATTTTACTATTCACAAATACGCATATCAACGTATATAATGGTATAATAATGCATTATTTTTGAGTAAATACATCATGGCGGTTGTATTGTGATGGGTGGAGTAAGGAGGGAATTGAATGATAAGAATTGTTTATGCCACCACTCGGTGCACAGTGGATGGTACTTTTCAGGGCCCCATCTTCCATGTTTTCCTCTGGCCGGGATTTCATTGGAGATGTGGGACATGTGACACCTCCTTAGTTGTTATTTTAAAGGAGGGGAGCCATAGTCCAGATTTAAGCTCTATACCTTTGGCCGGGTGTATCTTAAGTTTTGGTGAGCTTGAAACCATCCAGTCAAATGAATGAGTTTCTATTGGACTATATGTTAGCCTATGGTTCCAGTCAGCGGTATACGGTTGGAAGGGGATATAAGGGAGGCTGCATACTGCATAGTGCATTTCTGAATTATTCAATAAAGAATGATGAGTATTTTGTAAAGGCATTTGATGTGAACAACGGTATATCTAAAAATATCTGAGTATATTAAATTCACATTATATTACCTTTTATTTTTGTCATATGTAATTTGCTCGTGTAAGGTAGAAATATTCAGTAGTTACTGAGACGTGGAATCTCATCCCATATAAAATGTAAATACGGTATACGTGAATAGTAAAAATGAATAGTAAATACGGTATACGTGAATAGTAAAATGAATAGTAAATACGGTATATGTGAATAGTAAAATGAATAGTAAATACGGTATATGTGAATAGTAAAATGAATAGTAAATACGGTATATGTGAATAGTAAAATGAATGGTAAATACGGTATATGTGAATAGTAAAATGAATAGTAAATACGGTATATGTGAATAGTAACGTACGTATAAATAGTACCTCTACAGATTTACAAATCAAAATTCCCACACCAGATCTTAAAACCATAAATATTTTCTAAATATTCTTGCCAAAATAGTAAACAAACAAATTTATAATCATACATAATTCACAAGTATAAGGAAGAATATTCAAAGTTACCTGTTACTTGCTAATACCCGAATCACCAACCAGCTATTATAACTCTTAAGCAAATATCTCTACTCTCTCTCTCTCTCTACCTCTCTCTATGGCTCTTAGAAGTTGTGAAGAATGAAATGAAATGGAAGGTCTATTTATAGTTGGAAAATGGGTCTTTAAGTGTAATTTTCGTCTCTGGGTCGTTTTACGTAATTTTCCCAAAATTATAAAAACAAACTTTCCCGTGACTCGCCCCGTGAACGTTTGTTTAAAAATTTTAATAATATTTTAATATATATTATTTTATTATTATAATATAATATTATTTAAATAATAAATTATTATTGAGTGGGTCCCGCGGCCATTTTTTTCAAACTTCACGAGAAAGTTTGCAGAATTATTTTTGGCCGTGGGTCCCGCAAAATACTGATTTCAAATTTATCACTTTCTGAAAATAGAGCCTACTAGTCTTTCCAAAATAGGTTTATGTTCAAGATATTAGATTCAAAATTCAGGATGTTACAACTTGAACTCTACTTAGGACATTAATTTGTGAACAGCAATGTATTGTTTGTAACCACAAGTTTGATTTCACATGATAGTGATGCATTAAATCCAAATTCTCCTTATACCAATAACTCCCCCCCCTCCCCCCCCCCCCCCCCCCCCCAAAAAAAAAAAAACAAGAATTATATAACTTTTATTGTATTACTCTTTTAGTCCTAAATGTAGGACTTAATTTGAACAAGAGGTAGTACATGAAATTAGTTATAGACGTTATAATCGGTATTGATTGTCTCTCACAGAAATGCCTCAATAAAGGAGGGAAGCGAAACTACATGTTACCACTTCAGATCTCACTCAAGAGGGTCCTTGGCAGTGGTTTCTGTTCCAGAACAGTGTTACTGGGTGAAAATGAACTTCAAAAGGACATGGGTGTGGAATAAAACCAATTCTTGTAAATGTCACTATCACTAACATGTGATAACATCAAAGTATCTTATTCTCATCGTTATTTTTTTTGTGGCGAAATAGAAACTATTGTTTATGTGCGGTGTACAAGATTGCTACAAGCCACATGAACCTCATCATCCAGAGGTTGGGCCAAAATTTTTTATTTACATAAGAAAATTACAAATTTTCATATAAATGCCAACACTATAATGGCATTTTCCTGTCAGACAAAAAACAGAAGGACAAGATCCTAATAACTAACCAAATGTTATGTCAGCCTAACATTGAGAGATGGTAAATTAAATGTTAGCTAGTAATGATACTGTTAGAAGAACTAACTTTAAAAACAGAACTTAAATTAGTTCGGTTGCTCATACTTGCTTGCATCTTTAGTGCAAAAAGCACCCTCATGAAGCAGAAATGGAGGTCGCAATCATCCACAACTCTACAGCTCCACTTCTAACTCCATGTATATAATATTCAGGCCCACCATGAGAAGGACTTGAGATTGGCAGACAAAGAAATCTAATCAGTTGAAAACCAGCCAATTATATAAATCCTTAGCTTCCCCACCATTTTCCCCTCCAACTGAACTTCAGCCACCAGTTCGTGAATTTGCTCATCTGTATACAGAAAGATCGATAGTATCCCACATGGGTCTCTCTTGTAAGGGTTCAACACATGACTTTGCATCACTTTTTTGGGGCCAGAAGATTCTTTACAACAAATGGAAATTTAATCTGGATTGAGACAAGCCAAGCTCGGACTTTGGCTGTTTGATTTCAGGCAGGTTCACGTTAAAACCATGGAACCACTGCCACATGTCATGAGGTAATTGGTGATGTTAATTCTCTTAAATCCAAAGAGGGTCCCTCAAAAAGCTGATTTGTTACTGGTGCTGCCAAGCTTACCGGTTCAACATCACTCTTGGCCCTCAGAACAGTAGCAGGCATGTAATTTGCTGAGGACAATGTGTCTCATGCAAAGCAAAGAATCTTGATTCTCTCTCCAACATGAGAAAAGGGCAATAGTTTCAAATGATAACAGGTAGCCCAAAATTTTGGAACGATTTTATCCGCCCATCCCGGCCTGCAGTCACAATGACCAGACCCCATGAATGAGCACTGGAGGTACTCAAGGAAGCTTTCAAGAACTTGTAATCAGATTTATGCATTGCAGATTTTCCAGGCTTGGGGCTTGAAGAATGAAGCTTTTCCTCAGGCCAAGTTGCAGATCCCCTAGGAGACTCGGAGAAAAACTCTCGGCCTAAAGAAAAAGAAGCTGGTGGATTGGGACATACAGTTTGGGATGATCTCCGATCTAAAACATCCAGCTGGTGTTCATTTGCAGGATGTTGAGATTTCAAACCACACCAAGGTACTGCAATGGAAGCATCTGAAAAGAACCGCTCACAAGACCTTATCTTCTTGGTTTTTCTGGGACTAGACTGTTCCTGACTAACGTTCCAGAGATATACATTAGAATCCTCAGATGCTGATAAGATGTGTTTCCCATCTGAAGTAAGAGATGCCGACATATGATACCCTGTACTGAGACCTGAAAAGGAAATATTTGAACTTAGTAACAGAGCATTAAACACTTCATGAGCTAGATATAAATAATTAAAATAAAAGTTAAAGCCTCGCAAAGCTTCCAAGCAGTCATTTTTTAGCATTTAAGTTTGCTTACACAAGTAGCAGAGCAGATCGAATATATGTTTGAATCATTAGGCATTTCACAGATTAGAAGGGAGCCAATGGAGCCAATGGAAAATGCTCAATACGTAGGAATCAGACAAAGGAAAATTACCTTTGTATTTGCCAACCACATTGGGCCCGTCAAGGATTCTGACTAGTGAATCAGCACAGGTAACGATAACTTTACTAGAATCGTGTGGAAGAAACTAAAATAGATAACATAATATAATTAGTCAACTAAGAATAGTAAGTGCTATTTAAAGAAAATCACAAAATACACTGGAAAAGTGAAAAAGGATTGCCATGGCATAAGAGGCACAGAAATAAGTACCTGAAAGCCAATAATCCCTCTGCCAGGAAGTTTCTTCTTATTAAGTAAGCACAGCTGGGAGTCTAACTGCAAGTGATTCTCTGAAACAAAAATGAAAATAAGCAAAGTGCTAAGAACTTATCCTTTAAATAGTGTTCAGTCTTTAAGTAATTGAATCAGTAAAAACGGTAGTCAAGTACATGTGATTCCCCATACATCTTGTTTGATATTTTCTGGCATGCAGAATTTTGCTCCTTCCTCATCAAAACTACTTTAATAAGTTTGTCTAATGTCCACTATAAAACTACTTATTTTTATACAGTAAATATAACTTTGGAAAGTAAATTGACTGAAGCAAGTTATATTTCTAATAGCATCATTGGATTAAAATTGGTTTTCGTTAACTAGATTGCTAGCCTCAAAGCCAGCCAAAACCCCAAATCTATCATCAATAATACTATTGATGTAAGAAAGAAATAGCTGGTCTTTATCATCCACTATGAATCATTAACCTCAATTGCAGATATATTTTAAAGATTAGAAAGCTTCAATTCATATGTTCGAACTAACAAATAGTGCAATTTCAACGACCATAATTGGAGTGCATTTAGATTATGCACTTGAACAAAACTAGATTAGAAAACCAAGTACATGCAAGATGTAGATCCACCAATCCATTTTATATATCACTAAGCATGATGCAATAACATTGTAAAATCTTAAATGAATACAAATATAGGGTGAACATAAAATTTTGCCAAATGACAGAAAACTAATGTCTCCAAGGGAAAATGTACCTGATACACTGTAAAATCTACAATTGCCTGTCATGGAGCCAATAATCCCTCCCTGAATTATAAACAGATCAATCATCAGATTCTAAGATAAGTTCCTATCTAGCCTTTAATTCTACAGAATATAACTTGCAAAGAAAGGATACCTGCCCATCAGGTCGATAACACACAGCAGTCACAATTTCTCTAACATCAGTCCAGTCAACAACATGACAATCAGAAATTGCCCAAATGCGCACTTTTCCATCTATAGATCCACTAATGAAATGATTATCATCCACAGGATCGAATTGAATGCATGTCACTGCAAGACATAATAGCATAGTAAACAAATTGTGAGACAAATTGGACGAGTGGAAGTAAATTAGGTTCATGTCTTTAGAAATACTGCACACCATAGTTATTGTGTGGAAAAACTTTCAGGCAATGATCATCACCCACTCTCCATAGACGAACTGTATTGTCAACTGAAGATGACAGCAGATGCTGCAGCAAAAACATGAAGAAGCAAATCAATTTCCACAAAGTTTCCTGTTTAGCAAATTTGGCGCCTAATTAACAATATAAATAAATTTATGATATTCACTCACATTATTGTTTGACCAACAGATATCCAAGACTTCACCTCCATGCCCATGGAATTCATGCAATGGTCTCTCCAACAATCGAAAGACCTTGGGAGGCAAAATAATGCAAGCAGAATCTGATGTTTTTCTCAGGCTTCTCCCTTTGCTCATTTTTTCCTTATCCATATATAGGGGTTTCAATTCAGCGAGATTATTCACTGAAAAGTATATGCAAGATGGATGAAGTTCTGGAGTGTCAATTTTATCACATCTTTCAGCTTCCACCACTTTCCACAATCTAACAATCCCATCTTCACCAGCACTGGCAAGATACTGCCCATCAGGACTAAATTTCATGGCTGAAATTGAACCTTCATGAGCTTGAAAATCTTGCCCCATGTAAAGTGCCGAGAGTTCCTTCATTTGCTTCCTGAATTGGCGGACCTTGACTCTCTGAATCTTAAACCCTGAGATTCCGGAAGTGCCTTCCAGTCTTCCCTTATCCCCTCCAACTTGCCCCTCAATCATGCACGTTATTGAACGCAATCTCCTGAACCAACCACCTCTAGCCCTTTTCACCTTACAATTAAAAACATTGATACCCTCAAGTTCCTTCCCCATCAAATGTTCGAAAGAGGGGTGTTCCCCAGAGACTTTCGTGGAATCCTCAGGCTCCTCTGAAACAGCCAATTGATCCGAACCCATGTCTCTAGCGTCACCCATTTCCTTGTCCCATACTAAGCCGCACTCTTCTGATAAATTTTCAGTGGACCAACAAGACATTGAAGAGCGACTTGAACAAAATTCACCTTCAAAACCAGAGGTTCTTGTCACAGCCCCGCTATTATCTTCAATTCTGCCCCTATCAACTGAATTTTCAAGGGCACTTCGATCTGAACTAAGCCCCATCCACTTCATAAACTTACTGCGACGCTCCTGAACACTCCCTGGGCTCCGAACCCACGCTTCATATTCAGGACAAGTCGATACCCCGTCCGGTGTGTCAGTGCTACCATCGGATTTATCATCAGCAAGGGACAGAACATCCTCTTGAGCATCGTAAAATCGACATTCTTCGTCATCGCTGATGAAGCAATCCATTATTCTTCGAGTTCAACCCATGAAATCTCTCCTCAAACAACCAACATTTCAAGCCCTAGGAATGTGGCAAAATCCGATTACCCCTCCAGACAGAGCCAGCCGAAAAACTATTTTTTATAAAAAGGAAAAAGAGAAGAAAGCACAGATACCAATATCAGCCAACATTAAACATTTATTAAATCACTCAACAATGATAATTATAAAGAACAAAACAAAAACAGACAGATCCAACATAGATCCCAAGCCACGCTCATTGAACCTGGTCTTGCGAAGAGCAGGTGTTCTGCTCTACAAGTAGATTACAAATCACCACTGAGAAATTTTGAAAGAATTTAACAAAAAAATCCAATGAAGCCAGAATTTAGCATCAAATAAGGGTTCAAAGAGCTTGTTAAGAAACACAAGTCAAAACCTCATTAGGATAAAGAAAGCCCGGCGATCGTAGGATGATTGCGCTTGAAGGAACGAATAAGCCGGTGGAAACAAAAAATTACACAGATAGAGTTTATTTGCTCGAGGCAACCAAAGAAACGTTTTCGAAGGAAAAAAAAAATAGAAGGAAATTTTGCTTACATGGGACTTGATCTCTATAAGATTTTGCTGAAACTGAGGAGAGCGAAGATCGAAGCACCCATGAAAATATTGGAGTATCTTGTTCGGAGTGTTTCACGACACAGCAAAATGGCGAACTAGGTGGAGGCGTCAATAAAATTAATAAATAATAATCATACACGTAGAAAGGGGAATAAAAATATATAAAGAAAGTAAGTAAGGGAAAAGGAAGGAGGAGGAGGGTAAAACAGGAATAAAGAGAACATTGCCATCGATATGTTCATCGAGGAATGGCCCGCGAAACGAGATTTCGAGAGCTGCAGGTGGGTCACCGGCAGCACCTTCTTCCTTTTTCTCTCTCTCTCTGCTCTCGTGGCTTCCTCATGCAATTTCTGATTTAGAGTACGAGAGAATATTTAATAAAAAATGGTTGGAGAAAACAGTAAATACATTTGTAACATAAAATTTTTAAAAAATAACACTTTTTTTAAAATATTTTATACTACTTCCTTTTGTTTCAAATATCTGAATATGAGGAATGAAGTGAACTTTAGTTTTAAGGGAAAATTATAATAGTTGACCTAAGAAAAATAATAGGAGTATTTATTAAGAAGTACTATAAAAATGGTAATTATTTTGAAGGACCAAAATTTAAAACATTAAATTAGAAAGCCTAAATTGCCCCTATGTTATTTCCAACTCCGTTGTTTATGCAATCGAAAGAGAACGAGGTGATTTGAAATGGTTTCTATTTGTCATTATCTATCAATTATTCTAGATTCTCAAGTAAGAAAAATCATTCCAAATTCAGTTAGAGAGAATAGGAAATTTGGCTAAGGACAATTTAGTCTTTCTATTTTAATGTTTTAAATTCTGGTCCTTTAAAATAATTACAATTTTTATGGTCCTTCTTAATAAATATTATTTTTCTTAGATTCTTTATTATAATTTTCCCTATTTTTCAATATAATTTTTTTTTATGTTACCTCATATATTTATTATTTTTTAAAAATACTTTGTATGGCTGTAAATTACTATAATACACCAAGTACTTAAAAGAAATCACGTTATATATAAATAATTTTTTAAAATTAGATAAACATGTTTTAATATCTGTATGAGTGAATACAAACACATTGACAAAAAAGAATTATAACTTTAATAGACTTGACTTATAATTCAAAATAACCACATTTATGGGTGCTATTTATTCATGGATAAAATTTAGGGATGTTCTTTATCTCCATTAAATCCAGTTAGCAAATAAAATGCTGCCACATGGATTAATTTTACACTTGAGCACTTAACAACGAATGATTCTGTCGTCAAACCAACGTTAGGCAATTAAATTTCTTCTTTTTGCTCGGGATTCGAAACAGGACTCTCTCTCTTCCTCCATTGTAAATTGCCGATCTGGAAGCAATGTTTTTATCTATTGATGTTTCTCTTTGATTTCCATGGTGACGCTTTCTCTTGAGCTCTCTAAAATGTTCATTCACCATCTTCCTCGAGAGCCTCTGCAATTCCAACTTGTTATTAAGTTAGCTTGCACCATAGATATGGATGATAAAACCACCATTCACGGCGGCGTTTCTGAAACTGTTGATGGAGACTCTGATACAAAAACTGGATGTGAACCTATAGACCGACACGGAAACGGAATATGAAGGTGTTGCAAAAGGACAATATATCAGAAGCCCACAAGTACGACGGTGCCGTCGACAACGATGAATTTCTCAAGAATGTCCAGTCTAAAAGGTATAGCAAGTCGGAGAATAATGCAGTGGGGAGGGATGGTGGTGTTTCCATGGTGAGGAAGAGCTATGTTGCGATGCATGAAGCCAGGAATTTCTCTTCGATCGGGCTGTGGGTAATGGCGTAATGCGAGGGGACTGGCCTCTTCCGTGAATGTTGCCACAGAGAAGAAGACATTTAATTTTTTTTGGACAATAAGAAGAAGACATTTAGACATTTAATTGCCTAACGGTAGTTTGACAGAATCATTTGGGGTTAAGTGCTGAAGTGTAAAATTAATCCATGTGGCAACATTTTATTTGCTAACTGGACCTAATGGACATAAAGAACTGAACCTAAGTTTTTTCCTTTATTTATTATTCACAATTGATGATATTTGATATAGATATTATATTATGAGAAAAAAGATGTTATATATACCAAATATCAACGACAATGTAACATTAACAGAAATACAGATTTGAATTATCCGTACTATTGTTTATGTATTTACTGTTTTTGTTGAATTCTTTATATATAGAGAGAGAGCTTGCATTAATATTTGGCGTTAAATAACAAAAATTGAAATTTGAATGAAACAAAATTCCAATAAATGAGTTAAAGGTGGCAGGAATTTGTAGTTGGAGGTGGTTGAATAATTTTGGTGTGTAATCCGTGTGGAGTATATGATATAAGCGGCGCTATGTTTGTAAGATATGAAATAAACTATGAATAATGCTGCTTCATATAAATTTATAGTGTATACATTAATACCCACACACCACTATTATTAAACTCACAAGTTTTCTTTCTGACATTATCGTTTTTATATTTTTATCTTATTAAATCGAGTCAAGTCAATGGTAAACTCTTATAAGCTGGAAAACCAGTTAAATTCATAAGTGTACCCATTAAATTTATCATTTTTATGTTTATAATTTATAAAAACTATGTTATCTCAATATTAAACTCATATTATCTTTTTCGATTTAGTTATGTTTAACGGCTTTATATATAAATTTTATAAAAATTTCTTTATTCAATATAATTTCAATTATTTATATTTAAATTAATTTTTTCATTTTTATATTTTAATTAGTTAATTATACACTATTAATTATAAAAGTAAATTCTTACAAGTTCATGATACAGGTTTACGTTTCAAAAGTAAACTCAACCGTTTGACAACCTTACATACACGGCGATATAAAAAGTTGCAATATTTATGAGAAGAATTATTTGGCTGATTTGCCTTTTGAAATTAGTGTGTGAATTAGATAATTTTGTGGACAGTGTTGTGATATAGTGACATATTTGCCGACTTTTAGGTGATTTAAATGGTTGCTATGTGTGAGCTTTCATTGGGTGGGTGCTTTTCTCATTTTGTTGACCAGAGAAATAAAATTGGGGGAAAAAAATGTAGAAAAGGTGCGCAATATATATTCGAATATTGCAAAATAACCATCAGCAATGAAAACAAAATCATCTCACTATGTTTCCAAAATATAATATTTCATTAATTTATCAACAGAAGTTCATAAATATGATCGTTAAGGCAAACTTAATTAATTTACATAATCAAACAAATATTTAATTTTATTCATTTTTTTTTACGTCGGAAAAAACATAATCCCACCACTAGCAGCAAAAATAGCTTTTTCTTAATTACCTGAGCTACAAAAAGACTTGACAACTAGGAATTAATTTAATTTATTAGTAGATGCAAATTAAAATAAAGATAAGTGAATAAGTTAAATATATTTTTGACTAATTATTAGCTGGGGGACATTCACCAAACCTAATCATCCACAGAATATACAAGTCAGCATCGCATTTATTTGACTAGGAATTATATTTGACTAGTAAATGTCTATGTATGTATATATAATTCATTTCCTTTTTTTTTTTTGGGTTCAATATAATTCATTCCATTTGAATGTAACCATTAAAGTGTTTCCACGTTCTTCCATAACGTTGAATTATTTCCCAAAAAAGGTGTATCATGCATGAACAAGACGACCGGTGATCAGTTATTAGTCAACGGTCGGATCCGGCCCATTAATATTCCTCGTATTTCTTAGTATTACGATGTGCGCATTTACAAACCACAATCACTTATTTTGTTATCGGCCTGGGAAAAAAACGGTCATTTATTAATAATGGAGGGCTGTTGATTGCATGTTAAGGTATTTTATTTTTATTTTATCTTTTTCCATTTTGACAGATAAAATAAAGGGAGAATTCGAAATAATTCTAGCTAAAATATTAAAATTTAAATTCAGACATATACTTTTAACAAATTCTTAATAAAGCCTCATCAGAAATTTATGAATGTTGTTAAAAGATCAAGTTACCCTTCTATAGTTAAAAGGACAAATTGAAGACACGTGTAACCAAAATTCAAATTCAGGTCTATATACTTTAATTCACAAATTCTTAATCATTTTATTTATTTAAATGATAATTTAATATCCCTTCATCCTTTTATTTCCTTTCATTTTGAAAAGTAAATAAGACGTGGTAAATAAAAATTGGAAGCACAATTGAATTTTAAAATTTTTTCAATATATATGTAATGCCCATTACTTATTTTTAAGGGTAAATCATTTTCAGGGCTCATATTACCAAAAAAATCCTAAAAAAGACCCCAAGAGTATGAAAATCCCAGAAAATGCCCAATTTTCAGAATCTGTGTGAGTGATATAGTTGTTAACAGAGCTGATTTAATTGTTAGCAAATTGTTGTTAATGGTGCTGATTTAGTTGTTAATGACCTACCCGTTAACAGCTATATCAGCCCCATTAATAACTTGCACGGATTCTGAAAATCCCAAAAAAGATCCTTGGGCCCTTTTTAGGATTTTCAGAATCTTGGGGATTTTTTTGGTAATATAAGCCCTGAAAAGGATTTTCGATCCCTATTTTTAACTCTATATCAGTTACTAGTATATATTTTCTCAATATATATATATATATATATATATATATATATATATATAAACCTATATATATATATATATATCTAGCCATGCAGTAGGCAAGCAAAATCCCATATAATGTCAAATTTTTAATGTCAACTGTGCTTCTAATTCCTAACTATCACATCTTTATTAATGTTTGGATTCTTTTTCTCTGTCCTTATATATAGAGAAATATTGTTTAATCTGCGACCTGCTGTGTTATGCTATTTGTAAAAAATTCAGAAACTCTGCTTTACCTTCTAGATATTCTTAGGGCAGAAAAATGATTTATTTTTAAAAAACAAACGAAATAAAAGGATTAAATTTTCTTTTAAATAAACAAATGAAAGGATTGAACTGTGGTTTTTTGGATTAATAGTTTAAATTGTCATTTAAATAATCAAAATGACTAAAAATATATTAAAATTGTATGTCTGAATTTAAAATTTTGGATTAATATGTACGTTTGTGTATTGCATGCGTGTTTATTAAATATATGCCACCAAATACAGTAGGTCAAGCATATCAAGTAGTGTGATTTTTTTTTTATAAAAAAGATAGGTTCTTGTATATGATGTGGTTTTGCAAAAAGAATATAGCACTACTCCAACGTGAACCAAGGAAAATTGGACGAAATTTATATATAAACAATGTGTTGTGATTCAACGTCGTTTTCCAGTGGCTGTCTTGACCTCTTTTTAAGAGATAGATTGGTCTGTTTTTGCTAGCTTAATCCTCATGTATTAAGGGTTAGACCGTTAATGGTCTAGTTCCGACTTTTCAAGCTTCCGCTTGCCTGTACTATTCGAAAAGAACGTCGTTTCCGTTTAGATTCTTTTACTTTTGGGAGAATTTCGAGAAAAATTTTGTGAGTATTAATACTATTTTTATTTCGGAAAATACATTGACCTAGTTTGTTCAGCACAGTAAAAAAATTACATATTTCCGCAATACGTGTCAAAATGTCAGGAAAACTGAACGCAGGATTCAGAATCAAGAGAAGATGCCTTACATTGAATAAAAAGTCTACATTTTAAATACATACATACATTATATATAAGAAACAATTTTCATTGGTAAAACAAATTCATTCAACGTTAACTTTGTTTGCTGTTGAGGAGAATCACGTGGCCCAAACTTGTTCCGGGGGACGTATATATATAATTGCCTTTATTTATGATTGAGTATTTTTTAACTGTTTCTTTTCTTTATCTTCATGAATATAATTAATATGATTAAAATTATCACAATTTTATTTATTAGATGAAATTGAACTTATACATAGAATTAAACTTTTTAATAAAATGAATTTATAAATAGAATCACATAAATTAATTGATAATGATAATGGTGGGGCAAACAACGGCTGTAATGTATCTGGTCACTTTCTTTTACATGGCTTGTGTCTATATGCAGGCCAAATGTACTTTAGTTAAAATGGTAGTAGTTCAGTGCATGCACACACTGCACGTCTATATATATATATCCTGAAATTAATTTATTTATTAACTATTTTTTTTTAAAGTTTTGATCAATTCATGACTAGTTGAGATGTACGAGGATGTCAATTTGTGCATGTGCGCCTTCCCTGAATTAATAACCAAAGTAAGAATAAAAATTTCATAGCTTTAACGGCGATTTTTCTTTTGCGGGAAAAAAAAAAAAAACCATAATCGTATCGTGTGGTTCAATAAAACCATGGGAAACAAAAAAAAAAGAAGGTTTAACTCTGCCTCCAATTAACCTAACAAAACACTTTCAATTGCTTCATTGTCTCACTAACTCTCTAATCACCATCATTATATATCCCTATACCCTAGCTTTGGGGTCATTAATTAATTAATTAATTAATAATTACCTAGCTAGCTAGATCTAGGCTGGGACATGTTCGTATCCAAGTTCAAAGTGTTTGGTACCTGTCTTATTAAGAGTTATTATTTATTTATTTTTGTTGGTAATAATGTTCCTTATTATTAGGTTATAATAGTAGTATTATAATTTATATGCACGCATGTGGTTGATTGAAGTGTAATTATGACCATCGAAAGGAAGAGTAAAGGACCAAATGATTTTTGAGACTGTGACATATATATATTTGCAGCTTATTATTACACATTTCACAATTAACAAAGAATAGAAACACTACTGTTGACTTGTGATTCAGTGTTCCCACTTTTGACTATAATAGTCGGGCTTTAATGCTTTATTACAAGTTGTTTGATTTTATTTTCGGTTCCAACAAAAAGAAAAATAGAAGCTGTTTTATGTTATAATACTATAATAGGCACGTTGGTCGACAACTGGTCTAGACAAACTTGGCTTTAATTACTTTTCTTAATATTATATTTTAATTAAAAACTACTATTACTTTTAGCAAGAGCCTTAGTCATTAAGTACTATATTCTTCCAACGAGAAATTTATTATATTATTTAAAAAATTTTCAGACATTGTAATCGCCTTTCAAAATAAAGTTATTATTTATATTATTTAAAAAAGTTGCGATATTGTAAATAATTAAGTAGTACCTTTCCCAAAAATGAATAACTTTGAATACTTAATTATAAACTCCTACTTAATGTGTTTATTTCTAATCAAATGAAAGCAAGTGTATTTTAATTTTAAAAAAGTTGAAAAATAATCATAATAATATTTAGCAATTGGATCATTCAAAAGCAGCTTTTCAATCGTGATTTATGACATACACGAAAAGTATGTGAGATGATGAGTTTTGTCTCGACTTATGTAAATAATCACTTTTAATATCCTCAAAAGTGATCCCAAACAAATCTAGGACTAGCCTCTTCTATTAATCTCAACCATCATTAATAAATAAATACTTAATTACTACATCTGATCCTTAATATAAAACATATTTACTTAATTTAATTATATTGAAGTTAGTTAATCTAGTTAATATAACACATATTTTATAAAACACCCTAGCTAGTCATCTTCCTAATTTCAATTCTCTTTCTTCTTTGATCATTGTTGAGTGGGCATCACTAGGGGCAAATTAGAAAAAGAATGGAAAATATGTCTTATATTTAAAATCAAGATCTTCTCTTTAAATACACCTTATATTACAAAACAGGAGGGATCACTACTACAGACAACACTTTTAACGTCTGAAAATAGGGGGACGCCTATGTCAGGGACGTAGCAAAGTCAGGATACAACGTCCAAAAAAAGGGACGCCGTAAGAGACCTGTAAGAGACTTACGACGTCCCTTTTTTTCATAAGTTTTATTTTTTAAAAAAATTACTTCATGCACTGGACAGAAGAATGGTGGAGAGAGAGAGAGAAACTTTGAGATCTTAACCATTATCAAAGCTATCCGGGAGACTTCCAGATATGAAAAAATTGGTGTTCATCTCTGTTGTTGCCAGCTTAGTGCTTGTTGTTGCGTCCATCGTCGTGGGGTTAGTGCTCAGTGCCACTATCAAGAAGACTTCCAGATATGCGAAAATTAGTGTTCAACCTTCTCAGATCTGAAAAATCAATAAGAGCTTCAATCCTCTCAGTTCTGAAAAATCAACAAGAGTTTCAATTCTCTCCAGATCTGGAAAATCAGTGAGTCCAAATCGCTCAAAATAATGAACACTTATTGGCATTGTTTTGGATGAAATCGATGTCAATGTCTTTGCTTGTGTAGGGTTCCTAAGTGCAGAACCTGGCAACTCATTCCTTGCCCTCGCCCTCGCCATCATCTCATCATCATCCAATTGAACGATGTAGCCTTGGTTGGATCTCGGGGATGATGCAGCCATGAAACTCCAAGATCTACAGTGCTCCACCGGCACGTCGGGGAGGACGACCACCACCAAGGGATACGTAACTTAGCAAGGTGGCCTCACTTGCTTCTAGTGCGCACTTATTCAGATCCACCTCTGTCTTTTCATAGATCTGAGGAATGATGGGAGCGGAGGAGCAGAGGAGGCCGTAGGAGTGGTGTTGAGATTGAGTTGGAGAAGAAGGGAAGGCAAATGATGACAACGGTGGCGAGATTAAGTTGGAGAGAAGAAGGGAAGATAGTGAAGGGAAGGTGAGATTCGTGTGTGTGCGTGAGAGAGACAAAAGACAATGAAGGGAAGAGATCAGATTTGTGTGTGTGATATATGGGAAGATGCGTCCCAATTTTCGAGTTGAAATGCTAAAAGTAGGCTCTTGACGTCTTTTTTAAAATTAAGACACCAAAATACTATGCTTTTGGTGATCTTTTTAAAATTAAGAGGCCAAAAGTAACTTTTGACGTCTGATTATGTTAAAGGGACATCCAAATATGAAAATTTTGGCATAGTTACAAAAATACCACCGCTTTTATTTTTTACCCTTTTTAAAAGATAGATGCCTCTTGAGGAGGTAAAATCCATTTTTTGTAATAATAAGTACTCTTTAAATAACATTTATTGTGAACTAAAAAATTCTTCTCGATGTTGATTTATATTTTTAGACAAAAGGAGTATAGTGATGTAACTTTGATTAGTAAATTTATAAATTTAAAATGTAAGTGCACATTCTTAGGACCTCTTTCCAATATTTTTAGTTTCACTAAATACTATTTAATAGATAATAAAATTACTTTGGAAAAAAAAAGAGAGGAGTTGTTCCATTCCCATTTTTATAAATAGACGATCCCTTAGCTTAATTAGCTTATGAAGTCTCATCACACTCTCACCTATCACGGTCATATATAACACATTAGGATTAGGAAAATGGTTTTTAGGTCCCAACCAAAAATAATAATAATATCAACAAAGTCTTAATTGATAAGTGAACATATGAGTTTAATAAGTGAATCAGTCACTATTAATAACTTATAAGACTTATTAATATATTATTTTCTTTAGTTAGAATCTATATATTATTCTCCTTTAGAATTAATGAATATATATATCTAATCTGGGTAAAATGCTTCTCTTTTCCATGAAAGGAAAATGAGAAACGTAAGTAAAATAGGAGCATATATAAAAAGAAGAGAATTCAATGAATAAGGTTGCCTGCTAACAAAGCAAGCAACTAGTCATTCTCTGGATTGCCCCTCACGTCCTCCCACTGGATTCTCTATTCCCCCAACAATACCGTTACGCCTCTGATCTCCCCCAACTTTTGTTCTTTTTTTTAATTAACTGCTAATTGTCTCTTTAAACTACTCTCAAAAAGAATAATCTTTTTTCATAAAAGAATAATTAAATATGTGTGGTATATTAATCCAACACCTATGACTCTATATTCCATTCTTTACACTGGAGCATCACGAGCAACAACTGATGATTGGCTCTACGTAAATTACTAAATTTGTAGAGATAATGTGCTTGTTTGATTAAAAACTAAATTATTTGAAAAATTGTTCTCAATAAGTTATTTTTCTAAAAAAAAAAAAAAACTGAAAGTTGTTTTTAGTTACCAAAGTAGTTAGCAAGCTTATATTATATTAGCCTTACGTACAGATCAATTTGCAAACTCTCAAGTGGTCTAATTTCAAGCAGTTTATTAGGTTTACATCATAAGAATAACCCATTATATTGTTCACCAAGAAAACTCTGAGAGAGAGAGAATGAACCTCAATGATATCTTAAGAGTCTCTCTTTATTCTACTAAGTGAAGTCAATTACATAAATGGTACGACATTATATTGAGCGGTTTTAACGTTATTGATAGAATATGGGATGGGTGATACAATGAAGCAATATCCAGGTAGTTTCATATTCTATTTTCATTTTTAGATTACCTCGCGTATCATCATATTTTTATTATTTAAAACTATGATTAGGACTAGCTTTATTTTTTTATTATGTTGTTTTTGTTGTTGTTTCCTATAAGTGGCTCTAGGTTTTATTTTAGACTCCATACTTGAATTATTGAATATCATATTGATTATAGTTATTTCTCTCTTGATTTTTCTCTCCTCTATAGTCTCCTCCCTTTTCGCCTCTACATACCTCTCTTCAATCTCTTCCTCTCCCCTTTTCCCTTCCGCTCCACATCAGTTATCTTTTGTATTCTTTTACATTTACTCATAAAACTCAGAATTAATGTTTGTTGTGTCATTCTCACTGATATCAACAATAGTAATTATTTATACATGTCTGATCAACTTAATTTAAATGATTTTTTATTATTATTATTTTCTCTTTAACAGACGTCACACCAGCTCGTATTTGTCCCAACTCGTACTTGCCCTCTTCTTCTTCTTCTTCTTCTTCTTCTTCTTCTTCTTCTTTTAATGTGACTACACATTCATTCTCAAAGTCATTATATCTGCAATTCAAACTCTATGTTCCTTGAGCCAAAAAAAAAACTCTATGTTCGTACTTCTTGTTGTTCCTTGAATTCGTTGTCTACATTCGTATTTATAAGTAGGCCGGCCCGAAGGTGGTTTTTAATTAATACGATAATTTTAACTGTAGTTACATAATTGATACTCCTACTAGACAAATCTATTTGGAAAAATATAATTGCATGAGAGATATTCGGTTTAAAGGGGGGAAAACACAGCATACATAACTAAAACAAAACCCCAAGCACATCTGTATTTATTTAAAAATATACTCTACGAAATTATAAAATGTTTATACCAAAAAAATAACATACTCTATGGGAGCCACTGCCGACATACATTTTATGCAAAATGGCTAATTAACTGTACGAATAATTTTCCAAACTATAATCTGAAGCTACTTATTAGCTCACATATATACATATATACATATATATATAGCTAACGTACCTAAGCATAATACTATTGATCAAGTGCTATTTTTAATGAGTTTCTGGCCGACAAATAATAGACCCTTAACGTGGACACGCACCATCATATAATGATCAGCTTTTCATTTTTCACAGTCAGTTCTCTCTCAACAAAAAATAACGAAAAAAGAAACAACGAAATTAAAGTTGGGTTTAATTCATTGCACTGCATGTGTTTGGATCATTGAAACTAATAAAATTTATGAGGCTAAATTTAAGGAAAAAATTCGTTTTTATTAATTTAACATGTAAATAATTGTAACTCAACTTGAAATTTGGATTTTAAATATAAATGGTTAAGTTTAACTTATAAATGGTAAAAAATTAATTTGTTAATATGAATTTAGTAGACATCTTTTCAATTAATTTTTTTTTTTAAAATTAGGGATCAATGAGTAATCTTTTTCATATGAAGGTTTATATCCCGACAATAGGGCTAATCGAACTTACTTGATCCAGATTGCCGACGTATGTAAATCATCACTTTTTTGCTATATATTGTAAATGACAAAATGGACACAAATAACAGTAAAATCTTCATCGTATGGTTGTATTCTAAAGTTACTTGTTCTGTGGCCATCCCAAAAAATAAAGTTATTTATTTGTCTATATTGTCCACATGTCTCTGGAAAATAATTGAGGGCTGAAGTGATCATGACGACCGGATTTTTTAAGAAGAAATCAATATATGATACCAAATTAAGCTTTTTATAAAGTATTGATATTGAATGATAATTACCCCTACAGTGATAAATGATCGGCGCATGATTTGGTAGATAAAAACAACATATAAAATAAAATTTTTATGTCATTATTTTATTTTTATTTATTGAAGTGACATTCCTTAAAATATGGAATTTTTTTTTTGATAATTTGGAAATTTTCATTATAAGAAATAAAAAAAAATTAATTTACTGAAAACGCGCGATAATTGATGGGATGGTAGACCCCCACTTTATCACTAATGACATGCGTTTTTTTTTAAAACAATAATGACATGCGTTGATCTATATATATATATATATTTATATGCGTGTGTGTGGAAATGATAAAGAATTAATAAACAACAAAAAATAATCATAGTTCTCCACAATTTTAATTATATTGTTTAATAATTAAATTATTCATTATTTTAAATAATTATATTTTTGAAATCGAAAGAGAATTCACTCTCTCAATCACACATCTCTCCTCGGCCTCGTCGTGATTCTCTTAATTTTTGGGTTAAGGTGCAATATTACCAACGAACTATTGGTCTAGGTGCAAACAACACAATAAACTATTATTTGAACTATAAATACCAACGAACTATTTAAAATAGCAAGTGAGTACAAATCCGTCAGTGGTAAAGTAACGTCCGTTATTGCTATAGTGCCTGAAAAAGCAACAAAAAAAAAATGGACGGATTCAATTTCTAAAACTCTCTCTCGCCATTTTTGCAGAACTCTCTCGCCATTTTTGCAACTAACCAGAAACATAGCGCTAGATCACATACATCCAAAGGACCTTCGCCGTGGATTAGAGTGCAGACGACGGATCTTGACTGGAGAAGGGAAAATCACCTTTCGTGTTCTTGGGAAAAAATGCCGATTCACTAGAGCTAAGTGCATTGGAACTACCAGAACCCTACTCCCAAACCACTTGACAACACCACGGCCTTCCAATACGGGAGGTGGGGTGATCACATAAGCCGAATTACGGTCCTGATCCAAAGCTGAACTATCAGCCGGCACGGTGGAAAGCCCCTAAAGCTGCCCGTGTGACACATTCTCCAAAAATGGAGAATTCTGACTCTGACCCTTTTTTGTCTCCAGACTCATTGGCACGCTCCAGAGCAACAATTGCCGTGACGGATGTGTGAGGCCGATTGACAGTGTGCCTGATCACTCTAGGGAACTGAGAAATTTGGACCCCTTCGTCGGACAAAACCTCGATCTCCAGCTGCGCTTGAGAATTAGAACCGGATTGGGGATTAGGGTGTTGGGTTTGGTCCTCGGAATCATCCTGTTGCTCGAGGTGGTCATCCTTGCCAATGGGGTCTTCGTCGTCCTCCTCCTCGTCCTCGTGCTTCTGTTGCCACCGGCTGATTTAGGGTTCTCTCTTGCGCTTCCGCCATTTGGTTCGATTGTCTGGTTTAAAAATCACAAAATACCAAACATGAGTGGGAAATTGTGAACAAAATATTCAAAATCAGATCAAAATACACCCCAAAAAAAATCAAGCAGGTGGCTTGCATATCGTAGACGAAAATAAAAGAAGAGAGGATTTAGAGGGAGAAAGAGGGGAAGCTGGCATGGTAAGAATGGGAAGCTGTCAGATTTCAGAATCCATTTCACTGATGAGGAAGACGACTAAAAAAAAAAAGACAAGGCAACGGAGTTAATTTTGACTTAACAGAATTGTGCTCATTTTAAGTTTTAAATAGTTCGTTGGTATTTATGGTCCAAATAATAGTTTATTGTGTTGTCTGCACCTGGACCAATAGTTCGTTGGTAATATCACACCTTAACCCTAATTTCTTTTGCTATTGCATCCGGTTCACCAGAGCTTCGCCCTACCTAGTCCGGATCGAGGTTCTGTCGGGCGCATACGCGGGGACCTCTCCCAATCCTATTTCTTAGGCAAATTAGGTGGGTTTAGCCATTGTATTATAATCAGGAAAAATTCTTGTATGAGACTGATTTGTCACATCATATGTAATCTAATTAAAATATAACAACTCATGTGAGATAATTTGACACCTTCTAAATATTAGCGGAAGGGATTAATCTTTTTTAAGGAAAATAAAAATATAAAATACATGAACAACCAACTAAAACTAATTAATAATATTAAGGAAAATTATAATAAAGGACCTAAGAAAAATAATATTTATTAAGAAGGACCATAAAAAGTGGTAATTATTTTGAAGGACCAAAAATTAAAACATTAAAATAGAAAGACTAAATTGCCCTTAATCAAATTTTCTATATTATTTCCAATTAAATCAGAATTTGATTGATTTTTTTTTTTTGATATGTAGAATCTGATTGATTGAAAATAATAAATGGAAAGTTTCAGTATGGATCTTCCTGTGCCGCCGAACAATATAACCATGTTAATCATGTTGAAATATTAAATAAATTTATATCATTAAGTATTGTATAAATATATTGAATGAAACCTCCCACAATACTTAATGATATAAATTTATTTAATATTTCATTTATTTTAAAATTAACTTTTTTTAATATATCATATTTTTCAATTCAAAATTATTATATTTAAATTTGAATTTTTATTGTTAATATTAAAATGTAACTTTAATATAAATTTGGAATATTCTAAGAGTCACGATAATATTCTTATCTGTAAGGTTTACTTTCTCCGTACCTTTCCACAAGTTTTTGACTTCTTGAGTGAAAATTAAAGGATTCATGATATGTTTGTGGAAGATTTGTTGCGACACCATTGTTTTTAAATTTATTTAAATGTATCATTTTTTTTTTCTCTGGTAAAAAAAATATTAGCATTTTTTTTCAAAAGAAAACCCATTTCAATGATAAAATTTGGAAAAAAAAAAAGGGGATCTCATTCCAAAAGAGTAAAGAGCATGCGGATTTTATAAGGGCAAAAACAGGAGTAACAGGGTCATATTGATTGGCGGCATAGGAAGACCTATACTGAAACTTTCCATTTATTAATTTCAATCAATCAGATTCTATGTATCAAAAAAAAAAATTCAATCAGATTCTGATTTAATTAGAGATAATATAGAAAATATGATTAAGCGCAATTTAGTCTTTCTATTTTAATGTTTTAATTTTTTGTCCTTCAAAATAATTACCATTTTTTATAGTCCTTCTTAATGAATATTATTTTTCTTAGGTCTTTTATTATAATTTTCCCATAATATTAACTAAGTTGTTATATTTTGACTGATCAAACTATAAATGACGTGAAAACTAGATTCACAAAAGAATTCACATATATTTAGTCCACCCACACACATAAACACTGCTTAATGGTCAAAATACAACATAATATACATAATGTGTTTAAATGAAAAGAGTTTTCAAGTCAAAATTTTGCTATCATTTAAATAAAATAGTGATTTTGCGACTTTCTTAAATAAAAAGTTTATATATATATGAACTAATTCAAGGTAATCTAAAGGGGTTTGTGGCATATATACACTTCGCTTTTTTTTTTTTTTTAATAATGAAAAAATTCTTTGAATTTTAAGTTTTTTTTTTTTAAAAAAAAAACAATGAAATCTCCCCAAAAAGATTTCCTGTAAAATTTTTTTCCAAAACCATCCTTGCAAATACCAGTCCTTCTCAAAATGAATTATGAACAAGAACGATATTTCGTATAGCTAATAACTGTGAAAAAAAAAGGTAACAGAACTATATATATTGAGATATTTATTCGAATACTGAATGGATTAATTAAAGAAAATAAAAATCCGAAAAACAAAATGAAAGTGAAAGGGACCTAAAATTTGTCACATTAATATACCCTAACGAGCACTCATTTGAGGGGCATCAACGTAACGTACCTGAAATCAGAGTGATTGAAATTCTTTTACACGAATCAGGACAAGCAGATACCTTCATATTCTGCTAAGTACCATGATGTGACCTTATTTTCCTTCTTTCTCACGAAGTTCTCAATTCCTATTACATTGCTGTCGCATTCTCACCCAAATAATAATAATAAACAGTAAATATAAAAGTTGATATGAACCCATATCACCTACTCGTTGACAATTTTGTTTAATCTGTCATAGACTTGATGGGATTGAACATTTGAGCCAGCTGCAATACCTATATGTATAATCCATAACTTAAGATTAGATCGTACACTAACGTTAAAACATTGTTGTTCGTACTCTGAAAAAGCTCAATCAACAAACAACCCTATAAATCTTGGATATTAAATTGCATGCATTCCTGGCACGTTTTTCATATATTTCTTATTTTTGTGTTTTATTTAAACTTATTCATTCTTCAAGCGGGAAAAATGGAGTAGTGCGTTTGAAGAGTTGATTAACTTGAGGGACACTATATTATATTACTTTTTCACCTTTTTTTTAACCTGAAGGATGGTTGATTTTCATGTAATGACACGTTGTAATCGAAGAAACCTGATATGGAACCGAGTTGTTTGATCATGTTTAAGCGATGTGGGGATACATTGAACGTCAAATAAGGAGTGGGGAAGGTGCAGTTTGAAGGGTTGATCGATAGAAGCAGGGGAGACAACAAGAAAGAGACGTTGATATGTTATCTTGATAGAGAAATGGCCACTGATGTGTTTGGGATATTTATCCTTTATCCAGCACAGGCACATGAACTGGGAACAAGAACAAATATCTTTGATTGGTCTAATAGAAATGATTTAATTTTTTTTAAATGAACTATTGAAAATTAGACTTAGTATGTTAATATTTGAGAATGCTTTGTTAAACTTTAAAATTTTAATGTCAGCATTTCTGTTAACAACACTAAGGTGAAAATATTGAAAATTCATTTTAGAAAATTGATAGACTAAAATTAAATCTTGTATGAAGTTAAAAGATTAAAGGTATGCCTTGATATTCTTTTATTAAATAAGTCTAAGAGTTTGATTTATTTTCTTTTATTTAAAAAAAGGAAAATATGTTGAAAAATTCCTGTTGCAACATTTACGCCCAAGGTGTTTAGGGACTAGGTCATTGAGCAAGTGTAATTTTTTTTAATTGTGTACAACATATCTTTGATTATGTGTAAATGTCTTTCGTCGTCATGCACATATAATTAAAGGTATATAGTGTACCCTATTTAAAAACAACTGTATCCGCTGAAAAAATGTTGCATGAGGTTTTTAAATAAAATTCATGTATTTAGGGACGGAGCATCTTGAATACATGGGGGCCATGGCCCCCCCCCCCCAAAAAAAATTGTCCTAAAAATATAATGAAAATTAATTTTTTTTTATACATTTGACCCAAAAAATTATACATTTATCCCAAAAAATTATACATTTGGCCCCCCCAAATTTTTTATTTTTTAATTAGTTAATGAATATACATTTGGTCTCCCAAATATTTTTCTCAAACTCCGTCCCTACATGTACCTCTAGATAATAAAATTTGCAGTGGGGAGTTTCTTTAGCAATTTTCTCCTTTTGAAATTAGTTTAATTAAATATAATAGCAGCGATTGAATAATAATAAATATTATATAAATAATGGAAGGCGAAAGAAAGGAACTTGGTTTAAAAGTTGAAAGAGGAAGTGAATTGAATGGGAAAAGAAATGTGGCGAGTGGGGTTATGTTTTGATAGGGATGGTGTCGTGGTGATGTTGAGAAATGTGCGATTGCGGGCCTCACAATATCCGTATTTAGTACCACGGCTATGTTAATTTCTTTTAGGCTATTTTATGTAATAAAAGAAATCTTTTAGGGCAATCAACTAACATTATCCACCCCCTTAATATAATTTTTTAAGTAACATTCAAAACTTTAATGTTATTCTTCAATGGATCCAAGGTCTTGATGTTATTTTTCTAATATATGCAGCACACTTTAATGTTATTTTTCAAACTATTTTACTTAACATATAAACTGATATATAATCTAAGGGTAAAGATGCAAAGATACACATAGGCTTTTATCTCATGTGCACCTAGTATCATATACTTTTTAAAGGTACAAAAATTTACATGAACTCTTAAAATTGGTGCGAAAATGCACATGCCATTAAATCCCCCCTAACTGACGTTACACACAATATAAAAATACCAAAATACCCCTCAACTCAAAAAAAAAAAGTCTCCCTTCTAAATTCTCAATTCATCCCTTCCCTCTTTCTTTTCCATTACCCACACCCACCGTAAAAATCCCCACCACCAGGCCAACTGGTAAATCGTCGTAACCAAATCCCTATTTACAAGTCCTTGAAACCAAATGAACTAGGCCCGAATGCGTTCAAATTGGTAAATCGCCGTAAGCACTCATAATTGCTCGAAAGCAAATAACTGAGAAGAATTTTGCCTCTATTGAATTATCGTCGTGAGTGAACTTGAAGCCAAGATTGTCCAAATACAAAATTTACAACACCCAATTGAATATTCAAAATTGTGGAAAAAATTACCAAACTTGAGTTAAGAAAAATGAGCTATTGACTTAGGGATTATCTATTAGTAGTAGGTTGACTGACGTGCTAAGCATCAGATTCAGGGAGGGCTTGAAGCGAGAGTGCCAGGGAATCGGTTACGGCTACGCAAGCAGGGGATTTAGAAGATCCATTTAGGGTTTAGGGTAAACAGAATTTAATAATCAGATAATCAAAACCAGGGAAGAATCAGAAATCGAAGAAAGAAATCAGACCAGCGAAGCATTAGAAATCAAAGAAAGTATCAGAAAGACAATGGAAATCAAACATCAAAGTTCACAATGAAAATAAAAACAATGAGGGAAAGGAAATCCCATTATTGTTTACTCCATCATTTCTCCAGCTCGCTCGTCGTCAGACCTCATTTTTCCAAAGTTTTGAACCTTACCTCGCTCGATTTCTCCAACTCGCTCGCCGTCATACCTCATTTTTCCACAAAGTTTTGAACCCTAGCTCGCTCGATTTCTCCAGCTCTTGTGTTCCACGATTTTGCCTTATACGCAATTTTGGAAGCATAGGTGGATCCAAAGGGAGGACTGAGGATTCAGGAGGCGGTGATGGCGGTGATGACGATGAAACTGAAGAAGGAGAAGGAAAGGTTCAGTTTCATCAGGGAAAAGAAAGAGGGCAACATTGGAAATTATAAAAATTTTGGTATTTTTGTTTTTTTAAATGACGTGGGGCCCACCTAAAACTAACGTCAATTAGGGTAGATTTAACGACATGTGCATTTTCGCACCAATTTTAAGAGTTCATGTGTATTTTTGCACCTCTGAAAAGCATATAATACTGGATGCACCTAGGATAAAAGCCCATATGCATTTTTGCACCTTTACCCATAATCTAATGATACACGACATGTGATTTTATTAAGTAATTTATTTAACTTTATTAATCTCTTAAAAAAAAGTCAACTTTATATTATATTTAACACAAGAGAAAGTATATATTATAATGCTTGATGATCAAGGACGGATTCATAAAGTTAATCAAGGGGGGCACTAGTGGCGAGGGGAATTTGGGGGTTGAATTTTTTTTAAAGGAAGGTTTTAAATGCATTAAAAATAAAAAAATATAAACAAGAAAAGAAAAGAATATCAAAAAAATATTTATGAAATCAAGTGAATATTGATGATGTAATAAGAGAGATAGTTATTTTACAAATTTGTTATTTAGAAAAGCAAGGCTTAATGTTGTTAGAAATGCAACTACATAAATTACAATGAAGAGTAGACACTTAATAAGTTAAAGTACATATATTTTAATAACAAAAGTATATTATAATAAAAATAATTACAATGTCATCTTTCTAGGCCTTATTTTTTAGAATTCTGTCATAATTGTCTTATTCTCAGTGTTATCAACAAATACATCTTTAGCAAAAAATTTTTTTGGAAGAGACAAATTCAAGGGGAACACTGCATACATCTTTAAAGAAAAATTTAACCAAGTGACAAATTCAAGGGGACACTTACCTCCCAATCCATAACATAGATCCCCCTCTGTTGATAATTGGTCTCCTGTATAGATTGCTCCGGCGATCAGTCTCCAGCTCCTTGCTTTGACCCAACAAACCGCACTATTCACTTCTTGCACTGAATGTAATTTGCCAATAATTTTCATAAATACATAAATGGATTTGAATTTTCTGCTCGTCTGTACGGACAAGTTCCTGGCTGTCCAGATCTAAATCTTTTTTTTTTCTATATGAAAAAAATTTTCACAAAATGTTAGTTGAGAGATTATCTTTATTTTTTATCCTCTACCTATTAAAATTATTTTTAATAAAAAAATATGAAAGTAAAAAAAAATAAATTTAATATGGACGGTCCAGAGCTCATCTATACGGATGAGCTTTTTCTGCTCATCCTACGGACGAGTACTGAAACTGGGTCCATACTTAAATACATCAAAATTGATTGCAAGTCAGTGTTCGTGATTTCTTCCAGATATGGTGTTTCTATGAATTATTGGCCGTAATGTACGTTAACTGTGCAACTTTGGGATATGGTGCTTCAAGTAGAGAATTCTAACATGACCTCTCTTCGTACTAGGCCCCTCTCCAAGGTCTTTGTACAATTAACCGAGACTTTTTTACAGACCATGACTCGCATTCACTTCATGGCTTCATGCTCGTATTGAAGGCAGATTAAAAGAATAATAAAACTTCATGGGAAAAATCTAAAGAGGATCAAACAACTTGAGAGGTAGTTTAATAGGCAAAAATACCATTTTTAGACTTTTGCACCGTATTGTATGGCATTGCATTGGGTGTGTTTTTGTTCATTGACGAAGTAAGGAAGAGAAGTTTCATGTGTTGGTTCTTTGCTTAACCATCAAAGGACACCGTTTGATTTAAATGGTGGTAAAAATGGAAAGGCCCCGCTCCCAGCTAGCCAGTTATTAACTCAAACATTATGTTCAATTTTTCTTTTATTTTCTTTCTTTATGTATTTTTAAAAATTATATTTGATCTTGACTAATTGAATTAACCTAGTCAAGCTTTGAGTAATATACAATTTTCTTTTCTTTTTTTGATTAAAAGGATATGTATTAATGACATGATGTTTTAAAATGGGTTAAACTCATGAGCTCTTTAAGAAACTACAAGTGTGACATTTAATTTCCCTAATTATATAATATACTAATACTATTTTAGTTTTATCTGTTAATTCAAAGTTAAGTTGAAAAAATAGTTCAATAAATAAAAACGTAAGCACTTCTCGCATATCCTTCTATTAATACTCTCTCTGGTCTTAATTAGACTAAGTTGACTTTTTTGGAGAAATTAAGTAAGCTAATTGAATTATTTTAAAGTATTTTTATTTTTATTTTTTCCTCTAAACTTATTATTCGACTAATAAATTAATATATAATTTAAGAATACATAATATATAATATGATTAAGTAACTTATTTAGTTTCCACAATCTCTCCAAAAAAAAGTCAACCCGGTCTTATAATTAAGACCGGAAGTAGTACTCTGTTTGGTTCTAATTATAGGAGCTATTTACCCGATTTTGAAAAGATTAAGGATAGTAGTTAAATTAGCTAATTGTATTTATTTTCCTAAAATACTTTTATTTAAAACTTAAAATGACATCAACATGATATATAATGTAACAAAGACTCTAAACCATTCATATTTTGCTTGTCGAAACCCTGCACATGTCACTCTCAATGGTACCCCCGTCTTAAAAATTCCTAACTATGTGCAGGGTTATTTTTTTTACCCATGGAAAAAAGATAATAAAATTAATATTTTATTAGTTTATTTTAGGGAAAAAAAATCAATCACTTTGGACGAATAGTTATAAGAAAATATTTTTAAAGAAATATTAAAATTATTTTATTTAAAAATAAAAAAGAAAGTGAAATCTCTCACTTAATAAAATATAAGCGTGTTGTTAAATTAATTATTGTGGAAGAAGTATTACTAAGGATGATATGACAAAAATTGCTTTAGAATTAAGGTGTATGTAGCATTAATGAGTTGCAAGCATTACTTACTTTATAGAATATATAGGTGTATTATTAAACTATTAGTATGTTTAATTATTATTGAGAAAATATCAATAGTGGTGTTTTAGGAAGAAATTGACAAAAATTAAAATTTGGTTTTATAATTTGGACTAAGACTAATTCTTAAATTTACTTCTATAATTACGATCAAAGGGAGTATAAATTATGAATAATATATTTTTTAATTTTTTTTAAATCTCACGAAAAAAAACACAGGGAACGAACATAAAAGATTTTGCTTTTTCTGCAAAATAACAGAATGGACCACAAATGTACGGGCTTTTGTAAGGCAAATGTTTGAAAAGTGGCGCGGGCTGTGACCCCATCCCACGATGTTAGCCTAGTTAGTAGTTATCCAACATATGATTGATCAGAATTATTTTCTTTTCCAAGACTAGGCCTTTAGATCGTTGGTTCGATCCCCTCTACTGTCATTAGGACTCCTTTAGTAGGCGATCTCGTAAGTCCCCAGTAAGTGCTTATAGAGCCTGGGGTCGTGCTCTGACCTTGGTGAGAGACTGATACCGAACTCCTCCAAAACTTTTTCTTAAAAAAAAAAGAATTATTCTCTTTTCTATTTTTATAAAATATAAATGATTGAATTATACAGAAAAAAGCTTGATTAAAATTAATTAAAAATATAAAAAATGTAACTTATTTTGTAAAAAAACACTCTTATATATTGAATGGTGTGCATGAGAGAAAAATGAACAAATAATTAAACAAGACTCAGTGAAACTTATAGATAATTAACACAAACGAAAATGAGAGACGGCTCACTAAAAATTTCTTTTTTCCCATAACAGCTTACCAAAAATTTCAGCCAAATTACTATTAAGGAAAAATCTAAAAAAAATACTACATGAACTTTAAAATCGTAAATAAGTGATTTACCATTAAAACAAGTTGTTAACTGCTTTATTTTTATCGTCAATCCTGTTACTTTTGTGGAAAACAAAAGTTTGAAATTCAAATAGTATTTTCCACTATTAATGCCCATAAATGATTAAAAAAACAACGTGCCATTCCTTTAAAAAAAAAAAAAAAATCTGTACTAGAGGAGTAATGATTAGAATTAGGGATGGAAATAGGCTAGGCTAGGCTAGGCTTTAGCTAAGTAGGCCTGGGCCTGCGATGGAAATTCAAAGCCTGAGCCTAGGCCTGAGCCTGTGTGTAGGCTTTTTTTTAGGCCTGAGCCTGGGCCTTCAAAAGGCCTGGTGAGGCCTAAAGCCTATTTAAAGGCCTACTTAAAATGCAGGTCTTTATGTAGTTTTAAAGCATATGCATCTAAGTTCATATATAATTCATTAAGTCTATTTAAATGCCTACGATATGTCTAAAAAGTTTAAGGATTCATTCTCATAAGAAATAAAAGATTTAGTAAGTGAAAGAAAAGAACACTTAGTGGTATCAATTGTTTGAACAAGTATGAATAAGAAAAATCAATTATTTATTGACTAAGGAGATATATTTCTTAAAATCAAGCAAGCACAACAAGTGGCATATAAAACTAGATTTTACCTCTTATTTTTCTTGCAGAAAATGAGACAAACTCCTCCTATTTGGATCATTTTCATTTGGGCATTACTAAAATAAACTTACTGCAATTTTTATGTTACATCAAATGACATAAATCAATGGAGGAGTAATGAGCTAGCATTGCCACCTCGAGCGATAAAAAAGAAGCAAAGTATATGTTATCAACTGATGAATGAGAAAGTTAAGCTCATTGATAAATGGAGAAATGTGAAATTTAAGGTTAAGAATAAGTTCATAATTTTATAAATAATATAAAAATTAATTTAGATTAAATTGTATATAATTATGCATAATAAAAAAAATAAAAAAAAAACTAAATAGGCCAGGCCTGTAGGCTTGAAGGCTAGGCCTTATAAAAATAAGCCTGGCCTATTTACCTAAATAGGCCTGACAATAGGCCTAAGCCTGAGCCTGACCTATTTATTAAATAGGCTAGGCTAGGCTTAAAGTAGGCTAGGCCGTAGGCCCCTGATAGGGGCCTAGCCTATTTCCACCCCTAATTAGAATCCCTTTTTTATCCCACTTTTGCCTTTGATAATATTACCCATTTGGTCACATCACGTAGATCATTTCCCATATGCTTCATCCCCTATTACCTCTCTACCTTATCATAATAAATAATAATTGCCTCAATCCTCAACCAACCTAATACGCCATCAAAACCACCATCCAGAATTGATTTCATTCACTACTGAACTGAACTTAAAAATTTCTTGGCGCCTTTTTTGTTTTTTGAAAAAAAACAAAAAACAAAAAAACCAGTGTAGTTACTTCGTCACTTGTCTGAGAGTCAAGGCAAAAGGCCAAGGATAACACCGAGAAAGATTAAAAAAGGCCTTCCGAGAGAGAGCGCCATCACACAGATCTGATAACAAATCTTGGGCAACAGCAGATTCAACCTGTGTCGCCAGACTTAGCAAAAAAAAAACAAGTACACTACTGCACACATACTCTTCTTCAAAATTCATATACATTTTGTGTATATGAATATTATACTCTCACGTCTCCTAGGACCACCACTGCAACATCTGGTCCTGTTTGAGCTCGGGATCACGTTGGACGGCAGATCCTTCTTCCTTTTGCCAGCTTCTACAGTAAATTAGTTATTGGGCATGGACCATGCTATATTTTTAGGACAGAGTAGTAGTGATTGAGTGTGTGAAGAGTGTTGTTATGGGGTGTCTTAGGGACATAGCGTGGTCCTGAAGCAGAGAAAGGAGCAATAATCATAAGCCAAGGAAGAAACTTATGTTTGTTTCTGCGTGCTTTTGTCAGCCATTTTAGCTGCATTCGTACAAAAAACTCACTCACTCACTCCCATTACACTTAACTGTGCTTACCAAGGTGTGTCCAAAACCTAGGATGGGACTCGTGCATTGAAAATTTTGCATTGAATTTGGCCCATTTTCTGTTTGTCCTGTTCTTTCACTTTGTGTTTGTGATAATAACACAACTCATTTCATAAACCCACAAAAAGAAAAATATAAAAAATGAAATGAAAGGAGAGATAAGATTGGTGTCAACTTTGGTTCTGAAGGATTGAGAGGTGAAATGACACAGACAGAGGAGTGAGAGAGACAGAGACACAAGTCATGGCCATGATTGGATAACATTGATGGTAGTATGAATGAGGGTGAGTGTTATGTCCTCTCTTGCTCGTGCTTTACCTACCCGTTTCGCTTCGCTGGAAACAACTGCGCCTTTTCTCTTCTCCCAAAAAACAACACAACAATTTATTGAATCGCTTCCAAATTTAACTTTAACCTCGCCATTTATCACCTACTCAGCTTCCAAAATAATGGCACCACCTTGTTTTGTCAGGGGAGATTAAAAAAAAATCCGTTGGTAGCTAACGGATCGGGGATTTGAACCCGACGTGAATCGAACACGCAACCTTCTGATCTGGAGTCAGACGCGCTACCATTGCGCCACGGATCCGCTGCTAATAACCATGCCATAGATAATTATATTTAACAACTTTTATAATTCAAGGACACCTATAAATGGTGCAAGACAGTAACAGGTGGGTTCGCGAAAAGCAAAAGGCCTGTTCAAATCCTTCAACGGCATTTATTTTCTTGCTTACCATAGCCCAATTGAGGCCCAAAATAAGTGGGCTTTATGAAATCCATGGTATGAAAAGCAAGCATATTATTAGACTGTGATCGGATGTACGTTTCCTTCTTTATTCTTCTGAAGCTCATAATGGATGCCCAAAGCAGGGAGCCTCTCAAGGTCCACCTGGTCTCCTCGAGCGACTCGCCCGAGTTCGCTCTTCTGAATCAGGCGTTGACTCGGACGTCAGTCGTCGGACTCGACGCAGAGTGGAAGCCAATTCGAGCTCAACAAACTTCCTTCCCCGCTGTTTCTCTTCTTCAAATCGCCTGCCAACTCAACGCCGAGCTTGGCGGTGTTGAGTCCGGTGACTCGGTTGTTTTTCTGCTTGACCTGTTCTCAATTCCTCTGTCCCTGCTATGGGAATCGCTGAGGGATTTGCTTGCTTCTCCTGACATCTTGAAACTAGGATTCAGGTTTAAGCAGGATTTAGTCTATCTATCCTCCACTTTCTGTTCCCAAGGCTGCGATCCTGGTTTTGATAAGGTTAGCGGTTTGTTAGTTTCCGAGAAAATGCCGGAAACGTGTGATACTGATAATTGAGACTCCGAATATATTCGTCCCTTCTAAGCTATGAACTTCGGTTAACATCACTTTTGCGTTCATGTTTTTATCGTGGCATTTAGTTTTCTGTGATATGCCAATTTGAAGATATAAGTAGGAACGATGTGTATTTTTTGTCAATCTCTATCTCTTGCATTATATGAGATACAGCCGTCCAATGCTTTATGAGCTGAACTGATCTATAGGATGCTAAACGGGCAACAACTTTCTGGCCATTTGGCCTTTCTTTGCAACCTTTAATGTCTGTGATTAGAAACTGCATGGTGAATGACATTTTCTATCATGGAATGAAACATTGTTTATTCTCAGAAGTAGAATTAGAACTTGCCACATTTAATGCTATACATTTTATTCATTCGGGAAGGATAAAATGATAATGACGATAAAGGTCCACCAGCTGACTTGCTTCTTAGTAGAAGTTTTGTCAAGAGATGAGTGACTCTTCTAACATTAATTGAGGCCAAAGCAATGCGTTTTCATAATAAGTGACAGAACTTACCTCTTTTTCCTCTTCATTTCTAAATCTTTTGAAGTTGCTGTTATTATCTTTGTAAGAATGATGGAAATGGAAACTGAGGTAGGTTATATGCCTTTAAGGATAAAGGAACCAGTGGATTTTTGGTATCAGATATACATATAAGCTTGTGTTATATGCGGTTGAAATTTATATGGACACTTTCTATGGATGATATGTGCTTATATTTCACATTTTCATGTTCAATCGTGAATAGGTTGATCCATATCTGGATATTACAAACGTATACAATCACCTGCAGCATAAGAAACATGGGAGGAGCATATCTAAACAAATTAAAAGTTTATCAACTATATGTGGAGAAGTATTGGGCTTTTCTCTCTCAAAGGTTTGTTTTGTAAACTAACTTACTTTACTTCATGCTCACGTTCTGTCTTTCCATCCAATACATGACGTGGTTCTGTGTGGTGTGACTTGTAGTTCCAAGGTCTTTGATGTTTGCACAAATGTGATTGCATGTTTATTCTTGAGGAAAAACTCACCTTTAAATAAGTTGCAGTGCGGCATTTTGTCTTTCCTTTATTCCGCATGCTCAACCAAGACTTAATGCTTGGAATTGAATGTTGTATATCATTATGTAAATTGATTTGCTGGCATCCTCTTCATTTCCATCCATATCTTTTCCAGCCTTCCTTCTTTTTTCTTCCTCGCTTAAAAGGTTTAACCATTCTACACTGTTCTTTCTATATTGTTTTCTATTACAATCAATCAATGGATGATGAGTAGTGTGTACATATATTTTGCATCATGCTAATATCTTTCTTTGTTCATTGAATTCAGTCCTATGATGTACTAACTATTAGTTTCAAAATGATCAATTGTTCAGTCTTAGTTCTACTTTCCATCAAACATGTTGCTTTATCTCAACATTTTTAGACTGTGTTCATGTAGAAGTGATAGGCATATTTTACTCAAGACTTTAGTATTGTTACTTATGTGCTTTCTAATTGGAACGTTCTTCTGTGTGCAGGATTATATCTATCAAAATATCTTAACCTTATAAAGCCATTTTTGAAGAAATCAGTTACTCTGACATCAAATTAAATACTGAAACCTCAAAACTGATAATGATTGAGCTGAATACAGTACAAGGACATAGTTGTCTATATTTTTGCATTTTAATGGAGACAGTTTTTCTGTCAGTTCTGTCAGTAGTAGGAGATCATCAGGGCAACTCTTGTTTATGCAAAGACGTGTTGCATTCCCTTGTAATTTCAGTTTCCACTCTGTGTTCAAATGAACTATCCAATTACTATTTTTTTTTTTTATGGTTAACAGAAATTGTATCTTCTTTAGGAACTTCAATGTAGTGATTGGTCGTGTCGTCCTCTTACAGAAGAGCAGATGACATATGCAGCCTTGGATGCTCATTGCTTGCTTGAAATATTCAATGTCTTCAGGGAAAAGATTTTAAAAGAAGGTTCGTCAAACCCAAGGTTTTATGTGAAGTTTGACTTTGAACAAATTGACAAGTCTACAACTCTGCCATTGCATTATTTACAGAATGGCATGAAATAATTTCTTTATCCTTTCATAACTATTGTTCCTTTGAAATAATTGACTGGGCTTTTTGAGAGTGTTTTATCTTTAGTCTTGGTTTAGTGAGCGTATTTTGAAGTTTATTCTTTTGAAATATTGTATTATGTCAGGCTTATGGGAGCATCAATCAAGTAATCTTTTTTGTTACTTATTCTAGCATATCATATCACAAGAGTCATTGATTGTGTTTAGTTTTATGCTTGTCTGGAGTTGCATCAGACGTTAGAAATGCTTGCTTTGCCTTGATAACTTAATTGCCTTTTGTGCTTCATAGAGTTCTTGTGCAAAGTCTGTGGAGATATCCGTTTATTGAAATCTTGTCTTAAACATGATTTATTATGTAGACCAATTTCTCATTTAGAACTCTGCATTTTAATTTGTCATAATTATTAGATGTATTTTTTTTTTCAGAAATAATGGTTTCAATATTTCAAAGTGTTGTTTGGTTGATGGATAATTTATAATGGGAGAGGCTTGATGCGGCGGGGGGGGGGGGGGGGGGGGGGGGAAGATGGAAAAAAATCTGATTATTTGATAGTTTTTCTGCCAACTGTTCTTTCTATCTTGTAATTCTGGATGCTGATGATAGACCATAGTTTTGTTGTTGTATGCTTAGAAAATAAACTATCATTTCATTTGTGTCAATCTGCATCTTCCATTTTTGTAGTGCTTTATTAGGTTTTCCTTTTGTTCTATGATATGCAGTTGAAGTCAAATCCAGCAGACTAGACTTCTACTTTTCCTTTTCTCCTCATTCATGATATTGATGCATGTGTGGCGCATTGGTACATATATTGTGTGAACTTTTTCTGTAGGATTTGTCTTACAATCTGATCCCAGGTTATATTGAGTTATTCTCCACTAGCCTGTATACCAATTTCTTTGGTGAATTCTTTGCTGCAGGAAACTCTCTTGCCAACACGGCTGAATTGTCTTTTCCTGGTGCAGCTCTTGGGTTGAAAGAGGTTTTCAGAGAGCATGATGTGAGTAACAAAATTGTAACAATGAGGTTTTGTCAAGCTTCGAGCATTGTCCAGGCTTCTGCTTATTCTGATGTTACTCGGATGACAACATTACCAGGGGAAATGATTCCTGAATCATCATATAAAAGTACCATGCCAATGGATGAAATTTTGGTGAAAATTGTGAAAAAATATAGTGAAAAGATTCTGCTTAAAGAGTCTGACAAAATGCCAAAGACCTCAAAGAAAAAAGCAAAAAAGCGGTCATCTACTAATAGGATTTGCAAAGAAAAGCAGTTAGAGAAATTTGATGAGTGGCAAGGGGTCTCTCCTTGGGATCCATCAATTGGAGGAGATGGGTGTCCAAGGTTTCTTTGTGATATCATGGTAAGCATTGAAATCATGACATTGGATATTCACTTTCATAAACTCTTGGGGGTTTAGAGTTTTTAAGGATACTGTTAAATGTTAATCATCCAGTGGAGCTTGAGAGAAAAAACGAGGTTTCTTTTTGTTATCAGTAAGCATTGTCACTTCGATCCATTTGTGGGTTTTTCTTTATAACGAATGTTCTATTATAATGTATTAATGTGGGATCTGAATACTTGCATTATATAAATAAGCAATATAACGAAGGATCTGACTTTGCTCAGGTTGAAGGCTTGGCAAAACATTTACGGTGTGTTGGGATAGATGCAGCAATTCCATATTCAAAGAAACCTGAACCAAGGTTGTAGATACACTACGTTTATACTCTCTTCTATGAGGCTTTTGCTATTGTTTAGAAGGTTGCTGTAATTGTATCTTATCACTTTCAGGGAGTTGATAGAGCAAGCACGCAAAGAGAAAAGAGTGCTGTTGACACGAGATGCCAAGTTGCTAAGACATGAATATCTGATAACAAATCAAATATATAAAGTGAAGAGTCTTCTGAAGAATGAACAACTACTTGAGGTATGTTTATTTTAATTAGTCTATCAAATAATTTGATAACGTACATATTCTTTTCATTCTTATTAGTTTAAGAGTTTTATGTTATTACGCACTCTTATTTATGGTTTTAGGTCATCAAAACTTTTCAACTGAAAATTAGTGAGGATCAGCTGATGTCAAGGTGCACAAAGTGCAATGGGAGATTTATTCAGAAGCCACTGAGTACTGAGGAGGCTATTCACGCGGCAAAGGGTTTTCAAAGAATTCCTTCTTGCCTATTTAATAAGAATTTAGAGTTTTGGCAGTGCATGGACTGTCACCAACTATACTGGGAGGTACGCCTTTTTATTATTTCGGTTTCTTCTTCTGAGACTTTCTATTCACTTCTTCAGATAATTTCTTTTCATTGATAATGGTCAATTTGTAACTTTAGAAGCATGATTCCATGGCATGGAAGGTTTTGTCAAGCACTATTTTTTTTTTAATCTTATTTGATTCATTAACGGATTTCCTTAACTTGTTTGCCCTACCTTTTTGTTGGGTTACAAAGGCAAGCCGAAACTTGAGTAGACTAATTGCCTAGGCCAACTCCGTAGGCCTGGTCTGCGCACGTTGTTGTTGGTCTTCTAAAAACAGCCTGCAACATGTCTGCCCTACGTTTAACTGGTAGCATTTTGGCATTCACTATTTTGAATGCAATTTGTTTCTTTGGATTACCTTATGAGAAAGATCAAAATCCAGTTACATAACATTAAAACATATTAGTTAAAGGATGGTCTCACGGATTAATCAATGTGATCATTTTTTTGTGCTTTGCCCAAAAAAAAAAAATCTGATCTTTTTTTGGTGAACATCTTATGCGTTTCAAGTTATTTGTTTATCCCAAACAGACGAGAGAGAGAGCATTTCTTTATCATGGGATTCTTTGTAGATGTACATGGATGTATGACGTTGTAGGCAACTTTCTAACATGCAACTACTGGCTACTGTGTCCGTCCTTTTTACAGGGAACCCAATACCATAATGCAGTACAGAAGTTCATCGACGTTTGCAAGTTGAGTGACTAATTTGAACATCGTAGTGGGATATGCACTTGAGTGATGGTGTCATCACCGCATCACTCATTTGAAGGAAAATGTTTTCTTGAATATATTTGTCTCTATTTATTTATGTAATATATATATATATATGTGTATATCTTATATTTTAAATCAAGTTGGATCACTGCTCGGCCCCACTTTGGATTTTGTTGTGTATTCATATGAGTGGACTGGAGGCTTTCATTTCAATGGGGAAAAACTGTATGCCAAAGCAGGTTATCTTAAAATATGCTGCACCGTTCGCATGCGCTTTCCTGTGTAGTGATGAAAATCTCTGTCCGAATCACAACATCAATTTCATGGGATTGCGTCGACTTGTTACCCTTGGACTCAGATTCGGTTCATGGAAGATGAACCTACGTCCACTTAATGTGAGTGGCTGAGGCGGTGCTATTTTTTTAAGGTGCATTCCTTTTTCCCCTCCGCTAATGTGTCTCTCAAGTGTTACGAAATGCGACATCGTTTGGCCTAATAGAATAATATAATGACATTATAAACAATTAAATAAACAAGAAGAAAAAGGAGGGGTGTACAGTGGATCATCATGCTTCTAACTCTGTTTTTTCCGGACTACGGATTTGGCTTTGGTTCTACATCCTTTTCCCTCCTTTTCCTTTTTTTATCATTGGATTAAGATCTCAACGGTCTAGATTTATTATATTTTTTACCATCCTTTTTCCTCTTTTTTCCTTATAATAATATTTTTATCATATAGTAAATCTGAACCATTGAGATCTTAATCCAACGATAGAAAAATGAAAAGAAGGGAAAATGATAGTAAGGGGTATAGGACCAAAGCCAAGTTTATGGACTTAAGGTGGCCCATTAGTGCAATTAAATACGTGGTACGTAAACATGAAACAAAAACGGCTTTAATGGTGGAATTATCTGTTTCTTAAAAAGAGAATGTTTAAAGGCAATCGGCATCTTGACCTGAAATTCTTAGGAAGAGGTAGTTATGTGTCATGTAGACCAAGCCTGAATTTCATGATTTCCCTTTACCAAAAAGTGCAAGTTTCAACTTCATCCTCGTAAAAACTCAGGTTTGTGTATTACCTGTCATTCTATCTTCTTCTCTCTCTATATACATATATATATTCATTTTAGTTGAAGCTGGGTTGGGTCATCCTAAAGCACAAAACTTGAATGTAATTGGTGCTCCGATTATTTAATTAGTCAAGGATTAGTAGTTGTTAGGAGAAGAAAAGCAGGAAACAGGTGGAGACATGGAAAACTCAACGACGAACAAGGTGATGGCCAGGTAAAGAACCTTGAAGTTTATGTTTGAGTAGATGGCACATGGTAGATTTTAAATACCTTTTGGGCCCCATTTGTTCTTAGGAGTCGCTCTACATTGAGTCAGCAGCATGTTAATTCTGCTTAGTGGGTGGTGGGCCCACTTATGTTGGACCAGCCTACCAACAAGTCATTTTCTTGTAAAGATAGTTTAAGACCCATAAGTGGAATGCCATTCTCATTGAGTGCAGCGATTGTTAAATTGCCATGCTTCTTTTGAGAAGGAAGTTTCATCTGAATGTTACGGTATGTGTTTACTTTACACAAGGTTGGTTATCCTTCAGGAAAAAGGGTCATCTCACGAGGCAGAGTTGAGTATAACCAATTATTATTTGTTGGAATCCTTTTATTAGTTAAGCTAGACTGTGAGTTACTGTGTGGTATTGTTTATAACTTCTAATATATTTTTAATAATATAATATAATTTTTAGGGAAAATCCCATAAAAATATTATCTGAATTTGTAAAACCCCTAGATACCCATTGAATTTGTAAAAAAGACTGAAAAGTGACATGGACCAATGAGGAATATGTAAATTGAGGGAAAAAGACCATACTTCCCTTAAGGCTAAAGAGATCTCATTCAGGCTCAGACTTTCATTCGCCCATTCGAACAACGCCTGTTTTCACGTTCGAGAATGATCTGCGTCGCCATAAATCGCCGACTTTGGACGGAAAGATCTCTGGCCGCCAGTCGATCACTATTGGAGGGACGGAAGTCGATTTCAGGCCATTGATTTGCTGCATCGCGGGTCACTCTCGTCTTTTTATATCGATTCAGCATTATAAAGATTCGTCATATTAAGAAGAAAGGTTATTTGGGTGAGAATCGTGAACCTATTTACTAAAGGATGCGCACAATGAAGGAGAAGCCGATGGTTTCTTGGTTCCTTTTTGCTGTTCCCAACCCACTGGTCTAGGGTCCTTCACTTACCCATCAATCTCAGGCTTCTCACTTGTCGCATTGTTTCGTGTTCGATTTTGTGTCTGCATATATATTATTGGTCGATTCCCCTCCAAGACCCTCGCTAGTCGCTAGTAAGGTTTTGGGGTTTGCTTATTCAATTGCCACAATTGATTCTATATTTTTTTCTTGTTTGATTCCATTATGATTATTTACTGTTGAGATTCTTAACATTTTTTGCTGTTTATTATGAATTAAGATTGTCAATCCGGAAGATTGCATTGCCAATTTAGGGGAACTGGGTTGCATTTTGTTTGGAAAATATGGGCCAAGATTGCACAGATGATATTGAAATGCTTTTCTTCATAATGTAAGCAAAATTAACCTAAAGCATCGATTGTGAGAAGGAAAAGAGGAAGGAAGAAAGAAGCAGGGGAAGTGAGAAACAAGATTAACCTAAAGCATCAATTGTGGTAATGCAAGCTAGCAAAAAAGAAGATCAATAACACTAAAGAAAAGGTAAAAACTTTGATTTCAAAGCCGATAGAAGCGCCTTCATTATCCGATGATTTCTGGGTCGAAGCTCTTCTGCTTTGGTTTTTTTTTTTTTTTGGACTGAGTTCTTGGACTGAAAGAGAAGGGGGAAGAGATATAATGTTTTATTACTTAAGGGGTAGTGTGGTCTTTTTTACTGAATTTGCATATCCCTCATAGGTCCATATCACTTTTCAGTCTTTTTACAAACTCGGAGGATATCTAGGGGTTTTACAAATTCAGATGGTATTTATATGGGATTTTCCCTATTTTTTATCATAAATTTTACATTATATATATTCTTTCTTGTCGTATGAGAAATAGTTGTTTATAAAATGAATAATATCACGTGGGGAGTATTTAAAGACCATTTTTAATGCATCAGACTGATGTAAGAATTTCATTTTAAAATCGCCTGGAAAAATCTGGCCCTAAAAAAAGCATCGACCAAAACTTGGGAGAGTGTAGAGAGCATATCAGGTGTTTTAAATTTTAATAAGCCAGACGTTTTAGAGACTATCATCTAAGATGTTCAGGAATCTTAAACGTATTTAAGAAAAAAAGAGAGTATATTTACTTGGTGATATCAAAACATGAGTCAATTGACTAGGGGAGTTTTGACGTTACCATATAAAACACCAAACTACTCCTAAAAATCAATCAACCATATATAATAATAATTAGATAAACGGTACTTTCAAAGAAGATGTCAAATGCTAAGCACTTTTTTTATTTCCATGCATTGCCTTCATATTTCAAACTGATGGCTATAATTGACTTTTGCAAACCAAGAAATTCAATTATATATACTGGAATTATACTAGGTCTACTTGCCCCTTTCTCATTGCATATCTTATCCTCAATATATGATGTGACCTTGTGTTACCGGCTATTTATATTCTATATCCCATGTTTTAATATAAATTAAATAGATACTACAATGCCATTATGATTATAGCAAATCGATAAATTATTTCATAAATTGCAAATAATTTTGTATGACACGGTTAAATATTTGAAGATGCCTTTACCTGATAATCCAAATGCTAGTAGCTCCAGAAAAACTATCATCAAATGCACACACATATGGAAGGTTATATTATTTAGGGTTAAGTAGTAAATTTACCTCAGAAGAATACCCCGAGGAGCAATTATGCCCTGGGAGTTTTTTTTGGAGGAATGTTGCCCCGGAAGTTTTTTTTTTGGAGTAATTTTGCCTCTCCGTTAATAACCCTAACGGTCAACTATTAGTTGATCGTTAACGGAAGGGCAAAATTGCTCCAAACAAAAACTTCCGGGGTAACATTGCTTCAAAAAAAATTCGGGGTAAAATTGCTCCTTGGGTTATACTTCCGAAGCAAATTTGCTACTTAATCATAAAAAAACTTATATAACTCATAATAAAATTATGAAAAAAATGATAATATATTTTTTTGCCAGCTGTCCAAAGTAATCTAACTTAGCTACACAGCAAGGCTAATAAAAATTTACATTTACATGCTACTTATAACTAGATTTATTTCGAATCTAATATAAATATTTCTGAAAGAGTGACATATACTTTTCTTAAACAAATAAATGATTTAATCAATTTTCTTACTTTTAGTAAATTGATTAATTAAGTCTTTTTTTATCTTTGCCTTTGCTGATTTATGTAATTTGACCTGTTTGAAGTAGGCATATTTTTAGCCTGTTTGAAGTAGATTTGTTTTGCAATGAGGCTTGTAGCCTGTTAGCCTAATTATAAAATTTTTTAAAATATAGGGCCCCTTAACAGGGCACAGGCCAGGCTTAGGCTGAAAAAATGGCCTCTAACAAGTTACAAGCCAGGCTCAGGCCACTTTGTTGTCGAATAGGTCTGATCTGTTAAGGGTGAAGTCTGGGCTGACCTGACCTATTTCCATCCCTAGATATTATATAAATAAGAATTAAAAATTTATGATATCATAAATAACATTTTTAACATTTATTTTTTGTTAAGAAGCAATTTTACCCTGAAAGTTTTTTTTGGGAGCAATTTTGCCCCTCCGCTAACGGTTAACTAACGATCAACGGTCAACTGACTGTTAACGGAGGGGCGAAATTGTTTTAAAAAAAACTTTTGAGGCAATATTACTCCAAGAAAAATTTTCAAGACAAAATTGCTTCTCGGGGTATACTACCGACATAAATTTACTACTTAACCCTATTATTTACACATCATTGATATTAAAATTGTTTCATAGGCAAATATATAGGACAACATATAAGATTCTCTTTTTTTTTTTATTACAAGACGAGGAGAGGGGGATTCGAACTAAGAACTTAAGGAGGGATACATATCTTAATACTATCGCACTATAAGGAGTGCTGGTTATAAGATTCTCTTTTAATTGCCATAGAAAACATTGTCATAAAGCGGGCCTCTGGCAAAGGCATGTGCGTGGAAGCTGATGCCTTGGATTTGATCACGTTTTCTGCTTTCTAGTTTACTTTTCAAGGCCATGGGAGTTACTTAGAGTTATTAATCACATTATTTTTTTGTGCCGTACTCATATAAGCTACCAATGTTTTTGTTACAAAATTTTATATATTCTCAGTTTTAAATATAAAACACAGTTTATGGTATAAATGGAAAGGTAGTAAAATCCTGGAATGACTTCATGGAGAAAATACCGACAAAATAGAAAAACGAATGAAATCCAACGGTGAAGCAGAAACCACGGATGGCACAGAATGAGAAGTGACAAGTGACAAGACAGGGACTGTCTCTCCCACTCTCACTGTTTATTTATTCAGGAAAATCTCTTTAAAATCTCAAATAATAATAAAAATTGGGTAAAGAATTTCTCCAATCACTGAAGATAGAGTTATCTCCAGTAACCCCAAAACTACGTCGTTTTGAATTAATAAAGGGTGTTTATGTAATTTTGTTTATTTTTTAATCATATAAATTTTACTAACACCCTTCATTAATTCACTTAAAATTACTAACAAACTCTTCATTAATATAAAACGGCGTAGTTTTGGAGTCACTGGAGATAACCCTTTCTCCAGTGACTGGAAAAATACTTTTTCCATAAAAATCTTAGAAAATATTTTATGGTTCTATTTATAAGTCCCATTTTGACCAAATCACACATACCGAGGAGAGATAGTTAACTCAATAATTATAAGATGAATTTTCAATTTTACTTTCATTTATGATTGGGTGCTTTCAACTTTTTCTTCTTTCTCTATTTTTATTGGTATAAATATGGGTAAAATTGTTACAATCTCATTTATTTGGTCAAAAGGGACTTATAAATAGGACCAAAATTTTTTGATCAAAAGGGATTTATAAATAGGACCAGAGTAGTAGGTCAAAAAAACCCTAAAAAGTTATTAAAACCTAATTGTTGATACCTGAATGATTTAGTAACGAAACTTTTTTAATATTAAAATTTTCTCTAAAACTTTTTTGATATTTTTTTATCTTTTTAGAGATCCATTTAGGATAGCGGTGATAAAAGTGACTTTTCTTTCTAATAAACTCTTTTTTTTTATTAAACTTTTCCTGATGTGATTTATATTTAAGATAGGATGACATAAAAGACTTTAAACCTTAAAACTTAGAAGGGTGGTTTCAGGCCTTCAGGCTTATTATACGGTGAAGTTTTGCAAACACCAAAAAAAAACAAACAAACAAACAAATTTTTACATTTGATAGATTCTGATAAACTTATTTCAGGTTAGCTTCTGATACTATCACATACAAACCCTACAACGTTAAAGGGATTTTATTTTTTCCTATTTCTTTTGCTGTGAGAGTTACGCATCTTACTGCACCGACACATTTCGCCATCACAGATGAGATTAGGTGTTCCCAGCCACTTCCACATTTCCAACGCCCAACCTCCCCCTTCGTTTCTTGCCACGTGTCCTTCCGCTTCCCTCTTGCCTGAAGCTCACTGCTTCCACCTTGCGCCGCCGCCGCATTTGCCCTCTCCTCCGTCTCTGCGCTTCCTCAGTATATTTCTCGCAGTTCAATTCTCTTTTGCAAACCCGTCATCGTTTTTTCGTCATTTTCGTTTCGTTTCTCTTTCACTTTCCAATACCAGAAAAATCCTTCTCATTCTACGTTCATTTATTATTTTTTTAAAAAAAACAATTGGAAATTCAGTGAATCTTGTATCTGGGCTCCAAACTTTCAACCCCTTCACAAAATATACGAATATAAGTTACTTTAAACAATGGGTTACATTTGTAATTTTATTTTGACCTGTATATTATTGTATTATTGAACACCATCAAAGAACAGTAACACACATCAAATTTGACAGATCTATGATCTATGTCAATTATAAATGACACTGGGAAGAGCTTGCTGTCTGATCGATCACATGTCGGATAATTCTTTTTAGAAAAAAAAAAAGTTGGCAAATATATTTGTCTCATATATTATAATTTAATGGAATTTCCCGCATATCAACTTGGTGCACCTTGGGAATCAAATGAACATGGTCAACTTCTACAGTTTCCCCATATATATAATTTATGAACTTGATCTTCTTCGTTTTTTGGTTCAGGCAAAAGACAAAAAGACATAATTTTTTGGACAATAATTTCGAGGATATGTATAGTTGATGTATTGTATATATGCAATTATATATATATATATATATAGTTCCTTCGAATTGAAGGGCGCATTTGGTTTCTTTGTCTAAAACAATTCAACCAACTTTGATTTGTATGGTGTTTGTTACGCACACGCACGTCCATAATACTTTTATGTTACGGTAAACTTTTTGGCTGGTTTATCAGAAATAATATCTCGATCTCTATTATGATTACAAAATAGATACGTATACGTGCGTAGCTGAATAACTATATATAGGCGCTCTCAAAGTTTTTGCCTGTTTGTAATACGCTAAGTTGAATTAATTAGTGTGTGTATGCGCACGCGCTTTCTTAATTTTTTTGACCGCCAGAGGTATTCAAAAAGAAACTTACTTTTTATATAAATGTATATATATGCATGACACCCACATGTACACACGTAATAATGAAGATGAAAAAACATCATCATGGAGATATCCATACATGTAATTATAGGGAATGTGGGGTACATGTACATGAAATTTAAGATGAACTGTAGTACTTTTAGTTTATTAATAAATTCTATTCTTCGATCCTTAATATATTAAGACCCAATTGATTTTTTTTTTAAGAGAGGTTAAGGATGTTAGTTAATCATAATATATACTGTACATTATTTGATTATATATTAGTTTATAAGTCATACAAATTAGTATAATATAAATAGTTTAAAATAATTTATTTAACTTCCTTAATCTCTTTAAAAAAGTTAATTGAGTCTTATTTTAAGAACCAAAAGTAGTAATATTTTATACACCCCTCCAACCTTAAATATAAAACCTAAATTAGAGTACAATTTTGTTCCTAAATATAAGATTTTTTTTTCCATTTTATCTTTTACATTTATTGTTTTTCTTCAAACTAATTTGCTTGACTTATAAACTGACATATATAATCCAATGATTTTTAGAGATCATGTTACATATACTATATATAATTAAGTAGTTTACTTTTTTTTTTCCTCAAATTTTATAAATGAGTCTTATTTATATTTAGCATCCGAGGAGCTGAGGTAGTAATAATTATTAATTAACCTATGTATCATATATAGATTTGCGTGGTACCTTAGCCATGATAACTTGAGCACAGTTAGTCTTAATTGAATCATAGTCTTGTGTAAGAGTATATATATGATTACACTGATCCTTCTTCTTCTTTTTCATTTGGATTGCAACTTTTGCTGTCTCTCCTTTTTTTCCCCTTTTCTTTTTCTTACTCTTACTCTTACTTTCTATTCAATTGAGACCCCACACCATAAAAGATCTAAATCTCTCCCCAATATAATCTACAACAGATTCAAAACTAAAAATGATTATGGCACACCTAATTTAGTCCTCACTAAGGTCAATTTCATCTATATATGGATTATGTAAAAGGAGCTATCGGTGCTAATCACAATAGGAAAAAGTTATTTATTTATTTTTTTGCACAATTTTAAATATATAACCAATATCAATGTATCGATATATATGTAATGAAATTTATAATAAATTTCACTATTCTTAAGTTATAAATAGTATCATTTGTTTATTGTCTTAACAGTCTGAAATATAATTTTTCATATTATTGAACATTTTATTATAATTTTATTTTTGTTTTTTATTAAATAATTGTTTAGTATCTGGATATTAGAGAAAGATCTATGTAATTTAAAATAAAGAGAATATACTAAACGAAAAATGTATGCTATATATATATATATGGGAAAAACACTTCTTATGTTATAGGAGAAGTGTTTTCTCATGTCACACACACATAAAATGGTGGGACCCATATATATATATATAATGCTCATTATATATATATGTGGGTCATACTATTTCATGTGTGTGTAGGAATCTTCTTCTTTTCATGTAACATGAGAAATTTAAACCCCTATATATATATATATATATATCAATTTACTATAGTTTTATTTTTAGTATTTTTTTTTTGTTTTCAAATTTTACAAAGAAAAACTTTTAGAAGCTTCATACACACTGAAACCTCCCATTTCCATCTCTCTATTAATTTTTTTTGCCGCCACTCTCTGTTAATTTTGTGTTTCATAATATAAGATGATATATAAAAGATGAAAAAAATATACTATACCATTGGTTTAATTTAGAGTTATGAAAAAAAGACTGAAACCATTATATAGTTAAAATAGAACTATCATGCCGATCTAAATTGAAATTAAATTAAAAAATAAAATATAGAAAATGTGCACATGAAACTAGACATTACTTCGTGAAAAAGAATAGAATAAAGGAATATCAGGCGCAGCTTGTTTTTCTCTGGTCATTGAGAAGAATTAACAACCGACTAAATCCACTAAGTGAGATTTCGCTCAAAGACAAATACGAAGAATATTGTTGACTTGGTGTTAATGCTTTATTAGCAAGCCTTCATGCATGTACACTAATTTCCCGTGTGTGTAAGACCAATATTATATATATATATATATATATGAAAGGAATTCTTTCATTTGCTGATGCAATGACCATTATGCCCCCCATCCTCATGATGATGGAGCCACACCTCCACTATATCCCAAAAACCCTCGAAGCTTTTCCACACACATCACTTGCTTGCTTTTAAGACCATCCCTCTTGAAAAAGTTGCTGTTTTTCTTTTCTCTCAAGACTCCATAGCTTTGGCTTTTCTCTATTTTTTCCGCTTTCTCTCTTAATCCAATCCATGGACACAGCTCAGTGGGCACAGGTATACAGACCCCTCTCCCCTTTTTCTGTGTTTTTTTCCTCCGTTTTTCTATGCACATAATCATGAATTTTCCTTCTGGGGTTTGTGATTTTCAAACATATCTTTAATTACACAACCCAAAGAGCTTTGGGTTTTGAGATTTATGATCTTGATGATCACTTCTTGTAGTTCTGACGAGTGAAGTTCTTACCTTTTTTCTTCCCCTCCAACTTTTTTCAAAACCTTCATGAGATCGATGTTGTTTAGCCACTAAATTCAATTTTTGTTTGCTGTCTTTCTTTTTTTCCCCTCAAGATCTTTCTTCTCTATTGAAAAGTACTGCACTTTTCTTTTTCCCTTTTATTTTCTTCTCCTTTCCACCATATCTGATGAAAAAGGACCCAAAAGAAAAGTTAACGAATGAATTTTGTTTGTATTGCTATAGCTATATAGCTGTTGTAAATAATCCATCAAAGTGTAAATTAAAGCTCTAGCAGCAAAAATTCTTTGTTTTGCTTTATTTATTTATTTTGTTTGTTACTCGTCTTCCTCCTCCTCCAGCTGCTATCTTACTTTAATTCTTATACCCTAAAGATTTTTTTACATATGTGTTTCAGTTTAATTATGGCATCTTTATAGAATTCTCAATTAATTTTGGTTATATATGTTTTTGTTAATTTTTTCTTCGTCATCAGGGGAATATTGGAGTGGTTAAAACTATGGAATTAGGTTCATCAAATCCAAAGCCAGCTCCTATGTTGGAGAAAAAGGCAAGGCCACAGAAAGATCAAGCCTTGAACTGTCCAAGGTGCAATTCAACCAACACAAAATTCTGTTACTACAACAACTATAGCCTCTCTCAGCCCCGATACTTCTGTAAGACTTGTAGAAGGTATTGGACTGAAGGTGGCTCTCTCAGGAATGTTCCTGTTGGTGGTGGCTCCAGAAAGAACAAGAGACCTTCTTCTAATTCTTCTTCATCTTCTTCCTCAACATCTTCAAAGAAGCTTCCAGAACCTTCTCCTCTTTCCCAGAACCCGACCACCGGCAACAACAACAACAAGATCCACCAGGCCCAAGATCTTAACTTGGCATACCCAGAACGAGGTGCTGGGATGTTACAACATGAGATTTCTGGAAATTCTAATAATTCTTCGAGGGGTTTGATGAGTTCCTTGATGCCCATGTCGGTTTCATCGGATGGAAGCATGATTTATGAAAATAATAGCAATAATTCAGCTCCTCATCCTCATCATGGTGGGTTTCCTTTGGAGTTCAAGCCTCATCATCATCATCATCAAGGTCTTAATTTCAGCTTCGAGGGGTTTGATAATAATAATGGGTTAATTGGAAGTAGTGGTCTTCATCATCATCATCATCAGGGAATGCAATTGGGTAATTCTTCAGCTATTGGTGGTGCAAGGATCTTGTTTCCCATTGAAGATTTGAAGCAGCACGTGCCAAGCACTACCACTACTAGTCATGAGTTTGATCAGCAAAATAATCGAGCAACAAGCCATGGAGATCCAAGTGGGTTTTGGAATGGCATGTTAGGTGGAGGAGCATGGTAGATAAATTCTTTTGTATCCTTACAGTGTATCATATGTACATGGAATGATCAGGGTTTAATACATTGACCTGATCATTTCACATGCATAACACTGTATAGAGTACTTGAGAATTCTTTTATACTAGGTATATTAGAAAAAAGGATAAGTGGAGGAAAAGGTACAAAGAGAAGAAGGAAAGCCAAAAGAAAAAAAAAAAAAAAAGAGGAAGAAGAAAAAAGGTGATAACGAGTATGGGAGGTAGGTTGCTTTTGGACGACCGCTTAGGTTTTTTTCCCTTCCTTTTTGCTTTTCCTTTTCCCTTCATCAATTTGGTGAGCGACTGTGTTTTGGAGTGATCTATCAGAGAGAAAAAACCACTAACAAATAGGGAGCATGGCTTTTTTCCTGCTTTGGTTCTTCATCTTCTTCAATAATCCATTCCATTTTAATTTGTTCTTGATTTCTCTTGAAAAGGCTTTGGTGATCGATCTCTCTAGCTAGGTTTCGTGAGAATTCGATTGATGCACGTGGAAGAAGCTTTCCCTAATTCCCTCTTAGCTAGCTTAACCCACACATAATATCTTCTTTAATTCTTGGCTTATTACCCTAGAGACAAGAACTATACTCTGGCTACTTCATGAGCTTCTTCATCAACCTCATCATCAGATCAAAGGGTTTAGATTTCAAAATGGGTCAACATCAAGTCTACATGAATACTAGCTATATATATATATATATATTCTGCTGCAATTATTGTCATGATCGATCAAAAATTTCGTGGATATGCATGGGTCAGATCTTAGTGGGTGTGCAGTGTAATATGGTTGTTTTTTTAAGTAGGGTAACTTGATTGATTACTATATTTCCCAGCTGCAGGTTAGTGCCCATTTTATTTTGTAAATTGTAACTATGGGATTAAATTATATTTTATGGTTATAATCTTGGTTTTGGTTTTAATAACCACATGGGTTCTATTCATTCATCAGAATTATTTAATTACATATTAAGTAGTATATATAAATGTATGATTTATTTTGGAACATAAAAGTGAGTTGGGAATGATGGCTGTCAAATCCTTTACAGCAAAAGTGGTGTCCCTCCCTTACTATATCTTTCCCTCTTTCTCTTTTTCTTGTTTCTCTTTTGCTTTTGCTTTGCCAACAACAACAGTTGAGAAATGTGTCAGATATATATATCTTTAATCAATCAGTACCCTCTCTTAGGTCTCTCATCAGATTATTCCAACCCCATTAATATAAAGCACTCTTTTTCACTGCCATAACCCAGCAGATCTAACAACAATGGTACCTTCATAATAATGCCTTTGTATTTATTAATACCCAGTTCCAGCTCTCTCGCATTCTGGCTCTCTGCCTGAAAAACATATTATTAAGAAATTAAATACTAGCCAGTTTTCTTTTTATGCTTTCTTCATTTCTAGACACAGAGACTGAAAATATATAACAATGACAATGAAAGAAAAAACCCTAACGTGGGCTAACTTCATTGATAACTTTCCGATAGCCCTTTTCTTTAATTTCCCATCTCTTGAAACACAATCAATTAATTATGAAACGAGAGCAATAATTAGAAGGTGTAGAGTTAACTTTTGGTTCAAAAGGTGAGTGGGTTTCCATGATCATCTCTCTCTCACCTCGCTGGATCATAATAATGGTCATTCATTAATTTATTACTGTGTTTGGCTTTCTGATTCAAGCGCATTTTGCTTGATCTCCATAAATTATAAGTCACTGTATATCCTCACATGGCCCTTTTCTTTTCACTTTCTTTTATTTAAAGCCATATATACACAGAGAGAGATGCTCAAATTAAAGCTTGGATTTAGGGTATTGTGTCTTCTTCCTTTCACACCCTCGTGGGGGTCCCACAAAACATTCCTCTTGGTAACGGTGCAGGAATAATATGCTCCACTCTGCAACAAAGTCCTCCATAGATAAGACTTTCAATTCCTTTTATTATTATCAAACATATTTAATATTTTATAGTTAGATCCTGTAGATTTTATCGATAGACAGGGGGATAGTGGCTTCGTTGGTTAGGTTTTTCTGGCCCAAGCTTAAATATAAAATCATCAATGTCTCTTTCTCTTGCCAAACACCCACCTTTTTATCTAGTGAAATAGGTTTTGGTAAGACGTACGAGTTTATTATTATGTATATATATAATATCGTATAGCTTACTTGACCGATCTGCCATGTTTATTATTATTTATCTTTAGGGTTAGGGTTTCAATTATAAGCTGATAATACAAAGCAAGCTATTGTGTCTGGATTGGGTATTTACTACAAATTAATTAAACGGAGATAATTTTTCTTGGAAAAGTTAAGGTTATAACGTATAATAAGCACGATGAACTAAATTTTCATTTGGATTTGCGCCACTACCATCTAGAGATCTTAGGTACCAAAAAAATAAAAGCTCGAATCTGGCTCCTAAATATTTGTTTTTTAGGGTTTACTATAAGCTATGGTTTCAGTTTTCTTAGAGCAAAAACATTTAACATGGACGTACACCAAACACCAGACTTAATTTATTATATTCCCCATCCCTTCTAGGGTTTTCAGCATCTTTGTAATAAATTTGGTTTTCTGCTAGATAAGCACAATTAAGAGCAGAATAATGAAGGTTAGTAAATTTTTTTAAACAAGTTTTTAAAACTGATCAAACACACTGTATATTTACTCATTAATAACAACAACAACAACAACAAAGTCTTATTCCACTAAGTGGGATCAGCTACATAGATTGCACAACGTCTAACAAAAATAAAATCTTTGGATAGATATTAACCAAAAAAGCCTCGCTCTATAACCTCATTGAATATATGTTTTGATATATCTTCCTCGACCTATTTTTAAAGGAGTTCATACTACTTGTTCAACCTTTCTTACTGGCGTACTCAGTAACTTTCTTTGAACGCGTCTAAACCATTTCAAACGATTTTCTACCATTTACTTATCAGTATGTTGGAAATTCAGTCAGAGACAAAAATTAACTAAAGTTTTTAAATATTTATTTTGTAGCTTTTTAATATATATATGGTGTTTTATAAAATATTTAAACTTGAAAATTTTAAGAATGTTATATCTAAATTTTATCCCTTGGATTAATTAATGTATAAGAATACAGGGATGGTCGATCAATTTAGAAATTTATATTAAGTGCTAAGATTATTGGTCTACTATATATACCTATATATGTCAAATCAGTTACCCAAAAAAATATACCAGGAATTGATGTGTATAGGCATTGGATACACCAAACCCTAGAGTCGATCTTTCAGGGTTCCATTATAAGATATTCCAATCAATATTAATGGCCTCACATTAGGGTTTCGCCTCTGCACAATTCTTAACCCTAAATAGCAGAAAGACTAACTCTTCAAATTTAGCTGCGGGACCATAAAAATGCAAACCAATTTCAAAATTTTCAAAGCCAACTGATAGGGCAAAACTTTAAGCCTAAAAACTCCGCAAGTGCACGGGCCGTATCAAGTAATAAAGTGATAAGAAAAGTATCATTCCCACGAGGACTTGGTATCATAAACTTCAGTTAAGCATTGATTTCACAATTTCGTTTAAGTTGAGAAAACCAAATTAAATTTAATGTAGAAAAAAAAAAGAAATTAAAACTAAAATAAAAATAAGAAAACTACCACAATAATCAAATGAGCAACCTAGAGTCACTAATCACTTATTTGATTTTTAGATTTTATCCCCACCAAATTAACTTTGACTCAACCTAATCAGCTAATCTAGAGTATTAATGTCTATAAATGCCTTCCGGTCCACTTATATACCTACCTTAATTAATTATGTAATGTCTCACACAACTAAATAAGATGCGTTTTAAATCAGACTCACTCTAATTTGATTATGCGGAGCTTCTAGGTATATTCCTATCCTAGACGCAAATTAGATTAAAACCTAACTTCACGTTAAAGTTAAACCTAATTCCACATTATTTATTCCCAAGGTCAATTTAGGATTCCCTCTTCCAAGTTCAACCCTAAATCCCCAACACATGCTTAATGGTGATCAATCAATAAGCAATAACAATAAACACAGGATTAAATAAACTGAAATAAAATTAAGCAAAACTAACAAATGTGAATAATCTCTAAAACCTAAACAAGTTCATAGATTCTCTAGGTTGCAAAACCAACTAACCACACATGACTTTATTTAAATCCATAAAAAAAAAGAAAAGAAAAGAAAACTCATGTTCAAAGAAGAAGGAGAGAGAGAGGAAAGAAAGATTCTCCGTCGCCTACACAGTCCTTCCGTGGAGATGATGAAGAGAATTGAAACGCTCAGCCTCCTCTATCCTCTGCTTCTTCGTTCCTTCTTATTCTGCATCTCTCTGATCTTTTTTCTCCCTTCTCTTTTATTCCGTCCTGCCTCCTTAATTATTTATAATTTAGTTCTTGGGTCACTGATTCTCTTTTTCTTATTACAAAGATATCTCATATTTTGTAATTTACTCCATCAGATCACATAATTGATTTTGTTTCTATTTTTCTTGCGTGAGATCACTGAATTTGACTGATTGCATATCCTCTTATTGCCTTTTCTACTTCATTCCAAATCAGCTAATATTCCCTACACAATAAAAATAGGATATGAGTGGATTTTATTTTGATTTATTCTTTGATCCCAAGTTTTATTCGATTATGGAAAAGTTCATAAAAGATAATTAAATAGGTATATAATATTAATAATTCCAATTAAATCTCATAAAATATACACCTATTTAATCATAAAATATATACTCATCACCAACCCATGCTATGAAAATACGCATCATGGAGATCATCTTAACATAATCTGTTTGGCTACTTTTGGTATAGTGAATTTATATTATATATATTAGGTCCTTGGAAAAATAAAGATGCTACTAAATTTATCCATGTAGGATAGGGTCGCCATTAAATAGTAACGATTGTGTTTGAATCTGATGAAATTCATGCATCTTTAATAATACAATAGTAATATAACGGGGCTACATTATTAACTAATTATTTGTTTCAACAATTCAATCTCATTGAACTATATATTAGTCAGGAGTTTTGGTACACTATACAAATTAATTATGTACATGTTATGTGTAAAATTTGACGAATGCATATATTATATAAAAGAAACCAATGTGATTAGGTTTAATAATTTTTGTAATTGATTTTTGTTCTAAATATAAGATATTATATATATATATATATATATATTTGTTAATATTTTCTTAATTTACCTATTTTAATTCTCTCTCAACAATAATAAAGGAGGAAAGACAATGAAGGAGGTAGAGAAGATGGTTAGAGTAGTGTTTTAAAAAATATATATTTTATTAACTAATTTTCTTAGTATAATTAAATAATTATGTAAATGTGTCTTATATTAATGATTAGCTAAATAGAGTGTGTGAATTTGATAATTTAAAGTAAGTGCTTCAAGGGCTTTAAAAATGATTAGTTAACTGTCACGTTATGTTACATTTCAAGAGTTTCGATATTCATTTAAACTCTTGAATTCTTGATGCTATAAAAATACTCATTTATATATAGGTGGGGAATAAAGAGTTGGCTAAATGAATAGGAAGGTTATACAAACAGAAACAATGTGGATATCTTTTTCTCTTAATAGGAAAAGAAAGATTGCGCTCATTTATAACAAATTTTGCAGTCTTTTGTTTAATTTCGCAAATGACATTAATGGTAAAGATTATTAAATCTTCGTCTACAAGTCTCTTCCATACACACCCAGTACTTGGCGCATATACATATACATATATATGAGCTTCCTCTCACTGAATTTTCAACGTTGGACTGTTGATCTTTTTATGCATGCATAATACATATACCTTCGAAAGGAAAATTATGTGTAGGTTCTAAGGACCAGAAATAAATACAATAAGGTCCTTGAAAATCACCAAATTACACAGAAGTTTTTGGGGATTTTTTTGATATTATTTGTATTAACAACAGGAAATGTCATATTTACAATAAAAAGTATTACATTTACAATAAAATTTAAAAACCTAACCATAGAAAAAGCCATATTTACAACAAAAAGTGTCATATTTACAACAATATTTAAACACTTGGATTTTGTTTCAAACTCAAGACTCTAAACGTACAGAATTCATTTACAACAAAAAAAAAAGCTAGATTTACAACAGAAAGTGTTATATTTACAAAAAAAATTTAAAATCTGGTAATTTACGATAGAAAAAACCATATTTACAACTACATTTAAAAACTTGGATTTTGTTTTCACATAAATAATATCAAAATATGTTAATTTCTATTGGGACTTTTTTGCTATTTTTTATAGTCCTTGGGACCTGGCTATAATTTTCCCAAAATAATATACAATGAAGTAAGTAAAGGGAAACTTGAAGAGTGTGTATGTGAGACTTGTTAAAATATCGACTAACCTCGGGTAAGTTGAAAACTAGGATATAATTGAACTTGCAAATGTTAATATTGATGATTTTTAACCCAAAACGTACTTTGAAAATTTGTTCATTCATATATCATTTAAAATGAGTCTGACCTGTGTATATAAGAACATATCTATACAAACATGAAATGTCATTTTGTGTTTGATACCAAAAAAATAATATAAGTTATCTCATTCTCTTGACTCTTATCTTTTCTTATTACATTTTATTTGCCTGGTTGTTATGTTTTATATTAGGGGCTACATATTTGTATTTTTGTCGTTTTCTTTTTCTTGGAGTTTTCTACCCCCGGGCCCCGCATGGGGGTATAAAGGTAATTCTACCCTCCAGTCCCAATCCCATAGTTACCGCAGGCTTCTTCATCATTATCATTATTAATTAATGTTATGAGTCAGCATGCAATGGCTCTTTAAAATTGAATAATGAATGAAGACTAAAATACTCTGAATACCCTCTTATTTTATCTTAATATATAGACCTCTTCTCTATTTTGAAAACCTATAGAAATCTCCTTTAAATGAAAATGTATGTTACACAAATTTCTCTTATATGAGTAAAATACTCTGACAACTCTCTTGTTTTACCTTTATTACACAGATCTCCCCTATATTTTGAAAACATACACTTAAATTCAAATAATTAACTCCGTTGAGAATATTCTAAAAAGATTTCCAAAATATAGTATTTTTTAAATTAAAGTTTATATAAAAATAAAATTTATATATTATTTTACCCTTAATATTGTACTTAATCCCTAGTTTTACTTTTTATATTTTGACTAATATTATTTTAAATAATTTAAGAGTTTTTTTCTTTACAAATAGTTATCTCTTTGATTATTTTAGATTGGTTAATGTAAATATCACAGAATGTTGAATATTGAAATAAGTTTTTAAATAAACATGTGTTTGATCAAATGTGTTTATAAATATTTGGGAAAAATTTATTAAAAATTCAAACGACACATGAAATCTCAAACTTATATAGTTTATTATATTTGATAAAAATATATATGTTTAATTTATATTTTTAAGTCAAAATTAATTTATAAGATCAAAACTAATAAATTCTTTAACAAATTAGAAAGTTAGAAAATCTATTAGAACACATTCTTGGTTTTATATACTTAAATAATTCTAATACTGAAGAGGGACATTTTGGTAAAAAAAAAAGTTCAAAAGTCAAACTTAATGGTTAATTAACGATTTGGGTGGATAGAAATAGAATATTATAATATAAGGGAAGTTTGTGTAAAGTAAATTTTAACTTTAAGGGGGTTTCTACAGGTTTTCAAAATAGAGGGGAAGTCTGTATAATTAGGCTAAAATACCCGTTTGGTCCTTTATGTTTGCTTCAGGTATCCATTTAGTTCCTTAAGTTTGTAAAGTGCTCGTTTGGTCCTTAAAAGTTAACACCATTAAGTAGACTTAATGGAAAATACTAACTCAGCAATTTTAAACGATGACTGTGCACTTAAATGCCTCAGATGAAGAACGTATACCCAAAGTTTGCTTGAATAAATTTCAATTTACAGGATTTAAGATATTAATTTATTAAAAAAATAACATGTAAGCTTGCTTTGTCAGCATTTAAGTGTACAGTCATCGTTTAAAATTGCTAAGTTAGTATTTTCCGTTAAGTCTGCTTAACGGTGTTAACTTTCAAGGACTAAACGAGCACTTTACAAACTTAAGGGACTAAATGAATACTTGAAACAAACATAAAGGACCAAACAGATACTTTATCTGTATAATTAAAACAAAACAGGAGGGTGGTCAGAGTATTTGATTCTAATTTTAAGGGAGGTTTCTATGGGTTTTTAAAATATAGGGGAGGTCTGTGTAATTAAGGTAAAACAGGAGCAACGACGGAACTTCTAAGGGACATAGGGGGGCCATGGCCCCCCCCCCCCCCCAAAAAAAAAATTGTTTAAATATTCTTAGTGGAAATTTTTCTTTTTTGATGTAATAATACAATTTTAACCCCCTAAAGTAGTAAATATAATTTTGGCCCCTCAACTTCTTCTTCTTCTTCTTCTTCTTTTTTCTTTTTTACATTTTTCCCTCTTTTTATATTTTAAGCTTATAATTCAATCTTTGTTCTATCTGGGGTTTTATACGATTTATGTTAATCTTGTCATTCTTTTCCATATTTCATTCTAATTACCTGAAATTTTTAGCTTATCAATGAAATAAACTTTTGTAGTCTATCCCTTACTATGCTTTTACCCATTCTACACTATACTTGTAGATGAAGTTAATTAACTTGATTTTATGAATAATTTTTTTCATTCTTTTCATTTTTAATGAATTTAAAACTCTTTAAAAAAAAAAAATCGGGGGCCCCCCGAATTCCTCTACTACTATTTGGTCCCCCCAAACTTTTCCTCCAAGTTCCGCCACTAAACAGGAGGGTGCTCAGAGTATTTTACTCATAAATCAAAGACGCCTCAACAATGTTTCTTTTTTTTTTTTTGGGTAAGAAGAGATAGGCCTAGGCCTTATATATTAATATTCTCAAAAAGAATTTGAGCAAAAAAAAAAATCTCAAAAAGAAAGAAAAGTCTCGTATAATAAAAGACGCCTCAACAATGTATTGATGCGTAACCAATAGAAGTTGGCTCAAGTGATAAGCGACTTGTGTCGCTTAAATAAGGTCTTAGGTTCGAGCCTTGTAAATGTAAAAAACCCCGTTGGGAGACTCTCCCACCATAGCTAGGTGCGCGACGTAGGTCGAATATGGATTATTCGGGACGAAGCTTCGGTGAATCGGGTGGGCAACAAAAAAACAATGTATTAATGCGTGAATATGATCGCTTATTTTAATAGATGGGTCAGGCCCACTAAACTTGGAGGCTAATAACAGGTAACTGTCCAGTGGGGATGGATTGTAACCTGCCAGGCCCAAATAAGAAGAACTGGTTGGGCCTACTTTGTCAACCAGATATAAACATGTCACCTTCGATGTTGATAAATTTTTGGATATAAAAAAAAACTAGCTAATTTAGTTATTTTGAAATACCTCATTGGTATCGACTGCTTCGGCTTTCTCATCAAATGCTCATTCGATCTTGAGACCTACCAGTTAAGAGTGTAGTACCCTAACCAGCAAGCCACAAGCCTACCAAGCCTAATTTAGTTATTTGTAACATACTTTAAGAAAAATTTATAAATTTAAAGGTAAAGTGGATTTAGGTGTTATATTTAAGATCAAAATAAGACCTTTGTCTATCCCTATAGTTAGGGCAGAGGTAGTAAACTTTAAGATTATGCAATATAAATTTTTGCTAAATTTGAAGGAAGACGCTTTGAATTATATTTGTCTAATTATGGCCGTTAAAAAAGAAGGTATAAGCATAACACTGTCAAGACGCCACAGTCAAATGCTCTCTCTACCTACTATGAGTGCCCAAAGCAAACATGAAGGCTTCATTGACTAGTGGCATTGCAGTTTCAGGCCATGAATGAGGCCCCTCGCACATGGAAAGAATGAAAAGGCACAATTGCTACATGTAAGTATGGTTTGATGTTGGAAAACATTAAAACGATGCAACATAAAACCAAATACACTATGGAGAAAATGTAATGATAGCCTACCAGCTAGGAGTAAGAAACTCCTGAATTGGTGGTTGGAGGGTTGCATTGAGCAAGTGGGCTGTTATAATCTGCGATGTAATGCATGAAACTGTTAGGTAAGAACTAGCCTACGCAAGTTGATCATGCAAAAACAACCAATATCTGAACTATATATTAGTTGACTCCATATGTGGATGGGTTTTAGACTGAGTTCGATCACTCTTAAAGCCAGACAAGGGGCCGGAAGATGAAGCTAGGGAATACACACTTTTTATTAACAGGGAACAAATTCATCATATCTTACAACTTCTTCTAGTCACAACACCAGAAAGAAAATGAAAAAGAAATTGGATAAACAATGGCAAATTTAGAATGGGTGAGAACTTGCTGTACAAAGACGACGAACATCATGAAGCATGATAATAATCAATCTACTTCAAGGCTGGAAATGAATGGGATTAAGGAGGAGGAGCATCACCATGAAGGAATGCTATATTATATGCTACCAGTTCTCCTTCACAATTTTTGACTTCTCAAGAATGAACTTCCCTTCCTTGTACTTCTGAGATGCTTCATAAGCTCTTTCATACTTCCAACCCAACACTTCTCGGCAATCACCACAGTACACATCAGCCACCGTGTGCAGTCCTGTCAAGAGATGCCTGTCTTCTTTTGGCCCTACCACAATATTCATTGCATGGGAGAACAGAAATGCTCTGCCATTTCTTCCCTAATTTCAAAAATCAAGAAAACTGTATTGGACTATGATATGGGAAAGTTTCTGAGAAGCTTAAAAATTAAAAACGCGTCTTTAAATACTAAGCTAATCAACCCAAGTCGCAGTAGGAGAGGACAAGGGAAATTGACATTCCTTGGGATTGCTTTGATTTTGATACATGCAGAGCACCTTATGATCCAAAGAAAACATATTTTGCAATGTTCATGAAAATTTGATGTATCGTTAATTTTCAACACCTAATGGCTATTGTAATAACTAATAGAAGAAAAAGAAAGGGCTGGTCAATTACATTAACATTGCCATTTCATCCCACCACATCAGAATTAGTGTTTTCCAGCAAACAGAATCTTCACTAACCAAGTCATGATCATAACAGCTATACAACAACAATAATTGTGACTGTCAATGACACCAGACATCAACAGTCACTGCCTCCTTTCAATCATCATCACAAAAGCCCCAACTGTCCGGCAAAAGGACCTGTGTGTGATTGTCAATGCCACCAGTCATTGGTAGTGACAGTAACTAATACTTTTCTACTGTATGCTTCTCTGGTATCCATAAGCAGACTTCCCACAACAACCATTGCTATATCATTTTCATCACCACCTATCCAGTATCTCTAGTTCCATTTCAGTCAAAAACTAAACAGAACTTCCATCTACTTTTCCTAACATATAATCGCACTGCATAAAACTTGCACTATCAGATGATAGTTTCCATTAACACTGATTAGTTGGATAGTCAGTTACTCAGTATCATTATGAAACAAATTCTTTAGCATCTTGCTATTTAAGTAAAAATACAGGAACAGTCCCAATTTTGAATCCTAAGACTGAAAACGAAAATCAACTAATGAACTCTCTTTTAAACTTCAATTTCTGGTCTGAAACTATTGTAGTTTTTAATGGCTTTAAGAAATAAGCCATATTCGGGTTCAGAAGTGGGCTCTAGACAAACTACACCACAGATACTGTGTCTGACATCATTAAAAGAGAAAGAATTCACTGTCTTTCCAGTCTTGATTCCCGACATCACTTTGAACCATTCCTATCACGTTACTTCTTCTAGCAGTGATCATCAGTAACTCTGAACACATCAAATTCTGATACCTCTTCACTTATCTGGAAGATGGATGTGGGGCAGTGATGGACTCATAAGGGGTGCTTCACCCCCAGCCCTGGTTCAATTTTCAAATTATTTGGAAATGATTTTTTTTTCCCCCGAAAGGAATTATTTGGAATTGAAATGTCAGCTCAGTTAAATGAGAACATAGTATAATACGCTTGACGTTGCTTGACATCTTGGTTTAAAAAACTTACCAATAATCTCCTGATTATTATATCAAAGATTGGAAAAGGGAAAACACAAATCTTGTACATATTGTTTCATTTACCATTTTCTTTACTTAATATTCTCTTAATTCAAGTTTTCAGACCAGAGATTGATCATTTTTAACTATGAATAGCACAAAAACCAGCTTGAAAAAGGGATAGAAAAGTAGTTTCTTGCAGATAACATCGTCACTCATAAATGAAGGAAACAATACTGAGAAATTTGATACATGATCATCAATGAAATTTGACATGAAAGAACATCTTTTTAACCTAAGACTTCTATATACAGAAACATATTAACATTTCCCAGTTGTTGCCACCAAAGGTGTGGAGTAACAAACGGGAAAATAAAATTCGAGAAGCGATATGTTACAAGTGGAAGCAGCAACAAAACCAAAACAAGAACAAAAAGAAGGGAGCAGAAAATGTGATATGCAAGACAAAGTGACAATCTGAATAAAAACCAGGAAAATTCATATCCGCGAGTAAAATCCTTCGCCTACAAAAATGATGGACTAAACAAGGAAAAGATGCCTCACCTGAAAAGCCTTGGAAATTATATCGTCGTGGAGTGAAACTTGGTTTCTACAATTACAGCAGCTGTACAACCTTGGACCAATCAGTTCCGCCATTAACTCTCAAAAGTTTCCTATCAAACAACTCACAAAATATTAAAATCACGGTTATTTAAGAGAAAAGACGTTGATCAGACACAGAGAATGGATTAGAACTTAGAATCATTGACCAGAACATGAACCAAGCAAGGGAAAATAATAAATTCTTTACCTGCAACAGGTTCAATGATGACCCAAAAGTCTGCAACAGCAAGATAGGAAGAGAAAAGGGTGTTAGCGTGCAAGATTAGGCTAAAGACGATCACAAAGTTGAGTACAGATTCCCATTTAAGATATTAAAGAGTTTTAAATAGAAAAGGTATATACATGGCGGGGCAGATAAAGACATGGTCGGTACAATTGTAAAAAACACGAACGCTGTCCGTACAGTAAAACCAAAATGATCGAATAAAATAACAACCACTTCGAGAAAATTTAATAAAACGAAACTATTTGGATTAGAATCCTGCAACTAAAAAACCTAGAAAAATCAGAATAGACAAGACAGAGCGCGGCACCGTTGACGAATGCAAGTGGAATGTTAACGGGATCTAAAGCTGATGAAAAAATAATTAACAAAAAAAAAACCCTACTATGTTTGGTGATTCACGGTAAAACAAAGGTAATTAATTGTAAATCGCGATAAGTCGCCATCACTTCATCGAAGAATGAATCGAAAAATTATGTTTTGGTTAATTAACCCAATGATAATTAGAAGCATCAGAAACACTAATGAAGAAGATTCGCTGAGTATAAGAAAAGAGGAAGAAGAGGAAATACAGGGGCGGGTTCCTATTAGCTTTCAGGGTTCCCTGACCTGCCAAGTCTGAGACTGAGTCCGGGCTCTGTTCCATGGATGAATGATGATGAGAACTACTATCAAATAATTGAGCGAGAGTGAGGTTGTATGTAGTTATTCTTATTTTTTTAATTTTTATAATATTATTTTATTATTATGGGGTTGGTTAGATTATAGCGGGAACTTCACGCGCCTGATTTGGAACGCGCGAAAAGGAAAATACGTCACCGAAAGGGCTCGCGCGAAGAGGTCATTCACCGAACTCCAAAGACGCCGCAGCGGTAGGGGATCAGTTTACCTACTCGTCCTTTGGACGAGTAGAGGAGCTCTTCTGTACGAATGAGCTCCTAACTATCAGATTTTAGATGTGATGGGTCAGGTTTTTTATTTTTTATTTTTGTTTTTATTTTTTTCTATATGAAAAAAATTATTTTTTAAAAAAATATTAGTTGAGAGATTATCTTTATTTTAGATCCTCTCCCCATTAAAATTATTTTGGATAAAAAATATAAAAGTAAAAAAAATTAGATCTGGACGGTCCAGAGCTCGTCCGTACGAGAGCATACGGACGAGCTCTGAAACTGGTTTCCAGGGGCAGTGCCACTGCCAGATCCACTGAAAGAGAGAAGGATATAATAATGATGGTAATAATAATATATTAGGCTTAAGATATTAATTTGTTCCAGAAGTTTTCACTTAATGGTAATATTACTCTGAAATTTTTTTTCAAATCTATGTTATCTAAAAATTTAAAAACGTAGCAATGTTGCTCTATACCTTAAAAAATTGAAGTTAATCATAATTATTAGCTTTTTTTACGTTATAGGGCAACATTGCTATGTTTTTAAGTTTTCGGGCCAACATTGAACATAAAATACTTTTAAGGTAACATTGCTCCTTATAAGAAACTTTTGAGAGAATATTGTTTTGATATATGGAGTAAACATTCTATTTTCAATTAATGGAAAGTGCTTCTTTCTCTCTTTGGTTGTGAAACCCTGTATAAAGATTTTAATCAGGGTAAAGAGTTTAACATTTCTCATCAAAAACTTCTACGAAAACATTACTCCTGACTGAAGACTTCGGAGGCAAATTTGCACTATAACCCTAATATATTATTATTATTATTATTCAGTTTTTATCATTCAATCTATCTATGGAACTTTCCCTAGCTAATTAATAACGACAATAATATTAATTTAATCTAATTTCATTCTTAAGCATCACTTTTCTTTCACTCTAATCTTTTCGAAAATCAGTCAAAATAGTTTTTCTTACATGACATGGGTATTGATTCACGTATCACTTGCGGATCATATACGAGATTTTTTTTTTTTTTTTTTTTGGGGTGCATTCGGAAATAAAGACAAAACAACAAAGCTCCTAATTAACTACGTAACACCCCTGGTGCTAAGGAAGGAAATGGTAGAATCCTTCGATAGAATTTGCAGTCTTGGGTTCAGGCTAATAAGAGATTCCTTAGCTAACAGAATAGCTTCCTTGTTATCCAACCGATTGATCAGAAAAAAGATGAACTTCCCAGTCTTTGCTCAAAAGATCCTTCATAAATTTTAGTAAATGTCCACCCTGATGCATGTCCAGATCTTCTCTAGAGGCCCAGGATATAACATCATGCGAATCACAAAATACCTGCACTTCTTAATTAGGATATCGCCACAACCAATCGTTCGGAGTATGCGTGTAAATGCTCCACCAACATATATACTGGGCCATTCCTCCGTTCTCTCCTGAGTCATCCGAGAGTTCCCCCTGTTCTATCAACTCTTTTTCTCGTAGGATTACACAGGATATTGGCTCGACTCATGCAGTTCACAATACCCTTTTTCTCCTCCACCGCTTTATGAAGGCTGGATAAGAGTAATGTGATGAACAAACTCGATCATTCATCCTTCGCTACAACAGCCAGCATGTCACCGTGAAGATCACATTCCACAACGGCCATACGTCGTCTCTCTACTATCTGCAATATTCATACTTAAACATTCCCTGTGATTCCTTTCCCAGAACTGATACTGAGAAGGAGAAATACCCAGTTGGGTCCAGAAGAGTCGAGCATGGTCAGCCACCTAACAAGGCCCCATTCGTCAAGAGCCTATCATGCATAGTCACCCATAGATGAGTTTTACTTAAATGCATTGTTCACCCACCTGGTGGGTTAATTGGACCAGGAACTTCATTTTCTCGCAATCGATCGATCACAAACAACCACCTAATTCGGTCAAATGCTTTTTCCAAATCAATTTTGATAGCATAAAGCCTTTTTTGCCTTTCATGTTTCTCATTGAATGGATGAGCTCCTGTGCCACGAAAATATTGTCCAAGCTTAGGTGACCAGGGACAAAGCTACACTCATTAGGAGCGATAGTAGTGCAGAGGACAACCTCAAGGCGATTTGCCATAATTCTAGTAATCAACTTATAAATCACATTACAAATACTTATAGGACCGAATTCAGTTTTTGGGATTAACGCCAAGAAAGTATGGTTAATGGCGTCAGGGCTTTTACACACTCTTGTAACCTAATGTTTGAACATGAGCAAATTAGAACCTGGTGAGCAAATGAGATGCAATCCTAGTCTTCCCCACCAACCCTCCAATGAGGTATAAGCTGTCCGCAATGAAAAACTCCAAAGGGAGTAACGAAATACGGATGCAGGCTGCTATCTCCCTCTGATGCTCCACCATCCATGGATCAAAATTCAGTCGCCATATCTGAACAAGTAGGTAATGATCATCCATGGCCCCTCCAGATAAACATAATTCATATCATCCTCACAATCAAAAAAGACCACAAAATAACCATTATTTATATCCCGCAGGGTGCATCATTCCTTTGTCTTCCAGAGGCGTTGAAGAAGCCTAGTCTGCATATTCCAGAGAGAAGCATTCTAACCCAGTAACTTAATGACGATAAGTGACTTCTTCCATGGAGCGCACCTTCTCTCATACTGCTCAATCTTGTGTGATTACCTATCATCTTAGAGTTAGGAATTAGGGCCGGCCCTTAAAAAGTCAGGACTTAATAGAGTCGGAGTAAGAAAAACATCTATTTTTTAAAGCCTGACTCGAAAACACCAGGGTCCGGGCCACGTAGGGCTTCTAGAAGTTACTATTCTAAATTTTAACTATTTTAATTTTCTTTTGTTTTTTTAAAGAAATATAATTAGTAAATTACAACAATTAAAGTTCTAATTCATCAAATAAATGTTGTCAACATTAATATCCAAACAACACGAATCATCTAATAAATAAACACATTCACTAAATCGTAATCAAAAACAAACTATTGTCCACAAATAACTCACGTAAAACCTAAGAAATATACCTAGGTTTTAAATCAATATATCCTTCTAAACCCCTAACTCCTTCATTCATTGGTCCACATGTTACACTATGATTAGTGCCACGTCCACACACTTTTCTCATCTCTCAATCATCTTCCCTTCCCCGTTGTAGTGGGACGGGTTTAAATTTTTCTTTATAAAATCATTCCCTCCCTCCATTTTTTTGAATTCAAATTATAAAATTTCTTTTATAAAATACCTAATGGATCAGATCAAGTCCTATTTATCATATATAATTCCTAAACAGTAATTGGCCAGGGTCATTTACAAACGTAAGTCAATACAGTTTTTTTTCCATAAGAAGCCAACATTTTTCCTAAACAGTAAAATTCTTTTGAATTCAAATTATAAAATTTCCTTTATAAAATACCTAATGGATCAACTCAAGTTCTATTTATCATATATGATTCCTAAACAGTAATTGGCCAGGGTCATTTACAAACGTAAGTCAATACAGTTTTTTTTTTCATAAGAAGCCAACATTTTTCCCAAACAGTAAAATTTTTTGAATTCAAATTATAAAATTTCCTTTATAAAATACCTAATGGATCAGCTCAAATCCTATTTATCATACTTGATTCCTAAACAGTAATTAGCCAGGGTCATTTACAAACATAAGTCAATATAGTTTTTTTTTTCCATAAGAAGCCAACATTTTTCCTAAACAGTTAAATTTTTTTTGAATTCAAATTATAAAATTTCCTTTATAAAATACCTAATGGATCAGCTCAAGTTCTATTTATCATATATGATTCCTAAGCAGTAATTGACCAGGGTCATTTACAAACGTAAGTCAATACAGTTTTTTTTTTCCCATAAGAAGCCAACATTTTTCATGTACACTATGATAGATGTCATTTCCACACAATTTTCTGATCTCTCAATCATACGTCTTCCCTCCCTCCATTTTTCTGAATTCAAACTTAAGATTTTCCTTTATGAAATCTTTCCCTCCCTCCAATTTCGTGAATTCAAATTTTAAATTTTCTTTTATAAAGTCACCTAAAGGATCAGCTCATGCTCGTCGTACTCTAAACAAGCTTTGCTTTGTTTTACAACAACAAACAGGCAATGACCGAGACGTACTTATCTGAAGTCGATGATAGCAAGGACACGTGGTCGATTCTTGCAAAAGTTCTCCGGAAGTGGGTTGTCAAGAAAAAGGCTGCACCATACCCGATATGGAAGATACTGGTTGATGAAATGGTTAGTTGTTATAAAGATTTATAGATCTACATAGTACCCATTTTCTATAATCTTTTTTTAATAGTTATTTCCTTACAACTGAAATTTTGTACTGTCAGCCAATTTGTTTTTTGTTGTTGGTTTTTGTGCCTGGAGACAAGAATGGAAGTTCCTCGATGGTCATACAAATTCATTGACGAAGAAGAATACTTGGAAAGCAATGGTACAAGAGAAGATTATGAGATTTGTTCAAGAAGACCCAAACCACCTATAGTAATTTATATTGAGACTGATAACTTAGAGAATGCTGATGCTTATATGTATCCCAAGGATACTGATAATTCTGATGGAAAAGAAGAATTTGCTTTAATAGATTATTCACAACAATCGGATTTTAGCCGAGACATAATCAAAGGATCTAGACGCGTTCAAAGACGTAAAACTGTTAATTGGAAAATCCTTCAAGCAAGTCCACATTCTCCTCTTTTTTTGGACAAAATTGAAAAATCCTCTTTCTTTTCTTTTGAGATTTTCAAGCCAATGAATTTTTTTTTCTAAATTGGATGTGGAAAAATAAAAATACAGAATTGACAATTTCGGATTATACAGAGGAAAAGAAAAAGAAAAAAGAGATTAAGAAAAAAGAGGAAGCAGAGCGTATGGAAATAGCGGAAGCCTGGGAAAACACTCAAAATGCTCAACTAATAAGAAGTCTTTTATTAGTAACCCACTCGATTATTAGAAAATATATTATATTACCCTCAGTGATAATAACTAAAAATATCGTTCGTATACTATTATTTCAATCTCCCGAATGGTCAGAGGATTTAAAGGATTGGAATAGAGAAATGTATATTAAGTGCACCTATAACGACGTTCCATCATCCGAAACAGAATTTCCGAAAAACTTGCTAACTGAGGGTATTCAAATAAAGGTCCTTTTTCCTTTTCGTCTGAAACCTTGGCACAGATACAGATCTAAGCTACGATCCCCTCAAAAGGAAAAGGATCCAATGAAAAAAAAAGTGAAAAAAATGGATTTCTTCTTTTATACAGTTTTCGGAATGGAAGTAAAACTTCCCTTTTCTTCTTCTTACCGAAAGCGATGTTCGTTTTTTGATCCCATTTTTAAAGAACTTCAAAAAAGAATAAAAATTTGGAAAAAAAACAAGAAAAAAAGGTTCAGAGAGAAATATTTGTTCTAAGAAAACAACTTATGATGATAAAAGATTAGAATTACAAAAAAAATATTTGGCAGATATTACGAAAAAGAAATGTTCAAATATTCCGCAAATCACATTATTTTTTTAAATTTTTCATAGAAAGGGTATATATAGATATCTTTCTATGTATCATTAATATTCCTAAAATCAATGTACAACTTTTTCTTTCTAAACCTCTAATTCCTTCATTCATTGGTCCACATGTTACATTATGATTAGTGCCACGTCTACATACTTTTCTGATCTCTCAATCATCTTCCCTCCCCCGTTGTAGTAGGACAGATTTAAATTTTTCTTTATAAAATCATTCCCTCCCTCCATTTTTTTGAATTCAAATTACAAAATGTCTTTTATAAAATATCTAATGGATCAGCTCAAGTCCTATTTATCATATATGATTCCTAAACAATAATTGGCCAAGGTCATTTACAAACGTAAGTCAATACATTTTTTTTTCATAAGAAGCCAACATTTTTCCTTAACAGTAAAATTTTTTTGAATTCAAATTATAAAATTTCCTTTATAAAATACTTAATGGATCAACTCAAGTCCTATTTATCATATATGATTCCAAAACAGTAATTGACCAGAGTCATTTATAAACGTAAGTCAATACAATTTTTTTTCCATAAGAAGCCAACATTTTTCCTAAACAGTAAAATTTTTTTGAATTTAAATTATAAAATTTTCTTTATAAAATACCTAATGGATCAGCTCAAGTCCTATTTATCATATATGATTCCTAAACAGTAATTGGCTAGGGTCATTTACAAACGTAAGTCAATACAGTTTTTTTTTCCATAAGAAGCCAACATTTTTCCTAAACAGTTAATTTTTTTTTGAATTCAAATTATAAAATTTCCTTCATAAAATACCTAATGGATCAGCTCAAGTCCTATTTATCATATATGATTCCTAAAAAGTAATTGGTCAGGGTCATTTACAAACGTAAGTTAATACAGTTTTTTTTCCATAAGAAGCCAACATTTTTCATGTACACTATGATAGATGCCATGTTCACACAATTTTCTAATCTCTCAATTATACGTCTTCCCTCCCTCCATTTTTCTGAATTCAAACTTAAGATTTTCCTTTATGAAATCTTTTCCTCCCTCCAATTTCGTGAATTCAAATTTTAAATTTTCTTTTATAAAGTCACCTAATGGATCAGCTCATGCTCGCTGTACTCTGAACAAGCTTTGCTTTGTTTTACAACAACAAACAGGCAATGATCGAGACGTACTTATCTGAAGTCGATGATAGCAAGGACATGTGGTCGATTCTTGCAAAAGTTCTCCGGAAGTGGGTTGTCAAGAAAAAGGCTGTACCATACCCAATATGGAAGATAGGGATGATACTGGTTGATGAAATGGTTAGTTGTTATAAAGATTTATAAATCTACATAGTACCCATTTTCTATAATCTTTTTTTAATAGTTATTTCCTTACAACTGAAATTTTGTACTGTCAGCCAATTTGTTTTTTGTTTTTGGTTTTTGTGCCAGGAGACAAGAATGGAAGTTTCCGTGACACAAAAAAATGCCATTCCAAAATTGATTGATGATTCGAAAGAAGGGATGGTGTACAACTTCCAAAACTTTGAGGTAGTCGAGAATGATGATAAGTATAGAACAACTACAAACCCTTGGAGATTGAACTTCCATACTCACATGTTCATAGAAGAATCTGATGTTGTCATTAACCAACAAGCTTATAACTTCAAGTCCATTGTAGACATCAAGCATGGAAATAACCCAGACCAAGGGTTAATAGGTTTGTCTTTTTTTGGACCCATTTTGTTAAATCAACTAACCTTTTATGCTTTAAGACGGAGTGCATTCCAATTAATTTAATGATGCATGACATACAAACAATTGCAGACATAATTGGGTTTTTGCAAGCTTTCGGATGTTTACTGGATCAAAGAATGGAAAGTGATATTACCAGGAGGCTAAACTTTAGCATTGCTGATGAGAAGTAATTTTTTTTATCTACCTTTGTAGCTCACTAAAAATCTGGTGTTCAATTTTTTTTTAAAAAAAACTTAAGTATAACAAAGAGTATTGAATATAATTATATTTCAACATCTCTTAATGAAAACATTATAAATATCACTTTTTGGGGTGAGTGTGCTGAGGAGACTTAATCAGGATTGTGCAATGGTACAAGGCTTCAAATTACAAAACTAGGGAAGAACGTTATTAAGGCGAAAGCGTTGAATGGCAACAGCATATGGCAAGATATTTTGATACATAGGATGGACATGAATCCATGTAAATCTAAACTTCCTTTCAAGATGACTAGAAGACAATTTCCAATCATCGTTTCATTCGCCATGACAATTAATAAAAGTCAAGGACAATCAATGTCAAATGTAGGTCTTTACCTACCAAGACTAGTTTTCTCACATGGACAACTTTATGTTGCTTTATCTAGGGTAAAGAGTTCCAAGGGTCTAAAAATACTGATTTTGGATGAGTTTAATAAGTGTATCGATAACACAATTAATGTGGTATACAGAGAGGTTTTTCAAAACATTTTACCACATTAATAGTTGTCAAGTGAAAATTTCTTCCAATTTGTTATTGTTGTGCTTTCAATGTAATGGTTATATGAATTCAGCTTTTTCGTACTTTCATTTGAGTTTATTGTTACGTCTACAATTAATCTGTTTACTAATAAAACTAAATTGTTATTACATTAATACTTTAGTTGTCCGATTTAAAAACCGAATAAAACAACACACTCCATGCAACGCACGGGTCTAAGGTCTTGTCAAACTATTATACAATATTTCTATGACAAAATTAACCCTATGACTTGTGATGAGAAGATTGTCAATATAAGGAGTAAGCTGACTTTCATTTTCAATGAATATTTAAATAGGAGACATCTCTTCCAACTCCTTATTAAATTTTAAAAAACTATTAGTAGGGCTTAATGGGCTGGCCTGAGGCCCTACAGGGCCGGTCTTTTTAACCTTGAAGCTCTACAAGCTCATTTTCATTTAACTTCTCTGATTTTCATGCTCGACCCTTGAAGGGCCAACGCTTAAAAGAGCCGACCTCAATTTTTCCCGGCTCTAATCATCCCCCTCCTTATCTTCGTTTTTGTATCTTTGCTCTTTCTCCTTTCCCTTTGCATCACCAAAGAAACCCTTCAGGTTTCGAGATAACCTTTCCATGCATCTTCAAATACACCGCTGCCCCAAGCATCAAAAGAGCAAACCTAGCTTGAATCTCGAATCCAGAAGAGTATCCTTATATATATATAGCAACTTCAGTGGCGGACCTAGGTTGTAATGTTTGTGGGTGCACAATTAATAGTAGGATTCGGGGGATTTTTTTTTTTAAAGGAGGATAAAAGGCAACCCACACCTTCGTAAAATTTAGGATCAGAAATTGGGTTCAATTGAAAAGTATTTTCGAGGAAATCAATTTAAATAGAACAATATACTCTAATTCCATGGCATACAGATACTCAGATGTTACACAATCAAATTCCAAAGCAATATGCAAGCAAAAATTATTATGATTTCTCATATGTGATAAGATATTAAAAATAGGTAAGAAAGTTGTCAATGCATGAGTTTGAATACAGGATCTACTGTGGGACTAGTGAAATTACCACCATACTACCTAGACAACTTATTGCAAAGTCCCTTCAAAAAAATATATCTCCTTCAAATTTATGGGTGCACTTGCACCCACAAAAACCTATGTGGGTCCGCCAATGCTTGTCTTGGCACCAACGTCACCCTTCTTATTATTCTGTCCATCACCTTCCTCCTCCACTGACTTCACCTTCTTCTGCTCCCTATCATGAGGGAACCGGTTTCAGTGCCTTTTGGATAGGCACCATTTGCTCAACTCACTCAACCATCTAGATAGGATCAAGACGGTTTAGATTTGATTTTTTTTTTTTTACTTTTTTTATTATAATGGGTAGAAAATCTAAAATAAAGATAATATCTTAAGTAATATTTTTTATATTTAAAAATCACTAGTTTAAAAAAATCAAATCTCACATCTAGATGATCTAGATAGAATGAGCAAATGGTGTCTATCCTTTAAAACCGGTTCCATCTATGTGGTCCAAATAGGACGAACAAATAATACCTATCCTCCGAAATCGGTTCCCTATCATGAGGACTCTCCTCCTCCGTGTACCTGTGCTCACCATGTCTCAGATCAAAAGCGAGATGTTACAAATACTTACATACTCTCATATACGATATTTAATAAAATGTTAAATTTAAAGAAATTCATGGGAAATAAAAGCAGTATATATACCTATAGTTAATTGTAAAACAATAATATGAATGAGTGCGATTTAAATGTATTATATTATATTAACTTTTAAACGGTTTTTATTGTTGATTTTTTCTATTTACAGTCTCATTTTAATTTTTGTTAATGATTGTTTGAATTACAGAGTGAAGTCGGGAAAAAAGTTGAATGCCTTATACGAAAATGACTTTTTTGTTTGAGTCGCTTCATTTTAAGGACAATCAAGTCAAAACGTAAATTGAGAGTTTACCTAACTGTTTTTTTTTTTGCTCAAGGAATAAATTCGAGCTAATAGAGATTAAGTTATAAATAATTAATGAACTTCTCACAGGTAAACACACCCAAAATTTCACTAAAAGGTGCTCGATTTTTCAAGTAGATTCTTAAATTAACAGTAATGTTGTTGTAATTTCAATTGGCTGGTGGCCCATAGATTAATATGTGTGATTATGGGAATGAAGAAACACTAAAATATTGGTTAAGACTTTTAAAGTCATATTTACTGCATATATAGTCAGTGGCGGAGCCAGGAATTTTTGTGACGGGGGGCGAAAATAAAAAATACTATATCATAAATAAATGTACTTGAAATATGATACAGAGCTAATATACAAACAAATTGAAATAAATCTATCACATAATAGCTCCACTTGCCTTGGCTTTGGTGGCCCTAATCCACCCAGAATAGACTATGTATATTCCAACCAATTACTCCCTCCAATCTATAATATAAGACATATTTAGAGAGTTGATTTTTGTCTTTAATATAAGACATAATTTTCGTATTCCTTACAATAATCATGGAAGATAGTGAATAAAAGAATTAGAGAAGATGATAATGTTTTAGAAAATACATCTCAAATTAGCTTACTCAACCAACTTCCTTAATATATTTAAATTAGGTAAAAAAGTCTTATAATATTAACTAGATTTTTGAAATACAAATAATGAAATACAATAGAATCAACTATTTTGTTAATGTACGACAATTTCAAACTTAGAAGTTAAGGATCAAACACAAGATATCTTGTGGGTGGATTTGTTTGTGTGTAGTCGAAATATTAAAATAAATATCAAACAAAGAAAGAAACTTATCTCCACATACACACACAGATATAGATATATATAATCTCCGCCCCTGCTATTTTATAAAAGAAGCCCATAAGTAGACTTATATCACCAGCCCAGTTCAAAACGGACAATTGAGTTTGATAGATATATACTAAGTCTTGTGCCAGTGTAATGGTTAAAGATAATTATCACCTTATAATTTTTTTTTTTTTTAGATTTTAGGGGGGGCGGGGGCCACCCCTAGCCCCCCTAAATCCGCCTATGTATATAGTATAATAGTTATCTATATCCACAAAGAATGTATAAAAATAAGCATAATCTGAATCATTAGAAAATACTAATAGAAAAGATAGAGGTTGATTAATAAAAATAAAGGAGGTGTAATGGATATGATACAAATTAAATCTTTTAAGATTTACATGACATCCTTGTCAGGTCTTGTATTAAAAATGTAAATCAAATATGTAAGGTTGAGTCAAATATAATGTCAAAAATTCAGAGTACGTAAGTTGAATAAATGGATGGGCAACCGATTTTCAACACCCACTAGCCAGAAAGTTTAGCGATGCACACAAAAGCATAATGGCCACTAGAATTTTCTGTGTGTGTATATATATATAAGGTAACAATGTTCATATTAGATATATATATATATATATATATATATATATATATTTAGGAAAGAGGTTGGGCTCACTTATGATCCAAAGTTAGGACGAAATCTCTCTTCCTTCTAGGTGATACTAATGTTAGGTCAGGTGAGCTGTCTATTACCCTTAGACGTTTACCTAAGTATCTAAGATCTAGGATGTTTCCCCTAACGCTTTAATCAACTACAGGATCGAACCCCTTTCTTTTCGTTAGAATGTCTAACTCCTTTACCAGTTAAACCTTAAGTAAAAAAGAGGAGCAACAGTTTGGCGAGCCCAACACCAAGTCATCAAGTATATTAGACTCCATCTAATCTTTTTTAGAATATATATATATATTGCAAAATAATATGATAATTAAGAATAATAAATGTGTAAGAAATGTCACGCATTTTTTAAAATATGCTTATATTTATAAAAAGAGCACAAGAGAGAATGTGTATAAAAATGAGAAAAAATAAGTAATAAATGATTGAATAAAAGAGAATTAATCACTTATTAATTTATATATAGTAGAATGTTATCCATATGCATAAACAAGTATAAAAATAAGCATAAAATTAATCATTAGACAAGATAGAGACTGATTAATAAAAATAAAGTAGGGGTAATGGATATGATACAAATTAAAATTTTTAAGGTTTACATGACATCCTTGTCATCAGGTCTTGTATTAAAAATATAAATCAAATATATAAGGTTGAGTCAAATATAATGTCAAACCACTCAGGACAGCAGTGCAGTGGCATAGCTAGTGGTATTGAGATGCCTTATATCTCCCATATTCGAATCCCCCCTCCCCTCATCTTGTAATATATATATATATATATATATATATAATGTCAAAAATTCAGAATAAAAAGTTGAATAAATGAATGGGGAACCGATTTTCAACACCCACTTGCCAAAAAGCCTTGCGATGCACACAGAAGCATAACGTCCACTTGGTATTTTCTGCATTATATGAATAAATGAATATATGTATATGCATGTTAGACTCCGTCAATAGTATGATTTTTTTAAGAGTTAAGATTAGTTAAAAATAATAAATATATTAAATATGTAACGTCGTCTTTTTTAAATATGCTTATATTTATCAAAAGAGCATAGAAAGTCAAATAAATAAATAAATAATATAAGAGAGAATATATAATAAATGATAAAATAAAATTAGTTGTTTGTTAATTTAAATATATGTATTCAATAAATGTGGGGAAAAAGTAGTAGTTTAGATTTTGAAATGTTAAAAAAAAAAAAAAAAACTCATGTAAAAAACAATTCTAAAAAAGAAAAAGTTTCTCATTAAAAGAAAAAAAAATCGAAGGGAGTAGTTTATAGGAGAAATTCTTTCGATTTGTTGCAGTGTCATCATGATGTTTAATTGCTAATTATTGGCAAAAATTCACATTAGTTAAGGAGACAAGAGTAATAAAATAGGACCAAAAAGAGAGAAGAAAGGGGTAGGTGTAATTAATGCGCTAAGATATGGGTACAAAGTGATAGCATGTGGGCACGTGACACGTGTGCGCAGATATATGGTGACAACATTATACTCCATACATAATAATGGAAGACAATAAACGTGCAGGGACGATACATGTCCTCATAACGCCACGCAGCATGATAAAGAAGGCAGCATTCAAGAGTACATTTATTTTTCTGACCCAAAAAAAAAAAAAGAGTACATTTATTTATTGTTATTATTATTTAATTAGGAGAGGGATTAGTAATATTGCTTGAAGATTTTAGCCTTTTCGATGATGAAGTTGCCTTCCTTGTATTTCTGGGAAGGCTGGTAGGCTCTGATGTATTTCCAACCTAACTCGAGACCACATTCGGAGCAATATATGTTGGTGATGCTGAACATTCCAGTCATAAGTTGTCTGTCTTGTTTCGCTCCCTCTATTATGTTGCGCGCGTGCGAGAACATAAATGCTGCTCCTGATTTCGCCTTCATTCCAATCCCCCCACCCACACACACACACACATAATTTCTTTTATCAGTCTCAAATTAATTACACATTATATTGAATTAATTGAATGTATATAAAATTTAATTGAAGTCGTTTTAATAGAAAGAGTATATCAACATTTACCCGCATGTTTAACTACTAATTATATTTTCTCTAATCTTTATGGAATATAAAAAACTAACTAACAATTCTCACACATAAAAAAAAAAAACAGTTAAAGTTAATAAAGTTGTCTTATAATTTAAATAATTTTCAATATTACCTCTACTAATTGCACTAAACTCTAATATCATACTCTCTCTGATCTTTATTATAAGGCATCAAGACACTTGTTTGTTCCTAATGAGTATTAATTATTTTTTCCGTATATGCCCCTAATTATAAAGGATAATGGGTGAGAATAATAATTAATATAATATTATAGTTTAGTACAATTAGTAGGGGTAATATTGAAAGTTATTTAAATTATAGGGCAACTTTATTGAATTTAACTGTTTTTATTAGTTTGTGAGAATTGTTGGTTGATACCTTATAATAAAGATCAGAAGTATTAATTATTAGCCACTAACTTTAATAATTATGCACATACATTAAAAAAAATTAATACTCCTTAAAAATAAATAAATACCTTATAAAAAGAAATAAATTACAGATCTCTTATGAGTTATAGTAAAGACCTCAAGAAATGTATTGAGATGCTGGTCCCAACAATAATATATCACATGCCTTGTTTTTTTACGCCTTCCAATATTTCATCATTCGTTTCTACACGTTGGCATTAGGATCCTTCTCACGTTACATCACACATTTATTAATTATATTTTTTTTTCTTCGGTTCAAAACTTCTAAATATAAGATAGAATTTATTTTTTGAGAAATTAAGTAAACTAAATAAGTTACTTAATCATATCATGTTGTATATTCTTAGATTATATATTAGTTTATATATTCGGCAAAATAATTTGAAGAAAAAACAATAAATATAAATATTTTAAAGTAATTTAATGAGTTTCCTTAATATCTCTAAAAAAAAATTAATTTTATCTTATATTTTAGACGGTAAGAAATATTAATTAATTGGGTCCCATACATATAATATTGTGTTTAAAAATTTCCACATCAGCTTGCAATTTGCATCCACTTTATCTTTGGTTTCGTTTCTATTAACTTTTGAAATACTACTCTTTTTTTTTGGTACAAGGCGAGGGGAAAGGAGATTCGAACACAGGACCTGAAGGGAGATATAAGACATCTCAATACCACCAGCTATGCCACTACACTGCTGTCCTCGGTAATATTAACTTTTGAAATACTACTAATTGCCGTGGAGGATTGGTCTTTGTTGATTTTTATACCCTCTCAAATTTCTATGGCCTTATCAAAACCAAACACTCCAATCACACCACAGTCCCACATCACAATTATGATATTTTACCGGTAACATTTATTCACAAGCAAAATGTTTTTTTTTTAATTTCAACATGTATATAGAGAGGGAAATTGCTTTACTGATGCCTTAGCTAAATATAGTTTTGTTCAGGAGGGTCTGTCTGTTATATTGGACAGCCCTCCTTTGCCTATTACCAGATTGTTGTATAGGGACTATATGGGTGAGTCTCTCCTAAGATGTATATTGATTCAGAAATAAAACTGGGCTAATTGCCCCGTTTCTATATATAAAAAAAAAAAAAATTATTTATACAACTTCACTGTTTTTTTTTTTTTTTTGTCACTTGGCCTTCCATTCCCTATTGGCCCTTGTCTGCTACAAAAACAAACTGAGTTTTTTTTTAAAAAAAATGTAAAATATTTAAATATAAAAATTATACATTTAAATCAAATCTAAACCATCCTTGTTGTTTCAATTGCTTCAAAAGGACCCACCTATCCCAACCGATGACTTTTTACCAACAAGTCAATGGCAGATCAAAGATGAACATGAGAGGAGCCTAAAATCTAAAATAAATTAAGTTAGGGGGCCTCATTTTATTTCAAAATTTTTTACACAGAAATTGGTAATATTAAAAAAAAAAAAAGAGTATCCCCGGATACGCCATTGATGAACATGTTGGTGGAGTGGTTTCTATATGGGACATATATATGTGTGAAGACTGAAGAACAGTGGAATGAATATCCATAAATTACCCCATTCCTTGCAAGGAATGAAGATCAGAGACAAATAAGAAAGAGGAGAGAGTTTTGTGGAAAACAAATACCTTAAAGCTTTTAGAGAGAAGGTCGCTGCGCAATGCAATGGCCGTTTGGCAGTTTCTGCATCTGAAGGAGGAAGAAGCTTCACCTCCAAGATCTGCCATTGAACAAGTGTTGTTATTTTAAAGCAAATAAATAATTTGGATTCAAGTGAGACCACTATGAACACTGGGGATATATATATAATAATTGCCCGTTACTCCTTCTGAACCAATCAAAACAAGCTGCGTCTCCACCACGCTGGCTTGATAGAGACGATGCTGGGTGACGCGAAACTACATTTCTTCTCTCATTTCTTTATTCAAACCTCACTTTGTCTATGAAAGCTAAGTATTACCTGTCCTATTTTATATAAACGTCAGAAAAATCGTGTGTTGATTTTCTCATCATCCCTCATAATCTTTAAATCATATCTATCTAATCAGTATATAAAAAGTCACGTTATTACTTTAACTTTTTCATATCTTCCCAATCAATGGTCAAAATGAGGTTAATGAGGGACATGGAAAAAAAAGATGAGGAAAGAATCTTCTTCCAAAATGGTAGGTTCCACGAAGTAACATGCCTGAAATATTAATTCTTTACAAATTTAATACTTCATCTTTAACTTAATATAAAACATATTTATCCAATTTAATTATATTAATGATGTTAGTTAAGTTAGTTAACATAATATACTATTTTCTAAAACACTCTAGTTATATTCCTTAATTATTTTGTTCCCTCTCTTCTTTGATTATTCTTGAGAGAACATTAGTACGATAAATTATGGAAAGATTAACAAATATGAAAATTATGCATTATATTTAAGAGAAAGATTAATTCTTAAAATATGTGTTATGTTAAGAACCCCACTAATGAATATTATTTCTATTTTTGGAATATGCTACAATATGACTCTTTTTTTATTTAATACATTGGTTATAATATAATAGTTGACCATTTTGGGTGGAAATTACTATTTATTAGTGACAATGAAGTTTTAAGTTATTTTATGTTTTATATGTGCCTTTTAGTAATTTTACTAATAAAAAAGGTGCTTCTTTATTTTAATATTCAAACAGCATTTTTATTTAAAAGTATTTTTTAAATGGTTCATCCAAACGTAAAATAGCTTAACTTCTAATTAAAGTATTTTTTAAAAAAACAATGAAAAAGTTTTTTTTTTTAAGCCTATCCAAACGGGCTCTAAGTAGGTTATTTTTCATTTTTTGGTTCTAGAATATTACTTTACAGTAGTCAGATTGCTCAAAATTCCTAAAAATGGATACTAGAACTCTCTGTTTTACTCTGAATTCTGAGAAGCAGAAAAGCCAAACAGTCATACTTTGAAATAAGGAGCAACAAATTAATAAGAGATAAGGTATAAAAAAATGAATGAGCAAAGAGGGTTTGGAATGATATTTATATTAAAAATAAGAAGACTGTTTCTCAAGCACACCCAATTGTGCAAGGACTCTTGCAGCAAGACTTCTCAAGCGATGACTATCTTTCCTCTGGGTCATGGCTACCAAAGGCATTGTGGCTGAAGCTTTATACTTGTTCTTTATTTCATCCACTTGAAAAATTTTCTCTAAAGCTACTAGAATTTTTTCCTCCAATCTGGCAGACTGAAGACTCAATAAATTTATCAGTGGAGTAATAGCATCTGCATCTGCAAGTACCTTACACGCACCACCTTGTGGTGTTCCACCATGAATCAAAGTCAAAAGTGCATCTAAGGAAGCTTCACATGTTCCAATTTCTTGCTCTCTAAGCAACCTCACAAGGGGCTTCAAAGCATCAGCCTCTATGATACAGAATGAAGACTCAACCGTGCAGGAACCTAGATGTGCCGGACAGCCGGTTTCATGAGGTACAAAGCAGAATTTGAAAATACCCGGCTTTTTTATCGGTTTGCTCAAGAGCCATGAGCTTTCTGAAAACTGCTTGATTGAAATGGCTGCATTTTGTTTCGAAAGAGGTGTCCCAGATTCCAGCAATTGCACCAGGATAGGGATGATGCCTTCTTGAGCTACCGCCTTCTGCCACTCTAGGTTTGTTGAGACAGTAAAACGGCAAAGAGCTAGAACAGAGTTCTCGATGACCTGCCGTTTGTGCGAGGCATGCTTATGTCGGTCCGAAAGACAATCCAAGATAATTTTAACTGCCCCAGAATCTAAAAGCCACCGGGTTATTTGTGATTCCCTTGGAAGTCTTGAGATGATACCCATAGCAGAAACCATTTCTTCTGCATCTTCAGTGGTCTTGATGATGGTGAGCAAGACAATGATGCATCTTTCAGTTATATGTGACGTAAAGTGGCTGCAATCACCGCCTTCTGTCATGTAATAGAACAGCTTCACCGCGTTTTCCCGCACAGTTTGGTTATTGAGCTCTAATAATTGAACTAATACTTGGACAGCTGAGAGCTTTATCAACAACAATCATAAAACTTATTTTCAGGATTTCACGACATAAGCACTTTAATATATATATATATATATATATGTAACTTATAGAAAGCTTCACTATTCATAAGTTATCTTGGTACAAGGTACAGGCCAACAGTCCTGTTACAACAACTACTATAATTTGCAAATGCTTTTTTGACCCAATGAAAAGGAATATCAATTGTTTCACAACTCGGCTCTTTAGGAAGTAAACTTTTCCATAAGCAGTAGGCCAAGAATGCAGTAATTTTACGAATTCATTTATGTATCTTCAACAATGTTTGGTGAACGAACTAATAAATTTATTTTAAAATCTCTTAATGTAGGAAAAACTATTATAACAACTTTACAGAGAAATAAAAAGTTCAAATGAATATTTTTCACCACAATCATAATGTACTAAAATGATGACTTCAGGAAAAATGCCAACCTGTCTTAACCTTTCTCTGATGGTGAGACCAGAGGGAGATTGGCACATTGCCAGGAAAGTTTTCAGAATCTTGCTTTGTATATAAGGTCCGGTGAAGGAAACAAGTGAGAAGAATTTAAAGACGTCATCCTCAGAATCTAACAATGAAACTTGAACTTCATCAGCTCGTTGGTGAGTGGTTGACATTGCAAGATGCATCATAGTGTCAGTTGCCTGTTCCCGCAGAGCGGTTGATTGTAAACTGTGACGATATAGCAGCTCGAACAGTGATTGAGCAACACCCTCCCTAATCATCTGTAGGCCATTTTCTGGCAGGGTTGAAAGCTGCAGTAGAGCTTTCACAGCTACTTCCTTGATTTGCACGTCAGGATTAGAGAGCAACTGAAGAAGTGGCTGCAGTGCCCCATCTTTGACTATTGATGCTTTATTATGGTCTGTCAATTCAATCTCTGATAGAGTTCTGGTCATGATTATCTTCACATTTTCTGTTCCTGCACCGACGACATGAGCATTGACAATCCGTTAGTGTCCAGTAGCATGCCAATTCCTTTTTTATCTTTATTTGCTATCAACGGAGCAAACGGTGAATGTGTAATTCATGCAATACCTGAAGAAAGGTTCTGCAGCAAAGGCTTGAGATAATTTGCCTTTGCCATCTCTATAACATTGTGGTTAAGGAAAGAGAGGTTATCCAGAAGCTCACGTGCATTATTGGCTGCTTCAGCATCATCACTGCTTAACATTGTGACCAGGAGGAGTATGCTTCCTTGAACATCTCCTATGAGATCACGCACTGTAGTACTTCTAGACAATTCTAACAGCAACTCTGCTGCTAACTTGCTTTCCTCTATTGGACGTGCGAGTGAGCGAACAATTGATTCTAGTGCATGGTCAACTTTAGCAACATCTTCCTGCGTAAAAGAAGCATTATTCACACGAAGCCTCAAAATAAAGTCCAGTGTTTATAATTTACAAAATAAGATACCTTGTTCTCTTCATTGTCCTTTGCAAGCAAAGACAGGGTGGAGAGAACAGACTTCCTTATTTCTCTATTCCTAGCACCGAGGAGCTTGATTAGAGTTGTGATGTAATTCTCCATTTTTACCCATTCTCGGTGCATCTGTCTTTCCAAGCAGAGGCCCTGCAATTTTTCCAAGGATTGAAGTATTTCGGCTTCATCATCGCTCTCAAGCTTGGACTTGAGAGTAGAAAGGGTAATCATGGTGTTCCTATCTTTCCATTCTTGAATTGACTGTCGAAGAGTCTTATTTGGTCTTAATTTTGAAGTATCCAGAGGCAACATGGTTAAGGGGCAGTTCTTATTCCCTGCTGCAAGCCACTTCTCTATTGCCTTTCTCTCAAATGTCTTGCCAGAAGAAGTCTCCACAGGATCTTCCATGATATCAAGTGAGATTGGACAGTAAAAGGAATGTAGCGGCTCCAACAGCTGTTGTCCCAGAGAATTTCGCTTTTCAAAATACTTCCTCTCCTTCTCTTGTGATGAAGTAGCGGAATCAGCTTTTTCGAGCAATCCAACAATCTGCTCCATATGCAGAGCTTCTGCTATATCTCTTCTTGGCTCAGAAATTTGCATGTCACTTTTCAACTCTTTAAATTCTCTCTTTATAACAGCATGCTCAGTTGAGATCCCAATGACATCCACAATATGAGCCAGCAACTGATTCGCGTTAGAGCGCTCAGCATTTCCCTCTTGTATTGCTAACTCAAGTTTTTCCAGAATTTCCTCTTCTGCTGCAGCTGCTTTATACTCATCATCTAGCATGTTCTGGCATAGTTCACTTATTTGTTTACTTAGACCAGAAGAAACATCCAAAGAGGTGAGAGGGATGACGCTCACAGCTCGGCTTATGCTTTTCGTACAACACTCCAAATTCTCAGCAATCTTTCTGGAATTGATGAAAAGATAAATCTTACTCTTGGAGTTGCACTCAGAAACCAGCTGTTTAGCAGCTTTAACTTGTTGGTTGAGGACACCAAGGGAATTTTTCAAGCTCTCTGCATGGTGTATGTCTTCTTTTGATAGTCGTTTTAAAATTAATGAGACATTCTCCAAGTGAGTTGAGAATTTTCTGAAATTATCCTTCTGAATCAGAATCTGATTGGCTGCTTTGGTGATATCAGATATACTAAGGACAGTATGAAAAAGTAATTCAGATGCTGGAATGAGTGAGGCGTGATCAATTGAATCGCCCGCCATATCTCATCACTGATATAACTTAGCTTAAACCAAGGAGTTCAGCTTTTGCTCAATATTCATTTTCCCATTACTCATTTTTCTCGTCAAGCATGAAACATTAGACACCTGATCTAAACACAGGTAGAATCAAGAAGACTCAATCAATTTTACTTATCCCATAAAATGAATCGGACTAAAGCTTGGTTTATAATTCTTTGACCATCCAAGGATACCAAAATTTCACAGTTCAAACAACTTGATAGCCCACAACTAAACACGATAAAAGAAATTAAAGCTCATTTCAATTATCACTTGGTTGCAGTTAAGAATGTAAGGGAAGAAGCCTGGAAATTTAATTCGCACTCAAGATACTATTGACGCCAAACTCAAAATAGATGAAATTAAGAAACTGACCTGAAATTTGAGTAAAGGATATCTGATGATTTTGCCGGGAAACGAGCAGCGATTTCCCGGGAAAATTGGGACGGTCGAGCAGAAATGGAGGAAACTAAAGAAGACCAAATGAAGAGATTGTAAACTTGCAATTAGATCCCATCCAATCCTCAACATCCTATTGAGAAGACCCAGATGGCCAGAGAGTGATAGATGGGGTTACCAGTGAAGACCAAATTTTTCTTTCTTTTTTTTTTTTCGTTTCTTGACTTGATGACTGGTCCGCCATCTTTAATTGACTGTAAAGCTAACGCCTGTTTGGGAACAAAGAAAATGGACTTATTATTTCATTAGATTGGATAATAAGTCTATCAGATATTTTGAGGCTGTTTGGAGACACTAAAAAATTAATGGGCTTCAAAGTGCAATGGACTTTATTTTTTAAAGCTCCCATTGAGGTGCTTATTAGTCCATTGAAGTCCATTGATGTATTTTGATTTTTTTATCCCAAATTATTACATTTTATACGGCACATATGTGTGTGTGTGAATTTGATTCATGCCATTTTCAGTCATTTTCCATCTCATATATCTTTTTTTAAGCTATGTCAAACAAGTTCTCATTACAAACAAAAGTCACTTCTGCTACTGCTATCCCAGACACAAATCACATCAGAAAAAAGTCCATTAAAAAAAGTCCATCAGAAACAAAAGCCACTTGAATCCACATTCCCCGGTCATCAGGGAATGATCATCAGTTTTTTTTAAGGGGGAAAAAAAACTTCATCCACTACAAATTAATTAGTTTAAAATATTGGGTGTTAAAATTATTTTTTTAAATATTACATATAACTGAAAAAAATATTTCAGAATACTAGTGTTACAGGAAAAATATTTCTGAATACAGAATTAGAAATTAATTAATTTTAGATATAATGTGAAAAAAAAAATATAGCTTATAATTTAATCAAATGAATAAAAATACATTTTAAAAAAATGTCTCCCACCTAAAATTAGGGGATGAGCATGCCGGTCATACCAAACAAATGCTAACTGATACGATCACAAATGACTGACCCTGCCTCGTCATTTCATTATTACTACACTCTCTTTTACATATTTACTTAATTTAACTAAATTAAAAAAATTAATTAAATTAGTTAATATAATATATATCTTTTAAAACACTATAATTATTTTTTTAATTCCTTCATTGATTGTTATTGAGGGAGTATCAGTAATAATAAATTAAAAAAAATTGACGAATATGAAAACTCTGTCTTATATTTAAGAGTAAGATAAATTTCTCAAATATGTCTTATATTAAGGACGAGAATGAATATTATATTTTGATCAACCTTATTATTACTCACTCATATATTTAATATAAAATATATTTACATAATTTAATTAAATTATTTAATATGACGTAGATTTTTTAAAATATCATAGTCTTCTTTAATTATCTTATTCCTTCACCTCTTCCTTTATTGTTGACTGTTGTTTCTTAAAGTATATTTTATATTAAAGATTACAAAGAGCGGATATTCTATTAAAAATAAACTTATTATTATATTATATCATATAGCTCTTAGTAATATGATATTTATATGGGATTATCGGTAATCAAACTAGTCCGTACACAAAGTTTTGAACCGTATAACTTGAACGAGTCAGTATTTGACATTTTGACTGCTGTTTGCCTGCAAGCGACAGCTAATTGTATTCAAACCAAAAAAAAAAACAGCTGGAATTATTTTCGTGCTTTGCACGGGTAGTAGAATACGATAAAAATGGAGTGAGAAAACTGTAACATATTTTAAAGCTCCATTCATAAATAAGTGTTCATAACATAGTCCTTGTTATTGCTTAGCGGTTAATGTGTTCATTAATCCATCTACCACTTTGTTTCCAGAATACTCCCTTCTTTGGATAGGTGGAGTATCATTTTCTTGTATTACTCTAGTTTTAAATATAATCTAATATTAAAATGTGGTCAAACGACTTCGTCTTGTTCTTAGATCGTGAGTAAATCCAACCCTTATTTCTAAAATTTTTATACAAAAAAAAAAAGGTGGTCAGACGACCAATAAACTGATGAATTAGTGTCCTGACTTGTTCAATTAAGAATGATGAATTGGATTTTTTTTTTTCCTTTTCTCATTTAACTTCAAATATCATCGCTTTGAGTTAGAAAAAATAATAGTCCATCATATTTATGCTTTAAGAGCTCTATTTTATTGAATTATATGTGGTTTATATATGAATGCTCTATATACTTATAGATCTATAATTTTTAATTTTTTTATTCAAATATTATTTTAATTATGATTAGTTTGGTTATAAGTTGAACTCATCTTTAACAATTCACTTGTCATTGAATCACTATTTCAACTAGTTTATCAATGACTTGAATTTTCAATCTTTATTATTATTTCTGGTTATAAACATAGGATAAAATTTACAGTATAAATTGCGATTGGTAGGACTGTAGGAGTACCATATTGGGTTAATAATCCAATAACCATATTAGTATTTTATTTTCTGGAAAAAATATCAATATTTTATTTTGCCTGTTGCTATATAATGACCAGTCCCCGTTAATCAATTTTGAAAATCACACTGCTTATGTGAATACCAATGATGAGATATTTATAGGCTTTTTTCCCTATTTGCCACTATTTAAATAAATAATTACCATTTTGCTACTCTTTTCAAAATATTTTTCCATCTGCCACTTTTAGTCGACTAAACCGTGGTTTAGTCGACTAAAAGTCGTGGGTTCTTTTTTTTTTTGGATGACCACGAAATTTAGTCGACTAACCCACTCGGGTTAGTAGACTAAATGTCGTCTGGAGGGTTTTTAAAAAAACCCGCGATATTTAGTCGACTAACTCGAGTAATTTAGTCGACTAAATTTCGGCAGTAGGGTTTTTTAAAAACCCCCAATCGCGGCTGAGAAACCCTAATAGTGTAAAAATCTCCAAAAACCACTCCCCTCTCTGTTTTTCGAACGAAATCGCTGCTGAATCTGTTAGTGGGTTGCCAAGGAAACTTCACTTTTGTGGCATTTGCGTCGTATAGGTATGTGTTCATCTACATTCTGTTATTTGTAACATCCTGAATTTTGAATCTAATATCTTGAACATAAACCTATTTTGGGAAGACTAGTAGGCTCTATTTTTGGAAAGTGATAAATTTGAAATCAGTATTTTGTGGACCCCGTGAATAGTATTTACTATTCACGTATACGTTTTTACTATTTACAAATACGTATTTAAAAAAAATATATATATATATATATATATGTTATTCGCAAATACGTATTTAATACTTGAAATTTGTGAAATATGAATAGTGTTCACTATTCACAAATACGTATTTACTATTTAAAAATACGATATTTACTATTCCTAAATACGTATTTACTATTCATGCGGGACCCACGGCCAAAATAATTCTCCGCAAACTTTCCCGTGAGTGACAAATTTTCTCGTGAACTTTGAAAAAATTTGGCCGCGGGACCCACTTAATATTAATTATAATAATATTATATTATTATTATTTTATTTTATTATTTAAAATATTAAAATATTATTAAAATTCTTTTTAAAAGGTTCACGGGGCTGAGTCACGGGGAGATTGTTTTTATAATTTTGGGAAAATTACGTAAAACGACCCAGAGACGAAAATTACACTTAAAGACCCATTTTCCAACTATAAATAGACCTTCCATTTCATTTCATTCTTCACAACTTCTAAGAGCCTTAGAGAGAGGTAGAGAGAGAGAGAGAGTAGAGAGATATTTGCTTGAGAGTTATAATAGCTGGTTGGTGATTCGGGTATTAGCAAGTAACAGGTAACTCTGAATATTCTTCCTTATACTTGTGAATTATGTATGATTATAAATTTGTTTGTTTACTATTTTGGCAAGAATATTTAGAAAATATTTATGGTTTTAAGATCTGGTGTGGGAACTTTGATTTGCAAATCTGCAGAGGTACTATTTATACATACGTTACTATTCACGTATACCGTATTTACTATTCATTTTACTATTCACGTATACCGTATTTACTATTCATTTTACTATTCACACCGTATTTACTATTCATTTTTACTATTCACGTATACATACCGTATGTACTATTCATTTTACTATTCATGTATATACCGTATTTTACTATTCACAGATACGCATAGTATTTTACTATTCATAAATACGCATATCAATGTATATAATGGTATAATAATGCATTATTTTTGAGTAAATACATTCATCATGGCGGTTGTAATGAGATGGGTGGAGTAAGGAGGGAATTGAATGATAAGAATTGTTTATGCCACCACTCGGTGCACAGTGGATGGTACTTTTCAGGGCCCCATCTTCCATGTTTTCCTCTGGCCGGGATTTCATTGGAGATGTGGGACATGTGACACCTCCTTAGTTGTTATTTTAAAGGAGGGGAGCCATAGTCCAGATTTAAGCTCTATACCTTTGGCCGGGTGTATCTTAAGTTTTGGTGAGCTTGGAACAATTCAGTCAAATGAATGAGTTTTTATTGGACTATGTGTTAGCCTATGGCTCCAGTCAGCGGTATATGGTTGGAAGGTGATATAAGGGAGGGTGCATACTGCATAATGCATTTCTGAACAGTTCAAGAATTTGATATAATGATGAATAATCTGTAAAGACAAGAGAAGAGAACTTTTGAGATATATATGTTTTATTACCTTCTATATTGATGACTATTAGTATAAATTATTTTGTATGAGAAATTATGGAATCTACATATATATTTGAAATCAGCCCATATCTTTTTGTCATATATTATTTGCTCGTGTACGGTAGAAATATTCAGTAGTTACTGAGACGTGGAATCTCATCCCATATTAACATTTTTCAGGTGATTATTCTAGTAGAGAGCAAGGGAAGGCACCTATGGAGTGAGCTCTGGAAGCTCTTTTGTACTCCTATAGTTTATGTTATGTTATTTTATTTGCCATGAACCTAAGACTTCCGTTTTGTATTAAACTCTGAAATATTTTCTGGAATTTACCCTGATTATGTATTACGGGTTTTATTCGAAATGGTAACATTGTAAAAGGATTTGGATATTGTTGAACTCTTTTGAAGGTATTTTCAATATTTTGACCGAGTTTTTGGGTATTAAAATTGTGGTGTTACATTTTTGGTATCAGAGCTAAAGGTTCCATGGCAATTTTGTTTATTTTCTAAAGAGATTTCTTAAAAAAAAAATTTTAAAAGTTCGTGGCAAATTAAATATCATAGCATGAGCACTTCCCTTTGTTAGATTTAGAATTTAATTAGCTATTTTTATTTTTTAGTGTCCTTATAGTATTAATCATAGGAGGAGATAATGGCAAGAACTCGAAGAACTAATTCAACCCCTGCCTCATCCCAAAGAGATCTCTCTCCGCATCAAGATGGTCCCCATCCTCAGGATAACAATGCCCTTTTGGCAGAATTACGAGACGTCATCTTGGAGATGAGGGAGAAAGTGAATAGACACGAGGATGAACTAGCAAAAGGAAGAGGCCAAGGTGGTAAGGAAGGAAAGGAGAAGGCTCTGGAAGTCACACCTTCTGACCATCAATCTAGGGGAGGAAGTTATTCTCGTACTGAAGATGGAGGTAGTAGCGGTTCTCATTCTCAGTATCATCCCTTACCTATTACTGAGGTTTGGGAAAAATTTCGGAAGTTTACTCCACCGATGTTCGAGGGGAAGCTAGATCCGATTGCAGCACTGGAGTGGCTGAAGCGTGTAGAAAAGATTTTCAGAGTTATCGAGATTAGCTCACAACAAAAGGTGATGGTTGCTGAACAATTGTTGCAGAAAGCAGCTGAAGAATGGTGGGAAAGCACCAAAACAAAAGGAAATGCTGAGATGACGTGGGAAGAGTTTAAGGAAAAGTTCGAAAATTATTACTTTTCCCCTTCAATCAGAATAGAGAAAGAAACTGAATTCCTCACATTCAGGCAAGGGGAATTACATGAAGACGAATTTATTACTCGCTTTTTAGAGTTGTCTAAATTCTGCGGATATTCACAGAACAACTCTAAATGGTTGAGTGCTCGATTGGTTGAAAAAGCTAGACCAGACCTAAAAACAGCTCTATCACCGTTCCTTGATGAAACAAGGGATTTTGAAGAAATATGCGACAAACTGCGCACGATAGCAAGGAACAAACGAGAAGAGGAAGCTGAGAAGATGAAGGGTTTTCAGGCCAGATCTACACACCTCATGAGACCAACGGGAGGAGTTACTAAGAAGCAGAGTCACAACTTCAGTAATGTGAATACGCGGTTTAGCCAACCATCCAGAAATCACTTTGGTGGACCATCGAGGAGTTATTTTACTGGACCCCAAAGAAGTCATTTCAGCAGACCACCGAGGAGTCAATTCAAAGGACCTCAAAGGAGTCACTTCAGTGGAGGCCAGAGTTCATATAGGGGATCCACAGCTCCTGCTGCAAGCACCGCCAACAATCAGATGTGTGCCAAGTGTGGAAGAATACACCAAGGACCATGTGTGACGTGTTTCAACTGTGGAAAGCCAGGACACATTTCCAGATTTTGTGAGGAGGAGCCTCGAGGGGCCAAGGATGCTAGAACTGCAGTGCCAGGAAAAGTGTTTGCACTATCACATCAGGAGGCAAGTGCTTCACCAAATCTGATTAAAGGTATCCTCAAACTCCAAGGTCTTGAAGTAGAAGCCTTATTTGATTCTGGTGCCACACACTCTTTTATATCATACGACTGTGTGCCTCGATTGAATTTAAGAGTGAGTGAATTGCCTTATTATATGATTATTTCTACACCGGCGGGAGCTTCAGTAAAAACTTCTAGGGCTTGCTTAAATTGTACGATTGAGATTGATAATAGGATCTCAAATATAGACCTTGTTTGTTTACCCACGAAGGGTATCGATGTAATAATAGGAATGGATTGGTTGTCAGCTAATGACATCATCCTTGACTGCAAGAGGAAGACTATCTCTCTTGCGGATGACTCTATGAGTCATAGTAGACCACAATTGTTGTCTATAGTACAAGATGAAAAGCCTGTTCATCATGGTTGTCTTGCGTACATGGTGTTTTTCTCCATTCAAACAGAAGTGGAGGAAGGGATAGAGAACATTGAAGTGGTGAAAGAATTTCCGGAAGTATTTCCGAAAGAAATGACAGGTTTACCCCCGGAGAGAGAAGTAGAATTTTCTATTGATCTCGTACCTGGAACGGAACCTATATCTAAAGCTCCTTACCGAATGTCTCCATCGGAACTAGCAGAATTGAAGAAGCAGATCGAAGAATTGTTAGAAAAGGGTTTTATCAGACCCAGTGTATCTCCTTGGGGATTGCCCGTACTCTTTGTGAAGAAGAAAGATGGGAGCCTGAGACTATGCATTGACTATCGCCAGTTGAATAAAGTGACTATAAAGAATAAATATCCTTTACCCAGGATCGACGATCTACTTGATCAGTTGAAGGGAGCATCCATATTCTCCAAGATCGACCTCAGATCAGGTTATCACCAACTGAGAGTCAAAGCTGAAGATGTCTCAAAAACTGCATTCAGAACTAGATATGGCCATTATGAATTTCTTGTTATGCCATTTGGGCTAACAAATGCTCCAGCAGTATTCATGGATTACATGAATAGAATTTTCCGACCATATCTAGATAAATTTGTAGTGGTTTTCATTGACGACATCCTTATCTACTCTAAGGATGAAGAAGAGCATAAAGAGCACCTTAGAATCGTGCTACAAGTGTTGAAGGAGCACAAGCTCTATGCGAAACTGTCTAAGTGCGAATTTTGGTTGAAGGAAGTAAAATTCCTAGGCCATGTCGTATCGGCTGAAGGTGTTGCAGTGGACCATACTAAAGTTGAAGCAGTTCTCCAATGGGAACGACCAAAGTCCGTGACTGAGATCAGGAGTTTTCTAGGACTAGCTGGCTATTATAGGAGATTTATCAAGGGCTTTTCGCAGATAGCTATGCCCTTGACAAAGTTAACTAGGAAGGGTCAACCATATGTATGGGACGAAAAGTGTGAAGCAGCTTTTCAAAATTTGAAGACTAAGTTGACTACGGCACCAGTACTTATAATTCCAGATCCTGCTCAGACCTTTACTTTGTACACAGATGCTTCCAAGAAAGGTCTTGGGTGTGTATTAATGCAAAATGGTAGGGTAGTAGCTTATGCTTCTCGACAGTTAAGGCCACATGAAGGGAATTATCCTACTCACGACTTAGAACTGGCAGCAGTAGTGTTTGCTCTGAAGATTTGGAGGCACCACCTCTACGGTTCAAAGTTCGAGGTTTATAGTGACCACAAAAGTCTAAAGTACCTGTTCGACCAAAAGGAGCTCAACATGCGACAGAGGAGATGGATGGAGTTTATCAAGGACTACGACTTCGAATTGAAGTATCATCCAGGAAAGGCGAACGTTGTAGCAGATGCCTTAAGTAGAAAGACAATCCATGTAGCCCAGATGATGATCAGAGAACATAAATTGCTCGAGGAGATACCAAGTACATCTATTGATGTAATGTCAGGTTTGGTCGCTACCATGGAAGCATTAACTATTGAAAGCACAATTTGGAAAGAGATTAAATTCGCTCAGCTCGAAGATGAGTATCTATTAAACGTGAGGGAAGATATTGAAGAAGGAAAAGAATCGAAATTTGGGATCGATAGAGATGGGATATTAAGGTATAAAGGAAAAGTGTGCATACCTAATGATGGAGAAATAAAAAAGCTCATACTAGAGGAGGCACATCGGAGTAAATACACTATCCATCCCGGAGCAACCAAGATGTATCATGATCTCAAGCGGAATTGGTGGTGGCGGGGCATGAAGAAAGATGTGACTGACTTTGTCACTTGTTGTTTGACTTGTCAGAAAGTTAAGATCGAACATCGGAAACCTCCTGGATTATTAAAGAATTTGGATATCCCAGAGTGGAAATGGGACAGCATCTCTATGGATTTCATCATGGGGCTTCCTCTAACGACATCCGGACATAATGCCATTTGGGTAATTGTCGATAGGTTAACTAAGTCAGCTCATTTTCTAGCAATTGCAGCAGAATACTCATTGAAGAGACTAGCAAAGATCTACATGAAGGAGATTGTCAGATTGCATGGGATACCGAATAGCTTCGTATCTGATCGTGATCCACGATTCACTTCACGATTTTGGAAAGCATTGCAGAATGCTATGGGAACTCGGATGAGTTATAGTACCGCTTATCATCCTCAAACTGACGGGCAGACTGAGAGGACTATTCAAACTCTGGAAGACATGTTGCGGGCTTGTGCAATCGAACTAAAAGGAAGTTGGGACGATCATCTTCATCTTGCGGAGTTTGCATATAACAATAGTTATCACTCCAGCATTGAGATGGCACCTTATGAGGCTTTGTATGGAAGAAAATGTAGATCTCCTATTTGCTGGACGGAATTGAATGAGCGAATTTTAATAGGTCCAGAACTTGTGGATGAGACGACTCAAAAGATTAAGGTGATTCAACAGAAACTTCTCACTGCTCAGAGTCGACAGAAGAGTTATGCTGACAAGAGAAGACGACCGTTGGAGTTCATGGTGGGCGAACATGTATTCTTAAGAGTCACACCAATGACTGGCATTGGTAGAGCAATACGAGCAAAGAAGCTTTCGCCTCGTTTTATGGGTCCTTATGAGATTTTGGAGAAAGTTGGACCGGTAGCTTACAGAATTGCATTACCTCCACAGCTTGCGAACCTTCACGATGTCTTTCATGTATCGCAACTGAAGAAATACCAACCGGATCCTTCCCACATTATAGAAGTAGAAGAGGTAGAACTCAAGGATAACATGACGTATAAAGCCGAGCCGGAGCGGATTGTTGATGCAAGGGACAAGAGATTAAGAAACAAGACCATTAGACTTGTAAAGGTCGAGTGGAAAGGAATGGCTCCCGGAGATGCTACTTGGGAAACGGAGGAGAGCATGCGACAAACCTATCCTCATTTATTTAAATAGGTTAGAATTCTTATTATAGCGAAATTTTGAGGACAAAATTTTCTTTTAGGAGGGGAGAAATGTAACATCCTGAATTTTGAATCTAATATCTTGAACATAAACCTATTTTGGGAAGACTAGTAGGCTCTATTTTTGGAAAGTGATAAATTTGAAATCAGTATTTTGTGGACCCCGTGAATAGTATTTACTATTCACGTATACGTTTTTACTATTTACAAATACGTATTTAAAAAAAAATATATATATATATATATATATGTTATTCGCAAATACGTATTTAATACTTGAAATTTGTGAAATATGAATAGTGTTCACTATTCACAAATACGTATTTACTATTTAAAAATACGGTATTTACTATTCCTAAATACGTATTTACTATTCATGCGGGACCCACGGCCAAAATAATTCTCTGCAAACTTTCCCGTGAGTGACAAACTTTCTCGTGAACTTTGAAAAAATTTGGCCGCGGGACCCACTTAATATTAATTATAATAATATTATATTATTATTATTTTATTTTATTATTTAAAATATTAAAATATTATTAAAATTCTTTTTAAAAGGTTCACGGGGCTGAGTCACGGGGAGATTTTTTTTATAATTTTGGGAAAATTACGTAAAACGACCCAGAGACGAAAATTACACTTAAAGACCCATTTTCCAACTATAAATAGACCTTCCATTTCATTTCATTCTTCACAACTTCTAAGAGCCTTAGAGAGAGGTAGAGAGAGAGAGAGAGAGTAGAGAGATATTTGCTTGAGAGTTATAATAGCTGGTTGGTGATTCGGGTATTAGCAAGTAACAGGTAACTCTGAATATTCTTCCTTATACTTGTGAATTATGTATGATTATAAATTTGTTTGTTTACTATTTTGGCAAGAATATTTAGAAAATATTTATGGTTTTAAGATCTGGTGTGGGAACTTTGATTTGCAAATCTGCAGAGGTACTATTTATACATACGTTACTATTCACGTATACCGTATTTACTATTCATTTTACTATTCACGTATACCGTATTTACTATTCATTTTACTATTCACACCGTATTTACTATTCATTTTTACTATTCACGTATACATACCGTATGTACTATTCATTTTACTATTCATGTATATACCGTATTTTACTATTCACAGATACGCATAGTATTTTACTATTCATAAATACGCATATCAATGTATATAATGGTATAATAATGCATTATTTTTGAGTAAATACATTCATCATGGCGGTTGTAATGAGATGGGTGGAGTAAGGAGGGAATTGAATGATAAGAATTGTTTATGCCACCACTCGGTGCACAGTGGATGGTACTTTTCAGGGCCCCATCTTCCATGTTTTCCTCTGGCCGGGATTTCATTGGAGATGTGGGACATGTGACACCTCCTTAGTTGTTATTTTAAAGGAGGGGAGCCATAGTCCAGATTTAAGCTCTATACCTTTGGCCGGGTGTATCTTAAGTTTTGGTGAGCTTGGAACAATTCAGTCAAATGAATGAGTTTCTATTGGACTATGTGTTAGCCTATGGCTCCAGTCAGCGGTATATGGTTGGAAGGTGATATAAGGGAGGGTGCATACTGCATAATGCATTTCTGAACAGTTCAAGAATTTGATATAATGATGAATAATCTGTAAAGACAAGAGAAGAGAACTTTTGAGATATATATGTTTTATTACCTTCTATATTGATGACTATTAGTATAAATTATTTTGTATGAGAAATTATGGAATCTACATATATATTTGAAATCAGCCCATATCTTTTTGTCATATATTATTTGCTCGTGTACGGTAGAAATATTCAGTAGTTACTGAGACGTGGAATCTCATCCCATATTAACATTTTTCAGGTGATTATTCTAGTAGAGAGCAAGGGAAGGCACCTATGGAGTGAGCTCTGGAAGCTCTTTTGTACTCCTATAGTTTATGTTATGTTATTTTATTTGCCATGAACCTAAGACTTCCGTTTTGTATTAAACTCTGAAATATTTTCTGGAATTTACCCTGATTATGTATTACGGGTTTTATTCGAAATGGTAACATTGTAAAAGGATTTGGATATTGTTGAACTCTTTTGAAGGTATTTTCAATATTTTGACCGAGTTTTTGGGTATTAAAATTGTGGTGTTACATTATTTCCACGGTAGTTTTTGCTGAAACGCCAAATCATTTGCTTGTTACCGTTTTGTGCTTGCTTTGGCTGGTTTATTGGCTGGTTTGTTGGGTTTTTGTGGTTGATTTGGTGTTTCTATATGATAAGAGACAGAGTATGATGCAAATGTGGGTTTAAAAAACTCCCCTGTCGCCATTTAGTCGACTAAACCACCTGGTTTAGTCGACTAAATCAGTGAGTCAGACAACAGAAGCAACTCCCCGAGATTTAGTCGACTAAACCAGGTGGTTTAGTCGACTAAATGGCTCACAGTGGGATAAAATTGTGGTTTCTTGTTATGATTTGTTATTTAAACTGCCTCAGACCCATTGTCTTCTAAAGATCATGTTGTGTTTTACTTGTAGGTCTTTATTGTCATCATGCGTCGTAGAGAAGGTCCGTCAAACACCGGCGGTGATAGTGGGAGACAGATTAAGCACCAAGCGACCCGCGGGGTATCATCCTCTAGGACACAACAGGCATGGGAGTCTGAGCCTGTTGTTGACCTCCCTTTTGGTTATCTGTTTGACAATAATGTAGCAGAGCATACACGATTCGTGGCAAATTTTGCTACCAGACCGATTATCAAGCCAAAGTCATTAGACATGGCATTCTTCGCCGAGGAAGGATTTCATATAGTGCCCATTTTGGGGAATTCCCACTTGACAGTGTTAGCGGAGATGAGTTGTGCTTACTCAGAAGTTATGGTGAGAGCTTTCTACCATAACCTAAGCTACATAACAAAGGGAACAAATATATGTCCAAGAAGTAATTAAAATGTGAACATTTTTACCTAATTTCATAACTGTTTTCTTCAAAGCTATATCCCTAAATCTAGTATTAAAATTGCTCCCGACATGACGTAGGCAATACATATGATAGGCATATGGAGGCTGCCAATTCCGGTGATCTTTAACCGCCCTTATGATACTGGCATGACGGTCAGATATCAAACAAATGCCTGCCCTTTGCATCACATGATCACGTAGGAGACACAAAAACCACCACCAATCATCATACTTCTCACCGGGAGGAACAACAGCAAAGGCAATGGGCAGGATCTTCCCATCCCCATCCTGTGAAGTCGCAATCAACAAAGTACCTTTGTATTTTCCGTACAGGTGGGTGCCATCAATTTGAAGTATGGGCTTACAGTATTTGAAGGCTTCTATGGTTTGGTGAAATGTCCAAAAAACCCTGCGAAAGACGCGTTTGTCGCTATAAAAACGATGTTCGTCGAAACATTCATCAGTATCAAGCCTGAAAACAGAGCCTACATTACACTGCGTCATGTATGTCAGCCAATTGGGCAAGAATGCAAATGATTCCTCCCAATCACCATATAACTTCACAATCGCCTTCATTTTTGCCTTCCAAGCCTTCTTGTATGCTATATTATATCCATACAGACGCTTTATCCTCTCTTGTATCAGCACTGGTTTTAAAGCTGGATCTTCTCTTAACATATCTGGTGAAGACAAAACAAGTTCTAAATGATCTTCTCTTAATGGCTGAAACAAAAAAAATAAAGATCACCTACTGATAATGGCTGCACATATAACATCTGAATCCAATTGCTTATGATCTCGGGTAAGACTCTGGTTCAAGCAGGTGTGATCGTTACCCTACTTACGGACCACCCAACTATTTCCATTATGTTGGACAATTGCCCTCATATTCCAGGGACAATCGTTAACATGATTTTGACACCTCATCAACAACCTACGCTCATCGCTTTTATAAACTTTGGCTGTACGATGAGACTTCATGCAATGCAACTTCACGGCATGCTGTAGTTCAGACTTAGAAGGAAACTGTTGATCCAAATATAATGGATCACCTAACCGCCAGCCATCTTGCTTGTCATCATCACCATACAACGTGTCCATGTCATCGTCACAGAGCGCCCAATTAATTGAGGAATAGTGAGGGCTTTCGTTCCAAAATGGGTCACTCTCAGGCCCTGCATCAGGAAATATGATTTTTGCCTCAAAAACAATATATACATATTACAAATACAACTACCCAACTAAAGTTTACTAACTTACCACTACTAACTGGGTCAACACGAAGCGGTGGCATTGTTACGGTCCTCGAGTTTACTGGGTCCATGTGAGCATCAAAATCACCCTCTTCATCAGTATCTGAGGTGTCACCTAGTGGAATAAACCTCTCAAAATCGTCTTCGTCATCGCTGTGCATATTCTCATCTTCCTCATCTTCAACTTCATCTGTCAATGTTACCTGACTTAAGACTTGTGGAGGTGCAGATACACCGACAGGTCTATGTTCTTGACCATAATACTGTGCAGATCTTGTATGCATGGGTATAGACGATGATTCACCAGATTCAATGTAATACCCCAAAATTCATATTCATCATAAATATTATATTTTGATAAATAATACCTATTCAAAATCGGTGAATATATGGTCTCAAAATTGAGTAACATATTTATGTTAATTTAGGGAATTTTCTCTAAGAACTAAGGTAATCAAAAACCAAATTGTCGAATTTTATTTTGGGATCATAAAATACCCAAAAATTACCATATTAAAGCATAAAATGAACAAAAAGAAAGGAAGAAGGTAGGGGGCGATTTTTGGTTGACTTGGAGAACAAGTTAGGAAAACTTGGAAAGCAAGTCAGGAAAACTTGGAGAGCAAGTCAGGAAAACTTGGAGAGCAAGTTACTTGGGGAGCAAGTTACTTGGGGAGCAATTTACTTGGGGAGCAAGTTACTTGGCGGACGAGGTTACTTGGCGGACAAGTTACTGGGCGGACGAGGTTACTTGGCGGACAAGTTACTGGACGGACAAGGTTACTTGGCGGACAAGTTACTGGGCGGACGAGGTTACTTGGCGGACAAGTTACTAGGCGGACAAGTTACTCTTGGAGACGGAGTTGTGAAACTTGGTGAACAAGCTGGAAGACTCAGGAGGCAACTTGTTGAGCAAGGTGCAGAAGAGAGAAAACCGAAAATTGAGTGTGAAAAGGGTTGTGGGTTTTTCAAAAATAATATCATGATATTTTGTAAACAAAGGGCAGGTAAGAAAAGTGAGAACTAGTGGAAAATAAATCATAACTTGAAATCCTTGAACTAAGTAGAAAACAACTGGACATATTATGAATTAGTGAATTTTTGTCCCGAAGTTGGTGTCACCCGAAGTAATTTCCGTAACCGACAGCGTTCGGCTTAGAATCTTCGGCAGGTTACGAAATACCCTTAATGGGATCAAAAATTCAGTTAACTCAGATATTTCCAAAGAGGAAGAATAGAACTTCAAGGCTGTGTTCCCGGATCTTTGAGATTTTGCAAAATTACGCGACCAGAACACCGAATAGGGAACTTTATAGGTAAAAACTCATAAAGTGAATGAGTGACATCACCTGGATGACATCATCTTGATGACATAAGGGGACACTTGTGTGGTAGAGAGAAGGGGACACTTGTGTGGTAGAGAGAAGGCCACATCTTCATCATCTTAGCCCTTGATACAAAAGTTGATCCAAGGGTTGAGATCCATGGAAATTCCCTATAAATAGGCAACCCCTCTTCACTTCATTCTTCACAAATTCCTAGAGCCACTTAGAGAGAGGTTTTAGAGAGAAGGAGGAGTCTGGAGAAAATAGCAAGTTCCGGGTAAGTTCTTCGGTCTCTAGTCTTTAGTTTTCGTAGTTGTTTCGATAGTTATAGTAGAAATGCTAGATTAATCTTTAATCTTCCAAGTTAGTTTAGAAATCATGTTTTAGGAATAAATATGATATTTATTTCAAAAATATATTGGAGATGGAGATATGTCAAAATTTTGGAAGATTAGAGTCAAAATAGCGAAGCTCTGGCAAAATTTCGCCAGTTAGTCAAACTAGGGGCAAAAAGGTAATTTGTACCTAAAATGCCTGTTATGATGTGGATCACTGATAAATGTGATATTATCCCTATAGGATATCTGTAATCACGTACCGCTGTCGAACCGCTGTCAAAAGTACCATTTCCCGTCAACGAAGGTACGTTCGCGTACTGTAACACTAACTCTGATGCTTATAATATGCTTTATGTGGTAGATAACTTTACATCTGCTGTGTGCTTATGAGATACATCTGCTGTGTGCTGGGATACATCTGCTGTGTGCTGTTGGGATACATCTGCTGTGTGCTTATGTACTGTTGGAATACATCTGCTGTGTGCTTATGTACTGTTGGGATACATCTGCTGTGTGCTCATGTATGGATTATTGCTGTAACGCCGTGAATATCTGTCATATACTGTCATATATAAGCATGAGGTTAACCGTTACCTGAGGTTCAATGGCCATTGAACCTCAGCTCTTAACATAGCGTCAGGCTCAGGAGAACCGAGGACCAAGGAGAAAGGCAAGCAGGCCGCATAGAGACTCGACCGAAGGCCTTTTCTGTTTATATAGTCACACTGACATTAGACGTCTGAAATCAATGCACTCTTACTGTAATCAGCCAGACTTACGGCATTTTGAATGTAAATATCAGTTACTCAATCGCTCCGAAGCTCTACTCTGATATATACTGTTTTTGAAATTGGGATGTTACATTCAAGCTCAACATATATCTCAATAAAATTTTGTACTCTCCGATTATCAAATGCATCTATGACACACTCTATGTCTTCATCATCACATATATCGTTCCTAATGTAGTATACACTTTCCTTACCCACTAGAGTCTCCACTTTGGCAATTACCCGATGAATGCATTGGCTGCCATGTAGCCCCAATTTTTGGTGAATTCTTTCATTCAACTCGTTGTACGTAGTTTCCCATTTAATTTTCATCATTTTCGTTTCTCCTTCAAATTGAACACCTTTAGGACCTTCAAAATGCCTCCCACTATGGTAGATCACAATAACTAGCATGTTTGAACTTGAACTCATCCTTCAAATATCAATTTGTCAGCTGCAAAAGGGAGCGTTTCAACTAACAAACGAAAAAGAAAAGTCGAACAAAATGAAACTACAACGATTACACAACAATAATACCTTGAACAAAGTGGAATGAGCTTAAACTTTGATGGGTCGCACTAAAACTGAGAAAATACAGAGCATTGGGGGTGGGGAAGGGTTGCTATAGGATAAGACCTCCATTATGACGCAAATGGGGTTTTAAAAAACCCTCCAGCCGACATTTAGTCTTAGTCGACTAAATGAGCGGTCATCCAAAAAAAAAAAAAGGAAACCACGACTTTTAGTCGACTAAACCACGGTTTAGTCGACTAAAAGTGACAGATAGAGAAATATTTTGAAAAGAGTGGCAAAATGGTAATTATTTATTTAAAAAGTGGAAAATAGGGAAAAAACCGATATTTATATATAACACTATATCTGATCTGACAGTAATGATTTTTTAATCCACTGGAACAAATTAATGAAAACTCAATCAAGATGTGATGACATGATATGTTGAAGGAATGATAATCTGCCTTGCTGGCTAGCACTATGTGCATAACTAATAAAGCAACCTATTAAAAAGTAAAATCAAGTACTAGTATTAAATATTTAAAAAGTATATGAAATAAATAGTAAAACAGATTATAAGTATAAAAAAATGGGTTGAGTTTCTCTTATTATCATTTTTTTAATTATCCATCATTATCTTTAAATTATATTCATCCAATTAATCATAATACCACTTTCACCTTTTTCTCATTTTCCCAATCAATAGCTGATGTGCTAATGAGAGAAAATGAAAAAAATAATGAGGAGAGAATCCTCTTCTAAATAAAACATCCATGACAATATTTTTTAAAAAAAAATGATGGCCCCCCTTAAATCAGAAATAGCGATGGAGAAAGATGAATGCTAAAGTGCACCATATTAGTTACCAATGTCCATGAGACTTTTTTTTTTTTTTTTAGGTAAAAAGTGTTGGTGGGATTCGACATCAGTCCCCCACTAAGGCCAGGGAACGGCCCCGGGCTCTTTGAGCACTTAATGGGGACTTAAGAGATTGCCTACCAAAGGAGTCCCAGCGACAGCAGTGGGGATTGAACACACATCCCTTTGGGACTTGAATAAATCCCTTACCATCTATGCCAACTTTGTTTGGCGTCCATGAGACTATTTTTAATGTCCGATTTTATTTTTTAAAATCAAAATTTGAAAGGATAAATCTGCCCTTTTTTAACGTCAGTGTAAAAGTATGACCGTATAAATCATAGAGATGCATGTCTTTTTTTTCCTAATAACAAAATTTTAGAAAAGGGGTTGGGCTCGATCCAATGGTAAGACAAAATCTCCTTTTTTCCTTGATAATATTAATGTTGGGTAGGGTAAGCCGTTTATTACCCTCGTGCGTTTACCTAGGCACCTAAGAGCCAGAATGTCTCCCCCAACACTTTGACCAACTCTAAGATTGAACTTCCTCCTTTTAGTGAAACTGTCCAACCCCTTTGTCAGTTAGGGATGCATGTCTATGTGGACGTATCCAGTCTAGCAAAAAAATAAAAAATAAAAAATGAAGTGGATAAAATTGGACTATACATAATGTTAGGCCCAAAATCATAAATAGGCCTATTTTGAATTTTAAGGTAAGCCCAATCAACATATTGGGGTCTTTAGGCTCAAAATAATTGACATGAGAGCACATCAAAGTAGCACACGGCAACCAAAAAAGTAGCACACGCTTTAGCAAAAAGGGGTCGACAGGCTCCTCTTTGTTGAATGTGTATCTGTCTGATCTTTAAACCTTCGCTGACTAAGATCGTATGAGATTTAATTCCTCGTTTTTTAAATTTTCAGGTGACAGCCTTCCTTCTTTTGTGCCAAAAAAAAAAAAAGTTAACATGAGTTTGTTAGCAAGAAAAGTTGATTTAATTGGTAAGAACTTGGCCGACAATGTCTTGATTTAAATCCCAATGATAATATTAAAATTATTTGTTGGTGGGCAATATGTAATTGCTAGTTAAGTTTAGATAGGTGTCTTGATTCTGATAAATCCTAAAGATCCCACTCGTCTAAACATCTATCAACACGAGGGGAAAAATTAACATGAGCATGTTTGGTGCACCTTGTACTCTAAAAAATTTAGTATTGGACACAATAGCTTTTGATCTACTTGATATCTTATATGAATCTCTGTCATTAATATAAAATCTAATTATAAGTAACACAATAGTTGTATAAGCTTTTGGAAAAACGAAAACCATAGTTTTTCTTTTTTGGCCAAAACCATAGTTTAAAGAAGCTAGCATTTCTCACTTTTTAATATGTAGGCTCCACCAACTTCTCTCCCCCGTGCCAATGTGAGATGGTATAGATGGTAGGATCCAGGACTAGGCCCTTGAGTCGTGGGTTCGATCCCCTCTGCCGTCGCTGGGACTCCTTTGATAGGCGATCTCGTAAGTCCCCAGTAAGTACTCATAGACTCCTTTAGTAGGCGATCTCGTAAGTCCCCAGTAAGTACTCATAGAGCCCAGGGCCGTGCCCTGGCCTTGGTGGGGGACTGATGCCAAACCCATCCAAAACTTTTTTTTAGCAAAAAAAAAAAAAAAAACTTCTCTCCCCGTCCTCCTTTTTTCTCTTTCTTCTTTCTTCTCTTGTACTGTTTCTTTTTCCTTTTTCTTTTCCCTAAATCTTTGTTCTTATTTTCTCATATGTGGGGGGGGTTTTTTTTTTCACTGTTCTATTCAGAAAAACAACTATGTCAAAATCTTTTACCCCTTCTGTTTTTAAATATAAGCTAATTTTTTTAAAAAAAGATTAAGAAAATTATTTAAATTACTTTAGAGTATTTATATTTTAATTTTCTCCTTAAACTAATTAGTTTGACTGATAAATAGATATATAATTTAATTATACGCAACATATCATATAATTAAATTTCTTATTTAGTTTCCTTAATCTTTTAAAAAAGAGTTAACTCTATCTTAAATTTAGGATCAGAGCGAGTACTTATTCAATCTAAAATATAATATTATTTTGGATAATTATTGTTTGTAAATGATTTTAGTATATACAATTAATACATATATGTTTGAGTTATTTTTTTTATCATGTTACATAGTTGTCTAACGTAATAATTTTAATTTTGTAGAAAAATTTATTTAATTTTTAGCATTTATTTTGAAATTTAATGTTAAAAATATTTGAAAATAAAATCTTATCTTTAGATGTAATTATCACAAAAGCTAATGTCCTTTTTGATAATTTAAGCATGATTTTTTTTTTTAATAATAATATCAAAACATTATCATTTTATCAAAATCTCTTTTTTTTTTCCAAAAAATCTAGACAGCTCAGAATCTATTATGAAAAAATATTTTTACCATTGTTCTTTAAAAATATTCTCCAAAAGTTAATCCAAATACTTTCAATGCATACACTATCAACCGAGAACCACTCTGTGTGACCCTTTAGATTAACTGTGCATTACCTTCTCCCAACGCATACACTGTATCACTTGCTTGTAAACAGTGTTTGAGCTCTATGATCATCTTCCAAATTCATATATCCCGAATCTTCCAAGCTTTCTGATCAACGATTTAGTTGCCCAATAATTCCTCACCGTGACACCATTTTATATATAATCTTGGATTGGGTTTAGTTGAAAGATGATGGGGCTATATTAGATTATGCATTCAAGGGAGACATAATAGCGTAAACCAGCAGGTAAGGACTGAGTAAACAATGTGTGATTCAGAGCTATTAGACGCCCTCATTATATATATATATATATGATCAAATCTGCTACTTGAATGTATCTGAAGGCCAATTTGGTTTTCCTTTTTAAGACTTTAGTTTCTTTGATTGATCCCTGAAGCATCTCTGTTAACATATAGCATATCAATTTACTGTTTGCTTTGCTTTCTATATTCATATTATTTTTCTTCTCACTATCCATTTGGTAGGCCATGATCCTGATGAGCCCTTCTCTGATATGATGGGGATTCAGCTGATAATTAAATACAATGATTAGAGATTATTTTATGATATATAGGCTTACTTCCTTGACTTGTTTTGAAGAAGCTACTGTTAAAGTCAAACATAAATAGAATTGAGTTCCTGGTTTGGAAATTAATTGGAATCCAACTATAGTAACTCCTTTTGAAAAAGTTGAGATATGGTTGATTATATGTGTGTATTATGGGAAAATCATTTATCAAAGTGTAGGGTCCTTGATTTATCACGGGCAAACATCAGACCTTTCAACTTTATTTTTTTTTAGCTCAAAAGACCTTTCAGCTTTATTGCGTGATCTTTAACAATGGTGAGTAGTACTTTGCTTGACAATGTTTTGATTCTCTGTGCGCAAGTTTTATGTTCAGTCATAAATGTTCTGATTTGAAGACTGCCCATTGCAACCATATCATTATTTTAGTTCCGTGAGCCTGAAAAATTGGGAATCGATTGGTTCTGTTTAGCATCAATTAATTAGATGCTTGGACAAGGAAGTTGGTGTAGTTATTAGATCTTTGGCTCTTTTCTACCATGTTATCTCAATAAAGCAGTACAAGTAGAATTTTTGTTTAACTTCATATAACTGTGCCTTCTAAAAATTTCCTCCACATAAAAAATGTTCATTGAATTATCTTTTTGCTTTATTAGAAAAATACAGGCCTTACGAGGCCTGTATACAAGCCAGGCTCAGGCTTAAAAAAAAAAGCCTGTAACAGGCCACATACCAAGCTCAGGCCATCTTGTTGTAAAACTGGCCTGACCTGTTAAGGGTGTGGCTTGGCCTATTTCTACCCCTACTGACTGCACATTTTTAAAAGTTTTTTTGTATTTAAGATCTACTTAGAAGTTATTTAAGTTGAGCGCTTCTAAAGTAAAAATTTGTCGGTCAAATTGCTCTTTAGCTCTTAAACCTTAGGTGACAAAGATTGTATGAGATTGAATTCCTATTTAGATTAGTTAGTTTTTAAATTTTTAGGCTACAATCTTCCTTCTCTTGAGCCAAAAAAAGTTAAGACGAGTGTGTTAGCAATAAAAGTTGATTTAATTGGTAAGAACTTAACCAACAACCTATAAGGTCTTGGTTTAAGTCCTAATGATAATGTTAAAATTATTGTTGGTAGGCAATATGCAAGCACTAGTTGAGCTTAGATATGTTGCCCTGATTCTGATGAATCTCCCAAAGATCCAACTCATTTAAATTTCTATCAAAATGGGGTAAAAAATTAACACAAGCATGTTTGGTGCTCCTTGTACTCTAGAAAATTTAGTATTGGACACTGTACTTTTTGATCTCTTGATATCTTATACTAACCCTTGTCATTAATACAAATTAAAATCTAATTATAAGTAGCACAATAGATGTATAAGTTTTTGGAAAAACCAAAAGATAAATTCTACCTTGATTAACCCATACCCCCTTGGTGGGATCGATGGAGGAGTTTTTTTCTTCTTTGTATCAGAGCAATTAGGAGCTGTTTGATTTTGTTTTTAAAAACAATAAAACCTGTTTGGTAAAATGCTTTCAAAAAATTGTTTTAAAAACAAAAGCAGTTTTTGGTTGTTTTTTTTCCGGTTTTTTTATCCTATTTTTATTTTTTGTGGTCGCATTTATCTATTATTAACACTACACTACTAGTGATGACTACTGTCACATCACCAGTGGCGACTGCACCGTCACATCACATCAAAAACAGATTTGTCAAAACAACTATCCAAATATATTTTTTTGTTTTTTATTTTTAAAACTTGGTTTTAAAAACTGTTTTATAAAATTGTTTCAGAGAACAAGAAAACAAAGATAAGAATCAAACAAGCCCTTTTCATCTTAGATAGGAGCTTTTACAATATTAATGCATTTGACTTTCATGAGGGAAAAAAAACGTCATTACACAAAAGCTCAATTACATAACAGTAATCCTAAAGATTTTATAAGAATTGCAGCTAAGGACCGCCGTGATTTTGGTTGAATATTTAGAAAAAAATTGGTCGGAAAGTAATATATCAACCGAGAACCACATCTTTGTGACCCTTTAGATTAACTATGCATTACCTTCTCCCTATGAATACACTGTATCACTTGCTTGTAAACAGCATTTGAGCTCTATAATCATCTTCCAAATTCATGTGTCTATCCTGTTATTATGTCCCGAATCTTCCAAGCTTTCTGATCAACGATTTAGTTGCCCAATAATTCCTCACCAGATCTCTTAGTTTATATATATATATATATAGGGATAGGATATTGTCACTACCAATTTTGGTTACTACCAGTCTACCACTTTTTTTTAACTTTTAGATCAAAATTTCAATAGGAGAGAGAAATGATAAAGGTGGATGAGATTCTAATCTAACGGTGAAAAAGTAGTAGTGACTTGGTAGTAACAATATCATATCCCCCCCCCACACACATATATATATATTGATTTATCTTATCAAATCTCCTACTTAAATGTCTCCGAAGGCTAATTTGGTTTTCCTTTTTAAGATTTTAGTTTCTTTAATTAATCCGTGAAGCATTTCTGTCAACATATAGTACATCAATTTACTGTTTGCTTTGCTTTCTTTACATGTTATTGTTTATGTCCGTTTGGTAGGCCATGATCCTGATGAGCCCTTCTCTGATATGATGGATTTAGCTTATAATTAAGTACAATAATTAGAGATTATTTTATGATATACACCTTTTGGAGAAGCTACTGTTAAAGTCAAACATACATACAAACATAAATAGAATTGAGTTTCTGGTTTGGAAATTAATTGAAATCCAACTACAGTAACTCCTTTTGAAAAAGTTCAGATGTGATTGATTATATGTGTGTATTCTAGGAAAATCGCTTCTCAGAGTGTAGGGTCCTTGATTTATCACAAGCAAAAACCAGACCTTTCAACTTTATTTCTTTTGCTCATGAAAAGACCTTTCAACTTTATTGCGTGATCTTTAACTTGGATTAGTTTGACTAATTAGTTAGCTAGGTTCGCTACCTTTACACACCAAATAGCATTCTCAGGACCCGTTTGTTACGCAGAAAGTAGGCGGAAGGAAAGGGAAGATTACATATCTTCCATCACAAAACGTGTTTGGTAGCTGTATTTTCTCGGAAACCATCTTCCTGCAACGCTTGATCTTCCCCTAAACGTAAGAACCTTCATTCCATCCGAAAATGGAGGGAAAGTTCAAATCTTCCCGGGAGACTAAAAAATTGGACAGAAATGCCCTATAAAAAATCACATCTCTTGCGCCACTGCAGTTCTTCTTCTTCCTTCTTCTTCTTCATCAGATATAGCAGACTAAGATCGGCAATTTCATGGCCGCTTGTTTCGATGCTTCAACTCTCTGAAATTTTGCTGACCCTCTTGCTCCGATCGTATATCCGATGTGCCCAGTTGCAAAACCCAAAACACCAACCATAAAGTTCTTGAGAAAATCAACAAGAATGACCGCGAAGAGAAAGTGGAACAACACGAGCAAGAACAAGAAGATGATGTGTGGATCTATGTTGTGGTTTTTTACTGTCTTACATTTATATTACTTTTGTTTCTGTCAAAAAAGCCTACTTCTGTTTCTGTCATTTTGTTGTTCCTCGAATGTTCTGATATAAACAGCTGCACAAGTTTGGTTACTGTCCAATTTTTCGTTCGAACCAGACGCCAACGTTTGAACGGTTTAAGGGCATTATGGGAATTTCACCTAATCTTCCCACTTAACAAACACTCAATTCTTCATACCAAACATATCATCTTCCCTTAACTAACTTCCTTTCCTTAGTGTACCAAACGGTTCACATTTTTAAACTTCCCTCATAATCTTCCATTCCTTTCCTTTCTATTCCTTTCCCTTCCCAAACCTTCTCTGTAACAAACGGGGCCTCACTTGGGTGAACAATAAATTCTGGGAAGTCCACTTGAATGAATGATTGAATGGTGCTTTAAGGTTTGCAAATTTCAAAGAGGTCCCCCACTCAAAAGGGCCAAAGCAAAATTATTTTTTGACTTGAGAACTCGCCACTGTATGTATAAATCTCGCTGTAACTTTTTTATTTTTAATTCATCAGAAAAATAAGGAGAATGATTGGCTCCAACTTCATCTAAAAATTGGCCTCCGGTTTTATTTATAAGTAGCTTTTTTTTCCCCTTAATTTAAGCGCAACTGTTTTTCTAGGTCTTAAATTTTTTTTTCTTTTTTATCCTTATTATATATATATATATATATATATATATATATATATATATATATATATATATATATATATCTTTATATTAATGAACCACTTATTCTCTTTCATTTAATTATTTATTACTCATTCTCTCTCCTTTATATACTCTTTCATAAATAAGGACTTATTTGAAAAAGACATTACATTTTGATATATTTATTTTTTCTTAACTAATCTTTTTTTTTTGATACATAGACAATAGGGGATGAGGGGAATCGAACCCAGTACAAGGGGGTGGGGAGACTACTCCTAATACAATTGCACTACTAGTAGTACCGGTTTTCTTAACTAATCTTAACCATTAGTTTGTTTTACGCAATCAAGATAGTTGTTGAAAAGATAGGAAGGAACCGATATATGTTTTGATTCCTCCTCCAAGTTTCTTTTCTTAAATATTATCATTGGGTATCTAGTTTAAAATTTGTGGCTGCTCCTCCTGATACATGTGTCTTCTTTTAGATTTGAACTTGAGATCTAGAAAAATCTAGCAAGGCTTTATACTACTAGATCAACTCTATATTGCCAAATGTCCTTTAAGGGAAGAAATTCTAGATCAAGTAACTGTCCTGACCATATCTAAGATCTATCAGAAGATTCTAGCGGAACGATAACTGGTTATGTTAATTTCTGAAAATGACAAAAAATTGTCATGTTTTTGGGTGAGATGTTGATGGCCACTAATGTCTAATGCAGGGACGGAGCTTGAGATAAATATTTGGGGGGCCAAATGTATACTCATTAACTAATTAAGAAATTTTATAATTATATGACATATTTAAAATATTCAGATTTATAATAAAAGAATTTTAACTATTCTAATATATGAGATAACATACCTGTCTCAAGTATGGATGTCATATCAATTACAAAATGAAAAAATATCATGAAATTCCAGAAGATTACCTGTATATAATATATCAAAATATTAAAAGTTAACAATGTAATATATAATACAAAATTAATAAAACACTATACTAAATGAAACAATTAAAAATCACCTTCACTTAAAGTAATGTTCTTCGCTCTTTCAATGACTTAAAATCATCAATAATTGAATCAGTAGTGAAAGTTTCAATTATTTCTCTTTCAATATGAATTACCATATTATCTGCAGTAAAATCATCTTCCATCTTGTTACGCAACCTTGTGTTAATTATTTTCATTGCTGAAAATGAGCGTTCTGTGGTAGCTGTTGAAATTGGAAGAGTTAATATGAGGTGAATCAATCGACCAATCAAGTAATATACCTTAGATTTCCCTGTTTTCACCAAAGCACAACATAATTCAGATAAAGTTGATAAATTCTTCAAATCTGGATGACTAGAAGTATCAATAAGAAAATGTTGAAGTTGAGGCTTCAAAATTATCTTCTTTTGCTCAGTAAAATCAGCAGAATAGTATTTTGCAACAAGAGTGCAAATATTATCAAAGTTGAAAGCTTTATTCGCATCCTTAGGAATCAAATGAGAGCTAAGTGTCAAAAGCTCCAAAATTTTGTTCTTAAACCTCATATTCAACTCTTGCAACTGTTTATCTATTGTAACTAAAAATATTTCCACTTTATAATGATGCTCCATTGTAATATGATTTTTTTGATGATGGGAGCGTCCTTGTCGTGCTATATAGGGAGCATTAAAGTTAGGAACATCAATCTCATGTTGCTCACAGAATAATGTCACATTTTTCAATAAATCCGACCAACCATCTTCTCTCAATTTTTGGATGAGAAGTTTTGTAGTACCAACTAAATTCAAAGCATTAACTATATCTTGGGATTGTTCTTGCAAAGCTTGGCAAAGAACATTTGTTATTCCCATGATTTCTTTCATCAAGTGTAAGATCAATATGAACTCAAATGAAGTCAGAATATTATAAGCAGCATCAGCATCCCCTCTTTGAGAATAGCTGATCCATCTGCAATAATCTTTTCAAGAACAGAATAAGTTGCTACAAACATATTTATCATACTACAAATTGAGTAAAAATGAAAACTCCAACAAGTATCTCCAGTCCGTTTCAAAGTGTCAATTTGATTTGCCCCTTTACCAGTTTCAAGTTCACCAATCTCAAACAACTTCTAGTTTCTGGTTCCTTGTTTAGACTCTAATGCATCGATCCTCTTACAGCAACTTCAATTTGTTTTGTTCCCAAACCCTGCGGCTGGTTTCTGGTTCGTTGTTTTTACGAAAAACGTCAGCTGTATGTGATGTGTGAAGTTCAAGTTCTATTTAACTTCTTAGTGATATTACTTTTTTCTTCCTTGAATTTAAAAGACAAGAACAATGACTAAAAAGACTAAAATACAATACTAATGCAGAAAACACCCTAATGATATTACTTCTCTCTTCTCTTGCTTTTTCAAATCATTTTTTCTCCTACTACGTACCACTATGGTCCAATTTATAAGTCCTATTTTAACCAAATCACACATACCAAGGAGAGATAGTTATCTCAATGATTATGAAGTGAATTTTCAACTTTACCTTTATTTATGATTGGGTGTTTTCAACTTTTTCTTCTCTCTCTATTTTCATTGATACAATTAATATGAGCAAAATTGTCATAATCTCATTTATTTGGTCAAATAGGACTTATAAATAGAACCAAATTTTTTTGGTCAAAAGGGACTTATAAATAGGACCAGAATGGTACAATGTCATAATGCAGAAATCCAATTTTTGTTTCTATAATTTGAACATGAAAATAATTATAGCTAGGAATATAAAAATATTTCGAAATAAAATCAACATTAGAATTGAAAAAAATCCCTACGGAAAAAGAAAATAATTTGTATTCATGTTTATAATAGTCGTATTTGTTTTATATTTTTGATGTTACACATTTAATTTATATATATCCCTACGGGAAAAGAAAATCTAGACTTCTATGATTGTTATTTTGTCTTAATCTACATACGATACATAAATCTATGAAAAAAATGCTTTATTATAATCAATCATGAACAAAGTGACTGATTTCGGACTTCATATAAACAAAGTTCACATGTGTATATATATAATCTAATTTTATTCAATATGGGATTTTCTTCTTAACGAAAATATTTGTTAACACTGTTAAAAAAGTCATATGTATAAAGTAAACATAAAGGATGAAGATTTTCACGTCATAAATTAAGGAACCAAAATACCCAATGAGATGAGGATCAAACTGTCCTATTATTTCACACCTAAATCTAATACCCGTAGTACCCTTTAACTTATATAGACCTAAGATAAAAAAACAATATATCACTCTGGTTCTATTTATAAATCCCTTTTGACCAAATCACATATACTAATAAGAGGTAGATAGTTTAATGATTATAGAGTAAATTTTCAACTTTACCCTCCTTTATAAATGGGTACCTTTCAACTCTTTATTCTCCCTCTATTTTCATCCGTACAATAACATGGACAAAATTCTCACAATCTCATTTATTTGGTAAAAATGGACTTATAAATATGACCAAATTTTTGATTAAAATGGACTTATAAATAGGATCAGAGTGGTAGCTATTAACCGTATTTGATCTCAAGAATCTGTCTTCATGTGCAGTTCTACAATATTGCACAATACCATTACAAAGGTTCAATTCCATATATGTGAAGATACATAACTAATAAAACATTCCTTATATCTATCCGTATCATCACTGTCTACATAGAATTCTTCCCCACGACTTATTCAACAATGATATCATTCCCTAGCTATATACTAGTATTTTGCTTCTTTTTGAAGATGATATGAAGGCAGCAAGGAATATATATATTAGCCCGGCTTGTCGTCTTAGCCCGTCACTATAATATATTAACGACCGACCTGAGAAATTTTAATTTCCTTGACGAATATTTATAATAACTGGGCCTATCCAAAAGCAGGAGGTGTCTTTATAAAAATAATGGTCATTTTAATTCCTGTCCGACCGTGTCTAAAAAAATGCGTAAAAAAATTATAACGTGCATGGGCGGCTAATTTATTTAATTTGTACTATATCACAAGAAACCAGCCTTGGACGAGAGTTTTTATAATGATTAGCGTCAGGATCATCGTATTCGCTATGGCTAAAATTAGCTGTCCATGTCGTGTGTGTGTATATATATATTATATTTTAAGAGTACGATGTATTGCCCGAATCTATAATCCTCTCTGCCTCATTGATTAAATTCGAATTTCTGCAAGTTTCATGGAACTTTCCTGCCTTGTGTCGAAAATTTCCGTCAACATAGCTTCTATACATAAGTAATACTCCTCTAATAATTAACATAAGTTTTATTTACTTAATTTTATTAGATTAAACAAGTTAATTAATATAATATATGTTTTTAAAAATGTTCTAGTAATATTCTTTAACTCTCACATCCCTTTTCCTCCTTAATTATTAAAGGAGCAACAATATGGGTAATGAAATTAGAAAATATTGACATCTAAAAAAAATATGTCCTATATTTAAAATCAAAATCAATTTTTAAAATATATCTTGTATATATTGATGAAGACCGAGGAGTCTATATATCTTCAATAAATGTCATGAGGCTGCACGGGTCACAACTCATAAAATGGATTTCATGGACAATATGTACTGTACTAGCTAGTAGCTACCCGTTAGTTATAGGAAGAGATAACAATGAGATTCATCTATACTCTCTCCCGCTTATTATAAGATATAATTATTTAATTTGATTAGATTAAGAAAGTTAGTTAATATAATATACATTTTTTAAAACATTCTAGTTATATTCCTTAATTTCCTCATTCTTTCTCCCAATTGATTATTATTGAGGGGTACTACTAATAAGGGTAAATTAAAAAATGATTGATAAATATAAAAACTATATCTTATATTTATGTAATTTCTAAAATATATCTTATAAGGAAGTGTGTGTGTGTTACTGCCTCAGTTATACTTTTATATATATAGTGTCCCAATCCTTAATCTAAAATCTACTTTGTAGTTCAAAGGACTATAAATTTGAACTACAAAATAGATCTTATATATATTAATGAGGCAGCTGGTGGCAGTATAATAAAATTAGAGCTAGAATTGTCCCATCTGCTTAGCTAGTACCCATTTATTTATGATTGAGTGATCCAAAAGTTTTTAGGGTTTGTTTGACCGAAAAGATTACATAAGGAATGGACAAAAGCTTTGTTGAAATATTCTTTTTAAATAGAGGTTGGCGGTAAGGAGCAGGTCAATAAAGTTTTTTAAAAAAATTATAATATTAATCTATATAATGTATTAATGTTGTATTCTACTCCTTCAGTCACCTAGTTTATAGTACAATTTATACTAAAAACTAAAGGGTTAAGGTGTAATTTTATTAATGAACTATTAGTCCAGAAGCGTCCAATACAATTAACTATTAAGTGGACCAAAAATACCAAAAAAAGTTTTACTCAGGAGCGTCCAGCACAACGTCGTTAGACAAAAATTAAAGTCCGTTATCTAAGGTACAAATTGGCCAACGAACTTTTACCCTAGGAGCGTCCGGCACAAAATTCTAAATTTTACTAAATTAAATAAGTTTTTTTTTTCAATTGTCATTATTCAAAACTACTTGTATAGATATCTATGGACAAAAATTACTCATTCTTCAATTTTGTCAAAATTATAATTTGCTAAAATAAACAAAATTTTTAATTAAAAATTTTAATTATATGATTTAAATAAAACTCGAGGTGTTTTATAGTTTAATTTATATGTTAAACAAATATATATATATATATATATATATATATATATATATATATATATATATATGATTTATTTTTAATGGATATCAATATTGATACTTAATAATATAAATCCGGCAACTTGATGATATATTTGTTAATTAAATGATCTATTGATTATTCGTGACTTGTTTGAAAAAAAAAATTAAGAGGCTTGATAAAGGACAATTTAATAATAGGTTAAGAAGCAATTTTAATGGGTTAAGGAACAACTTGGCCTACGAAAATTTTATTAACATTAAATAATTTTTTAAATCACATAAATTTCTTCTAAAATAAAAATAAATCATATAATTTTTTCGTTTAACATATATAATAAACTATAAAACACCTTGAGTTTTATTTAAATCATATAATTATTTTTTAATTTAAAATTTTGTTTATTTTAGAAAATTATAATTTTGACAAAATTGAAGAAGAAGTAATTTTTGCCCATAGACCATAGATATCTATACAAGTAGTTTTGAATAATGACAATTGAGATAAAACTTATTTAATTTAGTAAAATTTAGAATTTTGTGCTGGGCGCTCCTGGGGTAAAAGTTCGTTGGCTAATTTACATATTAGATAACGGACGTTAACTTTTGTCTAACGGCGTTGTGCTGGTGAGTGAAACTTTTTTTTTTGTATTTTTGGTCCACTTAATAGTTAATTGTGTTGGACGTTCCTGGACCAATAGTTCGTTGATAAAATTGCACCTTACCCCAAAACTAAATCCTTAATTTAAAATCGGAGGTAGTATTAGTTTAGAACCTGGCATTATGGGAACTTAATATATCGATCGCTATTTTAATGTTGTGTTAATAAAAGGATTTTTTTTCTAATTATTATTTTTTATTTATTCACTTTAATATATCTTTATTTTTTTTTTCATTACTTTGAATTCTCTCCTTTATCATTAAGAAAGTGTTAGAGTGTGCCTAGTGTAACATCCTGAATTTTGAATCTAATATATTGAACATAAACCTATTTTGGGAAGACTAGTAGGCTCTATTTTTGGAAAGTGATAAATTTGAAATCAGTATTTTGTGGGCCCCGTGAATAGTATTTACTATTCACGTATACGTTTTTACTATTTACAAATACATATTTTAAAAAAAAAATATATATATATATATATATATATGTTATTCGCAAATACGTATTTAATACTTGAAATTTGTGAAATATGAATAGTGTTCACTATTCACAAATACGTATTTACTATTTAAAAATACGGTATTTACTATTCATAAATACGTATTTACTATTCATGCGGGACCCACGTCAAATTATTTCTCCTCTGCCTACAGAAGTCTCGTGAGTTTTGAAAAAAAGTGGCATGCGGGACCCACTCAATAGTAATTCACTATTTGAAAAATAATATTATATTATTATAATATAATTTACTATTCATGTGGGACCCACAAAAAATTATTTCCGCAACAAGCCACGGGAAGAGTCACGGGAGGTTTGAAAATTTGTCACGGGGAAAATTACGTATAATGACCCAGAGATAAAAATTACGCTTAAGGACCCATTTTCCAACACTATAAATAGAGGCTTCATTTCTTCATTTTCTTCACACCAAACTCAGAGAACAACAGTTGAGTTTAAGAGAAGAGTGAGAATTCTTAGAGTTAGAGAGAGAGTTTAGAGTAAAGTTCTTGAAGCTGGAGAGAATGAGCAGGAACTTCAAGGGTAAGTTCTTTGGTCTCTAGTCTTAATATTTGGTAGTTTCTTTTGGTAATTATAGTAGAAATGCCAGATAGAGTTTTTCTGAGTATGCTCTGTGGCTGCAGCTTAGTCTGATCTGTCACATCAGAAAAGAATTATCCTTGGACAGTAAATATTATTTACTGGCACAGTAAAAAATATTTACCGGCACGGTAAAAATATTTTTACTGGTACTATTCACATGAATAGTGAATATCCAACATAGTTTCCGCAAATGCTGAAAATTAATGGTCACTGATAAAAATGATATTATAGGATATCCGAGGATTCCGGAGTCAGATTCAAAGGAAGTTTGGGGATACGTGAATAGTGCCGTATACATGAATAGTGCCGTATACATGAATAGTAATTTACTATTCACGTGGAAGGAAGGTACGGACGCGTATTATAACACTAACTCTGATGCTTATGGTATGCTTATATGTGATAGATAGTCTGAGATATTGTTTTGAAAATTGATCATACAGAGGTACTATTTATATGTACGTTACTATTCACATATACCGTATTTACTATTCATTTTACTATTCACGTATACCGTATTTACTATTCATTTTACTATTCACGTATACCGTATTTACTATTCATTTTACTATTCACGTATACTGTATTTACTATTCATAATACTATTCACGTATACATACCGTATTTACTATTCACGTATACATACCGTATGTACTCTTCATTTTTACTATTCATGTATATATACCGTGTTTTGCTATTCACATATACACATAGTATTTTACTATTCACAGATACGCATAGTATTTACTATTCATAAATACGCATATTGATGTATAAAACTTTATGGTATAATAATGCATTATTTTGAGTGAACATATTCATCATGGCGGTTGTATTATGATGGGTGGAGTAAGGAGGGATTTGAATGATAAGAATGATTTATGCCACCACTCGGTGCACAGTGGATGGTACCTTTCAGGGCCCCATCTTCCATGTTTTTCCTCTGGCCGGGATTTCATTGGAGATGTGGGACATGTGACACCTCCATAGTTGTTATTTTAAAGGAGGGGAGCCATAGTCCAGATTTAAGCTCTATACCTTTGGCCGGGTGTATCTTAAGTTTTGGTGAGCTTGAAACCATCCAGTCAAATGAATGAGTTTCTATTGGACTATATGTTAGCCTATGGTTCCAGTCAGCGGTATAAGGGAGGTGGTGATATAAGGGAGGTTGCATACTGCATAGTGCATTTTTGAATAATTCAATATTTGAAAATTGATCATACACATACATCTTAATACGGGTTATAGTCGTGATAATGCCGTTATGTTTTCCTAGCGCTGAGGACACGGATGTACACCGTGGCACTGGAAGATAGTGCAGATTGTGATAACATACATGTTGCAGTGGCCGTGTAAGGTTATTATGTGAATATATGAATATTGTATGTGAATAAATGCTGTTTTACCATGGATATCTGTCATACATATTTGATACATAAGCATGAGGTTAACCGTTACCTGAGGTTCAATGGGTATTGAACCTCAGCTCTTACTGTAGCTACAGGATTTTCGGAGTGAACAGAAACAGAAACAAGGGTAAGCAGCAGGCAGAAGGACTAGCTGGAGAAAGTCCTGTAGATATGTATAGTCTTTCGAACTCTTTGTATCAACAAACCAGTACACTACAGTGGTTGAATATCAGTTACTCTGTATTTAAAATCATTTCGTTGCTCAACTCTGGTTAAATTATTTTGAACTCTGATCAAATAATTTCGAAAATGCTTTAGAAAAGTTGGGGTGTTACATTTTGGTATCAGAGCAGACATCCTGGCACAGAGTTAACTAAGTTACTCCAAACAGTCTGATATCTAGAAAGGGGTTTTGTGGTTGGCAATCAGTTTCCTTGAATTCGTCGAGCCTTCCACAAATACACCTGCCTAGTCGGATTGTCTGAGTAGCGGAGTTAGGTTTTAAGCTTTCAAAAGTGTTTTATCTGGTATGAACCCGACTCAGTTACAGTAAACCATTGGTGCCGAAGGTAGGGCCGAGTCTATGTGGATCAGCCAATCAGTCACCCTAGCACGGTGAGGCTCCCATGATAGACGCCTACCTGGCCAATCGGTTTGACTAACTAAGTTAGGCTCTAAGCCATGGTTTTAAAAGTGTTTCGAAAAAAACAAGTACAAGTACTGATACAATACTGGTGTTGTGATACAAAAAGGACGTACATCCTAAGGAAAAGGGTTAGGCTCGGGAGGCCTTGATATAGAGTAGATGGCACAGAATATGGTTTCTGTTGTTAAACTTTAAGACTTTTGGTATGGGAATCGGAATCTAAGTTAAATCCCCACTCAGAGTTGCAAGGGAAGTGGTACAGAGAAGTCGGTACGACTTAAGTTTTCCGGTAGACAGTAACCTACTGTTTAGATTTCCCTTGGATAGTAACCTATCGATTTAATGTCCTTGTCAAAATAATAACTTGTTAAGGTACCCTGAGAAGAAAATCCCTACCTTGTAGAGGCCAGACACTATGCGTGCAAAGGGGCGTGGCTCCGGGGACGAAGATCTTTTGATTAAGTCCTTAACGGTGGTAATCAATTGACAGAAGAGGGAAAGTACCCAGTAATTCTGGGGAGACAGTTATGTCATACTAGTACCTATGAGAGTTGTAGGTACCCAGTAGTAAGTATACCAATATTAGTACCAAGAATCAATAGACATTATGAAGTTAATATTGCTTAGGCGAGAGAAATCTCAGAATTATGACCCCTGTGAGAGTAGGAACCCTGAGAAAATATGAGTGAGTTTTGCCTAGGTTCCAAATACCTAAGAGATAGTTCCTTAACAGAACCATACGAAAGCTGGAAACCTCAGTAGCCACCAGGTTATGGTCTCAAGGTGGGACCAAGAACCATAGAGATGTTAGTGGCTAATAGATTCCCTATAAAGTAAGTGGCTACCCGATAGGGAAAATTGAGTTAAGAATTATGCTTGGAGCTAAATAGAAAGTGAAAGTCCACAAATAGAATGACCCTAGATAAGATGGCAGACATAGAAACAACGGTTTATGAAACTACTAAAGGATAGGAACCTGTTAAGATTTGAGTTCTCATTATAATGATTCAAAGACGATCACTGGCGCTACTTATGGAAAGTTTGTCGGAGAAGGATACCTACGGGGAGTTCTGATCAAGGAGGTTTACCTACAGAGGATGCTAACCGGAAAAGCTGACTGGTCTGAGAAGACTAAGTGAAGCGCCGAGTAATGTGCCGTAGAGCAGAGCCACCGTGACGACGAACCGTAGAGTGGAGCCGCCGTGACAACGAACCATAAAGTAGAGTTACCAGTGCATCGGTTCTCAAGGTAAGTACATTATAATGAATCTCACATTGAATAGGTTCCCTAGAGAAAAGACTGTTGTAACTTAGTATATCGTCATGGTTTGCTCCAGTGCTATACAGCATATATTGTGTTTATAGGCTAGCAGAAGCCCATAGTTGTCAGACAACGAATATGAGAAGTGTCCAGAAAATTTTGTGAGATCCGAGGATAGCGAACGATGTTTGAAATAGCTGGAAGATTAAAGTAGAACAAACTAAGTATTTTATGGATAGTTTGAGTAGCCAAGGACAGAGGTTCCAATGCGTGTAATTAGTGATGACCTTCTAATGTTAGTTGTCTGATTCCTAAGTAAGGTTTTTAAATTGAATTTTTGAACTTGCCAATACACCTGCTGTATTAGAAATTTCGAAATTTATTTGTTCGAACATGTGGATTTTTTTTTTTGAAGCTGAGTTTTCAAATGAAATGTTTTCAACAGAATTTGAGACCACAGCGATTATTATTTTGAAATGATATTGTCTTGTAAAAAAAAAGGGTTTTTGATAGAACCCAGAGTTTGAAACTGAGTTTTTAACTATGTTGTGGTAAAGTCAGTACAAAACTGGAAGGACAGAAGCTGTTGTAGATGTACACAGTTTGCTGGGTCTTGCTAGATGTTTTAAAATGTTTGAAATCGCTAGCCTTTGATAAATGTTCTCTTTGAACAAAAAGTTTTTGGAGGGATTTTGTTTGAGAAAATGGAAATCGCACCAACAGTGAACGCACCCAATCCATAACACTTTGCCGAGGGCATATGTTTTGTTTAGTACAACCTGACTGTCTATGACTGGACTGAGTTCCGCTAGATAGGGTTGCTACTTTATGTGCCAGTGTGAACACTGGGTCTCCTGAGAGAGGGGCGGAGGTTCTCCCACATTGTTGATAGTACTGTTGAGACTGGATTTGAGGATTGGGGTAAGGCGCTCACTGTACCAAATGGTTAAAATGATGGTGTGTACTCTCAATTGTAAAATTTTGTGAAATAAATTAGCTCCCTCAAAGATATGTACCGGTAATAAAAGTTTTTGAAAATGATCCGGCAGTGAAAAATGTTTTCACGAATTTGTGATGGCAGCGATTAAGTTTAAAAATGTTATAGCACTATTACTTTGTGGTATAGTGCAGATTGTGAAATGTACTGAAACCACGGAAAATTTTTCATGTTTGAAAATTTGAAAATGAGACAAGAAAATAGTTTTGGGTAGCAATGACATGATTGTCGACGCTATCGTGTTGAAAAGAAAAGCAGTGTAATTGGGAATTATGGTACAGGAACAGCAACTATTAGAAAGGTTTGGAATACTGAATTAGTTAAGTCAAATAATAGCTGCCGGTTATGATGTTGAGTAAGTAAAAGTAGTTTGAGGACTTGAATGGGAAAGTCTCGGATGAATTTGATGAGCAGATGCTCAAGGCAATAAGACGTAGTGTGCAAAGTATACACGGGATGATGCTCCTAGGACATAAGACCGGTGATACTTAGCACTATGTGAAATGCTAAGTAACTATGTTTAGAATGCATCGTAAGACTAGCAAAACATTCACTGTATCAGGTAGTAATAAAGATGCCTAAGGGTTGAGGATGAATTCCTAAGTAGAAAGGTTAGAATCTCCAGTGCGATGGTAATAGATTGAGCCGGAAGGCCAATATGTGTTAAGCCAAAAGGCTAAATAAATCAGGCAGTGAGGCCTGTGTAACCGAGTACTGTGAGAATAGATCAGCAAGTCCTGTAATTTAGTACTATACCTGGGTATAAGATTGAGACATTGAATAGTAGGATGCGTGCTATTTAAGTTTGCATAAGGAAGGAATAGACTAGAGGTCTAGATAACCTTTTGATTTTATATTGTCAAATTTCGAGGACGAAATTTATTGAACGGGGGGAGAAATGTAACATCCTGAATTTTGAATCTAATATATTGAACATAAACCTATTTTGGGAAGACTAGTAGGCTCTATTTTTGGAAAGTGATAAATTTGAAATCAGTATTTTGTGGGCCCCGTGAATAGTATTTACTATTCACGTATACGTTTTTACTATTTACAAATACATATTTTAAAAAAAAAAAAATATATATATATATATATATATGTTATTCGCAAATACGTATTTAATACTTGAAATTTGTGAAATATGAATAGTGTTCACTATTCACAAATACGTATTTACTATTTAAAAATACGGTATTTACTATTCATAAATACGTATTTACTATTCATGCGGGACCCACGTCAAATTATTTCTCCTCGTGAGTTTTGAAAAAAAGTGGCATGCGGGACCCACTCAATAGTAATTCACTATTTGAAAAATAATATTATATTATTATAATATAATTTACTATTCATGTGGGACCCACAAAAAATTATTTCCGCAACAAGCCACGGGAAGAGTCACGGGAGGTTTGAAAATTTGTCACGGGGAAAATTACGTATAATGACCCAGAGATAAAAATTACGCTTAAGGACCCATTTTCCAACACTATAAATAGAGGCTTCATTTCTTCATTTTCTTCACACCAAACTCAGAGAACAACAGTTGAGTTTAAGAGAAGAGTGAGAATTCTTAGAGTTAGAGAGAGAGTTTAGAGTAAAGTTCTTGAAGCTGGAGAGAATGAGCAGGAACTTCAAGGGTAAGTTCTTTGGTCTCTAGTCTTAATATTTGGTAGTTTCTTTTGGTAATTATAGTAGAAATGCCAGATAGAGTTTTTCTGAGTATGCTCTGTGGCTGCAGCTTAGTCTGATCTGTCACATCAGAAAAGAATTATCCTTGGACAGTAAATATTATTTACTGGCACAGTAAAAAATATTTACCGGCACGGTAAAAATATTTTTACTGGTACTATTCACATGAATAGTGAATATCCAACATAGTTTCCGCAAATGCTGAAAATTAATGGTCACTGATAAAAATGATATTATAGGATATCCGAGGATTCCGGAGTCAGATTCAAAGGAAGTTTGGGGATACGTGAATAGTGCCGTATACATGAATAGTGCCGTATACATGAATAGTAATTTACTATTCACGTGGAAGGAAGGTACGGACGCGTATTATAACACTAACTCTGATGCTTATGGTATGCTTATATGTGATAGATAGTCTGAGATATTGTTTTGAAAATTGATCATACAGAGGTACTATTTATATGTACGTTACTATTCACATATACCGTATTTACTATTCATTTTACTATTCACGTATACCGTATTTACTATTCATTTTACTATTCACGTATACCGTATTTACTATTCATTTTACTATTCACGTATACTGTATTTACTATTCATAATACTATTCACGTATACATACCGTATTTACTATTCACGTATACATACCGTATGTACTCTTCATTTTTACTATTCATGTATATATACCGTGTTTTGCTATTCACATATACACATAGTATTTTACTATTCACAGATACGCATAGTATTTACTATTCATAAATACGCATATTGATGTATAAAACTTTATGGTATAATAATGCATTATTTTGAGTGAACATATTCATCATGGCGGTTGTATTATGATGGGTGGAGTAAGGAGGGATTTGAATGATAAGAATGATTTATGCCACCACTCGGTGCACAGTGGATGGTACCTTTCAGGGCCCCATCTTCCATGTTTTTCCTCTGGCCGGGATTTCATTGGAGATGTGGGACATGTGACACCTCCATAGTTGTTATTTTAAAGGAGGGGAGCCATAGTCCAGATTTAAGCTCTATACCTTTGGCCGGGTGTATCTTAAGTTTTGGTGAGCTTGAAACCATCCAGTCAAATGAATGAGTTTCTATTGGACTATATGTTAGCCTATGGTTCCAGTCAGCGGTATAAGGGAGGTGGTGATATAAGGGAGGCTGCATACTGCATAGTGCATTTTTGAATAATTCAATATTTGAAAATTGATCATACACATACATCTTAATACGGGTTATAGTCGTGATAATGCCGTTATGTTTTCCTAGCGCTGAGGACACGGATGTACACCGTGGCACTGGAAGATAGTGCAGATTGTGATAACATACATGTTGCAGTGGCCGTGTAAGGTTATTATGTGAATATATGAATATTGTATGTGAATAAATGCTGTTTTACCATGGATATCTGTCATACATATTTGATACATAAGCATGAGGTTAACCGTTACCTGAGGTTCAATGGGTATTGAACCTCAGCTCTTACTGTAGCTACAGGATTTTCGGAGTGAACAGAAACAGAAACAAGGGTAAGCAGCAGGCAGAAGGACTAGCTGGAGAAAGTCCTGTAGATATGTATAGTCTTTCGAACTCTTTGTATCAACAAACCAGTACACTACAGTGGTTGAATATCAGTTACTCTGTATTTAAAATCATTTCGTTGCTCAACTCTGGTTAAATTATTTTGAACTCTGATCAAATAATTTCGAAAATGCTTTAGAAAAGTTGGGGTGTTACACCTAGTAATTATATCAACGCATTTAGTCAAAAGTAAATCAGGATTATTTAGGTGCTTGAGAGCAGATGCAACTTATTCTTAGCTATGCATAATATACATTTAGTTATATGTAAACGACTTTCTTTCTATATATTAGAGCCAGTAAATATTGGCTCAACTCGCAGGTTGCAACAAGGTTAGGGTTATGATTTTCTCAACCTGTAAAAGTGCAAGCCAGCTCATAATCCACAGGCTGGGCTACATTATAGCTCTATTACATATAGTTGAAGATATATCATACACAAATAAAAACGAGTTTACATCTACTGAAGATAGATTGCAATCTTCAAACAAATTTCTGGCATGCATATTATAATTTGTGAAGTAATAAATTTCGTAATTGAGAGATATTTCAACAATTTTTCCTTTATTAAAAGGTGATTACAACAATTCTACAGAAGCAAGTTGGTAGACTTCTCTTGATGTCTTGCCAGCCAAGTTGCAATGCCTGATAGCTACAACTCAAGAAGGTGAAAATTGATTCCGATCAAAGGAACTTGCTTAGTCGTAGGAATAATAATAATAACCCTCCATCAAGTCTCTAGATTAGATAGACATGCATCGTTTTACTCATATGTCAATATCTCCAGCCCAGCAAAGCAGCTTTGTGAATCTTGGGATGGTGCAAGTATTAATTTCTTACAAAATAATTAAATCGATAAAAAATGAAAAAAATAATAAATTGTTCCCACTATTTTTGTAATCCTTTTCAGCCTTTTCCCTAACAAGGAAAAAAAAAATCTAGAGAACTGACCCAGGCAACATGGAACATTTTTTCTAGATTGCACCATTCCTTGCCAATTAATTAAAGTGGTAAACGATTATATGCAATAATGAAGATCATCCATATATCAAGAGAGATCTATACAAGTTTGAAGATTATACCACTGAAGTTTTCAAACGGCGTTTGAAATGAACTATATGACAGGACAAGCCTGTCAGAAACAAAAAAAAACTCAAACGGTAATAACGGTGTAGATGGGTGGTGAGCACACTTATCAGAGTGATGTGCACAAAATGTGCTCCCAGTGATATTTGATGAGCATGAATATATGTATCCCAGAATACGTACGGATGTTATCATTCTCCTCACGCTCTTGTGTCAATTAGCAGTAAATTAAAGTAATCTTCTAGCATCTCTCTGGCTTCATCCACCCCAAGTCCTAGGTTTAACTCGCCAGATTGCTGCTGATTTCAAGCAATTTGAAACATATCAAAAAATGCAGGAGAGAGATCAGGGATCTCTCTCCCTATATATATAGAGAGAGGATATGAGATGAATTGTGAGAAATCTGAGATGAGATTAATGAATATTACCTGACAAGGTATCTGATGAAAAGAGAACAAAATATAAACACTCTTCAGATTGGTGTGATCGATGATCCACTCTCTCATGATATCATATCTGGAAATTTCAAAGACAAGCTATATGTGTGTGCGCGCTGGCGCAGTGAAATATACACAAGAGTGATATTGATTCGGCTCATCTTCTCTGCGATACGTGTGTGTGTACACACGATTTGTCACAGATAAAAAACGAGCCGAACCAACATCGCTCCTGTCTATTTCTGCAGAATTGAGACTTCTGAGACTTTTCCTTTTTACTAGTTCGAAGCAGATGAGATGTACCCCCTTTTCCTGTAAATACACAGTACTCATGGACTTTTTGTGGTTGATTTTGCAGATATGTGTATGTATATGTATGTATGTGCAAGGAAGCACACAAGAGTTATATTAATTCGGCTCGTCTTAATTAGAAGCTCCTCATGATGATACATAAGAAATGAATAGATGAGCCGAACCAATACCACGCCATGTCTACTTTTGCAGAATCTACCTCTCTTTCTCTCTCTTTGTGCTAAGACAAGCTTCAATTCTGTTCTGCGGAAAAACTGAAAACACTCATACCCTATATATATACACAACTAACCAGTGGCTCTCCAATAAATTATTATATACATATATTTAACCCATCCGCTATAACTTCACTGTAGAGCTACGAAAAGACTATATATATAAAGCATCTAGAACATTTATCGTGACTTATATATTCACGAAAGCTAAAAATCCACTATGCTCAAAAGGGACTAATTCTTAGTTTAGATAAAGCTGCCTAATCTTATCGAATCTTACCCGAATCTTGTCTAAGGCTGTCCAACAAACCTTACCATAATCTTATCCAAGGTTGCCAACCCATACCATACCACCTTACGTATCCACTCTTGTCAAACATTTTCCGAACCCCCAAATATACGCCATCGGGTTAGAATGAGGGAATAAAACTATCATGTCTGTCTAAAATGTAACAAGTAGATTTTGAATCGATCAATGTGAGAAGTCCCTCATCAAATAAAATGGGACTTAATAGCTTGTTTAGAGGGTTCCAAAACCTAGGTTTTGTCACAAGTTTATCAAACACGCCTCATTTTTTCAGAAGTTATTCTGTATCAAAACCTAGGTTTTGTAAAAAACTATTTTTTTAACTTTTTCTCTCTCCTCTGCCATCATCAGTATTTTTTTTCAGTACTCGTCAGTATCCTCAAGTATTTTTCAAGATTATTCATTATTCTGAAATATTTTTTCAATATCCTAATTTTTTTTCCAATATCATGAAGTATTTTTTCAATATCCTTAAGTATTTTTTTAGTACCCCGTTAGTGCCTAAAATTTTTTCAAGATCAGTCAGTACTATGAAATATTTTTTTTAATATCCTAAAATAAATTTTTAAGATCATAAAGTATTTTTTCAGTACCCTGAAATATTTCATGATCTTAAAAATTTATTTTAAGATATTAAAAAAAATATATTTCATGGTACTGACTGATCTTGAAAAAATATTTCAGGGTACTGACAAATACTAGAAAGATACTTGATGCAGACTGGTATTGAAAAAAATACTTCTCATGGTCTTAAAAATTTATTTTATGATCTTAAAAAAATATTTTAGAGTACTAACTAATCTTGGAAAAAAAATGTAGGTACTAACGGGTATTAAAAAGGTACTTAAGAATATTAAAAAAATACTTCATGATCTTAAAAAAGTTTATAGGATATTGAAAAAATATTTCATGGTACTAATCTTAAAAAAATATTTCAGGGTACTGAAGGATACTAAAAAAATACTTAAGGATACTGACTAGTATTGAAAAAATACTGATGATGACAAAAGAAAGAGAAAAGGATGGAAAAAAATAGCTTTTTACAAAATCTAAATTTTGATGTAGATGAGCTTCTGGACAATTTTTGGAATGTTTGGTAAACTTTTTTCAAAACCCAGGTTTTGATACAGAATAGCTTCTGCACAATTATGAAATGTTTGGCAAACTTTTGTCAAAACCTAGGTTTTGATTCAGAATAGCTTCTAGATAATTTTGGAGTGTTTAACAAATTTTTGTCAAAACTTAGGTTTTACAGTTATCCAAACACTATCATTTTTATCCAAAAGTCATTCTACAAAAGTCATTTTTACCTCGTAAGTCTCAAAAACTATTCTTCAAAAGCTACATTTACTATTACAAAAAACACTTTTAACGTCCGTTTTTAAGACCATTAGACGATTGTTTTTAACTGTCGTTAGAAAAAGCGTCTTTGAAAGTTTATAACATACAACGACTATTTTTTTAAAAAAAACAGGCGTTGATATTCAACGACTGTTATTTTAATAACAATCGTTGTATATCTAAAACCCACAACATGCACACATGCTAGGTAGTCCATAGAACTATCTAAAACACAATATAAGGCACAATTTGAACAAGGTAAAGCCACGTGAGAAAAAGAATGGATTGAAAATGGACGATAAACAACACCATTCAAGATTCGATGCAAGAAATAGAGCGTTTTATGTCCAACGAAGCACAAAATAAAAAGAAAAATAAGGAATAAATAAAACATCTTAAGTCTTAACTGAATGAAAAGAAGACAAATAAAAGAAAGCACCAAAAAATAGAGCAGAAAAACACTACAATGAACTATCCATTCAAAATTTTCAACTAAAGAAAACACCAGGAAATAGAGCTCTGGTATCCTCATCATCGCTTGCAGGGGCTTCCTCTTCTTCACAATGCTCGGGATCGTTGCTCAACATATTGTTTAATGAGGAGAGAGAGAGAGACGCAGATCTGCAACTGAGATATTAAACCAGTGGCAAATGACAGATCTGGAGGCTGTGTAGCATGCTCGTAGTTCACAATAGAGGACAAGTCAGAGTCGAAGTCGCTCACACCGCCATAGCAAACCTCCTTGGTAGCAAGGATAAGGCTGTTGGGTGCGGCGACAGAGATGGGTGGGTCTCGAGACTCTTATTGAAAGGTTACGTTCATAATAGATTTAAAGAAGATGTTTTGCACTGTTGGGTTTTGAAGAGAAAACTTCATATTTTTACGGAAGAGAGGGAACAAAAAAATGTCGAAGGCGCGAGATTGAAGTTGAAATATCTAGAGAAATTTGGAAGAAAGGGAACAATAAAATATCGAAGGCGCGTGAAGTTAAAATATCTAAAAAATTTGAGTTTCAATGACTGGTTTTGAAAAACCAGTTGTTGTAACTCAAAATAAAAAATAAAATAAAATGGCATGAAGGAGGTTTGAACTAAATGATGTTGATATATTTTTTACTGATATATATAAAAGAGATATATTGTTTAATTTATTAAATTTAATTATTAGGAACTAACTAAATAAAAATACAGATAGATTTCTTCTTTTAACTATCGAAATTATAAGCTACATACTAGAAAATAGCTATAAATATGGGAAAAATTATAGTGGTCATATAATCTTGAAGCTTTTATTTTAATGGTAAGTAGCACTAATTTTTCATAAAATAAAATTAAATGGTGTCTCAAAATAAAAATAAAATAAAATAAATGGTGTCTAAGATATAACTACTATTTTTATTAAAACAGTCGTTGTATCAAAACATTTAACGCCCGTTTTTCAAAAACATATGTTAAAAGTAAGGAAAAAATTACAACAGTGAGCTTTTCATACTTTTCATGCCAGTTATTTCTTCAAGGTTACGACTGACTATAATATTTTATCTTGGTCAATCCAAAGCAGTACCCTTAAAAAGATCAGGATGGTCAGGTCTCCATGTCTTTACCAATACGTCCTCATCCATAGCTAGAAAGGCAATCCCTTGTGTTGTAACTTCCCGAGACATGACTTGTTGTACATTATATTGAACAATAATGTTAATAATGATAGTTAATTGAAGATATTTCTTCTATGAATTGGAGACTAATATTAATAATATTTACCATTTTAACGACCACCACCTTCGTCAGGATTAGAGAGCAACTGAAGAAGTGGTTGCAGTGCCCCATCTTTGACTATTGATGCTTTATTATGGTCTGTCAATTCAACCTCTAATAAAGTTCTGGTCATGATTATCTTTACATATTTTGTTCTTGCACCGACTACATGAGCATTGGCAATTGGTTAGTGTCTAGTAGGATACCAAGTCCTTGTTTTCCTTTATTTGTTATTAATATAGCAAACGCTAAATGTGTAATTTATGCAATACTTAAAGAAAGGTTCTGCAGCAAAGGCTTGAGATAATTTTCCTTTGCCATCTCTATAACATTGTGGTTAAGGAAAGAGAGGTTATCCAGAAGCTCACGTGCATTATGGGCTGCTTCAGCATTGTTGCTGCTTAACATTGTGACTAGGAGGAGTATGCTTCCTTGAACATCTCCTATGAGATCACGCACTGTAGTATAATTACTTTTAGACTATTCTAACAGCAACTACACTGCTAACTTGCTTTCCTCTATTCGACGTGCCAGTGATGAGCGAACAATTGATTCTAGTGCATGGTCACTTTAGCAATATCACTACAAAAAAACTTTGGATTACACACAGAAAAATTCCATCGGAAATTACCCACGAAATTTTCATGGGTAATTTCCGATGGAATTTTTTCTATCGGTAATTTCGTGTGTAATCCAATGTTTTTTTTGTAGTGTATCTTCCTCAGTAGAAGAAGCATTACTATTCAATGAAGCCTCACAAAATAAAGTCCAGTGTTTATAATTTACAAAATAAGATACCTTGTTCTCTTCATATTGTCCTTTGCATGCAAAGACAGGGTGAAGAGAACACGCTTCCTTATTCCTTCATTCTTAGCACTAAGGAGCTTGATCAGAGTTGTGATGTAATTCTCCATTTTTACCCATTCTCAGTGTCTCAAGCTTGGACTTGAGAGTGAAAAGGGTAATCATGGTGTTCCTATCTTTCCATTCTTGACTTGACTGTTGAAGAGTCTTATTAGGTCGTAATTTTGAAGTATCTAGAGTCTTATCATGTTTAATTGCTCATTATTGGTAAAAATTCACATTAGTTAAGGGGGCGAGTACTAAAATAGTCCCTCCAGTCCAAAAGATAAGGCAATCCAAGATCCATTTAATGTTCCCCCCCCCCCCTCCTTTGAGAAGCAATATTTGAATCTAATAAGATCATAACCATACCTATAATCATACAAAAGACATACCAAAACATTAAAATCCAATCATAAATCTATCATGATCTCCAACAACATTGAACAACAATACAAAAGAAAAAAAAAATATTCAGGCCAGACTGGACTAGACCAAAGGGTCTAAGGCCTTAGCCTGAAGTCTGATCCAGCTCGAGAAGACCAGTCTAGTTTGGTTTATCCAATACTGTTTCGGACCAAATTTTTTTCAACAGACCAGATCAGATTGGGCTACTTGACCACTAGATTTTTTTTTCCTCATCCCTAATTTCAACTAGTTTATCAACCGGTTGAATTTTCAATATCTATTACTATATTGGGTAAATCATCCAATAACCATATCGGTATTTTATTTTCTGGAAAAAATATCAGGATTTTATTTTGTCTGTTGCTATATAATGACCTGTCCCCGTTAATAAATTTTGAAAATTACACTGCTTATGTGAATCCTAATGATGAGATATTTATATATAACCACTATATAATCTGATCTGACATTAATGATTTTTTAATCCACTGCTACAAATTAATGAAAACTCAATCACTGATGGAGGAGGTAGGGGAGGCAATGCGATGGTGGGCCGAGAAGGTAGAAGGCGATGGAGAGAGAATAAGAGGGAGAGATGAAGGAATGAGAGAGGAGGAAGAAAAAGAAGAAAAGAGGAGGTGAACAGTGAAATGGAGATCGATGAAGGAAGAAAAAAAAAAGAATGAGAGATGAAGGAATGAGTGAGTTGGAGGGAGTTAGAGATGTTTAGGCATCCAAATTTTAAATTGAGACACCAAACGTGGTGATTTTAGCGCCGAAAGCTCTTCTTTTAGCATTATTTTCTTAAATTGAGACACTAAGCGTCTATTTGGTTCGACGAAGGGGAGGGGAAGGGAGAGATTTTAATGGAAGGGAGGGGATGGGAGGGGATAGGAGGGATTTTAATATTACACTGTTTGGATTGATCAAAAGGAAGGGGAGGGGAGGGATTTTAATGTTCCTTTGTTTGGTTTAAGAGGGGAGGGGAGGGAAAATTTTTCACACTGGCAACCTTACCCTTATGTTATAAGAGATATTTTAATATTACCATGTTTGATTTAGAAGAGGGGAGAGAAATTATCTTCACATGGACAATTTTACTAATATTATATGTGATTTTTTCCAAACTTTATTAAATGTATAATAACGTTTAATTATAAATAACATCCCATATCCCATATAAGTATGTCTTCAATGCTCAAACTTCCTGTGAGACATACTTCTTATTTAAACAAAGAGAGCATTCATATCGTCAAACCACCTAAGCACGAATTGTAAATAGTATAAGATATCTAACACGCACTGCACAGATTAGATGTGTCTTCATTAATGTGGGCGCACTGCACAGTAGAACAAAGTCAGCTATCTGCCCTTCACAAAGTCATTTGGAAACGCACAGTGACACACATAAAGCACAAAAGGGCATCAGGTGTAACAACTCACAAATCACCCATTTCTCTCTTTCAGGCTTTGGCTTTCAGAATTGGAGTCAAATGCGAGAGCAGAGCCTCAAGCATGCATTCCCAGGACTATCAGACAAAGACGAAAATGGGAGGGTAAAAAGGAAACCTCTGAGGCAAAGATTAAATTCATTAAAAAGTGAAAATCCGATGGCGTCGAATGAGGATTCCATGGGGAAGCGTCTCAAATCCAACAGCCTGGCAAATATCTTCCACAACAAAATATCTGTGTTCCCTGAATGGAATGGCTTGCAAGATCCAGGTCAGCAGGCAGATCTATCTCTTGGCCGAAGATCGAAATGAAAGTCAGGCAGGGGAGAATTCACTATTTCGAGCCGAACGAATTCATGACAGCGGATTCAAAGGCAAGACAAAGAGTTGGTCCTATTGTTGTCCGCGATGGAGAGCAAGAGTAGGGAGAGAGACCAAAAATCAAAGAATTTCTTTTCTGTTGAAAGGGGTCAAGGTATTTTCAGAATAAAAAAGACCAAGGGTTCATTTTAGTCCTCACACACAACAATTTCTATAATCCCTCCAAATCCGTCCGATTTGGGGGGTGACGTTTTTTAGGGGAGAGGGGGGAAATTTTAAAAAATTTCCCCTCCCCTCCTAAAAAATATGATCAGCCAAACGAGGGGAGGGGGCAAAAATCCCTCCATCCTCCTCCCCTCCCCTCCAGTTCCCTCAAACCAAACAGACCCTAAAAGAAAAAACTCCATAGAATTATAAAAATGTCACCACAATTATTTTTGGGAAAATTACATATAGGTCCCAAAGATGACAAAAAAAAATACAATTAGGTCCCTTAAAATGACCAAATTACATAGAAATCCCTAGGGACTTCTGTGTAATTATTTGTGAATGCAAAATTACCATGTTGTTATTTCTGACTTCTAAAGGCTATTTACAACAACAAATGCTATATTAACAACAGAAAAAGTATATTTTAACAACAACTTTTAAGAACCTGTATTTTTTCATCTATCACGTCCAGAGGCTATTTACAACAAAAAATGCTATATTAACAACAACAATATATATATATATATATATATATATATATATATATATATATATATATATTAACAACAACTTTTGAAAACCTATAATTTGTTATTTATGACTTCCAGAGGCTATTTATAACAACAAATGCTATATTAACAACAGAAAAAACATATTTTAACAACAACTTTTGAAAGGAATTTGTTATTTTTGACTTCTAGATGCTATTTACAACAACAAATGCTATATTAACAAAAGAAAAAGCATATTTTAACAACAACTTTTGAAAACCTGGAATTTGTTATTTCTGACTTCCAGAGGCTATTTACAACAACAAATGTTGTGTTAATAACAGAAAAAGTATATTTCAACAATAACTTTTGAAAACCTGAAATTTGTTATTTCTGACGTCCAGAAGCTATTTACAACAACAAAAGCTATGTTAACAACAGAAAAAGCATATTTTAACAACAACGTTTGAAAACCTGTAATTTGTTATTTCTGACTTCCAGAAGCTATTTACAATAATAAATGTTATATTAACAACAAAAAAAAGCCTATTTTAACAACAACTTTTGAAAACATGGAATTTGTAATTTCTGACTTCTAAAGGCTATTTACAACAACAAAAGCTATGTTAACAACAGAAAAAGCATATTTTAACAACAACATTTGAAAACCTGGAATTTGTTATTTCTGAATTCCAGAAGCTATTTACAATAATAAATGTTATATTAACAACAGAAAAAACCTATTTTAACAATAACATTTGAGAACCTGGAATTTGTAATTTCTGACTTCTAAAGGCTATTTACAACAATAATTGCTATATTTACAACAGAAAAAGCATATATTTACAACAATCTTTGAAAACTTTTGCAGATTCCCCAATATGTACAAAGTTAAACATGTTTTTGATTTTTCGTATTCTAGAGACACATACAGCTATAGATCTCATAAAAGTAGAACAAGTGCAAGCCATAAGCGGACCCTTTACGTCAATGGAAGCTAACTTTGTAATCAGCCTCGGAGACAAAGCTCATGTGCCCATTGTAACATTTTCAGCAACAAGTCCTTCTCTTGCTTCCCTTCGGAGTCCATATTTCTTTTGAGCTACACAAAACGATGCAGCTCAAGTGAACACCATTGGAGCAATCGTCCAAGCTTTAGGGTGGAAAAACGTGGTGTCCATTTACATAGGAAACGATTACAGGAAAGAGGAGTAGAAGAAGGAGAGAGGAAAGAGAGAAGGAAAAGGGAGATAGGAGAGAGACAGGAGAGAGAGAAGTAGAAGGAGAGAGGAAAGAGAGAAGAAAAAGGGAGAGAAGGAAGGTCAAAATGGTAATTTTACATTCATAAATAATTACAATCAGGTTCCTTGGGACTTCTGTGTAATTTCATGATTTCAAGGGACTTTATTGTGATTAATTCCATTCCTTGGGACCTGAGCGTAATTTTCCTTTCATTTTTTACTTCCCTCTTTTGAAAAAGGGACATCTTTTAAGAAAGTAAAATCCACTTTTTGTACGTAGTAGTGCTATCTGATCTTCAACCTTAGCTAACAAAGATTGTATGAGATCGAATTCCTTTTCAGATTAGTTAGATTTTAAATTTCTAGGTGACATTATTTTATGCAAAAGAAAAAAAAAACGTTAGCATGAGTGTGTTAGCAATAAAGGTTGATTTAATTGGTAAGAATTTGGCCGACCACCTATAAAGTCTTGGTTTAAATCATAATGATAATGTTAAAATTATTGTTGATGGACAATTTGTAAGCGCTAGTTAAGTTTAAATACATGATGAATCTCAAATACCCAACTCATCTAAATTTCTATCACCATGGGAGGAAAATTAACATAAGCATGTTTGGTGCTCCTCGTGCTCTACAAAATTTCGTATTGGACATGGTAGTTTTTTTATCTACTTGATATCTTATACTAACATTTGTCATTATCATGAAATCTAATTATATAAGTAGCGCAATAGTTGTATAAGTTTATGGAAAAACCAAAAGGTAAACTCCACCTTGATCAACCCATACCCTCCGGGTGGGATTGAAGGAGTTGTTTTCTTCTTTGTATTAGAGCAATTAAGTCATTTCATCTAATGTAAAAGCTTTTACATTATTAATGCATTTGACTTTCATGGGGGGAAAAAAACGTCATTACACAAAAACTCAAATACATAACAGTAGTCCTAAAGATTTTATAAGAATTACAACTAAGGACCGCCGTGATTTTGGTTGAATATTTAGAACAAATTGGTGAGACAGTAATATATCAACCGAGAACCACATCTTTGTGACCCTTTAGATTAACTGTGCATTACCTTCTCCCAACGCATGCCCTGTATCACTTGCTTGTAAACAGTGTTTGAGCTCTGTGATCCTCTTCCAAATTCATGTGTCAATCCTGTTATATATATCCCGAATCTTCCAAGCTTTCTGATCAACGATTTAGTTGCCCAATAATTCCTCACTATGATACCATTTTATATATAATCTTGGATTGGTTTTAGTTGATAGTTGATGGGGCTATATTAAATTATGCGTTCAAGGGAGACATAATAGCGTAAACCAGTAGGTAAAGACTGAGTAAACAATGTGTGATTCAGAGCTCTTAGACGCCCTCATTATACACACACACACACACACACAAGAATTGATTTATCGGATCAAATCTGCTACTTGAAAGTCTCTAAAGGCCAATTTGATTTTCCTTTTTAAAACTTTAGTTTCTTTAATTAATACATGAAGCATCTCTGTCAACATATAGTTTACCAATTTACTATTTGCTTTGCTTTATGTACATGTTATTGTTTATCTCTCTGTCCGTTTGGTAGGCCATGATCCTGATGAACCCTTCTCTGATATGATGGATTTAGCTGATAATTAAGTACAATGACAAGAGATTATTTTATAATATATACGCTTACTTGATTTGTTTTGGAGAAGCTACTGTTAAAGCCCTTTTGAATTGAGTTCCTGGTTCGGAAATTAATTGGAATCCAACTACAGTAACTCCTTTTGAAAAAGTTGAGATATGATTATATGTGCGTGTTCTAGCAAAATCACTTATCCAAGTGTAGGGTCCTTAATTTATCGCGAGCAAAAACCAGACCTTTCAACTTTATTTATTGCGTGATCTTTAACTTGGATTTGTTTGATTAATTAGCTAGCTAGGTTCGCTACCTGAAGCTACGCACCAAATAGCATTATCACTTGGGTGAATAGTAAATATGGGAAGTATGAATGGTCCGCCCTTTACAGAGAACTTTTAAGGAGAGAAAGGAACTTAAAAGAGGGAAAGGAAGAGAAAGGAAGATTTGAAAGATGAGGGAAGATAGCTTGAGTTGTTTGGTAGGAAGAAAATGAAGGAGTGGTAATTGATAAAGAATCATGAAATGCCTATTTTACCCTCAAAAGTAATTAATTCAAAATAAAAAAGAAAAATAATTTTTTTGCTAAAATATAGTTTTTAAAAAAATATGCTCATGTCAGGTTCGAACTTTCCTGCCACGTTCGAACTTTCCTGCCATGTTCGAACATTCCCATCAAGTTTAAATTTCAGGGGTAAATTTGTCCAAAAAAGTGAATAGTGACGTGGGAACTTGAAATCCCACCAATTTTAGTGGGATCTCAAGTTCCCACATATGAGGGAAGAGTGGTGGGCCTGGTGTCGGCCCGAGAACTTAGGTTCCCGGGAAGATTGGTGCAAAATGTGTACCAAATGAAGGAACTTGCAAAGTTCCTTTCCCTCTCTACCAATTCTTTGTACCAAACGGGGCCTTAAAGTTTGCAAATTCAAAGAGGTCCCCCACCCAAAAGGGCCAAGCAAAATTATTTTTTGACTTGGGAACTCTCCACTGTATAAATCTCCCTGTTTTTTTTTTTAAAAAAAAACTAATTCATTAGAAAAATGACAAGATTGAATCAGTAACTTTTTGTAAAAATTACCCTCCAATGCTCCTTTTTGTAAGTAGCTTTTTTTTTTTTTTGTGGTCCTTAATATGAGTAATTGTTTTTTTGTCTCAAGATTTAAATTATTTTTTCCTTTTTTACCCTTATCTCTCACACCCCCCATACACCCCTCCCCAACACCCACCTTTATATTAATGAACCACTTATTCTATTTCATTTAATTATTTATTACTCATTTTTTCTCATATATATACTCTTTTCATACATAAGGGCTTATTTGAAAAAGACATTACATTTTGATATATTTATTATTTTTAACTAATTTTAACTGTCAGTTTATCTTACACAATTAGGGTGGTCGTTGAAAAAATAGGAAGAACTTGACTTTTCCTCCAAGTTTGTTTCTTCCTTTTTTTAATATTATCATCAGATATCTGATTTAAGATTCGTGGCTGCTCCTTCTAATATATGTGCCTTTTTGTAGTTTCGAAACCTGAGATTTAGAGAGATTTAGGGGATTTTGTACTGCTAGATCAACTCTATATTACAATTATATTTACAAAATGCCAAATGTCAATTAAGAGAAGAAATTCTAGATTGACTAATTGTCCTGACAATATCTATTAATATCATGGTTTGTGAAACCGGACCGGCCGGTTCAGACTGGTAACCGGCCACCCAGACGTGAAACCAGTTCAGTTTGATTCAAAACCGGACTGAACCGGTTTGACCTGGGTAACTCGGTGTAACTCGGCTGAGTCACCGGGTCACAGATATATATATTTTTCTTTTCCCATCCAATTTGAAACAACGTCATTTGGTTCTTTTTTTTTAAAAAAAAAAAAACTTCGTAGAAATCAAATCAGATTATTTGATTTGATTTTCAGATTTTGCTTGCGTGACTTTCAATCTTCCCTGTCAAACTCAGCCGCTGAACTGAAACACCTCTCGGTTCTCTATGCTCGACGCTCGTCCCGACTCCATTCTTTGTTTCAGCTTCATTGATTGTTCCTTCCACCTCCGTCCGACTGAAACCGCCTCCCTCCGTCCGACAATCCCTTCGCTGTCGCATTCTTGCAGAGCTTGAGAAGTCGCTGTCGCTGGTAAGTAATCGTCTCGTCCTCGACTCCATTCTTTGTTTCACCTTCATTGATTGTTCCTTCCACCTCCGTCTGACTGAAACCTCCTCCCTCCATCCGACAATCCCTTCGCCGTCGCATTCTTGCAGAGCTTAAGAAGTCGCCATTGCTGGTAAGTAATCGTCTCCCTCCGTCCAACAAGTCCGTTTTTAAGTTTTTAGGGGTTTTTTTTTTTGAAATTTTGCCTCAATGCTGTTAGTATCTTCAGGTTCTCGTCATTCTTGCCTTTACAGAGCTTTGTGTGTGCCTTTACAGAGCTTCGTTCGTTTGGTTGCAGCTTCAAGTTTATTATTTATTTATTTTTGAATATTTTAGTTTCTTTTTAGTTCTTTGTTCTTCATTCTACTGCTGCTCTGGTGTATACTTTTTTACTTTTGGATGTCATATTGGTTTGATTGGGTTCCTTTTTGATTTCCTGAAGCTGTCGTGGTTGGCTCTGTTTTTGGGTTCATATGAGCTGTCGTACTCTGTTTATTCTTGATTTGCATTTTCGTTTTAGTTGTGCTCTATTCGGTTCGGTTGGGTTTGGACTTTGGATTTCTGAAGACTTGGTTTGCTTTTCGGTCTAGCTTGGTTTTGATTCTTGAAGGCTTCGTTTCTGTCTTGCTCTGTTCAACACACTTCTAGTTCCTAAAGCTGTTAATGGAGGGAAATAATAACAATGAAGGTGCTCAGAATACTACCACCCCTAATCCCGAGTCTAGCAATCCTCCCACACAATCTAGTTTTAAAAAAATTGATCCTGCTTGGGAATATGTATCTTTTAAGAAAGAGGGGAAAGTAAACGTGTTTACATGCCTATTATGTGGTTCAACTTATAGGGGAGGAGAGATAAATAGGTTGAAACAACATTTAGTTGGTGTAAGTGGGCAAGTAACTTCTTGTAAAAAGGTTTCTCATGATGTACATGCTAGAATGAAAGGATCTTTGATAGAAGGTTCAAAGAAAAATCTTCATAATGATAATGTAGATGAAGGAAAAGCAGCTAGGGGAAGTGAAGAATCGATTGTATCAAAGAGGAAAGCGCCTAACACTGTGGGGGTAGAAAATTATTTTGCACCTAGAACAACTTATGGTGCTCAACCAAGCATCAAGAGTACTTGGGCAAGTCAAGAAGCTCAACATAATGCGAAAATTTTTTTGCTCAATGTGTAATATCTTATATTTTGGGAAATAATAGAAATAAAATTATATCTTGTAAACCGTGAACTAGGTTTCTTGGGTAAGGGCATATTATGAATCAGTGAATTTTTGTCTCGAAGATGGTGTCACCCGAAGTAATTTCTGTTTCCGGCAGTGTCCGACTTAAAATCTTTGACAGATTACGAAATATCCTGAATGAGGTCAAAAATTCAGTTGACCCAGATATTTCTAAAGAGGAAGAATAGAGCTTCAAGGCTGTGCTTCTGGATTTTGAGAATTTGCAAAAGATCACGCGATCAGAACACCGAACAGGGAGTTTTATCAGTATTTTATTAAAATATTATAAAACTTTTTCAAAAGGAGCCAGAGGAGAGTCACGGACTTTGTTTTTAGTTTTTTTTAGAAATTACGAAAAATGACCCAAAAACAAGAAATTACACTTAAGGACCCATTTTCCAACACTATAAATAGAGGCCTCACTTCTTCATTTTCTTCACACCAAACTCAGATCACAACGGTCGAGTTTAATAGAAGAGAGAATTCTTAGAGTTTAGAGTGAGAATTTAGAGTAAAGTTCTCGGAGCTGGAGAGAAGGAGTAAGAACTTCAAGGGTAAGTTCTTTGGTCCCTAGTCTTAAGATTTGGTAGTTTCTTTCGGTAATTATAGTAGAAAAGCCTGATAGAGTTTTTCTGAGTATGCTCTGTGGCTGCAGCTTAGCCTGATCTGTCACATCAGAAAAGAATTATTCTTGGGCAGTAATATTATTTACTAGTACAGTAAATACTATTTATCGAACAGTAAAAATTATTTACCGTCACGGTAAAAATATTTTACTGGTACTATTCACATGAATAGTAAATCTTCAGCATAGGATTCCACAAGTATTGCAAAGTTGATGGTCACTGATAAAAATGATATTATAGGATATCTGTGAACTTTTACCGCTGCTGCTGTTATACCGCTGTTTTCCGTTAGAAGTACCGTATTCGTCAAACGTACCAAAGCATCATCAACGAAGGTACGGACGCGTACTGTAACACTAACTCTAATGCTTATTGTATGCTTATATGTGATAGATAGTCTGAAACTCTGTTTTTAAAAATTGATCATACATATACAATTTAATACGGGTTATAGTCTTGATAATGCCGTTATGTTTTCCTAGCGCTGAGGACACGGATGTACACCGTGGCACTGGTGAATAGTGCAGACTATAATAACATGCATATTGCAGTGGCTGTGTTATGTTATTATTTGATTATGAATGTATTGTATGTGATTATTACTGTTTTGCCATGGATATCTGTCATTCATATTTGATACATAAGCATGAGGTTAACCGTTACCTGAGGTTCAATGGTAATTGAACCTCAGCTCTTGCTTTAGCCCCAGGATCCTCTGGAGGACAATCCAAGGAGAAGGGTAAGCAGGTGACGTGAAGAGGCAGAAAAGGAGTTTTCTTTTAAAAACTTTATTTCTGTTTTTTTTTTTTTTTTTTTTTTCTGAATATTCGACTCTTGGATGACTGTAACAGAAGACTGATGCACCTTTAATGAATGTTTTATCAGTTACTCGTTTCACGACTATTCCGATGCTCTACTCTGATTAAATCTTTTCAAATTCTGATCGAACTATTTCGAAAATACTTTAGAAAATTGGGATGTTACATTTTTGGTATCAGAGCAGACGGTTCTGAAGTTAACTAAGTTACTCCAAAAAGTCTAGCTAGGCCGGTGTATTTGAGTAACGGAGTTAGATTCGGAGTTTTTTTTTTTTAAAAAAAAATATTTTCCGGCTAGAACCTGGCTCAGTTATAAGAAACCATTGGTGCCGAAGGCAAGGCTAGTCTATATGGTTCGGTCAAGCAGTCGCCATAGAGTTGGTGAGACCCCCATGATAGACACTTACCTGGCCAATCGGTTGATTAATTGAGTTAGGCTCTAAGCCGTAGTTTTGGAACATATTTCGAAAAGAGTACTGATATAACTTTGGTGTACGTGTTTCAGGAAATGGCTAGATCCCCACTTAGTTATCAAAGAGCCCCTTTCGTTTACCGTTACGGAAGTATGAGACGTGTTGCTCGAAAAACTGTAAACCCTCAGATGGTGGCTCGAAGATTGAACCCTGACCCGGTTTATTCCCCGCCCGCATCTGCACCTCAAATTGTGCCAATACGTTCTGTTCTCGCTAATGATTTGGGGTTGCCATACAATCCACATTACCCTGTTGAACACTTACATGACCCAGAGCCCGAATACCATCCAAGCCCAGAAAACTCTGATGGTACTAATTCTGTTCCAGCCATACCTACACCAGGTTCCCCAGCAGATTCACATCATTCCTCTGTTGGGGACAATTTTGACTACATTAATGTAGCTGACTTAGAAGAAGAGCACGCAGATAATGTAGCTATTTTAGAAAACACTGACGATGAAAACCTACGGTATGTGCTGAATGGCAACTACGACTTGACGGAGATTTTGTATGATGACTTTGTTCGAGCAGGCTGGAATGTGGCAACCGCTCAAGAGCAGTACTTACGCTTCTTGACCCGTGTTAGGGAGCTTTACGATATGTTCATGCCCTTCAACAGCCCCTATCCTCCCGAAGACTGGATCCGATCCACTCTTCATCATTTTCCTCGAACCAATTTCTGGATTCACAAAACGAATGAACTTCTCGATGCAGGACCTATTGAGAAGGTCTACATCCACCTACTGCTGATCCAAAGCTGGGTACATCGTAGCATGTGAACCAGGAGGGAGACAAAAACCAGAATCAGTCCAAGGAAGCAATGGAAGTACTAGTGACGCATAGTAATAGTAGTAGTAGAAATAGACGTTGTTGTAGTGCACCTTTAAAAGACCCTAAGGAGATAAATTGTAAAATAAAGCAACTACTGTGAATGATGATTGATTATAAAAATATATAAATATGTTTGAATATGTGCTAAGCCTATTTGTATGCTAATTATTATTATTTCTCTAACGTTCATATGGTTTCATAAATAAAAGATTTAAGTATGGCAAACTCGAGAGGATCCGGAGTCCCTAGAGGACGAGGCAGAGGCCGAGGCAGAGGCCGAGGCAGAGGTAGACAAACTCAAGTAATACCCCTGCCAGGTCCGGAACAACCACAGCAACCAGAGCGGGATGAGATGCAGGAGATGAGGAGAATGTTACAAGAGCAAAGGGCACTCATTGATTCGCTTCTTGCAGAACGGCTTGAGAGACAAGCCGAAGGGGGACAAGTAGAGGAAGAACAAATTAATGAGGAGAATGAAAACAACAATGAACACGACGAAGAACGTGACAATGAAGTTGAGGGAACCAATCGATTCCAAATACCTCCCCAACAGGAGAGAGCGATGGCTGAGCTACAGCAACCGAATAGAGTGGTCGAGAATACCCAATATTGGGTGACACAATTCTGTAAAATGAAACCCCCAACTTTCCGAGGCAAGCTTGATTCAGCAGAAGACTGGTTGATGCAGCTGGACAAGATATTCGAAGTCATGGAATGTCCGGAAGATAGAAAAGCTCAACTGGCAATCTATAAGCTGCAAGGAGATGCAGATCGTTGGTGGAAGAGCATTGCGGCAACACTGCGAGCACGTCACTGTCCCATTACGTGGGAGAAATTCCTAGAAAAATTCAACGAGCAATATTTTCCACCCTCTGTTCAGATGATTAAGGAATCTGAATTTCTGCACATTCGACAAGGGCAAGATGAATCTTTTGATGACTACTATGCACGTTTCACCAATTTGTCTCGATATTCAACCCTCTTTAGGCAATGTGAAGATGAAGGCAGTATGGCAAACATACTGATTTATGGCTTGAAGTATGAAATAAGGGAGAAGCTTGTGTCGCAGCAATTCTCACAATTGATTCAAGCGGTGGAAGCTTGTCGATTGATCGAAAGAAATTTGAAGGAGCTCAGGAAGACTAGAGTCTTTCATAGTAGCGGCCCCAGTCGTGGCGGTTTTACCCGTGGAAACTCATCGCAAAAACGGAAGACCAATTGGAGTAATTTCCGTGAAGGAAACAAGAGGCCATTCCAACCTGGACAGCAGAACTTCCCAAGGGTACAGACATCCAGAGCATGTCCAAAATGCGGAAGGTATCATCAAGGAACTAACTGCGAAGGAAAGATTGTGTGCTACAAGTGCCAGCAGCCGGGGCACCTTAGCACAAACTGTCCACAAAAAGCACTGGAGGCGAGGCCGCAAAACCCAGGTCGAGTTTTTGCTTTAACGAATGAAGAAGCCAGAAAATCTCCGGAAATGATCAAAGGTATTATTTCTCTTAATGGGAATTTACTCCAAGCATTGTATGATTCTGGTGCTAGCCACTCGTTTATTTCATATGATTGTGCAAAGCGGCTAGGAATGCATGCTTATAGACTACCATATGATCTACTAGTAGCCACACCACTTGGTGCGAAATCCTTAGCTTCTGATGCATGCCTTAATTGTATTGCGAGCGTAAATGGACGAGATTCAAACATAGATCTTATCCGACTACCGCTTAGTGGCATCGACGTTATTCTCGGTCTTGATTGGCTGACGGCTAACAATGCGATAATTGATTGCGGAAGTAAACAGATATCCTTTGCACCCCCGCACAACCGAAGCAAGGTTGATGGGAGTCTGAGTTATATCTCTGTTTCGGAAGCAGAAAAATGCATAAAGCATGGTTGCCAAGCATACATGGTATTTTTCTCTGTAAAGGCGGAAGCTGAACTCTCACTCAAAGACATTCCGGTTGTCAACGAGTTCCCTGATGTGTTTCCAGAGGATCTCACTGAGTTACCTCCTGAAAGAGAAGTTGAGTTCGCCATTGAGTTGATGCCTGGAACGGGATCAATATCAAAAGCACCATACCGAATGGCACCGAACGAGATGCAGGAGTTGAAGAAGCAACTTGAAGAACTGCTGAAGAAAGGGTTTATTCGACCCAGCGTGTCACCGTGGGGAGCCCCCGTATTGTTTGTTAAAAAGAAAGACGGAAGCCTACGACTTTGTATCGACTACCGTGAGTTGAACAAAGTAACTATCAAGAATAAATACCCACTTCCCCGAATCGATGATCTACTCGACCAACTATCTGGTTCCTGTGTATTTTCAAAGATCGATTTGCGCTCAGGATACCACCAGCTTCGAGTAAAAGCTAGTGATATTCCAAAAACAGCTTTTAGAACCAGATATGGGCATTACGAATTTCTTGTGATGCCTTTCGGATTGACTAATGCACCTGCCGTATTCATGGATTACATGAATCGGATTTTTCGCCAGCACCTAGACAAGTTTGTAGTAGTATTCATCGATGATATACTGATCTATTCAAAAAGCAGAGAGGAGCACGAGGAACATCTGCGAATCGTATTAGGTATACTACGTGACAAGCGACTTTTTGCTAAGTTTAGCAAATGTGAATTTTGGCTGCCAGAAGTGAGATTTCTGGGCCATGTCATAACTCGCGACGGAGTTGCCGTTGATCCTAGCAAGGTAGAAGCGGTTCTGGACTGGAAGAGACCAGAAACAGTGACAGAGATACGTAGCTTCCTAGGTCTAGCGGGATACTACCGCAGATTCATACAGAATTTCTCGCGTCTTGCCTTACCATTGACAAAGCTCACAAGGAAAAACCAACCTTTTGTGTGGGACGAGGACTGTGAGTCGAGTTTTCAAATACTGAGGGAGAGGTTGACTACAGCACCAGTACTGATCATCCCAGATCCAGACGAGACTTATACAGTATATAGTGATGCCAGTGGACAAGGATTGGGATGCGTCCTGATGCAACAGGGCAGGGTAGTAGCTTATGCCTCTCGTCTGTTAAAGCCTCACGAGTTGAACTATCCTACGCATGATCTAGAACTTGCAGCTATCGTGTTTGCTTTAAAAATATGGAGGCATTATCTCTATGGTGCAACCGTAGAGTTATACTGCGACCACAAGAGTCTGAAATACCTTTTTGATCAAAAGGAACTCAACATGAGACAACGTCGCTGGATGGATTTGCTAAAAGATTACGACTTGGAGATCAAGTATCATCCGGGTAAAGCAAACGTTGTAGCTGATGCACTCAGTAGAAAAACGGTACTCACTGCGTACATGATGATACAAGAGCGGAAACTACTTGAGGAGTTCAGAGACCTAAACCTGACCAATCAGGTTTGCATGAACCACTGCACATCCGATGACATTTATCTTGAAAGTCTCCTTGTTAGTCAAGGGGAATATGATCTGAGAGATGCGGTTGAGGAAGCTCAAAAGCACGATGAGTGGGCTATAGCAGCACGGGAGATGATCTCACGAGGAGAGACTCAAGACCGTGACCTATCGCCAAGTGGCTTGGTCAGATACAAGAAGCGGATCTACATTCCGAAGGATGGTGAATTACGACAGAAGATACTAGACGAGGCTCATAAGAGCAGATATACTCTACATCCGGGAATGGTCAAAATGTACCAGAACTTGAAATCCGAGTTTTGGTGGCCCAGATTGAAGAAAGATGTAACTGAATACGTAGGAAAATGTTTGACCTGTCAAAGAGTTAAAACTGAACACCAACGACCCCCTGGTCTTCTTCAAGGTCTGGAAATTCCGGAATGGAAATGGGAGAACATTACCATGGATCTAGTGGTAGGGTTACCTAAGATCAGACAACACGACGCGATTTGGGTAATTGTTGACCGATTGACTAAGTCGGCACACTTTCTCCCCATTAGTATTAACTACTCACCAGAACGTTTGGCGGAGATTTATATCAAAGAGATCGTAAGACTTCATGGTATACCTAAGAGTATTGTCTCTGATCGGGACCCGCGATTTACATCCCGATTCTGGGAGGCTTTGCATGCAGAGATGGGAACTAAGCTAAGGCCTAGTACAGCTTATCACCCGCAGACCGATGGTCAATCTGAAAGGACAATACAAACGCTAGAAGATATGCTTAGAGCGTGTGTATTGGATTTCAAAGGCCATTGGGATGAACATTTACCGCTGGTCGAATTCGCTTACAACAATAGTTACCATTCGAGCATACAGATGGCTCCGTTTGAGGCATTGTACGGGCGGAAGTGTCGATCACCTATATGCTGGACAGAATTGTCGGAGCGAGAATTCATCGGGACAGATTTAGTTGATAAGACCTCCAAGCAAATTGCATTGATCAAACAGAGACTCCTAACAGCACAAAGCAGACAGAAGAGTTACGCTGATAAGAGGAGAAGACCACTAGAATTCGAGGTTGGAGACCATGTGTTTCTCAAGATATCCCCGGTAACCGGTGTTGGTAGAACGCTTAAACGGCGAAAGCTAAGTCCTCGTTACATTGGGCCATTCGAAATCTTGGCAAAACGTGGACCGGTCGCATACCAGTTAGCCTTACCCCCGAACTTGAGTAAACTCCATGATGTTTTCCATGTTTCCCAGTTGAAGAAATACCAACCTGACCATGACCATGTTATTCAGTATGAGGATGTTGAGGTGCGACATGATAACACTTTTGAGGTCGAACCGGAGCGAATTCTCGACTACCAACAGAAGCAGCTTCGGCACAGGAATATTCCTTTTGTGAAGGTGGTCTGGAAGGGTTTATCGCCTAATGAAGCAACTTGGGAAACAGAGGAAGATATGAGGGAAAGATATCCGGAGTTCATGGCTCAATGTTTAGTTAGTATGGAGTAAATTTCGAGGGCGAAATTTTATTTAACGGGGGGAGAAATGTAATATCTTATATTTTGGGAAATAATAGAAATAAAATTATATCTTGTAAACCGTGAACTAGGTTTCTTGGGTAAGGGCATATTATGAATCAGTGAATTTTTGTCTCGAAGATGGTGTCACCCGAAGTAATTTCTGTTTCCGGCAGTGTCCGACTTAAAATCTTTGACAGATTACGAAATATCCTGAATGAGGTCAAAAATTCAGTTGACCCAGATATTTCTAAAGAGGAAGAATAGAGCTTCAAGGCTGTGCTTCTGGATTTTGAGAATTTGCAAAAGATCACGCGATCAGAACACCGAACAGGGAGTTTTATCAGTATTTTATTAAAATATTATAAAACTTTTTCAAAAGGAGCCAGAGGAGAGTCACGGACTTTGTTTTTAGTTTTTTTTAGAAATTACGAAAAATGACCCAAAAACAAGAAATTACACTTAAGGACCCATTTTCCAACACTATAAATAGAGGCCTCACTTCTTCATTTTCTTCACACCAAACTCAGATCACAACGGTCGAGTTTAATAGAAGAGAGAATTCTTAGAGTTTAGAGTGAGAATTTAGAGTAAAGTTCTCGGAGCTGGAGAGAAGGAGTAAGAACTTCAAGGGTAAGTTCTTTGGTCCCTAGTCTTAAGATTTGGTAGTTTCTTTCGGTAATTATAGTAGAAAAGCCTGATAGAGTTTTTCTGAGTATGCTCTGTGGCTGCAGCTTAGCCTGATCTGTCACATCAGAAAAGAATTATTCTTGGGCAGTAATATTATTTACTAGTACAGTAAATACTATTTATCGAACAGTAAAAATTATTTACCGTCACGATAAAAATATTTTACTGGTACTATTCACATGAATAGTAAATCTTCAGCATAGGATTCCACAAGTATTGCAAAGTTGATGGTCACTGATAAAAATGATATTATAGGATATCTGTGAACTTTTACCGCTGCTGCTGTTATACCGCTGTTTTCCGTTAGAAGTACCGTATTCGTCAAACGTACCAAAGCATCATCAACGAAGGTACGGACGCGTACTGTAACACTAACTCTAATGCTTATTGTATGCTTATATGTGATAGATAGTCTGAAACTCTGTTTTTAAAAATTGATCATACATATACAATTTAATACGGGTTATAGTCTTGATAATGCCGTTATGTTTTCCTAGCGCTGAGGACACGGATGTACACCGTGGCACTGGTGAATAGTGCAGACTATAATAACATGCATATTGCAGTGGCTGTGTTATGTTATTATTTGATTATGAATGTATTGTATGTGATTATTACTGTTTTGCCATGGATATCTGTCATTCATATTTGATACATAAGCATGAGGTTAACCGTTACCTGAGGTTCAATGGTAATTGAACCTCAGCTCTTGCTTTAGCCCCAGGATCCTCTGGAGGACAATCCAAGGAGAAGGGTAAGCAGGTGACGTGAAGAGGCAGAAAAGGAGTTTTCTTTTAAAAACTTTATTTCTGTTTTTTTTTTTTTTTTTTTTTTTTTCTGAATATTCGACTCTTGGATGACTGTAACAGAAGACTGATGCACCTTTAATGAATGTTTTATCAGTTACTCGTTTCACGACTATTCCGATGCTCTACTCTGATTAAATCTTTTCAAATTCTGATCGAACTATTTCGAAAATACTTTAGAAAATTGGGATGTTACACAATGAGCTTATCCGAATTGCATTCCATTTAATGCATTGACCTGTCCTTTGTTTCAAAAAGCCATCGATGCTGCTACTGCAATTGGGCCTGGATTTAAGGTCCCTAGTTATTATGAGTACAGAGTTAGCTTGTTGGGTGATTGTAAAAAGAATGCCAACTTCTAATTGATAGCCATCGAGCGAAATGGAAAGAAAATGGTTGCATACTCATGGCTGATGGTTGGACAGATGTTAAACAAAGAACTTTGATTAATTTCTTAATCTCTGTACATGGTATGGTTTTTGTGAAATCAGTTGATGCTTCATATTTAATTAAAGATGTCAATACACTATTCTCATTGTTCAGAGAAGTCAATGAGTGGGTGGGTCCTGAAAATATAGTACACGTTGTGACTGACAATGCTGCAAATTATGTAGCATGTGGTAGATTGATAAAAGAGAAATATAAAACCATCTATTGGTCACCTTGTGCTGCACACTATTTAAATATGATTTTGAAAGATATTGCATCAATGCCTCATGTTTCAGACCTTGCAAAGAAGGCATTCAAAATCACTGTATTTGCTTATAATCATTTGATCTTCTTATCATGGCTAAGAAAAAGATCTGGTTGGAAGGAAATTGTGTGTCCTAATGCTACAAGATTTGCCACCACATTTATCACCCTTCATAGCATATATTCTCACAAGCATGACTTACAAGCTTTGGCTATTGATCAGCATTTTTTGCAGAATAAGTTACATCCACTGAAGCCGGAAAAACTTTCAGTGCAATCATTCTAGATAACCGGTTTTGGGGCGATTGCTTTCAAATTGTGAGACTTGTGTCTCCATTGATCAAATTGTTGAGAATTGTTGATTCAGATGAAAAGCCTTCAATGTCATATGTTTATGAAGGCATACAAAGGGCTAAAAATGTGATCAAGGACATGTTTCAAAAGAAAAAAAGAACTATACAAGTCTTATACAAATATTATCCAAAGTTGTTGGGATAAGCATTTGAAAACTGAACTTCATGCAGCGGCGGCGTATTTGTTGAATCCTTCATTTTTGTATAGTCCTGATTTTGTTAGAAAGTATCGATGTATGGAAGCTATGATTGATTTGTTTGAGGCGAACTCATCTGACGATGTTGATTATTATGTAACAATGATGAAGCAAATCGGTGTATACCGCGATCGGAAAGAATCTTTTGCTAAAGTTTCATGTGAAAAAACAGCCCGTACACTAGTTCCACGTAAATACATTGACTTTCATATTCAAAAGCACATATTATTGAGATATCTGACATTAATAATACATACTAAATGTCTTTTATTTTATTTTGCAGATGATTGGTGGTTGTACTACAGGGGTGCAGTACCTCAATTGCAAAAAATTGCTTTACGCATTCTTAGTCAAACTTCTTCTTCTGGATGTGAAAAAAACTGGAGCTTGTTTGAGTGTATCCATACTAAAAGAAGAAATAGATTGGAGCATCAAAGGCTTAATGATTTGGTTTTCACTAACTACAATTTGAAGTTAAATTTTAGGTAACTTGACTTTTGATTACTTGTTTTATAGTTTAATACTTTTATTACATATAGATAAATATACACTTTATTAATGTTGGTATTCTATCATGTTGGAATTATAGGAATCAATTGAAAAAGAAGAAAGACAATTATGATCCCATTTATTATGAATCAATTGATAAAGTTGACTTTTGGGTGGTTGAGGAAGATTCAACTCCTGAATTTGATAATGTAGATGCAACAAATCTTCAACTTGAACAAATGGCAAGAGATTTTGGAGGTTCCTAACTATCTCTTCTATTATATAAGATTATATTCCTACACAAAATAATATAACTATGTCTTCACATATGTATTAATAATTCTATTCTTTTCATATATAGGTGATGATGATTTTAGTATTGTGCCTCCATCTTTACATGATGATCATGTCGCTTCTAATGCCTTTACTTTTCCTCCTACAGCTCCACCTCCTGATGTCTCAATACCTAGAGAGTTGAATGATGTTAATGATGATTTCAATGATGATTATTAGTTTATCAAAGGTAGGAATATTTTATCATCATATACTTGTTTTTGATATTTTGCTACTATGAATATTTTGTCTCAAATGTAGATTGTAAAGAAAATTCAAAATTGTTAAGAATGATATCTAAATATGTTACAAGTATTAGAGTATATGATTATTTTGCTACTGATCCAAAGTATTAAAATGATATATAGTATGTCAAATTTAGGTTGGTGTGATGAGAAATTAAATATATTCCATTTTTTTATATCTCACCGGTCTAGGCCCGGGTTGACTCCGGGCTGACTCCAGTCTAACCCACTAACCCTTAACCTAGTACCCCGACCGGTTCAGTGACCAGTCCGAGTTTCAAACCTTGATTATTATGTGATATATAAAAACACAAGTATAAGAAGATTCTTGCGGGACGATAATTGATCATGTTCCTTTCTGAAAATGACCAAAAATTGTCATGTTTTTGGGTGAGATGTTGATGTTAATTGCCACTAGTGTCTAATGCATCGATCCTCTTTTTACAACTTAAATTTTTTTTGCTCCCACCCTACCGCTGGTTTCTGGTTCCTTGTTGTGACGAAAAACGACGTCAGCTGTGGGATGTGTGAAGTTCAAGTTCTATTTAACTTCTAAGTGATATTACCTTTTTTTCCTTGAATTTAAAAGACAAGAAATGATTAAAAAGACTAAAATACAATAATAATGCAGCAAACACACTAGTGATATTACTTTTCTCTTCTCTTGCTTTTTCAAATCATTTTTTCTCGTGCTACGTGTTGTTTCATATTGCAGAAATCCAATTTTTATTTGGAAAAGTGACAGAAAAATATCACTTAAACTTCAAAATCTCGTTGACTATAATAGTAATAGGATTAACAAGTACAATAAAATAATTGACAGCTCGTTTTGTTGATAAATCACCTATTTAAGATTTTGAAGTTCAAATGATATTTTATTGGGATTTTCCCTTTTCTTTCTATAATGTGAACATGAAAATAATTATAGCTAGGAATAGAAAAATATTTCAAAAGAAAATCAACATTAGAATGGAACAAGCATGACTCAATTTGTCAATCTCATTACTCAATTAGTCACAATCCAAAACTTTTTGGCAATCCTTTTACACGTATTATCAATACTTACGGATTTTGTTAATCTCATTACGCTTTGCCAAAAACTAAAAAAGATTGCTGGAAAATTCATAAGCTTTCTGGAAAACTCATGAACCTGCTGAAAACTACAGAACTTCGCTGAAAATTTAAAAAACTCGCTGAAAACTGGTTTCGTCAACCTTCGATGGCAACCAGAATGAGGATGAAAGGAACTCTAGTGTGCCATCTCTATCCTCTATTTCTCTTTCTGTGTTGGAGTGGAGAGAGAACACGAGTTAAAAGAGAGATAAAAGCTCACTCTTCTTCTTCAATCTGATGGAGCTAAACGAAAGATAAAAGCTCATTCTTCTTCTTCTTTGATCCCCGTGGAGCTGAACGAAAGATGATGGTGAATAAGAGAGAATGGAGTGGAGAGAGAAGAGTGAAGGAAGAGGTAGTTTGGTATTTTACCCAAATATTCAAAACTCATATTCCTAACTGCGTACCTCTCTGTCATTTTCCCTTTTCAGTATACATTTCTGGGTTTTGAAATTTCATATGGTATTAATTAAATGTCATTCTCCCAAAAGAAAATGTAGGCTTGTCACTATTTATTTATTGACCCAAAATTTTAAATGATTGTGTTTTTGTCTTAATCTACAAACGATACACATCTATGAAAAAAAAAATGCTCTATTATAAGAAATAATCATGAACAAAGTGACTGATTTCAGACTCAATTTAACAAAGTTCACAGGGATATATATAATCTAATTTTATTCAAGATGGGATTTTCTTCTTAACTTTCATTCATATTTGTTAGCACGGTAACAAAAAGTCATATATATAAAGTAAACATAAAGAATGAAGACTTTCACCTCATAAATTAAGGAACCAAAATGGTTACCCCATGAGATGAGGATCAAACTTTCCTATTATTTCACTTCTAGATCTAATATTCGTACGTACCCTCTAATTTATATAGACCTAGGATACAAAGCAACACAGCTATTAACAGTATTTGATCTCAAGAATCTGTCTTCAAGTGCAGTTCTACAATGTTTCATAATACCATTACAAAGGTTCAATTCCATATATATGTAAACATACATAACTAGTATGTAAAACGTTCCTTATAACTATTCGTATCATCACCGTCTACATATATATATATAGTATTCCCCATGACTTATTAAAGAATGATATCATTCCCTAGCTATATGTTTTGCTTCTTTTGAAGATGATATGAAGGCAGCAAGGAATATATATTAGCCCGGCTTGTCGTTTTAGCATGTCACTATAATATATTAACGACCGACCTGAGAAATTTTCCTTGACAAAGATTTATAATAACTGGGCCTATCCAAAAGCAGGAGGCGTCTTTATAAAAATAATGATTAGTTTAAGTACTGTCTGACCTACCGTATCTATAAAAATGGTAAAAAGTTATAACGTGCATCGGCGGCTAAATTTATTTAATTTGTACTATCTCATCACAAGATAGCAGGGTTGATCATCGGATTCGCTATGGCTAAAATTAGCTGTCCATGTCTTATATCAAATTTTAGGAGTGCGATGCATTGCCCAAATATGTAATCGATCCTCTGCCTGATTGGTTAAATTCGAATTTCTTTTAAGGTTCATGGAACTTACCTGCCTTAATTTCCATCAATATAGCCTCTACACATGCATAAGTAATACTCCTCCCGTCTTTAATATAAGGTATATATACTTAATTTGATTAGATTAAATAAGTTAGTTAATATGATATTTATTTTCTAAAACACCTTAACAACATTCTTTAAGTCCCTTATTCCTTCTTCTCCTTGATTATTAAGGGAACAATAATAGAGGTAAATTGAGAAAAGATTACCAGATATGAAAACTATTTTTTATATTTGGGACCAAAATCATGTGTTTTATAGTTGGAACCAAAACCAACTCCCCAAATATATATATATGTGTGTATTAAAACCGGAGGAGTATATCTTCTATAAATGTCATGAGGCTGCTTGAGGCACAACTCATAAATTAAAATGGATTTCATGGACAATATGCGCCGTACATGCCGCCCGTTTAATTAGTTTTAGGAAGAGATGACAACGAGGTTCATATATACTCCTTCTATTCTTTAATATATAACATATTTACTTAATTTAATTAGATTAAAAAATTAGTTAATATGATATGTATTTTTTAAAACACTTTAGTCATCTTTCTTAATTCCCTTTCTTTATTGATTATTATTGAGGGGTACTAATAAAAGTAAATTATAAAAAAATTGTAAATATGAAAACTGTGTATGATATTTAGGATTGATATTAACTTTTAAAATATGTCTTCTATTAAAGAGTGGAGGGAGGGAGGTGTGTGTGTTTGTTACTACCCCAACCCTTAATATAAGATCCAGAATTCAAAGGATTACGAATATATCTTATATATATTAATGACAAGAGCCAGTATAATAAAATTAGAGCTAGAATTGTTCCATCTTCTTAGCTAGTACCCATTTATTTATGATTGAGCGATCCAAAAGTTTTTAGGGTTTGTTTGACTGAAAAGATAACATAAGGAATGGACAAAAGCTTTGTTAAAACATTCTTTTTAGATAGAGGTTATCGGTAAGGAGCAGGTGAATAATTTTTTTTTAATTATAATACTAACCATTTTTTCTTTATTAAAAGGTGATTGCAACAATTCTACAGAAGCAAGTTGGTAGACTTCTCTTGATGACTTGAAAACAATTCTACAGAAGCAAGTGGGTAGACTTCTCTTGATGACTTGCAAGCCAAGTTGCAATGCATGACAGCTAGAACTCAAGAAGGTCAAAATTGATTCCGATCAAAGGAACTTGCTTAGTCATAGGAATATTAATAATAACTCCATCAAGTCTCTAGATTATATAGACATGCATCATTTTACTCATATCAACTTCTCCAGCCTAGCAAAGCAGCTTTGTGAATTTTGGGATAGTGCAAGTATTTCTTATAAAATAATTAAATCGATAAAAAATGAAAAAAAAAATTGTTCCCACTTTTTTATATTCCTTTTCAGCCTTTCACCTAATAAGGAAAAAAAATAAAAAATCTAGAGAATTGATCCAGGCAACATGTGGAACATTTTTTCCAGATTGCACCATTCCTTTGCCAAAGTGGTACACGATTATATGCAATAATGAAGATCATCCATATATCAAGAGAGATCTATACAGGTTTGTAGATTATACCGCTGAAGTTTTCAAAAAGTACGTTTGAAAATGAACTATACGACAGGAAAGCTTGTCAGAAACAAAAAAATTCAAACTGTAACAACGATGTAGATAGGTGACGAGCACAAAATGTGCTCCCAGTAATATTTGATGAACATGAATATATGTGTCCCAGAACGTACGGATGTTATCATTCTCCTCGCGCCCTTGTGTCAATTAGTCATAAATTAAAGTAGTCTTCTAGCATCTCTCTGGCTTCATCCACCCCAAGTCCTAGGTTTAACTCGCTAGGTTGCTGCTGATTTCAAGCAATTTGAAACATATCCAAAAATGTAGGAGAGATCTCTCTCCCTATATATACAGAGAGAGAGGATATGAGATGAAGTGAGAAATCTGAGATGAAATTAATGAAAATTACCTGACAAGGTATCTGACGAAAAGAGAACAAAACATAAACACTCTTCAGATTGGAGTGATCGATGGTCCACCTTCTCATGATATCACATCTGGAAATTTCATAAGACAATGCAAGCTATGTATGAATGTATGTATATGTATGTAGGTAGGTATGTATGCAGTGAAATATACACGAGTGATATTGATTGGGCTCATCTTCTCTCCGATACATGTGCGTCTACACACGATTTGTCACAGATTAAAGACGAGCCAAACCAACATCGCTCCTGTCTATTTCACAGAATCGAGACTTCTGAGACTTTTCCTTTTTAATTAGTAGTTCGAAATAGATCGATAGATGATGATGATGTAAGCCCCTTTTCCTGTAAATTACACACTCATGGATTATTTGTGGGTTGATTTTGCAGATATATATATATATATATGCAAGGAAGCACACAAGAGTGATATTGATTCGGCTCGTCTTAATTAGAAGCTCCTCATGTTGATTCATAAGAAATGAAAAGATGAGCCGAAACAATACCACGCCATGTCTACTTTTGCAGGATCTACCTCTCTCTCTCTCTCTCTCTTTGTGCTAAGACAAGCTTCAATTCTGTTCTGCGGGAAAACTGAAAACCCTCATACCCTATATATATACACAACTAACCAATGGCTCTCCAATAAATTATTTATATACATATATTTAACCCGTCCACTATAACTTCACCGTAGAGCGACTTAAAGACTATAAATATAAATAAAGCATCTAGATCATTTATCGTGACTTACATATTCACAAAAGCTAAAAATCCACTATCCTCAAAAAGGAGTAATTCTCTTAGTTTTGATAAAGCTGCCCAAGTGATGTGAGTGGACTTGAACCAGTCTTGTACGTGTCAGGACTTACCCCGTCCTTCCCAATCCTACCCGGTCCAAGTTTGTCAAATCTTACTATGACCTTATCGAAGGTTGCCAAGTCTTGTCTGAACCCCGTCCAAGGTTGCCAACACATGTTACCACCTTACATATCCACACTTGTCAAACCTTTTCCGAACCCCCAAATATACACTATAGGGTTAGAATGAGAGAATAAAACCATCAAAACTTAAACATAACGAGTAGATTTTGAATTGATTCCCTTATCAAATAAAGTTGGACTTAATAAACACTACTTTTTGATTCTTTGTATACATAAGATCTAGTTTACTGTGTAATATGCACTATAAACTAGATCTTATCTTAATGACGAGATAATAATATACATAAAGGGTTTTGTTCTCTCCCCGTTTGGAATTTTGCCCCATTCCTTACAGCTTTTAGGCCATACGAAGTTCTTTCAAAGTCAGGTACCACCATCGCGATGATTTGTAACTGCCCACCTCATGGCCACGTCATGACAATTCCTTTAGCCCAACAGCTGTAAGATCATGGAATATAAATAGGAAAATTCCTACTCCCAGCTTTTTAATATAATATCTATTTATTTAATTTGATTATATTAAAAAAGTTAGTTGAGCTAATTAATAATGATATATTTTTTTTTCTGAAACACACAATAATCTTCATTAATTCTTTCCATAATTTTTAATTTGATTATTGTTAAAGGAGTGGAGCATCAATAGAGATAAATTAAAAAAAAATTAATAAATATAGGCAATAAGTATTAATTTAGGACCAAGATAAACTTATTAAGGGAGTATTAGGTTTCAAGGTAGAAATGTGATCACTAAAATATCACACAATAACTTAATTACCTCCGGTCTTAAATAAAGAACATAGTTTGTAGTACAATTTACATTACAAACTATGTCATATATTTAGGATTGGACTAGTATGCAATGATAAATTTCAATATAATAAATGATAACAAGTCTACATGCTCATGTTTTATTGAAACTTTTTAATTACTCCCTATAGAGGGAACTAGTTTCCCTACCTATCTTGGGATAGGTAGGGAGAGTTTTTTCAAATCTGGACCATCTTGATTTGATCTGAACAGTCCATATTTTTTAATTTTTCTTAACTGTCATTTTTAAATGAAAAAATCATTTTCTCAAAAATATGTTAGTTTAAAAATTATCTTTATTTAATTTTAGATTCTCTACCCATTAAAATAATTATTTCTCAAAAAATAAAAAAGTAAAAAAAAAAAATATCTGGACCGTCTGAATTTCATCTGAATCCATCTATGTCCTTGCTCTTTCAAGCAAAAGCAGGAGTTGTATATTGTTTTGAAATTAGTTTGATATACGGTTAATTATTTTACCGTCACTCAAATACCACAATGTAGGAGCTCGAGGAATCTTACCGGGTAGATTTGACTTTATAAGGTTCTAAATCTTTACTTGCGTGGGACCATATTCAGATCAGACCATCATGCGAATTTTACTCCAAAGGAAAAATATGTTTAGCCAATTGGCTCTTTAAAATTTAACTGAAGTTTAAGTAAAAATTCTGACAGTGTATGGAGTACTGATGATGTTTGATACCTTTTTGTTCTTTTTAGGTCCATCAAAAGGATTTAATTTAAGAAGAAAGATATCAAATTTTGAAGTTATTTTAGTGTTATATTAGTTATATTTTTATTGCTATCATTTATTTATAATAGTATGGCTGTATGAGTGTCTCATATTGAATGAGTCAACCTAAATCATCAAATTAAATTGACTGACAGTCAACAAAAGAAAAACAGTCAAAATCGATTCAACTATTCATTTGATTCGGCTAGATTATTCATTCATCAATTAAAAAATAATTACCACTACAATAGATATCACAGTATATGAAAGTTATTAATTAACTGACATACTATACATTCTGAACTGTTATATATGCGGCTACTATAAAAGTTCCGTAAATATATATTATAATTCTGAACCATTATTTAACAGTTATAATATAACACCCATTATATATTGAGATTCTGTAAGGCCATAATATGTCTATTGTTGTGATAATAATTACCGAGCATACATAAACAATCGTCATAACATATGGTAATATTTGCATAATACATAAGGGTTCTAATTTAACAACCGTTATATATCTACTAATACATATAATGGTTCTTTCCAAACAATCGTTATGTATAGTTGACATAAATAATGAGTGTTAGGTAACAATCGTGATTTATATAGAAGCTTTTTTTTTTTTTGAAAAGGGAGGGTTCTGCTTTAGAGATCCCACTGCATATTCATTTACAGAACGAATCACAATATATATTTACATTTTCATTTACATACAAAAAGCTGATTCTTTTTGCATTGAAAAGAAGACTTAAAGAGCGTTATGGGGATATGTCATTTGCTAAATTTGAAGTTATATTTGAAAAGTTATACCCATTGGAAGTTAACACCCATGCCAGACTATGAAAAGGAAAAGGGCACTCGAGTGATAGAGGATACACTCAAGTGATAGGCGAAGTTTCACTTCCGGAATTTCAGCAAGTCACTCACAAGTAAAATTCAAGTGATGTGAGAATCACTTGAGTGATTTGGGAAATCTCTCAAGTGATCTATAATCATTTGCAATGATATTGTTTATAGATTTTTTAATCACCGTCTCGGTTTTTTGATATTCTTGTAAACTCATTTAAACCTTGATTATATTGCTTCTAATCATTACTAATTAAGTTTACATGAGGATTATAGGTAATTAAAGTTGGATTAGAGCTCAACAGCCAAAAAGCAATTTGTGTCAAGAGTCTCCAATGATCATATTTCTATAAAGCTCAAGGATAAAATCACAATGAGAATATGAATGTACCTAATGGATACTTCAACATCTCCAACGGTCATTAGAGCTACATCAATTATAAATTGAAAAGCATTCAAAGCCGAAGATAAGAGCTTGCACATTCACCATCAAAATGCCAACATTTTGATTCCAACGTTTATCTCATATGCTTTCTGTTTTCTCAGTGTTCATATAATTTACCATAAAGAGTGAAATTATTTATAATGTACTTCTTCAATGTTCATCTAATCACTTATGAGAGAGAAAATTGATTGTAATCCTTCATCAAAAATATTGTATCCTTACAATGTGTAAGGAGAGTAACTTGGTGAATGATTTGTAGAAGATTTTGCAAGTGATTCACGGATTAAACAAGAAGATAGTTGATTGAAAATCTCAAAATGGAGTTTGAGGACTGGACGTAGGTCATCAAGGATTGGACCAAATCAGTGTAAGTCACAATTTACATATTATCTTCTCTTATCTCTCATATTTCTAACATACCTGCTTTATTTAATTGATTATTGTTTTATGACTGATTATTTTCATACTTATTATTTTTACTAAGATGTAAGAAAAAATTTCAAAGTTCCTAAATTTTTATCTTACACACAACTCATCCTCCTTGGGTGTTAGGTTAGTCTAACATATGTGCGTGTGTGTGTCTGTGTTTTTTTTTTTTTTTTTGGCCACTTTTATGACATGGATACCTTTCTTTAGGGGCCGTTTTTAACAATGTGCAATTCAATCGAACTCTATTCACTCACTTTAAAGTCTAACCGATCCATCATTACATTAAGTACCTTAGGGTCTTTGTGTGTTACATAACATCATGCATAATATTAAATGACCCAAAATACCAAGAACAAATTAAAGGGCATTAACAATAGGCCATTTAAACTCAGTCTAACGCAAAATGTGTTACTAAAATAATTTATACCCAACAGACACACACGTTGAAGTGGATGACATAATGCGCTAACACGTCGATCATTGGATTCTAAAATTCAATATTATTGCTTTTGTTTATATATGTTTATGCATTTATACCTCCTTGTATATTTTAATCTCATTCACTTTGATTAAAAAATAAAACAAGACATCACGTGCGTTGAATTTGGCCCCGGGGCTCAATCCTATATATTATTATAGGCTAAGCAAAGCAAACAGCGCTTATGAAAATGAAAAAGAAGATTAAAGTTAAGGGACAAATTATATTATTATTTAAACAACAAATATATTGATCTCTCCTTTACAGTTATCCCAATCACAAACATATGGGAAACATGACAAGAAAGCAATGGATTAAAAAAATGATACAAATCTAAAGACACACATAACTAAAGTAAAAGATAACCATACATAGCCAAATTCTTTCTGAAGATATAGCAATATTCAATAATGAAAAGTCTTGGTCGTCGGAAGAATTCATAGAGGATCTTTCTAAACCACTAACTTAAAAATTTTAAAGAATCTCTCTTTATCGGAAAGGGGGCTCATATAGACACCCATAGCCTTTTCCTATTCATATCCCCATTTGAAGATATCATTTACTACTCTGAGTCTAAATATAAATTTAGTTGATTTTTTTTTGAAGAACTTAATAAACTAATTAAATTAATTTAAAGTATTTATATTTTTCATTTTTTCATTAAACCAATTTTTTGTATAGGTTTTCCCATATTTTATTATCTCATAAATATAAGTCAGAGATACATGGATATATATCCATTCCATGTCAAAATCGGATTTTTTTTTTTTTTTTTTTGCGCATCTGGTCAAGCCTAAGCCCTTTTTTTTGAAAGATTGTCCATGTCTTTGTTTACTGATAAAATGATATATAATTTAATCATATACAACTTATAATATAATTATGTAACTTATTTAATTTTCTTAATATCTCCCAAAAAAAATCAATTTTATCTTAGATTTGTGTGTATGTGTAGTTGCTTCCACTAATGACCCTTTCATTATTAACATTATTATTATTATTATTATTATAAATCAAGAGGACTTTGGATTCTCTCAACAGGCATGGGTACATACAATTAAGCATGTGAAGTTCCTTTATCGTGTTAGGTTTTATTCTTAAAGAATCTCCCTACAAATAATTTCCCATCATCAATCTTATCGCCCCAAGAAGTTTCTAAACATAACACTCAGGGAAATGTTAAGGGTGGGTTGGGATACAAAGGCAACGCATTAAGCTTGGAGGTGACAAAAATGAGATCATGAGCCTGAGGTAAACAACCCATAAACTAAGTCTAACCAAGATAATCTAAGCAAAAGGTGCAAGGTTTACCAACAAGCTATTGGTTAAAATAATAATCGACATCACTCTTAGGATAACACAAATTCAAATCTAGAAAATACAATTGCTGGAGGTAAAAACCCTTTTTGTTCGAAATTTCAAATGAGATTATACCCTTTGATCAATTTAGAAGATACACGAGGTTCTTTGGCCTACGTACATGTTTTCTTCGTAAGTCTTCATAACAAGATAGTTGGCATACTTTGGTGCTTCCCTCTGGGAATGCACAGCCCGAGTTCCCAATTTGAGAATATTAATGATAACGTTCATCAATAATCTCATCTGTCAAAGGATGAGATGAACCACAATCAACTAGTTGTATAGCCTCTTAAGAATCTGTATGGAGTTGTGTATTAGAGTATAAATGTATTTCACAAAGACCTCTCGATCATTCCATAAAACCTAGATACGTCTTGCAACCTCGTAGCTTCAACTCTTAGCTGATTATTATTAATCCTCAAATAGTGCATAACTTTGTCGACTCTGGCGCATCACTGCGACTTTTGGACTCGAATATTAAAGCATACTTCTTCTTTTTTTTTAAAGGCTGCAAACGAAACTTATAAATGTAATTGTCTATACCAATCTTTTTCTTTAAGTAAAAATAAGGTTTAGGGCCCGTTTGGTTCGGGGAACATTTAAGGAGGGAAAGGAACTTAAAGAAGGGAAAGGAATTGAAGGAAAGATTGAGAGGGAACTTTAAAAAGTTGGGCTGTTTGGTAGATATGGGAACTTAATTAAGTTGAAGGAAGATAAATTGTTTGGTTTGAAGAATTGAGTGTTGGTTAAGTGGGAAAGTTAGGTAAAATTTCCTTAATGCCCCCAGAAAAAAAAAAAAAAAAAAAAAAAACCCAGATAAAGCGAATCTATGTCTCCTCTTCTCCTAGCTCTGAGCTCTGCCACGTCTCTACCGTCGTCCTCAAAACTCAGACAGCGAAAGTGATGGGATGATGGAGATAGTGCGATGCTGGTACCGTTGCCGTCAACGAATAAAAATGGCGGAATGAATGCAGAGGCGAAGGTGAGGTGAATGGGTGAAGGTCGATGGTGAGGTTCTTTCGCGGCTGTACCCTCAAATCTCCGGACAGTGGTGGAGATTGAACGGCGAGGATGGAGAGGAAGAGACGCCGGTAGTGACGGTGAGAAGTCGTCGACGGTGGTGGTGTTGTCCGTCTTGTTCCCCTCGATTCCTTCCTTTCAAGCCTCCCTCTTCACTCGAATTCGATCTCTTCACTCCCAGCCGCGGCGCTACTGCTCTGTTCTCCTTTTTTTTCCAGTCTCTGTATCGTGTTCCAGTCCCTACTCTGTTCAACCTTCGTCTGCTCCTTCTTCCTGTTCCAGTCGTGCACAGGGGCTTTTTAGTCCTCTAAATTCACTTTCCTGGGGGAATTTTCAAGATCCCGCCATTTTGGGAAGGAGCCCTTTTTCCTTCGTTTGTGGGAGCTTCAGAGACGGTGGGAATCTCAGCTCCCAGGAACAAGGCGTGCCAAACAGCTTCTCACGGAGGGAACTGGTTTAAGTTCCCAGGAACCAGGCTCAATTCCGTCAACCAAACGGGGCCTTAGTCAAGTGTATATTCTCAGCCTCAAGCCAGATAAGATACTCTCAACAAATAATTTAAATTTCGCTCTTATGACAATAAAGCCCTCTGACTCTTTTCAAACTCAAACTTCTCTTTTTTCAAACTGCAATCAATACTAATAGAACAAGGAATAGATTTAAAAAACTTTCATGAGGCTTGAAACAAAATTATACAAAACCCTTTAACAGCAGAAAGGTGAAATGTGTGATCAAACAACATACTATTTGGAATACATTATATAGGAGCTGCCACATTCACAAAATCAAGGAATAGATTCCCTAGCTAAAAGGAATTAAAAGAAGCTAAGCAAGGGATACAAAAGAATCTTATCTTATCACTAAATGATTTTTCTTTCTTTCTTTCTTTTATTTTTATAAGTTTAGGAAAGGCCTACACTTCATAAATTTGTAAGATTAAATATATCTCATCACAACAACACCTAATGCACCTCATTCTTAACAAAGAACTTTGGATCTATGTTGCTTGGTAAAGCAAAATCAATGGCTACAACAATATGTATCATTCAAAATATTAGAAATCATTAGGAGCTATTGTTACTGTTATTGGATAACGATTTTCATCAAAGCATTACCACAAGTGGTGCAGTAATTAATTAAGTCAAGTAATCTAGGAAATGGCATCACAAAGTGCCTCTATGTACTTCCCAAGACATACTGCAACTCTAAATGATGAATCCATCAAAGAAGGAAATATGCACTACTGATTTAAACTTCATCTTTAAAGTCACTAAGTAAAATAACACATAAAATAAATCACTTCAAACTATCTTCAATTCACTTTCACAGACACCGAAACAATCACAAACAAAATGACCAAACAACTTTGAATGATAAGGACTAGGACTTCTTATAAGGCTTTAAATGACAACCTTTTTTATTTTTGGACTCGTACTAATTAAGAACTTAATTAGGATCTTATAGACGTATTCTCTACGTAAATATAACGACCCATAATAGTAAATATTAATACCACGCTCTCTAATAATATTTGACATTACCTAAAATTGAAATGAGTGAAAAGTCATATAAATGATGGAGATATTAAGGATTTAAGCTAAGTAGTGGTGTTAAATCCATTTATATACTGTTTATTTTTAAAATAATATAAGTCACTACAAGTTTTTTAGATTCTACATCAAAAATTATATCTTTTTTATTTGAAATATTGCCTGTTCACTCACTTCATCAGTGATTAGGAGAAAAATTCAATATATTTACATTATGATCATATGTATTAGTTTTGAATCACATAAACAAAATTTCAAGTGAAGGATAATATATAAGAGAAGATCCAAATCCAAATCATCCGTAAGTGAGCGGAGAATTAGCCAGACTTCTAAGAAAAGTGTAGCCCCCATAATTGATGTGCTTCTGCCTTCTATCTACTATATATTAAAAAAGATGTGTGATTTGATGTACATCCATACCATAATGTCCTTATCGTATTGAGCACCTTCTTGTTTTCAAAATCGAATTGACAAGTTCCAAACTGCTCCACCATTATCTGTTAATTACTTCACATAAATTGAAAAATTAGTTAAAACTAGTTAAGTATAAATGATTTAATAATTTTTTAAAGAGGTTAAGTACCAATTTTGCCCCGGAAGTATACCTCAAGAGCAATTTTACCCTAGAAGTTTTTCTTGGAGTAATATTGCCCCAAAAGTTTTTTTTTTTCCGCAATGTTGCCCTCCGTCAATTGTCAACTAACGGTCAACGGTTAACTTTAGGGTTGTTAACGGAGGGGTAAAATTGCTCCCAAAGAAAAACTTCTGGGCAAAATTGCTCCTGGGGGTAAAAAAAAATGTTAAAACTGTTATTTATGATATCATATATTTTTAATTCTTATTTATATAATATCTAGGAGTGGAAACAAACCAATTAGCCCAGACTTCACCCTTAATTCAGCTTGTTTAAAGTAGGCCTATTTTTAGTCTATTTAGACCTGTTATCCTGTTAGCCTAATTATAAAATTTTTTAAAATATAGGCCGCTTTAACAGAGCACAGGTCAGGCTCAGGTTGAAAAAATGGCCTTTAACATGCCACTTTGTTGTCAAATAGGTCTGACCTGTTAAGGGTGAAGCATGGGCTGGCCTAGCCTGTTTCTACCCCTAAATATTATATAAATAAGAATTAAAAATATATGATATCATAAATAACATTTTTTGGGTTAAGTAGCAATTTTGTCCTGGAAGTTTTTTTTTTTTTGGGAACAATTTTGCCCTGAAAGTTTTTTATTTTAATGTTGCTCCTCCGTTAACGATCAACTAGTTGACTGTTGACGGAGGGGCAACATTGCCCCAAAAAAAATTCTGGGGCAACATTGCTCCACGAAAAACTTCCGGGGCAAAATCGCTTCTGGGATACTTTCGAGGCAAAATTGGTATTTAACCCTTTTTAGAATTACCTTCAAACAGATTAAAAATTATTTTTTAAAAAAAAAATGCGCCAGAAATATATTATGTTCAGTTTTGTTAAAAAAATTTATAAATAGGACAAAAGAGTATATTGTAATAATGTATGTACATAGATTATTAGCTCTCGACCTCACTGTTTAACTTTCTTTTTTCGGTAAAAAGAAGCTTAGGTAAGTTGGATTCTTCAGTATGATTTGAACCGACAATCTTATAGAATATAGTTATGACCCAAACTACTTAACCACTCAACCAACCTTTGTTTTTGTTTTTTTTTTTTTTTTTGGATACAAAGGAGAGGCTTATAGCCTACATTAGAAAAGGAAAATTACACAAGGAGGGGATTAAATCCCAAACTGTCCTTCTGAACCCAAGCCCTCAAACTAGTAGGGCATTCACCAAATAGGTTAGAATTGGAAATACCCCATTTGGCTAAGGCATCCGCAATTCTATTAACATCCCTGGAAATAACTCTAATATCTACCTGCCAACTAAATGCTAGGAGATCTCTAGCTTTCATCATTAAATTGCTACAACTACACATGAGGTATCAAGAACCAAATTAACAACACTATCTGCATCGGACTCTAATATTACTTTCCTGAATCCCAACCTTTGTTGATGTCACTGTTTAAGTTAAGGAATCATCATAAGCTTCAGCAGTGAAAAGTAAAACAGGAAGGCGTGCCAAATACTCAAATCAACCCAAAAAAAAAAAAACAGGAAAACATGGAAGAGTCCACTGGGCTGAATATATGGGCCCAAGGCCCAAACAAGTTATCATCAGATCTGTCATCCGGTCGTCCAGTCCACCAAGTTGGGCCAGCAGGGAGAGGGCAGATTGATGACCAAAAACAAAAAGAGTGAAAAAAAATAAAAAAGAAAGATGAAAATTGATGACGGAACCTAAGACCAGAGTCATCTCTCTCCTTCTGTCCAAGAAAGTGAGTCACCTCTCTCCTCCGCGGAGTGATCACTAATTTCTGTCTCTCGCATCAACGCACTCGAATGCGGTTCATTTTTTGAGGTTTCGGGGTTCGAAGATACAGTTGATGCCTCGTATGGAAGAGCAAGCCGTACAGAAACTGCTTTACGAGACGCGACGTCACGCTTCGGGAACCTACACTTCCAATCTCCCATCCCCATACCAGGTTCTGAAGATCGTATCTACCTCTTCTTTCTACATCTCACTTTCCTGATTTGTTGTCATCTTACCTGTGTGATGGATCATCCATGAAATTCTTAGCGAAATTTAGTTGTCATTATTGATTGGATTTTTCATTTACTCCTGTTTTCATTCAAATTCAGGCAAATGAAGGTGCTAAGGGAGGCCTCTTACACTTGCTTTCGGTTCGAGGTATTCCTGGATTTTCAGCATTGTTTTCTGAGGCGTACATTTCTGAAGAAGTTCATTTCACTTGTTGTGCTGATGAGTTGCGAAAAAGCTTCATTCGTTCTCATCTTTCTTTTGGTCTTCATATATTTATTTTCGGATGTGTTTGTTCATTGCTTCAATTGTCTGAGAAGGGCGGAGTTTTCGCGTATGTTCATATTGTTAAGTTGATCCACATGTTCCGTCTCAACTAAAACTGAGGGTTATATACAACTATCTGAGTCATCATCTGCTGTAGTAAGATTCTTGTAGCGCAGATTATGTAGTTTTTGTTCACCAGCTGTTTCCTGAATTTCGGCTAACATTGGTTCAGATCCAACTCATCTTCATCATTGAGCCTTCCCCTTTGATAATTAACCTCTTTTTGTGGGTGCTTGTGTCCTGTGAAGTGAAGTTGCAAACAGGCATTGAATTTCAAGTGTTAATACAGGGTGCATTGAATTAAAGTCACGAGGAGCATCTAAGGTTTTGGGTAGTTTTACCAGAGATCATAGGTTTAAACCTTTGTGTTGTCATTGTGTTGGAAAAGAAAAAAAGCTTCGAGAGTCTGCACATGTGGTGGAGGGGAAATGTAGAAGTTAACCATTTTGAGGATTAACTGTTGCCTCGCTATTTTTCTTTTGCCTGTACTTTCTATCAGAGAATGTGATAACAAATTTTCTCAGATATACCAGCTGTACAAGATACATATTTTAAGGACAAGCTGCTTCAAAAAGCTGAGCTATTCAAAAATTTATATTTGGTTTCAATATAACCTACATTGTTTTCTTCACAGTAATTTTATGCTTCTCTCATGTTGTGAAGGTGTCAGTCAACTCAAAGAGAAATGGACAGTATATAGTCAACCCAAACGACTTAGAAGGTTTATATCTTTGTTTATTTCCCCAAGAGGCAAACATGTTGCTGTTGCAACTGGAAATCAAATAACAATTCTGAGTAAAGAGGACGACTACCAGGAGCCATGTGGCGTTTTCAGTTGTAAGATTTTATTCTTTATGTCCATAAAACTGTATTCTGTGGACCATTGGATGTCAATTGGAATATTTAAGTTTGGGAGTTCTTTTGAAACTTGGTGCTTGAATCAATATATATTCTGATAGATAGTCCTCTAGCGGATCAGGTAGGACATTGCAGCATGCATTCTGTTTTTATGTAAACCATTCAATATTTTTTTAAAACGAATTATAGCTAAAGTGCATTAATGAAATGTAAATACTGAATTACATCACTCTAAGTTCTTTCTTAGACATGAATAAAAAATTTGAACATGCTAGAAATCAATGATCTTATATGTGCACTTATATCATGTGAAGCATCATGTTTTATGGTATGCACATATCAGTTTAGATAGGATTTTGCAGCCTCTCCTTTGTCCTTTTGCCTGCTCATTTGAGTCTTTAGATTATGTGAATCCGTCAAGCTTAGCTTGCCTTTGTATTCCAAAAACAAAAGAAAAGGATAATGTGAATCTGCTTAGAGATTTTAATGCAGTCTTGAAAATAATTATACATTAATCTGTTGCATTAGCCTATTAGGGCAAGTGTCTGAAAGGAAAATTGTCTTGTACAATTTGTAACAACGTGTGATACAGGCTGGCATAAATGATATTGAAAAACATTTTTGGGCTCAAATGATGTTGTTTAGTGTGGAAAACTGAAGTTGAATAATAATTTCTTTCTGGACGCTTCTCTAAATTTGCTTCTTATGTGCATTTGGTCCATTAGGTTGCAGCCTTTGTACATTTAGTGTAGGAGCTTGGTCTGAGGATGGTGACATTCTCGGGATTGTTGATGACACTGATACACTGTATTTTATCAACGCAAATGGTGAAGTGATGGCAGAAATTATGAAGAAGCATTTGAAAGTATCTTCACAAATAGTTGGCATATATTCCAATAGTGATTTAAATATGCAGAAACCTTTCTTGTGAGTATCTTCCCTTCATTTGCATCCCTTTCTTTCATTATACTGTTAGAAGAAAATGAAACATGATCATTTTCTTTTTGGTCTGGAAATTATGGTTATAATTTTAGTTTTTGGATAACTAGACATGTCAATAGAATTTAAGAAACCTCTTAATAAAGGAATGTGAATATGAAATGTTGGTTGTTTTTTCTAGTTGTAGGTTCACTGTCATTACATTGGATGGTTCACTTCAACATATCGAGATCAGTTATGAGCCAAGTGTCTCCTTTTCCAAGAAGATTTCTGATCACAGGAGTCATCTCTGTAACAATGTTTGCGCCTTTGACTACCTTCATGAGCTTAACCTTTTTGTGGTTGTTGCCTATTCGGCCACCATGTCTCTAACATCTAGCAAAAGCCCTGGTATGTTTTTTTATTTTTTTCCCACTTCCACTTATCCTTTGTGTTATATAATTGTTGATTGTGGATTGAAGTGATATTTTCCCTATAGATGCAAGCTCTGTTTTACTTCTTGGTTTCAAGCATGGTGAATAGGGTGACTAGATTATTTTAGGCTGCTTCGTCTATTAATGTCATATGTGACTTCTGCCTGGTCAGATTCAGATAATCAATTTTAATAAAGAAAGAAATGTTACATCCTTCCTAATATATAAATATTTTAAAATCCAAATTACAGTTCTGGTGTCCCATGGGATCTTCATCTGGGCTTGTTTAAAAAGTATGGTGAATTGTTCACAAACTGCAAGATAAACCTGAGTTCGTTGCTTTTCTTGTATTTTCAACAATCTCTCTAAGCATGATGCACTGTTGAATTTTATAGACTTTTGTTTTATTCTGTTGAGAGAGATTTTCTGGACATGCTTTCATGTTTGACATTCACCGATTCATCTACACAGATTCCCCATGTTTCAAGATTAAACATAGAAATGCCTGTTCTTTATTTTATTCAAGGAGTAGTTTATCACTGAAATGTGCTTAAAGGATTTAATGTCTTCTGAAAACTGTGGAAAATAGAACTTTTCATATCACATGTCAGTTGTTCCAAGTTCTTCATTCACTAGTTGTGAGATTTTTTAGGGTCCTGCTATCTTTCTCTTTGGCGCAAAAGTTCGAATGCAGAGTTGGAGCAGTTGTGCTCTATTCAGTTTGAAGGCATATATTTGAAACCAAAAGTCTTTAAAGGTCTGCTAGCATATCCAAAGGTGCTAATCTCAACAGAAGGCACCTTTATTGCAACTCTAGATTTGAGTGGGTCATTGCAAATTTTTGAACTGGACAAAGAAAGGTTTACCCTCTCTAGATTTGTAAGGGGGAAGGGAGAAGATTTACCCGATCCTGATGATTTATCAAAAGGAGGGAGGGCATCTTTTATGGATATTATGGATTTTACTTGGTGGTCTGATCATATTATCACTTGTGTCAAAAAGAGTGGTGTGGTTGTGCTGATTGACATCCTTGATGGCTCAAAAGTTCAGGAAGATGATCCTGCGTACTTTATGCCTGCTCTTGAGAAAGCACCAGCATCTAAAGGCTACCAATTTCTTTTGGCAAGTTCATCATGCCAAGAACATAATAATTCTTCTGATGTTGTGGCCTTAGATAAGTTGCAGCAAATGGAGTGGCTCATTGAAGATGCTCTGAGTCAGATTCACTTTTCTAGGTTGCACTGGTGCCTCATTTCATTTTCTGAGAAATCTATTTCTGAAATGTATAGCATGTTAATCAACCGGAAAAAGTTTCAGCATGCTCTAAATTTTGCTGATAGTTATGGATTGGATAAAGATGAAGTTCTGAAGTCGCAGTGGGTGAATTCTGACCAAGGATCCTATGAAATAAACACGTTTTTATCAAAAATTAAGGACCGAGATTTCATACTTTCTGAGTGTGTTGAAAGAATTGGACCAACAGAGGATGCAGTGAAGGCTCTGCTTGCCTATGGTCTCCACATCACAGACCAGAATCGATTTTCTGAAGTGGGTTGTCATAACAGTCAGGTGTGGGATATCCGCATGGCTAGACTTCGGTTATTACAATTTAGAGACAGGCTTGAAACATATCTTGGAATAAACATGGGAAGGTAATGTGGGAAGTAATAGATTTTTAATTTTCAAATAGAGTGGACCTAATGTTTTTATTGTTTTTGTCCTAATAAAATACCATTTTCTGTCATGCAACATTTTCATTCTGTTGTTTTGGCTCATTATCCTGTGTGATTTATTAATTATGTAAACAGAGGAGGAGATAAATGAAAGGTTTAGTTTTTATTCAATTCCAACTTCCAAGTAATGCACATACAAATATAACTTTAACAGTTTGCCAACAATCAAAGTTCCTAAAAATTCTATTAAATTTTATAAAAATATATTCATTTTCACCATGAAGGGTCAATTAGATGAGATAATGAACCTTTCACAAATTACTTATGCAACTCAGGAATTGTAGATCAAAACGTGCCAAAACCAGAAAATTAGAATTGTTTCATGGAATGTTCTCTTTGAATGAGGTATGCACATAGCCATTTAGTTTATTCATGTTTATTTGTTGACCATTTCCTACATCCCCACTCTGAATTATCTCTTAAACAAAACCTATATGCTTAAATAAATGTTTGCACGTGCGACTTTATTGTTCTTGGATCACTATAAACGAGTTATTCAACAATTATTTTCATTCATTTTTTGTAATGGTTTCTACTGACTCAAGGTTCATTGACATAGTTTTATGCAGGTTTTCTGTGCAGGAATACAGCAAATTTCGTGTTATGCCTATTAGTGAAGCTGCCATGGCACTAGCGGAAAGTGGAAAGATTGGTGCCCTAAACTTGCTCTTCAAGCGTCATCCATATTCATTGGCCCCTTCTATGTTGGAAATTTTAGCTGCCATCCCAGAGACAGTTCCCACGCAAACATATAGGCAGCTTCTTCCTGGAAGATCTCCTCCTTCTGGTGTTGCTGTGAGGGAAGATGATTGGGTTGAATGTGATGAGATGATTCGCTTCATCAATGAGTCAGTCAATAGCCATGACATTAGCATCCAAGTGAAAACCGAACCTATTGTCAAGCGTAGTGCTGGATTTTCTTGGCCAACAACTAAGGAGCTCTCAAAGTGGTATAAAGATAGAGCTAGAGCTATGGATAGTCTTAGTGGACAGTTGGATAATTGCCTCAGCTTGCTTGACTTTGCTATTCGCAAAGGTATATCTGAATTGCAGCAGTTTTATCAGGATGTCCTGTACTTGCACCAAATTATTTACTCTGATGACAATGATGGTGAAATATACTTCAACATGAGTCTTGTCACATGGGAACAATTGACGGATTACGAAAAATTTAAAATTATGCTTAAGGGAGTCAATGAGGAAAATGTAACTGAAAAATTACGCAACAAAGCGATTCCATTTATGCATGAAAGATTTAATAAGATTTCCATAGTTGAAGATATTCATCTTTGCAATTCTGCAAATGAAAACGAAGAGGAACCATTTCTAGTCAGATGGTTGAAGGAAAATGCCTTGGAGAATAAATTGGATATATGCTTATCAGTAATTGAGGAAGGGTGTAGAGACTTTCAAAGTAAGGCCTTCTTCAAAAATGAGGTTGAAGTGGTTGATTGTGCTTTGCAATGCATATATTTGACCACAGTCACTGATAAGTGGAGTACCATGGCAGCAATATTGTCTAAGCTTCCTCAGTTGCAAGGTGTGATTCTGATATTATAATGTTATTCAGATGTCATAACCTTTCATAGATTTGATGTGAAATAAATTAGAATAGACTTCCAATAAACATTTTCTTATATTCCCTGATATCTTGTATATTACAAGCTTCCTATGTCTTGTATGATGGTTAAAATTTTATCATAGAATTTATATAGTGCGTTTTGTATTTACAAAACTGAAAATTCAGGGATTTTAGATTGCCCTGATTTTTGGGTGGTATGAGATCCCCACTGAAATGGCATCATATGCCTCTAGGCTTCTTGAATTTATTCATTTATGTATGTCACTCCATTTGCATGAAAACAAGAACTCAAATGTTTTATTGTTATTGTGACCAATATATTTTCATTTCTTAGTAAAACCAGATTCCACATCTGACATGTTTTATGAACTAGTGATCAAGAAATATATTATTTCATGATTTATACTGAGGCTAACCCTTATTTTTCAAGTTGGGGAGTAGTTGTTCTTGATTCACAAAGGGTCTATGTCCCATTGCAAAGCATATTCATGTATATTTACATGTGTATCTTGAATAAATATTTGTTTCTACATTTGATTCATTAACATTTCTTATTCAACATTGAATGTAATAGAAATTTTCTTTATGTTCAGATGTTGCATTGCAAGTTGAGAACTTTGAAAGAAGACTGAGAGTTGCAGAAGGCCATATTGAAGCAGGGAGGCTTTTGGCATTTTACCAGGTTTGTATTTTCTCAATTTATAGGCGTTTACTTTTGTTCTGTGCATATACAGAAGGATTGGACAGCTTTGCTACTTGATGAACTTACTATTTTAGTTACTTTGGTTATCTGTCACAATCTTAACCTTTCATGAGGAGGTTATCTTGTTCTTCCCTTTGTTTTTTTCTTCTTCTGACCTTAAAAGAAGTTGAAGAATTGTGAAACTAGTTTACAGCATGATTTCAAAAGTTGCGCTCTGAAGTATTTGAAAATAGGGCTAAGTTCTAATTATTGTTCTTAAGTTAGTCTGAGTTTACCATATACTTACGAATATTTGCAGGTCCCCAAGCCATTAAACTTTTTCCTAGAGTCTTATTCAGATGGGAAGAATGTGAAGCAGATTATTCGCCTCATACTGTCAAAATTTATTCGCCGTCAGCCTGGCAGATCAGATAGTGAATGGGCCAATATGTGGCGTGATATGCAGTATCTGAGGGAGAAAGCATTTCCTTTCTTGGACCTTGAGTATATATTGGTTGAATTCTGTCGAGGACTTCTGAAAGCTGGGAAGTTTTCTCTTGCAAGAAATTACTTGAAAGGTACTAATTCAGTCACTTTGGCACCAGAGAAAGCTGAAGGCCTTGTCATTCAAGCAGCTAGGGAGTATTTCTTCTCGGCTTCAAGTCTTGCATGTTCTGAAGTAAGTTTAAATCAGTTTGTTAACTGTAACATGGACATATTTGTGTAATGTCACCCTTTTGCATGAAAAGTCACTAAATCTTTGCACAAAATATCAGGTATCCTAAATGTTTAGGAGTTGTGGTAACAGTAACATATCCCCCCCCCCTTTTTTTTTTTTTGGGGGGGGGGGGGGGGGGGGGGACTGAGATAGAGAGAGATATTAGGCTGATAACTGAAACCTTGTGTAATTTCCATCTAACTCGCCTTCTGGAGCCATTTTCTCACTAAATAGAGGTTCTGGATATTCTTTAGGTGCCTTCTGTTTGTGCTAACCTTCTTTTAAATTGACTAGTTAACATTAGGCTGATAACTGAAACCTTAGAGTGTTATTGCTATCTAACTTACCCAATGGAGCCATTTCCTCTGCAAATTGAAGTTCTGGATATGTTGTAGTGCCTTTTGTTTATGCTAACCTCCTTTTAAATTGCTTAAATTAATTAGTTGCTCACTGCATCTTGGTTCAGATATGGAAAGCTAAAGAATGTCTTAATCTATATCCAAGTAGTGGAAACGTGAAGGAGGAGGCAGATATGATTGAGGCGCTAACAGTTAAGCTTCCAAACCTTGGAGTAACACTTCTGCCTATGCAGTTCAGGCAAATAGCAGATCCGATGGACATTGTAAAGATGGCAATTACAAGTCAATCTGGAGCATATTTGCATTTGGATGAACTGATTGAGGTTGCCAAACTTCTTGGCTTACGATCACCAGATGACATATCAGCTGTCGAGGAAGCTATTGCTAGAGAAGCTGCTGTTGCTGGCGATTTGCAATTGGCATTTGATCTTTGTCTTGTTTTGGTCAAAAAAGGGCATGGTTACATATGGGATTTATGTGCTGCAATTGCACGGGGTCCTGCCCTTGAAAATATGGATGTAAACTCTCGTAAGCAACTACTAGGTTTTGCTTTGAGTCACTGTGATGAAGAGTCCATTGGTGAGCTTCTCCATGCGTGGAAAGATCTAGACATGCAAGGTCAGTGTGAGACATTAATGATGTCCACAGGAACAAGTGCTTCAAGCTTTTCAATTGCAGGATCATCTGCTGTCCGACTTTCTGATAAAAGTACTCCAAATATGACATACCTAAAAGGTTTTGTTCGAGACTCTGACAGTGGTAGTACAGACAACCAGGACGTTCATATTGATAAAGTTAGAGATGTGGTTTCCATTGTAGCTAAAACCTTGGCTGTTGAAAATGATACAGATTGGGCTTCAGTTTTGACAGAAAATGGGAAAGTTCTGGCTTTTGCTGCTTTAGAACTCCCATGGTTGCTTGAATTGAGTAAGAGTGAACTTGATAAGAAATTTGATGCTGGAAAGCTGTACGTGAATGTGAGAACCCATGCTGTGGTAACCATTTTGTCCTGGTTGGCTACAAATGGATTTGCCCCAAGAGACAATCTGATTGCATCTATAGCAAAATCAATTATGATGCCACCAGTTACTACAGAGGAAGATATAATGGGATGCTCCTATCTTTTGAATCTTGTGGATGCCTTTAATGGGGTAGAGATTATAGAAGAGCAGCTCAAAATGAGAAAAGATTATCAAGAAGTTTCTACTATTGTGAATGTGGGGATGACATACAGCTTACTGCACAACTCTGGAATTGGGAATAACCCTGCACAGAGGAGGGAGCTACTGCAGAGGAGATTTAAAGAGAAGCTTTCATCACCCAGTTCTGGTTATTTACTTCTCTAACTCATTTTGTTTAAATTTTACCTATCTGGCTCTGCGGTTCCATTTATTTATACGGTCTTACATTTAAATGCATAATTTGTTAATCAGGCTGCAATTGATTGAGGGTCATTTCTTCCACCTTTTCTTGGTTAAATTACATTCAAAACACATGATTTGTTCAATTACCACTTAATCACCAACTGATATTTTAAATCCAAATTTACAGATTTGCATGAATGTTAAAACAATGAATAGTTTCATTGTCACATTCCTATTTCACTTATCTCTTGAACATTTTTATAGTATTATGACTAATGAGGCTATGAGGTTATTGCGTAGTAATTAAACTACTCAATTTCAAAGTGCAAGCTTAATCCTAATATTAGCCTTGAAGGAACTATTGTCTGAATTGGAACATGTTTTCAATGAGATTGCAAAACAAACCACAAAGGCATTAAATGATGCTCTTTAAACCATGCAGGGTGAATTGTAATTTAACTTCTCTGTTCATAGTTTGCTGGTATCCATATCTACTAAAATATTGTTGTTTGCATTTTTATTGATTTGCAGATGACATCAATAAAATTGGTAAAGTACAGTCCTCATTTTGGAGAGAGTGGAAAATGAAGTTAGATGAGCAGAAGCGTCTGACTGAGCACTCCAAGGCACTGGAAAAAATAATTCCTGGGGTTGAAACAGAACGCTTTTTGTCTGGGGACTCCACCTATATTCAGAGTGTTGCTCTCTCTCTCATTGAGTCTGTAAAGTTTGAGAAAAAGGACATTTTGAAAGACTTGTTAAAATTAGCTGGTACATATGGCTTGAATCGTACCGAGGTAAGAAGATTTGGGCCATCTCTGAGCTGGTGGTTCAGAGTTCTGCCCTGCTCCCTTTTGTCTTGTTATTTTTAGTTAAGTGTAAAGTAATATTAGGCTTCAGTGTAACGTAGATGTAGACCAATGCTATGCTTCAGGTGGTCTAGGGCTTGATGGGCTCTTACATGAGTTCAATAGCCTGCTTTTTGAAAGGTTAATTGACTATTTAAAATACATCCAGAGTTTATTAGATCTTGTTATTTCTGCTCCTTTTTTTTTTGCTCAGAGGTTATTTCTGCTCCTTTCAGGTGTTATTGCGTTACCTCAGTGCTGTCCTTGTTTCTGATGTTTGGATGAATGATGATATTACAGCAGAAATTACAAATTATAAAGGAGAAATAATTGGTACTGGTGCTGAAACCATCAAATCCATAACAATGATTGTATACCCTGTAGTAGATGGATGCAACAAGCTTCGCCTTGCTTATCTATACAACCTGCTGTCAGAGTGCTACATGCAGCTGGATAAAACTGAAGAATTATTACCATCAATGCACCATGATCAAGTAAATGGAAATCTTTGGTTAGCTCATTATTTCAAGGTCCTTGAGCAGGAATGCAGAAATGTTTCCTTTATTAAAAGTCTGAACTTCAAAAATATAGCTGGGTTACGTGGATTAAACTTTGAGTGCTTCAGCAGGGAAGTTTATGCGCATATTGATGAGAATAGCTTGTCAGCTTTGGCAAAATTGGTAGAGGCTCTTGTCAATTTTTTTAATGATGCATTACCTCAGGATTTCATGTCATGGCAAGATGTTTATAAGTATTATATACTGAATATGCTGAGGGCTTTGGAGACTAGGGCTTCTACTGAATTTGGTATTAAAACTCCAGAATACCTTCAAGGATTTATAAGTAAGCTTGAACAGACATACAATTTGTGCCGGATGTATATTAGACTTCTGACTCAGTCCGATGCTTTGGGGGTCATGAAGCAGTACTTCACTGCTATATTGTCTATTTACAATTCATATGGAAATCTGCCTGAAGACTCAGCGTGGCAAGACTGCCTTATTATTCTTCTAAATTTTTGGATGAAGTTAACTGATGAAATGAAGGAAATTGTATTGGAGGAAAATACAGGGGTAACTATGAGCTTTTATCCAGAATGCTTAATGAGCTGTCTTAAGGTTTTTATGAGATTGGTGATGGAGGATGTCATCTCACCTAGTCAGGGCTGGGGTACCCTAGTTGGCTATGCCAACTGTGGTTTAAGTGGTGGTTTGGCCATTGAAATTTATAATTTCTGCAGAGCTATGGTTTTTTCTGGTTGTGGATTTGGAGCTGTTTCAGAAGTTTTTTCCGTTGTATCATCAGAGTATTTAACTGGTTCTGCTTCTGATTGTGGCACAGGTTCCCAGGGTCTTCCCCGTTTCTATTTAGATATTCTGGAACCCGTTCTGCATGATTTGGTCAGTAGATCCCATGAGAACCAAAACTTGTGTCATATATTGTCATCGCTTAGCAAGCTAGAAGGTGATGTAAAAATTATGAAATGTGTCAGACATGTAATATGGGATAGAATGGTCCAATTCTCAGATGATCTACAGTTACCAAGTTCCATCAGAGTTTACGTGCTAGAGCTTTTGCAGTTCATCTCAAGTAAAAATATTAAGGGTTTCTCAGCTGAAATGCAAGCCAACGTTGTGCCATGGGAAGAATGGGATGAGTTGCTTTATGCTAGTAGAAAGAATGAGACTGATGTTGATCAGGGGATATCAGATCAAAAAGACTCTTCTAGTAGGGTTACAAATACTTTGGTAGCTCTCAAGTCATCTCAGCTTGTGGCATCAATATCACCCAGCATAGAAATTACCCCTGATGATCTCTTGAATGTGGACTCAGCTGTTTCTTGCTTTTGTAGATTGTGTGGTGAAGCCAGTACAGATATTCATTTCAATGCCTTGGTGGCTGTTTTAGAAGAGTGGGATGGTCTTTTCAATCCTGGCAGAGGCGGGGAAACTACTGCCGAAGTATCTGATGGAGGAAATGACTGGAACAATGATGATTGGGATGAGGGGTGGGAAAGCCTGGAGGAAGTAGAAAGTGTTGCAAAGGACAAGAAAGAGGACTCAACTTCTGTTCACCCTTTACATGTTTGTTGGACAGAGCTTTTCAAAAAACTCATCAGCCTATCCAGGTTTAGTGATGTGATGAGACTGATTGATCGATCATTAGTGAAATATCCTGGGATATTGCTCGATGACAATGATGCCCAGAGCATGGGCCAGATGGCACTTGACAAAGATTGCTTCAATGCTTTAAAGATGGCATTGTTGCTACCTTACAAAACATTGCAGTTGCAGTGCCTAGAGGCAGTCGAGCAAAACCTAAAACGAGGCATCCCCAGAAAACATGGCGGGGACCACGACTTTTTAATTCTTGTTTTATCTTCTGGGATCATTTCATCTATCATCACCGACTCTACCTTTGGTGTTACTTTATCTTATGTGTGCTATTTGATTGGAAACTTATCTCATCAATCCCAAGAAGCCCTGTTATCAGGTCATGCTCAGAATGGGATTAAAAATAACGATGATCGTGAGAATGGATCCTTTCTTTTCAGAAGGATCCTTTTCCCTCATTTAATATCTGAGCTCGTGAAGGCGGATCAGCAAGTTCTGGCCGGATTTCTTCTCACAAGATTTATGCATACCAATACTTCATTCAGTCTCATTAACATTATTGATGCCAGTCTTATTAGATACTTGGAGAGGCAGCTCCAACTGCTGCAGGCCAGTGAGTTCCCTGTTGAGAAAACATGCAATACACTAGAGAATACTGTTAGTGGCTTGAGAGCCAAGCTGAACAATTTGATTCAATCCACCTTACCATTGCTTCATACTAGTTAGACGATAAAACGGTCATAATTTTCCATACCTCTGCCTACCAGATTCTTCCGTTTTCTCCAATTGATTGTGTTTGGAATACAGGTGTTTTGTCTAGGTAGGATGTAGGAGTTTTTTTTCTCGGAGGTTTTCTGTCAGAGGGGTTGGCCTGATCAATGAATTGTACGCTCAACTAACAGCAAAATAGACCTTCACAGTTTCACACGTGTTTATTAAATAAATTAGAACTATTTCTGTACATGACATGAGGAATGAGTGTATGGCTTACTTTAAATTTTATTTACTCATACCGATGTTGATTTGATCACGTATTTATGCGCTTATTAGATTAGAATTGCGAACGATTCTCTACACAAAAGCTTGTTTGCCTTACATCTTAGACATTTCATTGTCACCATTAATATGGAAATGCATAAATATTCAATTAGGATGGCTGGAAACTAAAAATGTAGAGACTCGGAATTATGCGTTGTAGTACAACTAAATTCTAGAACCATAAACAAACCCCCAGATGCCTCGAAATTTTGGAACGAAGGCGAGAAATGTTGCACTACCCCCCAGGCTGGGAGATGCTAAACTATTTTATTTTTTTGCTCAAGATGCTAAACTATTTTATACTTGCTAAAAAAGGATGCATAACTATTTTAATTTATCAGCACCAAACCGATTTCATACGATAGCGTAGGAAAACAACTATGGTTACTCAGCAGAGAAAGGCTAACATTTTAAACTGAGTCAAAAGTAAACCCGTACCGTACAGAGACATTATAACCAGTCCAGTCACTACCGTCTAAATTTTTTTCCTTCTTTATTGGGTTAGTGAATGTAGCGCTTAATTTATACTTTAAACCAATGTACCACAAATTTTGAGGGGGGAAATGAGGATTACGAGAATTTAAGTTTAACTCCCATTACATTAAATAGTAAAAATAAGACGATAAAAAGATATAGCATGGCATGTATACCAATCCCATCAGGACAAACTGGAGATCCCTCCCCTGTAAAGAATAACATCAGAACTACCAAAATGGAGATTTCTCCTCTAGTAATAGCCAAGAGACATCTATTGCACTACAGTATTCCTGCCAAAAGCACCAATGAAATTGTTCAACCTATAATTTTCGTTCCCACCCTCCCATTTTTGGGCAGACCGGTATTCTTTTATCAGCTGTACCTATATAGTCAAGTATGGCGATTAGACACAATATATGTAGTAGAATGAAGCGTCAGGCACCAAAAAAAAAAGAATGAAGCATCTGGTAAATTAGAGCCTCCCAACCTTCCATAGAACATCATTCACATGTTTAATGGCTCTGACTCAGTATCCCTGTCCTTCAATTCCCAATCTCCTGTTTCTGTTTACAAAACATAAAATAATCAGAAAGGAATATGAACATAAGAAATTCTTAAAGTTTATATAGCAAAAACATCCTTTCTATCAAAAGAAAAAAAACATGTTGCTGGCTCACATTTAAATTTAAAATAAGCCAAATGACTAAGTCAGTTCAGTGACACACAAAATAGCGACTTAGGGCACTAAACGTGGAGGAGACTGAGCCTTCCAACGTAACCTAGGAAAATTGACCAAAAGTGGATATCTGCTATCATCCTATTTAGATAACAATCAGCTCCCATAATTACCCATGCCGGCTAAGCCATGACCTTTAAGAGCCTATGCCATAAACAAAATAGACAGTGATTCTCTCTTGTCTCTGTTAGACCCAAAACTCGAAGGATAAAAAATATATGAGAAAGGAGCCTAATCCATTACTCTCCAATTTCTAGAACTCGAAATAAAACAATATCAGAGTGCAAAGTTTTTACTTGGCTTATCTGAAATCACCAACAACCGCCTCTGCAAGACACATGCCACAAAAAGGAAAATAGAGCACATGCCAAACATAACAGTGATTGGGAATGCATCAACCTGTGCAAACAAGACAAAAGAAGTCAGAATTACAGATGCACACGTACCTTTTTTTTACTGGGTACCATGGAAAAAAAATAAGGCTTGAAGATTCAAGAAAGAGGCACAAGGTTCAGTGGATAATTGCAGGTTTAAAACTGTATTAACAGGGTTAATATTAACAATTTCAGGTTTGAACCAATTCAAAGAAAAGTAAATTGAATTCCAACTTCTGGTAATCTGTGCAATTCACATAGCAGGGTATGGAACATACATTGTAGAGCACAACACACACAAAAATGTTCAGAGGAATTCGGAAAAAGTTCATGATGGTGCTCCTGGCCTCCTCAGGAATGTATTGAGATCTCATCTTCATGATAGATGGCCAGAATATGCCTACACAAGCCTCAAAAGCACAGAAGCCAAGAAGCTGAATGCAGCCCGAGAATGAGATGCTTCCACCTTTCACATTGGAAGGAACCATCAAGAACTGTTCCACAGTAACCAAGTCATAACATAAGATGTAACTCATATTTTTTACTTAAAAAAATAGGGCTGAAAAAGAAGGGAAGAAGGAAAGAGAATACAGAAACAATAGCATACATTGATCAGAATGGGAAGTAGTAGTGATGCAGAAGAGACTAAAAAGACAATCTGCATGTAGCTCTCTACTCTGGGTGATGGATGAGCCATCAATCGAGATGCAAGTGAGCTTCCCAACATTGAAGATAACATGAATGTTGCAAAAATAAATCCATGTGGAATCTCTTCTTCATTTGGGCTCAGAGCAGGAGTCCATAGGAACACAAAGGTGTACATTGAACCTTCAAAGAGAGATTGTATGGCACCTAACAAGGCAATTTTTTCATCTGAAACAGAAAGAGGTAACTATAAGTAAGCAGAAGAAATAGGCTACTAAGGATATATATATATATATATATATATATATATATATTTAAAACACGTCATATGATTGAATGCTTTGATGGCGTCTGAACACATACAAATAACGAAGCTCTCACCTAAAGACATTCAATTTCATAATTACACCTAGAAGTAGTTACAAATTACAAATGTAATAATTCTTCTGTTCCGAAGTCATCTAAACATTAAGCATTCCATAAAGATATAAATGGGTTGCTAAATGTCAGAAGTGCAGAACACGACCTGAGAGGGAACTGTATCACTGGGAAATTCCAAGTCCCAACATTAGGCATAGTGTACAATGAGCTATGATTAAAAGAAGGCCAATTCAGTCCTTATGTAGATTTAATGAATGTTAATTCAAAGTTCCGTAAATAGAAATATCATCTAAAAACAATTGGCCATATACATATGAAGTGAGAATTCTACCAGAAGCAATGGCCACAGCAGCACCCTTGAACTGGGTAAGCAAGTCCTTGTTCTCAGCAGGATCACCATAGTTTTCTGACCACGACGATAGTATGACAGCCATGCCAACGGCAAGAAAGCAGGCAGCAGCATCAAAGGGTGCCACGGGTCCAAGAGACAAAGTATCAACAAGTACATTTCCGAAAAGCCCAGAAACAATAGCAACAAGACCGTTTCCAAGAAATATAGCCTTTGCGAATGTCAATGATAACCATTGTTGTTCAAAGCCCCTCTGACAGGTGACAGGCAAGAACAATTCAAATGATCAGCACAAGGTGCAACAACAAAGATATCAAGACAAAAGCTAAAAAACTTAAAGATGCAATAACTGTTTCATAAGACATGAACTTCAGCATCTTTTGTAGTCAATGTATTTTAACAACAGAAAGAAGGCTTCAGCTGGACATGAAAAGGCAATGCTAATGTAATTACATGGGGCATCTCACTATGACACTGCTAATGTAATTTTTAAAATGCTTGAACATGGATGATAAAATCCTTAAAGCAAATTTCTCAACAAACAAAAGATGTACTCTCAAAACTATACAGTCATCATTTACCTTGTTGTGCTCTGCAACAAGCCACGACTCAAATGCTGAAAATAGTAGTGAAGTGGCAATACCTCCCAAAATGCGGCCCAACATCAATATTTTATACTGCGGAGAGTGTTTGGTGACACAGCTCAAAATGTAGGTTATGCAGTAAGTCACGCAAGCCCTCTTCCGTCCCCTGATTTCAACATAAGAAGCATGACACACTGAGATGTTATGACAGCTTATGCAGCCAAAAAGCAAGATGAGTCAGGATGGAAAATGCATCTCACTGTTTGTCAGCCAGAGATCCCACAATGGTTCCAAACAGCATTGATGACCCAAAACCAGCAATAAAAAGTTGGCCAATCTCCCCTTTACCATATCCATATGTAGTGTAAAGGTAGTAGACATATGGACCTTGCAACCAGTCTCCAGCTATAGTTATAGAAATAGCAGCCTATTAGATTAACAAAAACTAAACAGTAACTTCACTACGAACATTTCTTTTGAACATGCAAGAGCACAGAAGCGCCTGTGCACAAATCAAAATCAAATCCCTGCATGCAGTTTCCAGTGTACATTTTTTGATTGATTATATCATTAATAGCATTTTATCAGGGTAAAAAATCATTGGTGGCATTCAGTTAAAATTTGAAAAACACATCAAATAAAATTGTACTAAATTTACTCACTTTATTGGCTGGATAAGCTGCTGCAGTGAATAGTCTAGTTTTAAAATCAGCTGCTAAGAATAGTGAATACATGATTCAAAGAGCTAATATTAATTTTTTGACAGGATAATTAATTTCGTAAGAATTATTGAACACAAAAAAACCCAAGAAAATAATTAAGCTTAATGTACTAATTTATTTCTGGATAACAGACAAGTAACGTCACTATTACAATTTTGCGAAGAAGGGAGAGGCAAAAGCCAGGAAGAAAAGATAAATTATGGCTTTCGCAATAATTCTTTTTCGCTTGCTTCTCGCAATATACATCTGAAAATTCCCCGACAAATGACATGAAGAGCCAAACACCAGGACGATACGATTCACTAGAATTCAGAAATAGAACAGCAAAAGCACACTCTACAAGGTTACCAAATCTCACGAGATCAATCAGAAAAATCACAATAATGAGGATTGATTCGGATCTCGAGAAAAAGAAAGTTAGCAATTAATCAATTCGAATCCAACCAAATCAACAAGCAAACCCCGAAAAACCAGATCCAAAGACACCAATGACGCACGGACAGAAAGACATTAAAATAACGAGCTGATTCGGGCAAGATCTAGCCAGATAGAGCAAGAACACAGATCTGAGGTTGATAAATGGTGAACATACCCATCATGAGTGAATAAACGAGAAGGTAATTGTTCTTGAAGGAATTGAATGCTGACGACGTGATGACTCGATCCTTGTTGGTCTTGCTCAACTCGAGTGCTGCCACCACCGCACCCAATGCTCCAAACACGAGATAGTAGAACATCTCCATTTTCGGTTTCTCTTGCGATTTTGTGTGCGAATGCCAGAAACAGATTAAGCGAGAAGAAGGGGGTGTCCGAGAAGAAGTGAGCAGAGTAAGAAATCTGAGATACACCGAGCAGAAAGAGGGAGACAGATATATATACTACTGAGATGAAAACGGAGCTACGATTGGGTGCGACGCGACCAGTATGAAATATGAAAACCGACTGACTACCATTTTCAAAGCCTGTCCCTTGTGATTATCCCTCCAACTTTCTTTTTTAAGCTTTGACTCCGGGTAATGTGCTTTGCGAAAAACATTAGAATATCAAAAATAAAAGGCAAAACATTTTAATCACTTGTTAATTTTTGGCTTTTACAGTGGACCTTTATGCATGGTAACATTATTTTTATAAAATCAATGTTTGTTCAAAAATTCATATTTGTAATTAGATTAGTATACTAGTTAGAGAAAAATACTCTAGTGACACTTCAATTTTACATTAATTGTACAAATATCCCCTCTATTTTAAAAACATACTCTTAAATCCAAACCTTTACTCCGTTAAGAATATCCTGAAAAGTTACCAACAACATGTTAGTTGAGGTGGTAAAAAGTCTTATCCTCATAAAGAGGAAAATATAAATTTGAATCTCAGAGGACTCACTTATTAAGAGAGATAAAAACACTTTGCCTTCTAAATTTCAAGGGAAAACTTTTGATCTAATCAAAAAATTCTAAAAAGTTTCTAAACATATTTTTTTTAATTCATATATATAAAAATATAAAAATATTTACTTATGTCCTCTTAATACTAAATCTCAAATTTTAATGAACAGTAGTTAAATATCACAAACCTTTTAAAATTTCAACTGAGCTTTTTAAATGTTTGTAGAAAAAATATGAACTCATAAATTTAAATGGCTTACATCATCTCTCAAACCACCGATATAGTCTATTATATCTTATATAAAAAAAATGTGTATGATATATATTTTTAGTCTGTTGAGACTAAAAATAAATAAATTTTAATAGATATGGTCAAAAATTAAAATTATAAATTTTATAATCTCAAAATTCATAAATTGTTGACATGGAGTATTATGAAGTTAAAAAAAATATTTTAGAATTAAATTTGTTTGGTATAATTTTTTTGGCCCATATGTATGTGTTTTAATTATAAATTTATAATGTTAAAGAGGAACATTCTTGTAAAATAAAAGTTTAAAAGTCAAACTTAAGGATCAACTAATAATTTAGGTGAATGGAAATATAATCTTAAAATATAAAAGAAACTTGTGTAACATACATTTTAATTTTATGTGAGGTCTAAATAGGTTTTTAAAAATATAGAGGAGATCTATATAATTAAGGTAGGATACATAATTGGTTAGAGTTTTTTACTCTATTAATTATCATATGTCCGAGAGAGAAATGACATTATTTAATCGTGCTGTTTTAAAATTTATGGAGGATTGAGTTAAGAGTATGTAATGTAATTTTTTATTTTGAAAATAAATAATATATATTATTTTCTAACTTTCGTAATTCATTATTGATAAATCAATATTTTTAAAGGAAGTTTTGAATCAAATATTAATTCCCATGTAACTGAATTTGATATCAGGGAAAATTTATTTCACCTTTCAAAATTCCAAAAATTCCGTTAAAATATGGAAATGACAGAAAGGTGATAGAAAACTAATTTAAAATTTAAAAGTATTGGCAATTACCATAATGCCCTCATTTCTTTAAAGAAAAAAATGGCATATCTCGTTAAAGTTGTGGCGCTAGCAGTCAGAGCTCTGGCCGTCAATGGCTATATTTTTTTTTCTAGGTTTTATTTATTTATTTATTTTTTGAAAAAATGAAGAGCCAAGTGGTGGGAGGTTTTTGGGATTTTAAAATTTAAAATGATATTTAAATTGAATTTTTTTTCAAATATTATTGTCTGAAAACAAAAAAAACTTCTTAGAATCAGTTAAAAGGTGGTATATGAAAATATCATTATTATCGTAATATTGAAAGAAATCTCTACTTTAGCAGTACTCTTCTTTTTTTTTTTTTATGAAAAGACAATTTCATGACAAACTAAATAAAACAATGCATAACCAACATTTATCGGAATTGAGTGATAAGACACTCGTTTTCCCTTAAACAGATCCTCAGTTAGACGATGTGAATGAAGCAGTGTCATTGAAAACTCTTTCCTTTCACCAGGGAGACCAACCCTGGTCGATTCCGAATTAATTTGGCCCCGATAAATCCTCTAGGTTAAAAAGTAGTACGCCAGGATACAGGGTGCATATAAAAAAATGGTTGAATACCATTTTTGTCACGAAAGTATTGGCTAGAAAGCATTTAGCATCCTGAAGTTTTTTCGGTATCATTTTTGCCCCTGGAATTTTTTTTAGGAGCAAATTTTTGTAAACTTCTGAGGCCAAAATGATATAAAAAATGATCAATCGTCCAACGGTAAAGATCAATCGATGGGCAAGATTGTTATGTTTATAAACTTTCTGGGCAAAAATGACACAACAAACACTTCTAGGTGCTAGATGCTCCCTAACCAATACTTCTGTGTGGCAGAATTGATATTTAACCAAAAAAAAAAAAGATATATAACCAATATAAAGTTAGTTTAACGGTATTAGATCTTGCTAAGTCTCTCTAGATCCGGAGTTCGAATTCTAAAGGAAATATTTGTATTGATAGAGATAACCACGAATCTCAAATAAGATATTTAATGATAATATAAAAAATACATAGCACGAGTTTCAACAATTAACCTACCAGGTAAGTTGTGTAGACAAAACAACAAACGAAAATTAAAGAAAAATAAAGGGAAAATTTCAAATAAATACCACTTGAATTTGCAAAACTCCCAGAAGTCCTTCGAATTTACAAAAAAACTTAGAGGTAACAAAGACTTTTGAGGGATATGCAAATTCGCGTCAAATGACTATTTTGCCCCTTAGTTATAAATAATTTTTTTAAAAAAAATACCCCCCGGCGGTGGGTCCCACCGCCGACAGCCACCACCAATCACCGGCGGCCGCTCGGCAACCACCGCCGGCGGTGGGACCCACGCGGGGGGTATTTTCCTTTTTTTAAAATTATTTATAACTAAGGGGCAAAATGGTTATTTGACACGAATTTGCATTCCCCCAAAAGTCCTTGTCACCTCTTAGTCTTTTTGCAAATTCGAAGGACTTTTGAGGGTTTTACAAATTCAAGTGGTATTTATTTAAAATTTTCCCTAAAATAAAAGGTTCAACAAATATTTTTTTAAAAGAAACAAACAAACAAACAATAGAAAGACGAAAAATATGAAGTATACATGCCCAACACACAAACAAAACATGCATGCAACCCCCAGTATTGATCAGCCTTGCACGAACACACCAATGAAGATAAAGATTACCATGAGCTAGAGCCGTCAAAATGGGCTGGGCCCATCAGGCCGGCCCATTTAAGCCCTGGCCCTTTAAGGGCCAGGCTTGAAAATTGGAGGAGTGAGGTGATGTTTAGCCCTGGAGGGCTACCTTCAATTTTTTATTCTTTATTTTTTAAAGTTGAACACTTGTTAAAGTTGGATCCTTCAATAATTTATATGTATTTTTTATTTGTTATATAGTTATTTATCCATTTAAGTACAAATACCTAATAACTATACTCTAATTTTATGATTTGATTTAATATTTGTTGTAGATAAAAATTATAGATGTGTTTATAAAGTCGGAAAAGAAATTCATGATATTTTTACTCATGAATTAGAGCTTACTACTCAAAGTGAATAACAATCAAATATCATTGAAATTGATGATAATGGCGAAGATGACGACAATAATAGTCATTGTACTAATGTCGCTTAATAGTTAGTAGTATGCTTCTTATGTTTTATATGAGTTATTTGTGAACATAGTTTGTTTTTTATTATGAATTAGTGATTGTGTTTATTTGTTAGATGATTTATGTTGTAATTTAATAATTATATTTCTTTGAAAAAACGGAGGAAAAATAATTAAAATTTAAAATAATAATTTCCGGGCCCCGCAAGCCAGCCCTGGCCCTGATGCTCTAGGGTCAGGCTTTGAAAAATAGGTGTTTTTCTTACTTCGGGCCTTGAATGGCCGGCCCTGTTAGGCCCTAGCCCTTCACGGGCCAGTCCTAGAGAGTCGGGCCAGCACTAATTGACAGCTCTACCATGAGCATGAAGGAAAAAGAAAAACGCATAATTCAAGTTTTAATTTATACATTTGTGTTATATAAATAGTAAATACTTGGTAAGCTGACTAAATAATTTATAGATTTGGTCATTCAGAATAATTATTTCATAAATATTATAAAGAAATAAACAATATGCAACAGACAACATGGTTTGCACTGTACGGTTTGACCATTGCCAAGATGTCATGGAGGTCGTGGTTAGGGGACGACACGTGGGAGCACGTAAGGGGTTAGATATAATATTAAAATGTGGAGATTGAAGCTTCGTTTGTGTCGGCGGATTATTGGATGTGGCAGGTAGACAAATATCAAAACGGCAAGGCCTCCGATCAGGACCCTACAACTACACTATTCCTGCACAGGCCAATGATATATTTGGATTGCGGCCTGCGGGCCCCACTGGGTCTCAGCTTCGGTTCAGCGCTGGTATTTCCGGTTCTTCCACATTTTCTACCAAGTAATTGTCCATAAGTACGAAGCTTAATTCGAATTTTGGACTTGATAATGATTTATTTCTCTAATCTTATTTATAAGTTGCTTTTAGAATGTTCCAAAGAAATAAAAAACAAATCTTAATCTTCATTTAACTCTGTATTACTTCCTCCTATCTTTTTTATAAGGAAAAAAAAAAACCAAAATCGCACACTTTAAAATACTTAGTAAAATTAATAAATATGTTAGAAGTGTATATTTTCTTAATTATACCATTTTTTAGAATATAGAGATAATAGGTGAGAGATAACAAGTAAAATTTTATTACAAAAAAATAGTAAGTGGCGTATACTTAATGCGGCAAAAATACAAAAATCAATTTAATTTTTCAGATAAAAATGATTTGTTTTCTATATTAAGGGCCACTCATATGCTATATGAGAAATACTGTTCCCTCTAAAAGGACTGAGAGTAAAATTTAATAAATATTCAACTTTACCCATATCTAAATTGAAGTAATGAAGTGAGAACTAAGATATCTACAAATACTAAATTACAAATAAAATTATATATTTATATGATCAGTTTAATACGATAATGTATTAAGAAACTCATTTGAGTAAAGCGCTTGCATTGAATATAGGGAGGAGTGGATGATCATTCCTCTTTTTGACCTCCAAGATGGAGTGCCATTTCACTTCCTACTTAAATATGCCCACTTACTTAGGGGAAGAGGATTATCTTAATTGGCATCCTTTCCTCCTCTTCTCTCAGTATCTTTTAATCTGGACCGTCCAAAAATGAATCTAACGGCCAAATAGAGAGTTTTAAAATTTTTATATTTATTACATGCGGTTTTTTGAAATTATTGATTTTAAACCCTCAGATTAACTTTTGGACGGCTCAGATGCAAAAATACCGACGGAAATGCTTCTGAGACAATCCAAATCCCTTACATAGCTTCTTGTAATAGTTAGGTCATAGTTCTCTGATTACTTAATTTAATTAAATTAAAAAATTAGTTAAATTAGTTAATATTATATGTATTTTAAAAAAATACCAGAATCATCTTTCTTAATTCCTCTTTTTTCCCTCTACTTGAATTATATTTTGAGGGAGCATAGTAATAAGAAAAATATATATATAAATGTAAGAAATATGTCTTATATTTATGATAAATATCAACTTATTAAATATATCTTATATTAACCATCGGATAGAGTACTACAATGTCTGTATGTTTATTGTAAATGTTAAATTTTTAAATTGACAATAACAACAATGACAACATTTATCTCCTTATTTTATTGTACTACTCCCTCCGGTCTTTAATATAAAATATATTTGGAAAGTTGTTTTTTGTCCTTAATATAAAATACAGTTTTATATTTTTTTTAAATATTTTTCTAATTGATCCGTATTTTCGCTCCTTTAACAATAATTGAGGAAGAGAGGGTATACGGGAATTAAAGAAGATGACCATGATATTAAAAAATAAATGTCATTTTAACAAACTTAACCAACTTTTTTAATTTAACTAAATTAGATAAATATGTCTTATATTAAAAATTAGAGTGATTAGAATATAATATAAGTAACTTTATTTCAAAACATTGCGACTATCAAAGTTGAAATGTAGTGAGGCCAAAAAATGAATTGACTCGGATTTAATGCATTATTCCCGCAGCGTTTGAAGCACTAGGGTGCTCTTATGCTCCAATCCCCATCCGTTGCGGCGTTAGTACTTCTTCCATTAATTAAGTCACTTATTCGATTGGGCATAGGTGGGGTTAAAAAAGTGAGGGGGGAAAAAAACTGTGGGGTAAGCTGAAGTGTTTTAGTTACTTTTTTTTAAAATACTCTATCCGGTGTTAATTATAAGAGTTAGTTGATTTTTTTGGAAAGATTAAGGAAGCTAATTAAATTACTTTAAAGTTTTTTTTTCTTCAAATTTATTAGTTTGACTAATAAACCAATATATAATGTAAGAATATTTAACATATAAGATGATTAAGTAACTTATTTAGCTTCCTTAATCTCTCCAAAAAAAAGTCAACTAGCTCTTATAATTAGGATCGGAGGTAGTAGTTTTTAGGCCTAAAACTATTTTTAAGAAAAAATCACTAAGACTTGTTTTTTTACTGTGCAGATAAACTTCTACTACCGTCAATCTAAACTTGAACTACATTTACAATCTGACTTTATCCTATTTTAAGTTTGTAAAAACCAGATTGGAAAAAAAAAAGTCATTTTTATTGCCGCTAATCTAAACGGACCCAAAATGAATTGAATGGAGTATTATGTTTTCCAAGAAATGTTATACTCCTACTCATCTTTATCTTTATTATAACTTATAAGGTACCGATTGATAATTCTCACAAATCAATACAAATAGTTAAACTTGTTAAATTTGTCCTAAAATTTAAGTAATTTCTAATATTTACGAAACTTTAATATCATCTTAATTAATACTCTCTCCCACTATTCTTATTAAATATATACAAACATAACAAAATATTTAATGTTTTATAAAAATAAACAAATACAATATAAAATCAAGATCACTTGTTAGTTGATGTCTTAGGAAAGAAAAATAGAGTATAGACTGTATGTAGACTAATATATACAATTAAATATAGTGCGTCTTATCATTCTTACTGTAGCTCGAAAACTCCCCTTTTCTCTTTTCATTAAATCGTGAAAGGCATCTTAGGATAAGGTATTCAACCGTATCGTGTTAGAAATTTTGTTCATAAGTATGCTCTATTTCTTTTTCTTAAAGACCTATACATAAGGTCCATTTGAAATCTTTAGCTCTTTTCTATAATACCCTTATTTACTGAAACATTTTTTATTTTTACGCATTGAATTCTAATAATTAAATATTAGAGGTATATTTAAAAAAGCGTTATTAATTCTCTAAATATTAATTGTAAACAATCATACTAATTATTTTCTTTAGTTCTACAAACTAGTCAAGTTATTGTTGAATATCCAAAGTATATTAGCATTATAGATATGTACTCATAGAAAAGTATTTTATATATTTCAGTTATTATAATTTAGGGTTTAACTCAGTCTTATCCAGTTGTTTATGTAATTAAGCAATAACTTTCACGAATCTATGGTAGTGAAAACGTAGATTTTTCCTGAAAATGGAAAGAGAACATAAAATCGTAAAATAGTAAAATCGTAAAAAAATTGTAAAAACATAAAAACGTTTGCAAAATTAGTAAAATCGTTTTAATGAAAAAAATCGTTAAAACGTAAAATCGCAGTAATAAATCAAGTTTTTAACTATCATGCATGAGTCAGAAAGCTCTCTAATAAGTTCATATTTTCTAATTGTGTTCTTTGATTTTAATTCTCTTTAATTTAGATAGTGAGACTTGTGGGTTTCAATTCTAAATCATCTAACAATGGCGATGTGCATGGTATTTTGGCGTCTTTTGCTATAACTCATGTTGTAGAAGTATTCTCATTCGGTCCTAAATATAGGACATGATTTATAGTGCAAATTACATATAAAATATACCATATATTTAGGACCAGAGATAGCATTATGTGATGTCATTTTACATGAATTTAGACTATACCATATTATTATTATTTAAAAAAAATAAAACCACTATTAAAAAAACACCTAAAAAAAGGAGTGCTATATGTTCAATTATTTGGGTGTTCTTGTAGATTGGATTTCAAAGTCTTGGCTATCCAACCAAATTTTCTTTTTTTTTTTAAAAAAACGAAAGGGGAAAGAAATTGAGGTGAAATGGGTTTCGTGTTATACAGTAAAATATAATAATAGCCAATATTTAAATTTAAATGCTTCATCCATATTCTTGTCCATTTAGTGACAGGATATGTAACAACCTCACTACATTGTTTGGCTATATAACTCCATTAATAAATGGAATTGTAGCAGAATGTCGGTAATGCTCCATTGTGTGTCTCCTTTTGTTGACCATGGAGCTACTTTTTTAATTTAAGCCTTAAAAAGGATAAAAGCATTACTTTTATTATTATTATTTTAAAAAAGGTAAATCAAGTACAGTAGGCAAATTGTGGCGACGGGGTTAGAGTATAGTAGCATTTATAAGTATACTCCCTGGCAAAAAAAAGAAAAAGAAAAAAAAGTATTTATAAGTATACTTTTTTTTTTGGTATGATAAGTATACTTATAGATTAGCCATTAATAAAAATTTTATATTGGTAATAGGATAAATTATGTTAGTGAAAAAGGAAAGCAAACGTATAAAATAAATTTAATAAATTATTTTTAATGTTATCTTGCAATAAATCCAAAGAACAAAGCGCTCGTAAATTGACTAATTCTCTGCTATTTATCTTGCAAAGCAGATTGATGATTTAGAACATTTTATTTATTTATAAAATTTCTGTCGCTTATTTGTAACTATGTTTTTTTAAATATATAAAAACAAAGATAAGATAGTCATTTATAACAAACATAATCAGAGGATGTTGTCCATAGACTTGATGGAGAACGTGTATTTATGTGAAAATACTGCATTATTTGCTATTTTATGACAAATGCGACTAACCGTGATAGCAATGTTTTATATTAATATCATTTGATGTTGACTGTTAGGGGTTTTGACGGAGGGGCAACATTGCTCCGTTTTAAAACTTTAGGAGCAACATTGCTACCAAAAGTAGCAATTTTGCCCCTGAAGTTTAAAAATGGAGCAATGTTGCCACTCTGTTAAAAACCATATGTTGACCGTTATGGTTTTTACCGGAAAGGGAACATTGCCCTGTTTTTAAACTTTAAGGGCAACATTGCTACACCGAAAATTTTAGGGGCAAAATTGCTCATGGGTGCATATTTTAAGAGCAAAAATGCATCTTAACCCTATAATATATAGTTTTCATATTTGTTAATATTTTTCTAATGTACCCATTATTGATATTCCTTCAATAATAATCAATGAGAAGAGAGAATAAAAGAATTAAGAAATATGACTTGAGTATTTTTTAAAAAATATATAATATATTAAATAATCTAACTAACTTCATTAATTTTATTAAATTAGGTAAATATGTTTTATATTAAAGACTAGAAGGAGTATTGTTAATTATTCTAAATTTGTCTTTAAAAAATTCTATAAGCAACAACCTAGATATTTCAAGCCGTTCCTCTTCTTGCTCTTTTGACTTAGAGGACTTGATACTTGATATTAATATCGTAAAGTTATAAGCATAATCAAACTTAGGATCTCCATCTGCATAAGAGCTTCCATGTTATTTCTTTGATCCTAAATGTAGGACATAGTTTGTAGTATAAATCTGCACTATAAACTATGTTCTATATTTAAGATTGGAAAAAGTATTAGATTATAAGGTCATTAACTAGCCGGTACTTTTTTTTTTTTTTTTTAATACAAGACTAGCCGTTACTTTATGACACATTTTAACGAGTCATTAGTCATCTAAGGAACAAGTTAAGCCCAACTGCAGATAATGGGCCGCCACGATTTAGGGCGTCTAGCGGGGATCCAAGTCTAGCTCATGACTGTGCATGAGGATTGAATAGAGAACACAAAGTGGCCATGCTGAATGGGAGATTTCCTATAATTTAAAACACAATTAAAACCAATGGGATTGGGTCTAATAAAAAAGGTTAGTTTCTTACAATATAGTGAACCATAGTTCAAATCCCCATTAAGAAAGGTGACCACATTTAATACCTGATAGTGCCTCGAATAGGATTACCTCCAATAGAAAAATATCTATATCTAGAAAAAAAAAAAGACACTAATTAAATTAAGGTCTTACCTTTAACACCTTCCAACCAACTTACATTTAGTAGTAGTTTTTATTTTATTTTATTTATATGTATGTTGATATTGTTTGGCAAGCCAATTTGACGTATAGTTGAATATTAAATGTGAACACAATTCTATGCAAATTTTTAAACACAGGCTAAATACTACCTTGTGTGTTGCATTTTGCAATTACGATCTTGTATTAACGAGATGTAGTAGTGTAGTATAAGAGAATGCGTATATATTTCCTAGAATAGGCAAACGAGCACGATCCCAATATCCAAAGATAACTTGTTTGGATAAAAGGGGTTGATCTTTCAACGACGTCCATGGTTATGTGGCACGTCCTTATTGGATACAGGAACAAGTGTAAAAGCCAAAGCCCAATCCTGCTTGTACAACAAGACAACACAATGACGATGAAGGATATCTAAATAAGAAGACGCTCCTAAGCCACGAACCACAAACTCAGATTCTGAGACCATAATATCTGCGACACACTTGTCCCCATATGTTCATTTCCTATCAACTTCCCAAAACTGGGTACAACTCCATGAATTCCATTATGGTATCAATCTTCAACTAGGCAAGTTTTAAGAACCAAATTCGATCTCTCTCTCTTCCCTGAATCTTCAAACGATATGGCTGCAATCACTTCAGTTGCTCTTCAGTACTCATCCTCGGCGTCTTTACAATCCCAGATGCATTCCTCGCCATTGGTACCTTCTTTAGAACCCACACATGATCATAACTTGTGGGTTAAAGTGAGATCACAGAAATCCACCAGCCAAAGATTGTGCCCTCAGAATAATCCCAAGGGGTTAATAATCCTAAGTGCGGCTACGAAACAAGCGAAATCACCAGGTACTTGTTCTAGAGTTTACTGAAATTGAAATGTTTATATATAGGGCCTTGAACACGTCATGCATGAACCTAAGTCCCCCCACTTTTCTTGGAGGTTTTAGCTGAAGAAGAGTGGAAGAAAAAGCGAGAAGTTTTGCTTCAGAAAAGGGTAAGTCCCCATTATATCTGCCATTCTCAAATTTATACTCCCTAAAGCACGAAAATGCACAAAGTTTCATTCTTTTCCAGTGGCTTTCGTGCCTTTCAATAGAGGAAAACATGCTCATATAAATCGAGAACTAAGATATACTTCAAGAGAATGCACATTGTGCAAGACACAACACTACAACAGTAACACAAGCCTGACATGTTCTTTTGAGGCATAAACTATGTTAAAGAATATAGCTATACTTGGACAATCTATAATAACCACAAAAGGATAAAATATTCCAAGGTGTATTCCATTGCAGGTGAGAAGTGTGGACGCCAAGGAAGCTCTGCGCCTTCAGAAAGAAAACAACTTTGTTATTCTTGACGTTAGACCAGAAGCAGAGTTCAAAGAGGTGAGCAATGTGTTCTCCTTTTCAACACTGACAAGATTAAAGAACTTGAGGAGCTAATTAGTGATTTAGTCATACTTGCCACGCTTATAGATTCATTAAATTTGCATCATTGTTCTTTCTCTTTGATTTGCATGAATCATTGTAAATGCATGATTGGTTTGGTGATTAGCCCAGGCCCATCCCCCAGGAGCTATCAATGTACAAATATACAGACTTATAAAGGAGTGGACGGCTTGGGACATAGCAAGGCGTGCTGCTTTTGCATTTTTTGGAATTTTTGCAGGGACTGAAGAGAACCCTGAATTCATGCAGAGTATGATATATATTTCTTCTATTAACACGCTTCTAATGCACTATTTACTGAAATGAGAAGGAGGAAACTGATATGTGATTGTGTTATCTAGGTGTCGAAGCAAAAATAAATAAGGATGCCAAGATTATTGTAGCTTGCTCAACTGGGGGTACCATGAAACCATCCCAAAATCTACCAGAAGGTCAGCAATCAAGGTAATCCCTCTATCCCCAGTTATGAGAGAGTGGTTAAGCTCTTTTTTGGTCCTAAAATACTCCCTCTGGTTCCAAATACATGGCGCCTCCTAGAAAAACATGGCGCCTCCTAGAAAAAAACTCTTGGTCCATGTTAGGACCCTCTCTCAAACATAGCTAAAGACAATAACTAGAAATAAAGCTTGAAACTGATTATAATATTGCTGTCAAAACTAAACCAGATTACAAGGGATAAGTTGACTTAATACAACTCAACACTGAGATACATGAACAACAATTAATGTAACGATTACAAACTAAAAGAAACTGAACACATGAACCAAAGCTATAAAACACACATAAAGATACAACTCTACTGCAGGACATACTCTAGCACAAACACAATAAGTTGCCAATCTTTTGAGAGGAATGACACTCTCCACCCAAAGGGCCAAGACTAATTTCAAGAACTCTCATGCTGAACCAAGGGAAGATTTATTGACCCAAAAAGTGACTTTCTACACCCCCATCTCATAGGCTTTGACTATAGGAGTCCTATGGCTACCCCACTCAAGTTCTTTCTTCAAAATAGCAAGTCAAAGTTCTGCCATCAAAAAGTATCTTTTCCCTTTTCATATATTTTACTAAGCTGTCAAATGTGGTCCTAACAGTCCATAATATAAATCATTTGATGGGTCATTAATGAATTTTTTCCAAATATCACCCATATAACGACTTAGTAGGAGAAGACTTGAAATCTAACGTAGTGTTTCTCTATGTTATTAAATGGGGTTAAAGTTGAAAAAGTATTTCATAATCAGATATACTCCCTCCGGTCCTAATTATAAGGCATAGTTGACTTTTTTGGAGAAATTAACAAAGCTAATTAAATTACTTTAGAGTATTTTTATTTTTATTTTTTTCTTCAAATTAATTAGTTTGACTAATAAACTAATATATAATCTAAAAATACATAACATATAAAATGATTAAGTAACTTATTTAGTTTCCTTAATCTCTCCAAACAAAGTCAACTATGCCTTATAATTAGGACCGGAGGTAGTAGTTAATAAGTTAGCCTCCTCTCCATGGTTCTGGTCAGATAGCTAGAAGTGATTTTCAATATGAACTAAAGCTAGTGTAAGAGAATTGGAGAAAGTCAGTGATCTATAATATGTTCCATTTCCTGTGTTTGTTCGTGTTACTTCTTTCTACTACCGCACCACATTTCAATTTCTGCTCCCAGAATTCCCAATATGCGTTATGTTCGCTGAAAAGCAGAGTTGACTGGTAGTGACATTGTTTTCAAGTCTGGTTGAAGTAGAATAAATTAGCTAAAAGCAGGCCATTTGGCTGCAAGAGAGCTCAATCATTAGCCCTAATATAAATATATAGTTTCCTGATCCTCAAATGGCTAATTTTGATATTTCCTACAGATCATTGATAGCAGCCTATTTGCTAGTCCTCAACGGCTTTACCAATGTCTTCCATCTAGAAGGTGGTCTTTACGCGTGGTCGAAAGAGGAACTGCCACTGGTTTCAGAGGAGGGAAACTAGAGCCAGGAAAGTGATTACAGCAAGGTTTAGTTTTGACCATTCAGAGAATGCAGATAAATGTATTATTGAAAAGTACATATGTTGTGTTACTATTGAATATAATCTAAGGTGTGATTTGAGTACGCACGAACTGATAACAAGAATGACAAGTAACTTTCTACGGAGATAGCATCCCCAGCCTATGCTGAAAAGTGGCTACTATTATTGAATTCCAGAAGCATGTCTGCTTCATTAAAAAAAAGAAAATAAAGTTTTTAAGCATTTTCACATTGTGTCGCTGTCAATTCTATTAAGGACTCCAATATATTGAAAACAAAGAGAAGAAGAAAGGAAATTATTTTCATTATTGAGTGACATCTTTTAACTAATAATTTATCCCCAGATTTGGTTTTTGACGTTCAATGACTGTCCTTATCCATGTAGCCAACCCACCTAGTAAAATAAAACTTTGTTGTTAAAGATGTAGGAAATGAAGAGCACCATCATAACTTCGATTTCCTCCGATAAAACCACTCATGTACACTACAACTTGGGATTCCTCCAACACCAGAAAAGGTTGTCGTTTTCCAAATCTCTCCAAAGATGTGGTAAGGTAAGTGTTTTCTCCTAACAAATCGATAATATGAAACTGCCACTGCCTGTAATCGCCAGTTCTAAATCCTGCCATCCTACAAGAAGCAATTATCAATCAAATCAGATGATCACACAACACATAAAAGTCATCCTGGTCATGACAATCCAGAAGGGAATTGGATGTGATGATTTGTAAAATCAGAACCGACATTGCATGATTGCAAGATATAACTAACAACCACTTTACAGTTTGTTGAAGAATTGACAGAAAATACACATAATTTTTCAGTATTTAGCGAGTCACTCTTTTCGACCCCTAAAGATTCAACGACTTATTCAAAAAAAAAAAAAAAAAGTGTACCTATCGGGTAAAGATCATATTTGATGAAACTTTGAAAGGACTAATGTTAGATGATAATGATGAGTAAATACGCAATATACATAGCCCCGCTTTTTATCCAAAAAAAGAAAATTACATAATATACATAAGAATAAGAATGACTGTAGTTCCTTCCTTATAACACGAGTATAGTTTGCACTGTATAACATATAATATGTTATAGAATATTCTTCTAGGAGAGGACCCATTCATATGCTACATAATAAAATCAAGGGTTGAGAAACCATTGATTGACACAATGTGGTCCTGCCCTAAAAGAATATTATGGGACATTTAAATGTTTTATAATACCAACTATACATGTATTATATGGAAAGGACCACAGTCATTTTTATCCTTATATATATTATATATTCACTAATCATTATTCTTTTTTTGCTCGAACACTAATCATTATTCTTTAACATTCCCTCACAAACAAGAGAGTGTAATTGACAACCTAAGCTTGTTCCTAAAATAAAAGAACTGAGAATGAGATGACAACTTAATAAGATAGTTAACAACTTGGTGAGAGGAAGACACATAGCAAACGTGAAGAAACTGAGAAAACACTAAATCATGGATAAAGTGCATATTTATTTCAATATGTTTGCTACTTGTATGTCGAACATGATTGGCTGCAAGGGTTTTGGCATTAATGTTGTCGCACCAGATGATTGAAGGCTCAAGCTCATGAATATGAAGTATCCAGTGCAGAACAAGTGAGAAAAGGCAGTAGGACTAAAATGAAATCCACCTTTCAAATGCTGTTTGACCACGAAACTGGTTTCTTTCTCTCTTTGCTTGCAATAAAATACAGCCTTTTATATGTTTTTCATGGAGATGATCTCATTCGTAACACCAACCTATGGAAAGTGGCTTCAGTCTTCAAGCTCCTATTTCTTGTTGGGCCTTTTATGAATACTAAGGCTGGCTCAACCTACTTGTGGTTCACCATTTTCTTGCCTTCCTATAACTGATCTCTAAGTTTTGTATGGCTTGGTATTAAATACGCAGATGGTTTTTTTTGGGGTGGAATATGCTAATAGTTTAGTGACTGAGAAGGAGCTCAAGAATTTGATTGTTGCATCCTGAAATACATTTTTCATAAAGAAACAAATGAGCATTCATCTCCTTCTAGCTAAAAACGGTGATGGTTCTGCTCAGTGCAAGTGATGTCTGTTGAGGAGCCAGGCAGGGAAAATGAATTTCTATCATTTACCAATTACCATTAAAAAAAAATCTAAAATATAAGGTGCTCTTTTAAGCAAACAATCTTCTCTTTTAAGATGGACTGGAAAGAAAATAGTACAACTTCTGGATTCGGACATCCCTTTGATCCGACCCGACTAAGTTTTTTTTTTTGGATAGGACCCGACTAAGTTTTACGCCTCTGCTTGCTAAGCTTCCTTTTCCATGGGCCCCAACGGCAAATATTCCTCTTTCCTCTTGCTGCCGAACCGAAGGAGTCCATAAAACTTGCGAAACTCCCTCGCAGTATGAACACCGTCTCCACCGTACAACCCGTCGGGTTCGCTCAAATCCACGCTATTCCGATTCGACCCACCATCAGTCAATCTCCGTCCCCTCCTTCCGTCTCTTTGCAACGCCATGATCACGGTTTTTAAAGCCCGGCTCGGCGAACTCCGGTTCGATATCATAATTTCGCCGATCTCGGCTGGGCTCAGCCTCGCCCCGATCTGGAGAACCTCCTTCACCTGAGGGAAAAGCTTGTGCTCCTTCACCCCCAAATAACTACCAGCTAAAATCTTGAAGGTGGAGAAATCGCATAAGGGGAAGTGTATGTGAACATCGATCCTCCCTGGCCTAATCACCATTGGATCAATCTCGTCCTTCACGATCATCGTGAAAACCATCACCCGCTCTTCCCCACAGCAAGATACAATCCCGTCCATGAAGCTCAATACACCTGGCAAATTCAGAGCCGTTGATTTTTCTGTCAAGAATCGATCGAGATCCTCGATGACAATCACGGACCTACGGGTCGTTTGTAACAGAAGAGTCTTCAATTCGGAGTCGTTCGAAGCCTTGGAGATATCGATATCGTAGACGTCGTAACTGAGAAATTTTGCCATTGCTGCGATGAAACTGGATTTCCCTGTACCGGACGCACCGTAGAGAAGATAACTCCGTTTCCAAACACGACCTAATCGGTGATAGTACTGTTTCGACTTCAAAAACTGTTCGAGATCAGACTTCACTTTGTTCTTTAGCTCAGCGTCCATCGCTATGGTGTCGAAGCTCGCTGGGTGGGTGAACGGAACCGATTGCCACCGCGAGTTAGCGTTTCTGTCAGAATTCATGTAGAGCTTGACATCTTTTCTTCTTTTCTCGAGTTCATCCGCCACCGAGAGAATGTGCTGGAAATAAGGGCGGAAGATTCTGCGTTTGTCTTTCTTTCTAATTCTGAGAACCAGTGCTGAATTCGCGTCTCCTTCGGATTTTCTGTTCGTCCAGGAAACTTTCGCGCCAAGGAAGGAATCATGAACCGTCTGATTAGCATCAAGCTGAAGGAAAATTTCACTGGGATTGGAACTGGAGAAGAGGTTTGTGTAATCAGAATCTTCGATGGAAGGTAGTGAATTAAGGTACGAGAGGACTTGGCGGTAAAGTTGATTTTCCTGGAAATGCTCATTGTAGAGTGGGATTTTGACGGATTGGTACACATGAAGATGATTTTCAAATGAAACCCACCATTGCCTAAGAATGCACAGAACCGAAGTTCTGCGAAGAAAACGAGCAACAAGGAGAAAAATAACTACGGCGAAGAAGATGGAAGAAATGGAGCTAGCCGAAATCATATTTGATCGAAGCTAAACTACCAATTTCTGTCACAACTCAGAAAATTGGAATGATTATCCATGTATGAGGGATTTTTGGGATGAGAAGATATTACTTAGCCTGATGAGTTTGAAGAAGTCAGGCGGTGCCGGCCAGCGGAAACATTGATCGGTCAAAGAATAATTCTATTCTTTGTGCTTTATATATAAGATTGAATCGGTCTGTGTCTAATTTTTCTGGTTTTGACCCTTCGTTTTTGGTTTATATTATTTTGGGTTAAGGAATATTTTGATTTTTTGTTAAATATTTTTCGCCACCTTTTTTTCTTCACATTCAAACACATTTATGTTCCAATGAATGTTAGTAGCAAGTAATCATGAAAAAATGCATATGATCAGGTGCTCATGGGAATCGAAAAGTGGAACTTTAGGAAATGACAGATTATTGGTAAGCTGTCTTAATCAAACCATATAACAATTGTCACATATTGTGCCCTCATTATGGCCTTGTTTTTGCTTTTCATTAAAGTTTTTTTTTTTAAACAAGAATCTTAAAATTATGAAAAGCATACCTCTGATAATTTAATGGAATGAAACGGGGGGAAAAGAAAAGCATCTGATTATATATCCACATAGGAGTTGCTACGTTTTTTTGTCCAATGACTAGTAATTAACAAAATAACAACAATAATTTACATCTTGATGTCAATAAGCTTGTAGTGTAGTAGTATAAAAACACACATGTAAGTCAAAGGTTACAGTTTAATCCTACTTGTAATTTTAGCTGCTAGTGTTTATCCTCTAAGTGATGATGATGATGATATTGTTGTTATTATTATGACATCTTGCCCTTTCTTAACAGCAAAGTACTACCTCCGGTCCTAATTATAAGACATAGTTAATTTTCTTTGGAGATATTAAAGAAGCTAAATAAGTTACTTAATCATTTCATATGTTGTGTATCTTTAGATTATATATTAATTTATTAGTTAAACTAATTAGTTTGAAGAAAAAAATAAAAATAAAAATAGTCTAAAGTAATTTAATTAGCTTCCTTAATATCTCCAAAAAAGTCAACTATGCCTTATAATTAGGACTGGAGAGAGTAGTTGGTTAATGATGATGGGCTCTAACCACAAAAGATACTTTAATCCAAAAAGGCACGAAGGGGACGCCATTGAAGAGTATAATATTGCATTTGAGTGCTTTGTTGGCAGTGTTCTAAGTTACTAGCTAATTTGAAGTGGTAAACACGGTTTTAAACATGAAAGGAGTATGATTCCAGTTGTTTATTTCTTGTGCCTTGTAATCGGCGGCCTCCTCTAGGACTTTTTATATCAACAACTCATCAAATATTAGTAGTTTGACAAATGTCAAACAACACGTGCCATTTATTTTTTGTTATGTCTTTTTATAAATCACAAACACCATAAAATTTATATTTCTTCTGTAATAAGTATATGACGTAGTTTGTAATTACAAATTAGATCTTACATGTAAGATCGGAGGTAATGTTGTATAATACAGTGTAAAATATTCAATCTTTGCAGAATTTTGCAATTCAAATTATTGGGATTTGTTCTATAACAAGTTTTGGTTACTCTGAACTGTGAGAGCCACTTATTGCATTTATTTTGTGGAGAATCCTCTTTCATGTACTCCCTAGATCCCTTCTAGAAGATTTAGTGGGCCAAAATATAAAACTCTATGCAAAAAAATCAATAATATTAAACTCTTGTTTTTCATGAATACCCTTCTTAATTGTAATGTAGAGAGAGATTGTTGTATAAGGAAAAAAAATCAAAGGTAGTTAAGACAGGTTGATTTTAATTTGAGTATAATATGGGAAAGCAGTGATTTTTTTTTTTTATCATTTCAATAATACAAGTATTTTTAACTACTTTTCTTAATCATTGTGAATTAGTTGGAATACTCTTATAATTTGGACCAACAGGAGTATATGAGAGTTCGTTAGCTGTTACATATATATTTAAAACAATAGGCAAGAGAATTATTAATCATTATTGTATATAAAATGAATGTTATTTTTCTTAAGATACCCTTCTCATGGAGAGAAAGCATTAAATGCCGGAGACAGATAATGAGAAGAAAAAAATACAATGAATTAGGGTAATTTGAGGGGGGAATATCAAGGGTAAAAAATAAAGAAGATTAGAGTGTTGGGAATAAAGTTTTACCCCTATAATAAAAGATCATCCTCTAATTCTAAATATATGACATCGTTTGTAGTACAATTTACATTACAAACTATATTATATATTTAAGATTGAAGATAGTAATATATCAAATAAGATTAATTCGCTAGCATGGCGTGATACATAGCAAAAAAAACAAGAAGTTACTGGCTATTCTTGGCTCATGAATAATGCATATTGTCATCATTTTGATATTATATAGAAAATTCCACAAACGGTTGGAAATGCTCTTTGAATCATCCGACCTAGGATCCCATGTGGCATGTGATGTGGACGATGTTGCGGTCTCGAATAATTAAAAATTGTGGAAAAGAATTTGGGCGCAAAAATTAGCCGGCACAGATTGTTTGAAAGACAAAACTAGGAAGAAATTTCAAAAAATACAATATCATATCCCAAAATAATATATCAAGCTCTTCTTCCCTGTGGCTTTTTTTTTCTTTTTTTGATTATTTATAAGGCAAACACTAATGGCTTAAGACACAAACGGGATCGAACTTGTGATCTCTCAATTGTAGAAGATCATTCATACTACTAGGTTAAAAGGCCTTTGATTTCTGTGGCTTTTTAGCCGTCTCTGTAACGTTGTATCATAGGGCAATCTTCTGTCAAGGTCACTCACCTTATGCTTCTTCCCTTGTCACAGACAGTCAACTTAGTTTTGGTGTTAAAAAAAGGTTTCATTGCAACGTTTTTTTGACACTCAGGGTAACATTGAGCAAAATTCACTATTTATTTAATTATTTTATTTTATTTTTAATTTTCACCTAAAACTTTGCTCAAATCAACACACTTTCTATGACAAAACTTCCATCAGGTCATAATTTATGGCCGGAGGACACAAGCTGATTGTATTATGTGCCTCTTGCGTCCCAATCATATGCAACCGTCTGTGTCTCCAAAATCCCAGGATAAGGATATCCCTAGACATATATGGGACGGACAAAATAAAACAAATCTCAAATCCTGTTGAAATCATTTTCACCCTCCTTCACTTTTTCTTGTTTTGTTTGACACGGATCAAATAAGTAACAGTGGTCAGTAATGATGCAACCACGACGCAAAGTATCAACCAAACCGAGCTACAGTGGTCCCACCGGAAATCAGAGTGCCTATAATATGTGGTCCCCTCTCTTACTCTCTCCATGAAAGAGTGTGGGAATGATGGGAAAGAGCTCTTGCACCTTTCAAAAGTGAACTAAGTGTTCAACATCATGCTGCGTTGCTACACGCCTACACCCCACTGAACCTGAAAGTACAATCATTCAGACCCCACTTCTTCACTGCATCATCATTGAGCGCTGTTGGCAACTTGGAAACTCCAACGTCTCCCTTCTATCTTAAGCTTATTCTGTCGAAAAGTTGCGTGTTAGCTCCAAATTATTACTCCTTTATCCATCATAGATCTATCATAAAACACAATTCTTGAATGATCAAGGACTGGCCTCAGATAAAGGTTTCACGTAATTGTGTGGTATAATGATATCAGACTCATCTTAATAACAGCTCACTGTAGGTAACAATCAGAACCTCACCGTTGAACCTCCTTTATAGAAAAATATCAAAAGAGAGCGACTACTTGAATCCCACTACCCATAAAACCACCCAACAGCCCAGACGAGGCTAAACTTCTTTACTTCATCTTCAGTGTTTTAGAAATGAATGATATCAAAGGCTAGCACAGCATGCAAAATCTATTTTCTGTCGCTACACTCGCTTGTTATTTTTTTTCTCTCCATCACTCTAAGTCATGCATTTAAATATAGAATGCAAAGAATTCAAATCCAGGAGAAAACAGTAAGAAAATAAAAGAATATTCAGCAACACTTATATAGCAATCCATAACAGTGTACCGTGATCATTCAACTACACACTACTAAAGGATTGGATTCTAAAACTTTTTACAAAGTGGCAGATGCCACTCATGACTCATCAATACATGAAGCTTAGATGCACGAGCTCATAAATTACTATAAGAGGTCAGTGTTGTTTCTCTTTAAGCCGTGTTAATCAAAAGTATAATTGCATGCTCAAAATGTGGTCAGGAGCACTAAGGATCCTGAGCATCGGATTGGAGGTTAATAATTTGAGAAACCACAAGCTTAGATAATTCACTGATTGCATCTTGAAACTGGTAATCACCTGACTCCCTGTGGCCTGTCCATCTGGGCGAATGTAGGGCTAATCCGCTGTATTCACCTGCAGCAACCTTCGTTTTCCTTGAAGTGGCAAGGGCCTTCTCCAAATCTGACTGTGACAATGGCCTTGGTGCCTAAAACATTAAAGACAAAGCATCTCAGTAATATCCAACAACCAATACCACAGAACTTCTTATTCTGAGACAGCCCCAATGATGACTATTCTCGACCTATTTCTTGAAATCACACTCCATATCTATAGTTCCTTTTACAACTCTCATCAATTAATTACTTACAACAAAAAGGAACACAAAAGGAGACGAGTTACTAAGAAAAAAAGCTATGTGGAAAGAAAATGCAGCTGCCACGATATCGAAAAATTTGTTCAAATCCAACAGGTTGTTTAAATCTTTGAAAGGTTCATACTAAACAGAGATACCCTTCAATCAGGAAAATATCACTCTGGAGTCATAAATATTTTGAAATGCCTATACTCAAATTAGATTTCTTCTTTAGTTTTGTTCACAGACTAAACACTGTTAGGAAATGTACTCCGATCAATTTTAAGCCTTAGATGGCAAAACATCAGCTACTGGGAACAAGGAAAACCTCAAGGGAGATCAGAAGTCTGAAGAGGGTGATTAGAGAACTCACGGGAGACTGTTTTCCTTTTTTCTCTTCATCCAGTAGGTCCCTAATAGGGAAATAGGCAGCTTTCTTACAGAGTTCAAATAAATCAGAACCCGTATAGCCCTCACACAAGCCAGCTATGCGATCAAAGTCAATGTTGTCTTCAATTATCTCACCCTTCAAGACAACCTTTAATATCTCAACCCTCTCCTTTTTATCTGGAACTCCAATTTCAAAGGCTTGAGGAAGGCGCCGGAGTATGGCTTCATCAAGTTCTGAAGGACGATTAGTTGCCGCAAGGACCATCACTCGAGCATTTTCTACATCAAAAAAGCATTAAATTTATAAATCCTAATCAAGCATACATAACTTGAGAATAATAAGTATATCTGTGCAACAAGATTAATGTTATATTATTCACAACATGTTTTAGATATTTTGTTCCAAAAAATAATTGAATGATGATCTTTAAGAGACTCACGGTCTGTAGTAAATCCATCCCACAAGGACATAAACTCAGTTTTCATGTTTAATAATGCCTCATGATCTGTTGAACGGCGCTGACCAAGAAAACTATCAACTTCATCAATGAATATAATGGCAGGCTGGAGCTTATAGGCCAGGCTAAATACAGCTGCCACTGCAAAAGAATAGAAAACCATTAACGACAAAACAAACCAAATAATCAAACTTCAAATGAAGTTTTGGAACATAATTGCAATGAAGCACACATTAATGAAAAAGATAGTTGTTAATATAATTTAATAAAAAAGTCAAGGTAATAGTTCTCCAATTAGGTGAGTACATGCAACAGAAAGAGGATATGGTAAGGTTGAAAAAGTGAACAGCCTATCAAGCATGAAAATGGAGTAGGGGAGAATGCGAGGTGGAGGGATACATGGTGACATAAAAAAGAACTTCTAGAAGAAGTTTGTTATGCTGGAGGTATGTACGTGGAGGAAGAGAATAAGGTAATCAGAACTTTAGTAAGAATTTGGGCAAGGGCCTAGTGCCATCAAAGCCGGGATATTTTTTCTCTCTTCTTTATTTCTGTTTCATATAACAAGACGCTCCTGTTAAAAAAGTAAAAAACACATGCTGAAAAATTTTGTCATGCGCCTTCTTCACATGGGCTGGACCCTCATCGTTGCATACAGACACACAAACATAACATGTGACCTTCCCAACTTCAAATAGGAAAAACGGAATAGGATATTGCGCTAGCATCACCAGTTGTCCAGTAATGACAAACAAAGGACTCACTTCATTCATTCTAGAAAGGAAAAGGGATGAAAGGATGGGGTGACCTCTAATTTGAGATGATACTTAGGTAATTACATTTTTTTCAAATTATCTGGTCAGTATAAACCTAGAAGCATCCATTTCAAAGGAAACATTAGTCTCAACTCCCGAGTCTAAACTAAACAAGTCAATCTTAAATATCAATGCAAAATATTCATCAAGGATCAGCCAAAGATAATGAAAACTTAATGCTCACTTACCAAGCTTTTGAGCATCACCAAACCACTTGCTCATCAGGTTTGATATCCTCACATTAATAAAAACAGCTCCAGACTCTTTTGCAATAGCTTTGGCGAGCATAGTTTTCCCAGTTCCAGGGGGGCCATACAATAGTACCCCTTTCTGTGGTCCAAGAAGCTTGCCATGAGAAAACAGCTCAGGTCGTTTAAGAGGCAGTATAACAAGCTCAAATAGAGCTTGCTTGATCTTTTCCAGCCCTCCAATGGATTCGAACTCCACATCAATATCATCAGGATTTATAACATCACAAGCAATAATATCCTGCAGAATATAGAAGTCTCTCCATGATTTATTGGTGTCTAGAAATGACAATATAATATCTGTGCCATCAGGTATATGGTCTAAATTACAGCTAACTACATACAAGCACATTGTTCCACCTACTAATATATCAGTCAGGATGCATCCATTAAAATTAAGCTGCTATGTAGACTGAGGAACAATTCTCATCTATAAGATGATATCTAATTGTAATATGAATGTTGTAGAATTGAGAATTAGGGTAGAAGAGAAGAACATTAGAGGGTGAAGATATGAATGTCGTTGAATTGGGAATTAGGGTAGAAGAGAAGAAGATTAGAGGGTGGAGAAGAAGAGAGATGGAGAAAGAAAAGTAATCTGAATTATCCACTAGACTTTATTAGCAATGCAACTCTGAATTACAATAGAGATACCTTGCCATATATATATATAGGCATTAGAGGGGTTCATTAAAATAGGGGCAGCTATCACCCTAGGGCTCATTAATCATTAGACACGGCTAAGTTCATGTTTGGCTAGTGCTGGTCCTAAACGGCTAATGCCACTAATGGTTAATGCCGCTCGTCTAATCAACTAAACTAACTTCCTTCCAAAATGCTTTTATTACAATATCATATCATAAGACCACCTTGGAAACACTACAATTCTTCTCCACTCCCACTGAACAATGTATTCTTTACCACAATAGCAACTGGCGATCAATCTCAGAGGTAACAGGTGCAACAAGGGTTTCAATGAAAACATGTTGACAATCAACCATATGAAAGCGGGAGTATGGAAATGGACCCATGAGAGGGAAGGGTATAAATATCCTATTTCTATCGTCACCATCTATAAGAAATCACAAGAGATAAAGCATCTCTCAAAGCCTATGACAATAAACAATAAATAGCAACCTACTCAAGGCATCATGTATGTTATATATACCAAGAGCAAGTTCAAAACGAAATATAATATAATTCAAGATTACAAATGTCCCTGCTAGTTTACAGCACTAGAATTGCGCTGATAGTTGGTACTGTTGATAGCCTCCTTCAGGGTATCACAGACTATTTCAATCAATGTGCAGAGACATGGGACATGAAAATCACACATAACAAAGTTTGTAAGCATCCAAATGCAACTGAAAGTATCCTTCTTCTTCTTCTTTTTTTTTTTTAATGCCAAGATGGTTTAAATAGACCACTATCGACATCCCACCACAGTTTTACTACCAGAGGTGGCTTGAAAGTATTCATATAGCGTGAACGGTCAGAAGCAAGTTAGACTCCAGACAGTCCTTTTCACAAGTGTTTGTGCATCATAGGTATTTTCACTATTAGCGTTGCTAAGACGTAGGCGTAGAGAACAGATTCGATGTCAAGTAAAAGTTTTCCAAGTGATTAAGGGTGTAAGTAGCAAATTTTCAATTAACTAAATTTACCCTAGGCTAAACGCAGTTGAGAAAATAAGTTAAGAGGGTTTGCCTGTCACACAATCTCTTGTTATGCAATTACACGGCACATGCCTTCCACATAAGCAGCTTTTAAATTGATTAAGTTTATTTGAATAGAAGGCCGACTTTTCCAATTCCAAAAGATTAAATTTTTATACTTTTTTCCAGACTATCAGGTTAGAACGAAGGAACATAAAATCCCCGAACTCCAAAGTGAAATAAGCCCAATCCTAACAAGCTCACACAGTTTAAATAATAATTTCCCAGCAACAAAATCAAGGAGCACTCTGGAACAAGGGTATTCAGCAAAATCCATATGCTGAAGGCAATATATCAATCAGAGAAGCCAGAAAAGAAGCAGCACCTCGTAAGGGTTTGTCTGAATGAGAGGACGACCCAGGCGCTTGGCTATCTCCTTCTTATGCTCGAGTGCCTTCTTTGAAGCTTCACGGTTCGGGTCGAGTTGCCGGAGACCTACAAACAATACCAAGCAACTCAACGCGGCGCTCGCTGCGTACAAAATCAACTCCTGCACGATCTTGGTGTCAGAACCCGCCATTATCTATTTTGCAGCAATTCAAATGGTATGAGTCAGGAAAATTCAGAATTGAAATCCTTTCCGAAAATATTCACATCCACAACTACTGGAACGAAGAGTTTGAAGTGCGAGAAAACAATAGAAGCCAATCGAATCAACGCATGGTCGACCTGCCTTCTATATAGTAGAGAGCCTTTTCGATGAAACTCTAGCCGACTGCCGTCACTAGAACGTATGCCCAATGTGGAAGAAAAGGTGAGATGTAAATTTTTTTTTTGGTCGAAGGTGAGATGTAAATAGGCCCAATGTGTTTTAGGGTTGGATTAAAAGGCCCAACCATATATTTTTGTTGGGCTCGAATAGGTAAATTAGTCCCAACTTGTGGCAAATTCTATTTCTTACCCAAAAAGATTACAAATTGCGTTTTGGTCGCCAAAAGAAATTAAATCACTTCTAAATACTTATTTAATCAGGTTGTAGTTAGAAACTATATATGCTGTATTTTTAAAAAAAAATCTGTAGAAAAATTCATTGTGTATTACAGAATTACAAAACTTGCCCTAAAATTGAATAATACGATGGAATAAAATTAATTAATGAGTCTTGGCAGTTAAATTTCTTGGGTTTAAGCTCCGATTATTTTTTTACTTTTATCTAGAAAGCACAAGGAGAACAAGAGGAGGAGGAGCCAAAAAAAAAAAAAACAAATAAGTATTATTCTAACCAATGATTATGTACTGCTAGATACATAAATTTAGAAATACAGGAGGAGATAGTTTGTAGTGCAAATTGCATTATAAATTTAGAAATTATCTCCTATATTTAGGAGTGGAGGAGTGCGAAGTGCCAATTAATCAGATTTTTTTTATTTTGGAATTAACGTATAATTTTTTATACTGTGTGCCGAAAAATCGTTAAAGACCTTATGATTCTTTTAAAATTTACAAAAAAAAAAAAAAGGGAAAAAACATGAAGTATGTGTACCATATAATGAAAAAAGAAAAAAAAAGGAATTGGGATAATTAACTTTGATAGATAAAAAATTCATAGCAAAATTTATTAGTTATATGACTCAAATGATACTCCTATCGTCCTAAATTTAGAACCTAGCTTGTGGTGCAAATTATAAGATAAATCAGGTCCTATGAATAGGATCTGGATAGTATATTTTACTTTTTAAATTGTGTGTCTAAAGATAGTTATTAAAATCGGACGGGATCGGCCGATTAGAGCCAGTTTAGTTTTTTTATTTTAGAAAATAATTCACTTCATTCTTTTATTTAAAATTTTATATTAATAACCCTTAAATATTTATTTTCTCACCAGTCTAACCCCGAATTAATTCCGATTTGACTTATTACCTCGAGCGGTTCAATTGTCAGGCCAGGTTTAATAATCTTGGTGCTAAGACAAAAATAGTTAACCTGTGTAAGTATAACCCTAGAAGATATAATGATGTTAACAAGCTAGTATGTTATTTACAAGTTTAGAGTGGACCAAGGAGAAATTGGAGAGTGTGTTTTATGTTTAATGCAAGAGCATGTGATTCTCTCATAGAGAGGGGGCCGGGGGTGGCGTGATCTTGAGGCATGCGCTTTCATCTTTTTGAGTGGTGGGGGATCAGACAGTATCAACACTCACATGGCATCGCTTATCTGAACTCGATCAGAAATACTATTCCTCGTATGTGGTTCCTTTTTTTTTTTCTTTTTGGTTAAAGTCCAATTTTGCCCTAAAAGTATACGCTCAGGATCAATTTTGCTCCTAAAGTTTTCGGCGTAGCAATGTTAGCACTGAAGTTAAAAAACGTAGCAGTATTGCCCCTCCGTTAAAAACCTTAACGGTCAACTAATGTTGACTGTTAGTTGACCATTAGGGTTTTTAACAAAGGGGCAACATTGCTACGTTTTTAAATTTTAAAGGTAAAATTGCTACTTTTTTTGGAGCAATATTACCTCTGAAATTTTAAAACGTAGCAATGTTGTCCCTCCGTTAAAAATCCTAAGTTGATTGTTAGTTGACCAGTAGGGCAGTTAACAAAGGGACAACATTGCTATGTTTTTAAACTTCAGAGACAACATTGCTACATCGAAAACTTCAGAGATAAAATTATTCCTATACGCATATTTTAAGAACAAAATTGGACTTTAACCGCCCTTTTTTGAGGGGTGATCCTTTCAAATATTCTTATCATTTTCTGGGTGACCCTTGGAGCGATCTTCCACCATCTATAACTAACGTAGGTCAGCCCTCCACCCACACCACATACCTAACTATCCAACCAGAGTGAAGATAATTGCGAAATCACAACAAATACCCGCCCCCACTTTATTCTCTTCTCTTTTCCCACTCCTCCATCTATTTGCTCTTTTTTATTAGTGCCTTTCACTATCACTTAAATTCAATGGATGGGTTCAAATTATAGGTGAGATCAAATCTATGAATTTTTATTTATAGGATAGCGTCTATAACTCTAGGATATATACAGGACTATTGGCATCTCCACACTTTTGATCATTTCATATATGAATCACTTGCTATTACCCTATCACACGCGTGTGTGTGCAACCTTACTTCTTATTTTTCTTGTTTATGAGTAAAATCATTTTATCACCTCTCTATTTTACCTTAATTATACACATATCCTCTCTATTTTAAAAAAATTATATAAACCTCCTTTAAAATCAAAATATATATATTATACACATATCTCTAATATATATATGTGTGTGTCTTTTTTTGAATCAGACAAACAAGTCTTAGCCTTGATAAGTTACAGCAAATACTACTTCATTACAGTGTTTTAAAAAAAAATACTACTTCATTACCCCCCAAAAAAAAAATGACAACCGAGAAGTACACAAATTTCAACAATATCAACTGACATTTGATTTTAAACAAAGCTGGGGGACCTCCTTTTTATTCTTAAGATTGGTCTAGTTGGTAAGGAGTTGCTTCATAACTCATATGGTCATGAGTTTAAATTTCGCTACCGATGTGAAGGTCTTATTAACAGGTGATTTCTGTAGGTACCTTTTTAGATGTTCTTTGAACCCAGAAGCATCCTTTGACCCTAGTGAGGTCCCGAAGACCCAATTCATATAAACTTTTGTGATAAAAATAATTAGTTCAAGATAAATAATTCATCAATGTAGCTATTGATTTTTTATTTTGGAAGTTGGCAAATGTTCAAAAACAAATTAAGGATTTGATATGATGAAAGGCAAATTAGTAAATAAAATTATCTTAATATAAATTTTAATTAAAAATACTTTTTAAAATATTTTTAGAATATTTTTAATGGAGTTAACATTTTTGACCTAAGTATATATTTTCAAAATAGAAGGGAGATATATGTAATTAGAACAAGACCGAAGGACCGTTAAAGTATTTTACTCTATAGTTGTTTGGTCAATTACCATAAGCCCACTGTCTATGTGTACATTCATTAGAAAGTACATCTTAGTGTAGTACACAAAAAATAGATAAATTGGAAATCTTATATTCCTATTACAATTTTAACTTAGGATTTGATAAATTGACAGTACCAATTTTTCGTTTCTCATTTTTAATTGTACTTTTTTGAGATTTTCCCTAAAGAAATACTTAAAACCTATTTGAATTAGTGTTGAAAAAGTAAGTTCATGTAAAAAGAGAAAAAATTTCACTCACATATTGTCCTTATAGTATATAAATCATATTAGAAAAAGAGTTTATATGATTAATAAACATTAATAACAGGCACTCACTCAGGGCCGGTTTGGTTTGAGGGGAGGAAAGACAGTGAAAGGAGGATATTGACTAAATTGTCATTAATGAGAAAAATATTTTTTTAATTAAAAGTATATTTTTATAATATTAAAAAGTTTCCATTAACTATGTAATAAAAGAGGAGGAAAAAAATCCCTTTTTCCTCCGTCCCCCTTCCTCTTCCCAAACCAACGGGCCCTCTGAGCCATTTCTACTTATGTAGTACATTCTCTTGTTTAGTTACAGTCAATGGGCCTGTTTGGAGCGGGCATTTTGTCCTCATTAGGAGCATCTGCGTTGAACTTATCTGGCTGTGGAGAAAAAGCTCAACAATATGTGTTTGGATAAGCATTAGGATTAATGGAATTTTCCCAAAAATGCTCAGTTAACAGAACGCTCCAATTTGGAGCTTTGCCCCTCACGCAACGCTGAATCCTCGTGATCCTCTTCCACGCTTCCCTGTTGACAGCGTTTTTGGCTCTGACAGAGCCAGCACAGAGCATGGCGAAGCCGATTGGCATGACGAAGACGAGGTAGGCAGAGAAGAGGAGGAAGATGGTGTTGAGGGAGTATGTAACACTTTTCTCCCATGGATCCTCCATCAGTAAGAGGGACGAAGAAGGATAAAGAGAAATAGGAAGCTTGAGGATAATTTGATTTGATAATAATGAGTGTGTGTGTGTGGCCTTCGTGAGTTTGAAAAGTGGATAGCTTCTGCAGAGAGAGAGGGAGAGGATATGAAGAAGGAGCATAAGTAGGATGAATGGTATTTAACTATTTATTACTTTAAAGTATTTTTTTTAAAAAAAATGGGATTTATTACTTTAAAGTATTTTTTTACTACCATTCTTTACTTGAAATATGTTTTTAAAATCATAAAACTATTTTTCAAGATCATAAAGTATTTTTTCTACACCAATTAATATCTTAAAGTATCTTTTAGTACCTGTCAGTACTCTAAAATATTTTTTTAAGATCTTAAAATAATTTTTCAAAATCATGAAGTATTATTTGTATGCATTTTATTTTATAAACAATTTTATCCATTAAATATATTTAATTAATGACTTTATTGTTTATTAATTTTTTAAATAATCATTTAACTTTTTTCCAAATTAAAATTGAAATTAAAATTTTTATTATCCTAATATATATAACTAATATATATAATAGTATTCAATATGATTCATGCCCTTTTCAGTCATTTTCTATATTAACTGACTTTTCAAATAATAATCCAAACATTCATCAGTTAAGAAAAAAGACACTTCTGCAAAAAGCCACACTAGCAATCCAAACACAAATCACATTTATAACTTAGCTTTTTTCCTACTGGGCTTTTATAAAAGTTAGATAGCTTTTAAACCACCGTTCTTACTGTCAACCCAAACAGGCCCAATATTCCTCACTTTTCAGTTTTCACGTGTGAATCTGGAGGTACTATTTTTTATAAAAATGTAGAAATTAAATTATATGGGTCCCCCCTAAAATTTGCCAAACTTATTTATTATAGGTGTGTTTGGAATAGTATCCGATAGGAAAATAAATCCATCAGATGGGAAAAAACCCAATAAGAGGAAAAACCTGATAATTGAGTATTTGAGATAGCATTAGTGTTTGATGGATTTCTGAGTTTGATGTGGGTTTTTTTTAAGGTAATTGTTGGAGTTTCTCATACTCTACAGTGACTTCTAAAGCTATGTCAAACACAACTTACACTAGGAAAAGTCCATCAGAAATAAAAGTCACTTCTACCACTACCATTTCAATCTGGCAGTATAGTGAAACATTGATTACATTCTTTTAATCTGCGTCATTTATTTTAAATATATACCTACAACAAATCAAATTCAATAAAATAAATTGGCTTTCAATGATTTTTCCAACCAAAACTTCCTCTCCCAGCTTAATCATTTATTTAAAATATATACCTACAATAAATCAAATTCAATAAAATAAATTGGCCTTCAATGGTTTTTCCAACCAAAACTTCCTCTCCCACCTTAATCGAGGGGGAAAAACCGTTGTGTTCTTGATAGAGTTGGAAATTAAAGACGGCCCGACTTTACAAGGTTGGTATTTGAAGGGTCAAGGTCTAACAAAGCTAGCCCTGCAAAGCCCAAGATAAAAAATTATTTTTTTAAAGCCCTGCCAGAGGGCATCAGGGCCAGGGTCGACCCTACAGGACCTGAAAGTTTCTATTTCAAATTTTAATTATTTTATTCTTTTTTTAAAAGAAACATAATTAGTAAATTACAACAATTAAAACTCTAATTTATCAAATAAACATTGTCAACATTAATGTTTACACAACACACTTAATACATTAAACAAACGCAGTCACTAATTCATAATGAAGAGTAGATTATTGTCCACAAGTAACCCACATAAAGTACAACTAGCTTACCGTTAAGCAATATGAGTACGATAACTATCATTTTCATCTTTCTCACTACTATCATCAATTTCAAAAACATTTAATTATGCTTTACTTCCAGTAGTAAGCTTTGTTTCATGGATAAAAATATCAAAAATATCTTCTCTCATGTCAATCCCAACTATTTTAAATATCTTATATGTTTTTAGCATTTTATTTAATTTTAGTGAAATAAACATAAAATTAATGTGAAGCTCTCATAGTCTCATCTCAAGAGGTCCCACCCCCCAACTCCTCCATCTCAATATCCCCGTCGTATCCCACTCGATTCATCATCTGGCTTATATGGTTTGTCATTTTTCATTGTTATAGTAGCTGGATCCTGGATGCTCACATAAACGGTCCACTCTCAAGTTTCAAGTGTCCATCTATCGACATTAATTTCTTCCTAGTTCCTATAATGCCATATTTAAACGGCAAGCTTATTTTTTAAATTATTACCCCCTCCCGCCCTTCTTTATAAAAGCTTAAAATTTAAATTATTTTGATCCTATTTATAAAAATCCAACAAAATTTATCTAAACATTTAATGAGTTTTTCTATTTTTATCTTTCATTTAATTATATATTTTGCATTAATTAAAATATTGGTGATACTTATATTCATATTATTTTTCTCTCATATTTTCACGTAATAAATAAGGACCTACTTAAAAATTTAAATTTATTTTAGGTATATTTGTTATTTTAAATAATTTTAACGTTTTTTAAAAAATTATATAATTCAGTTATTTGGAAAATAGGACGGAGGAGTATTGTTGTTGTTGACAAAAATAATATACTCCCTGTTGAACATGAACGGAACCGGATATGGTGCCTATCCCTTAGATAGACACCATCTCCCTAGCTGATCTGGATCGTCCAGATCAGATCTGGACGGTCCAGATCTCATATTTATTATTTTTTATTTTTTCAAAATAAAAAATTTTTTTAGGTAGAAGATCTAAAACAAAAATAATCTCTTAACTAATACTTTTTTAAAAAATCATTTTTCATTTAGAAAATATTTTTAAAAAAATATGAGATCTGGATCGTCCAGATCTGATCTGGACGGTCTAGATCAATTAGGGAGATAGTGCCTATCCTTTAGATAGGCACCATATCCGGTTCATGCTTGAAAGAAAAGTAGTAGTAAGAACAAAGGCATTACTTGAATTGGTTTCCAACCACTTTTGAAATTTCAACCTCACCCACCTTCTGTACCCCATTTCTCTGATTTAGAAAAAAAAAAAAACCCATTTATCGAGTCAACGTTAGCATACCCAATTTAAATTATTTGTAATCAACAACTCGCAGCCGCGCAAGTGTTCAAATACGTGGAGCTCTGTTCGGGGAAGTGGGTTGAATGCAGTACACAATCGTAAAATTCGCATTTCGGTTCTATTTCTGTGCAGTACATTTACATTAACTACTATGTTGTCATTTGTAGTACATGGTTTCGCGAGTTTTACTTTTCCTCGAGTATTTATTGTCCCATTTAATGGCGGGTCTCTCCATGGTCGCCTTGCTTCGTCGTCTTCACTATTCTGTGACCTATTATTTGTGGGTTTCGTCGAATTCCTTAAATTCATCGCATCTGGTCGGAAACCGCCCTGTCCTTTCTCTTTTCGTGCCGTTTCTTCGATCGTTGCTTCGTTTCAATCTTCAAGCCTAACGCAGAACACTGCATCCTTGAAATCCCTAGGTTCCTGTCACGAGGACGACGAAATCTTCTAGAATGAGCACGAGTAAGATATTTTAAGGGCGGATCTCTCTCTCCTTTCGCTTTTAATTTCTGTATCTAATATGGCTCTGTCGCTGTCTTTTTTTAATTGCACTGTTCTATTACCCTAGTGCAATTTTTTTTTTTAATCTTTTTATCCAATCAGATTACGAATGCGCAGAAAAGTACAGAAGCAATTGACTGTTTTATTCTGTCTGATTAATCTATTAATTTACTGTGAACAGACAATTTGATGAGTGAAATGGCGACTATTAACAACGAAGGAGGCAGAGAAATTGAGAATTTCGACAATGAAGAAGCACAACAAGTTCGAGCTGAGCCTGAAGACTTAACCAGAATGGCTCCATGGAGAAAACAGATTACAATTCGAGGACTCATAGCAAGTTCAGTGGTTGGAGTAATTTACAGTGTGATAGCAACGAAGCTAAACCTTACAACAGGACTCGTCCCTAACCTTAATGTCTCAGCTGCTCTGTTAGGCTTTGTTTTCATTCGAAGCTGGACCAAGATCCTCGAGAAGGCTAAGATAGTTTCAACACCTTTTTCTAGACAGGAGAACACTATAATCCAGACTTGTGCTGTTGCATGCTACAGCATCTCAGTAGGAGGTAGCTAGAGATTTTGGTTTATTAAAATCCTCTGCCTTAAGAACACTATCCACTGCGTCTGCATGTGTAATATTGTGATATTATTGTAGGTGGTTTTGGGTCCTACTTATTGGGGTTGAATAGGAGGACGTATGAGCAAGCAGGGGTTGATACAGAAGGTAACACTCTTGCTAGCACTAAGGAACCTGGACTTGGTTGGATGACAGGTTTTCTCTTTGCCACAAGCTTTGTTGGGCTCTTTGCTCTGGTTCCTCTTAGAAAGGTATATACTCTTGTTAAGTATGTGGAAGAATAGACGAGTGTTGGGTGATGCAGATTCTGATGTTGTTACTTGTGACAGATTATGATCATAGACTACAAATTAACATATCCAAGTGGAACTGCTACCGCTGTTCTTATCAACAATTTTCATACTCGTAAAGGAGATGGAGAGGCCAAGTATGTTCTGTGTACTTCAGCGTTTGAATCAGTATGAATCTGTACCGTTACTAAAAAAGTTTCAAATCTTATTGCAGGAAGCAGGTTCAAGGTTTCATGAAATTCTTCTCGTTCAGTTTCATCTGGGCTTTCTTTCAGTGGTTCTATACGGGTGGAGATACATGCGGATTCGTGCAGTTTCCTACTTTTGGATTGCAAGCCTGGAAGAACTCGTGTGTGCTTCTTCATCATGTTCTTTCCGTTAGTCTTTGTTTTGAATGAGTTTGTGTGTTATTGATTGAAGCTTGTTGGATTATGCAGATTTTACTTCGATTTCAGTATGACTTACGTTGGAGCAGGAATGATTTGTTCTCATCTGGTGAACTTATCTCTGCTTCTTGGTGCTGTGCTTTCGTATGGGATTATGTGGCCCTTGATCAGGGGACTCAAAGGGGAGTGGTACCCTGCCAGTTTATCAGAAAGCAGCATGAAGAGCCTAAACGGATACAAGGTCTTGAATTATATACAATCACGTATAATGCATATCGAGTTCATTTTACATCAATCCTCATCATTTTTGTGTGTGTCATTTTCTTGTTCCAGGTTTTTATTTCAATCTCATTGATACTTGGTGATGGTCTTTACAATTTTGCCAAGATCATTTACTTCAGTGCTACAAATATCTATGCCCAGATGAGAAGTAGAAACCTTCAAGTTTGTGAGTAAATTGCCCTTCGTAACCTTTAGGTCCTGGTACCTTGCAAGTCAAGCTTAATTACAACTAATCTGAAATTACCTATCATGTAAGATTAAAATATACATAATTTTTTGCTTAAAAAAAGCAGCAGTAATAACACAACAAATATTATCTCATTAAGTGGGTTGGTTACATATATTACACACGTCAACACTACGTTCGAGTTTGGGATCCCATCTAAACTTTGACATTCGGCGGGTGACAAAATTACTACTTTTTTAATATAATTGCCGGATGGAGATGGAATTTAATCCTAAATATAGGACCTCAAACTATTTTGTCTCCTAAATTCTTAATTTTTTTTTTCAAATTATCCCTAATGATTGTACCCATTAACAAATTTGTATCTAAGATAGTCATGATCAATTATGATATTTTACAAAAAGCAACATATATATTTGTTACAAATAATTAATATACCTAATTTTCTTAACCTATCAAAATTAATCTTGGTTTTTATATCAAAGAATGGATGGAGTAATTAATTTGTTAATTAAGGATTCATGAGAATATACTATACGATGACAATTTTTTCTTTTAACATTAGGAGCACTTACAAAAAAAAAAAAAAAATAGTTGTTTCTATGTGCTTTATACAAGGCATATTTAAAGAATTAATCTTGATTATAAATATAAAAAGTAGTTTTCATATTTATTAATGTTTTTTTAACTTACTATGTTTTCTTTACCATAATGAATGAGGAGGTGAAAAGAGAGAGTTAAAAGAAGACGAGTATGTGGTTATTTTAGAAGATATATAGTATGACATTAACTTATTTGTTATAAGGTAGTATTTGAAAATTGTAGGTGGTGAGTGGAACGATCATTGATGATTTATAATGCTTTCTGGTCACAGCAGGTAATTCGGACAACCACCAAACGCAGCCACGGGATGATCTGAAACGAAACGAAGTGTTCTTGAGAGAAAGCATTCCGATATGGCTGGCCTGCGCAGGATACCTATTCTTCGCCGTAATCTCCACTGTCGCCGTCCCTCTCATGTTCCCTCAGTTGAAGTGGTACTTCGTAATTGTCGCCTACCTCCTCGCTCCAGCTCTCGGTTTCTGCAACGCTTACGGCGCTGGCTTAACCGACATCAACATGGCCTACAACTACGGCAAGGTCGCTCTCTTCATTCTCGCCGCCATGTCCGGCAAAAACGACGGCGTCGTCGCCGGACTCATCGGCTGTGGCCTCATCAAATCAATGGTCTCGATCTCATCAGATCTGATGCACGATTTCAAAACGGGACACCTTACCTTCACTTCTCCTCGATCAATGCTCCTAACACAAGCCATAGGCACAGCGATCGGATGTGTGGTGGCTCCGATGTGCTTCTTCCTGTTTTACAAGGCCTTCGATGTCGGGAATCCGAACGGCGAATACAAAGCACCGTATGCTATCGTATACAGAAACATGGCGATTTTGGGCGTTGAGGGGTTCTCTGCGTTGCCAGAGCATTGTTTGGAGCTGTGTTACGGGTTCTTCGCGTTTGCGGTGGCGGCCAACTTGGTGAGGGATGTGAGCCCTAAGAGGTTGGGACGGTGGGTGCCGCTTCCGATGGCGATGGCGGTGCCGTTTCTGGTCGGCGGTTACTTTGCGATAGACATGTGTGTGGGAAGTGCAGTGGTGTATGCGTGGCATAAGTTGAAGAGTAAAGAGGCGACTCTGATGGTGCCGGCGGTGGCGTCGGGTTTGATTTGTGGGGATGGGTTGTGGATTTTGCCTTCTTCCGTTTTGGCTTTGGCTAAGGTTCGTCCTCCAGTATGCATGAGTTTTTCTCGAGGCAATTAAGTAGTAAAGGGAGTAAATTCCATTTTAACGGGGGATTTAAGCACATCCCGGCCACTTGTTTGAAGCATGTTTACTCACGTAGAGATTGAGATAAAAATTAACTCAAATTACTATTCCGAACAAATAGTTTGTAGATTGTACCCTGCCAGTTTTTTGAGCTTAACTCATGCTCCTATTGAATAGACGAATTTTTGGGCTGCTTGAGTCAGATTAATTTTTTAATATTTGTCTCAACCTCGAGGCAGGGGAAAAGAAAACAAAAGGTTGGGCCAGTTTTTCTAACTGAAAATTTATTAGTACAAGACTATCTAAAATTAAAAAATATCTTAAAACAAATTTTTTCTTAAAAAAACTAAATAAATCAGGATGTTAAATTCAATAAATCTTTAACTCAATTTAGAATTTTAAAATATGATTAAAATGATTGTATTGCACTTCCCCAGTCTCTTTGATCCTGTCTCCTCTCAAAAGAATTTTATTATTTTATAACCAAGTTTTCAATAAAGTGTGCCCGTGTGTGTGTATATATATAAAATAAAATATGATAGGTGTAAAGGGATAGGATATTGTCAATACTATTTTTTTTACCATTACATCAGAATCTAAACTGGAGAAAAAAATGATAAAAGTAGATAAGATTCTAAACAAATGGTGAAAAATGGTAATAACATTAATAATGATAAAAAATGATAATGACAATATCATATCTCTTGTATAAATAGGATTTTTTTTTGAAAGAATTATAAAGAATAATTCAAGCCAAAAAAGAAAAAAGAAAAGCATAACTCCAATATCAATTAAATGATTTTTATTTAAATATTGTCGATAAAAATTTTGTTTTTGAAAGATCTGGACTTAAATTTGTTTTGTTAATAAAAAGAAAATAAAACTTCATTAGTGCTAGAATTCTGACCGGTGTGACATATAGTTTGGTTTTTTAGGTTAATGAGACTCTTGTTTTTATTCCATTTCTGAAAATCTTTGACATATAGTTCAATTTGATATATCGTACAAGTCATATTTTTGTGTCTGATTAACATAGCTTCATTTTCTTCTCTTCGAGAAAATTCGATTCAAAAATAAAATTTTATATTCTCAATATTCTTTTTTATAACAATAAAATTTTTATTCTCAATATTCAATATTTAAATAAATATCATTTAATTGTTTTTGGATTATGCTCTTCTTTTTTAGCTTGAATTATTCTTGATGGTCCTTCCAAACCACAAAAATTCTTTGATTTAGGTTAATCATATTATACTTTATTATACATTAATGTTGATATATATACACAAACACTTATTGAAAAACAAAGTTACAAAAAATATAAAACTCTTTTAAGAGGAGAAAGGAGCGAGATGAGAGCAATAAAGTTGATTAACGAACATTTTAAAATCATAAATTGAGTTTATAATTTAATAATAGATTTATTGAATTTTTTAATCTGACTTAGAATTTTTCTATTTGAAACAACTTTTTCTTTTTTCGATACATTGGGCCAAGTTGGCAAGTTTAACAATTGGTGCTAATATTTATAAGAAAATGTTAATTACTTGAGAAGTGATTACACTTCTTCAGGTTTGATTATTTCCAGCAACACAACAGATGAACCAATCCTTTTTGGTGACATTGCAATTTCTTTCTTTCTTAGGAGATAACGAGTTCGCATCACTTGCTCAGCTCATCCGTAAGATAGTTTGTTTAAATAAAATGACGTCGTTTTGTTGGATGAACTTATAAATTTATGGATGCCCTTACTCTTTTGGTTCATAATATTAATTACTTTTCTTTAAAAAAAAAATTGGCTTCATCTAAAATATAAGCCCGCTTGATAATATTTAGAGCATTTAATATTTTGTTTTTTAGTTTGTCTCTCAATATAATTAAACTCTATAAATAATTCATTCAATGTGATTAATGAAGTATTAACTTTTTGTCAATGACAAAATGACATAGTTTAAAAGTTATACAAATTTTTTATATTTAATATTGTACTTACTTTTTAACTATTCTTTTGTCCATACAAAATGATTAAACTAGACCTATAAGTTAGGACAGAGGCAATAAGGACTGCCATGAACAGTCAATTTCTGAGGGGATTGTAATTTTTTTTTTTTTGGATATCAATTTAAGGAAACCTCTACCAGAACGTTACCACTGTTTCCTAGACCCATAGAATACCTCCCCCAACGTCTTAACTAACGTAGGGATCGAACCCCCTCCCTTAAGATGAGGAACCAGTTGAACCCGAGGGTAAAGGATTGTAATTGATTATGGGTAATCCATTGGAAGTGACGCGCCGACCCACCACTTCCATTGGAAGTGACGCGCCGACCCACCACTGCCACTCCATGTGGGTGTGGCCCATGGATCATGAAAATCTTTGACGGATTACCGAGCTTTATATAACTGTTTGTATGGATTAACAGTAGAACTTATTTATTTATTTTTTTTTGGAATTATAAGGTGGTAGGGATTAATGCCCTGAATTACAACGAGCGGGATTAAACCCACGACCTCCCATTAGTTGGGGATTACCCATACCACTAGGCTACAAGGCCTTTGATAGTAAAACTTGCTTTTTAAATATGATTTACTATATACAAAGAAAATTTATGAGAGAAATATTTTATCAATTTGTTTAAACGTGTTTTTCTAACGCCAACTCAAATATACCAACCACAATTGTGAGATGGTGTTCTAGCCCTACTAGACTAGTGTCTTGATATTGGATCGGGTAGTTCTCTTCTAGAAATATATGGATTAGATCCCTATGAGAATAACATATCACTGTACACAACTAAATGTTAGCCAAAGGGAGTGGGGTGTGTCCACAGTGACGGTAAAATGCTAATTGAGAGAGAGCGTGTATACCTTTAGGGTTTACCCCTTTTTTATAGATTGTACATTAGGATTAGGGTTTAGACTTATGACCTTGTGCCTCCAAGCCCAAATAATATGCCACCTTATCTGTGTCACATAAATTGCCTCTTATTGAACCACATCTTAGATGAGCTTCATATTTAAGCCTGTAACAGATGGCAAATTAGACAGTCCTATGAGCATTTTCTCATTTTATGCAAATCTTCTTTCTATGGAGACGACCTCTAAGGCAGAGCATAGCATAAATTACAAAGGTTCTTTAATAAATAATTACATGATTTTTTTAAAAAAATTTTAAAATAAATGCAATCTACCCTCTTAAAAAAAAAACTGCACTTGCTAAAATTACACGTACAATTATTTTATTCAAAGAGAAATAAAATTATTTTATATAATTTTGATAAAAATATAAAATTTATTCGAAACTACGCTTTATTCATATATTTATTCTTTCAATTTCATATGCCCTTTACGCATCTCGATGGGGCACGATAAGATTGAGCCCATTGGCTATTGGCTAATAAATTCGGGATAAGTTTTGGAAAACGCACCTGTTTTTGAAAGCCGTGGATTAGTCCCATGGTTTAAGTTTTGTCATTAGTACTACTTTTCTGTATTAATTCCTCCTTTCCGTCTTATAAGATCCGTCCTGATGTTAAAATTAATTAAAAGTAATAAATAAATATATATATATTGAATATATACTGCTCTTATTTATAAGCGGAGAGTAATAGTAAAAGAAAAAAAAAGATGAAATAATATATTAAGAAAATTAATTAGAAGTAAAATTGGTACCAACACAAGGTTATTCTAATGGTACAAGGCATTGTTAGATTTTTTGGCTGTCGAAACAACTATAAACCTTGAAGCACAGACATTGAATAATTCTATAAAAAATGAAGAAAAAACCAATAAAAATGCATTTAACATTAGATAACTTCAGACTGGGAAAAAAACTAATTTAAAGTATTAAGGCACAATTTTGCCCTCAACGTTTCTTGGGGGCAATTTAGCCTCAGTAGTGTAAAAGTTGGAACAATTTTCTTTGGCCGTTATCTCAATTAATTTTGACCGTTCGTTGATCAAATATATTGAGCTTGTAGTCTATATGTCATTCACTTCATTTTTTTGTTAATGTGTGAATTTACCTCAAAAGTTTTAAATATAACTTTGAGAAAAGAAGTGGATTGGATGACATATGGGCTTTCGATACAAATTTACACTTTAATAAAAACGAAGTATGGACTGCCAACTTAGCAAACTTGATTAATTAATGATCAAAATTAATTGGGATATCGGCTAAGCAAAATTGCCCCTTTTTAACACTTTCACAACAAAAGTAACCCCAAAAAACTCCTCGGCAAAATTATCTCTTAACTCAAATTAAATTATGTAAGCAACAATATTTTGATGGGAAGGGTCTTAAGCAAGGTTGATTATAGACCAAACGTGACCAGGTTAGGCCTCAACCCGAGGTTACCTCAGGTTGGACAAGCCAACTTGAGGGTCGATTTGGTCCAGTACCAACCCAAGTTCGAGTTAGACCAAATTAGTTCAATGGACTTCCTAGATAAGTCTAAGTCGTCCGAGATTTTTTTTTTTTTTTTTCATTGGATGTGGCTATCTGAGGTGGTGGTGCAACAGTGCAACCAATGCCCACCTCTTTGAGTCTCCGTCTTCACCAAAACCGCCCCCAAGTTCGAGGACTTCCTGGGCGGCGCCTTTTCCTCTACTAGTCAGTCACAATTGCAATACCCATGTCGCCTCACTTCTCCACCACCTCCATCTTCCAGGCACCATAACCTTCCTATATGCCCAACCATCAACTAAATCCCTAGATCTAAGTAAGTTGGGTCGATGGTAGTCAATTAGTCGTTGTTAGATCTGAAAAGTTGGATTGTGGTCGCCGTATCTAATGATGAACACCATCGACCCATTCTCTCTGACATTAGGTTGGAGGGGAGAGAGAGAGAGCGATGAGTTGTATGGGACTGTGTTTCAGAGCCCCCTGCTCGTCCGTATGGACGAGCTTTGGACCGTCCAGATATGATCTGGACGGTCTAGATTTGATTTTTTTATTTTCGTTTTTATTTTTTTTATATAAAAAAACATTTTTTCAAAAAATGTTAGTTGAGAGATTATCTTTATTTTAGATTCTTTACCCATTAAAATTATTTTTGATAAAAAATAAAAAAAATCAGATCTGGACGGTCCAGAGCTCGTCCGTAGACGAGCTCTGAATCTGTTTCCGAGTTGTATTGGTTCGGTGTGTTTTTGTGTGAGAGTAAGAATGAGTGTGTGACTATGACGAGTCTATTCCGTGACCCTGTGATTGGGAGTGTTATATATATATATATTTATAATATTTGGGTCTGTTTGAACCAAACCAAGATATTTGAGCCCTTGACCCGAAATATGGCATGATCCGAGCAAACCAGTCTGGTCTCCCTAATATTACTTCGAACCGATTTTTTTCTCATCACACCACGTTGGAGCAGATGAGACCAAACTATATGGACCACCGGGCTTTTTTATTTATCCCTAGTCTTTTTCCTAATTTGTATTTATCAGCGAGTCAGTTTCCCAAAGTCTCACCAGTAACAAAGAAACTGACGTGATGTTTTGCCTATCCTCAGTGGCGAAACTACCCTTAGATTTAATCATTTAATGGCCTCACTTTGTGGTCACTTCTGTAATTTCAACAAACTCTAAGGCCATTTTGCGGTTTCCAGAAGGCCGCTCTGTGAATAAAGGCCTCTGCTCACAACTCACTTATACCTCCCTCCCCGTGAGCTTGTCAGTACTTTGACACCGAAGGCGAACGTTATCGAAGAAGAGAAGGCCCGCTCTGGTATATCTCTAGCTAAAGAATTTGCCGATCACGAATCTCTATTTCGTAGTGCTTTATTTCACGGATTCTTATGCTTTCATGCATGGAAGAGCAAGAAATTTCTGTTCATCTTTTGAAATCCTCTTTTGGCCTGATTGATAGTTTTTCCATTTCCAGATTCTTTAGATCTTCATTTTCTCGCTGTGAATTTGTGTGGATTTGTCTTCATTTTTTCTTGATTCTGAATATGTTTTGGATTTGTCGTAGGTGGGTGTGCAAAAATGGCTTCAGATCCAAAAATTCACTCATTCGAAGAAGTGGTGAAGCACAATCAAACCAAAGATTGTTGGCTTATTATATCTGGAAAGGTCAGTATCCAGTATTCCAATGTTTCCTTTGCTTGCTTAATTTTATTGGATTGACTGGTGGTGATAAAAACGAGGAATCAGTTGGAAGAGAAAAATTCTTCAGCATAATGCGTGTGCATGCTTTTATTAGTTTGCCAGTTGAAGAATTATGCATATAATTTTGGTTTTGTTTTCTTGCTGAACTTAGTATACTTAAATCTCTGATTTCCCGTGAAATCTGCCGATTATGGCGTTCACTTGATTGATTCAAGGAAATATTCATCCTGCATGTGCTTTATTAGTTTCGCAGAATATGTATGATATTGAAGGAGACGTTTAGTACTTGACATTTCACGTCATTATGTAAGATATTCTTTTATATGGGATTTATATTATCATTGTCATCTTAAAAACCGGGGAATCCAAGATCTTCACAGTTTGAGTTTCCTTTGTGTAGTTTGAAGGTTTCTAGAATCACATTGAATTTAGATACTGTTATCTTGATATCCTACTAACTGATGAAAATATCAACTGAACCACCCAATACCTCAAAAACTGTTGGAATGGAATCAGAAACGATGAGTGGTCCTCAAGGGGCTGGTGCTATGATCTGCATGCATTTTTATCTCAAGGGAGGGTTCAGAACTGTGCAACTGTATATGCATTAAGGATTGTCATTAACCTAGAGATTCGTGGAATCAGGTCTTTGCTACTCCCATGATAACAGTGACATTCTGTGTTGTGGAAGACGTTTTTGTTCCAAGCTTAGTCAGCAGGACATTTGGCAAATGTGTTATATAGTGGATCTTCCTTCTGTATGTTGGCAATATTGCTGGCTGCTTCTATTGGCAGTAGCAGTTTTTTTTTTCCGCTCAGAGCAGTAGCAGTTATTATATAACCTCATTGTTCTGTATATCTGCCTTCCACTAACCCATCCATTTTACAAGAAATTAGCCCTAGCGCATGTCTAGTAATAGTAAAACCACTTGCACGATTCCAAACATTACCTGATATGGTCTCAAGTTACATAATGACGTGGTCTAAGATAAAACTGGGAACTATATATGAATTTCCTTTTTGACAAGAAATATGGTAAAACACTTTGCCAAAGCTCATTTCAATATTGTAAGTTGTTCTCTTTATCCTTTCTTTCAAGTGATGTCATATTAAGAAGACAAATGGACCTAAATTTCTGATTACTAGTTATCTTCTAGTGAAATATAATTTTTTAAATCATGGAAAATAGAGCTTTCATGCGGGTGGTAGTTGGGACTTAGGAGGGGGTGGGGAGAATTAAAGTCTCTTCATTAAGACACACCCACTTAGGTGGGGAGGTGGATGTAACTATTTTATTTGCTAAACTCTGTAGAATGGCAGGTGTACCATTGCCACAAGGAATTATTAGTTATACTGGTTTTGGAACATCAATTTTATCATGCTATAACATTGATTGCTGGCAGTTAAATAATTTCAGTGCTCCAATTAAACTAGGTTTATGATGTGACCCCTTTCATGGAGGATCATCCTGGAGGTGATGAAGTTTTGCTATCTGCTACAGGTATGCATATTCCATTATCTGAAGATTATATAAGCCCAGGGCAACATAATTAACTTTCCATGCTCAATACAGGGAAAGATGCAACCGATGATTTTGAAGATGTGGGACATAGTGATTCTGCTAGAGAAATGATGGACAAGTACTGCATTGGTACTATTGACGTATCCACTGTCCCAAAAAGGCGGGTCTATTTTCCACCTAAGCAGGCTCCTTACAATCCTGACAAGACCCCTGAATTTGTGGTCAAGATTTTACAATTCCTGGTCCCTCTCCTGATATTGGCTTTGGCCTTCGCTGTCCGATACTACACCAAGAAAGAGTAGTCCTTTATTGCTTACAAAATTTATGTGTCCTCCACTCTCCTTAGAGCCACTTTCAAAGACGGTGTTAATGTTTCTTTCTGGTGTTCTTATCAAAACTGGATTAAAGTTCATTAACCCAGTATTTGCGAACTGAACTTTGATTACCATATTAGTGGCTATATGATTGAGGAATCTTTTTTTGTTTATGATGTGAAGTTGCTACCACCATTTTCCTTCCTTTGGCAAGTTTTAAACCTACTGGCATTTTTTCTGTCTCTTAAATATGTTTTAATATTGTTAGCAATAAAGATGGCGTTAGTTTTAAGAGTAAAAACGCATTCAAGTACCTTGAATATGTAAGAACATCGAAACATTGTCTTTTAAAATTATTTATGAAATTAATTTGATAATTTAAAATTGAGCTATTTAATCATTAAAATAGTTTTTGAAAGCATTATAAAATTTATTACCATAAAAATGGTGCATAAACTTGACTATTAAATTTATGAATTTTGAGTGAATTTAGCTAGGAATTTAACATTCACTTGAGGGGTGATTGTATAAATTTTCGTGCAAGACATTTTAAATCAATGTAGACAGTGATTTTTGGCTTAATCAAGAATCGAGATAAGCTATAGTTATTTTTTTATTTCATCTTCACTTTTATTTATGACTCTGTCAAACTCTGTCTTCATCCTCTTAAATAGATACACAGGCTTTGGTTTGCGCACTCGCAGTGGTTAGCTCTGCGTTTACATATTATATACACATATTTTATGTGCTCATACTATAGAAATATGAGCATATTTTTTTTTATAATTTTTTATAAATTATATTTATTTATATTTAAATTATATGTGACTTTTTAATATATTTTTTGTACCTAGTATCTCAAATTAATTAGTTTCCATGATATTAGTGTTATAAACAAATATTTTTCAATACAGAACTAGAAACTAATTAATCTAAGATAGTGGGTGGAAAAAAAATGTCAGAAAGCGGCATATAATTTAAATATAAATAAATACAATTTATATATATATAAAAATGCCCATACCATTAGAAGCATGAGCACATAAGATATGTGCATATAATATAGACCTTAACTCTACTGGTTTCTTATCAAGCAAGACTTTCTCCCCGCGCTTGCATGGATATGTCAATTTTTGTCATTGGTTTAAATGGAAAACATATGCTGCTATTTAATAACAAAATCAATTAATAAGTACATGACATTATTTAAAATGAATGTTTTGAAAAACCTCTCTATACACAATATTTGTTGTAGTTCTATTGGATTTTTTGAATTCATCCAATATAAGTATCCTCAAACCTTTAAAGCTCTTCTTCAACTTAGATAATGCAACATATAATTGCCCATATGAAAATACTGGACTCAGAAGGAGTATTATATTTGGCCCTTCATAGTCATTTCTTCAGTTTGAAAATTTGAATTGATATAGTGTTAACTATAGAAGCAAATTAATTTGATGATTAAATGCTATGACAGCCATATTCCTTTTAAAGTACTGTAGATGAAGTTAGGCTACTTCTCCATGGAGATTGGTAACTCATGTTTTAGCCATGTGCATAGTAAAAATATTGGAACCGGATACTCTCATCAGCACTCCCCTCATTATCCCTCATCATCGCACATCTGGACCGTCCATTTTTCGATATATAATTTAAATCTAAATAAATACAATTTACATATATAAAAAAATGCTCATACCATTAGAGGCATGAACACATAAGATATGTGTATATAATATGGACCGTAACTCTACTGGTTTCTTATCAAGTGGGAGTAAACAAATTTATCTCCTAACAATTTTATTTTATTTGTTTTTTTGAATTAGATATTGATATGATGCCATCTTTAATATATTGTTTTGCACTAATTCCGTGCCAACAACAAGAAACCTCTTTTGAAAGAGTGCTCTGTTTTTCTTTGTCCTCTATACTCTTATGAAGTTAAATCCCAGGAACATCGTTTTCTCCTTTGTGATAAAGTTCCTGGTTTAGTTCAAATGTCCCTTTCCCATTAAATTTGGATGACCATGATAAGACTGGTTACTTTTTTTTTTTTTTGCATTACAAAGGCAAGCCGGAGCTTGAATTAAGAAAACAGGAGTTAGACCATAACGATCTAAAACCAATTACAACACAGACGATACAACTGAAGACCAGCAGGCCCTCTGGTCCCTTAAAACTATATCATAACACCCCGCGGGAACAGTAGGAATAAGAGTGACATCCGCATCTGCCGCAACATTGTGTCCTTCTTTAGCCAAATAGTCAGCGCATGCAATGTTATCCCTTGATGTATGAAATAACTTCACATCCCAGTCTCGGAACAGGAGATCTCTGACTCTACCAATGATGTCCCTTAGAGGATGATCATCACAGACACCATCCCTCATGAGAATATTAACTGCATCCAAAGAATCGGAGTAGAGTTGGATCTGCTGAAACCCCAACCTGGAAGCCATTGATAGACCTAATTCAATAGCATAAAGCTCCGCCTCAATAACTGTCTGCAGCCCAAGGCCCTTACAAAATCCCATCAGCCAGTTTCCTTGAGAGTCTCTAATTACTCCACCGCATGCTGCTTGAGAATGATGCCTAACCGAACCATCAACGTCTATGCGGACGGCATTCCCTGCAGGGGGAGTCCAAGCCTTTTCTTCATTCCTATCAAGTTGAAAGATTTGATGGATTAGTTTATCATTAACACTACTTTCCAGCAGTAAATAATTACACAAATGGATCAACTCCCTGGAATGTCTGTTATCGCCTTGAAAAAGGAATTTGCATCTGGAACTCCAGAGTATCCAACATCCCAAGCTAAAAATTCTGGACCAAAGGAAATTCTGATATTTCCCCCTTCCTGGCTTATGCTTGATATTCCAAGTAAGCCAGTCCTGCAAACTACCTGCAAAAAACTGGGACATATAGTTAGGTTTTAAAATCGCTTTCCAAAAATCTTTTGCCCTACCACAGTCTCTGATAACATGAAGCACACTCTCTTCACTGTTACACTGAAAAGGGCAGTTGTTATCATTTGTAAGACCGATCCTGGCTCTTAATGAGTTTGTAGCAAGCCTTTCATGACCCACTTGCCACATAAAGAACTTTACTTTTTCCGGAACTTGCCACTTCCACATAAGAGACCAGAAACGATTGCTATCCTCTTCCCCCTGATTTGATAGAAACTGATAGGCCGATTTAACCGAAAATCTTCCATCCTTCGCAGGCGTCCAAGTGAAGCAATCAGGGGAATTGTTACTCGGAGGCTGCATTCTAGAAATAAAGCGAATAACATCAGCAGGAAGAAATCCATGCCATCTACTAACGTCCCATCTCCCACTTATCAAAACCTGATCCCTCACAGACTCATCAACATTAATAATGGCAGGGTTATTAACAAAAGATATAAGGGGCTGTTCCCAGGGGAGCCAACGGTCCAGCCAAAACTTGGTGCCCATTCCGCTATTAACTTTTCTTCCAACACCATCCATGAACTTATCCCAAACCTCCACAATGGCTTTCCAAGCCGAAGAGTTGTTCCTTTTCTTTGAAATTTTAGGCACAATTGAGCTACCACAGTTATACTTAGCCCTCATACATTGAACCCACAACGTATGCCTTTTAGTCAGGAGGGCCCAACAAAGTTTCATAATGAATGCCTTATTCTGACGTCTCAGATTTTTAAATCCAAGACCTCCATGTTTCTTTGCTTGGATAATCTTATCCCAAGCAACAAGATGCAATTTCTTAACATCAACATCCTGCGACCAAAGAAATTTCCTTGATAACTTATCAATTTCATTAATAGTACCGATGGGCAGGAGTGTTGATTGCATGTAGTAAGTGGGTAAGGATGCCAGCACAGATTTAATCAAAACCGAACGCCCAGCAATAGTGAGGAACTTGCTTTTCCACATAGACAATTTGATCCGGGCCTTTTGCACAATAGGATGATACATAGCCTTGGTGACCCTTTTGTGTATTATTGGCACCCCCAAATATTTTCCCAAATCTGATGTGATGCCAATTCCAAGCATGTGGCTAAGCTCAAGAGCTCTATTAAAATTGACATTTGCTGAGCAGAACATCTTAGATTTGTTCAAATTAATTCTGTGACCAGAGACCTCACAAAATATTCGCATGACCTCCCGAATCTCAGTCATTTGACTAGATGATGCTTCTGCAAATAGAATAAGATCATCGGCGAAAAACAGGTGAGATATGTGAGGACCACCTCTTTTGAACACAAACGGTTTCCACCGACCAGCATGACATTCCGCTCTAATAAGGTGACTCAGACGCTCCATACACAGAACGAAAATGTAGGGGCTTAGAGGATCTCCTTGTCTAACCCCTCTGGTAGGGGAGAAACTTGAAGTCTCATCCCCATTCCACAGGACAGACATGGAGTTCGTTGATATGCAAGCCATAACAGTGTCAATAAATTTCTTATCCAAATTCAAACAATTAAGCGTATGTTCAATAAACTTCCAATCAAGCCTATCGAAAGCTTTCTCCATGTCAATCTTAACAGCAACAAATCCCTTCTTCCTTCCCTTTGTTCTCATAGAATGAATAACTTCCTGAGCAATAAGGATGTTGTCACATGTGGATCTGTTAGCTATAAAACTGCTCTGCTCAGGGGCAATAAGCTTGCCCATAATGCCTCTGAGTCTATTCGCTAGCACCTTAGTAATGACTTTGAAGCTAACATTGCATAAGGATATAGGCCGAAAGTCACGAAGCGAAGAGGGATTATCAATTTTCGGTATGAGAACAATCTTGGATTTATTAATAGTGGCCATTCTTGAGTGGTCGTCAAAGCATTCTTCAATGAACTGGCAAATCTTGTCTCCCACCACATCCCATTGGGTTTGAAAGAAGTGAGCATTAAGGCCATCAGGTCCTGGGGCCTTGAAAGCCCCCATAGCAAAAGTTGCATTTTTTATTTCCACTCTCGACACTCTATCTGAAAACCTGCGCAAATCATGAGCCTCAATAGTAGGAAAGCTCGATCGCAATTCCCCAGGGTCTCCAACCGAAGTATCCCGAGTATATAGATTACGAAAAAATTCATAGGCCAAATTCTTTGCAGTATCATGGTCCCCAACCCATTGTCCCTCGTCATTGAGAATGGCTCCAATTCTACTCTTCCTTCTTTTGATGACAGTAGAAGCATGGAAGAATCTCGTATTTCTATCGCCCCCCTGAAGCCATTTGCTTCTCGACTTCTGGAACCAAATGATTTCCTCTTGAGTAGCCACTTTATGGTACTCCTCCCATAATCTTTTCTCAAGTCTAAATAGCCCGTTCTGGCGGTTCGTCCTCCTGGCTCTATCAATCCCCTCCAGACGACGAATCAACTCTTTTTTCTTTTTTGAAAAATTTCCAACTCTGTTATCATTCCATAGTGAAGCTGAAGATTGAAATTCCTGAAGACCATGGAGCCAATTCCTCTCATGCCAAGCATCCTTAGTAATATCTTTAAAATCCTTCTCCAGAGTCCACGCAGCCTGATAAGTAAACATTTTTCTACTACTCCTCGCTCGAACCGTAGGATTAACATTTAGCACAACCACTCTGTGGTCAGACTTAAATTTGAGCTCATGTCGGACAAAGAAATTAGGAAAATAATTAATCCAACTGAAATTGGTAAAAACCCAATCAAGTCTTTCTTTCAATCCATGGTTTTCCCAAGTAAACTTATCTCCCTCAACCTTCGCCTCAATCAGATTAGTATCCTCAATACAATCCTTGAAGCGTTGCATGGATGCCCAGGGTGGATCAGCTCCTCCAAGCTTATCATTTATGGACAAAAAAGCATTAAAATCCCCTAATACCACCCAAGGAAGAATAGACTCAGAAATAGCTCGAAGAGAATTCCATAAAACATCCCTACCATTTATTGTAGTTTCACCGTAAACAACCGTCATTAGGCTTTGAGTGCTACCCTGCAGATCAGTAACCTGACAATGCAAAAGCTGGGTTGTGGAAGTAATATATTTAATGTCAAAAGCATCATTATTCCACAAAATCCAAATACCCCCGGCAAACCCAGTAGCTTCAACCCGGATCCAATGGCTAAATCCAAGCTTACGACAAACTTTGTCAGCTCTATTACCACTAATGCGAGGTTCCAAAATACACAGAATATCCACATAATATTTGCTAACAATATCTTTAATATTTAAAGGAAAGGCACGGCTCCCGGCCCCCCTACAGTTCCATGATGCCACAATCATTAAAAAATAAGATAAATACAAAATATTAGGAGGAAAACTTACGTGAGCTATCCGGCTTTACCTTCAAGATTTTTCTGATGTTGAGTTTCCATCTCTTTACCATCTAAAAAATCAGGAGCAATATCCTCATTCGGATCCCATTGATCAATCGCCTGTTGCGCTTGCTCCATATTCAGTCCATCTTGCGCCTGCTCCCCTGTATTGACATTGGGAGGATCCTGATGCACAACATTGGAAATATAACCTTGTACAATGGCATGGACTCGCTGGCCTTTAATTTTTGATTTTTTTCCATGCTGTCTTTATTCTTTATTCGCACAATCATATCATTATTAGCATTGGCTGTTCCTTGTTGATGCAGTTCAGTTGGGTTTAATTGATGATCATTAGATGAGGTATGAACCGATAAGCTCGGCCCAACTTGAGGAGATGATTTCGCTGTCCCAATTTCTCCTTCATTAATGCAAGGATCAATTTGTTTGGCCACAATATTCAACGATTTAGTCTGCTTCTCCTGGTCCAATGGCGTGGTTGATCTTGGCCCAGAAGTGCCTTTTGATTTATCTAGCCCATTCTGAGAAAAACTGACCTTGGGCCTATATTGCATTCTAGGCCCAGCCACAACACCCTTTTGATTAATTCCACCTCCAGCTAAACCCAACTTGCTCACGTGGCTATTTCCTTTCTTCCCCATCGCATTAGGTATTCCTTGCTCAGCTCCCAACACTCTCGCCGACCGTACTGCGTTCTGATCTGCACCCTGACCCGTCATCAACAGCTCATCGTCCTCCAAATCTTGAATCAGCGCAAATCGCGCACTCTGCCTGACACCCACCGCCTTGTCAATCTTATTCCCATTTCCCAAAGCATCCCGGCGCTCCTCCCTGGAATTCGACCGTTGCCAAGTCCGGTTGCGAGTGGAACGTCGAGAGACCATCATCCACGGCCCAAATTCCTCCTCTGCAGTATTTTCCGGTGATTTTCCGGCATATCCCTTCACTGGTTGCTTCATCAACTGCCTCCCCTGCTGCTGTGAGAGACCCTCTTGCCCAGAACGTGCGTCCTCGCTGGAGATGGAAACCGAGCCCTTATAAGGACATTCCTCCCTTCTATGGCCGACTCTCCCACAAGCAAAGCATATAAGAGTAAGTCCCTCGTATTCTATATTGAAAACTGAACCAGCCGCTATTACCTTTGGAACTAATTTCTTCTGTAAGTCCAATTCCACACAAATTCGGACAAATTTGCCTCTTTGTATTTTCGGGTTAGAAGCTTGGTAATCCTGAAGAGTATGCAGATCGACCTTCAAGGTACGTCCAATGCGATCCCCCAGGCGTGAAATATAGTTTTTATTGTATAAATGCAAAGGCACGTCTGGGATTCTCACCCAAGTTGCTACTCTTCCCAGCGGATTGTGATATGGATCAAAGTAAGGAGTCCAGCGTTGAATGAGAACACAGTGCTTTTTCACCACCCAGGGGCCTTCATAGAGTACTCTTCTGTAGTGGGTTCTCCATAATTCCTGATCCTGAAATCTTACTACAAAATAGTTGTTCGGAGCATCAATAAGCTCAAAAGTAGAGAAACCCCAGAGTTTAGCTAGAATCTCCTTGAGAGCAAACAAATTAAACCTCATGCCCAACACCGTGAGAACTAAGGCATAATTCCATGGTTCGCACCATTCATTAAATTCTTCCTCCGTGCAGGGAGCAACAGGATAGATTTCCATAAGTTTCTTGATTTCCTCAGATTCCTGTGGCAATTTCCAACTTATTTCCTTGTCATCAGTGAATAAATCATCTTCCTCCATTACGGATCCACTATGGGCAACCCCATTGAAACCCATAAGAGACGCCTTGTAGGAAGGAAATTTTGATGCATTATTTTCCTCCTTGCTTTGTTTCTCAGTCTGATTGATATTCCCACTTTGCTCAGTATATTGCTCTGGCTGCTCTGGCACATTATCTAGCATTCTGTCATCCATAATGGTGTTAGCAATCTCTTCCATCTTTTTCTTCTTCTTCCGGTCATCCTGCCCTTCAGCAGGTGGCCGATCCGGTGGAAGTTTCCTCTGTCCGGCATCTGTTAAAGCAAGCACGTTGAGGGAGTTCGAAGAAGCCATCTACAGAAGAATTACCTTTGTTTCATCTCGGCATGCGTGATAAGACTGGTTACTTGATTTGTTTGATAATACATTAATACTTCTTTCGGGAGAATCCAAGAAAGATTACGTGGATACCTAGACCTACCCAAAAATAATAATAATAATAATAAAGATTTGAATTATCATGATCTACAAGTTTTTCTGTAAAATTACTTTAATGATACTCGAATTTAATTTCATAATTCCGAACACCATCTCTCTTAATTGAAATGATTAAAGTTTGAGGTTTTGAATTGGCGTTGGATGCCTTGGTTCTTTCTCAATGATGGTTGGTTCGATTAGTCTGATGATCAAGTTTGGTCATAACCAACCTTGAGTTCCTTCTGGATCAGACTAGACCGGGAGTTATCTAAATCAACCTGTACATAAAACAAAATTTAGCGTGTAACCCTACTTTGATTCAATTTGTCTGGTGTATTCAGGCGTTTTTACAGGTAAATTCAAGATAAGTGTATTCAAAGTATCACGGTCCTACCTTGATCCCAAACATTTTGATCCCAAAAATTTTTCGTCCCAGCCGGGACTGGGATGGGATCACCCTTAAGATTCTGATTATAGTCTCAGTTTTTTTAATTTTGTTTTCTATTTTTCACCTTATAAATTTAGTTATCTTTTTTATTTTTGTATTTTTTACCTCGTAAATTAAATCATCATTTAATAAAAATATTTATCACATCTTTAGTTTAAGTTAAACCCTATATCTCATAGTACTAATCCTAACCATAAATTTATAAAGATAATATCGAAGACGGTGATAATAATGATAATGACATTTTTGTAATTATTATGGCATTGTTAGGTGTTAAATGATAATTTTAAAAAATAGATTACGAAAAATTTAATTAATATAAAAATATTTTAAAAATTCTTTATTTAAAAAAAAAAGATTTCCCGATCCTAGACTTGAGACTACTAGGATTGAGAACCGGGATTGAGGTATCCCAGTGGCGGAGCCAGGATTTTTTGTTTGTGTCCACACAATTAGTAAGGGGATTTGAGGGTTCGGGGCAGTGCCCCCGAATTTTTTTTTAGGGAAAATTTTAAATGCATTAAAAAGTAAAAAAATATAAACAAGAAAAGAAAAGAAAACTTCAACTTAACATAGAAAATTAATAATCAAAAGTCAACTAAACTATTACAACAGAGTGATTACAAAAGGGGTCTTCAATTTTTCATTTCGAATGAACAGCTTAGAAACTAAGATCAATTTCTGATTTACTGATATCTTGCCGGTTTGTGCTTGCTGGGAATCAAGGTCGGCCTGTGAAGGGTCAGGGCCTAAGGTAAGAAAAACATATGTTTTTCAAAGTCCGGCTCGAGAGCACTAGGGCTAGGGTCGGCCCTCCAGGGCCCGGAAGTTACTATCCCAAATTTTAACTATTTTTTCTCCATTTTTTTAAGTTACCACATAAATCATCCAACAAATAAGTACAATCACTAATTCATAATTAAAAGCAAACTATATTCACAAATAACTCACATATCTTAAATATAAGAAACATATCACTAAGTGACATTAGTACGATGACTATTGTTGTGTCACCTTTCCACTATCATCAATTTCAATTCAATGACATTTGATTGTTCTTCATTTTGAGTAGCAGTCTCTGGTTCAAGAATAAGAATATCATGAACTTCTTCTCCTGTATCATGAACACATCTATAATCTTTATCTGCAACAAAAATAATAAACCAAATTATAAAATTAGAGTATAGTTATTATGTATCTGTACTTAAATGGATAAATAACTCTATAACAAATACAAAATACATATAAATTAACAAATTACCATCACATGTGAATCCATGCATCCAATTGTGAGCACAAATAAGAGCTTGAAATTATATAAAAGACTGAAACTTCCATATTTTGTTAGAACATGTGGGAAAAAAAACTTTACTTGACCCCAACTTCAACTTCAGTCTTTAACTTTTTTAAGGGAAAAAAGATTGAAGGGCCTAATAGGCCGACTCGTAATCCTCTAGGGCTGGCCCGTGTAAACTCGTAGCCCTCCAGGGCCTAACTTCACTTCTCACCTCTAATTTCCAAGCCCGAACCTTAAAGGGCCAGGGCTTAAACGGGTCCGACCCATTTTCCTGGCTCTAGTTTGTGCACAAGGATAATAGAAGGCACGGGGATTCGAGGAAAAATAGAGAAAACAGAATCAGTGAATCACCATCAGAAAAATTAGTAACTTATGACACATTAACACTCCTAATAATACCCAGTAGTATTTCAATAAATAAAAAGAGTAGAACCACCATAAGGATTCAGTATAACAACACATTAACACTCCTAAAATGGAACTGAAGGCAGGTTCCCAATCAGGAGGAGATGTGAGGAAGCACGGGACGTGAGGTTTTAACAGAGTCCTCCATAACAGAACTGGCAATGTGATTGAGTGAGATGGTCTTTTCACCGTACTTGGCAAGCTCTTGTTGGAAGCCAAAACGAAGACGCTCAGACTTTGGCCAAGGAGAGTCTAGTTGAGCGTTAGAAAGAACATGAAGGCCCTGCCTCACTTCCTTTGTGTAGAACCTACTACCTTGTGCTTTTCCCCCCTGTTGCTCATGTAAACCATAGATTTTGACTCTATGTCTCCCGCCACCAAATTAAACCCGTTGTAATACTCTGCTTTTGTCTTTATATCTTCAGCAAATTCTCTCGAACTCCGTTTACTCTGCCACACCCACATAAAAACAGAGTATGCAAGTTGTATATTAATATACGCTAAATAAAATCAGCATCCAATCCCCAAAATCTTATGTCTGCACCTACGAATATAGGCTCCACTGTGGCTCCGCCACTGGGATATCCAATCTGTTCTGTATGAAGAACACAGAGATTGGATTTGACTAGGTTGTCAAGCCTAGAGCCTACGTACCCTCGAAGGGATCAAAGTCCACGTAGTTCGTAACAAACTTGAAGGCACGTAGCCAGGGGAGTGGGGTGTGTGCTCTGTGTGGCAGAAAGTAATAAGATCATAAGATAGAACGTGCGCACCTGTTTAGGGTTTCCTTCTACTTATAGAGGAGCTTGGTGTGTGTATCTCCCTATTAATGGGGGATATCTATGATTGAGCCGTCAGGGGCTGATTGGCTGGTGCCATGATTGTAGGAGAATCCTCATTGATGAGATCCTAAAAATAGGGGATCTCGGATCCCTTCCTAATATAGCGCAGATTCCCTCATAGGCGCCATTGGGCCGAGGTCCGGACTTGGGCCTATTGGGCCGGTCCGTAACAGTTGCCCCCCAGCTTGGTCGTTCAGGTTTCTGGTCGGCCGAGGTGCTTAGTACCCCGGTCCCATTATGGCCGAGGTCCTCTGTGCGGACTGAGTCGGCTTTCTGGACGCCGCGACCATCATTCCGTTTCGGAACCGTGGTCGGCTCTACCTGTTTTTGTCCTGCCTAGGGCGCCGGGTTCGTTCTCGTCCGGGCGGTTTTTTATCCTTCCTGGGTCTTCTGCCCTTTTGCCTTTTGGGATTCTCCGGACGCTTCGGGTTTCCCCCACGTGAGTCATTATTGCGGCCTTACAGCTGTCAGATCCTTAGTGGAGGGAGTTTGCAACTGCCGCGCCTTTTCGTTTTTCGAGGCTAATGCGCATTTATTGCGCTTACATCGTGCCAATCCCGTCGCGTTTGTGCGGGAATAGACTGCCGTGCCCCTGTGTTGGCTTTTAAATAGCCCTCTTTCTTCTCGTTTCAACTTTTTCCCGCTACTTCACTCTTTTGCCCAGAAGCTTCTCTGATTTCTCTAGAGCTTGAGTGGGGATTCCTCTTTGTTTGAGACTTTCGTCGTCTTTCAACGTTCCAGTCTCTTTCATTTTACTTACACAGGTATTCCACTTATTCCTTTGCGCATTTGTTCGGTAGTTTTCCGTATTTTACCATTTATACTGGGATTCGCTGTCTGTGTTTTTGTTCTTCAAGAGCTCTGGGTTTTTCTGGGTTTCTGTTAGTGTCACTATACCCGAAATTCTTCCCAGACTTCCCGTAAACACCGGTTTCTAGTACCGTAGGCTTTTGATTATGGCGGGAGGCAGGAGCGTTCCGCGACCGCGGGCGTTACTGACGCCGGAGGAGGAAATGCTCCTTCGTGCGTGCCTTCCTCGTATGACCTACTGGGTTCTTGGGGGTGAGCCTCCTGCTTCGGGGATTCTGGATCCTTTACGCTGAGGTGGCGCCATGCGTCCAGGGCGAGCTAGGGCTCGTCCATCTTCGGGAAGGGTTTCTGTTCCCATTCCACGTCATCCTTTCCGGCCGCTTGCACGGGCTCTTCCTCTCGAGTCGGCTGGCGGGACCTGGGTTGGTTCCTCTTCTAGTTTCGGGGCCCCGGCGGTGATTGCTCGACCCCTGAGTTTCTACGAGGGTCCTTCTGCCGTTCGCCAGACGTCCGCCCCAGAGGGTTGTGCCGGTCCCTGCTGGGACTGCCTGGCGGAGGCTTCCGCATTGATGGCAGGTGGTAGAGATGCCGTGGCTTCTGCCATGCTTGGCTCATGTCGTCATTGGTCTGCCCCGGTTGTTCCCTCTCGCGTCCCCATTCGTCCGAGTCGGCCGTCTTTTGTACCTGCTGTTATGCCTGTGCCAGGTATTTCTGCTTCTTTGCTAATACCGGCTTTGTTTATTTTCATATAGGCTTATTTATGGCTCCCAAGTCGGGATCTTCTAAAAAGCGTTCGGCGGCCGGTGGTTCGGACTCTTCCAGTCCGCCCGAAGTCTTGATTCGTCGATACGGCTGGGTATCGCACGACGTGCTGGCTACAACGTCGCTGATGTCGGAGGCGGACATAGCATGACTGGAGGTCCCGGCCGCGCCTGGATGTGTGCTTAGGCGTCCGGGGCCTGAAGAGCCTGTTTGTGCGGCTCGGTCCGAGGGTCAGCCGAACTTTTTCTTCTTCTAACGGGACTACTTGACGCGGGTCCAAGTTTCTCTCCCTTTCTCCCCCTTCTAGATGGAGGCGTTGCGGCATCTTCGCCTCGCCCCGACCCAACTTCATCCAAAAGGTTGGGGATACCTAGTTGCCTTCAAGCGTTTGTGCGGCCATTTTCCGCTCCCCATCCCCTGTACCACTAACCTCTTTTTCCACTTCTTCGGACCTTTTACCCCTAGCCCGTCCAAGGGGGTGACAAGTGTAGGGGCATGGTATCCCTGCGGGTCAACCCGGAGCGTCAGTTGATGACACCGTTTTCTGACTCCTTCAAACGGTTTAAGGGGGCTTTCTTCAAGGTTGAGGCCGTCCCAGGGGAGCGGCCGTGGTTCTTGGAGGAGGGCGGCCGGTTCCCGTTGTATTGGGGGGAAGGTCATTATAAGGCTAAGGCCATCTCTTACCAGGTTCCACTCGAAAATCTGCAGCCGGAATCGGTTTCTGCATTGCCACGGTTTGAGGCCCTGGTAGCCGAGTATGGTTTGCAGCCGGCTGGCTTCTACATATCCGCCGAGCTGCTGCCCCCTACCCGTAGGGTTTTTTAGCAGCCGTATCTGTTTTTTGCTTTAGTATTGGTCTGTTGGATTTGTGGATTCTGACCTACGTTGTTTGTTTTTGTTTGCATCTAGGACTATGGACGCTTTGCCGTTGTATGCTCGGTTGGCGAGGGCTGCTGCGCTGGCCAGTCGCCAAAAGAAGCGGGCGGCCGTTGCTGATGCCGGCACTTCTGCTGCGCCGGCTTCGAAGAAGACGAAGGGACCTGTTGCCGAGGGTCCTTCTTCTGCCATAGCTCCCAAGTCGGCCCCTGTGGTGGAGATTCCAGCTTTGGGGAGTCAGGAGATTGCTGCTACTGCTGCTGGTCCCCTCCCGGCGATTGAGCCCCCAGCTTCTGAGCGGGGAGAGGTTGTCATCGTTTCTCCAGGTCCCAGGGGGAAGGACCATGTCTTAGATGATGAGGAGATTGATCGGCTGTTTTCTCCTGTTGGCTCACCGTCACCTTCGTCTTCTCCGGTGCATGTTCCTCCTCCTCCACCTCTGCCGACAGGGCCTTCCTCGGTCTTCCCCGCAGCTTTTTGTGGGACAACGGGGTGATCCCAGAGGTTGACGTGGCCTTCCTCCCGCCCCGGCACTTCCTGGAGGGCGCCCGCCCTTTATCCCCGAATGCAGAGGACCATCTGCAGGTGGCCCAGAAGGAGCTCATTAAGTCGGTGGGCTATCTTCAGGCTTTGAGGATGTTCAGGAACCTATATGCTCGGTCTGACGCCGAGTGTATGAGGCTTAGGAAGGTGGAGGCCGAGTTGAGGCCCCAGGCTGCGGCTGCTGCAGAACTGAAGAAGGAGCTGGCCGAAGTCAGAGCAAGGGCCAGTTCCTCCGAGGACGAGCTCATTGCAGCCTGGGCGGAGCGTGATGAGGCCAGAGCCGAGCTGGAGGCGGTTAGGACTGAGCTGGCTGAGGCCCGGTCTGGGCGGGATGCGGCCAGGGCGGAACGGGATGTGGCCAAGACTTCGGCGGTGAAGGCCGACCGGGAGCTTCAGCTGTCTTGGGAGCATGCCGACTCGGTGGCTGAGGAATATGCTCGGGCCCGACAAGGGATGTCTGAGAGCCTGGCTACGGCCAAGGCTTTGGAGGAGCAGCTAGCTGCTCTGGCTGCCGAGAAAGAGGCGCTCGAGAAGGCTGTTGCCGCAGAGAAGGAGACTTCCCGGGAGCTTACTGATGCCCTGGTGCAGACCGCTGAGGCGTGCTTTAAGCAGGCTTTGCTCCAAATCCGGCACTTCAATCTTGGGGCCGAGCTCAATGTAGATGGGTACGATCATCGTGCCTTTGTGCAGGAGGATGGGTCCTTCCTTCCCTTCGTGCCTCAAGCCGACGACGACCCTGCCGGGGAGTTGGAGGGGGATGCGGCGGATGCTGAAGATACCGGGGCGGATAACGCCAACGTCGGTCCGGGCTCCTAGTCTTAGCTTCATTTTACTATGTTCTTTTCCGGGGCGTTGGGGCCCTTGTAATTTTTTGAATGACCATGGCCTTGGTGCCGTTTTGTAAAGATTTGACAATTAATGACAATACTTGTTCTGTCCTTGTGCCTTACTATACCTTTAATTGATAGCGAATGGTTTTGATTTGTACCGTCCCTTTTGTTTGCATCCGACAATGAACGGTTTGAATTCATGCCATCCTCCTTTTGCACGTCCGAGCTTGTTTAGCTACCTGGGGCTGAGGGTGGCTTATTTTTTTGCCATCGTCCTGTTGCCTCGGTTTCGGTCCTCATCGGGTGTGTGCGCGTAGGCCGTTTGGGCCGCTTAGGTGACTTAGGCCATGGGGACTTCTACTGCTCTTTTGGCTAAGTTAGGGTGTTTGTCGGCCGCATGTGTGCGGGTCATTGGTACTCTACCACATTTTAGTGAGTGGGAGGTTGAGGAAAGGTTGTCTTGTTTCAGCCTCGTCAGGCATAACTAACCGTACTACCTCGGCCCGGCTTTCAATTAGCCGAGCTCCAACTTTCTCTTAGTCGGATTAAATTTATCCGGTATAAGGGCGGAGCTACCACGTATCTAACCGAGGTTTCATCTACCTTTGGTCGGACACTTTGACCTGATCAGGGTCGGCATGGTAGGCCTTGATCTAGCATAGTGTTGGATTTTGATTCAAAAAGTCTCCTTGGAATGAATGGTATGTTCTATGAATTGCTCAAGTAGCTAAAAAAATAGAACCTGAAGTGTATTTTGAAGTGAAGACCTTCTGTAATGGTTGTCTGGTTCCTGCATTTGTTTGAAAAATTTAATTTTGAATTTTCCAATGCACCTGCCGTGTTTATGGACTACATGAACCGAATCTTCCGTCAATAGCATTCAGGGTTACCCCACATTCAAGGGCACTACCTCCCGGCCTAAACCGGCGATAAGGTTACAATTCTGTTGGGTAAATAACGCCTCTCCTCTAGAGGATTTGTTCGCTCAACTAAATTTAGCTGAGATAAGTATTCACAAGTGCTCAACTTTGGATCTGAGGATAAATCCAATGTTTAAGAGTCACTAGATATTCTTTACCCACACAGCTTGCATTCTCAATTTCAAAAATATTCAATGATCATTCTTTCAATTTTCAATTCAAATGAGCTTTATTAATGGCAAGCGATTCAAAAATATTTCACAAGCACCTGGTAAGATCCAGCAAACTGAGTATTTCTACAACAGTTCTTGACCTTTTCCAGTACTGTACTGCTTTCAAAACCACAAAATTCAAAATTCAAAATTCAATTTCAGATTTTGGGTTCTACTGAACCCTCTCTACGGAACAACATCAATTCAAAAATGACCATTGCCCTGGTCTCAAATTCTGTTGAAAACCTTTCATTCAAGAATTCAATTCATAAAATTCAAAGTTTCAATTCAAGCTCTGGGTTCCAAAAGGATCCCTTCTATGAAACAATATTGTTCAAAAACAAATACTTCAAACTGAACTTTAATTTAGCTGAAAACATTGTTGTTCAAAATTTCAATTCAGAAAATTCTCAAATACAACAGGTGCATTGGAAAATTCAAAATTAAATTTTTCAAACAAATGCAGGAACCAGACAACCATTACAGAAGGTCTTCACTTCAAAATACACTTCAGGTTCTATTTTTTTAGCTACTTGAGCAATTCATAGAACATACCATTCATTCCAAGGAGACTTTTTGAATCAAAATCCAACACTATGCTAGATCAACATCTAGAAACCGCAAAATACCTTATACACATTGGTACCATATTCTAGTGCCTTAATTCATTTAAATTAATCGGTACCACATTCTAGTACCTTTGTTCATTCTGGTCGATTCAATGCCTAAAGAATTAGTTCCATTACCAAATTTCATTCTCAAGCCTCAATTCAGTTGGTAACATGCTTTAGTTGTCTCTCCAACATTCAGGTTTATCAACCTAATTCTAAAAAAAAAAATTCGACCATATCCCATAAACCTGTTAACATTTCCAAGATTCATATCTTACAACATTTAGGCATTGTCCTCAAATATTCAAATAAAATTTAGCAATTTCTACGAGGTTCTACCTCTACCTCATTTCTCAATATCATCAAAACATGTTTTAAATATCATTCTTATACCTCAGAGGTAATAACCATTCATACACAAAACATTGTTGACAATGCAGCACTAATCACAAGGTTCACAAGATTTACTTTATCATACTCTGACCTAAACATTGTTTCGACTCAGAACAAATTCAAACTTATCTTTAATCATACTGCACTCGTTCTTATATTTTCTTAGCATTTGAAAAATTCACCATTTTTCATATTTCAAGATACTCAGATCTTACACCGAGATATTTCAAATTCTCAATACTTCCAGAGAGTCTCCTTTCTCGAGATGGCTTTAACTGATCAGACTTCCATTTTTCAAATGCAAGTCTGACATCTCGAACCAACTACACGCTCCAAGACAAATTTCTAGGAGACACAATCTTGAAATAATCTTCATGCAACGCGTATTCGTCAAACTAAATTTCTTGAAGATACAACCGGCAATAAATGCTACACTGTCTTCTGTTTGAACCGAAAGTCTATAAGACTTCGACCTATAGAGGTGGCTAGGACGTGTCAGATTGTATTAGGGTGCGGTGCCATAAAATTTCCACATGATAACAAAGTCTGCACTATTCTGAGCCAACGACAGATGAGAATCCGTTGCTGCTTAACAAAATATAGACGTTACTAGCCCAGCTATAAATCGAGTAAAGAAAGAGTAAATGTTTCACGTTCTCTCAAGCTTCACAAAACTTCCACATATTCATTTCCTCTGTGATCGTAACCTTCACTATAACCTTTCACATTATCCTTAAACATGGCCGGTTCAAGTAACTCTATTCCAGTCTCCGATTCATTCAACCCTTTCTTTCTTGAAGCCTTACTTCATGACTATCAGACTAACATGTTATCTGACTTGTCAAACAATGCATCATACCCTTATTCTTCTTTACTTCCCCAAAATCCCGTAAGTATGAACGTTCATTCACCTGCCTCAATGATTAACGTTCCTACTCCTCCTCCAAGGATACAAGATTCTATTTTTACAACTTCTAACAGAAAGGAATCTGAAGCAGGTCCATCAAGGCGACCTGTCCAAAGGTGTCGTAATGTGGCAGAACTTATGGAGTCTACGGTACCTTCTCAACCAAGGAATCCTGCTTCTACCTTGACTGAGACTACTAATCCATTTTCATGTGGTTGCTGCCATGTTCTACGAGAGATCATTCATACCAATGGACTTCAATACCATAAACTTGAAGTTCATGGGAGGATTGGTATGATATGCCACGCTGTCTTTCACCAGGACGTACAAGGAGGTTCTTCCAGTCCTCAAGTATTTGACTTTGGTAAGAAAAATTTAGATGATGTCAAACATTTTCTAGAAAATTATTGTTTGAATCAAAAATCTTTAGGGTATGTCCTGGTGTCAGATCCCCTATCAGCCTACTATGAGGCCCTCTGTGTTGGTTTGGAATGGACTAAAAATCAAAATGAACTCCCTAATAGTTCATTTCCAACCAATACAGAAAATATATCCAATAAAGGAAAAGAGCTCATGGTTGTAAATAATAATCCTTCAGTCCCCATACCTAGTAATCCATACCGATCAAGAGCTGAACAAAATATTAGAGCTGCATCAATGTCAATAAATGATCTTAGAGACTTATTCCATTTACCTCAACAAGAAGCGGCTCAACAAGTTCGTCTATGCAAAAATGTTCTAATGAAAATATGCCATAGGGGAGGAATAAAGCATTGGCCTTATGTAAAAATTCGAAGCACTATGAGGCAAATAGCTAGATTGAAAATAAGGAATATTTTGTGGGAATTTATTATAAAAATTTGGCCTGAAATGATTATATAAATAATTTTTGGAATTTAAGGCCTATTTTCCTTGGAATTTTTGGGAAAAGAATAAATTCAAGGAAAGATAGTTTGAGAATAAATATTGGTTTAGAAATTTTAAAGCCAATATTTTATGGCTCTTAGAAGCTAAATAAGAAAGAAATATCCTTATATGGTACTAAGGATCTATTTCTAACACTTATGTTTATAAATAAGTATATATTACTCATTTTCATCCGTCGGTGCGTGTTTCACGACAAGATTGGAAATTTTGGGAGAAGATAAACACATGCCCACTTCAGTTTGAATTCGGTGGATATATTTTATTGGATAGAATGGGAAGTATAAAACATATTATTCCATCACAATTCTCCTTATTCATTCACGGACTTGCTCTCATCCTCTTGCTCATCTTTAATTATTATTAAACTCTTCCACAACTAACAAAAGATGACACCATACTCTCCACTATCAGCCCATAAAGTCAACACGGATGGCCCCTCTTCCATTCACATGCAACACTCTTTCATATTCATGACACCACACATGGCCACACATGTTCCTTCATTTGTCTAATTAAAGCAATCATCAATACATCATTTGCTTTCATTCAACTTCACACTCATCTCCTTATTTCTTCACGGGTTGCGCAAGGATAAATGTTCACACTCTTCTATTCTCCATTTGATTTGGCCGAATCAGGCATAAAGAAAGAGAGTAAAGAGAGTTGAGAAAATGAGAGTGTTTAGAGAAGGAAAAAGAGCATGCAGAACCTTCATACAATCTGATTATTGGGCTTAGGTGAGTCTCTTTATTTATCTCCCATCTTCATTTCAGTAGTTGGATGATGTCTTTGAGATTAAATGAGTGATAGAACGTATTTTCCGACGTCTAGAACTCTAGTTATGATTTTTCTAAGTTTGGTTAGAAAATCTGGAGAAAATCTGACTTTCTGAATATAGCAACGTGCACTTTTGGAATTTCTGGGAATTACACAGCCATTAATTGGCTTGATGAATATTTTTCCCATAAACTAGACTTATAGAACTTCAAATAGAATTTTGAATCACCTTAATCGGAGTTCTATAGAATTAGTTATGATTTTTTCAAAGTTAGAAATTGAACACTGAAAAATGCTGGTTTCCAGAAATGAACAGTAAATTTCGGATTCACTTTTAAAATAGTAAATATTTAAGTTTTTCTATGAAAATTTCCAGAATGAAAGTAGACTTATCAAGCTTTAATTTGATAGGTCACAAGCCTTATTTGGAGTTATATTCAGGGAGTTATGAATTTTTGAAGTTAAGTATGAAATCTGGGACGTTTTCTGAAATGTCTTCCAAACAGTGTCTATGTTCTTAAAATCTGGGAATCATTGGAATATGATTAAATATTGAAACCAATTTTCCTAGAAACTAGACTTAACGAGGAGTTCATGGATTTTTGAACCATCTGATTTGGATACCTAGAACTCCAGATATGTATTTTTGAAGTTAGACTATGAATCTGAACGTTTTTCTGGAACAGTGATGATTAACGTTACTACTGGGATTCATTTGAATCCCAGCAAATATTTTTGCAAAAGTTAATTTGCAGCTCGTGTAAGAAGATTGAAGAACGAAGTAGATGCAAACGTATGAGTACAAGATGGAAAGAGATTTTTATTTCCATCAGATTTATACTTAGTCGTATATTTGTACATATTTGTGAATAGTATGTATACATGAATAGTACCGTATAAGTGAATAGTGAATAGTGCCGTATACGTGAATAGTAACTTCACGCTAAATTTGTAAAGAACGCTTCCGTGTATGCAATTAAAGGGTGTATTTAAGGCGGGTGTTACAGTTAATGGTATCAGAGCAAAGGATCTGGCATTTTTGGAAGAGTATACTGATATTGGATTACATAAACAAATGAAATAGCACGGAAAATGGATTCTGTTGCTAACTATAGGGCTCTTAATGTTGTGTCAAAATATGATTTAAATCCCCAGATTTTATTGAAACTTTGAGGTTAAGCTTGCTTAGGCGAGAAGATTTTCAAGAAGGTAAACTCTGAGTAGTATTGTAAGAATTTGAAATCCTTTGATTTATGATCAATGATGATACTATTTTAGGAGTTGACTGTCAAGTGGTTCGAGCACCGGTGAATTTCTTTTAGCTATTCGGAGTTGAGGTAGTAACTTTTCTCTCACATACTCTGTGTGCCTTTATATGCATGTACGTACCGTTGTGATATTTGAACTGTGAATTTTCTAACCTTATCGCCAGTATAAGCTGGGAGGTAGTGCCCTTGAATGTGGGGTAACCCTGGATGAACCAGGCGAGCGTTGACGCGTCAATTTCATGAAGGGTCACGGATGGTGCCCCCGCTGAGCTCTAACCAATGCCTGTCGGAGTACAACGGCCGGTTTTCGTACATCTAGATGTTTTTTGGTTTGGGCCGGGTTTGTAACCTCGGGGCCTTTTACCGGCGCCGGGCTTAATAGCCTCGGCTTTTGGTTTCTTGGCCGGGCTTCTTTGCCTCGGTCTTTTTGTTATTGGCCGAGCTTCATGGCTTCGGGTTCATGCTTAAGTTTGTATTGTGCACATTCGTAACTTGCTCAACAGGATCCTTTATTGATAAGAGAAATAGCCCTAAGGGGCTTTACAAAGCATCGTAATTAGAAATGACATAACTTGGACTTTAAACGAAAGGAAAAGACATGCAGGAAAAGGGACAATTGCTAAGTAAACAAACACTACCGCGGAAGGATCTAGCTGTAGTAGATCTTCAGCTTGTCGGCATTCTAGGTCCTTTTGATTGGCTTTCTTGCCAAAGTCTCGAGGGTATATGCTCCTCCGTCGAGTTTTTCTTTAATCCGATACGGCCCTTCCCAGTTTGCCGCCAGCTTCCCATCCTTGGCATTCTTATTGCCTATATCGGCCCGTCGGAGTACGAGGTTGCCTCGGTTGAAAGACCGTGGTCGGACCTTTCTGTTGTACTTAGCCGCGAGTAGTTGTTTGGCGGCTAGCTCCCGGCAGTGAGCCGTGACCCGGATCTCGTTGATAAGGTCCAAGTCTGTCCTTAAGGCGTCGTCATTTGATTCCTGCCCTTCTTGTCTGGCTCTAACCTTTCTCCAGGATGGCTGTCCGATTTCCACCGGTATCATTGCCTCGCATCCATAGGTTAGCCTGTACGGGGTTTCCTGGGTCAAAGACTGGACGCTTGTGTGGTATCCCCAGAGGACGCTGTGGAGCTGCTCGGACCAGTTGGTCTCAGCTTGTAACATTCGTCTTTTCAGTCCGTCCAGGACGACTTTGTTGGCGGCTTCAGCCTGGCCATTGGTCTGGGGGTGTTCCACGGACGAGAAGTGCTGCTTGATGTCCAGGTTGGACACTAGTGCTTGGAACCGATGGTCCATGAATTGGGTGCCATTGTCCGTCACGACCTCAGCTTGTATCCCGAAACGAGAGACGATGTTGTGCCTGAAGAATTTCATCACTCTGGCCGAGGTTATTGTGGCGAGTGGCTCTGCTTCGATCCACTTAGTGAAGTAATCAACTGTGACGATGAGCCATCTACATTGCCCTTGTACCGGCCTAAATGGTCCGAGGATGTCCATGCCCCACTTGTAGAAGGGCCAGGGGGCTGGCATTCCTTTCAACTCTGAGGGTGGCGGCCATATTATCCTTGCATGCTTCTGAAAACTGTCGCATGTTTTGGCTTTTTCCATGGCGTCATGACTCATAGTGGGCCAATAATAGCCGGCGCGTAATGCTTTCCGGGCGAGTGCCTTGCCCCCCATGTGGTGACCGTTGGCGCCTTCGTGTAGCTCGGCCAGCACGTATTTCGCTTCAGAGTCTCTAAGGCAACGCATCATGGGGCAATGTAGTCCCTTCCTGTATAGTTGGTCATCCACCATGGCGTAGAGGGCGGCTTCACGGATCAGCTTCTTTGCCTCAGTCGGATCGGTTGGGATAATCGCCCTGTCGAGGTAGTCTTTAATTGGCTTCCTCCAATCGGCCCCGGCCGAGATGGCCATGATGCAACTCGGCTCAGTCAAATTCTGTTGGATCACGGTCCTATGGTTATCCGGCCCCTTCGTGCTGGCGAGCTTAGAGAGGATGTCAACTCGAGCATTCTCTTCTCTGGGTATATGGGAAACTGTGACCTCCTTGAACTCGGCCATGAGTTCTTTGGCTTTGTTCAGGTACTTAGCCATTAGTGGGCCTTTTGCCTGATAGGTGCCGTCTACCTGAGCCGCGACGAGCTGCGAGTCGGTTAAAACCTTTACTCGCTGGGCGCCATTATCCTTGGCCTGAAGCAGTCCGGCCAAAAGGGCCTCGTACTCGGCCTGGTTATTGGAGGTCTGGAACTTCAATTGTAGGGAATGTTCGGTGGCTACCCCCTGTGGGCTTTCTACGATGACTCCTGCGCCGTTGCCCTTTGCGTTGGATGAGCCATCAACGTAGACCTTCCAAATCCCATCATCTGTAGTGGCCGGTGTGAGTTCCCGGATGAAGTCCGCAAGCGCTTGGGACTTAATCGTCTGGCGGGCTTCGAACGTGATGTCGAACTCGGAGAGTTCTATGGCCCAGTTGGTCATTCTCTCGGCTAAGTCGGGTTTGTGGAGAACCTGTCTGATCGGCTGGCTGGTTCGGACCACGATCCGGTGTCCTTGGAAATAGGGTCGGAGTCTGCGTGCCGCGGTAAGCAGGGAGAAAGCCACTTTTTCCAGTTTCTGATACCGGAGTTCAGAGCTCTGTAGTGCCTTGCTGATGAAGTATATCGGCTTTTGCCCGGCCTCGGACTCCTTTACTAGGGTGGCGCTTACGGCTTCGTTGCCGATTGAGAGGTAGAGGAATAAGGTTTCTCCGGGGTCCGGCTTTGTGAGTACCGGCGGGGTTGCCAAGCATCTCTTGATTTCTGAGAAGGCGGCGTTGCAGTCCGGGTTCCAGCCGCCTCGGGTCTCCTTCTTCAGCAATTTGAAGAGAAGTAGGGCTTTCTCGGCCGACTTTGGTAGAAAACGCGTCAGGGCGGCTAGCCGGCCCGTTAGCTGTTGTACCTCCTTCTTGGTTCTCGGGCGCTGCATGTCGAGCACGGCCTTACACTTGTCCGGGTTGGCTTCGATCCCCCGATGGGTCAGCATGAATCCGAGGAATTTTCTGGCCGGAACTCCGAAGGCACATTTGGCCGGGTTCAACCTGATACGATGTCTTCTTAATTTTTCAAACGTCTGCTCTAGGTCCCAGATGTGGTCTTCTGGAAGTTTCGACTTGACGATCATGTCGTCTATGTAGACCTCAATGGTGCGCCCGATCTGATCGTCGAAAACTCGGTTCATCATCCTCTGATATGTGGCCCCGGCATTCTTTAGTCCGAAGGGCATCACATTGTAACAGTAATTCGCCTTATCAGTCATAAAGGCGGTATTTTCCTGGTCATCTGGATGCATGACGATCTGGTTATAACCGAAGTAGGCATCCATGAAGGAGAGGAGCTTGTAACCGGCCGAGTTGTCCACGAGCTTATCGATGTTAGGCATTGGGTATGAGTCCTTTGGGCAGGCCTTGTTGAGGTTGGTGTAGTCGACGCAGACTCTCCACTTGCCGCTGGGTTTGAGGACCATCACCACGTTGGATAGCCAGGTGGTGTACTGCACCTCTCGAATGAAGCCGGCCTCTAGGAGTTCTTCTATGTGATCCTCTAGGGCCTTCTGCCTATTATCTGCAATGTTCCTCTTCTTCTGGGCCACGGGTCTTGACCCCGGCCATATGCCGAGCTTGTGGCAGCAGAAGTGGGGATCGATGCCGGGTACCTCGGCCGCGGTCCATGCGAAGACGTCTTGGTTTTGCCTTAAGAAGCATATCATGAGCGCCTTTAGGCCGTCCTCCATATTTCGGCCTACTAATGCGGTCTTGGACGGGTCATCGCCTAGCACTATCTCTTCTAGCTCTCCCTCCGGTTCTGGCCTCGGGTTATCTAGCTCTCGGAGGTCGAGCTCCACCATGTTGACCTGCTGCCGCGATCGTTTTCCCGAGCCGGCTTCGGCCACTTGCTCCTTGGATCCGAGCCGAGGTGGAGACGAGGGTCCTCCTTTCTCGACCCGGAGAGCTTCAAAGTAGTATTGCCTAGACTCTTTTTGATCTCCGAACACCACGACTATCTGGTTCTTGTCGTTCACCATCTTCATCTTCTGATGCTTGGTGGACACTAGTATGTCCCACTTGTGGATCGTTGGTCTGCCAAGGATGATATTGTAGGGGGACCGGAAGTTGGCGACCACGAATCTTACCCGTTCCGACTTGAAGGCTTCTTTAGCGCCGAGGGTCAATCTGAGGTCGACGTAGCCTTTTAGGAAAGACTGCTCGCCGTTGAAACCGACCAGTGTGGTCTTGCACGGCTTGAGATCTTCAGGGTCGAGGTGCATCCTCTTGTAGGCGTCCCAGCTTATTATGTCGGCCGAACTTCCTGCATCCACAAAAATCCTTTTAACGCGGCAATTGACCAAAGTTCCAGTGATTACCAGTCCGTCTAGGTGTCCGGGTATGACGTCCTTCAGCTCTTCGTCGGTGAAGGTCAAAGTGGGTGGCCTGGGCTTCTTGGGATCTTCCTTAAATTTGGGGGGGTCTCAGACGGTCAGCACCTCATGGAGGTATTTCTTCCGCTGGCTTATAGTGTCCCCTCCTCCGCCAAATCCTCCGCTCACAACGTTGCACTGGAAGTCTACGTCGGGAAATTCATCGTCTGAGGCCGTCTTCTGCTTCTTTCCTGGGTTTCGGTTCTCCTTGGGCGGACTTCTGGAGCGGTCGCGATCAGTGCGTTTCCCGCTCGCCCTTCCCTGGGTCTTGATCACGTACTAACGTAGCTTTCCTTCCCTCACGAATTTCTCAATAGCGTCGCGGAGGTCATAGCATTCGTCGGTCGTGTGGCCGTTGCAGTCGTGGAACTTGCAAAACTTAGATCGGTCCGTGTTGGAGCGTCCTCTGATAGGCCTCGGCCTCTCCATCCGTTTCATCTCGGTCTGGGCTACCTCTTTCCATACCTGGGACCGAGGGACATTCAGCAGGGTATAGCTGTCATACTTGGCCTTCTGGTCGGCCCGGTCAGCCTTGGCTCGGCTGTCTCGGCTCCGTCGTCTGTGGTCAGTCTTCGCCTTTCTTGGTCGTTCCTCGTCACTGGATGGACTCTTCCTGGTCCGTTCAGGTTCATCGGCATTGGCCGCCTCCATCTATTCCATCTCCAGGTACTTCTGGGCTTCGGTGTAGAATTCGGTCAAGCTGTACATTGGGTTTTTGCATAGATGACAAGCCAGCCGGGATGATAGGTCTAATCCGTTGACTAGGCAGTGCACATGGACGTCCTCAGGCAGTGACTTTACATGCATGGCCACGTCGCGGAACCGGTCTAGGTACTTTTGCAAGGTCTCGCCCTTCTTCTGCCTCACCTTGCTCAGTGTGAAGGTGGTCTTCGGCTGTTTCTTGCTGATAGCGAAATGCAGCTCGAACTTGCGTCCGAGGTCCTCGTAGTCTCGGATAGAGTTGTCCGGGAGGGAAGTCAGCCATCTGTGTGCCGGCCCATCCAGAGTAGCTGCAAAAAGGCGCTGAATAACTGGGCCGCTGATCTGTCGGACCCACATGAGCTTTTCAAAGGTGACCAAGTGGTTGCGCGGGTCCTGACTCCCATTGTACTTCGACAGGCTGGTTAAATCAAAGCGCTTTGGGAAGCGGGCGGTTGCCGCCTCCCTCGAAAACGGGGATCTTCCAGTCTCCGATAGGTAAGTCACGCGATATTCCCGAGGTGATCCGTGTCGAGGCCAGGGAGTTCTGTCCTCCGCGCGGAGCTCTTCTCGATCTCGGTACTCCCTTGCGTGCCGATCAGTGCGGTTAGGACCGACACCGTGGTTTTCTCTGTCTCCCGGGGACCGTGGTTTGCCCCGGTCGGCACTCGGGCGCCGCCTCGGTTCGTCGTTGTCGCGGCGTGGGTTCCTCGGCTCAGAGTTGCTCAAGGAGCTGCTGTCACCTGCCGGGGCTCTCCTTGTACGACCATGACCCCTGCGGCGGCCTCGCTCGCGGCGGTCCTTCTCGAGTGTTTCCTGGATCATCTTTCCGATAGCTTTAAAGTCAGCCCGCCTCTGCAGGTCATCATGTTTTTCCTTGTTCTCCAGGCGCCGCAGGAACGATTCCTGTGTCCTTCGCATCATGCGGACGTCGGCATCAACTGCCCGGACATCACGCGTTGGAGACGGTGCGAGCGCTCCTTGTGGTCGCTGGTCTTCCTGCTGCGGCTGCTCCTCATGGAGCGGCTGTTCCCTCTCAGGGGAGGAAGTCACCGTGTCAGTAACATGTCCTTCTGGGGTGTTTCCTCTCCGTGGTGGTGCCGGCGGCTGGCTTGGCGGCGGGTGGCTGGCTTGTGGGTCTCCTCCCACCGGTTGGGGATTTCTGCTGTGGCTTCTAGTGCTCACCATTAGTAGTCACGGGGATTGAAGTTTACAGTCCCCACGGACGGCGCCAATGTTCTGTATGAAGAACACAGAGATTGGACTTGACTAGGTTGTCAAGCCTAGAGCCTACGTACCCTCGAAGGGATCAAAGTCCACGTAGTTCGTAACAAACTTGAAGGCACGTAGCCAGGGGAGTGGGGTGTGTGCTCTGTGTGGCAGAAAGTAATAAGAGCATAAGATAGAACGTGTGCACCTGTTTAGGGTTTCCTTCTACTTATAGAGGAGCTTGGTGCGTGTATCTCCCTATTAATGGGGGATATCTATGATTGAGCCGTCAGGGGCTGATTGGCTGGTGCCATGATTGTAGGAGAATCCTCATTGATGAGATCCTAAAAATAGGGGATCTCGGATCCCTTCCTAATATAGCGCGGATTCCCTCATAGGCGCCATTGGGCCGAGGTCCGGACTTGGGGCTATTGGGCCGGTCCGTAACACAATCTTATCCCAGATTTTGAACACCGACAACTATGGATGAACACGAGGACTGCCACAAAATGACTCAAGTGCATCTAATCTAAAATAAGAATTGACTTGTTTCTTGATTTTTCTTTCTTTTTGTAAACTTAGTCTAAATTCAATATATATATGTATATGGGATTATCATTTCTACTTTCAAAGCAGACAATTTTATCTGCTTTAAGTTAAAACGACGTCGTGGCGCAATGAAAACCTAGATAAGACAACCTCACTCTTTTACCTAGCGTGAAGAAAGAAAAGCAAGAGTCATTCTTTTGATTTCTTAACCTGGCCTACGGTTTGGTTTTCGAGAGAAAAGACTCAGAACATGACCATTTTTCTATTCGTGCTAGCTAGATCCATACTAAAATTTAGTGATAAAAACTCTCGATGGCTAATTGATTTATCTCGCACGTTTTTCCTTTCTCTATGAGGTTTCTTGCCTTTTTGTGTGTAGGTATGGTACAGTAATGTTCCTCACATTCGTCTTCTTGAGGATAAAGGGTGTCAAAATTGGATTTCCAGAGACAAAGCTAAGTTTAAATTTCCAGGAGGTGGTATACAGTTCATGCATGGGGCAGATGAATACTTGGATCATATTTCCAGGGTACTGATATGCTTAGATTCGATTTATTCATCTGAACATATCTATTTTTTGGTTTTTCTGATTTACTTATCTTGATGTCTAGGTCATTCCTGACATCGCATTTGGTCAGAATACAAGAGTAGTTTTAGATGCTGGCCGTTGGAACAAAGAAATGATAATCCCTGTGCCGCGCCGTCGAAACAAAGAAATCAAAATAATGACTCTTGCTTTTCTTTCTTCACGCTAGGATAAGAAAAAGAGTGAGGTTATCTTATCTAGGTTTTCACTGCGCCACGACGTCATTTTAATTTAAAGCAGATAAAATTATCTACCTTAAAAGCGAAAATGATAATCCCTATATATATGTATAGTTCTAAGTTTTGAAAAATCCAAATAAAGGCATCAAGCCACCCTATAGAGGGATCAATATCATCAAATTACAAAGAAATGTTATTCCATAATAATGAAATTCAATCATTTATCGAACTTTAGTTTTTTTTCTTTTTTTTAAAAAAAAAAATGTTGAAGATTTCACAAGTAGCATATTTTAGTATGAAAAAGGGAACTTGTTTACCCTTCCAAAATTTTTCTTTCCCATCCCCGAAACATTTTCCTGCAAGACATAAGCAGACCCATTAGATAATCTTAAAAGGCTCACCAAATTGCGGGAAACAAAAGGCCAACACTATTACATTCTTCATTCTACATAAAACTCCCAACAACACCAACAATCTCAGTCGATTAAATTTGTTTCATTTGTCATCATCAGCATCCTGAACAACTAACATCTCACTTGCTACATTAAAAGTACCTTCTTCCAACGGATTAAGATAACCTAATCTGCAATCTAGCAAGCAGCCGAGTCAGGCATAGATTTGGGACAAAGGGAGACTACTTAAGTAACACGCCCTAGACGCCCTGCCTATCGCTATGGTGATCCAGTGGGGCAGAGAATGAGGAGACATGTTTCTAAATGAAAATAAATAGATTTCGTAGAAGCTTAAAAAAAAAGATAGAATTCCAGGATGTGACTGAACCTTTTTTTTTTTGTGGGGGAGGGGGCAAAAGCAAAAAACAAAAAAAAGAAACACAGGCGAGCCAAAGGGGGAAGAGCTTCATCCCATGTGATCACCACCGTCCACCATCACCATCGTAGAAACCAACCCAGCCTTTAAAGCTGAGAGCAGGAGTGAGTTGAAGGTGATGAAGTCTGCAGTGCCTACTCTTTGGTGCTGAAGAGACTAGTTGGAAGGTCTCACAGAGATGAGATCTTAAGGCGAGAATATAAACAAGTTTACTTATCAGCTGCGGTCATTGGAATGATGTCTTATTTTATCATGAAGGGTGACCACCAAGTTATGTGCATCATCTAGCAGCTTCCAAACATCGAGATGTCCGGCCATGCCATTACATTCCCTGATGATCTCATCCATGCTGCTATACTTCTCGATAATCAGCTTCCTCCTTTGCAATACTGACGCAGCTATTGCATAAAGCAATAAATCATCGGTGGGTGGAGCACGCTGCCTTATTCTGCTCCATGAAGATTTCCCAATACCTGCCCTTATTGCGGCTTGATCTGCCCACATGACTTCCCAGAGGCAAAGAGTCTGTTCAAATGACAATTCTCTTCTGAATAATACCACCACCATCCTGTAAACAAAAAAGCAATCCTCGGCCTGTAGTTTCTCCAGGTGCCTATATAAGTGAGAGTCCTTAAATTTTATAATTTTTGCAACAATGTTTAGTTGCCTCCTAATGCCCACCTCATCAAGCCTAAAATTTTGCCGAGCCTTCTTCATGAAACCAACAAAACACCAGAAAGCTTCCTGATCGTCCAATATAACACTAACTATAGGAGATAGCAAATCACTCATACCCTGGCAGTAGCCAATTTCGGGGTCATATAGTGCATATGCTTCAAGTATAGCAACAAGTCGAGCCGCATGTATGATTTCACTAGGCTTCAGGTGACCATAATCTTTCAAGCCAACAGCTTCAGCAAAGCATTTTGCCTGATTTTCTGATACTGCAGCTTCAGAGGGGAAGTACTGTATCCATTCTGTGTTGGCACGTATAGCATCAAGTCGAATAATCCGTTGCCATGTGGAAAAATCCTCATTAGTTACAAGTTTTGTTGAGACTTTTGACTGAAAAGAAGAATCTTCCTTGGTTGTTGTCTTGGGGTCATTATCTTCTTGATCATCCATAGAGGGGAAAGTCTGGATCTCCTCAGGTTCATCAGACGAGTCTGAATCTGAGTAATCAGAATCCAGTGCAGAGGCATCGGCATTAATAATAACATTAGAAACATCATCTCCTTCCAACAATGCAGAGGATGGATCATCTGAGTATTCAACCTCTGGGCTCCTTTCCTCACTAGAAAGAGATTCCCTTGCACTAGTTACCTCTTCAGAACTAGGAGAACCAGAGCCTTGATTGAGATTCACACTATCTCTTCCATAGCTGAGTCCACCAATTTCACTTAACTTGAAGCTTCCATGGTGCTTCAAGAGCTGCCAGCATTGTCTGCGGAGTTTCTCATAAAGCTTTCTGTTTCAAATATTTGGCATGATATTACCACAATGTTTAACCCAAAAAGAGAAGGGGAAATAACAAACAAAACAGAGTTGACAGGGTACCAAGGATGCAATAAACAATCATGGATGTAGAGGTCAAACAGGTAACCCTACCTATTATCAACTCTTATGACATCCCTTTCTTCTTTGGTGCTGTCCAAGTGATAGCTGTTTTGAAAAAAAATTGTGCATTCAGTAAATTAATCAAAGTTTCCCTGAACATACCACAAATAGTGAAGTAAAGAAGAACCAAATTTAAGCTATAATGTAGCCAAAATTAAGGTTCATCCAAAGCAAAGCATACAAGGATATAAAATGATACTATCCAAATAAATGAAACTAGGAATAGTATGCTTACACTCCAAGCAGAAATGGCCAAACTTCTGCCCGAATACTAGGATCAACACCCTGAATGATTCATTTATAATGTATTCAATTTCCAATGTAAGAAAATGTCACAAAAAGACAAATCTAAACTCTAGATCAGAACAACGATAAACTCACTCCACTGCGAACTCTTTTCAAGAATTTAATTCCACCATCACGGAGTCTCCCATCTTCTGTAAACAAGCTTTTCCACTGCTGAGGTGAAAGCACACGCTTTCTTTTCCTGCGTGACCATGGTGATTTATGCCGGCGCCTGAAAATTCTCCAGAAAAGAATTCATTACTTCCTGGGTGTAAATGAGCATTATATAGAGAATAAGGCTAAAGATGACCATGGGAGAAAGTTAGAGTCACAAAAAGTCAAAAACATGACGAAAGGCTAATATTTTCATATTACAGCACTCCACTATCATGGATAAATCATTACAAGCCAATAGAAGTTGTTTTCCTCCCATCACAAGGTGAAAAAAAAAAGTATCTTGAAAGTATATAACAAAAATCCAATGTCAACCCTGTAATTCCAAATATTTTCTTTATATTTTATATGTTTATTACTTTGAAGCAATTTTTTATTTTTTTTAGGGAAAAAGATCTTGCTTCCTCACTGCTAAAACATAAATGTTGTTTCTTAACTACACATTTTAAATATATTTATAAAGAATAAGTTCAAAATATCAAAGCCATGTTACGGAGCTGTTGCACTTAAGTCAAATGTCCCAAAAGGGATGATTAAGCAGATCTATTAGCAGACTATGTTTAAACGGATCCAGAAAATGTCATTCTCCGGTCTCAAAAATGTACATGTAACGAGCTCATTGAATAAACTCTGGCAAAGATCTTATTTTTTAGCTTAGGATAACGATAAAAACAGGATATACTGCAAAACCAGGTCTGAAATCTGATCAACATCATTGTAAAGTTGCATTGATCCAAGCCTTTCACAAATGGAATCCTAATAGGTGATTCAGAGTCTCATTCATTCAAAAAGAGAAGTAGAGCTGTTTTTTGTGGGTGTCTAGAAATGGAGCTTAGAACTACCAGATAACTTAAAAATAGGAGGAACGGAACTGAAATTAGGAGGCACCCACCGGAGAGTGGTGTAAAAAAAGGCTTCCAAAGATGATCTGACTCTCTCCCACTCTCTTTTTTCATGCTCGACTTTAAGCCCAGAGCCCAGACTCGTATAAAATGACAAAAACACTCTTATCTAAGACTCATGGTTCACTCAAAAGATCTAAGACAAATGGACCACTCACCAGAATTGGGCAATCGAAACAATCAATCAATCAAGTAGTAGAAAGTAAGAGTAAGACCAAAATGCAGCTGAACAAATCATTGAAACCCGTTAGAGAAAATAAAAAAGTAAGAAATACAAACCTAATTTATAAGATCAACTAAGATGGCACTAATAGTATGATTTAAGGATGCTAATGACCGGAGATCTGACACAAGCAAAATAGAAACAACATAAATCGGGTTTCTAGAAACTCTGAGACCTGAGAAAAACAAAAAGAAATATCAAAAGGAGAGAATAACTCACCGATCAGAGGGAGAACACGAAGAAGCCGGCGAGGAAGAAGTGACAACGAACAGAACCGAACGCAGAAGGATCCACGACGAAGATGCCGACGACGAGGAAGGAGAAGAATTTGAAGACGAGGAGGATGAATGCTGACTTCGTCTTAGGGGATTCATCTATATTTACACTTTTTCAGTGGAAGAAAATCGGAATCAATAACATTATGATCTACGCCTGACTTGTGTTTCTCGCGGCTTTATTCTCGCTTCTTATTTCAGTTTCATCAGATTCGCTCACCTACTGGCACCATAGAAAATCACATCCACCAGACCCACCCCGTCCAAGGCCGTGAAGACCGCCGTCAAGGTAGACTACGTCGCCGGTGCGATCATTAACGAGAATCGACGAGAGCCGCCGACGGAGAAAATGGTACTGTAACTGTTGCTGCCGCCACTGGGAATCAAGTGAGTAGATGTAAACATGGATGAGGAGGAATAAGGGGGGAGGGAGGTTAAATTACTGGAATACCCTTACCCTCCTCCTCCTCTTTCTTCTGATGATCCTTCTTCCGCCACGACGAAGAATTCTTCCCGATATTCCAGAGAGCGAAACACGAAAACCAACCGCTTCAGTTTCTTTTGCTTTTCCACTTTGATTTCGTCGTGAGAAAGGGCAACTCTTTATCTTTGTCTCTCCTGATGGGTGTGGAGAGAGAGAGAGAGAGGGGCGCATGAAAGCCTAGGCAAGAATCTAAAGCATGTGTTCGCTTTCGGCTTTACTTTGAAACAATCCAATGCGGACAAAAACGATGTCGTTGCCATGTACATTACCCACTTAACCTTAACTTTTTTCAGCGTTTTCACCTTATGGCTATCATATTAATAACCTTTCTATCATTTCCTGTCCTGCTAATCCAATCATAGCAACTAAATTATTGGTCAAAATTCACTATGGTGAAACGCTTAATTCAAAATTTACCTAGTATAATTAAACCAAATCAAATAATGCTTTATAGTATATACTATGATTGTCAAATTTGTGAGTTTAAGCAAATTCGTCATATTGAGATAAATTCGTACCTGAACTCTAATTGTGAACCCGTAAGAGTTTATTTTTACCTTTAAATAGATTTTAATAGTATATAATTAAATAATTGAGATATAAAAATTAACACAAATTAGTTTAACTATTTTTTAAATTCAAATAATTGAAATTAAATTCATCAGCATTTATAATTTATTATATATTACAAAAAAAATTTATAAAATTTATATTTAAAGTCATTGAACATGATTAAATCAAAGAAGTTAACACAAATTTAAAAGTGAGTTAACACGAGTTTATAAATTGGAAACGTAAAACCGGTAACCTCGATATATTAGCTCGTAAGCTTATTTAAGTTTACAATGATTACGAGTTTATCAATGATTCGACTCGATTTTGTAAGTTAAAAACATAAAAACTCTAAATCAGAAAGTCAACTCACAAATGTAACAACAATGCTTCTAAACATGGGCGAATATATATGTATGTGTGTATACTCGTGAGCTTATTGCTCCTTGTTTTTATGATTTTCTTTGTTTATAAAAAAAGAGATAAGATGCATGCTAAATATTAATGGATCTATTTAATTATAATCAATGACAAAATTAATGGTTAAGATTTGAACAATAAAAACTTATTAAAACATTATTCTTGTTTTTATTTTTTTGCCAACCATAAAAGATATACATCGTGGTGATGACAAATATTTAGTATGCACTAGTGAATTAAAGACGCGCGTAATTTTCACTAAAAAGGAACAACAATGGATATCGTAAGTCCTAAGCTTCTAACAATATAATTATGAATTGATGGTAAAATGAATGGCTGGCCTGCCTGGTCATCAATTATGTTTATTCATGGAGGGTAATTAAATCAATATTGATGATTTAATTTAGGGCAGAGTAATGGGTGGGTTGGGTAACCCGAGGCTAAACCCATAGTCCGCCCATTTAATTTTAAATGAGTGTGAGTTAGCCCATACCCGTACTTCAACCCATTTAAACCCATATAAATGGGCGGGCTAACCGGGTTTTGGATAACCCATTTACATTTGACTTGTTTATTTTTCTTTTTAAAAAAAACATACATAAGCATTAAGCATCCATCCAAATTCATCATTTCAATTTCTGAAATCTGAATCTTCAAAGTTCCATAATTACAATTAACAGAAAACAATATAAATTTAGACAAGTATCATCATTATATAATCTTGAAAGTTGATGGCCATCATAGTTATAAATTAGAGGTGGCTGAATACTCGAATATGAAGGAATTTATGGAATCTTTAAGGAAAACAGAATGAGATGGGTAGTTAATAAAAAATTATACTAAAAGGGTGGGTATGGGCAGCCTATAGGTGTGCCCATAGCCTACCCATTTAAATCTTAAATGAGCGCGTTTTAACTAACCCATTATAAAATCTTTTTGGATGGGCTCAATATGACCTAATTACATTGAGTTTTGGGCGGGCTCATGGGTTTTGGATTTGATGCTCAGCTCTAATTTAATTAGATACATACTCATTTATCCTAAATATAAGAAAGAGTTAATTTTTTTAAGAGATTAATGAAACTAAATAAGTTGTTTAATTATATCATATATTGTGTATCATTAGATTATATATCAATTTATACTTTAGGTAAAATAATTTGAAGAAAAATGATAAATTTAAATATTTTAAAATAATTTAATTAACTCTTTTAACAACTTCAAAAAAAATTTAATTTTATCTTATATTTATGATGAAAAGAAGTACTTTGGCTTCACATATATATAAAATTGTGTGGAGAAGATATTTGAAGTCGTGTTATACGGATATATGATGATATGCTGCAAACAGAATCTCATAATAACATTAATCAAAACAATATTAATCGGGTCAATCCACATTTCTACCATAAAACCTCATGTTCTTAGGATTTTTAAATGACGTGGTTGTTGCCTTCTGATAACAGAGAAAGTCCATTCTTAAAATGTTACAAGCAGATTCGTGAATTACACAGAAATAGCTATCGGCTGGGACAGCTTTTTGTAAATAAGTGAATCAATAAATGACGATATACATTACTTGTTTTTGGGGCCAATTACAATATATCCCTTACTTAATTGTAAGTTTCTCACCTTTTGCCTTTAGTCAATGAAATACTTCTTTGGTTGGCCAAAAAAATTGACTTAATTCAAGCATTGTTGGGCATTATGACGATAAGAGTAGCAGTAACAAGCAAGAATTTGAATGTTTAATGCAAGTTTTTTTCATTAGTATAACAATAACCCAAAAGCATATGGTAATGTTTTTTTAATTATTTGTTTTTGGACTCACAATTGATGAAATAATAGGTTTTCTAGTTGAATTATACATACATAACCTAGGCTTACATTATATATGGCAATTTGGCTCTGTTTGGTTTGAGGGGAGGGAGCGAAAAGGAGGATATTGATCAAATTGCCACTAATAAGAAGAATATTTATTTTTGTTGAGAGTATATTTTTAAAATATTGAAAAGTTTCCATAGGCTATTTAGTACTCCCTCCGGTCTTAATTATAAGACATAGTTGACTTTTTTGGAGAAATTAAGGAAGCCAATTTAATTACTTTAGACTATTTTTATTTTTATTTTTTTCTTCAAATTAATTAGTTTAATTAATAAACTGATATATAATCTAAAGATACACAACATATGAAATGATTAAGTAACTTAATCAGCTTCCTTAATATCTCCAAAAAAAGTCAACTATGTCTTATTATTAGGACCAGAGGTAGTATTTAGTAAAGAGGAGAGGAAAAATTTCTCTCTCCCCCTCCCCCCTCACACCAAACACTCATGTAGTCATGTGTCTCATATGGATGTCTATATGTAGTTTTACTTTAATATTTTAAAAAATTAAAGTAAAATCCGGATTGATAAGCTTGGTTGATCTTGTTTGAATCCGGATTCAATTTTAGTGCGAATTCATCCAGATCTAATCTAAACTGTTATAATGTAATTTTACTTTCATGTTTAAAAAATTTATTCTAATACATATAATATATGAAAGAAGTTTAAATTTCTCATGTTGTGTGAAAAGTGAATATTCCTATACACACATGAAATGGTGGGTCCCACCATTTCATATGTGTGTGACATGAGAATACACTTTTCCTATAACATGAGAAGTGTTTTTCCCATATATGAAATAAAGATAATTTGTTAAATGTCAATTTTTCAAAAACATGATTTTTCATTTAAAAAATATTAGTTTTAAATTTCAAACGCAAACCATACTAATTATATTTAGATGGTGCAGCTCTCACCGTAGTGATTCGCATCATCGTGCACATTACAACGAGCACCAAAGACGGTTCAGCTTGGACCTAAAAGGTCAAAAATTCCAGTTTCAATGTTTTTAAATTCCTTTTATAGACCCAAATTAAATGATTAGTTCGTACTCATGATACTCCTTGGAATATACCACTACCTATTACTACATAGTATAACTACCTTTAGTTCTAAATATAAAATCTAATTGACTTTTTTTAGAGAGATTAAATAAGTTAAATTGATTACTTAATCATATTATATACTACCTCTGGTCCTAATTATAATAGCTAGTTAGTGGACTTTCTTTGGAGAGATTAAGGAAGCTAAATAAGTTACTTAATCATTTTATATGTTGTGTATTTTTAGATTACATATTAATTTATTAGTTAAACTAATTAGTTTGATGAAACAAATAAAAATAAAAATACTTCAAAATAATTTAGTTAGCTTCTTTAATCTCTAAAAAAAATCCACTAACTCTTATAATTAGGACCGGAGGGAGTAATATGCATGATTAAATTATATATTAGTTTATAAGTTAAATAAATTAATTTGAAGAAAAAACGATAAATACTTTAAGATGACTTAATTAGTTTCCTTAATTTCCTTAAAAAGGTTAATTATGTCTTATATTTAGGTTTATGGGTAGTATTTGTTTAGCTTTTTAGAATTGCTTTTACAACATTCGAAATAAGGAAGGTATGTGAGCGAAGTTTTGTCTCTGCTTATAGAAAAATACATTAAAAAAACAGTTTTTTTCCTTTTGCCAAATATGAATGTGCAGTTGGAAAAAGGTTAAGAGTTGGATTCAGCATTTCAATTTTTTTTTTTTTAAATCTACATCCAATATTTTAAAGAAGTATATTGTAATACATCCAATACTTTAAAGTATTTTTTTCATGTGTGTCCATTATTTAAATTATTTTTTAATCCATCCAATAACTTAAAGTATTTTTTAAGGCTTATCTAGCACTGTAAATTATTAAATTTGCTAAGTGCAAAATTATACAACAAAAAAAAAAAAAAAACTTTAGGGGGTTATAGACACACCTAAAAAATAAACTCTAAATGTTAGATATATCCAAGATTATCAAACTCACGAGTTTAAGCAAACTTGTAACAGTGACCTAAACTCGTATCGTGATCTCGAATATAAACTCGTAGGAGTTTACTTTTATTATTAAATAGGTATTATTAGTGTATAATTAAATAATTAAAATATTAAAATGACAATAATTTGATTTAAATATATTTTAAATCTAAATAATTAAAATTAAATCCATCAACATTTATCATATTTAATAATAAAATTTCTATATAAAGCCGTCGAGTATATACATCAAATCAAAAAAGTTAATATGAATTTAAGAGTAAGTTAACACGATTTTATAAGCTAGAAATGTAAAAACGGTAAACTCGATGTATAAATTTGTGAGTTTAACCGAATTTATGACTAACACGAGTTTGCTACTAACTCGACTCGTTTTAATAAGATAGAAACGTAAAAACGGTAAATTTAAAAAGTCAACTTGCGAGTTTCACAACAATGGATATATCACAAAATACATAAGGACACCAAGTATGTGTGTATGAGACAGAAAATACTTTAAGATGTTGCCACATCTTATAACATTGAAAAATTAGGAATATCAATCAGTGGCACCTCAACACCCTAACTTGGGTTGTATGTGAAATAATACTTTAAGATATTGACGCAACTTATAACATTGAAAAATCAGGGATATCAATCAACGGCACCTCAACACACTAACTTGGATAATTTTTATATGAAAATACTTATGTCAAATTTATTATATCCATCTCATCAAGTTTTTAATCACATGTGACCATGTGTGTGTGTGTGTTTTTTATCATTTAATTATAAGCCCATATGAAAAAAGAAATATGACACATGATCATATATGATTAGATAACTCGATGAAATGAATATAAAGAATTTGATATAAGTATTATTTTATCCTGTATGCTATGCATATATGTTTAGATATTTTGTATAGATTTACCCATTTTTTGAATATTTAAGAATGGTTACCTGTGCATATAGGATATAAAATACACAATAAATCCTCCAAATAACTCTCACATATTTATCATAAATATATTCACACAGATTGAAATAAAATTACTCTCATATAGTACTTTTATGTACCGTAAATTAAAATTTAAAAAATTACTTTTAAATAATTTAATTACTATTTCAAACAAGTCCCACGACATAGTATGAAACTCCAGGAAAATAAAAAGAAAAAAGGGTACAAATTGAAGACATAAAAAGTATATCAGTATTTTTTTTTTTTTGGTCGATAAAAAGTATATCAGTATCAGTGGCAGTGGCACCATGTCGAAGCATCACTTCATTAATTCACTAACAAGACTACAAGGTCATGATTAAGGGTTTTAAAGTGATTGATTGTGTGACGCAAAATCGGAAAACAACTATTCACTCAGTTGACTGAGAGCTTAGTTATCACGCATACGTTTATTTGTATATTATTTTAAAATATTTATATTTATTATTTTTGTCTTTATATTATTTTGCTTAACTTATAATTACATTGATATATAATATAAGGATACGTAATATATAATATAATTAAATTATTTATTTAATTTTCTTAATCTCTTAAAAAAACACATAAATTATGTTTTATATTTAGTATTGGAGGAGTATAGTTTTAAAAAAATGTAAAGAACTCACTCCGTCTCAAATTTCTCAACTCATGTTCCTGATTTGTTCATCCCACTTATTTTTTACATGTTGAAGTATTCAGATGATCTTGTCCTTTTTTTTTATTTAAAAAAACACTATAGTATCAATTGAACAAAAACTGATTTTTTTTAAAAAAATAAAATAAAATCCTTGTTGTTTACATAAACCGCCGTACTGGCCGATACTTCACGTATACGTGGAAAGGACATGAAAGAAGCAAAAGAACGAATATCAATACATCAAATTATGCAATAAATTTCTTACAAGAATATATTGCCCATAAGACATATAATTAAATAACTATGAAAAAATATGTTTAGTTTACAAAATATAGGTAGAATCAAGCATATTTTCTTATATATTGTAGGACCATATAAACGTAAGGTATTACCCTATTTATAAATTCTGTATGATACAGAAGTCAAGTATCCAACATCTTAAAGTACTTTCCTAAGAATATTCAGTATCTTAAAATATTTTGTAAGACATATATATAACATTTCAATGTATTTCTTAAATACATTCAGCACCTTAAAAAATATTTTTTGGTGCATTCAGTACCAAGATTTAAAAAAAAAATTATGGTGCTAAACACATATGAAAAAAATACTTAAGATATTGGATACACCTTTGTACATGCCTAAAAATATACTTCATGCATCTTAATTAATCTTGATGATATAATTTCCATTATATAAAATCAATATTCATGCTCCATCCGATTCTAATTATAAGACATTGCTGACTTTTTTGAAGAGATTAAGGAAGCTAATTACATTACTTTAGAGTATTTTTTTTTTCAAACTAGTAGTTTTAATACTAAACTAATATATAATATAAGAATAGACAACATATAAAATGATTAAGTAACTAATTATTTAACTTCCTTAATCTCTTAAAAAAATCAAATAGGTTCTATAATTAAAACCGAAGGTAATATTATTTAGATAATATTATTTAAATCCATATAGAGTGGAAAGAAAACTAGATATTTTGTTTGTTACTTTAATCAAAGTAGAATTTAAAGTTGGTCCCGAAGCAGTGGTAATTGTTATCTAAAGTAACATCAACTTTCGCGTCAAGAAAAAAGATCAAAATCCCCAAATAAATACCAGTCAATATGGGTGGGCGCAGAGTTTTTCATTTTGGATATATATCCAACAAGAAGACCTAGCAAAAGCAAAAGCAAAGCAAAGTAAAAAGCGAGGGGGGGAAAAAGTAAAATAAAGAAAATGATATAAAGAGGTAAGATTATATGGAATAATAAATAATTATCCGACATTTTGTCCATATTTTTACATGTGAAGTACTACCTCCGGTCCTAATTATAAAAGCTAGTTGATTTTCTTTAGAGAAATTAAGGAAGCTAAATAAATTACTTAATTTTTCATATGTTAAATATTCTTAGATTATATACTAGTTTATTAGTCAAATTAATAAGTTTGAAGAAAAAATAAAAAATACTTTTAGAGTAATTTAATTAGTTTCCTTAATCTTTCTAAAAAAGTTAACTAGCTCTTATAATTAGGACCGGAGGGAGTAATTACTTACCGGACAGGGAAGAAGGTTGTGGATATGGAAGAAAATGAAGTTCATTTCTTTAAGGAATGGAATTAATTACGCCTGATGCTTCCTCGATTTTTTGTGAGGCAGATATTTGCCTTGGCATGATTAGTTTTGTAAAAGAACATAAAAATGATGATTATCAGTTTACAATTTTAAACTTTCTTTCACATGTACAATGTTTTTTTGGGTACACTTTTTCACCCATGAAGTTTCTTGAATAGCAAGGATTGAGGTTGTCAAACTTGTAGGATTAAGCAAACTCATGATAATGACGTAAACTCGAATTGTAAATTCGTAAGAGTATATTTTTATCATTAGATATGTATTTATAGTATATAATTAAAATATAAAAAATGACAAAAATGGATCTAAATATATTTTAACAAAAGACACTCATAATTGAAATTATGTACATCAACATTCATAATATATTATGCTTAACAAAGGAATTTATATAAAACTCATATACAAAGCCATTGAGTTAATCAAATAGATAAAATTAACATGAATTTAAATGTAAGTGAACATAATTTTGTAAGTTAGAAACTAACATAAAAACGGTAAACACAATGTGTGAACTTGCAAGTTTATATGAGATTACAACTAACACGAGTTTATCAGTGACCCAACTCAAATTTATAAGGTAAAAGCATAAAAATGATAAATTTTGAAAGTCAACTTGCGAGTTTAATAACTATAGTAAAAACATCTAAATACAAGCACACAATTTTTTAAACTTGCTCAAAACTCCATCAGAAATCAGAATTAAAAAAAGTAACTTAATGAGCACAACTCATGTAACCAACCATATAAATTTTACTACCCTAACATTGTTGTGTTTCAATAAAAAAATATTCCCAATATTTCAAAAATTATTTAAAATTAAAGAAGAAAATTGTATATTAAATTTCTGGAAACTTCCCAAAAAATAGTCACTTTCTGGAAATAAATTTCCTAGAAAGAATAGAGTGATGGTCTCAAAGAAAACATTGAAGGCCACATTTGTTGAGCTTGTCGGATGGTCATCCTTAATTGCCGCCTTGAGAAACGACCACGGGCAATAGAGAACATTAACTTATTAATGATATACTCCCTCCGGTCCTAATTATAAGGCATAGTTGACTTTGTTTGGAGAGATTAAGGAAGCTAAATAAGTTACTTAATCACTTTATATGTTGTATATCTTTAGATTATATATTAGTTTATTAGTCAAACTAATTACTTTGAAGAAAAAAATAAAAATAAAAATACTCTAAAGTAATTTAATTAGCTTCCTTAATTTTTCCAAAAAAGTCAACTATGCCTTATAATTAGGACCGGAGGGAGTAATAGATAGGCTTTACAATTTTAATCTGGCCCATGATTATTATTATTATTATTATTTAAAATTACAATTTATGAGTAATTAACTAATTAATAATTAAAGGAAATCAAGCCTTTATTATTAGGTTGACCTGAATCTTTCAACTTGTGATAATGAAGGCAGCTTTAGATCTACCACCCATATTACTTTTCCATATTGCAAATCTCCAAATCCTAATCCCATTTCTCCATAAAGTGGCCATGCCATTATTCGCAGGAGCCTTCTGCAATTAGGCCACATTTCTCATTGTCTTCATCCCCATTATTTTTATTACTCCATTTCCTTTTGGAAATTACTAAAAAAATCCCCTTCTACTAAATTATTGTGTAGACTCCAGAGTATCTGAAGTCTATTGAAAGACCCATAATATATACGTAGTATTCAATAAGTACGACTATTCTTCAACTGCGTAGAAGCCAACTTCATATATACTGGTTTTGTACCGAATGGATCATTGGCGCATGCAGGACAAAGCTAAATTGTTTTTTTTTAATAAAATTAAAAATAGACAAATAAATCCAAAATAGTAACATGGCCTCTTAACTTTATAATTTAACGTTATATATATGTTTGATGTTGCTTGAACATTAATAATTTGAGAATCGAGACGCTAATGCATGTCTCACTCCATGTCTAGGGCAAAGCATGTGGCTAGCTTATAGGGGAAATGGTGTGGAAAATCAATGCCTTATTATTTAATTACGAAATACTATCCCCGATCTTAATTATAAGACATAGTTGACTTTGTTTGGAGAGATTAAAGAAGTTAAATAAGTTACTCGATGATTTTATATGTTGTGTATTTTTAGATTATATATTAGTTTATTAGTTAAACTAATTACTTTGAAGAAAAAATAAAAATAAAGATACTCTAAAGTAATTTAATTAGCTTCCTTAATTTCTCTAAAAAAGTCAACCACGTCTTATAATTAGGACCGGATGGAGTATAATTTTATCATTAATTAATTTCTTTTGCTACTCCCTCCGTTCAAATTCTCAAGCTCAGAAAAATTATTTGAAAGGATTAATCTTTATAACAGCTCACTCAAAAATCAATACTACCTCCGGTCCTAATTATAAGAATACTTTTGTAGTGTCAATTGTACTATATAAGTGTTCCTATAATTAGGATTGAAGGGAGTAATTAAGATGGTGATCATGGACAGGTGCCTAGAAAGTGTTGCGTGGTTAATTAGTTAGGTAGTTAGTATTAATATAAAACTTGTGTTCTATACATAGGGTGCTGATTTCTTAGTAGTAGTTGTGACCTCGACGGCCACACAAGCAAAAACGTACGTACTCTAGTCATGCTACGTGAAGCAGCAGTGATTTGATATGGAAAGTAAGGTCACAAGGGAGCAGTTTGCTTGAGAGAATAGAATGGTAGACATTAACCAAAAGGGGTTAGGTTAACTTCAGGCATTAATTATCAAACAAGATTGTTTTTCAATAAAATGGTAAAAAAAGAATGGTAGGTATGACTTCCCTAACTCCCATGACCAAAATGGTATAGAACGATTGATTTTGGATTCTCCTAAATTAAATCATTTATAATTATAAGATCTGGAAAGCATGCATCTTAGCAGGAAATAAGATAGTTTTTTTTTTATACAAATAATTAAAGAATGTAATTTAATCAATAAGCTAGTGGTTGAAGTGATAAAGGGCCTCACTCTATAAGGAGAAAAATACAAGTTTGAATCTCGAGAAGCGTACTTATTGAGAGAGGTAAGAACGTTTTTGCTTTCTAAACTTCAAAAGGGGAAACCCTTGATCTAATAAAGAAGAGGGAAATGTATTTTAGGGAAACTAACATCTATTTCCTTCAAGTAACTAATTTTCTTACTTTTTTAAAATTAGTTATTTTAGCTTCTATGTTTAATTTTTGAGGGAGAAATTTTTGTTTTGCCCGTAGGGAGTAATATTTTAACCCAAACATAAGAAAAAAGAATATTAACAAGCACACACACCTAGCTAGTAGGGAGCTGTAGTGGCCATTGGTTACCAATTTTAAATATGCACTTGTGTTGAGAAAACTTTATATGATCCTTCTTAACAACAATTAGGGCCTGTTTGGTTTGATGGAAGGGGAGGGGAGAAAATTTTCTCTCATCTTTACTAAATAGCTCATGAAAAATTTTCAGTATTCCAAAAATACACTCTTAATAAAAAGAAATATTTGTCTCATTGATAACAATTTGGTCAATATTCTCAAACCCGTCCCCTTGATCGAAAGAAAGAGAATGCAAAGAAAGAAACAATATTGCTTTATGCGCTATGGGACCAGTTTCTTTTGATGGGAATTCAACCACAATGATGAAAGAGATATCCAGAAACTAAAGAGATAGTGACAATAGCCACTATATTATATGTCCAAAGGGGTGTGTTGTAGCTTGTAAGTTTTAACAACTTGCAATCACCTTTTACCTTAAAAGCTTGGCCCTCATTATTTTATATCATTATTATGCCACTCACTCTCTCCCTTATGCGAATTCCATCAACTTGCTCTCACTTTCTCCTAGTCTTTACCATCCGGGATTTTCATCTCATTTTAATTTACCAATATAATGTTAATTAATTCACGCACATTTTTTTTTCTATAAATTTAAGGCATAAAAATACTCACAAACTTTTACTTAAAGTGTGTCAAGTACTATTTGCTTTTTTATTGTGTAAAAATACCTACAAATATTTCAAATAGGAGCATAAATGTGAGAACCGATAATATAACCTAATAACTTACCTTTTGTACTGGGGCATACACCATTTTCGTGTATGCATCGATGCATATGTAAAAATGGCATAGGCCTTACGACAAAAAGTAAGGGCGTTAGATTATATTTAATGATCTCGACATTTTAATACTTATTTTAAAGGGTTAAGTAGTAAATCTGCCCTGGAAGTATAAACTTAGGAGTAATGTTGTTTTGAAAGTTTTTCTTGTCTCAATGTTACTCTAAAACTTTCGAAATGTAGCAATGTTGTCTTTTTAACAGAAATGGTTAACATTGTGACATTTAGAAACTTCTAAAGTAATATTGTTTCTCAGCGAAAGCTTCTGGGGTAAATTTATTACTTAACCATGTTTTAAATACTTATAGTTATTTTTACATCTTTAAAAACCATATTGTGCTTGAGGTAATTTTTTTAATAAAAAGATCATGGTTTTTGCATTTTAACCCTTATGTATATTTGTATTGTTTTTTTGTTTTTACCGAGCTGCACTCTGAAACATGAGAACTGAGATAGATAATTAAGCTATTGAAAATAGCAATAACGTACGTATGTGTGTTGAGGAAGTGAATGGAAGTGGGGGATACCAATGAATACCTTACTTGGAAAAAGGAAGGGTTCAAAAGCCAACGGCCATATAAAACCTCAACCAACACAAAAAACGGAGTACTGTGAAATTAATTAAACAAGTAAAGTGGATTGCCATGTAAAGAGTTACACTTACCAAAATTTCAATATCCATGTGCTCACATTAGAAATATCATTCACAAAAAGCAAGTTGTGAGTGAATATAATGTTCTTGGAGTGGCTGTTAAGGCGCAAAGACCCATCAACTGGATTTTACTTCTTCTTCTTCTTTTTTTTTTTTGAAAAAAAAAATTAAAATAAATAATGAATTAGACGGCAAGAAAAATCATGGATTAAAATAATAGGTATGATTTAATTTAATTAAAAAACACACTAATTTATGAGTGTAACCACCTAATATATTTTTGTTCTTCCGAGATTGTACATGGGACAAGTCAACAACCTAACGTCTCTGGATAGTGATCCATTTTTAAATGAACCGGCACCTGACCTCAATGGAGATGAACGCAGACTTGACTCATTCAGCTGGCCCTTTTGTTTACCGAAGAAGCAGAGAATTTTCATTCTTTAAAAATAATGTTTATCACGTTGTTATTATTTTAACTATATTTTTTATTGACTTTTAAAGCTATAGTGTTGCTAGGGAATTTCTTAATTCTATTTCTTTTTTCAACTTTCTTCAAGTTGGGGGATCGAAGAATTTTACTCATGTCTCGTCCATGATGAACAATGGCTCAAATAGACATTGAGCTTAACCCAAAAATCCACGGAGTGGCTCTTTTGAGGTTCAAAAATTAATAAATTATTAAACTGGTCTTTATGTGTCCTCAATCTTATCAGGAAGATAACATAAAGTTTGAATTCAAGAAAATACCCTTTGTGTTTATAAACTTTTTATTCTATATACTAAATAATAAAAAAAAAATTGGTCTCTATGCTCTACATTAATTTTTCATTTAATCTTTATAATTTTTTTTAATTTTTATAGATAGATTATTGATTCATGATTAAATCTGATTAAAGTAATAAAATTATTAATTCATGAATAAAATAACAGAGTGAGTAGAATGAGGATGGGCTAAGGCCCCGTTTTTTACCAAAAAAAAAAAAACAGAGGGAGTATGATTTTTTTTTTGAGTATGATTCTTAAAAAAACGCATAATCATAAAGTATCATTCTTAAAAAAACGCATAATCATCAGTAGGGCTGAGCATTAGAAACTGAAGGCCCGTCAATCTAGCCCAGCCCAACCTGCTCCAAAGAGGAGAACGGTCTGAGCAAGGAACCATACCAACCAGACCAGACCGTTTGGGTTGTTGGTGCCAGACCAGTTCCAAACTGAGCCGAGAGAGAGTCATGAGAACACTTATATGCCCCTTTGATCCTTAATATAAAATACGTTTATCAAATTTAATTAGATTAAAAAAATTAATTAAATTAGTTAATATAACATGTACTGGCCCCGGTCCTAATTATAAGACATAGTTAACTTTGTTTGGAGAGATTAAGAAAGCTAAATAAGTTACTTAATCATTTTATATGTTGTATATCTTTAGATTATATATTAGTATGTGAGTCAAATTAATTACTTTAAAAAAAAATAAAAAGAAAAATATTCTAAGTTAATTTAATTAGCTTTCTTAATTTCTCCAACAAAATCAACTATATTTTATAATTAGAAGCGGAGGGAGTAATTTCTAATATACCATAATCTTCTTCCACCATTTTCTTTTTCCCTTTCCTTTTTAATTATTATTGAATAAGCATCAATAAAGGTCAATTACAAAAAGATAGCTCAATTATGAAAAAATTGACAAATATAAAAATTTTGTTTTATAAATAAAAAATAGAAAATCAGTTAAAAAAAGGAGACCCATAAGTAATGAAGTTTTTCTTAAACATATTATAACTTCACCAAGCACTATAATTGTCTGTCCTCTTATTGCAAGCCACGGGGGTGAGACATACTTTCCAACGATAACCTACAACTGCGATATCAATATTCAGCACACAATACTCTCTATAACGACACAGACTCGCAGCCTGGCTGAGGGATCTACAGCTTTGAAGCTGCTTCTTTGTCTAGGAACCATTTTAACTCAACCTCAGGTGACACCAATTCAACAGGCAGCTTCTCAGAATTCTCAGAAGCTCCCAGTGCAGTATGAACTGCATGTTCCTCACCAGCACCAGTGGAAGTCACCACCATTGCAATGTAATCAGATGAATTGATAACCGGGAAGGTAAAGGTTATTCTCTCCGGTGGTGGCTTTGGAGAGTCCTTAATGAAGGTGACCCATCTTTGATTCTCTTTCACAAGAGGATGCCTTGGAAACAGAGAAGCTACATGCCCGTCAGGGCCCATGCCCAGCAGCATCAAGTCAAATTTTGGAAATCCAGTGGCTGATGATAACGGCAGCACTTTGCTCTCGACCAAGTGCTTGAGACACGCCTCGTAGTCATCAGCCGCTCCCTCCGCTGGCAAGGTGTCATTGATGGCATAAACATTGCCCGGAGGAATAGGCACCTGCCAACAGATACATTAAGAAATTACTAGCAGGTGAGGCTGATCACAGAGTATCCAGTTAAGACAGTTGGAAGATGGTGAATTTATGTATCTATCTTCTATTTATAATATGAAATTTATAGTTGGTTGAACAATTATGCAGAGTGTGTGACCCATCTAAGTTTCATATTCTAGTTCCAGTCAATTGTAGCATTCTACCAGAGAATAAACTAAATAACTTGAGAGTTTAGAGTGCCTTCAACTTGCCTGAAATCTTTAACCTCTCACATCATTTAATAAATATAAGAATTTACTCATCAAACTTGTGAACATGTTTAAGTAAATCTCCCAGATACTTGTATCCTTCCACTCACCTTCCTCCTTCTCTTTATAAATATTTCCAGGGAAACTTTAAAGAAAGCATCTTCCACCTAGATCCTTAACTGGGTTTCAAAATGCTATTTGTTTTTTAACCATGCTTTCAACTTGAAATTGGAACTTATCACTACTTACCACGATGAATGAAACAAAAATTTCTGTTACAACAGCAAAAATCCTTAAAGTCGAACAATTATGTTCTATTTTCAGAGGTTAAATATTGAAATCTCCTACGACACCTGATAACTCGTCATCAATGATTAAATAAATATACCTTGGAGAGAAATCCATCATAAGCAAGCTTGTAGTTACTATCTTCATGAGTCTTTGGCACCACCCTCTCATCCAACCAAAACACATGCCACTTAGACCAATCAACACTATTAACATGGGGAGGTTCCAGCAGTTTCCTGAAATTCCCAACATGAAACCCCAAGATTAACAAACCCTAAAAAGTAACACACTGCAGTAACTATGATGCCCCATTGAAGGGAAACAATCGGCGCATTTTAACATGATATGAAAAGGCCAAAATTTTCTATAGAGAATAGAAAAGTCACCTGATATTATCTATCAATGTGCCACCAGACAGAACGACGGTGAAGGACCCTTTCTCCTTGGTGAACTTATCAGACAGATCGGCGATGTAACTGGCCAAAGACACGGCCAGATCATCATTTTCGAAGACTTCCACCTTCTTGTTGTCGGACTTTGCAGTCTCTGCCATCGAAGCTTTCACTTGAGCGAAAACCTATTACGATTCATGCCAAACAGAGAAGAAACCCCTATATGGGGAAAAAGCGCGAAAGAGGAATTACTATGGAAAGTGGAGCGAGAAGAAGACGGAATTGAGCTATCAATGTGGAGGAATTAGGATTCGCTAAGATTTGGAACAGGAAGTGGATGGGACTAGAGGCCGTTCAAAGAGCCACACAGCCCACTGCACTTGTGGGTCCTAGGGAACAACCATCATTAGGCACTGGACTCGGAAAAGCAACAGCATGTTAAAGAAACCGCACAAATAAAACCATTCTGCTCCAAATTCATAGTCCTTCCTATTTTCTCTTTTCTTTTTCCACACCCTCATCATCTCCTAACAGCAAAATTCCAAGCCCCTTTCAGGCTGCGATCCTATTTATAATTTTATTATCATGTGAGTTCAACTCAACTAAAGTTTATTATTCATTATTCATATTGTTTACTTCACACCAACTTGCTTAACTCAATAATAGATCCAAAAATTATCAGAGTTTGTCGCCCTTGTCGTCAAACTAAATCTGTGAAGCAAAATTTGGATACATTTCCTAGTAACCCATTGTGAATTACCGTTGATGCACTGAAGAAACATTAGATGATCATTAGAGTGGGAGTGAATAATAAAAACAGCAAGGTTTCTCCCGATAACATGTTTGGACTTTGAAGTGATACCCTCAGTTCTCATGTTCTTTTATTGCCACAAGGATCAATCCTTTCCACCGGTTATCTGCCATTGAGACATCAAAATTCAGCAGTACCTCCATTTTCATATCAGGATTAACATTACAAACACAAATACATAAGCAAACAACATAGATCCATTGCTTAGTTGAGGTATCTACATCTTTGAAGCAGCTCCTTTGTCTAAGAACCATTTTAACTCCACCTCAGGTGATACCAATGCAACAGGCAGCTTATCAGGATTGTCAGAGTCTATGAGTGCAGAGTGAACTGCATCTGCTTTACCAGCACCAGTCGACACAATGGCAGTGTAAGCTGAAGAATTAATGACTGGAAAGGTAAAAGTTATTCTCTCTGGTGGTGGTTTTGGCGAGTCCTTGATGAAGGCGACCCATTTGTTCCTCTCATGAATGAGAGGATGCCCAGGGAATAGAGAAGCCACATGCCCATCAGGGCCCATACCAAGCAAGATCAGATCAAATTTGGGAAATCCGCTTGCTGATGATACTGCTATCACATTGTTCTTGACCAAGTGCCTAACACATGTTTCATAATCATCAGCTGCTCCCTCAGCTGACAAGGCATCATTGATGGCATATACATTGCCAGGAGGAATTGGAACCTGCCAAGATAAACATGCAGAAAGCATTAACTGGTAAGTTTGGTCATAGCAAATCGGGTGAGAAATGTAGAAAGATTCTATGTCACAGCCAATTGTAGTGTTTTAAACAAGCATGAATAAACTGAATAACACGAGACTGCCTCTGAATGCCATTCAATCCAAAAATGGAGACTTCTGAACCAATGAGAATTTACACATCAAACTTGTGAGCATAGATAACAATATTCAATCAAACATGGGAGGCTTCTGAAATTCTAAACAGAATTTAGTAAGATTATGATGTCATCTTATCATGTTTTAACCCCATTGTTTAATTGTTGGCAGGGGGGGGGGGGGGGGGAACCATTGTTTAGTAACATTTTCGTGATACCTTTATTCTTGGGCTCGCCTCTTCAGTTGATAATTAATAAATATTTTCAAGAAATGTTTTCGAGGAAAATATATTCCATACAATTCCTCAAAGGCGTTACTCACATGCTATCTTTTTTAACAAGGCCTTCAACTCGAACAGATAAGCATTTCGACGGCAGAAGCAGGGCCAGTTAACAGTCCCACATTTTAAACTTGAAACCAACCCTCTTTTGTTACCACAGTGGAATGGAACAAAAATACTGTCTTATTGCAAACCATTTTAAAGATGAATAACACTTGTAAATTCCATAGCACTAACAAACTTAAATCCGACACTCGATAATTCGTGATCAATATACCTTGGAAAGAAATCCATCATAAGCAAGCTTGTAGTTACTATCTTCGTGAGTCTTAGGCACTACCCTCTCATCCACCCAAAGCACATGCCACCTAGACCATTCAATAGTATCAACATGCGGCGGTTCCACCAGTTTCCTGACATAAAAAGTCACCAATTTCCCCGCATGAGAAACTACTATTTATGTTCTAAGAACAACAAGCCCCCCAAGCTAATCCACAACAACTGATACAAAATCCCATCGGAAAAGAAAATGGAGTATCGGAATACGGAAAAATCAAATTAGTAAACTGACCTGAGATGATGAATCAAAGATCCACCAGACAAAGCGACAGTAAAATTTCCTCGCTCTTTAATGAACTTAGCAGACAGATCGGCGACGTAATCGGCCAAAGGCACGGCCAGCTCGTCCGTTTCGAAGACTTCCACCTTCTTGTTCACCGACTTAGCAGTCTCCGCCATCGACATCTTCACTTTGGGGGAAAATCTCTTGGGATTCACGCCAATCAGAGAAACCCCTTTTGATGAAAGAGCGCGGCTTAGGAATTTCTGCGAAAACTGGGGCGAGAAGAATGAAGGAGTTGAGGATGATGGTGGTTTTAGGATTCGCGTACAAGGGGAGAATGAAGCGACGGAGCGAGTAGAGGCCATTCACAAAGCGCTCACTCTCTTTATAGTAGAGCGTAGTGGCGACACTTTTATCACGAGTCAAAGGAATTGGGAGCAAAATCGCGCATGAATCAATGAAACCTATAAATATACAAGTAAACCATTCTAATTGTGACGCTTCGCTTGAGAAAAGCGCGCTTTGACACTCGTGAATGAGAGATACACTTGGCTTCCTTACGCGTTCAAGTTAACTTGCAATCCAGTCATTAATGTATGATTTAATTTGGTGTTGATATTAATTCTAAATATAAGATATTTTATGTATTTGTAAGCTTTTTTTTCAAATTAGCTGTACTAACACTTCCTCAATAATAATTAGATAGGAAAGGGAGGAAGCGAGTTAAGAAAGATAATTAAGGGCCCATTTGGATGGACTTTTTTAAGAAGAAAAACACTTTTTTAATATAAAAAAATGTTTTTTAATTAATTTATGTATTTAGATAATATTTTTTTTAAAGTAAAAGTCACAAAAAAAAGCTAAAGTGCTCATTTTTTTAAAAACTCCAATTTAGAGCTTAAAAAATAAGCATTTAAAAAAGCACTTTTTTAAAAAGCCCATCCAAATGGGTCCTAAGTCGTTTTTCAGAAAAGATGTCATATTAACTAACTTACTTAATCTAATTAAATTTTAGTTGATTAGGTTTTACATTAACCACATAAGTATATTTGATGGTGCTAAGCTAAAATATGAGAACAAACTAACTTGATTTACAACCCGTTTAGATGTAACTTTTGGAGAATAACTTTTGAGATTTACGAGGTAAAAATGATTTTTGGATAAAAGTAATAGTGTTTGAATATTGTTATCATGATAGTTTTTCAGAGTCAAATTCATCAAAATAGACATTAGCTTTTGGTATAATTACATACAAAAGAATAAAGTTGTATTTTAAATATTATAAACATTATATTTCATAACAAATACACAAAATTACATAAATTTGTGTATACAATTAAAATACTTAAGGATACTGACTGATACTGGGAAAAAACTTCATGATCTTAAAAATTTATTTTAAAATATTAAAAAAATATTTCAAGGTAATAAATAATTTTGAAAAAAATATTCTAGGTATTGACGGATAGTAAAAAGATATTTAAGAATACTGAAAAAAATACTTTATGATCTTGAAAATTTATTTCAAGATATTGCAAAAATATTTTAAGGTAATGACTGATCTTAAAAAAATATTTTAAAATACTGACAGGTACTAAAAATATATTTAAAGATGCTAAAAAAATATTTTATGATCTTGAAAATTTATTTTAGGATATTAAAAAAATATTTAGTGTAATGAGTAATCATAAAAAAATATTTTAGGGTATTGAAGGGTACTAAAAAAATGCTTAAGGATACAGATGGGTACTGGAAAAATACTGATGATGGCAGAAAAGTGAGAAAAATATGAAAAAAATAGTTTTTTTTTTTTCAAAACTAAGGTTTTGATGCAGAATAGCTTCTAAATAAAAATGAGGGTTTTTGGCATACCTATGGTAAAACCTAAGTTTTGATGCAAAATCGTTTCTGAAAAAGATGGGGGTGTTTGGCAAAATTATAGCTCCAAACCTAGGCTTTGATTCCCTCCAAACAGGCCCTTAGTGAGATAGTTCGTACAAGGCACCAACTGGTAAGTGTATTTGATTTTTTTTTTGCTAAAGTATATTTTTAGTCCTTTAAATTTTACATAAGGTGTACTTTTAGTCCCTTAATTTTATAAAGTATACTTTTAGTCCTAAAATTTTAACACCGTTAATGTTGCTAACGAAAAAGGCTGATGCAGCGAACTTAAATGATGACTAATAGAACTTAATTACACAAATTTTACATATTCTTCGATTTACCCATATTTTAAATTTAAGTCTAATAGTATTTAATTACAAAATCATCACCTAAATTTATACCGTTATCACTTAAGTTTGCATTTTCCGTTAGCAAAACTAACGGTGTTAAAATATTAGGACCAAAAGTATACTTTATGAAGTTAAGTGACTAAAAGTATATTTTATGTAAACTTAAAGGACTAAAAGTATACTTTAAAAAGATACTTACTTGTTCCTTAGGAGTACTATTTTTTTTCCCATATACGCCCCTAATTAATAAGGGTAATATGTGAGAGTAATAATTAATATGATATTAGAGTTTAGTGCAATTAATAGAAGTAATATTGGAAATCACTTAAATTTTAGCATAACTTTATTGATTTAACTGTTTTTACTGGTTTATATGAATTGTTAGTTAATGTCTTATAATAAGGACAAGAATATCACCCTTAAAATTTCATTTATAGAAAGTTTTATTTGTTTGTTTTTGTTTTTTGTTTTTTTTATGTAACGCCCGCACCTGTGAGTATTTAGACCTAATTCATCTAAACTCTTACCCATAAAAAAATTATTCTAGTTCAAAAAATACGAAGATTTATTCGAGAGTTTATTACAAGACTTGCTGTAAGTTCATAAGTCTAGCTAAGACTTGTTCTACCTCAAACCTCAAAGAACCAGGCTTTTACATTGCATCTTTCCCTTGTATACATACAACTGAGAGGTCCCAAACATAAGGAACTAATATGGTTGAAACAGAGCTTCATATGAAAACCAGAGAGAATGATATCATTTCTCTACAGACGAAGGTTAAAGAGCTTAGAAGCAGCACCTTTGTCCAAGTACCATTTCACTTCCCCATCAACAGGAGAAACCAATTCCACAGGAAGCTTGTAACTCTTCTCATGATCTTCCAAAACAGAGTCAACCGTATCTGCTTTACCAGCCCCTGAGACCACAATCGCTATACGGGAAGAAGAATTAATCACAGGCAACGTAAAAGTGATTCTCTCCGGCGGTGGAATTGGTGAGTCCCTTAAAAAGGAAACCCATTTCTGATTCTCCTGCACACTGGTGGGTGATGAAGCTATCACTTTGCTCTCAATCAAGCTTCTCACTGTTTCCCCGTAAGCTTCTGCTGTTTTATCTGCTGGTTGGGTATCATCAATGGTGTGTATATTGGAATCAGGAATTTGCACCTCCCCAACAAAGTAATATCAAAAAGACCAAATTAGACTTTAAATGAACCAAATCAGTAATTTTATGTCAGTAGTAATATATATACCCTTCTAAAGCATTTCCTGCCTATTTCTCACGTACCATTCATTTTAGTATTTTACTATAAAATTAACAACTTTCTAACTGTACTCATATTTAATATACATACTTCCCATGAAAACAAAATCAACACCACACCAAATAAAGGGAAAAATTATACTTATTTATATGAAAAATTATACCTATAAATAGAAATAGGATAAAAAAGATTCTTCTCTTAGCCTTATATAGAGGACCAGGGGAGTACCTTGTGAGAAATCTATGAATGGGATTTATAAGCCTAAAGCTTTGACAATTGATACTTTTGATGCTGAACCTCAGTCTCTATCAGCTATTTTGAGTTCACAACATTGGAAGAAGGCCATAAAAGAAGGTTATGGAAGTCTATTACATTAGTAGGCCACGTGTATAGGCAGTATAGCTGAGGTGTCTATATAAACATTGTACTTATCTCTCTATGATGCTAATCAAGTATCACAATCCTTTCACTATGAGTATTCTCATTTTCTCTCACACTGTGCGTTACTCTAGTTCTTTTTAGTCTTTTCTCAGAGAGTGTAATCTATACTTAAAGGTCTGGTAGAAAATTCGCCCATTAATTTAACTCACACCTTATTTGATAGGAATAGATGGAGACGGATGAAACCTAAAGGAATGTGTTACTTACTTAATAGTGGTGCACTCTTAAATCTTAATAAGTGTACTCAATAGGGGTAGTTTAAGAAAATACTTATAAATTTAAAAGATCAAATGGATTGAAGTGTTCAGCCCCACAACAAGCTATTGTATATTAATTATTAGAGATGTTAGGTATTCTATCAATCATTCTGTTGAAGTACGTACTTAATACAGTAATGATGTTTTATTGATGAGAAGGCAGTACATGCATGTATGGCAACTGCCAAGAAGTCACAAAGCAAACAACATATTCATAATAAGGGGAAAAAGCAAACAAAAATGGAACATTCGATGGATTTGCTAGAGGACAGACGACAGCGTCGACGTACCAATATTTATTTGTGAAAAATCTTCAAGGATGATCCAACGACAATTAACGAAGAAAGTATACAAATTAATAAGAACGGCGTTGGTCGATATAGAGTTCTTGCTTGAAGATCCTGGAAGCAGCATCCTGATCCAGGTACCAAAACACATTTCCTTTTTCAGGCGAGATGATTTTCGCCGGCAATAGGCGATTATCAGCTCCGTCCATGAGAGAATTATAAACTGCATTTGCACATTCTAAACCAGACACCACCATTGCGATGTTTGAACTGGAATTTATCACAGGTGGTGTCAGAGTCAGGTGCGGCTTCTCGTCCCTATGATGGACGTGAGTGGCCCATCTCTCTTGCTCATTAAGAACTGGATGATCAGGTATAAGCGAACCCACCCTTGCGTCTTCCTCCATGCCCAGCAACATGAGGTCAAATTTCGGAAGCCCTATACTGGAACTTGCTAGCTTGCCCTCGACCACCATGTTTCGGAGGATCGCCTCGTAACGATCTGCTGCGTCTTGCTTGGCTATTAGTTCGTAGTCTATGGAAACCACATAAGGCCCGGCTTTTTTCACCTGAACAATAATTATAATAACAATAAGAGTACGCTAACGTTAGTTTAATTTACACGTTCATGGAATAATAACGAGTCATCATATCAAAGTTTATACACCCTCAGCCAGTGGATTTTTTCTTATAATAGAATAGAGAAGTTAAATAAGTTACTTATATTATTTATTTTGTATCATTAGGTTATATATTACTTTATAAGACAGGCAGATTAGTTTGGAGGAAAAAGTTAAAAAATATAAATACTTCCAAAAAAATTTAATTAACTTTTTTGATACGGACCATAATAGTAAAATAATACGTACCTTGTTGAGAAATTCTTCATAAACGAATGGGTGGAGGAGCTCGTTCGGCAGAAATCGCCTTTTCAAGTCATAGCCCCCCACGACTACTTCCTCTTCCACCCAAAAAACCTGCCACTTTGCCCAATCTATTGATGTGGTCATTTCAGGGCTCACCAACTTACTGAAAATCCAAAAGAACCATGTGTACGTCAAAACTATATATATATATATATATATATATATATATATATATATATATATAGGGGATATGATCTATACTGTCACTGCATATAACATTAGGTACAGTGAGACATTTACTGCGTTGTTTTAATTGGAAAATGCGCATGAGTTATACTTGGTCAAAGATTGAATTATTTAATGCTTCAATTGAATTATTTAATGAGGATCTGATTCTGTAGCAATCACGATTCACGCCCAAATAGAAAGGTTTGAAGTTAGTCAAATTCACTGTTCTCCTTGTAATCTATAAATTTCTTTTTTACTGTGCATAAAAAAAAAAATCTTGTTTCCAACATTTATTTTATTTTTCTCTTCTTGTTTCCCGTACATCCAATATTTTGAAATAAATGGGAATACGGGAAATAGTTTTTTTAAAAAAACAAATTTGGTCAAAATATTGGACGCACGGGGAAAACAAGAAGAGAAAGATAAAATAAATATTGGAAACAAGAATTTTTTTTAATGCACCGTAAAAAAAAAAAAAAAAGATCACAAGGAAAACAGTTAATTTGACTAACCTCAAATCCTTCTATTTGGGCGTGAATCGTGATTGCTACAGAATCAGATCCTCATTAAATAATTCAATTAAAGCATTAAATAATTCAATCTTTGACCAAGTATACAAAAATAATTCAGTCGGCCGTGATTGTCGCTAATACAAACTCATGTGCATTTTTAAATTGAAACGACGCAGTAAAGGCCTCACTGCACCTAATGTTATATGCAGTGACAGTATAGATCATATTCCCATATATATATGTGTGTGCGTGTGTGTTCATTAATGGAGGTCATTGTTTTATGAATTGCAATTTAGAGAGATTGACTAATTAGATACATGATTAACAAAGGTATATAATGTGGAGGGAAGTCCTATCAAATTTGTTTAAATCATACCCCTCTGGTCCTTTTAATATAAGACACATTTGGAAGTTGATCTTGGTCCTAAATATATGACATAGTTTTATATTTATCATTTTTTTTATAATCTACCATTATTGATGCTCTATCAACAATAATAAAGGAGGATAGAAAATAGGAGAATTAAAGAAGATGATTAGTGTATTTTAAAAAATACATGTTATAACAATTAACTTAATTAACTTTCTTAATTTAATCAAATTAGGTAAATATGTTTTTATATTAAGGATTATAGGAGTATTTGATAAAGACAAGACAACCCTAACATATAGTCCCTCTAGTATGATATATGTAGTAAATAAATTGATTTTTTTTTTTTTTGATACAGTCAATGGGGGAGGGGGAGGCATGGCTCGAACCCTGGACAAAGGAGAAGGCCAGCTCCTAAGGCTGGCTCTAGTGCCATCGCGCTACGAGGCGCTTGGCGTAAATGAATTGATTTTGGCTCTAAATATAAGACATATTTTTTTATATTTGTTAATCTCTTTTCCTAATTTACCTTTATTAATGCTCTCTCAACAATAATCAAGGATAAGAAGGAATGATCAAACAAGGAAGATGACTAGGGTATTTTAAAAAATACATATAAATATTAATTAACTTAAACTAGCTTCTTTAATTTAATTAAATTAGGTAAATATGTGTTATATTAAAAATAGGTAAGTATCATGTACCGACCTTAGGAATTGGACGGAAGTGGTATCGGCGATAGCAAAGGAGAAGGATCCTCTCTCATCGATACATTTTTGGGAGAGTCGGATAATATCATGAGCCAGAGAGTCAACAAGATGCTCTCGAGAGAGCACTTCCACGTTCTTTCTATAGCGCTGTGCCCCAGTCTCGGGTGTTGCTATTGCCCTCACCGTCCCAAACGACGATCTCCTATAGGTGGATTTCAGGGGTTGGTTTTGGGATTTCCCTCTTGCTTGGCCATGTGGCAGTATCATCATGGACGACGACATCGTTTGGGACAGTGCTGAGTGGGGCCTTTGGACACCCAATAAGGGCCTGCTTGAGGTTTGTGGGACGCATAAAGAAGAAGAAGCCAGGAAAGCAGAGGACAAGGCCATTTTTTCCCCCCTCTCTCAGAGAGTGTTGAATGAGATTAACTAGTATATAACACTTGTGTTTTAGCTCTCAAGTGTTGTGGTTTCTCATCACAATGTGATCCCCCCTATTTATACTTCAATATTTATATTCTTTTCTCGTTCTAAGAAAGCAAAGCCCGTCAAGCAAAGCACACATTCGAATCTTGGGATTCTTTTGCCACTATCACAAGCAACCTGATTTGTTTTTAAAGTTGGATGCATAATGCTTTTGTTCAGTCTTAAGGCACAGACTAGGAGAAGCAAATTAAAGGCCTGAGATCAGCATTCAGCTTATAGCTTTTTTCAAGTAGAAGCTATATATATACGTTTAGCCTCCTTGAATTTTGAAGAACTCTCTCACTAATGAATTTTATTCATCATATATAGTCTCTATGAATCTTTCCGAAATATAAGTTATGCATGCTTATATTTAATATGTGAGATACTATGCCGAGGCCAGTTCCTTCTAATCAAATTAAATCACACAAGGTAAAACAATAATCCAGTCCTTTTTAATTGACTCTAATTTAGTATTGTGAATATTTCACTGAGATTTGATACTGCACTATAGTATGGGGCTCCTGTTTAAAACAAATTAAAGCCTGAGACAAATTATTCCATACTTTTGTACAGTGAGACAAACAATTTGCTTCATATATATATATATATATATATATATATATATATATATATATATATATATATATATAACTTATAAATGATGGGATTGTTTGATAATGATAAGACCAGGTTTTATAGATTTACATATGATACATTTACTTTGATTTTACTAAGCATAAACACACAGTCGCACAAAAGTAAACCGAATTGAAGGTGCTGTACGCTATTAATGAACAACTCTTTTTGATGGTAAAGTCCCCTCCCTGTTTATAAAACATTTGCATGTTGAAACACGTTGGAACGGGGGAAATTTATTATCAAACAATAAAATATAAAAAGTAAAGTGAATCATTTTAAGTTTGCCCGAGCTTTATCCATATTAAACAAGCAGAAAATCCAATTCACATGGCATAATAGTATAGTTGTCATGATTGCTAGATTGGATTTGGACTGATTGTCATGTATTTGTGAGATTGAAGCTAGCATCAATATTAATATATAAATTTAAAACAAAAAATCAAAGTAGTGCAGTGAAAGGCTTATTTTGGATCTTGAAGTCGGCTAGAAGACATTATACGTGGGGTTGGAGAGAATAGGTTTTTGAGCAATGACGTGCACATACTTAGCGATGCTGCAGATAATATAATCCTTCACACTCATGATGGTGCGAAAAATGCAAACTCTTGTTTTGTTAGAACTCTATGGGCCAAAATCCTATTAATTATCTGGTATTTGAGTAACTGACCTGGTCAATATATTTTGTGACTAATATGCCTCTCCCCAAAAGTTTTTTATTTTATAATAAGATGGAGATTTAACCTCAATGTTTGTTCACTTTGTGATCTAGTTGATCTACCGCAAGATCAAGTATCTTGGGGTGACAATTGTTAGTGATGTTGATTGTATTTGTTATAACTTATAAGTGTAAACAATGGGTTTTGACGATAAAAGAATGAAATATTAGGGGGGGAAAAAACAAAAACTTTCTACACTTATTATGCATTAATCGGTGTAAAAAGCTTAATTTTCATTATTCTCAAATTGATGAGTTGACTCATAGAGTTCACTGTTTTTATGTTTCCACTTACACAATTGTATTAACTCGCTCTAAAGTTATGTTAATTATAAACTCAGTTAAATTTGTGAGTTTGTTGGTTGGGTTTACAATTTATTCATTTCTAGCTTATAAAATCATATCATTGTTCTTAAACTTCACTACAATAAAACTTCATATTAGCCACGGAAATTATTCACGGAATTTTTCCGTGAGTAAATTCTCACGGAATTCCGTGGGAAATTTTCGTGGGTAATTAAATTATCCACGAAAAATTTCCATCCAAAAAACAAATTGTGAAAAAAATAAATCACGTCTTTTTTTGGGATGGAAATTTTACGTGGGTAATTAAATTACCCACGGAATTCCGTGGGAAATTACCCACGGAAAAATTCCGTGGGTAATTTCCGTGACTAATACGAAGTTTTTTTTGTAGTTTGCAAGTTTTTTTTTAAAAAAAAAAAATCTAATTGCATGTTTATTTACTTTATACATAAACTTTCTAAAAGTTTCTTTGCTGAGTGTGACAAACTATAGGTTTTGATTATTTTAATTTCAATTATTTAGATTAGAAATATACTTAAATCAAGTTGTGGCCATTTTTATATTTTATCACTCACTAGTCCTTTTCATAAATTTAGTTTAGGAAAAAAAATTGGTCCTTATTATAAGTCCAGCTACAGAATAATTAATCATAGTACTACAATTTTATCCCTATTAAAAGTAGTGAAAAATTAATTAATTAATATTGGAAAAGATAGAAATATAAAAAAGATTGGGTTGATCGAGAATATCATATACATAGATGAGGGTAAAAGTGGGAAAATGCATCAATTTATGACATACTTAATAAGTTAACAAACTTTTCTTGATATATGAAAATTAAGTAAATTAGACTTATAAAAAAAGCTAAAGTGGTAATTATTCAATCATATATTTTTAATACTCATATTTATTGATAAGGATAAACTTAAGGAGTTTACTATCCTACCATGAGTTTGCCTAAACTCATAACCTTGATAGATTACTATTTTCCACACCCATGTGATGACTTCAACCAATATGTGACTTTAACCAATATATACAAGCTTGTTAGAGCTGCACTTATTGATATTGTTTGTGGCCAAACCTATATAGAAAATCAACTTTCTGAATCCATTGATGATATATAATCAACTATAAAAAAAATGATTTTTATACTGGTTAAACACAACAACGTAGAAAGTAAATAAATATTTTTTTCTTAACCCTATAATGTTTACAACATTAATGTGACGTGCAGCTCTCTACTATGTGAAGTTTAGGTTCTTCTCTCTCAGCCTCTCACGAGTAATTAAGAACCGGATCCCTGCTAAAAACTTTACTTAGAGGTGAGAGAAATTTAGATCAGAATCGTGCAGATCTGATATTGTTTGGTTCAAATCTAAACTTTTTTTTTTAAAATGATGATTTTTTAAATAAAAAATATTTTTAAAAAATAATAGCAAAGTGATTATCTTTATTCTAAATTCTCTATACATTAAAATATTTTTTTTTAAATAACATAAACTTTTAATAAATAAATCTGGATTGCCATATCAGATCTAGAATGTTTAGAGCTGATTGGCTCTCCGTGCAAAGCAAATAAAGGGTAAGTGCTTAGCTTATGCGTCACAACCTTGCCAAACAATATTATAACCTATTCATAGTTGTCGGAAGCAGTTTCAGTGCTAGCACTAAGAACTAATCATCAATAAAGACTGTTCAGATCTGATTTAATTTGGATGGATCATATTGAATTTTTCTACTTTTGCTTTTTTTTTTTCCCTGAAAAACATTATCTTAATGTGTTCAAAATATAATATAAAGATAATCTCTTATTAACTATCAGTTTTTTTAATAAATATTGTTTATTTAAAAATCATCATTCGAAAATATTAAATATAAATCATTTAAATCCTATTCAAATGGTGTAGATCTCACATTCTCTTGATTAGTTTTTAGTGCTCATCATTGCAATAAGCACTGAAATTGGTTCTTCTTCTTAGTCATCTCGGTAGCTCCATTCCATTTTTGGAAATCTACAATAATCTCATACTCCTGAGCTCGTACTTTATGAGGAGTTTTCATGTCACTTACCGTGTTCATGACTTTGTGGGCACTTGTATTTCGCTGCTTTTACTGTTCTCTACAACCATTTATATAGCTGAGATATATTCTAGTTGATTTTTGTTTAGTAACTAGCTGGTAAGTACTCTAAGTTTGCTGGTAAAAAAAAGGTACTCCAACAGTTTGATTGACATGAGGTAGTAATAAGTTATGGACTGCTTATATATATATATATATATATGGAGGAGGATTTCCTCATTATCATCTCTCTCATTATCTCTCACAGTCTAATCGTGGCCGTTGAAATTTTGATCCAAGGGTCCAGAATGATTTTTAGAAAAACCGCGCGCGCGGTTTTTCTAAAAATCATTCTGGCGGTTTTTCTAAAAATCATTTTGGACCCTTGGATCAAGAATTCAACGATCATGATTTACTGCTGATGAGAGATGGGTAGAGAATTGATTATGAGAGCATCCGGACTCATATATATATATATATGGACTTGGCTTGGTCCGATTCTTCTTCCCGTTCGTTGTTGTTTTGGTGTAAAGGAAGGCAGTTGTACCTTTTCTTTAAAAAAATATTTTAAGATATTGACTATACTAAAAAAAAATACTTCAACTTACTGAACGTGCTAAAAAAATACCTTATAATCTTGAAAAATTATTATAGGATCCGAAAAAATATCCTGAAGTAAATTTTTAGTATCAGTCAGCACCCTAAAATATTTTTTCAAGATCATGAAGTATTTTTACCAGGTAATATCCTGAAGTATCATTTTAGTATCAGCCAGTACCTTAAAATATTTTTTTAAGATCCTAAAATATTTTTTTTAGATGATGAAATATCCTGAAATATTTTTTCAAGATTATAAAATATTTTAATATCATGAAGTTTTTTTTCAGTACTAGTTAGTATATTCAAATATCTTCTTAATTAGTATGAATCAATATCTTGAAATATTTTTTAGTATCCTAAAATAATTTTTTAAGATTATTAAGTAGTTTTTCAATATTCTACAATATCTTTTTAGTACTAATAAGTACCTTAAAATATTAAAAAGGCACAACTGTCATTCTTTGCTCCAAGACGGCACCCTTTTGACGCAAAGGAGGGCAGCAGACGGAAGGAAGTATCGGACCAGAGTCGGGTCCTATATGTATACTCGAGAAATCATCGAAAAATATTCCAAGGAAAATGTGAAACAAAATCATTTCGAAACGTGCAAAATACAGATTACATCCAACTAACTCTCCTTGTTAAGCAAAGCACTTAACTAGCAAGAAAACTGGTTCCAACAGTAATGAGACATCAAAATAACAAGTTCTTATTGAGATGCTATAGTGTGTGACGCTGCCAAGTGACATGACAGAGGCCAAACACCATGCATGCTCATTCATTCACACCGAATGCAAAACGCAGAGGCGACAACCATCGTATATCCACCTACGACCACGACACAGACAACGATTCAATCTTCAGCTTCTCAAAATTAAAGCAGATATTAATATTTAATTAATTTTTAACCGATGGAGATCTTTTGTCGATAAGGATTTCTTCCTTGAAAAGCTTAGAAGCAGCAGCTTTATCCAGGTACCACACCAGTTCACCTTCTTCCGGCGAAATGAGTTTCGCCGGAAGCTTCCGAACCGGATCAGCTTGTGGATAATCGTCCTTAAAAGCCGAATAAACTGCATCGGCATTTGCAGAACCAGCCACCACCAGTGCGATGTTTGAACTTGAATTGATAACCGGAAGAGTCAAAGTCACTCTCGTCACATCCTTGCCCTCAACAGAAGCCACCCATTTCTCTTTCTCATCAAGAACGGCATGATCCGGCATTAGAGAAGCCACACGCCCATTTGGTTCCATACCCAGCAACATCAGGTCGAATTTTGGAAGCTGGTTCTTGTTTGATTTAGCTATCTCGTTCTTCGAAACCCAGATTTCGAGCTTCTTCTGGTAACGTTCCGCTGCTTCTTCCTTATCTGATAGGTCGTAGTCAATGGTGTAAACATTTAAATTCCCACTTATTCTTGATACCTGAACAATAATTACCAGTACGTTAGGTATATATGGGTTGTATAAGTTAAAGAAAGTTAATACTACCAATCCAAATTAGACTACAAACCAACTAGATCTTATTCTACGCTTAATTGAAGATCCAGTTGACTCTTTTTTTTAAGAGAAGTTAAAGATCCTGAATAAATTGCTTTAAAAATATTTATATTTGTTATTTTTATATCAAACTAAGTTGTAAGACTTATAAACTAGTATATAATCTAATAATATGCAACATATGCCATAATTAAAAAGAATCTATTAGGTCTTGTATTAAAGACAAGATGGAGTTTCGAGGACATATGAGGTAGTGCATACCATGGTGAGAAATTCATCGTAAACGAACTTGTGGTTAATCTTTGCGACGAGTGGATCGTTGGGCTCAAGTCGCTTTTTTAATTGATCTCCTGGAACGAACACTTCTTCTTCTACCCAAAAAATCTTCCACTTTGACCATTCTATTGTATTCACGTATGGAGGTTCCGCCAACTTCCTGAAAATTAATTAATCCGAACCATAAATATGCAAAATCAGCATCATCATCAAACTATATTCATTAACTGGTAATATTTATTCTAGTAAAATAATTATGTATAAAAAAAAAAAAGCATTGATGACCTGAGGAATTTGACAGAAGGGGTATCGGAGAGAGCAACAGAGAAGGATCCTTTGTCTTTGATGAATTTTTGGGAGAGTTCAGCGATATCATGAGCCAAAGAATCAAGAAGATGTTCCTCTGAGAATATTTCCACGTTCTTGAAGATCTTATCCTCCTTATTCAGTGCCTTCACTGTGCCAAACGATCTCCTGTTGGATTTTTTCAGGGGTTGGTATTGGAATTTCTGTGCTGTTTGGGGTGGCATTGGCAGCATCATCAACGACGTCGTTTGGGACACTGAGAGTGGCTTTGGTACACTCAAGGGCGTAGTTTGTGTTTGTCGAACGCATGAAGAAGTGAGGAAAACAGTGGGCAAAGCCATTTCTCGGAGAGTACGATGAAATTAACTAACACTTAAGTGTTTCAGTTGGAGTAGTTTCTCATCGCAATGTGACCCGTATTTATATCTCGATTTTTATATATTCTTTCCTCGGTCTAAGAAGCAAAGGCACACATTCAAATTTTGGATTCTTTGACCACTTCCACAAGCAACTTGATACTCGCATTGTTTGATATATTATTTGATGTGCTTTAATGAGACAAAATCTAATACTACCCCACCGGCCGCGGCCACCATAATCTTTTTTAAGAAAAGAGTAAAAATAAAAATAAAAATAAATAAATAAATATATGTATGGATGTATGTATGTAAAGTGGTGCACCTTTAGTTTGGTCAAATCTAGTTTGTTTTATGATGTAAAATAAGAAAAATCTAGTTTGTTTCATGCCATTTATAGCGTATTATTGGAAGAAGAAAAAGCTCCCCCCTCCCCCCGCGATGCGCAAATACAACAATTTGATAGCATAAAAGCACATCCTCACCATCCACTTATTTAAATCATTAAAAAATTGAATAAAACACAAGCAGACATTTTAAAAAAAAAAGAATTGATTTTCAAATCTACCAACACAAACTGATGAGTTATAACAAACATTTGCAAAAACCTCAGTAGTTATTTCAGCAGATACTATTCCAGTTTCTTGACGCAGTTCCAGGATGGCAGCATATATAGGCTCTTCATCATCTTCAATTCCATCCTATTATGAAAGAGCAGGAAAGTACATGACATATTATTTTAACAAAAGAATTTCAAGCCATTCTAGAGTAAAGAAATTATTACAGGAAAAATAAATACAAATTCCTCAATTGATACCCAAAATACTAGAGTCCATTTTCAATAAATTAAAGACACTAAAACTTTCCCAGCTCCCACCAGTGAAGCATTAGAATGGTACTTTACCCACTCATCAATCCAAGCATACTCCTGAAAGAAGTAACTAAACTAATGATCATGTCTAAAATTTTCCTTCTCTACCCTTGACCTTTAATCTCCTCCATCAGGCAATCACACAATACTAAAGTCTAAATATTCAAAGGTTGACATTGATGGGATTCTACACAATATAAGAAAATCCAGAAAATTTCTAGACTGTTATGAAATTATAGCGTATTATTGGAATGCTTAAAACGTAGAAGTATTAACTCTTGTATAGTAGGAATCATTGCGTGTCCTTCCCCTTTTTTTCATCACTGTTCTAGAGATATGAATTATGAGCAATGAGAAGCAGAGAAATGCTTACATACTCTGGGAGCATCACCTCATCTATAGTAGGACTAATTAAAATATAACAATTCATCTTATCTTAATTTTATATGGTAGATGAGTCATCTGGAGAAATTCAAATTTTATGATTTTTTAAAAACAACAACTCATGGGAGGGAATTACGTCTTTTGTTTTTCTAAATTATGAAATTTATGTTTTTCAAAATTATAAAATTTGAAAAGTTGTGTGGGAAAAAGGTGAGAAATTGATCCTAAAAGCATTGGTAGATAAAACTGAATTTTGGCCAATAAACCCTAAAGTTTTTGTCAGATAAGTTTCTGTGCGAGGGATTGGAATTTTTTAAATTTGAGGTTATAAATGGATTCTTTGGATAAAATTGTATAGAAATATATTGTCATCATGATTTTAGAAGGATTGGATTGAAAATACAAAGATTGAAGTTAATGTAGTACTGCTGCTAGATTCGTTTTCTGGAGGCAGTCTATATGTGTCGTGTTTTTGACCGACCAAATGATGTCCAATGGTGATGAAACTTTTCAGGATTGTATTAGACATCGTAAAATTTAATTTGATATGTAATATGTGTTGTTTGGCTCAGTGTAATGTAAAATTTGAATTGTTAAAGTTTTGGGTACTGAAACTTCAACAAATCCTAGATAGTTTAGTTGTTTGAGGATTTCTAGAATATTTTGCGTCCAATTGGCTAAGGATTTGTTTTCCCTTGAATCTAGACTTAATTGTTTAGCCTCTAGAACCACCTCAATTGGAGTCTTTGCAAATTTAGTTATAATTTTTAAAAAATGAGTGGAAAATCTAGCACTGTAAGTGGCTAGGTGAAAATGAGAACTGGAAGGACAAATGGTAATTGAGTTAACTTTCAAGGGTTAAGATTAACACTTGGAGTTAGGCCAATTAGCTATACATTAAACTTAGTGCAATAGCATTAAGGATAACTACCCCTATTATTTTACCAGCCATGAATGTGTATTTATAGGATTCGTCGGTTGCCAGGACGATAAAGAATTGGGATCTGATTCGAGAAATGGTCAAACATCTTGGTAGTAACTCTTCTTTCACATACTATATATGATTGTATATGCATGTTTGTACCATGTTGTGAAAAAATCCTGCCTCATAAGAGCTGGTCCACTCATGAGCCAATTGACTAGAAGAACTATCCGTGAGGTACTTTCCTGGTGGTAGGCGGTCGGTGTAACATCCTAATTTTTACATTAGGATTTAATTACGAGTAAGAAAAAATAATTAATTATGATACATGAATTTATTATGTAATTGTTAAAATAAAAGTTTTTATATAAAACGTTATTTATCCTAGTAAAAGAAATTAGTGGAATAAAGACGAGAAAGTAATAAAACTTTTATTGTTGTTAATATATATATATATATATATATATATATATATATATATATATATAAAGGGGCAAAACAAAAACGTGTAAGAGAAGATAAAAATAAAATTAATGAATAAATTAATATTAAAAAAAATAAAAAAAATATTATATATATGTATGATCAGTGGCAGCGTCCTGCCACAACGTGTCAGAGGGAGTATCATTATTTTTTAAAAAAAAAAATTAATTAGTGCAAACCCTCCGCCTTAATCCATCTATATATATATATATAGTTGTGTGTGTTTAGTCAATTAGAGTGTGTGTGACTAGAGAACGAGAGAGCTCAAGAGAAAAGAAAAGAAAAGAAAAAGGGCGAGAGAGTGACGAGAAGGGAGAGAAAAGGAAAGAAAGGGAGTTTTCATCGTACGTCGTTTATTTTATAAGATTATTTAAGTAGTTAAATTAATTTTTTTAAATAAATTTTCTTCATGAAATTTGTTCTACATATTTTTGTCTTTCTAATGAGGGTAAAATAATATTGATTATTGAAAATTTTGGAATTAGAATATTCATAGAGTTTTGATAATAGAAAACCGTATATATGAAGAGCATGATTAATACATAACTTTAATCGGTTTAGATTTGTTAATTTGTTGCCATAGGAATTTAAAGTTATTTTTTATCTAAAAGAATTTAGGATTTGTGTCATATAGTATATTTTTATTGATTAAATGAGGATTTAAGTATTTAGTTGGATTATTAGAGGTATTATTAAAGGCTTAATCGGTTAGTTTTGCTAAATCTTGAATTATATGAGATTATGAATTGAGATTTGAGATTCTAAATTTGAATTGATATGATTTTGATTATGTGGAGGTTTGGAGATTGTTTAATAAATTGAGTTATGCCTATATAAATTAGTATTAGGTTAAGAAATTGAGATTTGTGATCATAGGTTTTTGTATTTGAATTTATAATTCATTGTTAATTTATTTGAGGTTATATTGAGGATTAGGTCGATTAGACTTGATATTTATGAATGAATGTGAATATTTGAATTTTTAGGTGAAACTTTTATCATAGGATTGGGTATTTTGGTTAATTGAGGATATTGTGATAATTATAATTAGTAGAAATATAAAGGAAGGAACTCAGATTGTAACGATAATTTGAATTTTGAGGAAAGGATAAATTCTCACTTCTTCTAAGAAAATTTTAAATGAGACAATTATAGTTTAATTAATTTATTATTATTATATTAGTTGGTATTGTCGTTAATTCTATTAACATATAATTATAAATATATATATATATGTATATATATATTTAGAGTGGAATTGACATCTCTCAAGTTTATTTCTTGTATCAAGAATTTGAGGTAATCACTTTTCACTTATTGTACTTGCTTGTATGATGATTTGTGAGTGATTTTTAATCTAAAAAAGCTATGTTTTTGACGAAATTGCCTTGTGGGATTTATTTTAGAATGATTAGTGATAATATATTTGTTATAGAAAATTTACTTTTTATGGTTTCAATATTGTTATCTTAATAATTGTTATGACGATGTATTATTGTTATAAATCTTGTTTGGAATTTCATATATTCATGCCAAGACTATGAAGATGTGGAGCGGTGATGGATATGGAGTGATAATGAAAGTTATTGTGTATATAATACCACATGGTATGCCACCACTTGGTACATAGTGGATGACTTGATATTTTCAGGGCCCTTAGTATCACCCTCTTCCTTTGGCCAAGTTAAGGGTTAGTCCTTGGAACAATGACACCTTTCTATATTCTAAGGAAAGGGAACTCATGGTCCGATATGAGTTTTATAATCTTTAGCTAGACTATACCTCATTATTCATTATTGAAGAACTTACTACCTTACGTATCGTTGAGACTATTCTATTCCGCAGAAAACCAATAGATTGTCACAATACCAAATGCGGTAGGCCAAGAAATAGAGGCATGTGGAGGCCCAATGTAAGGCCCTGGTTTATGAGGGAATGAGCATGCGAAAAGAACCTAGAAGTTGTATAACATATTAGTATAAGAGGACAAAAACGGTTATGGAAATGATGTGCAAGGATTGAGACAAATTCTCTCTCTTCCAGAATTCTGCTGTAGAATTCTTTTCCCTTTCATCTACATTTCTCTTTTTTCTTATTTCCTTTCTGTTGATATACCGTTCAGGTTTTATCTTTAAGCTTTATCGATTATACTGTGGAGTGAACTGAGAATGCAATGAATTACCTATTGTGAGGAATTTTACAATATCAATTTCTTGGTAATTATCAGTTTCATAATTTTGTATCCTGTGGCGGAATAAGAAAAAAATTTTAGCCCAGGCCAAAAAATAAACATATTGAACTACTCTCTTTAATTCTTATTATAAGGTACCAACTAACAAATATATTTAGTTCTTTTTATAAAACACTTGCTTATATTCAAATAGCATTAAATATTTTTTTTCCATGTATACCCATAATTAAAAAGGTAGTGAGTGAGAGTAATAATTAATAAAAATTAATTATTACTCTTTTTTTGAGAAAAAAAGAATAATAATTTATATGATATTAGATTTTAGTGTAATTAATAGGGATAATATTAAAAATTACTTAAATTTTAGGGCAGATTTAATTACTTTAATTATTTTTATTGACTTGTGAAAATTGTTAATTGGTTCCTTAAATAAGGATCCGAGAAAGTATTTACTAAATAGTATCAAATAACCTAGAAAATACAAACAAATAATAACAGATAATTATAAATTAAAACAACATATAAGATGATATAATCTTTTCAGTATCTCAAACAAGAATTTTATTTTCCTCTCACCGCCTAATGAGTAATGAAACAAACATTATCCTTACAGAGAAAATAAAAAATAAGCTGGGGCCAAATTTATGGCCAAATAAAATATCATATAATAAATACATATATTTTCTAGCAAATTTTATAAGATCAGTCAGGGTCAGCCCCAACTAACCATAAAGAGCTTCCGCCATTGTTTGTATCAGTATGCTATGCTATGCTATTTCTGTTTTGCCTACTGAACTAAACTAGATATGGATACTCTAATGAATATTGACATACTAAGAGGTATGCCATTTTTTATACCAAATTGAAACGAGCTTCCATAATTACCACATAATTAATCATTTAATACTTAAACATATTTAGGGCGAGCCAAAATAAATTAGCTCACCATAAACAACATATCAAAAGACTCTATCCATAATACAAACTCCAGTATCTAACGGAATAATCAAAGTATGTAACGTACAAAATGCCTTAAAGTTCGGTAATATATGTTAGACTAAACTCATGTAAAAAAAAAAAAAAAAAAAAGGAGACATACAAGATTGATAGCTTAGACCAAATCTCAGATGTCTTCCCTTTGATAACTCCATCTAAATTCTCGCCTGAAAAAAAAAAAGACGGTTGAGTCACAAGGATCCCGTAACCATATATCCAATTTAATGAGTATGTAGGAAATGATTATAAGATAGTTAAGCAGACACACAATATATCTTCGTATAACATAAAGTCTATGTAGTTTTTCACAACATTTAATAATTCAAAATCTTTCAATATGCGTAGAATTTTCAACCATCCTTATAACCTCCTTATAACGGCTGATAGAACCCATAGACTATAACATAATAGGGTTAGTATCTTTGACAAGATTGCATTAAGCTCTCCATGATGAGGTATAGCCTGGTCAAAGGCTACAGAACTCATATATCAAACCATAGGTTTCCCTTTCGAATAAAGAAAGGTGTCTCATTCCTTGAGCTGACCCTTATCTCGGCCAAAGGAAAGGGTGATATCAAAGGCCCAAAGAATGTCAAAGCCGATCCACTGTGCGCTCAGTGGAGGCTATACACTTGGTATATATAAAATCAAACTCTTACCATCACATCTCATTACAATCCCGTACACTTTAATATGCAGCGCAATATCACAATTTTAACATTAACAATTTATACTTATATTCAATATGATGGATAATCAATCACAATGACAATATAAACAATTTAAGTCCACTTAACTAAAAAGTTTACTATAAAACATACATTTGTTATATTTACATTTTTCATATGTAAAATACCATACCATATTCATATCATTTGCAAATATGAACATATGCTTATAATCACCTTAATAAATATATAAGATAAATTGAAAAGTGGTTACCTCAAGTTCTTAACACAAGAACTAAGCTTGAGAAAAGTCAAGTCCACTATAAAAATAAATATATAATTATATGTTAATAAAAATACCAACTAATACAATAACAAATAATTAATTAAATTGTGATTGGCTTTCTTTAGGATACTTATTCCATAGTGAAAATGTTAAGCAAAAACATTTCGAGAAAATAGGAAATACACATACTTAATACAGTAAAGATATATGTTTTATTGATAAGAAGGCAGTGCATACATATGTGGCAACTACCAAGAAGTCACAAAGCAAACATCATATTCATAATAAAGGGGAAAACAAACAGAAACGAAACATTCGATGGATTTGCGAAAACGGCGACAGCGTCGATGTACCAATATTTATTTGTGAAAAGCCGTCGCGAATGATCCAACGACAATTAACGAAGAATATACACAAATTAATTAAAAACGGCGTTGGTCGATGTGGAGTTCTTCCTTGAAGATCCTGGAAGCAGCATCCTTATCCAGGTACCAAAATACATTTCCTTCTTCAGGCGAGATGACTTTCGCCGGCAATAGGCGATTATCAGCTCCGTCCATGAGAGAACTATAAACTGCATTTGCATATCCTAAACCAGACACCACCATTGCGATGTTTGAACTCGAATTTATCACAGGTGGTGTCAAAGTCAGGCGTGGCTTCTCGTCCTTATACTGGACGTGAGTGACCCATCTCTCTCGCTCATTAAGAACTGGGTGATCAGGTATAAGAGAACCGACCCTTGCATCTGCCTCCATGCCCAGCAACATGAGGTCAAACTTCGGAAACCCTATACTGGAACTTGCTAGCTTGCCCTCGACCACCATGTTTCGGAGGATCGCCTCGTAACGATCTGCTGCTTCTTGCTTGGCTATTAGTTCGTAGTCTATGGAAACCACATAAGGCCCGGGTTTTCTAACCTGAACAATAATTATAATAATAATGAGAGTACGTAACGTTAATGCCAGGTTAATTCACATATTCATGGAATAATAACGAGTCATCATATCAAAGTTTATAAGACCTATTGACTTTTTTTTTTTTTTTTTTGAGAGTTTAAAAGAACTAAATAAGTTACTTACTCATATCATATATTTTATATCATTAAATTATATATTAATTTATAAGTCACAAAAATTATTTTTTAAAAAAAATAAAACTAAAAATACTTTAAACTAATTTAATTAACTTCTTTAATACACACCTAGTAAAATATAATAATGCGTACCTTGTTGAGAAATTCATTGTAAACAAGTGGGTGAAGGAGCTCGTTGGGCAGAAATCGCCTTTTTAAGTCATACCCCCCCATGACCACTTCCTCTTCCACCCAAAAAAACTTCCACCTTGCCCAATCTATTGATGTGATCATTTCAGAGCTCACCAACTTACTGAAAATAAAAAAGAACCATGTAATATACGTCAAAACTATATATATATATATATACATGGATGGAGGTCGTTCTTTTATTAATTGCAATTTAGAGAGACTGACTAATTAGATAAATGATTAACAAAGGCATATAATGTGAAGGAACTCCTATCAGATTTGTTTAAATCATATTCCTCCAGTTTTAAATATAAAGCACATTTGAGAGTTAATCTTAGTTCTAAATATAAAATATAATTTTTATATTTATCATTTTCTTTTTAATTTACCTCTGTTGATGTTCCATAACAATAATAGAAAATGAGAGGGAATTGGGAAATTAAGGAAGATGAATACGGTATTTTGAAAAATACAGTATTATACTATTATGTACTGACCTTAGGAATTGGACGGAAGTGGTATCGGCGATAGCAAAGGAGAAGGATCCTCTCTCCTCGATACATATTTGGGAGAGTCGGATAATATCACGAGCCAGAGAGTCAACAAGATGCTCTCGAGAGAACACTTCCACGTTCTTTCTATAGCGCCGTGCCTCAGGGTCGGGTGTTGCCATTGCCTTCACCTTCCCAAACGACGATCTCCTATTGGTGGATTTCAGGGGTTGGCTTTGGGATTTCCCTCTTGCTTGGCCATGTGGCAGCATCATCATGGACGACGACATCGTTTGGGACAGTGCTGAGTGGGGCCTTTGGGCACCCAACAAGGGCCTGTTTGGGGTTTGTGGGGCGCATAATAATGAAGAAGAAGTGAGGAAAACAGAGGACAAGGCCATTTCTCTCAATCAAAGTATTGAATGAGATTAAGTAACACTTAATTGCTATTTAGCTGTGAGTAGTTTCTCATCACAATGCCACCGTTATTTATATGTCAATATTATATTCTTTGATGGGTCATAGAAGCAAAGGCCGTCAAGCAAAGCACTCATTCAAATCTTGGATAGTGTTCTTTTGCACTATCACAGATAAGACAACTTGATCTTTAGGCATAGACAGATGGACTAAGAAAAGTACTGAGATCAGTCTACCAGCTTTTTTTAAAGTTGAAACTAATTATACTTAGCCTCCTTTTTTATTTTTGCCAACAGCCTCCTCAAAACACTCTAGTCTCACTTAAGTTTATTCGTGAATCTTTTCGAAATATATAAGTTATAATGCTTATAATTTAATATGAAATCATTTTTAATTTTTCCATTTCATTTAAAGTTAATTATAATAAAAATACCATAAAAATAAATAGCAGGGAATTCAATGATATACTAGATGTTCTTAAACTCAAATCGGACCGGCCAAGCCAACCCGAAAACAAATGACTCAGCCACATAACAAGTCTGTGCAATACCTCAACTCGAAGCTGCCCTAGGGTGACCTAAGGAATCCCCAAGCGCAACTTGGGCAACCCAACGAGTGGTTGGTTGACTTGGGTTGCCTATAAAAAGTTTACCATGTTTTTTTAACTAGGGGTGTATATTGGATATAGCAATATTAATCGACGTTAATGATAACTTTGGTGTTAATGACTATAAGTTTGGTTATTAAAGGATTGTAAGTAGGAATATTTGTTATCAATTATCAATTTTGATATTTTACTAGTGAGAATATTTAATGATAATTTATTCTAATGCCATTGGACGGTGGATATATTAATGATAGTTACGTTTGATACTAGCTATGATGTCAATATATAAAAAAAATTGTAAAGAATGTTACGTTGGATAAGTATGCAATTATTTTGTTATTGTTTATTCAAGTTTATGAACTGTGTGACTCCGTTGATAACAAATGATTGTTTTATAAGATGTAAATCAACCACTTGGATTTAACAAAACTCTTCCACCAAAGTATTAAGCACAAATGCATTTTCATTACTCAAATATAAAACTCCTGATGAAGCTGGTACAGTTCTTTAGTTTTTTTCCCCCTTTCAGTAAAGATAATTTATTGAGAAAATGACAGAAAAAGAATTTTAAAATTGTAAAATCTCAAATCAGGTTTTACCATAAATTGATAAGGTAATAACGAGACTTGGTAAGTAATTCACAACTTATTTCATAGGAAATATTAGATTTGAGATTTTGTAATTCCAAAAAAAGAAAGAAAGAAAGGAATCAGCCATTTTCCCTAATTTATTTATAACTAGCTAGGAGGAAAAAACACACAAGTCTTTAACAGCAGGAAAGGAATAAAACTGGTACAAGCCCTTTAGTTGAACAAAACGATTGAAAATGATGATGAATGACTCTTTTTTAAATAGTAAAGTGAGATTTTGTGTAGTATCTCGTTTTCTTAAAACATAAAAATATGCTACAACGTAGTTGAAGGAAACAAAATCTGCTGTAAAGTAAAAATGTAAAATAGAATATAAAAGAAACACGAATCTTCTTTAATTTATAAATGTACTTGAGCATTGTATATTAAACGCAGAAGAAAATCCTACTCAAACAGCATAAAGGCTTAATTGTCGTCTTTGTGAATTGTGAGATTGAAGCAACAATATCAATAATATAAAATATAAAAAATGCAAGAGTTTCAGTGAACAAATTTGGATATATGTAATTCTGTAAAGCGAACTCGCTAAACACAAGTAAAGTGGGAAATTCCTCTAGCTTCTTTGGATTAACGATAACGTATTTTCTATTTGACTTTTATAGAAGTAAGATAAGAAAAAAAATTAGGTTGTAAATGTTATCTGTGTTTGAATTGACATGGTAAAAGTCTTTTTTTTTTTTAAAAAATTTAGCTTAATTAGTGATTGAAAAGTCAGTTAAAATGAAAAATAACTAAAAAAGGCATGACTCTTATTAAATATTACATATATTAATATTAGGGTTTAAACTTCTCATGTTGCATGAGACGAAGAAGATAATTCCTACACACACATGAAATAGTGGGACTTACATATATATATATATATATATATATATATATATATATATATAATGCTAATTATATATATGTGGGTCCCACCATTTTATGTGTGTGTGACATGAGAAAGCATTTCTCCTACAACATGAGAAGTGTTTTTCCTTTTAATATTAGGTGTATATATTGCAATAAATGAATATTAGATATTAGAATCGTTCAAATCCAATCTTGTGTGGTTTAAATTTAAACTTTTTTTAAATGATGATTTTTAAAATAAAAAAATGTTATTTTGAAATAGTAACAAAGAGATTATCTTTATTTTAGATTCTATACACATTAAAATAATTTTATAAAAATAATATATAGACTCAGAAAATAAATCTTGACTACCGTATCAAATCTAGAATGTTTAGAGTTGATTAGCTCTCCTTACTATGCAAAGCGTAAGTGCTTAGCTCATGAGTCACAACCTCACCTGGTATAACCTCTTCATAGTAATTGGAATATCAAACATCAATACATAATGTTCAAATCTAATTTGGATGGATCATATTGAATTTTTCTACTTTTTCTGAAAAAAAAATTATCTTAATATGTATATAAAATCTAATATAAAGATAATTTCTTATTAACTGTGAGTTTTTTAAAAAATAATTTTTTTTATTTAAAGTTTTTCATATGAAAATGTTAGATCTAAATTATTGAAATCCTATTTAAACATTGTAGATCTCGCTTCATTGATTATCTCCTGATGCTCATCATTGTAATTAGCAGAAACTGATTCCTCTTTATTGTAGCTCCATTCCATTTTGGGAAATCTCGGATAAGACACCCAAACACTGCCTAGCTAAGCGCACAATTAAGTGGTTCGTCTTTTTCATTTTCCATTTTTTGGTTAATTAGAAGGGTAAACTCTGACTGCTTCATAGTTAAAAGCTCAAACTCTCCTGATCTCCTACTCTATGAGGGATTTTCTTGTCACTTGCCGTGTTTCTGATTTTGTGGGCACTTGTATTTCGCAGCTTTTACTGTACCCTACAACCATTTATATAGCTGATGTATATTCTAGCTGATTTTTGTATAGAAACTGCTACCCCTGGTTCTAATTATAAGATCGATTTGACTTTTTCTTTTGGAATGATTAATGAAACTAAACAAATTATCTAATCATATTATATGTTGTGTATTCTTAGATTATATATTAGTTTATTATTCAAACTAATTAGTTTGGAGAAAATAAAAATACTAAGTAATTTAATTAGTTTTCTTCATTTCTAAAAAAAATCACTTTGATCTTATAATTATGACGAGAAGGAGTTGTAAGTACTTTAGGTTTGCTGGTAAAAAAAAAGGTACTCCAACAATTTGATTGATATTATGAGGTGGTAATAAGTTATGGACTACTTATATATATATATACATATATATACACATATACTCGAGCAATTATCAAAAGATATTCCAAGGAAAATGTGAAACAAAATCACTTCGAAGGGTACAAAATATAAATTACATATAGTACTATATCTCTCCTTGCTAACGAAGTGCTTCACTATCAAGAAAACTGGTTCAACAGTATAATGAGATATCAAAATAACAAGTTCTTATATATTGAGAATTGAGATGCTATTGTGTGAGACGCTGCCAAGTGACATGACAGAGACCAAACACCATGCATGCTCATTCATTCACACCAAATACAAAACGCAGAGAGACGACAACATTATCATCATATATCCACCTGCGACCACGACACAGACAACGATTCCATCTTCAACTTCTCAAAATTAAAGCAGATATAATATTTAATTAATTATTAACCGATGGAGATCTTTTGTCGAAATGGATTTCTTCCTTGAAAAGCTTGGAAGCAGCAGCTTTATCCAGGTACCACACCAGTTCCCCTTCTTCAGGAGAAATGAGTTTCGCCGGAAGCTTCCGAACCGGATCGGCTTGTGGATAATCGTCCTTAAAAGCCGAATAAACTGCATCGGCATTTGCAGAACCAGCCACCACCAGTGCGATGTTTGAACTTGAATTGATAACCGGAAGAGCCAAAGTCAGTATCTTCACATCCTTGTCCTCAACAGAAGCCACCCATTTCTCTTTCTCATCAAGAAAGGCATGATCCGGCATTAGAGAAGCTACACGCCCATTTGGTTCCATACCCAGCAACATCAGGTCGAATTTTGGAAGCTGGTTCTTGTTTGATTTAGCTATCTCGTTCTTCGAAACCCAGATTTCGAGCTTCTTCTGGTAACGTTCCGCTGCTTCTTCCTGATCTGATAGGTCGTAGTCAATGGTATAAACATTTACATTCCCATGTATTCGTGATACCTGATCAATAGTTACCCATACGTTAGGTATATATGGGGTGTACAAGTTAAAGAATGTTAATACTACCTCCATAATGCAAATTGGATTATAAACCAAGTAGATTTTATATGTCGTGGCCTAATTTAACACTTAGTTGACTTTTTTTTAAAAAAAATAAAGAAGCTAAATTAATTATTTTAAATATTTATATTTATTATTTTTATACCAAACTAATTTAATAAACGTATAAATTAATATATAATCTAATAATATATAACATATACTAAAATAAAATTACTTATTTAGTTTTTATAATCTCTCCAAAAAAAAAAAAATAAGTGTGTGTGTAAAGGACTGGAAGGAGTTTTAATGACATAGGAGGTATAGTGCATACCAAGGTGAGAAATTCATCGTAAGCGAGCTTGTGGTTCATCTTTGCGATGAGTTGATCGTTGGGCTCAGGTCGCTTTTTTAATTGATCTCCTGGAACGAACACTTCTTCTACCCAAAAAATCTTCCACTTTGACCATTCTATTGTATTCACGTAGGGAGGTTCCGCCAACTTCCTGAAAATTAATTAATCCGAACCATAAATATACAAAATCATCATCATCATCAAACTATATTCATTAACTGGTAATATTTATTGTAATAAAATATATATATATATATATATATATATATATATATATATTTTAAAAAGCATTGATGACCTGAGGAATTTGACAGAAGGGGTATCGGAGAGAGCAACAGAGAAGGATCCTTTGTCTTTGATGAATTTTTGGGAGAGTTCAGCGATATCATGAGCCAAAGAATCAAGAAGATGCTCCTCTGAGAATACTTCCACGTTCTTGAAGATCTTATCCTCCTTCTGCAGTGCCTTCACTGTGCCAAACGATCTCCTGTTGGATTTTTTCGGGGGTTGGTATTGGAATTTCTGTGCTGTTTGGGGTGGCACTGGTAGCATCATCAATGACGTCGTTGCAGAGAGTGGCTTTGGTACACTCAAGAGCCTAGTTTGTGTTTGTGGGACGCATGAAGAAATGAGGAAAACAGTGGCCAAAACCATTTCTCGGAGAGTACGATGAAATTAATTAGTACTTGTGTGTTTCAGTTGGAGTAGTTTCTCATTGATCACAATGTCACCCGTATCTATATCTCGATTTTTATGTATTCTTTTCTCGGTCTAAGAAGCAAAGGCAAAGCACATTCATATTTTGGATTCTTTGACCACTTCCACAAGAAACTTGATATACGCATCGTTTAATATATTGTTTGATGTGCTTTAATGAGACAAAATCTAAAACTTACCCCACCATAGTTCTTTAAAAAGATTTGGAAAAAAAAAAAATTGAATGCAGACCCACATAACTAGATGAAGAAGGAGCGAAATTCATACTCATCATGTCTCAACTAGACGGATTAGGGAAGAGAAAAGGAATGCTGACAATATCCATGAGTGAGACCTGCACAGATAGTGGCAATAATGAAGCCGACAACAATCTGGGCAGGGAGAAGATGGGGATGATGGAAAGGTGAAGACCATTTTAGTATTTTATGGAGTTCTTTCTAATTTTGATAAAACTCGAGCAACGCATGCAAGGAATATTATTTCAACTCTGAATGTCAAGGTGAAGTCTCCAAAATAAGCCTCAATATAATATACTCTCGTATTTGTATTCTATTTTTTAAATAAATCATCGTGAATGATAATTGAGAGGTTGGATAAAGGGAAGAAAGGATACTAATTTATATTAATTGGAATTGAGGGTATGAAAGATGTTTAAAGAGAAATTTTGGGAATTTGATAATATTATAAGTGCAACACCACATAAAAATTCTTTACGGTTAATTTAAGATTGTCGTCAGTTGCTCCAGAATTTATGATCTAAGAGTTAGAAAAGGACTGAAAAGAATAGGTAAAAGATATACCATTGTAGAAACTTTGTTGACAGAAGCAGAGGGTAGAGGAGAAGAAATGTCAGTCTGAACAAGTGCTAGCAACTTGTGATATTGTTGTGGTGTGAAACTATAAAACTGATTAGCTACCTGAATAGGCCGGCTCAGTGTCATTCTTACTAGAAATATGCTCAGATGATACAACATTGACGATAGGATTACGAAACTTGGAACCTAATGGAAAGCCACGTTTCTTGTAACAAGTAGCTTTAGAGTGTTTGTATTTACCACAATATGTGCACTACTTAAAAGAACCAAAACAAGATGGCTTAGACAATCTTGAAATAGAGGACTGAGCACCAGAAGATTTAGACAATAGAGTAGTAACATCAGCTTGATATCCCATTTCTCTTTCATGTTGTTGCACTAAAGCAAAAACCCAATTAATAGGTGGTAATATAGATCAATTGACATGATTTGGGATTTAACCAATCACTTAACCCTTTAAGAAATCTAATAACATAATCTCCGTATGCCTCTTATAGGTTTTAATCATACCACAAGAACATTTTGGATTGCAAGAGCAAATATAATCGGTCTTAAAGCTAGAAAATCACTTCAGAGTATTTTGAGTTTTGTGATAAAATTACTCATAGTTAGGTCTCCCTGCTTTAAACATTGGATTTCCTCTTGTAAATCGCAATTCTAAGAATATCATACTGAGAAAATTGTGCATGAAGATCCTCCCAAATGTTACAAGCCCGATCAATCCATAAGATGCTCTGAGCAATAGATGGTGAAACCGACATGGTCAACCAAGATAAGACCATCATGTTGCATCGTTCCTAAGTCTGATATGATAGAGCGGATCTATTGTACATGGTGCCAGAATCAATCGATCAACGAAACAAAGGTTTATTCTTCAACATTAAAGCCATTTAATTTTCATTGCTCTTGCCCACGAATGGTAATTAGGGCTGGAGAGAATTAGAGAAACAAGGATTAAGGAGGGATTCTCATTAGGATGCAAATGGTATAGATTTGCAAATGATTGAAAGGAATCAGACTGAAATGAAGGAGAAACACTGATCGAACTCTCAAAAAAGGATGAACTGGTCGCCATTTTGTACCAGAGATGAGAGGAAGACAGAAAATGCGTAAAAAATTAAAGCAGAGAATGCGTAAAACGAAAGTAAGAGAGAGAAGGAAAAAAATTGAGAAGAAACCAAGAAGTCAAAGACTTTCTTGTTCTAATACCATATCTAATTTAGGAAAAAGAGAAATGAAAATTTTAAATTATTATTCATAATTAATATGACTAACACATTTGTCCTTATATAGACTTAAATAATAACAGTTATACAAAATAATAACTAATTCAGTTCTCGTAACCTCTCTGAGTAAAACAGTTAAGCTAACTAATATATACTCCAACATGAATGGAAGCAATTTTGAGCAAGAATTGTCAATCGCTTGACAGCCAGATTCCCAACCCAGGAAGGAATTTTTGGTTCTCACAAGTATATTAGGAGGTGGAAGTTTATTATTGGGCACAAGACCCTTATCTCTGGAACCCTATCTCCAAGACTCCATTGCATAGAAAAAGGAAAGGACCCACTTCAATTTATTCAGGAGTAGCATGTCGACAATTGATGTCTTGCCCAAAACTCTATTTGAATTTATTCAGAAATGGATTTACTACTTGAAACAATGTACTTGTAATAATGAGACGGTGAATTAGTCGAAGCAGAGGCAAGTGAAGCTGAAAGATAACTTTTTAGTGAGATCCAAACTTTATGGCAGGAAGGTCGAGATTTGTCTGCTTAACCATTCATGTCTTCTTTTGCGACAAATATGATAAGAAACTAGAAATTTGTTTGGGTTAGTGGTTAAAAAGTTAGTTGAGATAAAAAAAAAAAAAAAAAAGGCATGAATCTTATTAGATACTACATATATTAATATTAGTTATATATATTACAATTAGTTAAATTCTAAAATCATATTTCAAAACATCTGACCTAATTTAGGATTAGTTAAATTTAAGGAGACAATTTAGAATTTTGGTGATTCACTTGCCTTTTAGAGTAACTTTGCCTCTCTGTTTTTTTTTTAAAAAAAATATTTGTTTAAATGTCATAAACTTAGGTTATTACTAAACTGTTATTATTTCTAATCCATATTTGAAATAGTTTAAAGGGCAAATAAAGAAACTGATAGTAAGATTATATCAATTTTTTATTATTATATTAGGATGCTTCAGTTTTGATACTATTTGCATAACATTTTATTATTGAGGTTTAAACTTTTCATGTTGCATAAGAAGAAGAAGATTCCTACACACATGAAATAGTGAGACCCACATATACAATGCTAGTTATATATGTGTGTGTGTGTGTGTGGGTCTCACTATTTTATGTATGTGTGTATGTGGGTCCCACTATTTTATGTGTGTGACGTAAGAAAACACTTCTCCAGTTCTCCTACAACATGAGAAGTGTTTTTTTCTTTATTATTATCACTTGATCTTACTATAAAATTTTGACAAGATATGAAATGATTTTAAACTTTTGTTTTGGTGAAGAGATTTTAATTGATGATATGATGTTAACAATATTTTTTTATTGAATGATATCATGTTGATAATATAAAACCTATATAAAATTGATGATAAAAATGGACAGGTGCTGATATTGATATAACTAAATTTTTGAACCAAAAAAAAAAAACTAAATGATATATTGATGATATGGATATGGATTTTGGTGGAGGAAAATTAAAAATAGAAGTAATAAAAAACATTTGTTATAAATATAAGGATATAGAAGAAGTAAAAGATAGAAAACAAGAGTAAGAGAGATTCAAAAGAGAGAAATTCTCATTCAGTCTCTTCAGTGTACATTTATGAGAGGGTAGGAGACTATTTATAATGGTTGGAGAGTAGAGAAGTTTTATGTAGTTTCTACCTACTCACCACCATAAATGTAGTGGGTGATTACCCACTCCCCACCATAACAGTTAACAGTAGTGGGAACCTTAATGGCCCATAATAGGTCATCCACATAATATATTCATAACACTTCCCCTTGGATGTCTGCTATGAATGTGCCTCATTAAAAACTTTAACTAGGAAAAACCTAGTGGGATAAGAAACCTAGCCAAAGAAAAGAGTACATCATCCATTGATACACTTTCCAATGCTGCCTCATTAAAAATCTTTCCAGAAAAACCCAGTGGGACAAAACCTAGATAAAGGAAAAAGAGTATAGCGTGTATCGACTTCCCCTTTTGACAACATCAGTATTACTCCCCCTGATGACAACTTTACTTCCAATGTCTTCGTATTGGTGAGTAACTATTTTGCTAATTAATAAGCAAGATACATAGTGCTCCAATATCACTAAAATATGGTATTTGTGGACTAAATAGTTCTTCAAACAATTAATTGTCTTTTGAAGCTCTTCAAGAGTTCTAGTTATATTGATATCATCAACATAAACATCAATCATAACAAATTTATTTCTAGATCTTTTCACAAAAATGTATGAGCATATTGAATCATTTCTATATTCTTCTTTTCACAGATATTTCTTGAAACAATTATATCAAATGCACTTTGATTGCTTCAAGTCATACAGATGCTTATTTAACTTAATTGAGTATTGTTATTGAGAACTTGAATTAAATGATTCTGAAATCTTGAGTCCTTCAGGGACTTGTGCTTCTGGCACATTAAGTCCTTTGGGGGTATGTGCTTCTGGCACCTTAAGTCCTTCGGGAACATAAGTCCTTCGGGAACATGTACTTCTGGCACCTTAAATCATTTAGGGACTTGTGCTTCCGGCACTCACTAATAGATTATGGCTTATGATCATCATTTTCATTCATTACATCATATGCTATATTATAAGCAAAAATGTCGTCAACGTTGACTTCCTTTTAATCCCATCAGATTCTACTCATAACATAATTTCTTGAGATCTCATAATTTTTACATGTTGCAGGTACTTGGGTCTCTTCTGGGATTACAACATTCTCTTCTAGAGATATCTCTACTAGAGATAATAACTCTTCAGGAGATGACTCTTCTGGAACTACTAACTTTTCTTGATTATCCTCTACTTGATCATCTACATTCTTAGCTCCTTTTCTTTTTCGAGGATTTTTATCTTTGGAACCCATGGGCTATCATGCTTCAAGCGTGCTTTAAATTCATTTATAATAGGTTGTTCTTCAGAGACATCAATAGGAGCATTAGCTGCTGGGATATGTGACTTTGTCACTTTTTTTGGGTCAGTAAATACTTCTGGCATTCAATTAGCTCAGTTCTACAAATTAATTATCTTTTGAACTTCTGATTCATATTGTTTGTCCTAAGGTCAAAATGAGCCAATAATAATTCATTCTAACTAATTTATTTACCCAACTGCTTATTTTTCCCTAATATTGAGAAAATAATGTCAAATAACGATTAACTGATCATACAGTATAAGTCTTCTAAATCCATTTGTTTCCTTTAGAAACATCATTTTGTTTCATTTAGAGACAAACAAGTAAAAGAAGGTCCTTACACAATATTTATCCATCTATGTGCATTATTGTGCACATTCAAACTTTTTAAGATGGAATGTTTCTAGCTCCGGACCAAAAGTGATGACTTCCTATTTTTAATTGATTTGTGATGTAATTTGATATATTTAGGAAGTCATCGATGCTAAATTAAAGAGATATGATTGAGATTTTAAGAAATATCAATTTTAATGCATAATTCAGGGGATTTCAATTTAAAATAGAAGTTTTTGAGTTTAGGAAATAAATCACAATAATAAGAGGTTTTGAATAAATTCAGTTTTATTATTAGTATCATATAACTTCCTTTTCTTTTCCATTGGTCAGAGTAAGCTCTTGTTTCCTAATACTTGGATCAACAAAGATTGAAGACGTGGGACACAAGCTGATGATACGTGGTGGAGAATATGAGATGGGAATAGGAAAGTTTGTGTGAATTGCATTGAAGGCATTGGGTCCCACGAAATTGAATATGATTGAAGAATGGGAAGGTCAAGGATGTATAGCCACTGCACACGTGAATTAAGGAGTAATGACAATTGATTCCATTGAATAAAAGGACGGGACCCACGGATTGAAGGAAATTGGGAACCAAAGATTTCTATATTAAGGGCACGCATAAGACGAAAAAGAGGAGCATCAGAGAGAAAAGAAAAGACGAACCAGAACGCAGAAAAAAGACGCACAAGGCTGTGAAGAGAACTAGGAGCGCGAGGTTGCAGTGGAGGAAAAGAAGAAGAGCGTGATATCAATTCAAGAAGCAGAGTTATTCTGGGATCCTTTCTTCTTCTTCTTCTTGTTATGCTTGAATCTGAATTTCTTATTTTTGTTATGGATTTTCTCATAGCCATGTGTGGCTAATTTTCTTTTCAACCTAGAGTACTATGAACTTGTTTGAGACTTAGAAATTATTCCCACACATTGGTTTTGCTTAATTTTAATCAGTTTATTTAATCCTGTTTTTATTATTTATTGCTTATTGACTGATCACCATTGAGCATGTTGTGGGGATTTAGGGTTGGACTTGAAAGAGGGAATCTTAAATTGACCTTGGGATTGAATAATGTGGAATTAGGTTTAAATCTAATAGAGAAATTAGGTTTTAATCTAATTTGCGTCTAGGATAGACATATACCTAGAAGCTCCGCATAGTCAAATTAGAGTGAGCCCGATTTGACTTGCATCTTAATTAATTGTGTGAGACATTGCATGATTATTTGAGGTAGGTATATAAGTGGACCAACAGGCACTTATAAACACTAATACTCTAGATTAGCTGATGAAATTAAGTTAGAATTAATGTGGTGGGAATAAAATCTAAGAAACAAACAAGGGATTAGTGACTCTAGGTTGTCCTTTTGATATTCGAATTCTCTCTCTTTGAAAGTACTTGTTTTTATTAAATTCTTTTGTTTTATTACTATTGAAAACACTTCTTATTTGCTCAACTTAAATGAAAAAAGGAAATTTGACGCCTAATCACCAGTTTGATTGAGTCTCTGTGGGATGACTTTGATTTGCCACTTACTATTTTCATGACCCGTACACTTGCGGTGCTTAGTTAAATTTTTGGTAGCATCAAAAAGCCAATTATACACGGAGAATTTTGTTGGCTTATATAAATGTTGCAATATATAAAATCAAATAAACCAACATAGAAATTTTATTCTCATAAACATTGATCTAGATATTTATGGATGCTTTAATATATGATTTTTGGATCGTATAATATGAAAATAATGTGCTTTAATTTATTCAAACATTATTGCAAACTTCAGATTATAAATATTATTGCAAACTTCAGGTTATAAACATTCTTACAAACTTCAGGTTGTAAACTAATAGTCTTACATGTAACCATCTTATAGATACATCTTTTAAATTTATATGGTTTACATGCTATTTCAATGGGCTCATATAATACTGTTTAATATATTTCCAGAAATGCTGATATCAATCATGATCAATAAGAATAAGCATCACATAATTCATAAATAATATGTTGGTTATTTATAAAGAATCTTTTGGTTCTTCAAGTGATGTCAATACATAATCTTATTATATATGTGACTTGGATGATTAAACAAGTCACGCCAACAGTGAATTTGTTTGAATCAATAAACTTCTGGTTTACTGTAATATATATCTCAACCAATTATAAGCTTTTCAATTTCCATAATATTATGATTTAAATCATAATCTAACATCCATTTTGAGAGATCTATTAGACTTTGTGTGAGAAGTATATATAACTTTTCAAAAATTAGTTCACACTTGTATTCTTACAATCTCCCCTTCAAGTGTGAATCATACAAACATACTTTCTTAATATCTTTATTTTAAAATCACTTTCAAACTCTTTAAAGCTCAAAAGAAAAATATATATTAGTTCTTCAGAAACTACCATATAATATTACATTACTAGATAATCTCATTAATAATATACTTTAATTTATTTATATGCAAAATATATAGTCCACCACATATGAAAATAGTCATAATCAAAATAACTTAGAATCACACAGTAAAATTTTTTCAGCAGAAAATTCTCATGGCAACAGATTTACAATGTGTGATCACAATAAATTTAAATCATAATAATAAGTTAGCAGCATATTACCTTCTGGGATTATTTATTTTTCTTGGGCTTTGGTTTCAAAATAAATATGGATATATTTCTCTGCAGCTCATTGTCTCTTTAATATCTCATTGACAGCATTAGCAAACATTTGATTTGCCATATTTATAAACTTCTTGTTTAAAATTACAATCTCTTGCATTATTATTTGTAAACTTATAGTTTACAGCAAACTTCCAATTTGTATTGTTATATGTAAACTTCTGGCTTATAATAGCATATGCTTTTTTTTATATGATATCTATTTTTGTAGATATCTTTAAAACTAAATAAGTTTCTTTTATACAAGCTTTAGGTAACAAAATAGTAGCTATTTCCGGAGCCTTCTGTTAAATTTATACTACCTCATATATATAGTCTGAACATTAGCCTCTCTTAGAAATTTGGGCAAAATATGCTAATTAGTCCCTAGGACTATTAGTCTTTATATTTATTACAACATAAATCTCTGCAAGTTATTGTCTTCTGGGCAATACTTTTCCAAGGCTACTAAAATCTTATTGTATCATATAAGATTTGAAACGGCCTTCAAGGCTTCAATATTTATAACAATCCAAAGCCACACTCTTATACACTCTTCATTCATGGGTGTGAACAAACTTCTATACCTCTTTGTAGGTATAGACGACTGAAGGACCAAATATCTCATAAATTGTAATATTATGTAAATGCTTACGTATCACTGTGCAATCACATGTTACCGTTATTGTACATTGTGCAAATAGTAAATTACTGTACAAATAGTAACTTTATGTGAAATGCATTTTTGATGCATTTTAAAAAGCTATATCAAATCTCAAAACCATATAAACCATAAAATATTTTTCATGGTTATATAAAATCATGTCATAATATATTAAAAGAATATGTATCATAGTAATATGATGAATTTTTAGCATATTTATTATGCCCAATAGTTTTCCTGCTATGGCTCTTATCAATAATATTTTTCCACTTCAAGTGGGAATTTGAACCAATATGATTACAATCTTGATCATGGCCAAGACTATAGACATGATCACTCTTATATCCACGGCCATAATTAAATTCATTTGTTACTTCATTCACTACTGGGAATGAAGTCGAGCCTGAATTCATGATATTTGTAACAAAAGCGCATTGTTTTGTTTGGTCATATAAGATTCAACATATTTCTTAAATCTTTTTCACAATTTTGTTACTGCAGAAGCAAATTGAATATACCCATTTATAATGAGCTTTTGGAAGAACAACCATTTTTTGATGATAATACAACTCCTTTAATTTGTTCTAAAGAACAAGAGGGTCTTATAAGGCCAAATATATAATTTTGATGCTTCATGAAACACAAATTTAAATTTCATTATAAAAAGAAATTTATGAAATATGGTACACGTACAATATAATAACATGAATAATAAATTCATAAAGATAACAAATAATCCATAAATTACGAAATAAAAAATTTATAGCTACAGACCATTTAGTTTTAATGACTTCAGGGTAATTAATTCTCATAGCTTTAAGCTAATTAGTCTCATGGCTTCGGGTCAATGATGAGAATTTAGAATTATATGGCTTTGACCTTTTATCTTAAAGATAGATAAAAATTAAATATCTGTTTCTAGCCATCCAATAAAATAAATGATAAAAAGTATATGACATCAGGTCATATAATAGGGAATCAAATGAATATGGCTTCTAGCCATTTTGTACCTCTTGACTTCAGGCCAATTTGTCTTTTCATAAGAAATTAAATCTATATAACTTCTCACAGTTGATTTTCAGGATAAACATGAGACATAAAATTTACATGTCGTTTTTATCTTGAATGAACAAATATTATGAAACACTAATGATAATACTAGGAAATTCACAAAAATAATTCATAAAGTATTGCAACAAAATTAAAATTTTATGGTTTCAGGTTATTTATCTTCAGGATAAATAAAAGTTGAACATTATGGCTTCTAGCCATATAATAAGATAGAAAATAAAAGATATATGACTTCTGGCTATATAATATCAAAATTTTATGATTTTGAGCCATTTATCTTCAGGATAAACAAAAGCTGAACACTATGGCTTCCAGTCATTTTGTAAGATATAAATATATATATGACTTTTAGCCATATAATAAAAATCAAAGGAATATGACTTCTGGTCATATTATATCAAAATAATAAATCAAAATGTATATGACTTCTGGTTATAAAGTTTCAAAGTAGGAATAAAAGAACTATAGCTTCTGGCAATGTAATAGGAAATCAGAGCAATATGACTTCTTGTCATATAATTTCAAAACTCTATGGCTTCGAGCCATTTAATCTCATAATGAGAAATTAAACTCTGGCCGTTATCTTCAAGATATATAAAAGTTGAATATTATAGCTTTCGGCCATACAATAAGATAGAAGGTAAAAGTTATATAACTTCTGGTCATATAATTTCAAAACAAGAGTCAAAGGATAACTTTTAGCTATATAATTTTAGAATAAGGAATTAAAGGGTATGGCTTCTAGCCATATAATATTGAAATAGGAATTAAAGAAATATGACTTCTTGTCATACAATTTCATAATAAGAAATCAAAGGGTATGGCTTCTGGCCATATAATATTAAAATAAGAATTAAAGAAACATGACTTCTGATCATATAATTTCATAATAAGAAATTAAAGGCGTATAGCTTCTAGTGATACTATAATATTTTTTTTAAAAAAAAAACTCAGATAAATAAACTTATATCTTTAAAAAAAGTAAATGAAATCATTAAAGAAAACATACCTTCGTTAGAGCTCTCGTACTGATAACGTGTTATAAATATAAAGATATAAAAGAAGTAAAAGATAGAAAACAAGAGTAAGAGAGATTTAAAAGAGAGAAATTCTCATTAAGTTTGTTTAGTTTTATGTAGCTTCTACCCACTCATCAGTATAAATATAGTGGGTGAGTACACACTCTCCACCATAACAGTAGTAGGAACCACATAAATATTTACATATTCTGAAATTCTTTGGTAAACCCTAATTAGAAAAATCCCCTATATATATCAAGAACTATCGACGCAGAGAAACCCTATCGAACAGAGGAAGGAGGCGCAAAGGAAATCGGCCGCGATGCAGATCTTCGTGAAAACCCTGACCGGCAAGACCATCACCCTCGAGGTCGAATCCAGTGATACCATTGACAATGTCAAAGCTAAGATTCAGGACAAAGAAGGCATGTCTCTTCGTCGTATGGTTGAATGATGTGATCGATGATCAATTTTGCTCCCTACTCTTAACCGTGGTTTGTTCTTCTCGTATAGGCATTCCACCAGACCAACAGAGGTTGATCTTCGCCGGGAAGCAGCTGGAGGATGGCCGTACTCTTGCCGATTATAACATTCAGAAAGGTTAGTCTTACAATTCTCACTGCCTTGGCTGTTTGGATGGCTTAAAAGCGAGGGAAATTATGTGGGAAAATTGATAGCTGAAGCTGTCTGTGTTTTCCTTTCGATCCCAACAAGAAAAACGAACGATCCTTTCAATAGTCTCGAAAGGATTTAGATCATGGAGTGCCCTGTTTTATGTCTCCCGCTGGTGACTTTCTGGGAAAGACACAAGAGGAGCATTGATTAGTTTGTTATTAGTCAGTTTCGATTCAATCTATGGTGGGCCAACTGTGAATGTCGAAATTTTATTTAACTGGGCAGTGTATGAAGACTTGATGTCATAAACTTCTTTTAGCCCCCTCTTGATTTTGAATTTTATCGGATCCTTGCAGAGTCAACACTGCATCTTGTTTTGAGGCTTAGGGGTGGCATTATCGAGCCGTCATTGATGGCATTGGCCAGGAAATACAATCAGGACAAGATGATCTGCCGCAAGTAAGTTCACGCAGAATGGCTTTGTGTTCGTAGTAGGAACTCAAATTATTTGTTGCATGTGATTTGCCGGGAGGAAAGTGGTCCCAAAATATTAATACTGAAAAATAATATAAGCCATCAATGTCTTGAATGTACTCAACAGACTTTGATCTGCTGAATTTTGATTATGTTGCTTTTTTGCTTTCTGTCTGTCTAGTTTGATAGCAAGAAATTTTTCAGTGTCATTTAAAATGAATGAATGTCACCATCAGCAACTTCCAAATTTTAGTGAGACTTCATATCCTTCCTTTCTGACAATGATTGGTTAATCATATGAAGTAGGGTGTTTTTGTTGTAATGAAATATATCTTTCTTATAATGTTGAATTTCTCTTGCTCCGCTACTGCTAGCTACTGTGTGGTTTCGGACCAAGGCATAATTTTGAGTTTCATCATATGCCAATTCCCGGCTCTGGAGAGATATTAGTGGCTTAATGCTGCTTACATTTAGATGAATAGGCTTGATGCCTTGATACTTGCCAGTAATGTAGGATCATTGCTGTACTTATATCTCACATGCATCTTTGCAGGTGTTATGCCCGTTTACACCCTCGTGCTGTCAACTGCAGGAAAAAGAAGTGTGGACACAGCAACCAGGTATGCCATTTTGTTACATTGTTTCTGCAGGTTATGACAATTTTTCATATTGTTTTTATTGTAATTATTATAGTTTAATCAATTTGCGTGTTTCTTAAATTGCAGCTGAGGCCAAAGAAGAAGATCAAGTAAACCGTTTTTTTTTACAAGTTTTCGCCTTGGAGTCCTGATTGCTCTTTAGCGTGTTAGAACTGTAGTTTTGTAGTTGAACTACAAATATTTTGGTAATTGTACTGGCATGGTTCTTTTATGTTTTTCATCTTTTGTTTGAGATACATTCAAGCGAATTATGTTTCCGTTTTATGTGACAACACTGCTTCCTACCCGTGACAATAATATGGATAACGTTCTTGTTTAAATGGTTGTTATTTACTAAAAAAAAAGAGACTTGTACACGTCAACCTTATACTGTTAATTATAACCTCAAAAGAATTCCAAATGATCTTTTTTAAAATTTAATCTCACATCATCATTTGAAGAAAAACGCACTCTTTCACATCAAAGAGGGCTGCGTAGCAAATGATGTTTATAACATTCACTTAGATTCAAAGTCCAGAGGCGCATTGCTTCCGTAAGTTTAGCAGTACTTTCAGGTCGACTGAAGCAAAATATGAAACAGCGAAACTGGCTGGTCCACATGACTATCTAAACCATCAATCAACGTCAAGCGTTTCCAGGTCTTCATCTTCTGTTGAGGCCACGTTTCATCCCTTAATAATTTATCTGTAATAAATGTCGATCTATATCAGGCGGTGTATTTTTTCTGTCTCTTTGTGGTCAAAGACACAAGGAATGTTGCAACTTATAAAAGTATAACGCAAAAGGTATCGAATGATAAAGAGGGTTGACAGGGCACGTACTTGGTTTGGAAAATGTTTTGGATCATCTTGCTGGGGGACTCCTGTGCCGCAAAATCCAACTGAAGCAACTCATCTGAAGAGAGGCGCCACCCAAGAGCACCTAAATTCTCTTGTGCTTGTTTTATTGACTTCACTCCTGGTATCGGAATTGTCCCTTTGCACACACACCAATTTATCGCTACCTGCCATCATGTTACCAACTTACCAAACTATTTTATTCCTACGTTATACATATACATCACCAGGGGGTAGGAAATATTTACTTGTGCCATGCTTTTGCGTCGTTTGTTTGCAATCTCACTCAAGGAACTCAACAAAGGCTCCAATCCAGGTAGGATTTGTCTAAATAACAAGCCACTGCGAAGCAAGATTATAACTAAGTTTCTTCCACTCACAGAAGCTAATAATGCATAATGTCAATTAATGGCATGACACAGATAAAAATAAACATAATTATCAACACACCGAGGCCCAGTTGGAAATTTCGATGGTGAATATTTCCCAGTAAGCATTCCAAGTCCTAAAGGACTATAAGCAATCAAGCGAATACCTAGAGAATCACATATATTCTTGATCTCTAACTGATCTCTCCCCATGCTAAGCAAAGAAAACTGCACCTGCAAAATTATTGAGTTATTAAGAACAGTGAGAATACTGGCAGAACAAGACAATTCTGCTTGGTGCCTACACAAAGCTAGGGACAGCCCAATATCCCAAAAAAAAAAACTCAGCAGATTGAAGTTTCTCGGGTACTCATGATCATCACATTGATGTTCTCTTCAAGAAACACGATAGGCATGTAAATATATAGCAGTTACTGACTTGTAAGTATATTTTGTTTGTAATTTTTTCTTTTCTTTAAAGCATCTGAAAGACATTTATAGGTTAAGACAGACCTGATAGTCAGACTTAGCTTATTGAGAGCCTTGGACAACAAGAAACTGCCCAGTTTGTGTAGTAAATCCTGCTACTTCAAATTATACTGTCAGGAATAAATATTTATTTACTCACCTGGGCTGAGCACAAGGGGACTCCTCGGGCTTTCAAATAATCGTGTATCTTCAATAGTTGCTTAGGTCCATAATTGCTCACTCCAACAACTCGAACTAGACCCTGAAGGGCAATATAGTTATGATTATAGCATACTTAATCATTGAAGATACTGATATGACTGTACTTTTGAAGCAACTAATAGCATTCAATGTGCATGCATATGTTCAGTTGATTTTAACAAAGTAGGATGGAAAGTGATCCCAGTAAAGATAAAGGCACCCTGAGCGATGGAATCCACATTCAATACTAGTAAGATGTAGCTTGTGTATTCCTGCTAATGAAGTTGATAGTACTATCATAACATGCTGCATATCTAATGTCAGCTATAAGCGCGTTATAGACAACCTTTAAGGTGATGTTTGGATGGGGAGGATGGAAGAGAAGGTTCCATTAAAATATTTCCCAAGTGAGTTATAATGAGGAGGTCAGGATATCTTCCAAAGTCCTTCCTCCATATCTTACATTCCCCCTATTCGGGAGATTTGGAAGGAGAAAGTTTCCCGAGTTAGGGTTAGGGGTTCATTCCACTTCTGCTTTCTTTGAATTTCTTCCCTTCATCTTTCTTTCCAACTCCCAAACACACCCTAAAGATTGAACACTCAAAACTCTACCATACATGCACCAAGTAATGCTACCACTGAACATGAGTTATGGTAACCTTCTCATACATTGCCACTAAACCATCCCAAAGAGCTCGCTCCTGCAACGGAGCATAATTGGCAGTTGACCAATGTAGTTGTCCTATCCCAATTTGCTCAAGCTGCATTCGATCTAGCGATGCCCTGATAATTTATTAGACTAGAAGTTAATATCATAACAGTAAGACAAAGCAAGCTTCACTTTGTAATGGGAGATTGGAGGTCAGGAAATATTTGAGAAGAGTGCATCAATTAATCAGGTTATTATTTAGGTGAACTACAACATATGAGGGATAACTTATAAGAATACCTGCAAGCATCCACAAATTGACCAGGCGTAAGGCGCCATGGATATGCCGCAAACTTTGTGGCAATTACTAACTCGCCTTGGCCCCCCTTTTGCTCTGAATACACAATTTTGTGAAAAATTGGAAGAATTCATCATATGATAAGCTAGCATGTTTTCATGTGATGACATAATATAGGAGTTCTTGTGATCTACTAGTATGGGAGAGGACTTTTTTTGGCGGTATTCTCAGTTACAGCAATGCTTATTCTTATATGGAGACTTATTATGCTATATACTCCCTCTAGTCCTTCCTATAAGACAAATTAACCTAATCTGATTAGATTAAGGGAGTTGGTCAAGTTATTTAATATAAAATATATTTTTTAAAACAACCTACTTATCTTCCTTAATTCCCTCCTTTCTTCTTCTTCTTAATTATTATTAAGGGACCATCAATAGGGGTTAATTAGGAAAAAATTGATAAATATGAAAACTATATCTTATATTTAAGACCAAAATCAACCCTCTAAATATGTCTTATATTAAGGACAGACAGGATTACATTACATTGATAACGAACATTAATGTCAACCAAACAGCCATCACTTATGAAGGCCTAACTACATGCATCCCTAAATCACACCATTCGGGTGTGAAAATAAAGAATTTTATGACAAACACATTCTTACACCCAGCAACTCATTAGTTAATAGACAATTTGATGTTTGTTTGCAGTCCTCCAATGAACAAGTTTAGGAAATCTCATCTATCATACGATCAAGTTAGTAAGATGCTTTGCACATGGACATAACCCAGAACTAACTGATAAAAATGAACCACATGAGATCATGTTTTTCCATTAACTGAAACTCAGAAGGGAGTCACAGAATAACCTTGAAATTCTCGGATGAACTTTCCCAGAAGCTTCTCACTCTGCCCATTTAACCTCCCTGTCCCATAAGAGTCAGCAGTATCAAAGAGATTGACCCCATTCTCCACAGCCAAATTAAAGATTTGTTGAAGCTCATTGTCCATCGATTCCTGGTACCCCCAAAGAAACTGATTGCCCCATGCCCACGTTCCAAACCCCATTGGAGATACGCTAAGGGGACCCATCTTTACCTACCATTGCCATTGAAGCTTACTATTGAAACACCCAGCCTCAGAAGGAAAAAATAAAAATAAAAAATAAACAGAAAAAGGGAAGAAATTGTAATAAAGACAGATCCCACATACCTTCTGCCTTGGCCAGAAGGGAGGAAATTTGAGAGGCTTGAACATGGAAGATGAAGGTAAAGGGTACAGATTAGAGGGGCCAAGAGAGCAAGACGAGATTACCATTACTAAATTTTGATACTACCCGATATTGAGCTGAGGCTGAGCCAACAATCCCCGATGTCTAAAGAGCTGTAGGTTACCACAGGAGGCAGTTTTATTGGCTGTGTGGTAGCGATTGAGTAATGGACTGGATAGTTCAGTCTTCAGCATGGTCCAGTGGAAAGGAAAACACAAATGAGCATATTCCTGTATATTTTCACTGGAACTATTTAAACTTTAAAATTTTAAAATATTAATTTTCTATTAAAATGAGTTGTCCACAATACTTATAACTAACAAGACTAATTTAAGATTTTGAAATTTATTTAACATTTTTTTCTTATATTTTTTCATTCTCTCAGCGTTAAAAAATAATATTTCAAGCAAAAATCGTATACCTTTTTATTAATATTTTTTTCAAAAATTTTTTATTTAAAAAACTTATAAGTTAAATATAAAAGCTATGAATATAACCAATCATAATCACAAATGAAAGCTTAACTATATATATATATATATATATATATATATATATAGTTATACTCCTACCGACTTCGCCTTTACAGGTAGCAGGTAATGTGATACCTCTTATTTATTAAATCCAACTATTACACTTTTCCAATATCACAAATTAGAGCAACATAGAGCAGCGCAGTGGTAAACCAGTTTGGGCGTAGTATAATGATAATAAATTACAAACCTTGGTTACAAAATATAATTACATAAAATCTCTACAACAATTCTTTGAATGTTTTGGAACTGGTCCAACAACTTCATCTGCTAATATCCGCCTAGAAGCTATATCCAATAAACTGTACAACATATAGGTAGCAACAGAGATTGGAATCTCGAAGGATCTCAGAGTAACCGTTAATCACATATCCAAAGTATATACAGAGTATGTAAGAAAACCACAAATACAAACCATAAGCATTCAGTAGGTCGCACACAGCGAAGCATAAAGCCTAAACCAAAACAAGCAGTCACACATAACATATACTGCTCAATAAGGCATATAACCATGCCAGGGGTCGCACACAACGGGTTCCGATAAACACAATAACGCCGAATGCATACACAATCATGGTAAAGCATATATACAAATTTATACAAAGCATATAAGATTAAGGTTACTTACCTGCAAACAGCTGATTAGTAAAATAGCAAACACCCGGCTACTAGATAAGAATGATAGACCTAAAGTAAAGTAATATAAACGGTGCCATTGATAGTATAATCCATTCCTTTAAAATATATAGCTATATACTTGTATGAAAGGTCTTTCCACTATTTAAAACTCATTAATTTCTTTTCTTAATGAGTATTCATTTATTAGTAACTTTTCTCTTATTTTGTATGGAGTCCTCAAAATTTCAGAAATTTGACCTAACTTTGAAAATTCATAACTAATTGTTCAAAGATTCGATTGGGGTGTTCCAAAAATCTACGTGACCCTTGATATGTATATTTTTTACTAAAAATACTTGCCAAGGCCAGGAACACATAAATCATTCCCAGTTTATGAAAATGCCCCTATTGGTTTTTCAGCTTCTCAATTTGCATATATTCATGCTTTTATACTTTCAAAATTATTTTCCATACCCTTTCCTATGCAAAAATCCATTTAAAACACTTCTAAACTGTCAAAATAGCTAAAATAAAATCATGTCACCAAGTTCTAGCTATTGATCAAGATTTCCTTAAACTTTTGCAAAATTATAAAAAGTTAGAGAATAGAACTTACTTGATCAAAGTTCTAATTTCTTTACCACTTTTCTTTGATATCTTTTGTGATTGTAGCTAGAACTTCCATAATATTATACAAGATCACTAATTAAAAACTTAAGCATACTTGTATTGAATTTGAAAGAAATAAGATAATTCTCATAACTTCCTTACCTCTTCTTCTCTTGAAATTTCTCTTGCTCGTGATTCTTTCAACACTCTTCTATCTCTCTTTTCTTCTCTATATGTGCATGTATGTGGCACCTTTCTTGGTACTAAGTGAGAGATGATGAAGTCCTATTTATAGAGGCAATGGGACCAAGAATATTCCTTTGTACTTTTACTATTTTGCCCTTTCATTTGCCTCTTGAAATCTCTAGGTTCTTCTTTATTTTTCTTGGAAAAATCTGATTTTCTTCTCCCCCTCTCATTCAACACGGCACATGATTTCCTGTTGGTCCAAAATATCTTCCAATCACATGCTCATTTTGTGGTTATAATGTTTTGCTTAAGAGATAAGATAATTAAGTGGCACAAATTGTCAATAAAATATACACAAGTGTCCCTATCCATTCCTCTTTAGATATCATGTTGACACCTTAGTAGCTTAGGTTGTTGGATATGTTTAGTTTTGATGATGTCTTATGTCTTATATAAATGTCATTATTAAGAGCAAAAAGTTTGCATACTACATTTATCTTCTACTTTGACTAAGTCTTATATTTAATGTAGTTGTGAAGTTCCACATTGAAGAATGATCAAGAAAGTAGATTGAAGAAAGAAGTTCTTACACACAATATAATGGGAATATCAAAATGTCAAGGAAGCAAGAAGTTATCAAAGGATTTTGGGAATAGTCGAGAAGAAGAGGAAATATGAAGAAGGTAGAACTTACAGAAAATGATGAGTCCAAGTTGAATAACAGAGAATGATGAACAAGAAGATTAATAAAGAAGTATTGAATTAGAGAAAGAAATTGAATCAAAGAAGATGTGAAGTTAAATAATAAAGAATGATCAAGAGAAGAGAAGAAAGAAAGAGTTGAGTTATGGAGAATGATCAAGAGAAGAAGAAATAAAGAAGAACTTGTTGAATGAAATGAAGATATTATTATTCAATATTCTTAGATCGATACTAGAAGTATCCAAGATCATATGGAAGTTGGAATGGCTCAATTCAGAATTAAAGTCAGCAAAAATCAGCTTCAAGATAAGAAAACTCGAGTTCACAACTCAAAACTCGATTTTCCTACCTCACTACAATGATTTGCTCCTCTGGTACTAGAAAACTTGAGTTAAGGACTCAAAACTCGAGTCAGCCATCATAAACTCGAGTTAGTAGTGTCTTCAGCGTTTCTGGCGTCTCTAGACTAGGAAAACTTGAGTTTCCAAGTGCAAATTCGAGTTTACAGCATTGATCAGCAACTCTGTTCTACTCTATTTCACGTTCAGCTTGGGTGAAGCCTAGTAATTCAATGATATCTCCGAAACCAGAGATCCGATTGAGGTGAAACCATTGGCATATGAAAATAGACTTCCAATGCGTCATTTTAATATAAAATTCAAGTCCAAAGGAGTTCAGATCAAGGAGCTATGAATTGTGGAAGTTGATAGTAAAATTCACGCCACATAGCAGACCAAGCTTTGATGTTTTGAGTGTATCTCACAAACTACAAATCTGATTGAGTTGAAATTGGTAGCATATGAAAGTAAACTCAAAGGTCTTTCCATCAAGATTTGAACAGACCAAAACAGAGTTTAGACCAGGGAGATATGACCTTTGAAAGTTGACAGTTAGTTCAAGAAGTTGATTGAAAACGCTCAACAAAGTCCAAACTATAAGTCAAAGAGCAACCAAGGGCAGAATAACTTGCAAACTCGAGTTTGTAAGTTACAAACTCAAGTTTACGAGAGGTGATAATTGAATATTATTACACTTATTTGTATCTCTTGGTGAATAAATTTAGGATTGTTTAGTTAATAAATAATGGATTTTATTACTTAATCGAGATTTGAGGTTTTAATTGGATTTAATTCATTTTTATGATTAAATTCCAGATTTACAGTAATTTAGTATTTTCACCATAACTTTTGATCTAGATATCCGATTAGTCTGATTCTTCTTTCCATTTTTAGATGATTCAAAGAGCTATAATTGTTATGAAGACTCGGAAAGCTAATTTGGACAAGAAGATGGACGAAATTGGAGCTAAAGACAGACGCATTTTTTTAGATTTTTATTTTGCTCGAATTTTGTAATAAAAGACCAATTTTTAGATGTTTCCTTTTTTATAGGGATTTCATATTGATTAGAGGTTTCCTATTTATTAGGGGTTTCCTATTTTTTTAGAGATTTTCTATTTATTAGAGGTTTCCTATTTTTAGTCATCTTTCCTATATAAGGAAAATTAGATGGTGACTACAAACATATTCTCAATTACCCTTTATGGGTTTTTCAGATTAAATTAGAAGCTTTTTATTTTCTTTGAGTTGTTCTTCATGTTGTTCTTCATCTTTTCTTCTGCGTTTTTCCTAGCCATGCTTGGCTAAGCTTCTTTGATTGACCCAATGTTGAGGATTCCATGATTCGTCTAGAGAACTTGTGCTTTATCGATGATTTAACTCGTTTCTATTTTCATCTTATCGGATCCGATTTCTGAAAATAGTTCGACTATTAGATTTAATATTCGGTTTGGTTCATCCCAAGGATTGAGTTCAAACTAGGTTTTAAGTTTTGCTGTGCGATCGCACAGTGGAACGCCGCTGTTCGGACATATTCTAGGCGATCGTCTAGTCGAGGGATTTTCTGGGCGAATGCAGAGATCTCGGTTTGTCTAGAGCCAAACGTGGGTTATTTATATTTCATTCAATGATGGAAGTCTCTGGAATCTGAACGTTGGGTTGATCGATTTTAATATGTTTCTTCTCGTTTTCTTATATTCTATTTTATCTTTGCTTCATTTAAATTGCATTTCTATTTTAGTTTATTAATTTAAAAATCCAAAACCCAATCCCCCCTTGTCTTCATTGCATTTGCATGACATTTAGATTACTTAGTATTCAATAAAAAAACTCCTCAAAAAGAGAGAACGATCCTAGGTTTGACTATACGCAATCTTTGGTTAATTGTTGATTGTAAGGCTAATGACAAAAGGTCCTCATCAAGAGGCAGAGAGCAAATGTTGTTTTGGGAGAACACCAAACTCAAGTCAATAAGTTGGAAACTCGAGTTTCCATCATATAGAGAGCAGCGAATGTCAAAGCATCTTCCAAACTCGAGTTTGTGAGACCAAAACTCGAGTTTTGATCAAATAGAGAGCAATCTGGAGTAAAGCAACAACCTCTAAACTCGAGTTTACAAATGAAAACTCAAGTTTGCATCTCCGCTTTAGAAAATCACCGTATCGAAAATCTCATTTTTCATTAGAAACATCCAGATGATTACGAAAATGACTTATAATACTTCTTAACATTATTTATATCATTTGTGTACATGTTTCATATGATCAAAGGTTGTTAAACTGAAGATCAAGGGTAAAGTAAATGCTGATGTCATAGCTGATTCAAAAAACGAAGTTCTAACGGCTAGTTCCATCTGAGTTCAACAGCTATATTTCTTTATTCAACAGTCATTGAATCTTCTCAACGGTCATAAATTGTAATTACCTATAAAAGAAGACAGATTCAAGACAGCAGGAGCAAGACACAAGCCTACATCTTCAAAACGCTCATACTCTGATCTTCATATTATTTACTTTCTGTTTTCAATGTTTACATAGCTTAGCATAGAGAGTGAAATTATTTCTAATGCACTTCAGTGTTTATCTTATTCACTTCTGAGAGAGAAGATTCATTAGAAACATTCTATCTGTTTATTTGAGAGTTACTCAAGATTGGGTGATCTTGAGAGGAAAACAGATTGTAACCTTGCATTGTGTAAGGGGGAGTATCTCGGTGAGAGATTTGGCTTCACAAGTGCCTGGGTGAACTTGTGGGATTATAAAGGCTTCTCTTATTCCCGGATTAAACAAGAGGATAGTAGATTGAAAATCTCAAGTGGAGCTTGGAGACTGGACGTAGGTCAAGGATTGGCTAAATCAGTATAAATCTCAGTTTGTATATTCTCTTCTCTAAACTCTTATCTTTCCAGCATATATGTCTGAATGACAGACTATCGCTTTATAAATTATTATTGTCATATAAACTGCTTTAGTAACTTGTGAAAAGATTTTCAAAGTTTCAAGTTTTTAATCAAACACCCAATTCACCCCCCCTCTTAGGTGATAGCTAGGTCTTTCATAGGTGCCCCTTTTAAATAATTAATTGTGCATATGTGTCCTCAACTTTTTTTCTTTAAATATTATATTGCCACATGGGTGCTTAGGCGTCCCTTACATAATTACCTACCTTTCCATATGTTCACTTAGGTGTCCCTTCCATGATTATTCACCTTTCCATGTGTACGTGTTCTTGATTTCTCTATTGCCTTCTTATGCCACTTCACAATGATAATCCTTTATTAGCCAATTATATGAGAACAAATATCATTTGCCTTAGATTTAATGAAAATTCCATATATTCCAATAATAGGCTACTAATTCATTTTATACAATAATTAACATGAAAATAGGAAAATGACAAATAAATACCATATAAATTTGCAAAACCTCCAAAAGTCTCCCGAATTTGTAAAAAGACTGAGAGGTACCAAGGACCTATGAGGGATATGCAAATTCGGGTGAAATTACTCTTTCATCCTTAGTTTTAAATAAATAAAAATACCCTCGCCGGAGGACTGTCGGCAGTAGGGCACCGGCGAGGGGGTGGGGGTTTTTCTTTGTGGGGGGGGGGGTTTCTTAAAAAAATATTTTCATTGAAAGTGTGGGAGGTGGGGTTTGAACCCCCAACGCCCCACACATCCATGCGGCCACTTGGTTCCTTTAATATATATATATATATATATATATATATATATATATAGACACACACACATTAATAAATATATGTATATTCTTCATAACATTTTTTCAACGGTATCTACAAAACTTACAACAGTATTTACAAATCCTGTAAGGCCATTTACAAATTTAGCAACGGCATTTGCAACGTATTTTTAAATTTTACCTTTTTTTGTCTCTTTAATGCCTCTGAGTGAAAAACCAAAAAAAAAAAAGCACTATCACAAAACCTTCAACAGTATTTACAAATCCTGCGAGGCCATTTACGAATTTAGCAACGACATTTACAATTTTTTTTAAAATTTTACCTATTTTGCCTCTTTAATGCCTCTGAGTGAAAAAAAAATGTACTATCACAAAACTTGCCACGATATTTACAAATCCTGCAACATCATTTACAAATTTAGCAACGGCATTTGCGATGGTTTTTTAAATTTTACCTTTTTGCCTCTTTAATGCCTCTGAGTGAAAAACAAAAAAATATATACTATCACAAAACTTGCAATGGTATTTACAAACCTGCAATGCCATTTACAAATTTAGCAACAACATTTACAATGTGTTTTTAAATTTTACCTTTTTTGCCTCTTTAATGCTTCTGAGTGAAAAACAAAAAAATATGTATTATCACAAAACTTGCAACGGTATGTACAAATCCTGCAACGCCATTTACAAATTTAGCAACGGTATTTACAATGGTTTTTTAAATTTTACCTTTTTTGCCTCTTTAATACCTCTAAGTAAAAAAACAAAAAAAATGCACTATTACAAAACTTGTAACGGTATTTATAAATCCTACAATGCCATTTACGAATTTAGCAACGACATTTACAAAGTTTTTTTTTTAATTTTACCCTTTTTTTGTCTCTTTAATGCCTCTGAGTGAAAAAAAAAAATGCACTATCACAAAACTTGCAACGATATTTACAAATTTTGCAACGCCATTTACAAATTTAGCAACGTCATTTACAATATTTTTTAAATTTGACCTTTTTTTTTGCCTCTTTAATGCCTCTGAGCGGAAAAAAAAAATTAAAACGTTGTAAATGACGTTGCAGAATTGTAAATACCATTGCAAATTTTGTAAATATCGTTAAAAAAATGTTTATATATATATATATATATATATATTTGTTAATGTATATATATATTAATGGAACCTGGTTGGGCCACTTGGCTCTATAAATGTGTGGGGGGTTGGGGGTTTGAACCCCACCTCCCACACTTTCAATGAAAATATTTTTTTAAGGAAAAAAAAAACCCACCCACCTCGCCGGTGGCCTCCGGCCCTCCAGCGAGGATATTTTTATTTTTTATTTAAAACTAAGGATAAAAAGGTAATTTCACCCAAATTTATATTTCCCTCATAGGTCCTTGATACCTCTCAGTCTTTTTACAGATTCGGGAGACTTTGGGGGGTTTTGCAAATTTATATGATATTTATTTATCATTTTCCCCATGAAAATCCTGTTACAAGCTGATTCTCAAATTGCTAAGTCAAAAATTCAGGATATTATGTGTATTATTTTGTGCCTATTATTCAATTAGTAAACATATATATATATATATATATATATATAAACTGAACAAATGCTATTATTTATTCAATATCTACATTGGATTCTTCTTTTTTCTTTTTTCTCCACTCCTTGTAAACCATGTTTCTTTATCACTCTGAATTTCATGCAAAAGGTGTTACTCTAGTTATGGTACTCTCTAATCTCTATGCACCAACTAATACGTATATTTAGTCTTTTTTATAAGATACTTACTTGTATCCAAAAAACATTAATTTTTTTTTCATATATGTTTATAATTAATAAGGGCAATGAAAGACTAATAATTAATATGAAGTTAAAGTTTAATTAATTAGTAGACGTAATATTGAAAATTACTTAAATTTTATAACAAATTAAATGACTTTAACTATTTTTATTGATTTGTAAGAATTGTTAATTGATGTCTTATAATAATAATAATAAAAGAATATAACTATAACTATAACTAGAATGTGGGCGGTGTAACAAAAAATATTTGCTCTTATCCCCGTAAAAAACATATAAAACCCAGTACTGTTTCCACATTAACCTGACATCCTAGAAAGATTAGTATGTTGCTGGTATAACCTATAAGATTAATAAGTTGCCAAATGCTCATCAATTTTAATATGGGGTGTCCACAAGTTACAAGAAGGATAAGTGTCAGGGATTGCGTATATCAAGAGGCTTAACACAAAAGTTGAGCACAGGATTTTATAGCTGGATCTACATATTTTCCTTATCTATCCCTGGTTAGTGTTTTACAACAACATTGCTCTTTACTGGTTTACCATCCATGTCCCAGTATTGACATCTTGTAAGAATTAAACAGAGTTTATCAAAGTGAAACAAGACAGAGCAATGAAATTAACAGATAAACTGTTTTATTTTACTCGAGCAAACACCAAACATATCTATATATATATATATACCCCATTCTAGATGTGTACTAGTCAAGACCTGAAAGATTACGCACGCCAGTTGCATAGCTCATGTATCAAGAATTCAAGATAGGATTGGGGTAAAGATTAGAGCTTTAGGATTGGTCACCTTCTAAATCAAAAGGGGAGGGGGAAAAAAGAGAGAGAGAAAAAAAAAAAAAAAAGAGGACCACAACACTGCATGGATTAGAATGGCTTGCAAGCCTGAACAAACAGAGACACAGCACATTTTGTTGTTGTTCTTCTTCTTCTAAATCTCAAATCAGTTGGCCGAAAGTCCGAAACTATCTTCATTCGGCACTATATCATCGCCAGCCTGCAAGTTCTCATCTTTGATCTTCTAGGCCGAGCCAACATACTGGAATAATGCTTTGAACAGCCCTGTTCCTTTGTTCAAGGAAGCATGCAAAACAAAATGCAGTGAAGTGTGAGAGTGCAGGCACTTTTTCAAGTCCAGAAATCAAACCATTGTGAACTAGGTTGATCTAAGAGGCCACTTGGATCAACACTACTGTACCATTTTTCAAGCTCGTCCATTCTCAGAAGTTGGTATTCTGTATCCTCACAATAACCATTTTTATTCTTGCTCATCATTTCACTTTGATCTTGTAAATGCATGCCTTCTGTGTCTCTGACCTCATCCAAACCCTCATAAGAAGAACTTGGCTTTACTTCACTACTCCTACAATCTTTATTCTTTTTCCCTTCATCATTCTTAGATGTCTCCATCAGATCATGCAGATTCTGCATCTGTTGCCAAAAAAAAAAAAAGGATATCATAGTAACAGTAGGGAAACTGAATTTGCTTCCTCCAAGATTTTTGATGAGTAAAGAAACATGAATATTTAATTTACCTCCGCTTGCAAGGACTCCTTCTCTTTCTTGAGGGACTCAAACTTGGACACTAAATTGTCATACTCATCTCTGAGCTTCCTGTACTCTTGCTCTATCCATTTGGATTTCCCTCTTGCTCTTCTGTTCTGAAACCATATGGCTACTTGGCGAGGCTGCAACCCAAGATCTCTTGCTACTTGGATCTTCTTCCTTGGTTCTAACTTGGACTCTGACTCAAATATGCACTCCAATGATCTGATTTGTTCATCGCTAAACCTCCTCTTGTTCACCACTTTGTTCTTCTTCCTTGGATTCTGAGGTGGTGGCTCTGAGCAGCTGATGAAGCTTTCTTCTGATCCTTGAATATACTCCTCATCAACCTCCATCATTGAATTGAATCACTGAAACTGTAAGAAGCAGAGGATTTCAAAGCCTGTGGTACGGTATGGGATTGTTTGTTTGGACTTGAAAAAAATACTTAGGTGCTTTCAAAGTTTGATGGAATGGTTTGGTTTTGGGCTGAAGAATATGCTGTTATAGCCATCAAAGAAAGTATGTGTGAAGGCCATTTCTGTCACGTTATTGGAACTTCAAATGGAAGGATCATTGTGACCTACAAAAATTAGATACCGTGTGGCTCTTACTTTCTTTTGCTCTGTAAAGGGTTATCCTTGCCTTTTTTGTTGTAGGCTATCTGTAGGTCCAATGGCCAATACTTCTTTTTCTTTGTTTGAAGAAGAAAATGCCAACTTGTCACCCACACATGCCCACGTGTCTGTTTCATTTTCATAACCAAGAAAAAAAAAATCTGCGATTCTAACACACTTATCTGTAACAGGGACCTTTTCAAGTACGCCTTCTGATTTTTTACTTTTTTACCTACATGCTAAAAACTCTTAACCTTTGGCATAGCATTTAGGACCTGCGGATGCATTTTCGCCCCCACATGTTGAACATTAACCGCTTTAGCAGCTGTATATATCATCATGTCTCTGCTATAAATATCTATATATATATAGAGAGAGAGAGAGAGTAAGAAATGATAGTGACAAGAATAAGATGTTGCATTAATTAAATTGGGGTTCAAGCTGAATTGAGATAAACGGTTATTTATGTCAATAATGAAGTAATGAACCTGTTATTACTGTTTTTATTTAAATACTCCTACGATCAAAATATAGCTTGCTAGGACCTAGTTTGGGGGTGAATATTAGTCTTAAATGTAATGTAATAACCATTTTCCATTTTATATGTTATATTATTATTTTCTCTCAATCAATTTGTTTAACTTATCTACTAATATATAATCTAATGTTACACTAAAGTATTCTAAAAAAAATTATGTCACACACATTATAATTAAATAAGGTTTACGTTAAAGAGCAGATAAGTATAATGACGAGTTCGAGGAACTCTTAATTGTCATTAGCTGTCATGGTTTCCCAGGTTCCTAGTATGTTGCTCGTTAGTCAAACAAACTTATCATGTTTATAGTTAGTATTATGAAGATGACAACGTTATTCTGCACTAAGTAGCGAGAAAGAGGCACTCTGGACGCATCTAAAAGACTAAAGACTTTCTTTAAGCTAATTAAGAGCTTTCCTCAAAAGGTCTTCTTCGATCGTTATGATACCTTATAATCCAAAAGTAAAATGACACATAATGCTAGCTAGTTAGTTTAGCACTATAAAAATCTAATATGAATGGAAAGAGTTTTAGTTTTTTGCTGACGAGTGGAACTTTAAAAAAGAAATTTTGAAAAGTAACGCAAATTATCAATCAACGATCATCATCATCATGTATTGTGAAGAAAAATAAAGTCAGAACCTTTTCTTGCTTTCATACTTAAGAAAATAAACATAAAACTTAAACTCTTATAGCTAGAAAATCACTTTTATCCTGTACCAGAGTAAAAATATGCTCCCTCCGGCCTTGTCCTTACTATAAGACATACGTACGTAGGGGAGTTTATTTTTACTTTAAATATAAAAATTAATTTTCATATTTATTAATATTTTCATAATTGATGCTTGTTGATACTATTTCAATAATAATTAAAGAGAAAATAGTATGAAGAGATTAAGAAATATGACTAAAGTTTTTTATAAAATACATATTAAATTAGTTAACTTATCTAATTTTGTTAATCTAATTAAATTAAGTAAATATGTCTTAATAATAAAGATTGGGGGGGAGTAAAATTGAAAAATGATTATGCAACTTTAACTTTGTAAAACCAATACCCATAAAAAACAAAACAAAAAAAAAAACAAAAAACAAAGCAATATTGTTGTTACACAAAAGTCACAATGATTAAGGAAAAAGAGAAACATTTTGTTGCCCAGCTAAATGCAACTTGTTGAGGATTGCAAGTAGTCTCGCAGCTAATTTAGCAGGGAAAAGACATTTTTCACTGCAGTGAGATTCGGCGCTTTTGTTTTTAGGTTTAGACAAGAAGATAAGATCTGAGGCATTTTAATAATGCAGAGAAAGGATTCCATCAGAAAGAAAAGGAGTCGTCGACTTGAGCGCCTAATAAAGACAAAACAAAACGTTGTCGGGTTGTGAGGTTAAATCAGAGAAAGCAAGTTCTTACACATATTCACAATCATACCATGTGGCCATGAACCAACCCGCTGATCTCCCCTCTCCCCCCCCCCCCCCCCTCCTCTTTTTTTCTTTTGTTTGTTAGCTAAACTATGGATACAACAAAAGTCATTGTCTCTGAGGTTTAAATATTTAATCCTCACCTTCATGATCTTTGTTTCTGTTCATGGTTTTTAATGGTCTTGCTTTTTTGTGGGGTTGGTGAGATGTCTCTCACAAAACAATGAAAGCTTATAAGGTCAATAATATAGTGTGAACGTGAATCTAATGTAGATATGAAATATTTTTCTTTTTATATGTAATCGGTATCCTAAAATATTTTATAATGTACTCAGCACTGAAAGTATTTTTTTTTAGAGTTGTGTATATATCACCCTAAAGTATTTCTTTGTTGAATTTTGCACTTAATAATTTCGATAACTTAAGTTACTGGTGGTTTGATGCACACAAAAAATGGTTTATGGTATTAGACGCACCTAAAAAATATTTTAAGATAATGATACACTTGAAAAAAAATATTGCTAGTTGCACCTTAGCCGCCTAATATAAATAAGCTAAGGTTCACTGTACTAAGTCAAAAAAATTGCATGACAAGTGTTGGGTTTCTGTATCATATAGAGAAATTAGCAATTCCACTTGAAGATGCAGCTTCATGGAAATTCTAGTTCTCTTGCTCTCTCTCTTTGGTTTTTTTCGTTTTTTTTTTTTTTAATACCAAACGTGATTATTGAGTGAGCAGCCGACAAACAGGACATGAAATACATGTTGTTACAACTCCACGCTCGCACGTTTGGCAATGAGAAAGAAACTACGTTTTCAACTCTGTTAGGCGCGTTCGCTTTCTTTTTGTCGAGCCACAAAAATGAACAAATTTCTCATTATATATATGGAGTTATATATTACTCCCTCCGGTCCTAATTATAGGAGCTATTTACCAGAATTTAGAGAGATTAAGGAAGGAAGTTAAATTAGTTAATTATGTGTATTTTTCTAAAATACCCTTACCCAAGTTTATTTAGAAGTATAATTTCACTAAGAGCTTTTTCTTTTTATGTTTTATTTTTTGATCACCGTTCTGATACATATCCACTCCGTTCTCGAATCTCTCGTACCAACTACCCGGGTTGGTGGACCCTGTAAATGTATGTATAATTGTTTTTTTGCCAGAAATATTATTATTATTATTACAAAACTCCGATAAACTCTACCTTCATGTAAGAATCAGTGTATGCTATTTTTTAAAAAAAAATACAGGGAAAGAAGAATCAGTGTATGCTATATTTTGGCTCTAAATAGAAAATTACGGTTCATTTTATATATATTTTTTAGTGATTGCATATACCTCCTTTGGTCCTTCTTATAAAAAAACAAACTACTAAAATTATACGGTCTAAAATGTTAGTTAAAATAATAAATGTATAACTTAAGTATTTTTTTTTTAATGTACTCTTATTTAGAAAGCGTGTACATGAGACATGAACATTTATTATAAAGAGATAATAAGTTACTTTAATGAGGATAAAAATGGAAAGAATGGTTTAAACTTTCAGAAAGATAAAATTTGATTCTTATAATCTGGGAATAAAAGATAATGAAATTAATGTTTTAGTATAAAGTTTATAAATAGGGGTATTATAGGAAAAAATTGATAAAAGTTAAAACTTGTTCTTATAATTAGGACCAAAGCCAACTCCAAAATTTGCTTTTATAATTAAGATCGGAGGGAGTATTAAATTATTATTGTCTTTAATTATTATTGAGAAAATATAAATAGGGGTATTATAGAAAAAAAATTGACAAAAGTTAAAACTTTTTCTTATAATTAGGACCAAAACTAACCTCAAAAAGTTTTCCTATAATTAGGACCGGAGGGAGTAATAACTAAGCTTACATATATACTGCCTCCTATATATATCCTTAATATATTATCACAAATTTTACTTCTAATAAGATGTTATATTAAGAATCAGAGCTATTGTATATCTATAATCTCAATTAAAACTTGATCTGGTAACAGAGACATTAAATGAAGAAGAAATGGTGAGAGGGGTCAATCGAGACATTCTTTTCCCACATTATACTTTTTCAAGTTCTTAATATAAGATATATATATATATAGGAAATTAATCTTTGTCCTAGATATAAAACTTATTTTTATATTTGTCAATCTTTTTCTAATTTATCTCTATTGATGATCCCTTAATAATAATCAAGGAGGGGAGAGAAGGAGAGAATTAAGAAAGATATTTTAGGAAATACATATTATATTAATTAAAATTAGATAAATATGTCTTACATTAAAAAAAAACTGATTAATTATTAGTACTTTAAAGTGTGAGAAAAAGTCCATGCTCTCCCAAATTTTCCTCCACATGGGCCCACTTATGTTTGTTGTGAAATTTACTTTTCAAACGAGTTATGCTAATTAACCAAATGCTAAAAGTAATTACATGGCCATAGATTTTTACTCCTTGGTAAAAGGACAATGAGTGTAGGTGGTAGAGTACTATCGGGCCAACCGGGATAACTCTTTCAGAAGTGGCTTTTGCATTCTCAAGAGGTCGAAGTCAAGACCTTGTGAAGAATATGTGAAAAACCCCTCCCATTAAGACTAATATCTGTTGGTAAAAGGAAATGTCTTTTTACTAATATGTGTGTGTAGAATCTGTAGATACGAGTGAAAAACAAGTAAGTATATTGTCTAAGAGCTTGTTTGGATTAATTTTTAAAGAATAGCTTCCAGAGAAAAAGTGATAAAAATGGTTTTTTAAAATAGATTCTGTGAAAAAAATGATTTTGATAAAACAAAAGTGTTTAGATATTGTTATCATAATAGCTTTTTTATGTTGAAACTCTAAAAAAAGACATTAGCTTTTGTGATAATTCCATATAAAAGATCAGGTTTTATTTTAAATATTTTAAACATTAAATCTCAGAATGAATACAAAAAATTACATAAATCTTTGTATAAAATTAAATGCTTCAGAGTGATTGACTAATACTAAAAATATATATATATATATATGAAGGAGACTTGTTATCATAGAATTGAACAAAACATAGTATACTGCTCTAAAATTGAGGTTATCAGTTTGTATGAAAAACCAGCAGAGAGGGATCCATACAGTTTCACGATTCATTGCATTTACTGTATATTTAAGTGGGGTTTGGTAATTGGTACAAATGGAAAAATCATTCTTAAATGAGATGTGTCCACATCCAAGAAAACTGATGAGCAGGAGCAGCCATTTATTTTGGCTGCTGGAAGAGAAATACTAATAATGAGCCATATATGAGAGAAGCTAAGCATGCATATGCTAGATCATCCTCTACAGGATTCAGGGACACTGTCAATCTCTTTCAAATTAAACGTGAAAAAGACACCAACGTTTGTCTCAAATGGATGATTAAGCTTGCTTTTCGTTTGGGTAAGCACAGATTGTGCAACAAGTAGACATGTTGTTGTTGTAAACGTCAAGCTAGAGAGAAAAAAAGATGTTAAATAAAAAAAAAAAAAAAAGGTTGGCCAATGGGGTTTAGATAGGTATCAAAGAGGAAGAATCACTTGTAGTGCCAAATGGGGGGGACCCACAGACACAATTGGCAAGCAAAGTTAGGTAATTAGGTGTCTAAAAGTCAAAGGTGAATTGATGAGTCTACCAATCATTATTCGGTGTGGGAGTTAGATTTGTGGTAATCATTGTGAAAAGAATCACAGGTACTAGAAAAAAAATATTATGTGTAATACAATATTGCCTCTCATTTAGTGCTTCTCCTTTGTCTATACTCGTTCAAATCCCACGAGTATAACGCAACTAGATCTTGGTTTTTTTTTTTTTACCTGAAGATTAATTTTTTTTATGTTACTACCTCTTTTTCCTTTTCTTTTGGACAATATCATCATTTGTTACTATCCCTACTTGATTTATTTTGTAGTTAAAGTGTACATAAAAGTTAAGGTATAAATTTATCTTGAAAATTTTTTCTTTTTATATTTTTGTGAAATTTATTTGTTGAGTTTATTGTTATTCCAGAAATTTTAAAATATAGTAATGTTGTCTTACCTAGTTAAAAAATTATGGTTAACCATTAACATTTTTATAGGTAAAATGTAACATTCTTCTATTTTATGTTTTATCACTTACGAGGCAACTTGAAATCAAAAAAAAAAAAATCAATACAATATTGCTCATGATTGTAAATTTTTAGAGTAAATTTGCATCTTAACCCTACTTATAAAGATCATGTATAATTTCATTATTTAGGCGTTATTTTTATTTGGATATTATCTAATTAGATATGCATAAATTGTTAACATATACTTCGAGCAAAAAAAAAATTGTTAACATATACGTGTATTTTTATAAAGACTTGTTAGGTCTGTTTGGTATGAAGGTAATGAATGAGAGGGGTTGGGAAAATTTTAACTAGTTCAATTTTTTAAAAAAATAATTGAGTAGGGTTAAATAAAATTAATTAGTTTTTCTTATTCTTTAATATTATACCTTCTATTTATTAAAATTTTATAACCCCACTTTATTATTTCTTTTAAATTGAAGTGATTAAAATTTTTCTTCCCCTCTGCTTGCCTACTACCAAATGGACTCAAGGACCCATTTGTTACAAAGAAGATTTGAGGAAGGAAAGGAAATGAAAGGAATGGAATGGAATGGAAGATTAGGAGGGAACTTTAAAAATGTGAGTTGTTTGGTACACTAGGGAATAGAAGTTAGTTGAGGGAAAATGAAATGTTTGGTATGAAGAATTGGGTGTAGTTTAAGTGGGAAGATTAGGTGAGATTCCCACATTGCCCCTAAATTAAAAAAGGGAAAAAAAGTTGATAACTGATTTGATTTATTTTCGTGCGACAGAAACGAACCGTAAAACCAAATTGCATGAAGGTTGAGATGTAAAATTGAAGTAGATGGCGATGGGATATGAAATTGCGACAAGGACTAGCTTTTGATGGTGACAAGGACAACGGAGATGGAAGGAATTAGGCGGGGAAAGCACGAAAGTATATGAAACAAGCTGTGGAAACGAGTATGACAAAAGGAATAGGGAAGATTAGCACTGAACATTGAACCTACGTGATACTATAGATAAGTGAAGAATAAACATCATTAATCAGTTTTCACATGACAGAATAACACAAAAGTTGAAGTTCGAACCAAACAACAAAGTTCGAACTCCCATCACAGCATGTAAACCATATTAGCAACAGTGAAACATCTGTTATACCATGTGAACTGTAGGGTGGAAGGAAATAAAATGAAGGAAATTGGCTTTTTCGACAATTAATTGTAAAGTCTATCACAAGGTGCATTAGGCACCCAACTGTTTCAACATGACAGAAAAACACAAAAGTTGAAGTTCGAACCAAACAAGAGAGTTTGAACTCTACATGACAGCATGTAAACCATATCAGCAACAGTGAAGCAGCAGCCGTAACAACAAAAACCATAAACAATATTGCACAAGCTCATTACATTTAACTCAAAACATACACGATAAACAACTTTGTCCCAAGTTCTTCTTCTTCTTCGATGGGGTCCTCTTTGAAGCGGTGCACTCTGTGAACCAGGGAGGTTCATAGAGATGAACAGTGAGGCATCAGACCCTGGGTTCAACTTCTCCTTCACAGAAAAATGCCCACTGTAGTTTCAAGCTTCTTCACCGACAACAGCTCTCGCATTCCTCGTCCTTTTGAAGAGATTCACTTTTTTCAAAGGGCTTTTTTGTCCCAAATTTTCACTCTCCCGGGAAGATTTCAACATTCTTACCTCTTTCGGAGGGAAAGTCACTTCTCATGGTTGATGGAAGATCTAAACTCATAGGAAGGTTGGTTGACGGAAGACGCGCCTTCCAAACGAGTTTTTTTTTAGGAAACCTTTTAATCTTCCCTTTCCACCACGTGCTTTCACTGTAACAAATGGGTCCCAAGAGTGTTGCAATGGAAATCAATGTGTTTAATACAGCGAGCCTTCTTCTTCCTCTAATTATTATTCGTACTATTGTGTTGCTTCGGATAAGTCTGACAGCAATTTGCCATAAGGAAGAAAAGATAAGTTTAAGGGCAAGTCAATAGATTGTTGAGATCCAAGTTGAAAAGGCAGTCTATCAAAAAAAGAAAGGACCATTTTTTAAGAAATATTAGAACGTTAAAGTATGATGTGGGATGTAAAATTTATGTTTTTTTCAGGCATTTATAACTAATAGTAGAAAGTATATGTTTTCTTTAATCAATTGCAATTGAAATCCTCCTTCATTTGTCATTAATCAATCCCATGAATATGTGGCATCTCAAATGTTGTCGTCTTTATCCAAAACACTCTCAAGGCAATCCTGCAAGGTAAAAAAATAAGATTCATCCTAAATATAAAATAAAGTTGATTTTTTTGAGATATTAAGAAAGATAATTAAATTACTTTAAAATATTTATATCTATAGTTTTTTTCTCAAAACTATTTTGCCAAACTTATAAACCGATATATAATCTCATAATACACAACATATAATATGATTAAGTAATTTATTTAGCTTCTTTAATCTCTCCAAAAAAAATCAACGCCGTCTAATATTTAGAACCATAGAAAATACTACCCTATACTTAATACTCCCTTAGATTCTAAATATAAGACCCATTTGATTTTTCAAAGAAATTAAGGAAACTAAATAAGTTAACTAATTATATTATATGTTTTGTATTATTAAATTATATATCAGTTTATAAATTAGGTAAAATAATTTTGAGAAAAAATGATAAATGTAAATACTTTAAAGTAATTTAATTAACTTTCTTTTTTGGTCAACATTTAATTAATTTTCTTAATATCTAAAAAAAAATCAACCGAATTTTAAAGGCAATATAAGATTTATTCATTACAAGGGTAGTGTCATGTACGGTTAGCTAGTTTAACTTGAATAAAACTACTTCTCATCAGAGGCTTTGTAATCTATAACATGAAAACTTTCTTATAAGTTGAAGATTGCATATTCAATTCCACTTACAGTTATTTTATACTCCTTACATTATTTGATGGAGGATATATTTGAATAGTTAATCTTGATCTTAAATGTAATACATATTTTTCATATATATATATATATATATATTTGTCAATCTCTTCTAAATTGGCACATATTGATACTCCTCAATAATAATCAAGTAAGAGAGGGATTGAGAAAATTAAGGAAGATAATTGGGCACATAGGAGGGGACAATATTTTTAAAGTGACTAATTAACCTTTGGTTGGATATACTAGCACTGTTAGGATATATCATATCTAAAAGATATAAGAAGAAGCATGATAGATAAAGAGAATGGTTCTAATTGTTAAAAGTATTATATAGTGTTTTACTAATGAGAATATCATCATCATCATCATTATCGATAATCCTACTTCTCCGACTTGCAATCCTTTCTTACATACTTTGTAAATTGATTTAGGTTACTAGGACTATATGTCTCTCCTGATTGTTGTTAATATTTTTTTTCAAGTGAAACCTCTAATTCTGCTAGAGGCTAAGGGAAGCAACCAATAGAGGCATAAGCGTTAGGAGCCTTATAGGCCTCTTTTAGTATTAGTGTTATATTGATTTCTATATTATCATTTTAAGACCCTCATGTCCTTTTAATACTATATTTATCAGTTTGGATAACTCATTTGGGATAATTGCTTAACTATTGTTGAGCCTGAGGCCTTATTTTACACAATTTGATGTTTTGGTGGATCCACAATTCTATCTTGTATTTGAATTTGTTTTATATAGATCCTTTATTTTAGGGTTCAGTGTTAGAAAAACTCGTAGGCCATGTTTTCTTCTATTTGTTAATTGTGCCTTAAGTGATGAGTTTTTTGTAGTGGGTTTGTGGGGGGCGATTTGTGCTATAAACATGTATCATTCTTAAAAGAAATAGTTCCCGCTTAATATTTGTTCATTAGGTTTTATTAAACCGTTATGTTTAATTGTTTTTTTATGAGAAATGATCTTTTCACATATTTACCTCAGACACGCCGTAACTACACTTCTAAAAGGTTAAAACAAATAGACGCTGAGGATTGGAGGGAGTATATAATATGTAGTTAAACGGGATTAACTCTTAAGATACTTTTTTCCACAATCACAAGTCACCTTTACTCATCTAAATTACTCCCTCTAATATTTAATATAAGGCTAATTGAAGAGTTGATGTTAATCCTGAGACCTATTTATTATATTTATCAATATTTTTCTAATTTATTAATATTAATACTCCCTCAATAATAATCAGGTAAGAAAAAGGTGAAGAGATAAGGAAAAGGATCTCGGTGTTTTAAAAAAAGATATCATCACATTGACTTGCTTAATTGACTTTCTTTAAGTACAATTATAAATTATAAGTACTGGTTTGTATATTTATCTTTCACAGGTGCTTTATGATGCAGTGGGTTTTCATATATCTTGGGCTATCCGTCCTTTGCTTTTTTTCTTTTTTGATTTGATAAATGTAACACCCCAACTTTTCTAAAGCATTTTCGAAATTATTTGATCAGAGTTCAAAATAATTTAACCAGAGTTGAGCAACGAAATGATTTTAAATACAAAGTAACTGATATTCAACCACTGTAGTGTACTGGTTTGTTGATACAAAGAGTTCGAAAGACTATACATATCTACAGGACTTTCTCCAGCTAGTCCTTCTGCCTGCTGCTTACCCTTGTTTCTGTTTCTGTTCACTCCGAAAATCCTGAAGCTACAGTAAGAGCTGAGGTTCAATACCCATTGAACCTCAGGTAACGGTTAACCTCATGCTTATGTATCAAATATGTATGATAGATATTCATGTCAAAACAGCAATAATCACATACATTATTCTCATATTCACATAATAACATAACACAGCCACTGCAATATGCATGTTATTATAGTCTGCACTATTCACCAGTGCCACGGTGTACATCCGTGTCCTCAGCGCTAGGAAAACATAACGGCGTTATCAAGACTATAACCCGTATCAAGTTGTATGTGTATGATCAATTTTCAAAAACAGAATTTCAGACTATCTATCACATATAAGCATACCATAAGCATCAGAGTTAAGGTTACAATACGCGTCCGTACCTTCGTTCGGTGTGAATAGTAATTTACTATTCATGTATACGACACTATTCATGTATACGGTACTATTCACGTATACGGCACTATTCATGTATACGGTACTATTCACGTATACGGCACTATTCACGTATACGGACTTCCTTCGAATCTGACTCCGGAATCCTCGGATATCCTATAATATCATTTTTATCAGTGACCATTAATTTTCAGCATTTGCGGAAACTATGTTGAATATTCACTATTCATGTGAATAGTATTCACTATTCATGTGAATAGTACCAGTAAAAATATTTTTACCGTGACGGTAAATAATTTTTACTGTTTGGTAAATAGTATTTACTGTATTGGTAAATAACATTACTGCCCAAGAATAATTCTTTTCTGATGTGACAGATCAGACTAAGCTGCAGCCACAGAGCATACTCAGAAAAAACTCTATCTGGCATTTCTACTATAATTACCAAAAGAAACTACCAAATCTTAAGACTAGAAACCAAAGAACTTACCCTTGAAGTTCTTACTCCTTCTCTCCAGCTCCGAGAACTTTACTCTAAATTCTCCCTCTAACTCTAAGAATTGTCTCTCTTCTATTAAACTCGACCGTTGTGATCTGAGTTTGGTGTGAAGAAAATGAAGAAATGAAGCTTCTATTTATAGTGTTGGAAAATGGGTCCTTAAGTGTAATTTCTTGTTTTTGGGTCATTTTGCGTAATTTTCAAAATTATAAAAAAATATAAAATTGGCACACGAGGTGCACCTCGTGGCCTCAATTATTTTTTTTTTTATTTTAATAATTTAAATAGTGTTTTTACTGATAAAATCCCTTGTTCGGTGTTCTGATCGCGTGATCTTTTGCAAAATTTCAAAAATCCGGAAGCACAGCCTTGAAGCTCTATTCTTCCTCTTTAAAAATATCTGGGTCAACTGAATTTTTGACCTCATTCAGGGTATTTCATAATCTGTCAAAGATTTTAAGTCGGACACTGCCGGTAACAGAAATTACTTCGGGTGACACCATCTTCGAGACAAAAATTCACTGATTCATAATATGTGCAGTTGTTTACTACTTAGTTCAAGGATTTTGAGTTATAATTTATTTTCAAAAATAGGGTCTAATAGTCCTCCGAAAATAAGCTAATTTTCTAGTCTTTAGGTCCAAAATTCAGGATGTTACAATTCTCCCCCTGTTCAATAAATTTCGTCCTCGAAATTTGAACATATAAACTCAAAAGGTTATCTAGACCTCTAATATACTTCTTCCTTATACATGCTTATCTAGCATACATCCTACTATTCAATGCTCCATTAAACTGGGAACATTTCACAAATGCTCCATTTCATTTTCTATAATTCAACCTCTTCCTTTGTACTAGCATGCCAACTAGTGATCCAGGAAAAATTCTATTTTCTGGGTTTGTCTATCACTCCAATTCTCTTAATTCTGGTACCAAGTATCATCATAGATACTATTCTCATCATCATTTCAAATCTTCGGATTCTCTCCGGTTCATCTAATATTATTAGAAAGTCACCCTTCCCAAGATTACTATCACCTTAGCACGCTTACGCTTCAAAATCCTATTTTCAAATGTCAATTCCGACATCTTGAGTCAGTTGCACATCTAAGACAGATTTCTTAGATAAATGTGCGTATAAACGTCCAAACTTATTTTCTTGAAAACACAGCTAGCAATAAATGCCATAGCGATTTCTGTCTGCAAAGGTCTAGGAAACTGCGACCCCTAACGGTGGCTAGGGTGCACTAGGGTGCGGTGCCATAAAATTTTCCGCATAACAACAAAGTCTGCACTATTCTGAGCCAACGACAGATGAGAATCCGATGCTGCTTAACAAAATCTAGACGTTGCTAGCCCAGCTATAAATCGAGTAAAGAAAGAGTAAATGTTTCATGTTCTCTCAAACTTCACAAAATATTCATTTCCTCTCCGATCGTAATCTTCACTATAACCTTCCACATTATCCTTAAACATGGCCGGTTCAAGTAACTCTATTCCAGTCTCCGATTCATTCAACCCTTTCTTTCTTGAAGCCTTACTTCATGACTATCAGACTAACATGTTGTCTGATTTGTCAAACAATGCATCATACCCTTATTCTTCTTTATTTCCCCAAAATCCCGTAAGTATGAACGTTCATTCATCTGCCTCAACGATTAACATTCCTACTCCTCCTCCAAGGATACAAGATTCTATTTTTACAACTACTAACAGAAAGGAATCTGAAGCAGGTCCATCAAGGCGACCTGTCCAAAGGTGTCGTAATGTGGCAGAACTTATGGAGTCTACGGTACCTTCTCAACCAAGGAATCCTGCTTCTACCTTGACTGAGACTACTAATCCATTTTCATGTGGTTGCTGCCATGTTCTACGAGAGATTATTCATACCAATGGACTTCAATACCATAAACTTGAAGTTCATGGGAGGATTGGTATGATATGCCACGCTGTCTTTCACCAGGACGTACAAGGAGGTTCTTTCAGTCCTCAAGTATTTGACTTTGGTAAGAAGAATTTAGATGATGTCAAACATTTTCTAGAAAATTATTGTTTGAATCAAAAATCTTTAGGGTATGTCCTGGTGTCGGATCCCCTATCAGCCTACTATGAGGCCCTTTGTGTTGGTTTGGAATGGACTAAAAATCAAAATGAACTCCCTAATAGTTCATTTCCAACCAATACAGAAAATATATCCAATAAAGGAAAAGAGCTCATGGTTGTAAATAATAATCCTTCAGTCCCCATACCTAGTAATCCATACCGATCAAGAGCTGAACAAAATATTAGAGCTTCATCAATGTCAATAAATGATCTTAGAGACTTATTCCATTTACCTCAACAAGAAGCGGCTCAACAAGTTCGTCTATGCAAAAATGTTCTAATGAAAATATGCCATAGGGGAGGAATAAAGCATTGGCCGTATGTAAAAATTCGAAGCACTATGAAGCAAATAGCTAGATTGAGAAAAACAATGTCTTCTGATGGTCCTCTCTCAAGTGCAGCCGCTCAGGAAGAAATTAATAGACTTAAACTTGAGATAGTCGAAGCTTGCGGTGGGATTGTACCAACTGTTGTTCTTGATGCTTGAATTAATATAGTCTACTCTTCTTAGCCTTCTTGCTAATGTTTGTAATCTCTTATTCTAGGATTCATAAGGATTTTCGAGTTTTCCTGCCAAACTCAGCTTTATCTTATTAAATTCAAGCTTAAGCCAGTTATTCTGTATAATCAAGACTATGTCCGCATTCTGTTATGGTATTGTCATCTGTTACTCATATAAATTAGCTAGGTAAGTGTAAATCTAGCGAAAATCTCTTCATACTTTTTACAACGGCAACAAAATGAATAACCATCAAATAGGGGCTTAGTCTTTCAATCACTTTCCTAGACACCAATAAAAATATTCATCCCCTAGAAAGTAATTTTGGGCCTACAGAATCCAATATTCAATAAATTTTCTTGTCTCATTTTCAAATTTTCAAACATGAAAAATTTTCCGTGGTTTCAGTACATTTCACAATCTGCACTATACCACAAAGTAATAGTGCTATAACATTTTTAAATTTAATCGCTGCCATCACAAATTCGTGAAAACATTTTTCACTGCCGGATCATTTTCAAAAACTTTTATTACCGGCACATATCTTTGAGGGAGCTAATTTATTTCACAAAATTTTACAATTGAGAGTACACACCATCATTTTAACCTTTTGGTACAGTGAGCGCCTTCTCCCAATCCCCAAATCCAGTTTTAACAGTATTATCAACAATGTGGGAGAACCTCCGCCCCTTTCTCAGGAGACCCAGTGTTCACACTGGCACATAAAGTAGCAACCCTATCTAGCGGAACTCAGTCCAGTCATAGACAGTCAGGTTGTACTAAATAAAACATATGCCCTCGGCAAAGTGTTATGGATTGGGTGCGTTCACTGTTGGTGCGATTTCCATTTTCTCAAACAAAATCCCTCCAAAAACTTTTTGTTCAAAGAGAACATTTATCAAAGGCCAGCGATTTCAAACGTTTTAAAACATCTGGCAGACCCAGCAAACTGTGTACATCTACAACAGCTTCTGTCCTTCCAGTTTTGTACTGACTTTACCACAACATAGTTGAAAACTCAGTTTCAAACTCTGGGTTCTAACAAAACCGTTTGTACAAGACAACATCATAACCATCACTGTGGTCTCAAATTCTGTTTGAAAAATATTTCATTTGAAAACTCGATTTCACAAGTTTGAAAGTAAACTCCGAAAATTTCAAAATAGCAGGTGCATTGGTAAGTTCAAAAATTCAATTTTTTTTAAAACCTTACTTAGGAATCAGACAACTAACATTAGAAGGTCATCACTAACTACATACATCCGGACCTCTGATCTTGACTACTCAAACCATATGTATAATACTTAGTTTGTTCTACTTAACTCATCTGGCTATTCCAAACTTTGCCCGTTATCCTCGGGTTTCACAAGCTTTTTGGGACACTTCTCGTATTTGTTGTCTAACAACCGTGGGCTTCTGCTAGCTTATATACACAATATGTACTATATAGCACTGGAGCAAACCATGGTGATATACTAGATTACTTAAACCTTCACTCTGGGGAACCTATTCGATGTGAGACTCATTATAATTTACTTACCTTGAGAACTGATGCACTGGTAACTCTACTTTATGGTTCGTTGTCACGGCGGCCCCACTCTACGGTTCGTCGTCACGGTAGCTCTGCTCTACGGCACATTACTCGGCGCTTCACTCAGTCTTCGCAGACCAGTCAGCTTTTCCGGTTAGCATCCTCTGTAGGTAAGCCTCCTTGATCAGAACTCCCCGTAGGTATCCTTCTCCGATTAAACTTTCCATAAGTAGCGCCAGTGATCGTCTTTGAATCATTATAATGGGAACTCAAATCTTAACAGGTTCCTATCCTTTAGTAGTTTCATTATCTGTTGTCTCTATGTCTGCCATCTTATCTAGGGCCATTCTATTTGTAAACTTCCACTTTCTGTTTAGCTCCAGGCATAATCCTTAACTCAACTTTCCCTATTGGGTAATCACCTACTTCTTGGGGAATCTACTAGCCACTGATATTTCTATGATTCTTGGTCCCACCTTGAGACCATAACCTGGTGGCTACTGAGGTTTCCAGCTTTCGTATGGTTTTTTTTTAAGGAAACATCTCTTAGATATTTGGAACCTAAACAAAGCTCACTCATATTTTCTAAGGGTTCCTACTCTCGCAGGGGTCATAGTTCTGAGATTTCTCTCGCTTAAGCAATATTAACTTCATAATGCCACGCCCCTTTGCACGCATGGTGTCTGGCCTCTACAAGGTAGGGATTTCCTTCTCAAGATAACTTAACAAGTTATTATTTTCACAAGGTCACTAAATCAATAGGTTACTAGCCAAGGAAAAACCTAAACAGTAGGTTATTGTCTACCAGAAAACTTAAGTCGTAATGACTTCTTTGTACTGCTTCCCTTGAAACACTGGGCGGGGATTTAGCTTAGACTCCGATTCCCATATCAGAAGTCCTAAAGTTTAACAACAGAACCCATATTCTATGCCATCAAGGTTTTAACTTCCCGAGCCTAACCCTTTTCCTTAAGGTGTATGTCCTTTTTGTATCACAACACCAGTATTATATCAGTACTTTGTTCTTGTTTTTCGAAATACTTTTAAAACCATGGCTTAGAGCCTAACTTAGTTAGTCAAACCGATTGGCCAGGTAGGCGTCTATCATGGGAGCCTCACCGTGCTAGGGTGACTGATTGGCTGATCCACATAGACTCGGCCCTACCTTCGGCACCAATGGTTTACTGTAACTGAGTCGGGTTCATACCAGATAAAACACTTTTGAAAGCTTAGAACCTAACTCCGCTACTCAGACAATCCGACTAGGCAGGTGTATTTGTGGAAGGCTCACTGAATTCAAGGAAACTGATTGCCAACCACAAAACCCCTTTCTAGATATCAGACTGTTTGGAGTAACTTAGTTAACTTCGTGCCAGAATGCCTGCTCTGATACCAAAATGTAACACCCCAACTTTTCTAAAGCATTTTCGAAATTATTTGATCAGAGTTCAAAATAATTTAACCAGAGTTGAGCAACGAAATGATTTTAAATACAAAGTAACTGATATTCAACCACTGTAGTGTACTGGTTTGTTGATACAAAGAGTTCGAAAGACTATACATATCTACAGGACTTTCTCCAGCTAGTCCTTCTGCCTGCTGCTTACCCTTGTTTCTGTTTCTGTTCACTCCGAAAATCCTGAAGCTACAGTAAGAGCTGAGGTTCAATACCCATTGAACCTCAGGTAACGGTTAACCTCATGCTTATGTATCAAATATGTATGATAGATATTCATGTCAAAACAGCAATAATCACATACATTATTCTCATATTCACATAATAACATAACACAGCCACTGCAATATGCATGTTATTATAGTCTGCACTATTCACCAGTGCCACGGTGTACATCCGTGTCCTCAGCGCTAGGAAAACATAACGGCGTTATCAAGACTATAACCCGTATCAAGTTGTATGTGTATGATCAATTTTCAAAAACAGAATTTCAGACTATCTATCACATATAAGCATACCATAAGCATCAGAGTTAAGGTTACAATACGCGTCCGTACCTTCGTTCGGTGTGAATAGTAATTTACTATTCATGTATACGACACTATTCATGTATACGGTACTATTCACGTATACGGCACTATTCATGTATACGGTACTATTCACGTATACGGCACTATTCACGTATACGGACTTCCTTCGAATCTGACTCCGGAATCCTCGGATATCCTATAATATCATTTTTATCAGTGACCATTAATTTTCAGCATTTGCGGAAACTATGTTGAATATTCACTATTCATGTGAATAGTATTCACTATTCATGTGAATAGTACCAGTAAAAATATTTTTACCGTGACGGTAAATAATTTTTACTGTTTGGTAAATAGTATTTACTGTATTGGTAAATAACATTACTGCCCAAGAATAATTCTTTTCTGATGTGACAGATCAGACTAAGCTGCAGCCACAGAGCATACTCAGAAAAAACTCTATCTGGCATTTCTACTATAATTACCAAAAGAAACTACCAAATCTTAAGACTAGAAACCAAAGAACTTACCCTTGAAGTTCTTACTCCTTCTCTCCAGCTCCGAGAACTTTACTCTAAATTCTCCCTCTAACTCTAAGAATTGTCTCTCTTCTATTAAACTCGACCGTTGTGATCTGAGTTTGGTGTGAAGAAAATGAAGAAATGAAGCTTCTATTTATAGTGTTGGAAAATGGGTCCTTAAGTGTAATTTCTTGTTTTTGGGTCATTTTGCGTAATTTTCAAAATTATAAAAAAATATAAAATTGGCACACGAGGTGCACCTCGTGGCCTCAATTATTTTTTTTTTTATTTTAATAATTTAAATAGTGTTTTTACTGATAAAATCCCTTGTTCGGTGTTCTGATCGCGTGATCTTTTGCAAAATTTCAAAAATCCGGAAGCACAGCCTTGAAGCTCTATTCTTCCTCTTTAAAAATATCTGGGTCAACTGAATTTTTGACCTCATTCAGGGTATTTCATAATCTGTCAAAGATTTTAAGTCGGACACTGCCGGTAACAGAAATTACTTCGGGTGACACCATCTTCGAGACAAAAATTCACTGATTCATAATATGTGCAGTTGTTTACTACTTAGTTCAAGGATTTTGAGTTATAATTTATTTTCAAAAATAGGGTCTAATAGTCCTCCGAAAATAAGCTAATTTTCTAGTCTTTAGGTCCAAAATTCAGGATGTTACAATAAAGGATTTCCCTTTTTAAAGATTGGAACAGAGTATTTTTGCCTCTCCTAATAAATACATACCGTTTACAAAATTCGAACTTCTATTTTCTTTCTTTATGAGGTAAGACTGTTTATCATCTCAACAATAACTTGTTCATTGTCGCCAATACTTTAGTAGCGCAGTGGCATGGGAGCTTAGCTCCCCTCCCCATGTCCAGGGTTCAAACCCTGCCCCCTCCTCCTATTATATATGTGTATAAAAAAAAAATAACTTGTTCGTTATCCTTTCTTAGTTTTTGATTTTTTTTTTTTTTTGATACATTAGTTTTTGATGAAGTAAAAGAAAAACACACACCGAACAACAAATGGGCTCAAGACTGAGCTAATAAGGTTGAATCCAGGGTCTGTGGGCCACGAAACAATGGGTTTAGCCCAATCACCAGAAGTTGGCATAAATTCAACCTAAAGAGATATGTGATGGGTCCTTAGGAAAAAAAAAAACGATATGTGATGGGATAAATAAAACACATACCGCATAAATTAATTTCAACAATTTTTTTCTCCATCGGTTAAAAAAAAAGTCATATCTTACTTCAAAAAAACGCTATAAACTTATTCATATCTGTGTGTGAGAGGAATAAAATCATTAGTTAGTTGAGATCTTTATTAGTTAGTTAATATCTTAAAAATATAGTTAACTTTGTAAGACTCTATAAATAGATGTCTAATCATATAAATCAACGTGTGTAGGATAGTTAGAACCATACCGTGTTAAGAGAGAGGTTATTGCGAGTCTCTCTTTAGAAATAAAAGTCCCTTCATAATTATCTCTCATTGAGGGATGATTATTAAATAATCATTCATTATCTTCTTGGTTTTATTAACACCGCATACTATATTTATGACTTGATAGCCGATATAAGTCTTTAGTTTTCTGTTGGTTAATTATTGGAAAGAAACCTTAACTATTGTCCATCAATAAGGGCGAAAATGATGAGTAGTGATTATGTGGTTTTTCTGAGATAGTTCTATGAGAATTTTATTTTAGGTTAAAGTGTAATTTTGTCCCTAAAGTTTTCGGCGTAGCAATGTTTTCCCTGAAGTTTTAAAACGGAGCAATGTTGCCCCTCCGTTAAAAACCCTAACGGTCAACTAACGGTCCGTTAGTTGACCGTTAGGGTTTTTAACAGAGGGGCAACATTGCTCCGTTTTAAAACTTCAGGGGCAAAATTGCTACTTTTTTTAGAAGCAATGTTGCTCCTAAAGTTTTAAAATGGAGCAATATTGCCCTTCTATTAAAAACTCTAACGTTGACTGTTAGTTGACCGTTAAGATTTTTAACGGAGGGACAACATTGCTCCGTTTTGAAACTTCAGGGACAACATTGCTACGTTTGAAACTTTAGGAGTAAAATTGCTTCTGGGCGCATACTTTAAGGGCAAAAATGCACTTTCACCCTTTTATTTTCAATTGAACTATATATATACGCACACACATGATGCAGCATTTTCTGACAGACATGCATGTACCAAAGAAAGATATGCATACCACAGGATTCGATTTTGAGATTAATAATAAAAATGAATCGTGTCAGTTTCGGTAGGAAAAAAACGTGTCAATTTTTAAATGGTTTACTTTATAAGGGTACCATCCATACGATACAAAGTACAAACACATGGGTATGGATCTACAATCTTTTTTCTTTACAAGTGTTAAGCGTAAGTTTAAAATTTGAAATACACATCACGTGAGGTTAAAAACTAATTTCATCCCTGATGAGCATTTTATCGAGTATGAACTGAATTCAACATCTTAAGTGCATCGTTGTAACTATTTGTAACTGTATAACTTTTACATACTCCTGTTTTGTTAAAATATCTACATGTTCAATAACTTCTCTATTTAAATGGGACAAAACAACCTGTCAATCTCTATCTAATGTGAGATTTTTGTTAGAAAACAACGTGCTTGATTTTTTGTTTTTTTAAACAATAACGTGATTGATTAGAATAGCGATTTAAGCTTTCATGATTTACATTATACAATGTAAATATGAGAGAGTAGATTTATCTCGGTTTACATAAATTAGCACTGATGTCCAAAAAATGATCTCAAACAAGTACTACCTCCGATCCTAATTATAAGAACTAGTTGACTTTCTTTGGAGAGATTAAGGAACCTAAATAAGTTACTTAATCATTTTATATATTGTATATCCTTGAATTATATATTAGTTTATTAGTTAAATTAATTAGTTTGAAGAAAAAAATAAAAATAAAAATACTCTAAAGTAATTTAGTTAGCTTCCTTAATCTCTCTAAAAAAGTCAACTAGCTCTTATAATTAGGACCGGAGGGAGTATAATATTTAAGTATCCTTCTAAACTCTCTTTTAAGTCATGAAGTCTACTTTTTTTTTTTTAATTGTTTTGGTATAAATCCTATACCTTAAATCCCTGATCCTCCAGACTTAATCATTTCAAGTTGCATTTGGACTGATTTGCAATTAATTTCTTTCCGCGGTTTAGCGTGGTTTTCTCCGTTAAAATTATTAAATTTGTCCTAAAATTTAATTAATTTTTAACATTATCCCTATTAATTAAACTAAACTTTAATATTATATTAATTATTACTCTCACTTACTATTCTTATTAATTATGGCTATATATGAAAAAATATTTATTGCTCTTTAGAAACAAACAAATGCCTTATAAAAATGATCAAATATACTTGTTAGTTTATGCCTTATACTAAAGACTAGATGGAGCAATTGATCAAAGATTCAAATTTATATTATTTTACATACCACTCTGGTCATATTTATAAGTACGAATTAACTAATTCTCATGTACCAATGAGAATTAGTTAACTCATTAATTAGGTCTAAATTCTTAATTTGTCTCTTATCTATGATTGGTTCCAAAAGTAGTCAATATTTATATTTCAACTAAAAATTGTAACAAATTCATTTATTACTTTGAAACTAAACTTATGAGTCTTTTTTTTTTAGTCAAAATGGAATTACAAGTAGGACTAGAGTGATATATTTATTTTTATAATTTTGTTATCTAATTCATTTTAAGAGGGAAAATCCCATAAAACTACATTTAAAACAAGAAAAAGACAAACCCCAGAATCCAACATGACAAATCCTAAGTCAAATTCGTGAGAGGAATTTGAGACTAGCAAATGTTTCTAAATGACCAATATGCCCCTAACACCATTTGGGGAACTCAAATTATCAATATCCATACTGAAGTTGTTAATTGCAATTCTTAAGATGTTATTCTACATACTTAATGTTGATTACACGTCACAATAAACAACTTCAATATACATATTGTCAACTTCAACTCCCCATATATCAACAACCTTATAGGCCGGTAATCTTTTGAAGTTATATATGTTAGGTGTCACTGACTACTTATATATAAAGAATAACAACTTAAGAATCGTAATATTAATAATTTTAGTCCTATTGACAACTTGAACTCATCAAATGTTATTTGAGCAAATTAGTCCTTTGAAAATATTCACAATCTCATATTTCTCTCACGAATCTCACTTAGGATATGTGATATTAAAATAGTCATTGATTTATATTTTCCCTGTTTCAAACGTAATTTATTGGGATTTTCCCATTTTAAAAAGCCATAATCATATATAGATTCAAAATAAATAAATAAATATGCCTAATATCTTGGCTGATATATCGCAAGTAAGCGAAACAGTTCTAATTTTAAACCTCACCTAACCTCATAGCTGGAATCCAGGCCCATGCCACTCCTCTCTCAGTCTCTCTCTCTCATTCAGGAGACTCATTCTTTGCGCATGACTTTCACTTTTGTTGGAATAAAAGCCGAAACGCGTTACTTTCTTCTTCTCTTTCCCATCTCATACAAAACAATATCCAGAAATATCCTCAATTTCAGATGCCTACCTAGCTAGCTTCTTCTGATCAACAACCTATACATCGGAAGCTTTCATCTTTTGTGGGGATTGCTGTCTGGTCCAAAGACATATTTATATATATATGGCACACTCATAAATCCAGATCGATCCTGATCTCTCAATTGTATGATATAGAGTCTGTCTTCGGACCAGGCTTCATTCCCCTCAACTACGGCTTCCATCTTTATATATAGTCATGATCCATGAATCAAACTCACGATCCATCATCTCCAGGTGAGTTTTATTTGAATCTGATATACATGATGATGATGATGAATTGATTCAGTTTCCGTTATTGTGTGTGTGTGTGTGGAATCGCTAGCTAACTGAATTAATTAGGTGCAATCATGAAAGTTTTGACTGCAAATGTGTACCGAGATCCATATACCCTTGACCTTAACCGTACGACAGGTAAAAGGCATCTATGATCATTTCCCTTTTTAGAATAAACCTTTGTGTTCTCATCATCATCATTATTACGGTTGTTTGATTTTTCAGTTAGTAGTAGTCAGTCTAGCTCTGTCCTATATATCCATCATTACTCAGATCACAAGATCACTGCCCAATCTGCGACTTCCTTCTTCTCATCATTTTCTACCTTCCTAGGGTTTTCATAGCTAGCTACTCACCGACCTATTAAGTTGTGTGTGTGTATAGCCAACAGTTACCTTAAACTTATTTTCAGCCTCATATAATAGATGGCCAAAACCTGACAAAAGCAGATTAACTTTCAGTTTCAACTCTTAGATGAATTCATTATTGTATTGCATGTATTAGTGGGGTGTGACTGGGATTTCCAGGCTGCTAACTCTGCATGCCCTCTATATTCTTAGCTTTACCAGTATATATGTTGTTAAATTATTAAATTTCATTAACTATGTGTGTGTGTGTTCCTTCTGATCAATGGAAGGCATATAGATGGAGAAGGATGTGAAGTTGAAGGTTGAAGCAATATATTGGGGCTTTAATTTGGCACATTATTCTGTCGAATAGATTCTATTTTATTATTGCCCTCTCTTTTTCTCTTTTTATAAAGGAGCTATCTTTCTGCTGTCTTTTGAAAATAATCCTTTCTTTTTTTTATTCCTCTTTATTTTTTTAAATATATACACCAAATACATATGTATATATAAACATCCACTTTATCAAGCGCTTCTTCCAATGGCTTCATTTTATCTTAATTATGCTGTTGCCATTAATACATAGAAATAGAATAAACTTTCGGCACTAGTAGATATATATGAAGTCTCGGCCATGTCTTATTGTCATGTTCATGGGACTTCAATATATATATATATATGGTTTATCGTTTATCATGTCACTTGATATCTTACCCCAAAACTACGTCATTTTGGAAGTTAATGAAATTAATAAAGAGTGTTTATATATTTTTGTTTTTGCATTTATTATATGAATTTTACCGAAAAATCCTTCATTAATTCCCCTAATCCTAAAACTACGTCGTTTTGAGAGTTCATTAATTCCTCTAACCCCAAAACTACGTAGTTTTGAAGTGACTTGACATAACCTTATATCAAGTGACATAACAAACTACGTAGTTTTAGGGTTACTGGAGATAATTCTATCTCCAGTGACAGGAGAAATCCTTTACCCATATATATATATATATAAAAGACAAATGAGAAATAAGGCAACTTGATTCATATATATTAGGTTGAGTCATTTCATCACGAAAACAACAAACTTATTTCAGTTGCTACTTGCTAACAAACATGATTAAAGTAGTGGGTGGACTAACAGTAAAAAGACTTGTGATCAGCGCAAATTAAGAAAACCAGAATGAGTATAGTTTTCTTTCGTGCAACTTGTCCATCGTTTGTTCATTTCCTACAGTAGTATCTTTTAAGACTATTAACCTAAACACGCACACACAGCACTATATATATGGATATATGTTTGCTATATATAAGATCAGTTCATCAAAATCATATAAATAAAAATTGATTTAAGGGATAATATATGTATGTGTATGCCAAGAGAATTGACAAGTATAGGAAGCTTAATAATTAAGGGACTGATAAATGCATATAATATAAAAAGAAGCTCAAGATAGGAGGTCTCAGAGCACTTATTTACTTTAATTAATTTCCCTTCTCTCTCTCGCTCTGTGTAGATAAAGAGAGATTCTGACCTCTCGTGCATTTCTCAGCACCACGGACTAAAGAAACTGTTGTAGCCAATACACGTGAAAGCTTTCTGCAAAAATCTGTTTTACGCAGCTTCTTTTACAAGTATAACTTCACAAATTGATGGTAGGTATTCTGAAGCATAATAAGAAAATAACTATTCATATGATTATTCACTAGTGGTGGGTGGGTTGCAGGTGCGCAACACACGGGCAAAAGCAAAAGAATATATATATATATATATTTTTTTTGGTGGGTTTTAAATGAAAATATGATGATGATGATGATGATGATAGGGGTGGAACAGAAAGTGATCACTGGAAATGTAGGCTTCATGTGTTGCGAATTGTTTGTTAAGTTGGTGACAAAATCATACATTTCATCCTCACTTTCCTACTTTACTTCCATTACTTGGACATATATGTTCCTTTTATTAATTTATTGTTTAATCATTATATTTTGCTATAGTGCGCAAGATTTCAGAATCATTACTCATTCTCATCAGGTTGCCGCCATTTTGCTTTAATTTTCTTATTACTTAAACAAAGCTCTCTCTCTCTCTATACATGTATTAAAAAAAAAAAAAAAGAATGGTAGTCCCCCCATTAAACCAACTGCTCATAACAGGAGATAATTTTCTCCTTAAACTTCCACTGAATGAGTTCAAGACTTGCAAATTAACGGCAGATGGATATTCACCAACTAGTTAAATTAATTAGCATCAATGAATTTTAATTTTTAGATATATATTTTCTACATAGAGCCCAAAGCCCAGAATGAGTTAATGGCCTATAAGCATTGGGATTTGGTCCTTACAATTTGTTTATTGTGTGTTTCTAGATAATAGTTTTTATGATTTACAAGGTAAATATGTAAGAGGAGTTTTGTCTTAGCTTACAGAAAAAGACTTTTAAAACTTGGTTTCAGAAGCAACCGAACACTCAATGTCAAGTTTTTGAAGATTAATGCTTCATAATATTTGAAATCATGAAGCTTTCATAATATTACATACACCCTTCTATTTTTTTATTTTTATTTTTTTTTGGGGGGGGGGGGGACGAGTCTATATTTTTTTACACATTTCTTTTCAGACTCGTAACTTGGGCTTCATGGGTTTTGCCCCTCTTTTGTCGGTCCAACAATTGGTTTTGGACTGAAAAAAAAAAAAGCTTCCTGAAAGGATTGATCATCGGTAACACAGGCCTCGACAAGTGATATGGGCTACCCCATAGCTACATTAACCCAAATATGCCCGAATTTAATTAGATCATTCACAGGCCTTAATAATGGGTTGGGCCAATTAGTGGGCCCACTTAGGTTTCTCTCTTTTCTTGCTCTTTTTTTTGTTTTGCCCGGAGCAATAACCAAAATAAGATTAGGCGATGATGGATTATATAGTTTATTTTTTCTGTGTGCTAAAACATGGTAATAAAGAACTTCTTTCAGTTCTAAATATAAGATGATTTATTAAAGATATTTAAAAAAGCTACTTAAATTACTTTAAAATGTCTATATTTATCATTTTTCCTCTAAATTTTTTCACTTAACTTATAAACTGATATATAATCTAATGATACATAACATATGATAAAATAAAGTAACTTTTTTCACTTCCTTAATTTCTCTAAAAAAAAAAAAAAGAAGTCAAATTTGGCTCGTATATAAGTCCAGATGGAGTACCCCAAATATCAGAATTATCAAAATTTATTTCCTTCCTGCATTATCCTAATTATGAACCACAAAGTTATAGTCAAGATTTTGAAACTCTTAGTTGGGTTCTGTTGACCTATAAAAACTGCACGGAAGTAGCTCATCAATACCTACCCATATTTCTAAGGACCCTTTCCCTGTAAGTCATATATCCTCCTTCTTGAAGGTACTTATCCGTTGGCATCACATTGAATACAACTAATTTTAAAACGTCAACAAATACGTCTTAAACGCGCATGCTTAATTTTTCAGCCTCCACGATTCATACTAGCTTTAGTTAGAAGTTATGGAACCATTTTTTTCTTTTATAAAAAATTTTAAATGAGTTGGGTTTTAGGGCTCACTAAGACCAGATCATACCTTCGAGTTTAAAGAACATTTACAGAAATATTTATAAATCACTCAACAACAAGGTTCTCCCATCACTGAGATTTGAAACCAAAATCTTATGATTATGAATCAACTCCTTTACAAACTAGACTAATTTTTATTGACTCATAACTAACTCAACCAATTTATATCATTCTAGGGGAAAAAAAACAGGATATTTACAATAAAAACCAGACTTTTCGTGTTGGTTTTCACATTACCATTTACAATAAGGATACACTTGTAAGATGGGAGGGAAGGGCGTGTTGGATGTTCCCTTGTTTGGAAAGGTGATTAAAGAGGCGTGTACATATGGAAGCATATGTGTGGATTCAACTATTTGGTACCTTCAGGAGGAAGAAGAGAGATAGGTACCTTAGGGAGCACTTCTATGAACTTGTATTCAACTAAACTAATGATCAAAATATACCAAACTTAACTAATATTTCATCTATGTTTTGTGTATCTGACTTCTCTTCTCTACCCTTCACATCCTTTTTCCCTTTTTTTTCCTTTTTTGTCATTAGATTAAAATTTCAACGATCCAGATTTATCAGATTTACCCTACAAAAGTGTTCCTATAATTAAGACCGAAGGTAATATTATAATGAAAAGAATGATTTTTTTAAAAAAAGATGATAAATCTTGACTGTTGAGATCTTAATTCAATGGTAGAAAAAGGAAAAAGATGGGAAATGGTAAAGGAGAGAAGCCAGATCCATATTATGTACGGAAGCAATATTGCAGAAAATCCTTAATATATATATTCAATCATCCGCAATTCTTGGAGGAGCAAGCCAAGCCAGCCAGCCGTCTTCCTTCTTCTTCCATAGCTGTCTTGCTGCTTCCTTAATTCCTTATTACTACTATATTATATTCTCCTTCTCGGATTTAGCTTTCTGTTTCATTTTATTTTTCTTCTACTTTAATTTCTGTCCCCTTCATCAAGTTTTTATAAATTGAATGGCTAATATATTTAACAATTCACCAAATTACTGTTAAAACGTGAAATTATTAAAAATAAATCAATTAATTCAAAAATGTAAAAACCTTATCGAAATAGTCTAAATTCATATTTAAAATTATTTTGTAAACTATAAATTCCTTTAACCCATTCCAAATTTAGTTTGAGAATTGATATGAAAAATGAAAAGAAAAACGAAAGAAAAAAAAGTGTTGAGAGAACCCACTCCCCGATCTGGTCAATATGAAGGGTAGTATGTAAGTACTTTTATAAGCGCTCTTTGAGCTTAGAAGCATATCTGGAGACACTGATGAGAACCGGAACTCAACTCACCTAAATTTTTTATAATTTTTTTTTTTTAAAAAAAAAACAGAGAAAGTACCGAGTTCCTTTGCTGGTTTTTAATATTCCTTCTTTAATGCTGGCTCTTCAACCACAATTACGGAAACTCATCAGTTAGTGGTTGTCTATTGTTTTTTGTCCTAAATAATATTAGTGGACAAATTCCCACCGTCATAATTACTCCACCATCACTCTCGTCAAATCTTACCCCTTAATCGGTTTCAAATGGGATTCAATTTTTGCACTTTTGGCACAACTTGATTTCGTCTTCATCACTCAAACTTCCATTGCGTGGAATCATAAAGAATTACATATAATTGGCGGAAAACCAAGAAACTTTAATGTCATGATGATTGGATTAGTGGGATCTGAATTTGGATTTGGACATGTAAGATTTTATAAATTTCATTAAAATTTATCTATAATTTCAAATAACTAGTTATTTTAAAAGGCTAAGGGACAATTTTGCCTAAAAAATGGTTGACCATTAGTTGACTAAATATGCTGAGCTGACATTCCATATGTCATCCACATCATGTTTGTTACCACTCTAATTCTATTTATAAGTTCATTTTGACCAAAAAATTTGGTCTCATTTTTAAGTCCAGTTTCATATAATAAATGATATTATATTATGACAATTTTACTCATATATTTAATTGTACTTATGAAGATAAAGAGAAAAGAAAAAGTTGAAAAATACCCAATCATAAATAAGGACAAAGTTAAAAATTTACCCTATAATCATTGAGTTAACTACCTCTTTTTGGTATGTGAGATTTAATTAGTCAAAATAGATTTATAAATAGCATCAAAGTGATATAATGCAAATTTACTGTGAAAGTCCATACATCATGTATTTTTTTAAAAAAAAGTTAAAGTTAGAATTTTCAAAGATGTGAGGGACACTCAAGTGAAACGAAAAAGGGTGTGGAGCAATATTTTTAATAAATCAAAGGGTGTCGTTTGATTTAAATGGAGGCAAATAAAGAGACCCCGTTCCCTCATCTTTCATACCTCCAAAAGAAGGATTTTTTTTTTTGGTTGAAAGAGGCAAGCCGAAGCTTGAAGAGTTAAAGAAGGAAGCTAGACCAAAGATTCTAGTCCTTAATATAATAAACAAAAAAAAAACACTAGCAATTACAAGCCAACTGGTCCTTTAAAACCATAGGGAGACATCCTGTTGGAATTGTGAGGGCTAGGACCACATCAACAATGTCGGTAACCTCTTGGCCCAACTTGGTCATATAGTCCGCACAAGCAATATTTTCTCTAGGCGTATGACAAATCTCCACACTCCAATCTTGAAGAAGAAAATCACGAATCTCCCTGATAATGTCTCTAAACGGGTGGTTGGCGAAGTGATCTCTCATAATGATGTTGATGGCGTCGAGAAAGTCAGAGTATAGGATGACTCTTTGAAGACCCATCTGGCAGGCCACGGTCAGTCCAGTCATAATAGCTTGAATCTCCGCTTCAGTAACAGAACTGATGCCAAGGGATTTGTGGAATCCCATCAGCCAATGACCTTGGGAGTCCCTAATCACTCCTCCACATGCTGCTTGGTGTTGATGGTAAACAGATCCGTCAACATCCAAGCGAACCGTGTCCGTAGGAGGAGGGATCCAAGTCTTCTCTTCAAACCTATTCAATTGGAAAATTTCATGAGTTAGAGATTGATAAACTGTATTTTCCATCAGAAGGTAATGACACAAATGTAACATCTCCCTGGTATCCATGTTTTCGCCTTGGAACAGGAATTTGCATCTAGTGGTCCAAAGTATCCAGCACCCCAAATTGAAGATTCTTGGCCACGAGTAATCTCACAATCTCCCTTTACTAGGGTTATGGTTCATGTTCCAATTAAGCCAATCCTGCAAGTTACCTGCAAAAAACTGAGAAAGAAAGTTAGAATGTAAAATTTGTCTCAATAGGTTCTTTGCTTTATGACAGTCCCTGATCACATGAAGCACACTTTCCTCCCTATTACACGAGAATGGGCAAAGGTTGTCACTAGCAAACCCTCTTCTGGCTCTGAGGGAGTTCGTGACAAGTCTCTCATGACTAGCCTGCCACATGAAAAATTTGACTTTTTCAGGGATTTGCCATTTCCAAATTCGCGTCCAAAAGTGATTAGCGTTAGTCTCGCCACAATCCAACAGATAATGGTAAGCAGATTTGACGGAAAAACAGCCATCCTTAGCAGCTCTCCAAGTGAAGCAATCAGGAAGATTATTCGCAGGTGGACGCATTTTAGTGATAGTATCTATGATAGAGGGATGCAAGATGCCATGCCACCCACAAATGTCCCATCTTCCATCAACCGAAATATGGTCTTTCACCATTTCGCTCTCAATTATCAAGGAAGGGTTCAAGTCAAAGGCTATAAGAGGGCGGTCAAGAGGAAGCCAAAGGTCGTGCCAGAACTTGGTTCCCGCACCATTATTGACCTTCCTCCCAACTCCTACAATAAACTTATCCCAAACTTCCACGATCGCCTTCCAAGCGGAGGAAGAGCTTCTCTTCTTAGAGACAGAAGGCACAGGGAAACTGCCACAATTATACTTTGACCAAAATCATTGAACCCACAAAGCATCCTTATTCGTCAAAAGATTCCAGCAGAGCTTCATAATGAAAGCCTTCTTTTGGCGGCGGAGATTTTTGAACCCAAGACCCCCATGCTTTCTGGCTTGAGTGATTTTATCCCAGGCAATGAGGTGCATTCTCTTCACCTCATCATCTTGAGACCAGAGAAATTTTCTAGAGATCTTGTCTAGCTCATTTATAATACAAACCGGAAGAAGGGTTGACTGCATGCAATAACTCGGAAGTGAGGATAAAACAGATTTGATCAAGACCGAGCGACCAGCAATAGTCAAATACTTGGTTTTCCACATTGAAAGCTTCTTTCGAGCCTTTTGAACAACAGGTTGGTAAGTAGCTCTTGTAACACGCTTATGAATGATTGGCATCCCTAAGTATTTCCCCAAATCAGGAGCAATTCCAACCCCAAGCATTTGGCTAAGTTCGAGAGCTCGATTGAAGTTAAAATTTTTAGAACAAAACATTTGAGATTTTGCAAGGTTGATTCTGTGACCGGAAACCTCACAAAAGCTCTGCATCACTTCTCGAATTTCAGCCATTTGATTGGGGGAAGCCTCAGTAAAAAGAATAAGATCATCGGCGAAGAAAAGATGGGAAATATGAGGTCCACCTCTTTTGAAGGAGAACGGTTTCCATCTCCGAGCAGCACATTCAACTTCGATAAGGTGTCCCAGACGTTCCATGCACAGAACAAATATGTAGGGACTCAACGGGTCACCTTGCCTAACTCCCCTTGAAGGGGAAAAGGAAGGACTTTCGTCTCTGTTCCAGAGAATAGACATGGAATTGGTAGAGATACAGGCCATGATGAGCTCAGTGAGGTTGTCTTTTAGCTTAAGGCAAGGAGAGTGTTCTTGATAAAGCCCTAATGAAGCCTGTCGAAAGCTTTTTCCATATCAATCTTGATAGCAACATATCCTTTCTTTCGACGCTTGATTCCCATAGAGTGGATGATCTCTTGAGCGATTAAGATATTATCACAGCTTGACCTATTAGCAATAAAGCTACATTGCTCAGGACTTATGATGTCGGGCATGATTCTCCGAAATCTAGTTGCCAAAATTTTTTTGATGATTTTGAAACTAACATTGTAGAGAGAAATAGGACGGAAGTCTCTCAACATAGAGGGATTGTCAACCTTCGGTATAAGGACGACCTTTGACTTGTTAATACCAGCCATACTATTTGGGTTATTGAAGCATTCTTCCACAAACTCACAAATTTTAGGGCCCACAATGTTCCACTGGATCTGGATAAAGTGAGCCTGAAGACCATCTGAGCCCAGAGTTTTAAACACACCTATAGTAAAAGCAACATTTTTTATTTCAAGGCTGGTAACTTTCATAGACAGCATGTCAAGGTCACAAGTGCTAATGATGGGGAAGTTAGAGCACCACCCCTCTGGATTTTTCATAGAAGCGTCACGGGAATAAAGATTAAGGAAGTAGTCATAGGCCTTTGAATGCATGAATTTCAAGTCTAAAATTTAAATGCAAATCCATCCAAACATTTTTAAAAAAATAAAAATAAAAATAAAAATTGAGGTGGTCTAGTCTAAGTGACATCAAATCCGTCATTAAATGTTTATTAATTCAACGCTGATAAATTATGTCAGTTGTGTGGGTTGTTTCCGGTGCCGTAAATGTTGACAAAAAGGAATAATGTACAAATTTGGGCAAATTTTAACTTTACATGCATACACATTATGAGTCTGTAATCCTTGATATTGGGAGAGGACATGTGATTGAGAAGGCAAAAGAATATATAATATTAAATGAGAAGGAAAGAGAGGGTGGTGATGAATCAGATTCTAAGATGACCAAAAAATGTGGAAAAAGATGCGCCAACTGGAAAGTGGGTGAGAGGTGAACGTTGTGTTGTTAGAGAACAATAGGAGTATATCATTTTTTTAAGAAAAAAGAAAACTAAAGTTGTTTATTTAAATGTAAATAAATCACCAATCATTTTGCTTTCTAGAAAAGGCAAAGTCAGAATAATTAGAGCACTTTGAAGTCGAAAACTTCCAACCCCATCTTCCTCATCGTTTCACATCTTTTTTCAAACACCTCACAATCTCTTCCCCACAACTCATCTCTGTATTCCCTCCATCACCTTTTTTACCACACCCAAATGCCCACACTAATTCTACTTTTTTAGTAAACATACTCTCTCTCTCTCTCTCTCTATATATATACATACATACATACATACGAGTGTATATACAGAGAGAGAGAGGCATCACTTAGGTAGAGTAACCAATACTTGTTTTTTTTTAATATCTAAATAATACTATAATGTGACTCCACATATTTTCTTTTTCCTAGAGTATATCATTCAAAATTTCATTTAATACGGGTAAAGTTATGATTTTATTAATTTAAAACATATTTAATAAATTAACTATCTTCATTTCAGTAAATTATTTGGCAGTGACCTACATTGTAAACTTGAGGGAGAGTACTTTGTTATGTTCAAAATACAAGTCACATCCAAAAAGAATTTTTTTTAGCCCATAACATAATCATTTTGAGGGTATTTAATATTTTTGTCAATTATTTTCAAGTTAATTAATACTCCCGCCGGTCTTAAATATTGGAGATGAGCAAGGATTTACTTTAATTCTAAATATAAGGTCTTAAAATATTAGTTATTATGGCAAAATTGACAAATAAATATTAATTACTTTTAAAGTAACTTATAATATAGATCAAAAAATTCTTTTAGAATGTAACTTGTATTTTTTTAGTTTGTTACTCTCTCTTGTCCTTATTATAACTAACAAGTGTATTTAGTCATTTTTATAAGACACATCCTTGTTCTCAAGGAGTATTGATTTTTTTCCATATATGCTCCTAATTAATAAGGGTAATACGTGAGAATAATAATTAATATAATATTAGAGTTTAGTGCAATTAATAGAGATAATATTGTAAATTATTTAAATTTTAGAATAACTTTATTAACTTTAATTATTTTTATTAATTTATACAAATTTTTAGTTGGTGTCTTATAGAGAAAGTATATTATAAGGGGCTGACCACCTCCATTCCACTAGTTCAAACCCGAAACCGATTTCCCTGCCTATCTTTGGATAGGCAAGGAGAACTTATTCCATCTAGACCGTTCATATGGGATCTAGACAGTCCAAATTTAGTTTTTTTACTTTTGTTTTTTTCAAAAAAAAATATTTTAATGGATAAAGAATCTAAAATAAAAATAATTTCTTAACTAGCACTTTTTCAAAAAATAATTTTTTCATTAAAAAATAATTAAACTAAAAATATTAAATCTGGACTGTCTAAATTCTATATAAACGATCCGGATAAGATAGGGTCTCCCTAGGCAGGTCAGGTAAAAGAAAAGGTGCTGGTGATGGGAATCCATGAGTGATGGGACCCACACATGTCCAAATGATTGAGATAATGTTGGATGACACAAATCTTGCAACAAAATCTGCCTCTTTTCTCGCTCTTCCTTTGCCCTCCCCGCATTGTCAAGGGCATTTTTGGCACTCCGGCTCCACTTTTCCCCTCCTTATCGGGTACCACTCCAAGGTACACCTCCCTGGCTTCATACCTCCTCTCCCCCACTTTCTTTTACTACTTTTTCTTTTAAAACAAACTCAAAAAAGTCAATTCATATTATTCTAATCATTATTCCATTTTGCTGTTGCGCCATTCTCAATCTATCTGTGGCGTCATTTTGACGTCATCTTATTAGAAATTTCCCAGGTCCCTAAACCCTCTCATTGGCCGTCCTCCGCAATTCTCGTTTCCCTGGCTGGCAACTCCCGATACCCAGTTTGCCAATATACTACTCCCTCCGATCCTAATTATAAGGCATAGTTGACTTTGTTTGGAGAGATTAAGGAAGCTAAATAAGTTACTTAATCACTTTATATGTTGTATATCTTTAGATTATATATTAGTTTATTAGTCAAACGAATTACTTTGAAGAAAAAAATAAAAATAAAAATACTCTAAAGTAATTTAATTAGCTTCCTTAATTTTTCCAAAAAAGTCAACTATGCCTTATAATTAGGACCGGAGGGAGTACTATATTCCCTCATGCTCTTTATTACCTCAGTTACAATTTACCAAAGAAGACTCCTCAGTATAATATTTTGTTTCTTCGTACTTTTAAATATATGCAAAGTTAAAATATTATATATATATATATATAAATAAATTTTTAGACGAAATTAATAAGTCAACTCTTTAACTCTGATGGGCTAGTTAGATGATGATATGGCTTAGGCTTACGATGGGGTAAAAATTTAGATATGGCTTAGATTAGAATATGATCACCAGAGAGTATGTGTAATAAAATATTGAAACTTGCTCAAATCTTCCAAGTTTTATTGTTAATTTTTTTACGTCAAAATTTATCCCATTTGATTTGAAATATATTAGTATTCATATCAATCTAAAAAAAAATAGGGAGAATCATGTTTTAAAACAGTTGAAATGGGAAAATCGTATATTAGGTTCGGAAACTTAACAAATTTTAAATTTGGTCAATGACACAATTTAAAATATTTAAATGTTGGTTATTTTTTAATAATACCCCTAACTCATTGTCCAATAAAAAAAGGAAATGAAAAGTCAGAAGAAGTCGGATATATAGAGGAAAGGTCTAACCAAGCAACTCCTACCAGCCAGAGGGGGAAAAAAAGTATTGCATTCATAGAGAAAGGAGAGCACAGCCACTTCTTATTCCTTCCTATACCTATAGTCGAAGGGGCTTCCCATGAATACTATCCTTTTTATTATTTCTTTAAAGAAACCAGGAGAATTAGAATATATACTCTCAGTTCAGAGGGGGAACTTTCCAAAGAACTCTAGGAATAAAGATAACTCCCTAGCAACAAATCGCGTTGTTGGTTGCGTCTGCTCTTCAAATCGTGTAGTTATTGCTACGCCATTTTTATGAGTCTAAATTCAATGTTGCCCACTTTCGATCTTAGTACATATATTAACTAAAATGGGTTAAGAAATGAAGATTTAATACTAAAACTAAATTATCGTAGCTTTCATTATGGATTTTTTGACTGTGTGAGGCATTAAATGAATTTTCTGCCATTCGGGTTCTTACGTAGCACATATTCTTCTATATATCTCCATTTTTTTAAAATAACTAAAGGATATAGAGGTAATTTGATCCAGTATAAATCCCTAATTATCTCACATAATCTAATTAATAATTTGTTAAATTTAGTAACTCAAATTAAAATTTAGATAATTCAACTGTTTTTATAAACTGCTAGAAAAATGCAGATTAGCGACAGAATGTTTTCCGTCGCAAATTTAGGGTATTTTTTTGCGACGGAATTATAATTCCGTCGCAAAAAGCAAGGTTACGTTTTTGCGACGGAATTGTATTTCCGTCGCAAACTTGCTTTTTCAGTTTTGCGACGGAATTGTATTTCCATCGCAAAATCTTCCTATTTGCGACGGGATTCTAATTCCGTCGCAAAAAGCAAGGTTTTTGCGACGGATTGAGGAACCCGTCACTAATCGGCGAGAAAAAAGGTCTTTAATTCCCCCTATTTTGCTACGGAACTCAGGTTCCGTCGCAAAAAAATTTGCTTTTTGCGACGGAATTTGATTTCCGTCGCAAAATCTCTTTTAACTTAATCAAATCCGACTTTTTCATCAAACTCGTTCGTAGTTCTCAGGGCAGCAAATTTTCCCAACTTAATCGACTCTTCTCCCTTCGTCCGATCGAACGTCTCCCTCCTCTGATAGGCCCTCCTCCGTCGCCCAAGGTTGCAATCTCTAACAAGCTCTCTTTCGGCGTCGTCGTTGGTAAGGAACGTCTCCCTTCGTCCGATAAGTCCCGTTTTAGGTTTTTGACTTTTTTTTTTGAAATCTTGCCTCAATGCTGTTAGTTTTTCCTCAATTTCTTGCTGTTCTTGCCTTTACAGAGCTTCGTTCGTGCCTTTAGTCATTTACAGAGCATCATTCCTTCGAGCTTCAGGTTTTTTAGTTATTTATTTTTGAATATTTTAGTTCTTTGTTCTTCGTTCTGTTCTACTGCTCTGGTGTATAAATTTTTTTCTTTTGGATGTAATATTGGTTTGATTGGGTTCCTTTTTTGATTCCCTGAAGCTTCGTGGTTGGCTAGGTTCTCATTCCATGCACATAATTATGTGCTTCTTAGGTGCTCATACCTCTAATTAGAGGTATGAGCATATTTTTTTTATTTTTTTTATGTATTGTATTTATTTAGCTTTAAATTATATATTGCTTTCTGAGATTTTTTTTGCACCCAATATGTCAAATTAATTAATTTCCAGTTTTATATTTATCTGTAACACTAGTATTATAGAAATTAATTAATTTGAGATATTGGGTGCAAAAAAAAATCTCAGAAAGTAGTATACAATTTAAATCTACATAAATACAATATATAAAAAAATTTAAAAAAATCAAAAAAAATATGCTCATACCTCTAATTAGAGGTATGAGCACATAAGAAGCACATAATTATGTGCATGTAATGTGCATTCGTGGTAGGCTCTGTTTTTGCCTTTTCTGGTTCATATAAGCTGTTGTGCTTTGTTGGTTGTTGATTACTTGATTTGCATTATCATTTATTTGCATTTGGTAGTTAGAGATATTTTAGGATCTAATCGGATTTGCATTATATGTATGACCCATTATCTTTTTTTTTTTAATCCTAGAAGAATTCGTGTTTTTGGTTGGCTGCTGATTACTTGATTTGCATTATCGTTTATTTGCATTTGGTAGTTCGAGATATTTTAGGATCTAATCGGATTATGGAATTTGAATTTTGCAATTATTTTTCTGTTTTATAATTCCTAGATATTAGGATTTGCCTTTTATAATTCCTAGATATTAGGTATAGAATTTGAATTTTATAATTGCTTTTCTGTTTTATAATTCCTAGATATTAGGATCAGCCTAAACGATAAGTAGGTTATAGAATTTGAATTTTGTAATTGGTTTTTTGTTTTATAATTCGGCCTAAACTGATCAGTAGAGTATAATCCTGAAGGTATATGAAAATTCATGATAGGAATAAAAAATTTTAAAAATTTTTTAAAAAATATTTTTTAAAATTTAAAATTAGTCAATAATCTAAAAAAATTAAAATAAATTATATTTTAAAAAAATCGAAATTAGCTTCCTTAAGAAAAATAAAAATAAATATTTTTTTTAAAAAATCGAAATAAAAAAAAATAAAAAAAAGTATTTATTTTAAAAAATCCAAAATTTGCGACGGAATAAAAATCCGTCGCAAATTCAGAGGATTTGCGACGGATTTTTATTCCGTCGCAAATTTGCGGCGGAATTTTTATTCCGTCGCAAAATTCGAATTTTGCGACGGATTTTTAGTGCCCGTCGCAAATTGCTACGCCGATTTTTGGACCAAATCCGTCGCAAACTTGTTTTGCGATGGAAAAGCCCTATTTTGCGACGGACATGTTCTGTCGCAAAATCTGATTTTTTTTTGCAGTATATGAAAATTTTCAAAAAAAAAATCCAAAGATATTTAAATGCACTACTAAAATTTAACAAACAACTCTTTGCAGTATATGAAAATTTTCAACAAAAAAAATCCAAAGATATTTAAATGTACTACTAAAATTTAACAAACAACTCAAGAATAGGATACTGCATTACCAGAGTGATTGTTAAAGTATAAGACCTTGTGTAAGTGCTCCTAGTGACCGTTACACGTGGCACCGGTAGGGTTTGAGAAGTGCAATTAGATCTTGCCCCAGTGGTCATATTAGGATCGTAATTTTATTTCATTGTTTGTCTCTCCTATTGAGGTGAGACATTGGTTATATCATTCTGATTCTATTTATAAATCTATTTTCACCTTCTTGAAACGGATTTATAAGTGATCATCGCTTGGGAACTTCTTACCATAGAATTCTGATTGATGAATAGATGATAGGGCTTTTCCCCATATTACCAAAAAGAAGATAGAGGGAGAATGATTTAGATCAAATCATCCATTTACATAATATTTTACTTTCGCTCGCCCCTCAATTTTTTTTTTTAAAAAAAAGTTTATCTAGAATGAGTTAGTTATTGACCCAATTAATAAATTATTTAATAGGATAAAAAAAATTGACTCACTTTTAGTGGTTTAAGTATTTTATTGCTACTTGCATTTTTAATGAGGGGGAAATTTCTCGTGCTGCTAACTGCTTTCGTGGATGATGATGTGTGCCTCCCACCTCGATGTCGGCCAGATTTATTATCCTCTGTGGACCCCACCATAGCTGACGTGTCATCATGCTGACCCTTTCTTACTCTTATCTTATATGCACGCGTGTTATAGGGGTTGGATTTCTCTCACCATCTTTTTCTTATTATCTCTCATAATTTCTAAATTACATCCGTCCAATCAATACAATATTACTTTGACTGTTCTCTAATTTTCACAATCAACACACAGACGGGACTGATAAGAGAAAATAAGAAAAAAGATAAGGAGAAAATCTTCTTTCATATTATAGCTTCTGATAAACTATGCTTGGCTCATAACAATATTTCTAGACATATTTCAAAACATAATGTGTGTAATTTAAAATACTATTGTCAATTTTCTGACGTAGTTTCTTTAACTATAAAAGCTTTCAACTAATCAACCAACCTATTCTATATAATAATTGTTAATAAATAATAATTTTGATATTTTGTTAAAAAAAAACTAATTTTAACTAACTTTTTTATTTATGAAAATTATCATTGCGTGCGTATGATAAGGGTAATAAGGAGTATATTAATAAGCAATTCAAAAACATCATTCATAAATTATAAAGAGTTGATATAATGTTTTGTCCTTATAGATTATTATCTATATTTTGGCTTTCGTCCTTTAGTTTTAAACCATATTGTGGCAGATTTGTATATTGGGTCTAGACTTAACTTGGCCCAATAAGGATCCATTTGGGAAAAGGACCGGTTTAGGCAGACAAAATGCTAATTGCCCTATGATTAAAGCCAGTGGCGGACCCACACTGGTGCTAGTGTGGGCAGGTGCAGACACTAAAATTTTGAAAAAATATATACATTTTGAAGGAAGTTTGTATAAACTTTTCTAAATGGTGTGGTTGGTTATAAGTTTACATGATTATCTCAAGGTCCCTGGTTCGAACTTGCCCTCCTTCCCTCTTCCTTTTTTTTTCCTCATTTTCATTGTTCTCTTATTCCCCAATCTCGTCTTCTGCCCCAATCTTAGTCTCAACCCTCAGTCACTGCTCTCCAAATCTCGTCTTCTTCCCCATTCATTGCTGCTGCCGTCTCTCGTCTTCTTCCCCAATTTCTCGTCTTCTGCCCCAATCTTAGTCTCAACCCTCACCCACTGCTCTCCAAATCTCGTCTTCTTCCCCATTCATTGCTGCTGCCATCTCTCGTCTTCTTCCCCAATTTCTCGTCTTCAACTCTTCGGCCTTCGCGTCTTGCAGTTTCATTCTCAGCTCTCTGTCGTCTCAGTCTCTCAGTCTTAGCGACTCTCTCCTCCCTCTCGTCTCCTATTGATTGTTTTTTATTGGGCTGAGTTCGATCTCTCCGTTCTCTCACTCTCCCTTCTCATCTCCAAATTTTGTCTCCCAACTCTCCAAATCATGCAGCCACGCTCTCCGCTCTCGTCCACCGTCGCACAGGAAGGCTGCCTCAATCGATTCTGTCTCAAGGTAAATTTCATTTTGCTTTTATTTTGAAAGATGAATTTTGGTTTTCTGGCCATTGTCGTCGCCTATTCTAAGCAAATTTGATTTGATGAACTGAGGGTTGGAATTAGTGCAACGAACTGAAGTTGATTTGTTTGTTAATTGGAGAAAGAGTACCTGTAACTAGAGGGAAGAATTCCCCTTTCATTTTTGATTCATGTTGGACTGGTTTAGAAATATATATACAAGTATGGTCTTGTTATTGTGCTATATTGTTCTATAATTGGTGTAACTTGAGTGTTGTTAATTTGTATTATCGCTTCATGAAGATGTCGGGCAATGTTGCTGTGGAATGAGGATATGTATTATTGCTGTTAGTTGTTGGTGCTATATTCTTGTGTTGTGTTTAATTTGGAGGCCGTTTTGCTATACCAGAATTATCTTGTGCAAAACTTTCCTTAAAAAAAATTCGGGGGTGCTGCCCCGAATCCACCACTAATTGTGCACCCACAAATGTAAAATCCTGGGTCCGCCACTGATTAAAGCGTTAATCTCGGCAGTACAGGTAATGGAGCAGAAAATGTCAGATAATGGAGCAGGCATTTGCTGGACGTGGAGCTGCATGGGGCGAAAGCACAACTTTCACAACAAAACCCTAGGTAATCTCTATAAATAGGAGATTACCCCCAGATACATGGACACTTGATATCTATTTATTGTTTGGTTACACTGCATGCGCCTCTAGGCTGAACGTCATTCTTGTGTCGCAAAGTGATCGCTTGACGTTCTTTAGTGCCTTCCTCATAGGCATAGAAGAACTGTCTTACCTTGGCAATTCCTGTCTCTTGTCCCAAAGAGGATAACAGATCTAAAACCAACTCATCACTAATTTTTTGAGATTAGACACTTGTATTCTCAGAATCGAACACATATATTTCTAAAAAAATATTAATCCCTTTAATTCAATAATGACCTTAACGGCATTAAATAAGATGATATAACACTAACGCGGTCAATTTTGTCAATGTGGGTTGATGACTGGACAAGTTGAGGGGTTGTTGTAACTTATATGGCTAAGTGATAAAATAAAAAAATAAAGAAAATCAATCAAAAGTCTATAAACGGAGGCTAAAATGCTTGTCTAGAAGCTTATGCGGACCGAACTGCTAAGCTGAAAACACATGATATAGACATGTTTTCTCCACCCTCAACAATCACAGACACCATTTCGCCCAAAAAAAAAAAACATATGGGAACCAATCCATCACTTTGTATATTTATATATAAGGTGGGGTCCAAGGATTCTTCATATTGCTGTTTTTTAATAGCAAGACATGTGGTGAGCTCGCTCTGTTTCTGCAGCAAACCCAGCAGCAGCTCATCACCACGCCTCTTCCTCTTGTTCTTGCAGCAAACCCAGCAGGTCGATGACAATTATCTCCGGTGATTCAAAAAGTCTCCCATGGCTCTCTCCCTATTAACATGACGATGAACAGTGGAGTACGACTGATTTATTTATTTATTTATTTATTTTTATTTTGTTTTTCAAATCACTTAGCAATAGGACTGAGCATAAAATCCAAAATCCATAAGCCCGCCCAAAACCCAATGTAATTGGGCCATATTAAGCCTGCCCAAAAAGATTTTATAACGGGTTAGGTTAGAACCCGCTTATTTAAGATTTAAATAGGCGGGCTATGGGCACACTTATGGGCTGCCCACAGCCCATACCTGCCCATTTAGTGTAATTTTTTTATTAACTACCCATCTCGTTCCGCATTCCACTTAAAGCATTCTCTGAATTCCTTCCTATTCGAGTATTCAGTCACCTCTAATCCATAACCATAATGGCCATCAACTCTCAAGATTATATAATGATGATACTTGTCTGAATTTATATTGCTTTGTGTGAATTGTAATTATGGAACTTTGAAGATTCAGATTTCAGAAATTGGAATGATGAATTTGGATGGATTCTTAATGCTTATATATGTTTTTTTCTTTTAAGAAAAATAAACAAGTCAGATGTAAATTTGTTACCAAAAACCCGGTTAACCCGCCTATTTATGTGCTAACCCATTTACATAGGTTTAAATGGGTTGAAGTATGGGTATGCGCTAACCCATACCCATTTAAAATTAAATGGACAGGCTATGAATTTGGCCTCGGGTTACCCAACCCGCCTATTGCTCTGCCCTACTTAGCAACATGAGCTACAAGAACCACTCAACTTGTCCGGTCATCAAACCACATCAGCAAAATCAACACATTTAATGCCACATCATCATAGTTAATGCCGTTTTGATCCTTATTAAATTAAAAGGGACTAAGCTGGCTTTAAACAAAGGTAAATTTGAAAGACCAAAACCTATATGTTTTAAAATTATTGGTACTAAAATCAAAATGAGGGTAAATTATAGGAATAAATATTATATTAACCCAATTATAAAATATAATCATGACAAATCAATACATTTCAATAATACTCGCAATTAGTTATTTATTGCGGCATTACATTATAATTACAAATACATTATGTGGACTATACAGAAATAAAGTGAGGAAAATGACGAAACAACTAACAAGAGAGATGATTTACATTTCATTTGTATGGTCGTTGATATATTAAAAAAAATCAAGAAATACCCCACAATAAAACAGAAATCTTCGCTAAACAAATGGGACGAAAATGTATTTACTTGTGACATAGACAAATATATATTTTTTTTTATCTATTTATTTTGGTTGGTACGTAGTTTTCTGTAGCTGCCAAACCCCCTCTAGATTTTTCTCTTTTGAAAATGCCACGCTGTGTAACTTGCACCAAACACACACATGCTTTCGAAATGTTCTTATAAATATATACTCTTGAAAGCCGCCATTTACGTATTTTCTAAAAAATAATCAAATAATTCATAAAAACAATCAAATAATATGAAGATTCATTTTTATAAAATTCTAAATATTATTGAATATGAATTTCCGATCCGGTTTTTAATATAAAATATTAGAGGTAGCATACTAGAAATAAGTATATATATAAGGGGCCAATAAATATGGCTGACCAGATCTTTCTGTGAATTGAATTCTGATTTTTGACGTGATGGTTGTGGATATATTCTGTTTAATTCTGCACCATAAATATTCGTATTGCGTTAAGATCACTCGTTTTACTTTAACCAATAATCTTCAAATGTTTCGTTCCTATTATCTTATAGGTCAAATTTTGATACCGACTTTAATTCAAATTCGTAAACAATTTTTTAACGTGTCTGTACCCCTCACAAAAAAAATTAAAAAGTGTGAACAGGGGTTGCGCCGAAAGCCATTCTATTTCTAGATAACGTCTTCTTTACAAAGAAGTCAATAGAACCTATGAGATGTAGTAGTTTCTTCTTGAAGCACCATCTCAAAGTCTCTGTTTTTTGGTGTCTCCTACTCATAAGCACATGCTTTTAGAACTACCCCTGAATTTTGGAGATGATCTTACATGTGAGAAGGATTTTGTCCCTTATTTTAACAAGCAACATTAGAGGTGTTCATGGACAGGGCGAGACTCTTACCTGATGCCTTGTCCGAAAAATCAAGGGTCAATAAAATGTAGCCTAGTGCCAGCCTTATCTAATAAAATCCCTAACATTTTTTGGTACGACAATAATGGGCTGGGTAGGGTATGCCTTCCATGCCCAAGTAACGATACATTGTCATACTCTATGTGAAAAAAAAAACAGCTTCAATCAAACATAATAAACAATATTACAAATTTAAAATGAAATCCATAATTCTATACTTTCAAATATTTCAAAATAAGTATGTAACTTGAATCTTAAAATTAAAAAAAACAACTTTATGTCTTAACAAATAGTTAAATACCTATAAATGAAAATAAAAAAAATATATAATACTACATATACTACAGGGCAAGGCCAAATGAGTAGGGTGACATACCCTGCCCATCCCCAGCCCTGCATACAGACATACCCAACCCAATTATGCCCAACTTTTTCTAGGATGTTTTTTCTTAAGTAGGGCAGGACAATTTTTCTATGGGCTCGGACGAACGTACAAGGCAATGACATCGTGAACACCCCTAAGCAATATGACATTAATTTCATCCAATCCTCTTGTTTTTAACTAAAACTTGTGTTTCATATTTTGATCTTGAGTATTAGTACTTTCTCCAGTTTAAAATATAATAAATAGAAAAAAATTTGATCCAAAATATAAAATATTAACATAATAATTAATTATTGTTTTTTACTTTTACCCTTATAAGAAAAGGCAAAAGATGACACATAATAAATGCATATTCATAAATAACATTCTTTAACGAAGATAAAATAGGTAAATTTTATTAATTTAAGATATATTAAATGACTTAACTAACATAATTTCTTGATAACGTCTCATATATTTTCTCCGGTCAAATTACATGCTAAGAGATACTCCTATTTTTTCCCCTTTACCAACCAATTGTTAGTTAATTAGCAAGCCATGATACAGATATAACTTGTGAAAACATTATTAATGAAATGAAATGTTATTTCGAGATGACAAACTTTTTTTTTTTTTTGGGTACCGAGGAATAACACAATGTCACACGTTTTGATTGGGGAAAAAAAAAAAAAACAGGGTAACAATTGCTGACCATTATTAAATTTTATGCGTGTAGTTGATTACTCTTTCACGAATACCTTAGGAATAAAGGGGATCCTTATCCGGCAAAAGAAAAAAAGGTGCTCCTTAACGCAAAATCAATCTAAAACTCTATAGTTAATTGTCAACGTTAACGTGTGTAAGTCAATGTGTGAATTTAATTTGTATCGATTTTCACACTTAATAGATTAGGAATATCGTTTAACCCAAATTCAAAATTCAATTTGGAAACGAAGAACATTTTTTAAACTATCTAAATTTCACAGGAATTATTGTAACTTATATTAATTATGATTTGATGCACAATGTCCACTGTCCGTGTGAATTATCTATATAAATTATCCACATAATAGTCCAACATGTTAACTTATTATTTCATTTTTATAATTTTTTAAAGTTAAAGTATTTGATTTTTTAATTACAAGATTGATATTCTTTATTCTCTACCTCACTTGTGATAAAAAATACTAAACACAACTAATTCAAGAAAAATCAAACTGTCAAAATCAAATATTAATAAATCAAGACAATAATAGGAATTGTGGTGAACATATTATTTTTTATCAGCATACCTTTAAAAATATAATTACAAAATTTACGATACCTGAATCCAAAATATTTGTTTTTCCAGCAACATTGACTGGGACATAAATGTAGAACGTGAAATGCGGAAATTCCGAAATTAACAATTATTCCCTAATCCCTATACGTGTAAAGGACGGCGAAAATAGTAATTTAATAACTACGGGTCTACAAAGAATTATAAGTAACTTTTCCCCTCTCAAAGTCGTTTCTTTTTATAAATAATTTTTTTCTAGTATCTCAAAATTTAAATCATTTTTTATTTTTATTCTTATTAAATACACATCTTTATATTAATTATTCCTCCCTAATTATTTTTCACCTAATTAGTTATTACACATTTTTTCTCATATTTTATACTCATACTCTCTCATATTTTTTATTCTTAATAAATATGACACTTTTAACATATTTATTATTTTTAACTAATCTTAAAGCCGGTCCATTTTGCGCAATAAGAATAAAAATTACTTATAAAAAAAAGGATAGGAAGGAGTGCTGTATTTATTTATTAAAATGGGATGTCTGCCAAACAGAGCCTTAAAACCTCCTAGAAGAATCATGACATCATAACCAGCGGGCCCCACACGAACAGTTTTCACCCCCACCGCAACGATATATACCTCAGCCTTCACCTCTTTCAAATCCTCCTTCATCTTCTTCCTCAGTTCCTGCTCTCTTTCTTGTTCATACATATTATATATGTAGGGTTTTCTCTCTGCATCTTCCACTTTATTACCATGTCCAATATCCCCACCTCTCTCACGGACTCTTCCCTGGCCCTCTTCTCTCTCGCCATTTCCGCCTCAGATCCCTGGCCTTTCTCCATCTTCTTATAACCCTCTTCTTCTTCAATCTTTCCTGATCTGCATCGACCATTTTTCTAGGCTTATATTTCTTCAACATGGGGTTCGCTGCCGCTGGAGATTGCAACGGTAACGGAAACAGTCAGAGTCAGAAGCACCACCACCACCACCACCATCATCTGATTAATTTTCATATTCATCTTCCTCACATCCACTTCCTCCACCACGAGAAGAAGGAGGATCTGAAGAATATTCCGAAGGGTTTTCTGGCGATTTTGGTTGGTCAAGGAGAGGAACAGCAGAGGTTTGTGATTCCGGTGATATACATCAACCACCCTCTCTTCATGCAGCTTCTCAAGCAGGCCGAGGATGAATATGGCTTTGATCAGAAGGGTCCCATCACTATTCCCTGCCAAGTGGAGCAGTTCCGCACCGTCCAAGGCATCATCGACAAGGAAAATCCCCACCACCACCATCACCACCACATTTGGTGCTTCAAAGCTTGATTAATTACGTGTCTGATGTTCACAACTACATATATATATATATATGTACACTTGTTCGATTTTTTCTTGATTTCTGCAACACCCAGAATGGGGTGTAGAGAGGACGATGATGACGAAAGATTTGGATTAGGCTTTGTCTGTTTTTATCATCAATATGACGAAATTAGGATGTGCTATTATTAATATATATCAGATCATTGTACATATGTAATAATCTCTGTCATCTTTTTCTCTGTTAGTTATCCATATAGCTTTAATTTCAGCTGTGTAATGATGATGCGTATAATTAATTAATGAACATGAAGGCGTCAAAAGAAGGCGATTAAGTGAGAACACGAATAAGCTAGGGATATTTATGTATGTATGTATCTATGGATGGATACAGCAATATGTGTTGTGTTGTGTGTGTGTGGTGTGAAAAGAGGACAAGGATGGGAATATGGGAGGGGTCCCTAGGGACAAAGTCATGTATGGTCTTGGTGTTGTGGGCGGTTGTGGTGTTGCTTTCTTTGCTTTCTAATCAAAGTATAGTTTTTTGGCTTTGCCTTTAATTTGTGATTTCTTGCAAGTTTGGTGAATGGTTTTTAGGGCAAACTGTCCCACATGTCTGTCTTTCCCACATATGTCTCTCTCTAATTTCTCTATGGCCTTATTGTATCACTCCAGCTTTCAAGCCAAGCAACAAGGACACCCCCACCACCACGCACCAGTATTATAAGTAATTTCTCACCAGACCATAAAATATAATTGCTTTTTTTTTTTCGTTTATATTTTTGTTAATATTATAGATAACAGATTTTTTGAGGGCCAATTTCTAAATTTTTAAATGTATTTCATTTCATCTTTGAATTTTTTTAAGAAAAAATAAATTACCTACTATAATCTAAATTCATTTTTTGTTATTTATTTTTTTAATATTAGGAGCTTTTCAGTTTTGGCCGTTGCGCTTAGCACCTTAATATTTATTCATTTTAATTTTTAAGTCAAAACAAAGCAGTTTAATCAAAAGTTCAAGATTAAAAAAATAATCATAGAACTTGTTGTTTATTAAGATTAATTCATCATATTTTATTGTATTTTGAAAATCAAATACAAGGAACAAGGCCCACCTTGCCTATACATTTTGTCATCTTAAAAACCAAATATAAATTTTTTTTGGTTCAAATCAAACTATTTAGTTTTTCCTAGAATCATCCCCGGTTCAATTTTTTTCCGCGAAGAGCGGATTTTGACTCGGGAATTACTATCTTAATCCACTTGATATGAATTAAGAAACAAATATTACTATTTAAAACATATGAAGAGTTCTGGGGATTGAGTCAATCACCAAATTCCGGACGTAATTTCCTCGTATTTATTTATTTGCTTAGTGTGGAAAACTTTTCTTCCTCCTTATCCTTTCCCTGTTATAACGCCTAAGCAAAATTATTCCGTTAATTCACCTATTAAATAAAAAAATTAGGGAAGAAAATGGTATTTTCAACCATTTATGATTGGCCCTATAATGAGCCGGCTCGGCTCACACGAACATCCGCAACAGTTGAACCAGTCTCACCATCTTTGCTTTGCCAGTTCTTATCTGGGTTTCAGCCTTTTATTCCCTTCAAGCACTTTTTTTTTTCTTTCTTTCTTTAATTTTAAATGTTCCAACTGTCATTCAAGCCGGCACCATTTGTTTGTCCCATTTGAACGGTCCATATTTGATTTGATTTTACTTTTAATTTTTTTTAAAAAATACTTTAATGGGTATAAGATTTAAAATAAATATAATATCTTAATTAATAATTTTTGAAAGAATGATTTTATTATTTTATTTAAAAATAACAAGTTTAAAAAAATCAAATCTAAACAATCCAGATCCTATCTGAACAGTCTAGATAGAACGAGCAAGGATAGGCAACAAACCGGTTCCCATTCAAGAGAGGAACAAGACCAACTAATCCTCACTTTATCAAGTTGACGTGGTTATGGGGGACAAGCACATTTTCTTTTTAATTTTTCAGATAACAATGAACCTTTCCTTTTAGTCTGTCGGCTTTGTTTTTTCCTTTCCCTTTTTCCTGGGAATGAATTTATATGCAAAGCTTTATCATCTCAGTTCTTACTTCACAGTTTGTGTGTCCATATCGGTGGTGGTTAAGATTCTGACGAATTTTTTTTTAAAAAAAAAATTGTAAATATTTAAAAAGCTAATCTCAAGATATTAAAAATGTATGAACCTGCTGTTCCAGTTCTTACCTGGGGTCGTCTACAAGCTACAAGCCGTTTGGCTTACCATATTGGGGCACGTCTCTTAAGTTTGACCAATTTGTTAAGGCAAAGGCTACGATTATGACCAAATCTCATAATTATTTATACCAATGCAATTATAAAACAACGTTTGACTTACAATTTTCTATAGGTATATTCTAGTGTCTCCCTCTATCATAACCGTGACCTATGAAGAGCCATGAACTGGTTTTTGACTATAATAAAAAAACGTGTTTTAATCTCCACACGAAATCCCTTACAAGATAAACATGTGCCATATGTTCTCAATGTAAAATTGAACGACAATTTTACTCTGCACGCAAATTACATGCCAAGGAACACAACAATTTGTTAGCTCTATTTTTCCCTCGATCTCACTCTGCCCACCCATAATAAATAAAAAAATATATAGTCCTTTTTTTTTGGCACTGTTTTCCTTTTAAAAATCAAATATTAAAAGGAAAGAAATGGGGAAGAAAGTAGACACAGGCTAATTTCAATAATCACTAAATGATAAAAAAGACTATTTGATGGCTTTAGTCATACTTGCTGTGGCTGTCTTGAATTTGAACTACGTATTGTGACCCCGTGCAAGTACTTGGTATACCCATTGAAACTTAGTTTTCCATCAGATTTGCTGATCCAATCACTTAGTACGGTGTAAGCTGAAGGGCCCAGATTCAACTCCTGAGACGTATTATTCAAAAGTTCAGTTTGGTTTTATGAATTAATGGAATGTTCAAGAAGTATAGGTGCTCTCCTACGGAAGCATGCATACCTGCGCCAACTCCTCAACTGAGATGACCCTGTTTCCTTCCCGTTGGAAATGCTCAAAAGCAGTGGCTGCAATTTTCTCCCAGTCTACATGAACCTCAAGCTGGTATACACTGAGTGCCGCGGCACAAAACTCTTCAAAATCCATTTTTTTATAAGCCAGCTGCTCCATCTTAAATAAAGAAATATGAAGTTCAGCATCAGAGATTTGCACGAGAAAACCATACAGTTTCACGAGGATAGAAATTATGACAGTTCTAATTATTTATTAATACAATCTAGTTGGGTAGGAAATGACAAATGGCCCCAATCCGCTTGAATTTTCCTTGAATGCTCAACTTTATACTAAGTGCAGCATGCTCAACATTTAACTCACCGCACAACATGCGATGTTCATGTTAGAGATTATATTAAAAAGTATAAACTATCTTAAGGCCTTCACTCAAACAGGTTTGCCTGAAAAGTAACTATCTTTGACAAATTTTATCATGCAACTAGTTTTCAGTTAGTTATATGAATACCAAATCTTGCTAGAAATGCTATAAGCTGAGCTGGGAGAAAATGATTTTAGCAGTAAAAAGGAGAAGGCAGGGTGTATCCTGAATTGAACAGAAAGATACATTTAAAAAGAAAAAATGAAAAATCAAAGATGACTCACCAAATTTAAAATGTCCGGGACCCTTGATTCCTTCATGGTATCAGTAGCATTTTTCATGAGAGCCTGCATTTTCCTTTGATTTTAGTTGATAGATTGTGGGAACACTTGCAGCTAGAATCAACTTAAAGTGTATACTTCCCATGAAAAACAGATTATGGTAATGTTGTATGTCACAAACACCATCTCAATGTCAGGAAAGAAAAGGAATTGTAAAACCAACCACTAACCGCTCTAAAATTGTCAAGGGAAACAAAACCATTGTTTGGTTCTAATAGGCTAAATTGTGCTCTTAGAAAGATGAGTTCATCTTCTGTCAAGGCTTTTGAGAGAGCCTGCATAATTAATGTATAAAAAAACAAAGAAGATAATGTTATAGTTAAGATATAAGGTGTATATTTTTAATGGCTGAATAACAGGAGACTACCTTCAGTGCTGCTCGTTTTAAAGGTGTAGCCCGCACATATGACTTGACTGACCTGAAGATTGAAATGTCTAATGGAATGGCACGGTTTTCATTTCTCAACCATGGATGAGCTACAGATATGCAGGTACCTCTTCATCAGTAAAAGTCATAAAACTAAATGTGGATGTGTGTGTGAGGGATAGCGTTTCAATTGCAAAGATTCAATTATCGAGTTAATCAAAGTACGAGCAGAACATTCTAACTGAACATACCTAGAGCTTGGGCAGCAGTCATCCTTTTTCTATGGTCCTTGTTCAAAAGTTTCTTTACAAAATCTTTGGCTTCTGGTGATATTGATGGCCAGGGTATATCATCAAAGTTAGGATTAGCTCTTAGGACAGATCGGAAGATTCCTGATTCAGTGCGTGCCCAGAATGGTCTGCTTCCACATAACAATATGTATGTAATAACTCCAATGCTCCACAAGTCTGCTTCCACACTGTAGGATCTATGGAGCACTTCAGGTGCAACATAGTAGGCACTGCCAACAATATCATTGAGGCGTTGATCTGCATGAATATTAGAAGTAACATGTCAGAGCTAGTGCAGCAGAAATATAATAATATGGTTGTTGATTATAGGGCTCTATAAATAATTTCAAAAAGAATCTGAAAAAGATTTGCCATTATTGAAATCAGGAGGCAATAAAAAACTAAGAATCATTGAGAAATGTGCTTTGAGATGAATCTCCACCAGAAAATAGTAAGAAATGCTCTACAGGTAAACCTATAGGATAGGTGGCCGTGTTGGGAAATTGAACAACTAGTAAACAACAATCAATTGAAAAAAAGAATCTAAGAATTGGTAATGTGCCTTCATGCTGTTGGCCAAAATGCAGAATGACATGGCTTCCTAAGTCATGCAAATGAATACAAAGATTTCCATAGAGTATTCCCTAGGAGCTCTGCCAGACTAAACTGAACTTAATGTGACAGAATACGAAAAAGAAAGATAAAACAAACTAATTAAAGGCCAAAGTATGTTAAGTGTGACAAAATATGAGTTTTATATACAACTCTCATTTTCATTCCTCCATTTCCAACTTCTCATTTTTACTCACATCAAGCACTCCCCCTCCACCCTCCTTTTTTTTAATCTTTCCAAAATGTCTAACCACCCAATCCACGAGCTTCGTGCCATACTTAACAAAGCAGACAGCTTTAGCATGTTGAACACACTAGATGAAAATAGTGGTAATTAAAAATTTTCTTTTGGAAGAAACATAACCAAGACTATGGAAGAGAAATGTGTCAACTTCTTAAAAAGAATCTTTATCAAATGCAGTAATAAAGAGCATCAGAATTTGATTATCCTAAGATGTCCTAAGAGATGACTGACTAAAAAATCCAGCAATCCTAGTATTGAATTCTCTGAGGAAGAAAAAATATCCCACCAATATACTAATTTCGGCATCATAAGACTCCATCCAGTTGGTTAAAACTTAAAATGGGATTTGAAAGAGTCACCTAACAATCAAAATAAAAAGAATTGGTAACAGAAAAAGAGAAGCAGAGAAGTGTGAATCGGCAGTCATAAAGATGCTTACAATATTGCAGGTTTATCCAATAAGACTAACAATATTTGAGGCAATGAAAAGATTAGTAGCCAGTCATCTTAAAATATGCTCTTGCCATCATATTTTCCATTATAACTTCCCCAAAGAATTGGCTGCCTTGTGAGGAAAATATATTGCATAGAATACAATCATGAATTACAATATGGTAGAAGTACCAGATAGCTCAAGAAATCAAAAGGCATTGAATATATATAATAATTTACAGTGAGATATATGACTTCTAAGTTATTCTCATTTCTCTAGCAGTTTGAACGTTTCAGTCAAACCATCCTGGTTAAACACCAAAAATGAAGCTAAAATGAAGATAAAATAAATTAGCAACTTAAATATGGTACAGATACTAAGCAATAGTAATTGATGCTACCATGGATAAATCAATAATTACCTGGCCTAACAAAATCCGATAGACCAAAGTCGATAACCTTCATGGGAGAATCATCTCCTTTTGAGACAAAAAGAAAATTCTGCAGAACAGGCAAAATATACAGGGCGACAAATTATAGACTCGAGAGGTAATATAAAAAAAAAATCTAAAATAATGGATGTTATCCCATTATCTTCACAATGCCATACCTCAGGTTTTAGATCTCGGTGAACAACTCCTTGAAGGTGACAAAAAGCAACTACATCTAGAATTTGTACAAGAATTGCTTTAGCATCATCCTCTGTGTATCTTCCACCTCTTTACAAATTATTCATATTGCAAGAATCCAATTACAATCATGATTGTCAATCCAAACCATCTCAAAAGTATGGAGGAAATAAACTAAACATAGTTGAAATGATGCATAGCATTTCATTTTTACCTTGAAAGAATTCTGTCAAGTAGTTCTCCTCCCTCACACAATCTGACAGGAAAAGAATACCTTAACGTCAGAAAGAACACAAAACTAAATAATTAAAGATATTTTATGCATAGACTATTCATCCATTAAATAGTCTATGCATGAACCTGGGATGAAAGTCCTTAATTTCAAATAACTTAAAAAATAAGCAATGTACATGAACCAACCACAAAACAACTCTGGATATAATTTTAGCAGGATTGAAAGCAATATTTGGAAATAACTGTTTGACATACTCCATCACTATGTAGACGTTATTGGCATCCTCAAATACATCATGAAATTTCACCATGTTATTATGTCCAGATAAGGCCTTCAACATCTTCACCTCCCTCCTTACATCTTCAATTGATATTGCTGTCGTCATCTGCCATTCAAGAATCAGTTACAATTATCTTTAGTAAGCCAGTTTAATCAGGTAATGTGAGCTCAACTTAACAAGAGTTCCAAGTTGATGCAAATTATCAAACAGATTTGAAAGTAATTATTGAAGTCATCACAAATAATAAGTCAAAATGATCATCCCCTCTATGCCAAATAAAGCATATATGAAAATAGGAAGTGCAGAAACCTAGAGGCGGCTTTTGACAAACATCGAGGACATATAAGTCAGCAATCAAAAGTCAAGTAGCCAAAATCAGAGTTCATATTATTTGACGCCCATGGTGATCCGAGTAAAGGAATGTTTTTCTTCCTCATTTTTTCTTCCAACAAAAAGATATTTCCATGTACTTGAAAATTTCATTGCCAGGTCATGAAAGGGCCTTCATGAATAGCATCAAATTGAGATATGAGATTATGGAACAAGTTCCTTCCAGGTTGACAATATACATTCTTACTTTTAAATTTACAGCAAAGTACTGATATGTTCACCACTACTAACGTCCAGCAGAGGTTAGTAGACTCCAAAATGTTTTCCTCTTTAATTCCCGTCCAAAACAAGTTTTATCTGAAGTTGTTCATACTGCAATCATTTGTTTCACTAAGGGCTTTTCAAATGGTTCAAGGCCGAACAGGCAATAGCATCCAATCTCTATTCTCACGGGAGATTAACTCAGAATGATAACAAAGTGAGTTGGTCGCGCAGTTGAGAACTACAAACTGTGCACGAGAAAGAGATATTGGACGTCATCGGTAACATCATCCAGGAATGCTGAAGGTATATGTTACCCCGGGCGGTTCTGTGATCACATCTATACAGCATTTGTGGACTGGAGATGATCCGAAGGGAAAAGTGGTACCTTAAATTTTCCAAGAGGCGATCTTGACCATGGAATCATCTTTGAATTTCCAAATTCAATAGTTACCTAGTAATTATGTATTACATTTGGCCAACATTGCATGGAATTCCAGTGCCTAAAAATCATGTTATTGAAGAAATCTGAATGACCAAGAACAGAGTCAACCCATACGAGCTCACAGGGAAAAAAATTGTCCCTTTCATCTCCACAGGCTATATAGTTAAGTTATTCATTTTTCGTCCATCGCAGATTTATATAAAATGAAGGGACAAATGCATAAACTATGCTTCTCTCACCTTAGCTTTCGATATGATTTTTACAGCTACAGATTGCCCCTTGAGGTCTCCCTTCTTTGCTTTCGCCCAGCAAGTATGACCAAAATGTCCTCGACCTACTTCTTTTCCCAGCTCATACTTCGCCCCAATATTCTTTGAATATCCGAAGCTCTTGTCCAATGGCCTCTCTACCTCTCCACCTTCGGTTTGCTCCTCGGGTATCGGCCCATCCTTCGGTTTCGTCTTCCCCTGCCGTCTCAGTAACGCCGCCATGATCGGCTTCGCCGGCGATGGAGGCGGAAGAGGCCATCTGAATTTCCTACCCGGAGTTCTAGCCGGGGATGGGGCCACCCCATGAGGGAGAGGGCTCGTGAAGGGACTAGTGGAGAACGAGTGAGCGGGAGTACTCCTGCCAGGGGTTACATCACCAGCTCCTGACACTGAGTTGGCAGAGGGCAGGGGCGATGCCGCCGGCTGCGGTGATTTAGGGCCGTGATCGGCTGCAACAGTTTCATTGTTGACGACGGAAACGCTTTTGCTGCAACAAAGCCCCATAGGTGGGTAGGACGACCCAGACGGTGATAGGGAGAAGTCAAAGGATCCAACAAAGTAGAAAAAGCGTCGCCGGCAAAAATTGAGAAGCCACTATAGAGAGATAAAGAGGGAGGTAGAAATGTGAACAGATAGGAGGAGAAGAAGAAGAAGAAAAGGAGGAAAGAGTAGACGGAGGAAAAGAAAATGAAATAAATTTGAAAGTCAGAGAAGTATTACGATAGTCCAACCGTATCGATCAATGGCTGAAACTCGATCTTCCTAATGTATTTACTCCTTCAAACATTTCCACTTTCTTCTGTTCATTTCTTTTCCTAGAAAGTCCTCCTTTGAAGAATCAACAGTAATCAATCTATCTCATTTACAAAAACACGGCTTCATATTAATAAAATAACATTCAAATTGACAGTAATGCTTAGCTTTTACTCGGTCTTCTTTAGTTTTTGGTCTTTTCAATATTGAGGCCCTTTTCAAATCGGTTGTTACCTTAAGCTATTAAAGTCTCTTTTTCAATCTTAAGTGTGAATCCTAATTTTTTTTTTTTTGGGGTCAACATGAATCCTTGTTTTCTGGCCAAAATAAAAAAATGTGAATCGTAATTTAATTAATTCATCCAAGAGAATAAAGCATCAATATGTGTATATGTATATATATATATATATACATACATTTATATCACTTTATCGTATATCAAAAAATACATTAAATGGATTAAAAAATATTTATTTATATTAATTCTTTTCTTTATTTCTACTTTACAAATAATTTTTATAGTAGATCTCTTTTTTTCTTTCCAATAGAAATAAATAGGGATAAAATTAAGAAAATGTCATTAATTAATTACTAATATTCTGATCCATTTTTTTTTTTTACAAGTAACTTATATTTAAGCCATATTGTATATACAGGAACTCCAAAATTTCAATTCAACCAAATAAAACACACATATTGAAACACTAACAATCCTTCGAGCAAAAAAAAAAAAACTAACAATCCAATCCATGTGATAAATGTTTTGCACATGAAATTTGGTGTGCTAATAATGTAATATATACTCCGGTCATAAATATAAGACATAGTTTATAGTGTAAATATATGATAGAATAGGATATTGTCACTACCAATTTTATATCACTACCAAGTCACTACCACTTTTTTACCGTTGGATTATAATTTCAATAGGAGAGAAAAATAATAAAAGTATATTAGATTCTAATCCAATAGTAAAAAAGTGGTAGTGACAATATCCTATCCCATATATGATATAGTTTATAGTATAAATTTAAACTACACAATATATACTACCTCCGGTCCTAATTATAAGACATAGTTGACTTGCTTTGGAAATATTAAGGAAGTTGAATAAGTTACTTAATCATTTTATATGTTGTGCATTTTTAGATTATATATTAGTTTATTAGTTAAACTAATTAGTTTGAAGAAAAAATAAAAATAGTTTAAAATAATTTAATTTGGGAGTACTATATTTAGAACCGACTAACTTATTTTGGTACTTCGGCTAATGTCAATCAAAGCCCATATTTGTTACAGTAGTTGTTATAATACGTTCTTTATTTCACGAGATTAATACACGTGGATTCAGAAGTTTTTAATTGCTGTTTAAAAAATATTACTATGCATTAAAAATAAAACACCTCGCACATGTAAAATAATTAATTGATTTTGAGGGAATAATAAATAAATCTTTGAAGAAGTCGCAACATCCAATTTCCCTTGTGAGTTATCGTTCTTTTTCTTTTTCTTTTTTGCCAACGATTCATCTTTCCATTATTATTTAGTCTGGTTGGTCTAATGTATAATTAAATAAAGTATAAGCAGACGCACAAATAATCTGACAAAATATAACCTACGACATGTTTGATTTGAGGGAAGAAAGGATATTGACCAAATTATTATTAATGAGAAGAATATTCCTTTCTGTAAAAAGTGTATTTTTAAAATATTGAAAATTTTTCATAGACAATTTAGTTAAATATGAGATAAGAAATTTTTCTCATCTCCCTTCCTCCCCTCAAACCACACACACCCTTAATTCAGGACTAGCTGACTAGAACGTATGGATAGATGTCTATACGTTGTTCCATACTCTATAGTCAGCATGTAAAGACAAAGTGAAGTATATAAAATTATATGTGAATCTGTAAATTTGTCTTGAAACTTTTCATACATGAGCAATAACTATCCTTTTTTCAAAAAAAAAATTATTTATAAAAAATATTACCTCATTTATCTTACAAAATGAACAAATTCACCTTAACTATTAAAAACTAATGTTAATCATTTAAAAATTGACATGGACTGTTTTAATATCAAAGGGTAACATTGATATCTTGATCAACATTGAACCGGCAATGTTGATCAATAAAAAACTTTGGAATAGGGAGAATATTTCTTATGCTGACTATATGGCAAAGCATGGCCAGAACAACAACCATGACACGGACGTTATCTTAGTTCCAGTAGTTCCTCAGGGCTGCCTTTAAATGTATCTTGTGGACAGCTTGGTCTGTCGTCAATAGTTTTTGAAATTTCCTTTTGTATTTTGGGCTGGACTCTTTGGGTCTTGTCCCTTATATAGCACAAGCTTCGGTTTGCCCCTACTTATAAAAATAAAAAAAATAAAAAATAAAAAACTTTGGAATGCTTAACACTCATTAATAAACACTTTGAGGCTGGCAAATTGACACTTTAACCCTAAACGAATGCTATTTATATGGCTTATATCATAATAATTGTCTTTGAATTTGACGAACAAGTTCGATCATATCAATTATTATTTTGTCCATGAGCGGCAAGAAACAACTGTTCCATATAGAAATATGTGCACCAATATATCACTGTCATGTATTGGTCACACTACCTTTTTTTGGTAATAACGTTGACAAGAGACATAAAGCAAGCTTTTATTTATGATTAATTAGCAGACAAAATCATCCTCCTCTAAAGTTGACTAATACTTTCATTCAAATTTACCTGGAGGCCTTAATTTGTAGTAGTAGTAGTCGTGGTATTACTTTTTATCCACTAGCTAGCTATCAATGTTCATGAATAAAAAATGCATTTTGGATATAATAATATGTTAAGTAACAAATCTACGTCTGGAAGTATACAGTCAAGAGTAATTTTACTATGGAATTTTTTTTTTTTTAAACACAATGTTGTTTTGGAGTCTAAAAACGTAGCAACCTTGCTCTTTGTTATTAAATAGTTAACGGTTAATGTCAATTTTTTAATGGTCAATGTTAGGTTTTTAATGAAAAATTGTAAGATTACTACGTTTTTAGACTTTTTGTGCGATATTGGGTCAAAAAAAAACTTTCACAGGGTAAAATTGTTTCTGATTTCAAGACGGATTTAGTACTTAACCCTAAAATGTAAGTAAGGCAAATTGAATACGTTTGATTTTGAGAAGGGGAAAGATGGTAATGTGCTTGCATGTGTAGATAAATCAACTTAACATCATGTGTGGAATGTGGAATTAATTTGTTAAAAAAAAATTACTTTAAAGTTTCACACAAGAAATTGAAATACCAAAAAATTAAATAACGGTCAAAGCATGCCCATTTACTCAAGTGATCTTCTTGACTAGAATTGGAAGTTAACTATTTGATGGTTTTTTTATTGCTACTATTTGTAGCCTTGCGGTAGGAATGTGAGCAGAGGTTGAACTATTCTTTTTCTGTTTTTTTTTTTTTTTAAAGAAGGGTTTGCATTATTTTGCGTGTATTGTACGAGCTCAAATAACATCCGATTATATTTGTTTTTAAAATATGACGTGAGTTGTTCTTCTTTCTTTCTTTTTACGTTTAATAAAGAGAGATAAACATATATGCTTGAGTAATAAGTTGCAGATGTTTTAAAAAAGAATGCTTCTAGTTTTTTTCTTATATAGTTTTCTGATTATGTTATATTCAAGCATTGTCAAGTTCTATATAGATAGGTATCCTAAAAACATTTTTACAGTAGCGACCGTGTGCTTACCACCAAACACCTGAATCAATTGGTAGAGGTTGTTCTGATTTAACTAGAGAATTTAATTTCGAGTTCTAGAAATGCACGACCCTGATTAATCTGGACCTTGATAAATCTGTTGGAATCTCACCAGAAACGCGGAAGCGTATCGTACCACGCGATATAAGAAAAGTTAAAACCTTCATCGTTTTGATTATCTGGAAAGATGCAGCGATCTGAAAGCCTCTCCACGAACAGTCCTCGTCCGCTCTATGATTGATCTTTCAGACTATCTCTCGAGGGGAATAGGATGGTTGTGTGAGCAACCGTTCAGATGATGAACGTCTGCCTCTAGGGTTTGTTTCTAATGAGAGCCTCCTTGTGCGTGCATCTCTCTCAAGTAGGTGAAAGTAGGTTTATATGCTACTACACCCAAGACCTAACCCTAAACCACATGGGCCATAGAGTTCTTAGGCTGTAGTCTCAATTAAGCCTTATTGGGTTTAAGTTACTAAAGAGCTCATTAACCCAACAATCTCTCACTTACTCTTTAAGATATAAACTTGAGTTCGTAAACCCAAGACCATGTAGCCCATAAGCCATCATTATCTGATAATATACCCCATCCCTTGTCTCGAGCTAGCCTGGGGATCTACCATTTGTCATTCATCAAGGCTCATGATAATCTGCAGAAGATTATCTAGTTTGGTGCTACTCCACTAAAAGCCCGAACGTGATCTCCAAGAATAATAACACTTATAACAAGAATATGCATTACCCCTTTATATAATGTCTATAACTTGATTGACTAGTTTTCTGTAACCCAATCAATTATTTATTCCCTTGATTTTAATAGTTTCTCTAATGGATTACATGCACTGGCCAGTGTCTTCAATATCCAGGTACTGAAACATATCAAGGGGACATTTCCTATAATTCCATGTTGTTTATCTCATAAACACCGATAACCAAACAGTTTCAATCCCAAAATACCGAGTTGTTGGCCGTCATATAGATCAAACCTCACCCGTTGGTAAATCAAAGAATGAAAACTATTTGACTACCTATTTAAAATAAACTCAGGATTAAGAGCAACTACATGATTATAGTTATCTGGAGATTTGATTCCTTATGACAGAAAGATCAACCTTAATCAAATCTCTCCTTGGTCCATTCAATGTAAGTATTAACTCACACCAATATTTTATAATGATTCGGACAAAACCATTTCATAAAATATTGCAGCCTAAATAAAGTGCTCAACTTAATTTAATAGTTGTGAACCAATTCACCAATTGTGAAAACCTATGACCATGTCCTCTATGAACGTATTCATATGATCATATACTCCACAATTGATCTGGACCTTAGAGTTTGTAAATAGTGTGCGAAATAAATGAAAAACACCTCAATTATTAACATTCAGGAAAAAAAAATGCAATGTCATAATGTCTTGCTCAAAAAGCACAAAATAGCAAAGTGAAATAACAACTACCTAAAGCTATAGCAAATCTGGAATCCTCCTAAGACCCATAAATGCAACATGCCTCTCAAACACAAGTTTAGGCAAACTCTTAGTGAAAGGGTCAGCAAGGTTCTCGTCTAATGCTATCTTTGCTACCAATGTATCTCCTCTTTTAATTATTTCTCGGATCAAGTGGTACTTCCTCTCTATGTGTTTTTGTCTCTTGTGACACCTTAGTTCCTTGGACTGTGCTACTGCCCCACTGTTGTCACAGTAAAGTGTGATAGGACAATTAACACCTGGTATCACCTGAAGGTCCGTTAGGAACTTCTTTAACCATGCAGCTTCCTTTGCAGCCTCAGAAGCAGCCACATACTCAGCTTCTGTGGCAGAGTCAGCCACACATGATTGTTTTATACTTCTTCAACAAATGGCACCGCCATTAAGGGTGTACACATATCCCGAGGTGGACTTTCTTGAGTCAATATCTCCCTGGAAATCTGAGTTCGTGTAACCAATGGTTTCAAGACTCCCACTCGAGTAGACCAACATATAATCTCTCGTTCTCCGTAGGTACTTGAGTATATGTTTAACCGCTACCCAGTGTTTCTCTCCAAGGTCCGATTGGTACCGGCTTACTACTCCCACTGCATAGCAAATATCTGGTCTGGTACATAGCATAGCATATATGAGACTACCTACTGCTGAAGCATAAGGTATCCTCTCTGCTCAGGAGTTTTAGGAGATTGCTTCTTAGATAGATGAATCCCATGCCTGAAGGGTATAATTCCCCTCTTGGAATTCTCCATGCTAAACCTGGCAAGTATTTTGTCAATGTATTTAGCCTGGGATAATGTCAAAACCCTATTCTTCCGGTCTCGCAAGAGTTTAACACCAAGAATATAATTGGCTTCCCCCAGGTCCTTCATATCAAAATGCTTGCTCAGCCAGATTTTTATGCCTAACAATACCTCTATATCATTTCCGATAAGGAGAATATCATCCACATAAAGTACCAGAAAAGATACCGCACTACCTTGGAACCTTTTATACACACATGGCTCATCAGGACTTTTCTCAAAGCCATAAGACTCAATGGCTTGATCAACTCTGATGTTCCATGATCTGGATGCTTGCTTAAGTCCATAAATGGACCTCTACAACTTGCATACCATTTCTTCTTTCCTTTTGGCTATAAACCCTTTTGGTTGCTGCATATAGATTTCCTCTTCCAAATTTCCATTTAGAAAAGCAGTTTTGACATCCATTTGCTAAATCTCATAATCAAGATTTGCTGCAACAGCTAAGAGAATCCGGATGGACATGAGCATGGCAACCGGCGAAAAAGTTTCATTATAATCCATACCTTCTTTTTGGGAGTACCTTTTCGCCACCAATCTAACTTTGAAGGTTTCAACCTTCCCGTCCGATCCTCTCTTTCTCTTGTAAATCCACTTACACCCAATGGGTCTTACCCCTTTAGGTGCATCTACAAGAGACCAAACTGAGTTGGAATACATAGAATCCATTTCACGATTCATAGCCTCAAGCCATTCCCGAGCATCAACATCTCCTAGTGCTTTGTCATAACTCGTGGGATCACCATCTTCATCAATGATGACATCCTGATTTGACTCACCCAACAAGAGATATCTTGCAAGTTTACGAATCAATCTCCCACTACGACTTTGTCGCACTTGATGTTGTGCATCTACAGGGGGTCCACATTTTATGGGTTAACAGTTTCTAGATGAGGACCCTCATTAAGTGGATTAACCAATTCATGATTTTGTTCTTCATTAAGTTCATCATCATGTTAAACTTCATTATTATGCCGAACTTCTGGTTCTGTCTCTGGTTCTTGTGTATGTTCAGGTACATTTTCCCCTCTTTGAACAACCACAGGAACAAAAGCTGGAACCCCTTGAGGTTGTGGTGAAACTTGATCTGAGACTAGCTCATCAAGAATAACCTTACTCATTGGCTTATAATTTGTCATATAGTCCTCCTCTAAGAAAGTCGCGTGAGTGCTCACTATGACCTTCTTTTCTTTTGGACTATAAAACAACCAACCTCTGGTTCCTTTAGGATAGCCTATAAATATGCATACTTCAGTACGCGAGTCCATCTTATCTGGTTTTTGTTGCAAGACATATGCCGGAGCACCCCAAATCCGAATATGGTTCATGGTAGGCTTACACCCTTTCCACAATTCTATTGGTGTCTTTGAAACCGACTTGGACGGAGCTAAGTTTAATAGATACATAACTGTTTCTAAGGCATATCCCCAGAATGAATCAGAAAGAGATGAATAACTGAGCATAGATCTTGTCATTTCTAAAAGGGTTCTATTTCTCCTTTCAGCAACTCCATTCTGCTGGGGTTCCTTGGAGAAGATAATTGTGAAACTATCCCCTCTTTGGTCAGGTAAGACCTGAATTCTCCAGATAGGTATTCACCCCCTCGATCAGATCGAAGAGTCTTAATTTGAACACCTAGATGCTTTTCTGCCTCAGCCTTGAACTCTTGGAATTTTCCAAAAGCTTCAGACTTGTGACGTATTAGATACACATGTATAAATCTAGAGTAATCATCAGTAAATGTGATGAAATACTGATACCCGCCTCTGGCTTGGACATTTATCGGTCCACATACATCAGTATGTACCAATTCCAGCTGAAGTGTGGCATGTTTTCCCTTGGCCTTGAAAGATCTCTTGGTCATTTTACCCTCTAAACAAGATTCACATACTGGTATTGGTTCAAAGTTCAGGGATTTCAAAATCCAACTTTTGACCAAACCTTGTATCCTGTTAGAGTTAATATGACCCAATCTCAAATGCCAAAGATAAGTTTCATTGGAAACTTTTCTTTCCTTTGATGAATTAATATGCTCAACATCTTTTAATTCAACATGATTAACTTCACGGGGAACAGGATTAAGGAATTAAAGACCATTAAGCTTTACACCTGAACAAATAAAAGAAGATGAACTTCTTATTGAAACTGAGGAATTAAACTGAACTGTCAAACCATGTTTATCCAAACAACTAACAGAAATTAAATTCCTCTTAAAATTTGGAATAAATAAACAGTCTTCTAAAACCAAACTCCTGCAATTATCAAAAGATAAAATAACTTGTCCCACTGCTAGTACAGACACAAGCACCCCAGTTCCAAGCTTCAAATCTCTTTGTCCTTTACTTACAGGCAAGCTATGTTTGAACCACTACAAAGAGTAACAAACATGGTTAGTGGCTCCTGAATCAACGATCCATTTTTCATCGTGATTCTCCACTAAACAAGCCTCAATCACATGTAAATTACCCATACCTGTTTATTCATACGTGGGCAATTTTTCTTCCAATGCCCCTTTTGTCTGCACTTAAAGCACTTGCCTTTTGGCTGCTTCATTGCAACTGTTTTGGCAACTGGAGTACCTGATTTCTTCTTTTTCTTGTTCCTGTTCTTTCCTTTGGGTTTCCCCTTAGGTTTCACAGAACTTTCACCAGCAAAAAAATGCACTTCCTTACTTGACTAGAGACTGTTCAGCACTCTCAAGCTCGTGCATCAGTTGAGTGAGGTCAAGATTCATCTTGTTCATGTTATAATTCATCTTGAATTGATTGAAGTACTCAGGCAGTGATTGTAAGAGAAGGTCAACTTTTACTTCTTGTTCAAACTTGATACCATGGTCATTAGCCTTCTTGAAGTTCGCTATCATTGTTAGACAATGATCCCGCACACTTCCTCCAGACATCACTGTCTTGGTGACTGAATTCAGCACATTTTGCCTAGCAGAGCTGCTAGGCGTAGCAAACATGCCATCAAGAGTCTGGAGCATTGTTGCTCCACTCTCAATCATACTCACTTGCTCCTGAAGGTGATTGGCGAGACTGGCCAAAATGTAGCAGCAAACTGACACATTCGCCTTCTCCCATCTTTCCTTCTCCTACTGAAATTGAGTCTGAATTACATCGGACGCATCTGCAGCAGGCTGCGCTGGCATAGGAGTAGTAAGAACAAAGTTGAGCTTTTCATATTGAAGAACAATATCCAAATTAGTTTTTCATTATTTGTAGTTTGTACCATCCATAGGTTTTTGGCTCAAGATTGTAGCTAAAGGATTGAATGAAGACATTTTTCTGAAAATAAGGAAAAGCACACTAATTACAAACTATAACTAACAACAAATAGATATAGCGCTAGCAGATTCTAATAACCATTATTCGTTTATTGTTTAACAATCCATTAGTTATTTTTACAAGGCTTACGATGGGCAAGATTCTTGTAAAACTAATATTGTTAATTTGGGCCTTCAGTTCCATTGCCAGAACCTCGATGGGAGGGTTAACAATTTTACCAAAGTTGAATGTATTTAACCATTGTTTACTTTCAAAATTATCTTTAGTGTCTAAGTGTTGCCGACGATGGGCCATACAAAACTTTACTAAAATTTTGAAAATATTAGGGTTTAATCTAGCGAAATCCGATTATCCTTATCCGATGGGGCTTCAGCGATAACCATTTCACTAATAAACCCACAATTGGGGCCCGTAGGTTTTAAAATTAAATGCTTAATTTAAAACCTTCATCCATTCAATATTTTAAATTTATAATTTTCAATTTCCAAGAATTCGTTCAATTTAGAGTAAATTATTAGGTATCTAAAATCTAGTCATGATTGGCAGAGTGTGCGTCACATGACCATTTTAAATAACCCATAAATTACTCCAAAATGTACAATTCTCTTAGAAAATTTCCTAGATTGTTTGTCTAGATTTTAATTCCACAATTATTATTCTAGATTTTAATTTAAAATCATAATAATTAATAATTAATGTCTAGATTTTAATTCCACAATTAATTAATCCAATTATTATTCTAGATTTTAATTTAAAATCATAATAATTGATAATTAATGTCTAGATTCTAATCTCACAATTAATTAATCCAATTATTATTCTAGATTTTAATTTAAAATCATAATAATTGATAATTAATGTCTAGATTCTAATCCCACAATTAATTAATCCAATTATTATTCTATATTTTAATTTAAAATCATTAATAATTGATAATTAATGTCTAGATTCTAATCCCATAATTAATTAATCCAATTATTATTCTAGATTTTAATTTAAAATCATAATAATTGATAATTAATTTAGTGGACAATCTAGAGAATCTCGCATAATAACTATCATACTAGTCGATTCAAGACATAATAGCTACTATGCAATTATGACATGTGATTATGCAAAAATATAGCATCTTCCTATTCTATATGACATGTTATTTACCAACATCATGTTAATCGCAAATATAATTCATACAATTTAACAAAGGCATTAAATAATTAAACAAATAACTTTAATCCATGGCTTTCCTAAAAAAAATAAGAATAAAAATTACAACTTTGGAATTCCTTTTTTGTCCAGCCCATAGTATCTGTTTCTAGCCCCTTTAGGATATCTTTGGGCCCAAAAGCCCAAATACCCATACTTTAGCTAGAAATCCTAGGACACACAAGAGGAACCATAGCTGTCACTCCTGCCAATGCCTTCAGCCGAAGTCATCTCATCTTCTTCGCAATTTCTTTATCTCTAACTTTTACAGAAATTCGAAAAATACGTAGAAATTCCAAAATAAAATTAAAAACAGCAAGGAGGAAACCTAATCATATGAGATTAGCCTCCTTGTTACAAATCAAGAAATACACGAGAAAATCTAACCATGGATTAAAGCGATTAACCGATTGAAATTAAAACTAATATCAAATATGAATTATAAATGAATAGCTACCATGAAATAAATAACAAATATAGAAAAAGATATCATATTTTCAGAAAATAATTTTCAAAAAGAATCACATGAAATATAAATTAATATCAAAACTCGATTCTTTTCTTTATTGCTAAACCTGAGATTTCACCGATATAAACACCTATTTGATTAGAGTACTCTTAGTTTTAACTATTAAAAAGAACAAGTATGAAAATAGAATGAAAGAGGACAGAGTTGTCGGGCCCGCAACAATCGAGCGAATCGGAAGGCCTTGTCTCTTTTCTGTTGTCCAGAGGGAAAACGAAAAACAATTTGGCAGGTCCATGCCCAGTTAAGATTCATTTACTCACATTTCCAATGCTAGCTAGTGTGAGATGTAGTTTTTTTTTTTTTTTTTTTGGTAAAAACACATATGTGTAGTTACTCTCTTTTGAATTTGGGAAAATGACAGTCAGGTCTCAATGAACATACACAATATCAACAAAGTTTCAACCCAAAATCACATATAAAAGAAACCCATAGGGACTTTTTTGATATAATTTATATTGAAACACAATCTAAATATTTAAATTTTGTTGTGAATATAACACTTTTTGTTATAAATATAACTTTTTCTGCTGTGAATGGTTAGGTTTTTAAATTTTATTGTAAATATAACACTTCCTGTTGTGAATATAACAATTCCTATTATTAATACAAATAATATCAAAATGGACATTTTTTGAATGTGATTTTGGGCTGGGATTTTTTTGGTATTTTGTATGTTCTTTGGGACCTGATTGTCATTTTTGCTTTAAATTTTGGATCATAAAGAAAAAACTTCAACTCATATTATCCCTTATTTACTTTATAACCCTATTTACATTGGGCTTGAACCATAATCAATAAATGGAATAGGGATGTTCCAACAAATTTGAACGTACATATTATCAAAAAAAAAAAAATTAAACGTACATTAGACAATAGAAATCCCAAGCCCGTTACATTCTAACAAATAAATTGGCCGTGGCATCAAGCTACAGTATTAACTCATGAGTTCGAAGATTCATATACATGCCAAACGAGATAGACAAAAAAAACACACACACACACACATCACTGCGTTAAAAAAATCACTTACCTATTGTGATTTTGCCCTGCTAGGTGACAATGTATACCGCAGTAGGGGGTGCTGATCTTTGGTGCGACCAATATGGATCTACGTTAACATACTTGTGATGTTATTGAACTTTCAATGTGTTTCTATTTTCTGTGTTTTTCTTTATTGATCTAATTTACTTTTAAATTAGGTTTTGAAACCCGGACCAAACCGAATAAAAAATCAGTTTGGGTTTTTTTCCCCTTCAAAAAAATTGATTTTTTAAAAAAATTTCTATAGAATTCCATATTAATTACCATAAAATCTTCGATTTCTCATCTTTTTTATACTAAGTTAACTCAAGTTTGACTATGGTTTAACACCCAGCACCACAACTGGTTTAGTGGCCAATTCCGCTTTTAAGTTTGATTTCAATCCTAGTTTAATGTGAGTCGTTTTAAATTTCATACTCAAAGGACATCTTGAAATAATAGTGGGCTAAGTTATGAGCCACGATGACACACGCATGCGATATCACATACCTCTCTACTTTTATTTATAAGTCTATTTTGATTAAATCTCACATACAGGGAAAGGTAGTTAACTCAATGATTATGGGGTAAATTTTTAACTTTTTCCTCATTTGTGATTGAGTATTTTTTTACTATTTTTTCTCTCTTTATCTTCATGAGTAAAACTAATATAGGTAAAATTGTCAAAGTCTTATATATTACATGAAACTGGACTTATAAATAGGAATAAATTTTTTCAGTCAAAATGAACTTATAAATAAGATCAGAGTGATACATAAAAATTCTTGCTCACAATATTATGCTTATAAAACAATTTAAAAAAAAACATGCCTAGCATCACTGTCGCGCAAGGTGAATGAGTCATCAGTTATATTTCTTCAACTTCTAATATAAGATTTATTTACTTAATTTAGTTAGATTAAGAAAATTAGTTAACATGATATGTATTTTATTTTCTAAAACCCCATAATATAATAATCTTTTTTAATTATCTCTATTTATCTATTCCTTAATTATTCTTATGAGAACATCGATAGAAATAAATTAACAAATGATTGACAAATAAAGAAAGTGAGTCTTACATTAATGATAATGAGAACTCCTCAATTATATCATATATTAAGGTTGGGAGAGAGTATAAAGAAATATCACCTTAACCAATAGGGTTAAGTATAACAAAATAGGCTATTCTTTTACAACGTGACAAATTAAGTGTCAATCCTCACCGGGAGTGGTGCTTGAAGATCAAACTTCATTGAAATGTAAAATGATCATACACAAGAAGCCCCACCCCACGTGTAATCCCACATTTTGCCCTTTGATTGCAAATTTGAGATGGCCAAACAGCGTCTCAAACACAGCCGAGTATTCAAGTCAAGAAGAAAATAAAAGAAGCTAACGATATTATTGAGATCTTTTTTTCTCATTTTAAATTAGTTTGTTATATTTTTTTAATCCCTATATTTTTATAATTATAGGTATTGGTTCCTATATTTATGATTGTTAACGTGTAATAAGTTAAAAACGATGTGAGTAGCTAATAATTTCATTCTCACTTAACATACATCTAAAATAGTTTAGCCCTATGGATATGTATCATATTTGTTAGTTGATTTTAGACCATATTCAATCAGCCCTTGGCAACATTGTTTGGATTGACAATTTAACTATTGAGCTTTAAATCCATAAGCCATGTTGAAACATGAGCTAGAATTTGTCACCGAGAGAGAATATAAGACTATATTAAAGAACCCACATTACTAGTAGTGCAGTGGTATTGGGATTAATTTCTCATTCCCTTATCACCTATGTATAAAAAAAAAAAAAAGACTATATCAAAGAAAGAGAATATAAGAGAATGGGTTTGAGGTGGGTCTTACATTGCTTTGATGAAAAAAAAAATTATATAAATCTGTACTTCCTAAAATCCTTAATATAAGACTCAATCAATTAATTTAAGGATCTAAAGGAAGCTAGATAAAATATAACGTGTTTCTTTCCCCCCAACGTATAGCATATGCTTCATGGCCTCTTTAAAATATTTATGTATATTTTTATTAGATTATATATTAGTCTATAGGTAAGTCAAATTAGTTTAAAGAAAAACGATAAATATAAATACTTTTAAACAATTTACCACTCTTGTCCTATTTATAAGTCTATTTAGATCAAATCTCACATATTAATGAGAGACAAGTATCTCAATGATTATGGAACAAATTTCCAACTTTACCCCTATTTATGAATGGATACCTTGTAAAATTTATTGTCATATCTTTCTCATCATTTTCTTTTTCTAACATGGTTAGCTAATATCTCTTATCATCATTACTATAGGTAAAATTGTCACAATCTCATTTATTTGGTCAAAATAGACTTATAAAAAGGACCTTTTTTTTTCAAAGTGGACCTATAAATAGGACCATAGTGGTATTTAGTATTTTAAAGAGATCATGAAACATTTCTTATGATTAATTATTTTATTTAGCTTCATTGATATTTTAAAATTAGTAGCTAAATCTTATATTAAGGACAAAAAAAAATATCATTAAATAAAACTTATGCGATTTTCAATCATTTTATATTTAAACTTACTTTTCATTAATGATTCAAACAAGATATGCTTTGTCAAACTGACTTTTTGATAAAAGCCAATCAAAATATAAAATCATATTAAGTTTTGCAAAAATCCCCTAATCCAAACACAAACAATATCATTGGCTTTAAAAAACAAGAAGAATAGAATATCATTCGATGTTTATAAGTCACTTATACTCGTAAACCAATAAAAATATAGGATAAGATATTGTCACTATCAATTTTATGTCACTACCACTTTTTCATCGTTAGATCAGAATTTCATCTAATCTTTATTAGATGAGATTCTGATCTAACGATGAAAAAGTGGTAGTGACAATATCTTATCCCTAAAAATAGAGTTCGGATCCTCTCAGAAGCGACACTCTCAGTATCCCTCAGTAGCTCTTGATCTCATCCGTCCAAAAACGATCCAAGGATTTAAAATCTTTTGATCTCATCCGTCCAAAAACGATCAAAGGATTCAAAATCTATTTTAGAAGACCACATGTGGTAAAAATTTTACCGCATGCGATACATATAAATTTTTTTAAAACAGTTGATGTGTCTCTTTTTTAATGCTTGAATCAATTTTTGGACAGTTAGGATGCATCGATACTGAAAGATACAGAGGGAAAAAATTCTGAGCAAATCTGCTTCTCTACAAATATCAAATGAATCACCTTTTTAGATATGTCTTTGTTTATAAAAGGGAACATGTTTTCTCTCACATATTTTTATCTCACCGCTTTTACACTTCGTTACATTTATAAATATAAGCCCCAGGGATAACATTGACAAAACCTTATTTATTATTACCTTATATCCTAAATATAAGAGATAATTGTTTTTTTAAGGAGATTGAAGAAGCTAATTAAATTATCTTTAAGTATTTATATTTATTATTTTACTCCCAAAATAATTTATCTAACTTATAAAATTATATATAATTTAATCATATACTCCCTTTGGTCTTAATTATAAGACTTTGTTGATTTTTTTTGGAGATATTAAGGAAGCTAATTAAATTATTTTAGAGTATTTTTTTTTCAAACTAATTAATTTAACTAATAAACTAATATATAATCTAATGATACACAATATATAATATAATTAAATAATTTATTTAACTTTCTTAATCTCTCTAAAAACAAACAATTGAAAGGAAGTATAACATATAATTACTACTCCACTTTATAACTTATATTTTGAATAAAACTTTTTGAGTACACATAATTTTGATATGAGTGATATAAGGTATGATCAATCCACGCGCTAGATAACGCGTGAACCCATCAGGTTAAGTTGTGGAATAGGCCTATAAATGGCGGGAGCACCGTCGTAAGCGAAACTTCTCACGCCCAATCATCTCTTTGCATCACTTCCCCCTCAGACTCGAACTGTTAGATAATTACTGTCCAATCCTTCCAAAGACTCTTGCATACCAGAACCCCGCTTAATTTTCCTCCTCCTTCCATTTGCCATCGCTTTCTTCCGTCAACACTCATTGCCGTTGCCTATATAAGTTTCGATTTTAGGGTTTTGTGTATGATTCTTTTAAGAAACTAGGGATTTTCCTCAGGCGCGACGAGTGGCGACGGGGGACAGAGTTGGTTTTTTTCGTTTCAATGGAGGCCACGGCCGGTATGGCTGCTGCTACCACCACTCGCGGGACTACTCTGCAGATGCTGCCTTCGTCCCGGAAAGAGTGGCGGGCCATTGGGGACCATCATTTAGCCCGAAACCCGGGAGACGAGGTAGTGATTTTGTGGATTATATTTACTCGTCTTGGTGCATTGCTTTATCTCGCCTTTCTGGTTTAGGGTGTTAGTCAGATGAAAAGGCACGTCATTTAGTTTTGAGCTTCCTCATTGATGTAGATCGAGAGAACGATGACATTTTGTTTCTTTCTTTTCTTATGCTTGGTTTCTGGGTTTCATAAATCTTCTTGTTGGCCACATTGGCGCCAGGGTTTAGCATTTAGTTTTTTTAATGCTTTTCTGTATATCGGTGTTTCCTTGTTTCAAGCATTACTTGATCTTAGGTTTTATTCGGGATGAGAGTGTGAATGACAGATGTCATGTGACTCATTTCTCGGGTTTAGGTTGACAATGTGGCCACGTGCTTGATTACACTTCGGGATTTGCAGGTTTAAGCAAAATATCTTATTTAAACTGACTTTAGTCGTTATCTGGTTCAGTTTGTATTCCCAGGAAGCTCAAAAGAGTAATTCAATTATCAGCTCTTTGTTAGGAACCGAGTAGAAACTCCAGAATAACTCTGGATATATAGGTTGATAATGGGTGAGGCACGGTTACAACAATCTGAAGGGAGTGAACCAGCCAATCTGATAGAAGATTACAATACTCCTTATCAGCCAAGAAAGACTCAGGTCGTCCTGATTCCCTCTCCTATTACAACTTCTCAAAAATATTCCTCCCCTTCCCTCATGCTCCTAATGGCTAATATAGTAAAAGTAAATAACTTTCACAGGACCCAACGGCCACCATATCAGTTAGCTAATATCCTAGTAATACACTAAAATGGAAAGTCAACCTGGAAACCTTAAAAAGCATGTTGGTCCTTTGCTGATGCTACTCTGTTTTACTAGATTCCTAGCTTTGGTTGGGCCGCTGAATAGGGTCCTTTCACTCTTGTTCTTCTAGTCTTCTTTCTTTTGGAGCGGTCATATTTTTATCTTTTTGTTTTAATGTTTGGTTCGGGGAAACCTTAGTCTGGCTGTCAGGTAGTAGTCTCTGAGTTATTGTTAATCTAGTTCACAACGACAAATGAAAAAAGCCAACTTGACAACTATGTTGACATTTTTAAATCGGAGCAGTGCATAATAACAAACTGAACCCAGGGTGTATGAGGAACATTGTCTACTTCCTCATCATCCGAATCTGGTTGTTCAAGTTCAATTTTGAGTGGATAGCTTTGCAGATTGAGGGAGCTTCATGTTGAAGGCCTTGAACTTTGTGTTTTATGTTGTTAAGGTTTTAGTTTTAAAGGTTTGATTGCTTTCTATTTTTCAATACTTACGTATGTATCTGGTTGAGGAGGGAGCTTTGTTACTTTCCTTTTCTGTTATTTGTTTGATTGTGAGCTGGACATCTGCTGATGCCTGATGTGCAGGAACTAGAACAAACAAAGATAGGGCAATCGGATGAGAGAACCATATATGAGGTAAGGATGATGTTTCCAAAAGCTTCCTTTTAGTATTTGGGACCTAGGAATGTAAAGATGATTTCCTTTTTTCCAAGGTGCAGCAAGGGAGAGGGCCTCTTGATATTGATTTTTGTTCAATAACAGTGGATGGAGCACTAGACAGTGATATCATGCAGCAACGAATTCACAATGTTGCTAGACAAAGAGAGGAGCTAGGGCGTGTGGAGATTGAGTTGAGAGCGCAAATGATTGCAAGAACTGGGATACTAGAAATGCAAAACAGCTTTGATGCTCAACTCAAGGAGCATGCTAACACTACCAGCAAGCTTCATGTATATAATTCAATATTTATTTGCACTCCAAAGTTTGAATTGCTCTGCTCAATAAAATGTTTTTTGAACCTAGACTTAGAAAAAATGCTTGAATTAAGTTACATGTTTGAATTTTATGCTTTTAGCCAGTAGGTCATTCTGAGTCTGTTCTAAATTTATTGATTTGGTTTTGCAGGAGCAACTCCTTGATAGAGAGCACAGAATACATGAGCTGGAAGGAAAAGTGGAAGAGAAAGACAGAGACATTCATGCTATTAAATTAGAAAATGAAGCGGTTTGTCAAAATCCCTTTCTCTGTCACAGAGTTATTGATATATTATGCTAATATGCTAATTTCCTTTCCTATTCTGCTAGGCTTGGGCTGAACAGGACCTTCTTCATGAACAAAACAAAGAGCTTGCAACTTTCAGGTTATTATTTATTTTCTCACAGTATATGAACATGCAAATTGTCAGATGGACATGCATTTTGTTAATGCATTCATTTAGTTTGAGAAAAAGCAGTTTTTATGTATTACATTGTTGTTTAATTCCCCAAGCAGATTTTTTACATGGTTTGTTTGTTCAGCTTTGCATCCAAACTTTTGAACATGTCTAAACAAGTAAAGCTTTTTGCAGAAGGGAGCATGATCATACTGAAGCTGAAAGAGCCCAGCATATTAAACAAATACATGACCTTCAAGAACATATTCAAGAAAAAGAGAGGCAGCTCATTGAGTTGCAGGAACAAGTATGCTGACTGTGTTTTTTATGGAAGTGTGTGCTTAAATTTTTGTATTTTACCTTTTCTAGTGCCCATTTAAATTTACATACTTGCATTCTGCTCATTAAAATTATTCAATACCATTGTCATTTTGATTACTGGAAGCCTTTGAACTATGCCATTTTTTATTGGTCGTTTCTCCTAAAGTTTTAGCTGACTTTTTTTTAGTTTACAAGTCTTATAGTTTTTAGCAGTTTCATGGGCTGATGGTGATTCTTACTTTCAGCATCGGGTTGCTCAGGAGACCATTATGTATAAAGATGAACAGTTGAGAGAGGCCCAGGCTTGGATTGCTAGTGTTCGTGAGGTGGATGTTTTCCAGTCAACAACAAACCAGACATTACAAGCAGAACTGCGAGAACGTACAGAGCAATATAACCAACTCTGGATGGCTTTCCAAAGACAGGTTGGCTTGCTATTCCCCTTTTCTCCAGTGATTCCTTTTTTTCCCTTGTATTAACCTGGCTTTTTATTGATTTTTCCTTTCATCTCAGTTGCGTGCTGGTATTTTATGAATATTTACTAGGTATATGGTTTTGGTTTAATGACTCACTGCATGTATTTAAGCAATACTATAACTCACTATGATGCTAGTCTTTTGCGCTGTTGTATTGACAGTACAATACATTCTCTTTTCTTCATCAGCTATATGTTGTCAATGACAATTTCCATGGCATAATGTCATGGCAGCCAAGAGCCCATCTGCCTTCCATAAGACTTCCAAGAAGGGGTGGACTCTGGCAGTGCAATGGTGCTTGTCATGTGATAGCATTTTCTCTCATCAATTCCCATTTTTTCTCAACTTCAGTCTAGTGGCTTGTAATCATTGTAGGTAAATTTGTCTCTTGGTGCCCGATGCCAAAAGTAATTAGTGAATTAAATGGAAATCCATGACATGTACTGAATATCTAAGGCATCACACTTGAACTCATGCTCTCTGAAATCATCTTAGTTCCTGTTCAAATTCTCAGTTTTCTACTTTAAATTTTCTTTCAATCTGTTTTACTTGCCTTGCAGACCTCTGCTCTTTTCTCCTCCCTCTTTATTTTGGTCTCCTGCCTTTCTAGTGTCTGCCAAAGTTATATAGTGTATACTGTTAGTTGTGCTTACCCTTTGTATGTGTTTAATTAATTTTACTCTTTCTTTTCAAATGCCCACTTTATCCTCAGCAAGGCAGTTTTGGGGCTTTCCACAATTGGCTGCTATATGCTATATGCCTTTTACTACTACTTTTTATTTAATTTTTTTGTTTTAATATGAGGCTGTAGATGGTGGTCGTTCACCCATGTTAACTGTTTTTGGACTGATGTTAGTTTGCAGAAATGGAGAGAGTTCATGTGCATGCTATGCATCAACTTCAACTTGAGCTGGCTGATGCAAGAGAAAGAAGTGGAGCTTACAATGATGACTCAAGAATGTCTCAAACTAGCTCAAAACAGAATGCAACTCAGTTGGTGCAGGATAATGGGAATCAATTTGATGTTAATGGGAGCAGCAGTTCTGGTGGAAATAATAGTCTCCTTCCAAACAGGAGTTCAGAAAATGGTCTACCTATAGCATCTACTGGCAATGCACCAATCCAGGTAGGGTGCCAACAGCTAATTACTTAATTTGCAGAATATCCTTTATTTTTCCCCTATATTTTCGGTACTTCTACACTTCTATGAGGGGGATGTGGATTGAACTCTTGAATCTTGATAGGTTTTGAGTGACTGTTATACAGAATGTCACTTGCGGATCTTCCCAGCTTTTGATAATGTTTATGTGTGTTGGTTAAATGCTTCAAATGACTACTCTTTACCAAGACATCTGATAAGTTTATACACATTATTACATATTATTGTAGTCTGCTGTATTTTAGTTTTCAGGTGATCTAATGGTTATACATAGCGTGGCTTAGTTTTATACTCCCTGTATTTTCCAAACAATAGTCACTTCAGGGTTTTGCACGTAAATTGAATAAGTTAATATATAGCTCTAAATATAACAAAATGTCACTTTTTTATAAAAATACCTTTATTTATTTTGTTTTAGTAGTTAATGCCTCTGTTAAATTGAAGGGTAAAATGGTCAAAAACATAATGTTGTTAGACTTCTAAAGTGACAATTGTTTGAAAAGGAGGGGATACCTTTTAGTTTATTATATTAGGTGATAGCCAAATTATTCTCACCCTGGGATTTTAAAAATCTTTTGACTTCATTTTGTTGTTCTAGACCGAACATGTTCCTGGTGTTCATATTGCTCCATCGTCTCTGCTTGGGATGCCTCCATACATCCCTCCTGGTCAAGTCACTGCAATGCATCCATTTTTTATGCATCAACAAGCTGTCCCCCATTCAGTTGCATCACATGCACCTCAATCACAGGTTGGACATTTTCACCCGGTACCGACAATGTTCCCTCTGCAACAGTGGCAGAACCAACAGGTATTGAAAGGAATTATATATCTTTAATTTTCTTGGAAATGCATGGTGTTAGAAATTTACTCGCTTTCTTCAGGCCATCTCAGAGGGTTCACAGGTGTCCGAGAAGGATGATCATTCATCATCTCAAACTGATCAAAATTTGATGACATCAGATGCTAAGTTAAATTATGAAATGTCTGTTAATGGACAAGCTCTTAATAGGTATTTGGATGTTCACATCCGTCAAGGGGAGGAATCTCAAACTCTTATTTCATCATCTAATGGGCAGACACAGGTGTTAGTTTGGATTTTGTCATTCATAGTGATTTAACTTCCCCCCTTGATTTTGCATGTGAATACTAGTGTTGCTTAGCCTAAAGTTATTTATGGTTGTTCAGTCTGTTGATAAAGGGCAACTAGAAGCTTCCCAACCAGATCAAAGCCTTCAACAAATTTCATCCCACTTTCATGATGTCTTAAGATTGAATTCTTTTGATCAGAACAATGAAACAAAGGTTTGTTGCTACCTTTTACTCATGCGATCCCCTTTTATTATTGTTATTATTAAACAAAAACTGAGTGGTCCCATCATGCTGATCAGGCTATGTGTGTTTTAATTCTTCTCATAGAAGCTAAAGACGGAAGTTACCACAAGTAAATATTTGCTTTGGTTTCCATTATCTTGTGAAAATGTTTAGGCTGTTTAATTTTTGAACAAAAAATTCTGTAAGTCTGCCTCTAAAGCCCTGCACATGACGTGTAGCAGCTATTTTAAAAAGTAGTCAACCAGCCATTGTGGAATATATGGTTAGTTTTCTTGATGAATACCAAATAGTGTCGACTGTAAGTGACACAAAAATGGATTGCAAAAATTAACATTAGTCTGACTTCTGTTCTTAGATGATGAAAAGCTTGTGTTTGTTGAACAGGATGAGAATGTCACAGCTTCAGCAAATCATGGGCTAGAGGACCAAGTTTTGGTGACAGAACAGTTAAGCTCTGTTGCTAATGCACCCGCTAGCCAAATCCATTCAGTTAATCATAGTGAAATGACAAAAAGTTCTGCTGATACCGTCTTGTCTGAAGCGTATGCCTCCCCAGGGCATATGAATTCTACAACAGTTACTAGGTCTTTAGAAGTTGCTCTCCTTGATGAAAGGGCATTATTAGCGTGCATTGTTCGAACTATTCCAGCTGGTGGCAGAATTCGAATTAGTTCAACGGTTAGTGAGTCTTAACTTTAAACTCTTAAGATTCTATGTGACATGTGACTTGTGCGTCTAATCTGATTCAGTTGACATGCAATGTTTTTAAAACAGCTTCCTAATAGACTTGGCAAGATGCTTGCGCCTCTACACTGGCATGATTATAAGAAAAAGTATGGAAGACTTGATGATTTTGTGGCCAACCATCCTCAAGTGAGTTTTTCCTTTAAAGCTAAAAGATAGGATGTATAAACATCTATAGTTTATTTGCTGTACAACCTCATAGTGCTGTAATTTTTATTTCAGTTGTTTATAATTGAGGGTGACTACATTCAAGTTCGCGAAGGAGCACAAAAAATGGTAGCAGCCACTGCAGCTGTTGCCAAAGTTGCTGCAGCAGCTGCGGTTTCATCTCCTCATTCTTCTTATTTGTCCACTGTGGCCGTTACACCAATGGCTCAATCTCATCGCCTAAAGAAAGCTCCTTCAATTGATTCCAAGAATGTAAAAACTGACAATACAGTTAAGGACTATGTGGTCATATCTCAAAATACATCTGATGGTCCCCTAAAGATACCTGCAATGCAGCATCAGCAGTCTAACGGCATGTGTTTCAGTGTTACTGGGGGCCTCTCAAATGTCAAAATTTTGAGTAAATCTAAGGATTCCCATCTAATGGATGACTCTGAAAATAGGCCTGTTCAGTCTTCTGTGCATTTAACTGTTGGTAATGGGGTTAGCCTAGACAGATCAAGTATGGCCAGTGCCCAAAATGCAGGATCAGCAAATGGGAGGCTTGCTACGGGCTTTTCCGGGAAACTGCAAACCAGGTATGCTTCTTTACTGGCTGCTGTGTGTAATGGTATCTGTCTTATGCTATTACGTTTCTTTTCAAGATAATAGATTTTGTTGAATTAAAGAACCGTGCTGTGTTTTTGCCAGGGCAACTGCTGCAGCGTTCCCTTCTCGAAGATAGTGAGTCTTCTACTTGGATCTTTTTGAAACATGTGGTTTGTTTTCTATGCTATCATATGATAAAGTCCCCCTCTTTTACATAAAAGAACACATTTCTGCCAGTAATAATTGCTAGAACCAATAGTCCTTGTTGCAAGCAGTTTAATATAAACCCCGCATTCACAATCACATATCAGATCATTAATATTAATTTTGATGTATTGACGGAATGCATGCATGGATTTTTGTGCAACATCAACTAATATAATGCTTGGATCATATGGTGGTATTCCTGATTGTACTTCGGTGAACCTTTATGATCTCTTTGAACTGCCTTGACATTGAAATGCCGTTCATAACAGCTTCCTTTCCTTTGACAGGAAGCGTGGAGATTCAGATTCACGACACTCGTTGAGGAGCGGATATTGTGATGTTCATAGAATTTGTGGGAGAATGTTCTCTAAGAATTGAATAGCCATGTATTGCGTACTGTACAACTGTGATCTAAATTGCGAGGGCATTCCCCCTTTTGGTTTATTAAATTATTTTTCTGTTCATTTTGGTGTGCTTTCAGCAATACGAAGGCTTCAATGCCCCACCACCTGCGCTGTGCTCTTCATCACAATTGAATTTGAGATCCAATAGCCATTAAATACTAGTATAATCAATATAGACAATTGTTCTGTTTTGGAAACAGGACTGATTGGAAGCGATCAAAGTCCACGTAGTTTAAGATATTTGGTGGCGTTAGCCAGAGGGGTGGTGTATGTGCTCTGTGTTGTAGAAAGTAAAGGAGTTGAGAGTTAGAACGTATGCACCTTAATAATCGTTCTCTATATTTATAGGGAGTACCGTGGGTATAATATCTTTTTCTGGCGAGATCTTATGTGTGAGTATCATGGAGATATCGGCTGGATGTTCCTATATTGTTGCATGATAGGATTTTTCTATAATGTAGGATCTTTCGCTATTATAGGCGAGATCCGATAATGGTTATATTGTCAGTTGGGCCATACATCGTATATGGGCCTTATACAGGTCCGTAACAATAATGTTTTCATTTGCTGTTGGCTTCCCCTTTTGACGTGCCTATGAAGGATTCACCTTGACTTTGCAAGCTCTAAACAGATATTGAATTATACAGAAAAATCAAGAAGAGGTTAATTTGCAAGCTGTGTGTAGTATACTCCATGAATATTGAGAATCATATTGCTCAACCATCACTTGAATTTGAAGACTCATCATTTTCTGTTAGATGGAGATTGGTGTTAAGATTGAAGAAAAATGCATTTTGTTTGATTTCGGAGCTGTTGCTAATTGCTATGGGATCTACAACTCAAATTTCTGTGTTTGTGATAACACAACACTCCTAAGATACTATTTGGCCGTAAAGAACAATACTGAATAAAGATTCCCCAGCCTTCAACTGTAAATTCAACTTAAATTTGATTTTTTTTTTTTTTTTTTGTAAATTGAAAGACTAAATACGTACTTAGGGACTAAAATGAAAGCAAATATAAAGAACAAAATGTGTCTTAGTCTGTTAATTATTTATGCTAATAAAAAAATTGAGGAATGATTTCGGTTCAAAAATAAAGATTAAAAAATAATGTCAAATAAATGATTTTTTTTTTTTTTTTGGGGGGGGGGGGGGGGGAGATTTACAAGATATATGCTTTAAACAACTAGGGCTGTGTTAAATTATCCAACTAAGAAACCATGAAAAGTATCCCCATATTGAAACCAATTTAAGGCACTGTCAAATATTAAATACGGACATATCCAACTCTCTTGGGGAAACCATGAAGTTAATGCCCAGAGAATGTGATCTTTTTTTTTTTTTTTTTTTTGCCAGGCCCAGATAATGCAACCTAAACCAAGAAGGGACCTTTTTCTCTGTTGGAAACAGGAAGGCCTAGGTCTTAACATTTTTTTTTTTATATGACCTAGGTCTTAACATTGTTTTTTATAAAAAAAACAAATTTTAATTATTTTTCCTTCATTTTTTTTCAAAGAAACATAATTAGTAAATTACAACATAAATTATCTAACAAATAAACACAGTCACTAATTCATAATCAAAAGCAAACTATGTTCACAAATAACTCGTACAAAACATAAGAAGCATACTACTAACTACTAAGCAACATTAATACAATGACTATTATTGTCATCATCTTCGCCACTATCATCAATTTTAACGACATTTGATTGTTATTCACTTCGAGTAATAAGCTTTGATTTATGAGTAAGAATATTATGAATTTCTTTTCCGGCTTCATGAACACATTTATAATCTTTAACTACAACAAATAATAAATCAAATCATAAAATTAGAGTATAGTTATTATGTATTTGTATTTAGATAGATAAATAATTTTATAACAAATAAAAAATACATATAAATTAATGAAGGATCCAACTTTAACAAGTGTTTAACTTTAAAAAATAATGAACAAAAAAATTGAAGGGCCCAATGGGCCAGCCCGTGTAAGCCTTTGGCCCTTCAGGGCTAAACATCATCTCACTCCTTCAATTTCCAGGCCCGGCCTTAAAGGGCCAGGACTTAAACAGGCCGGCCCGATGAGCCCGGCCCATTTTGCCGGCTCTACTCCAGCCCATACTCTCATAGCTACTGACCCATTAATAACGGGATGAACAAATTAGCCTCCAACTGAAATGTAGCTATTGCATCACTAATAAATTACCTTAAACCTCATTTACCAAAAAAAAACCTCAAACCTGAGTTATGGTAAAATTGAAAACTGAAATGATGAATTTAAGAATCCCTTGAACTAAATTTATAATGGGTCGGAATGCGTTTTGCAATTCAGCGGTAAAGGGAATACAGGAGCATGATCTGTAAGGACTCTTGTAGGTATAAGCTCAATAACATTGGATTGGAATGACAAAAAAATATGAAGTGCTCAGGTTAGCAATCATATTAACAGAATTTCATGGTCAAGTATTTCCACTGCTACGGCCAAGCGGTGACTTCCCGAGAGGCCCACTGGAACTGGCATCTAAGCCAATATGGTTGATGTCTTGCTTACCTGACAGATTGATGCCAAGTCTAGTTTGGGGGCTCTGGTTACTGCCACTGTTGGCGCCAGGAAACCTATTTACCTGCCCTTGCATGAGTTGCTGTTGCTGGAAGAAGGCTTGCTGTTTAAGTTGCTGCTGCTGATCATTCATCTGGAAAGGCAATTTTGAAGTTGAAAGATCTGATTGCTGCAGAGACATTGCTAGAAGATGTTGCTGCTGATCTTTCACATCCAAAGGCAACATCGGAACATCTGGTTGTTGAGACATTGCCATGTGAGGTTGCTGGCTGCCTTGTCCCTGTTGCATTACAACCTGGGATGACTGAGGCACGGTTTCCTCGGAAGTGAGCAAAAGTTTCAATTTGAAACGGACTAGAAGTGGGTAAAGTTTTTCCACTAAGTCATCCCATTTGAACATGGGATATGTATAAAAGTAAGAGACCTAAGTATAATGATAAGCTCAAGAAGCATCTAGTTATCATGTTTTTGTTCGAAAACTTGGCAACCCAAAAACTGCATCAAAGTTTTTCTTCATTTAAACCAGGTTCGGCTAGAGCATGCACCGAGTGAGCTAAGATTACCTGAGGGGTTATGGGTGCTTGAGATTGAGCATCAGCAAGTTTGGCAAGAAAAGTCAAGTTCTGCTGAAGCTTGGCTTGATATCTGTATTAGGTAAAATGTTAAGAATCAGTAAAACATGCTTACAAGGACATAACTGTAGTCTGCATAATAACACACAATTAAGCCGTTGAGAAAGCATACAAAAAAGTAGTATCTTTAGTGGAAATAAAATACTAAAACAGGAAGAAATGTTGATCCAATTATGAATATTATATAATGCCTTTGATTGACTTAACCTTCATCAAAGAGGAAGAGATCATTTGAAACAAGAGATAACATAAACCACCTGTTTATGCTAGAACTTCAATCAATATGTAGTGAATATATCAATGAGAATTTTGATAACTGCTTATCTTTTTGAGAATTCCCATGATGACTGCTTATTGCTCTCAATTTAGACATTAGAATAGAATGAGTAAATAACACAAATCTGACATTCCAGGAGTCAGATTCAGTGCAATGGTGCTAAAAATGAGTTTATTGATGAGCAGAGAAGAAAAGAGAGGAGCAGTCCCTGTTAATATAGTCGTCTAACTTATTTTTCGCTTCTTCATTATTTACAGTTGCATCTGATAAACAGATATATCTTTTCTTTGAACCAGGTTTTCTGAGCTTTCACTTCGCAGAGAACCTATTATCCCAGTCAAAAAGATCCAAAAGGGACATGCTAAACAAGGCAGGAGATTAGGGTGATTAACAAAAAGGGTACAGAAGATCTACAATAGTGTTTCATGAGCATGTTGCTTCTTGAATTCATGATTCAATAACAAGAGGTTATCCTTGACCCAGCTATAATTCAAAGTTGGCTACAGATGAAAGTTCTCCCTAAACATTTTCTGCTGTCTAGATTCCACTTGTTCCTTATTTGGCTCAAACTTGTTATACAAACAATTGTTTGATTGTCCTGTTTTTAAAAGGTAAGAATACATATTAATTTATAATCTGAAACTCGACTTCAGTATTCATGTGCCAGTGACCTTTAAACTGTTCATTGACACCATAAGATATGATCTATTGTGGATAAAAGGAATATGGTCGATGTCTGAGGGTTTCAAAGCAGATTGACAGAGAGTACTGAATGCTTTGCAAGATAATGCAGCAGAAATGCAAAGTTTCTCTCTGCAAATATTAGCAACAGATGAAAGTGATTCTTGAGTATGGCCACTTACTGAGCAACCTCACTGGTCTTTCCCATGTTCTGACCCTCCATTATAGTAAGTATCAGCTGCTTATTTTCCTCCAAGTACTGCACAAGAATCAACGAAGCAAGGATAAGCAAGAGCCCAGAAAGTCAAAATTTAAACTGAATCACATTCATAGCTGCTCAGCCACCATTCCCTCAATGGTTCTGTCAGAAGTTCACAATTTAAAAATCATTCTTCAGATATGTGGATATAAAATTTCTTAAGACGCACATTCCATTAAACAATGTAGGTCCCGCCTTGGCTATCAAGAAAACACATAGATCGGTAGGACCATTATATGCCAGTAAGAAAGCAGTTCAAGATTCCCATCGGGTGTTCAACTTCAAAAATGAGTTGTCACAACACTTCGTAATCAACCAACGACTTGACCCTTTAAAAGGATTGCCGCAAAGAGAGCCGCCACTAAATAGTACGAACTTTTATTACCAAACGTGTTTCTGGCAATCATCTCAATAAAGACGGAAAATTTAGCGGAAGTGAAAAATAAAAAATGATAACTTACAAGACAAGGAAAGAGGAGAAGCAATGTAAACGGCTTTCTCATTTCAAAACAAGTAGACAGGGAAAGCCGAAAGTCACATTTGTAACAACGCCATCACGAACATTGAAACACTAAATAAAATCGACTAAGAAACAACGGAGTATGAATAATGAAACAGAACAATGATTCATACTAATCGTTGGGACCTTTTGAATTTGTTCGGGGGTGAGGTAAGTGGCAGATGCCAAAGAAGGATCACCGTTGAGCATTTTCGATTACTGCTGCGTCTCCACACTGCAAAATCAGTAACCCTAACCCTAGTTCTTCCAGGAAATAAGCGTCAGAGTGATCCTTTCTAAGACCCTCTCTGGCTTTCTCTATGGTTGGTAAATTTTGGATATATATACTGGGGCCAGAGGTAGCAAGGATGGCGAAGTACGGCATTGCATATTGGCCATTTGGCCAACAAAAACACGGTATGACACTGTACGCGTATCAAAAAATTAATACTTAATTCCCCAAAAATAATACTACTTTGTTAAAAAAATAGTAGTACTTTAATAAAACTAATGCTTACCCGGAATAAATATAAAAACAAGAAGCAGCGGTTAATAACTTAATATTAAAGTCGGAGTTGACCTGGGAGTTGCTTTAACATTTAAAATATTGTGTTTTTTTTTTTAATACAGCCAGTAGGGGAGGGGGAGGCAGAGCTCGAACCCTAAACAAGAGGGAAGACCAGCTCCTAAAGCTGACCCAGTACCATCGCGCTATGAGGCGCTTAGCAAAATATTATGTTTTTTAAAGTGCATCGTTCGAGAAAAAAAAAACCGAATATATTTTTGTATTCATTTAAATTCAGGTTAAATTTTATTTCAAAACAAGATTTAGCCTCCCTTGGATAGAAGCTAATTGAACGGAGTCCTTTTCCATTTGTCGAAATTTGATGAGGATGATATATCATATACATTTAATTATTACATATGAAAAAAAACAAAAACACACTTCAATACACCGATGAGGTGATGAGTAGTCTTACCTTTTAAAAAAGAAAATAGAATTTCGAAAGCATACTTATTAAAAAAGAGAAAAACTCTTTGGGCGCTAATCTTTAAAAAATGAGAACTTTCAATCAAATTAAAAACAAAAAACTCACTCACACCATCTAGAAAACCTTGACATTTTACTTGATTTTGTGTTTCATTTCATCCCATTGTTAGTTTTTTTACCTGTCAAACTAACTCTCACTGCTCTGATATTATTTTTTTTTAAAAAAAAGGTTTTAGTAGGGATAACTCCTGGAGCATAATATTTTTATTAATAAAATTTATGACTTGACTTGAGGAGGTTTTTTTTTTTTTTTTTTTGATAATAAAGATGGCTAAAGCCTTAAATTAAGGAGAAAGATACATGGTAGAGGGAAAAAATCCCAAACAATCTTGGTCAACCTAAGCCCTCAAAAATAAAGGGCAGTCGCCAAAAAGATTGGATCTACTTAAGCCTAATTTGACAATAGCATCAGCCACTCTATTGAACTCTGTAAGAATATGGTTTAAAGAAACCTGCCAATGCAAGTCGAGCAAACTTCTAATTCTAGAAAGTAAGAGAGTCTAAAGCAGCTCTACTATCAGACAATCTAACAATAAGATTATAATCATCAGACTCTAAATATACTTTTCTGAAACCCAAGTCCCAGGCAAGCCGAAGCCCTTCATAGACAGCCCATTCCTCAGCAGTGTAGGCGTCACAGATCCCCAACATCTTGGAAAAACCAGCAACCCATCTTCCAGCGGAATCTCTGACAACTCCACCACAGCCAGCCCTATTTGAGCGCTGCACCATAGCTCCATCAACGTTGAGTTTTACCCTGCCTTCGGAAGGTGGCTGCCAGGAACGTATAACAGCTGGAACTTGGGAGAAGCTACTTTACTTGAGGAGGTGTTCATATTAAATATGACAAGACCCAAGTAGTCCAATCCCGGAGGCCCAATATTTTCTATACGAGGGAGAGAGGGCTACGACGTCGTTTTACTATGAGCATGGGAATAGCCGTTGAATAGAGCATCAGATTCACAAAACAACGTCAATAGTTTATGTTGGAAGTACAAGATTCGGATCCTTCTTGGCGGGGCGGCCACGACGGCCTCCTTTATGTCTTTCTGCATCCGTCAATAAATCATATGCTCCAATCTTTAATTTATATTCTATTTATTTAATTTGATTTTATTAAAAAAGTTAGCTACAGTAGACAGTAGTTGATTATGATTGAGAGAACAATATGAGTAAGTTAAAAAAATATTTATAAATATAAAAAATAAGTTTTATATTTAAGACTATGATAAACTATACAGCTAGGTTGTATATTAAAGATCAGAAAGAGCCTTGAGGAAAAAAAAAAAAAGATCAGAAAGAGCAGTAAATCTGTTTTTTATTTTGTGGGTCTCAAGTTTGGTTCTCGACAGCTGGGTGTGCCCCATATGAACTTGTTGACGGTAATATTTGAAGTAATTTCATTTCTGCGTTCCTTTTGAGACATTCATGTTGGAACAAGTCGCGGCCAGATCCCTTTGCTTTGAAGTTACTCCTGTGTTGTCGTTGTCTTAGGAGGCTCAGGGGGTGTTGGATAACTAAGAGACAGGCATCATAAGTAGGAGTAACAAGTGGGTTCTGTGTTGCCAGTTGCTTTTCGTTAATAATGCAAGTCAGTCACAAATCTTAGAGGAAGAGATCTAGATTCATTTAGGAGCTCTTTAACTTCTAAAGCTGTAGTGTCCCTAATCTACTTGGTAATATTTTTTACATCTATTTTCTATCTTCATGAGAATAATATTATATTTATTATGATATTTCAAGGGAAGTCTATTTTTATTTTTAATTTTTTTTATTATTGCTAGATTTTCAAAAGATTGTATTGGAGACAACCGTTGATATATATAGTGGATCTTTGGATACAATGCCAATATCTTTCTAAGTAATTATTCAATATCTTTGTATTATTGTAATATGTTATTTATTTTGTCTATTCTTGTTTTAATTATAGGGTATACTCAATATCTTGATTTAAATCTGTCGCAAATTCCGTCGCTATTTTCATTTTTTCTAGTAGTGTGAATTGTAATTACATCTTTTCAGACTTTTGGTTTAAGGTTTCTTAATCGTTAGAACTCCAAGTGTTTTGAGTTGACAAAAAATCTTCAGAAAATTTCATTAATTTACTCCTCTTTAGTTTTTTTTTTTTTGGATTGGACAGGCTTAAAACAAAAAAGAAATATAGTCCAAACACCAAATTCACCGAACCGAAATATTTCAGTTAATTCGATTTTTTAGTCATTTTGTTTGGTGGTGAAAAAACATGTATTTCAGTGTCTGGGTTTTAACTGAACACTGCACCAAACCAAAAAACCGTTTGCACACCCCCTATCTTTGTGAGTTGTGGTGCAAAATTTGCATAATGTTAAATGTAGGCAAGCTATGCTGGTCCCATGTTTTGGTATTTTCTGCTTCCTCATCACTTACCCTGAAGATCCAACCTTGGCAGCGTTAAGCAATACCAATTCATGATATCTGCATTTTGTTTACTCGGACCTTGTTTTTCATATCTGCATTATTATTATTTATAATATATATATGTGTTTAGATTTCGTGATCCTTCACTTGTAATTGCATTTTGGTTCCTTTCCACTTGGTCTCCTTAATTTGAAAATAGACAATGTTTTCTTCTGTTCTTCTCAAAATTAAAGAACATGATGCTATATATATATATTTTTTGGCCATTTCTGATGTCATACGCTAATACAACAACAAATGCTTTACGTTCGCTGGGCAATTAATAAATCCGTGCAGGTGCGAGACGAGGACGTGACTGTTGCAATATTTAAAAATGAAGAGATATATTTGTTGGAAAGTCATGTCCTTTCAAATTAAAGAACTTATATAAAGGACCATCAAACGCTTAGGTTAGTTGGTAAGGAGCTGTCATAGTTTAACTACGGGTTTTGAGTTTGGGACGTAGAAATGTAGTGTGTGTGGGTGGTAAAAGCTTCCCCCCGAAAAGGGGCCAACTCGGTCTCGATCTGGATTGGTTTGGGGCCGTTGATGTGCATGGAAGATAGCCTGTCTTGAAACATCAGATGCCCAAACAAAAAAAAAAAAAACTTATATGAAGAGTTGTATTATGTATATCTCTTTGGTTACTGGAGAACATATCAAAGGTTATGACAAAAGGTTCGTGGTGAAATCTTGTGTTAGTGTTTAGGGAAACCCTACATAATATAAAGCCGTACATTTTTATAAAAGAGTTATTTTAAATAATCATTAGTGATTGAAATTATATTGGTTCATGAATTTGACATATGCTTATGACTTTTAATTGAAAGATGTTGCTTCAAGAGGTACTACTTTAAGGAATCACTTCATGGTCTACAATATCGTGTACCGCCACTTTATTTGTGATAGACAATCAAACATCATAAATCACACCACAAAAAATCAAACTCATTGTTTTTGTCATCTTATAGGAAATTCGCCTTTCAGTGCAACTTACACCTAGTAAGGATTAATTAAATCTAAAGGAAAGTTTTGACCAAACCTTTAAGACGGGTCCTCATTCTATGAGTTATATGCTTGTTATGTGTTTATACCTCTAATTAGAGGTATAAGCATATTTTTTTAAAATTTTTTAAAATATTATATTTATATAGATTTAAATTATATGCGACTTTCTGAGATGTTTTTTGCACCCAGTATCTTAAATTAATTAATTTTCAGTTCTGCATTTATCTGTAACACCAGTATTATGAAAATTAATTAATTTGAGATACTGGATGCAAAAAACATCTCAGAAAGCAACATATAATTTAAATCTAAATAAATACAATATATTTTAAAAAAATAAAAAAAATAAAAAAATATGTTTATACCTCTAATTGGAAATATAAGCACATAACAAACATATAACCCTAAGCATGGAATGTGAACTCCCTTTAAGGCGTCGTACACTACTTTCTTTTTCATTTTTTTTTCTTTTTGTACTATTCATAGATCCAGTCTAACCCCTCCAACAGTAACTACTAGAATGAGGAGCGATTTATTTTAAAAATGCAACCCCCTTCTAATAGCTTCCCGGATAGTTTCACCTGGCGTGCTGCTAAAGATGGGTGCTTTACCGTTAAATCTGCTTACAATTATCTCTCTGATCATGATCAGATGGGTGCCAACAGCTTTTGGTCTCTTCTGTGGAAATGGAATCTCCCTGAGAAAGTTAAAATGTTTATGTGGCAAGTTGGACATGAAAGACTTGTTACCAACTCCCTAAGAGCCAGAAGAGGGTTATCAGATAGCAACCTTTGTCCTTTCAATTGTAATAACGAGGAGGACGTGCTCCACGTTATCAGAGATTGTGAAAGAGCTAAAAACTTATGGAGACAACTTGTGATGCCTAACTATTTCTCTTACTTTTTTGCAGGTAACGTGCAAGACTGGCTTAACTGGAATGTTAGACACAACCCTGGAAAGGGACGCTTTCAGAACTACTCTTGGCAGAGAACTTTCAGCTTGGCGTGCTGGGTTCTTTGGACGACTAGATGCAGATTCCTCTTCCAAGGCGAAAGCACGAATAACAGGGAAATACTTCACACTTGTAATCACCTCCTCATGGAGAGCACATCTAATCAAACATTGACGTATCAAATTTTTAACCTTGGCAGGGATGTGGAAAAAGCTTGGACTCCTCCTCCAGTGAACGTGGTTCGTATTGACGTTGATGGCTCTGTACGTTACCAGCATCACGCCGCTTGCGGTGGAGTCATGAGGGATTCTCAAGGTTGCTGGTTGATGGGATTCCACAAATCTCTTGGCCTCCATACTGTGATCGAAGCAGAGTTATACGCCATCAGGTTAGGCTTGAAGTTGGGCCATCAGATGGGGTTCTAGAAAATCCTCCTCTACTCGGACTTGTTGGATGCTATCAACATCCTTATGAGGGACTACCATGCTGATCACCCCTTAGGAGAAATCATTGGGGAGACTAGAGACTTGCTTTACAGAGACTGGAATGTTGAACTTCACTATACTCCGAGGGAAAACATCTCATGTGCCGATTATATGGCCAAACAGGGCCACGATACCCCTGCGGATGCTGATGTCACTTTAGTTCCTTTTGTCCCCAGGGAATGCCTGGATATGTTTTTTAGAGACCGGATGGTCTGCTTTTGTTAGTTTGTTTTGATAATTTGATGTATTAAGGACTGCACTTTCGTGGTCTAGTCCTTCTCTCATCATCCTAAGCTTCATAGCTTGCCTGTAATTTTCAAAAAAAAAAAAGAAAAGAATGAGGAGCGATTAATGTGAAATACTACATGAATTGATTGCTGTGTTCTGGTGGATATGCTAAAGTATTGAGTTATGATATTGTACGCTAAAGTATTAATTAGTAAACTAGACTGATATATATATATACACACACACATACATATATTGTTAAGCAGAACAGCTAGTTGTAGATGCGTAATAGAGTACGAGAACATTCATTATCATCATGAAAGCCATTCGGAGTTCCACTTCTGACGCAGCATTGATGGGCAGATCTAGTTATGGATTCAGATTTTGCATTTGTACTCAAGTCACATTACTAATGTGATGAGGAAGATGGCCTCGTTGCTGATATTTATTACTTCCTCCCCTCCTTAAATATACATGAGCCAGTTAGACCATAAGTTTATTTTAGTATTAAATATAATATCTCAATCTACCTCATCTTTCCCAAATTTTTTAATTTTTTTCTTTAAAGTATTCTTGTTAATTGCATGTATTATTAAGACAGTTTTATCAAGTGATAGATTCATATGCACATGATTAAATAGGATATAGTATTTTAAAAATCTACACATATTTGTTGTGATTTTTTTTTTTAAAAAAGTAATTTTGTTAATGTTATCAAATTAGTCATTTAACTCTTATATCAAGTGTGAAAGATAGGGGGAGAAAATATTATGATGAAAACTTAAAAAAAAAAAAAAGAATTCCTCCAATCCTAAAATAGGATATAGTTTATAGTGTAATTTACACTATAAATTATGTTCTATATTTAAGACCGGACGGATGTAGTATTACTCTCTCCGGTCCTAATTATAAGAGTTAGTTAACTTTTTTAGATAGATTAAGGAAGCTAATTAAATTATTTTAAAGTATTTTTTTTTCTTCAAACTTATTAGTTTAACTAATAAACTAATATATAATCTAAAAATACATAACATATGAAATGATTAAGTAACTTATTTAGCTTCCTTAATCTCTCCAAAGAAAATTAACTAACTCTTATAATTAGGACCGAAGGTAGTATTATTTTTTGTGATTTTTACCCCCTAATATTGTTTCCTCCATAGCTTCCTTATGATCAAAATAAAAGGTAAAAGACGTGAGCAGTGATGATTGGAAAAGGTGTGGGGGGTGGGGATGAGTCCATTTGGGGGGTCGAGTTGGTTAGGAGGGGGGTGGGGCCCAGCCCAATGAGTGAAATGGCCCAAAAGGGGGCAGTAATTACAGGGGGGGGGGGGGGGGGTTCACAGTAGCAGGTTGGGCACAGCTGGCTGTGGCCCTCCTCATGTTAGAGCTGTCACTCAATAAAAATGTCTCTTTTATCTTTTAACTTTATGGAGTATTTTATATTTTAATTTTATAAACTGTTTTTCTCAGTTCTCTGACCCTTACACTGTTAACTTTAACAAAAAAATAAATAAATAAAATTGATATTCAAATAGTAAATGTTGACAAAATAAAACATTCTAATGCTAGCATTACATATAAATTTTATTTTTTTGAAAAAAATAATGAAAATTAACAAAAAAAAAATCAGTTGACATTTATAATTTTTATGTTAACCATTTGACACTTAAAATGTTAATGTTGGGTGAGCGAAGATTACGAGATGTGGCCCCCAGGGGCAGGGGGATTGGATTGAGATTAAAGTAATGAATGATTAATAGGAAGGAAGAATGAAAGAGGTGTTTCCTGGGTGGTGGTAGGCTTCGGAATCAACCGACATGAGAGAGAGAAGGGCATGTGGCAAGGTATGGTGTCCCATGACCACACTTGCTAACTTGTTTCAATCCTTTGTCCCTACATAATATAACGTTAACTTCAATTTTAATAAGTCATTTTACAAACAAACAACTGGTCCAAGCATCCTAAAATCTCAACATCATCATTAAACTACTCACTCACATGTGACAGGAATTGGCTTGTCTCCTTTTATTTTACTGTTTGCTCCCATCTTTTACCCCTTTTATAACTATTGGATCAAGATCTAATGATCCATATTTAATGCTATTAATATTTTTTCTCCCCTTATAAAAAGAAGAGAGAGAAAAATGAGAAGGAAATATTAAATGTGGATTATTAGATCTTGATCCAATAGTTATAAATGAGGTAAAGGATGAGAGCAGACAGTAAAAGAAAAGAACATAAGCCAAGTCCCATGTGGCAAGTTTTGTTTTAAGGCTCAACATTCTGATGCCCCATCCCAAACATTATAATTTTAAATAACTTAATTTGAAAGCATACTATATTTTGGTAAACAAAAATGATTGGTGAAGTTTGTCGCCCATCACATTGAAATGTCTCTCAACTACTTGTGAATCTCTGATTAAAAAAAAAAAAAAAATCTTGTGAATCATTTCTTGCTTATTATTTTTTCAGGTTCATTATATGACCAGTATTAAAGAAATGAATTCACACTAGGTTGATATCTCTTATTTGTTCATCGTTCTATTAATAGAGGGGTGAGTGTTTTTTTATATAAAAAAATTAGATTAAATTATATTTGTATCTTGAAATATTTTTTTTCACTTAGTATCTCAAATTAATTAATTTCCAGTCTTGCATTTAAAAATATTTTTCCTGTAACACCAGCATCCTGAAAACTAATTAATTTGAGATAATGAGTATAAAAAATATTTCAGGATGCAGTATATAATTTAATCTAAATATAAAAAATAAAAATAAAAAACAAATGTGCTCATTCCAAATAGATAGTCCCTTTGGTCTTTATTATAAGACACTAACTAGCAAATTTATTTGGTTCTTTTGATAAGGTACTTGCTTGTTCCAAAGAAGCATTAATTATTTGTTTTCATGTATACCAATAATTAATAACAGTAGTAGGTGAGATTAATAATTAATATAACATTAGAGTTTAGTACAATTAGTAGGAGTAATATTATAAATTACTTGAATTTAAAAAAAATTTTATTGACTTTAACTATTTTTATTAGTTTGTGAGAATAGTTAGTTAGGAGAGAAAGTATTAGAGATTTGTATGTAAGAATCAAATATGTTTTATTATATTTGATATTCACTATATCTGTTGATTTTCTCCGTGTTTCAGGCCTTATTTTTTCTGTCACTAGAAAAATGAGCAAATGAACAAATTTGCCTTATTTAATTTTCTAAATCATTTTAGAATTTCAAATATTTACTGTTATATTTTCGTCTGCCATAATTCCCTCTCCTAATCTTTTTCTTTTTTGTTTATTATATTTGATATTCACTATATTGTTGGATCTGCATATTAATGGGTCATGCATCTTGATGCCACTAATAGTGTTAAGATGCTCTATGGCATTGCCAATTTCCATTTAAATTTGCTGATGTGGAGGGCAATGGTGTCACAGGGGTGGACGGCATTGGTGACGTTGGCTGACAAGATCATTATTGTCAAACTCACGAGTTGACTCTCCGAGTTTACCGTTTTTATGCTTCTAACTTGCAAAAACGAGTCGAGTTAGTAGTAAACTCATGCTAATTGTAAACTCGGTTAAACTCATGATGAGTTTATGCACCGAATTTACCGTTTTTACGTTTCTAACGTACAAAATCGTGTCAACTTACTCTTAAATTCGTGTTAATTTTTTTTGATTTGATAATGCCTAACAGCTTTACAAAGAAATTTTCTAGAAATTTTTTTATTAAATATGATAAATGATGAATGTTGATGAATTTAATTTCAATTATTTAGATTTAAAATATATTTCAATTAAATTGTTGTCATTTTTATATTTTAATTATTTAATTATACACTAATAATACCTATTTAATAATAAAAATAAATTTTTATAAATTTACGATTCAAATTTACGAGTTTACGTCACACTCGTGTATTTAACAACTTTAGACAAGACGGCATTAGCTGCCCTATTCTGGAAAAATTTATCCAAAGCACTTTTAAATGAACATAATATTTAATGAAAGTTATTACATTGCTTTGTTTCAAAAATTGTAACCACGCTAAAAGCGAAAGTTTAGAGAGAGAGAGAGAAACAGTGAATGAGTGAAGTACAAGTACTAGTGAGGCAGACGCTCCAGCTGTCATCACGGACTCCCCCGTCCTCACCCGTTTAGCATTTCCCCTTTCATTATTCCCTCCCTTTGCTTTCCCGCCCCCCCTGTCCCTCCCTTTTTTAATTCAACACCAAAAACAAAAATAAATGGAGTTGGCTACTTCTATTTCTCTTTTCATTTTCTTCTTTTTTATCTCAGCCGTTGGATTAAAATATAAATAGTTTAGATTTAATATTTTATAAAAATATTATTTTTATATTAATAAAATATTAAATTATTAAAAAATATTATTTTTATAAAACATTAGATCTGAACGACTAATATTTCAATCTAACAGTTGAGATAAGAAAGAGAACGTAAAGAGAAATGGACTGGAATATTCTCATCCTCATCAACAATTCCAACTTATGTTTAAAGACTCCTTATCAAATTCGCTTTCATTTTTATCTTTGATTCATTTTAAAATTCAATTCGAAAAGATTTAATTATCAAAAAGTCCTAACTATGAGAGAAAAGAAAACTGTTATTTATCATGACGAAATGTGTCATCGTGCGATCTTCTGTTGTTATTATTAAGTTCACTTTTTAAGACTTTATAGTAATTCCCCTCATATTAAATGATGCCCACTAGATAAAAGATAAGTACATCTCATTTATTTATTGTTATTCATATAAAAATTAGAATATAATGTTCATTGCATCTTATCCCTATTCAATAAGAATTTAGTTGTTGATATTCTTTATCTAAGAATATAGTAAACATTTCTCATTAATCTCACCGCCAAAATATATCATACTCAACAAAAATATTTTTGTCCTTTGTCCCTCTTATTAATCGAGTGGGGCCCAACTACAGCAGTGAAGCAGGACCCTAGGACTCTAAAGGCCTGGAGGGAAGACGATATTTCTAAGCTATTGGGGTGTCCCATAAGCAAAACTCTATTATTTGGGCAGTATGTCTCAACCACTTTTGGTGCCCAAAATTTGGAGCAACTCCCACACTCAAACAAGGCTGTTTTGGGGTCCCCCCCCTATAGCTCTCATCTTTAGTTGGTTGGGACAAAAAGGGAGGGAAGGATAGAGGGTAGGCATGAAAGGCAATGACATTCTCATACTTTCATGCTTTCTTTAATGTACAAGTTAGTAGACTTATTTATTTTAATTTTAAATATAAATATTTCTTGGAGACAATGCTATCTAAATATGGCTGAAATATCTAAATCAAAATATAATCTTACACTTTTGACAAATTCTTGATTAGGCCAAGATGTCTCATTATGAATTTTTAAATGTTAGTATTAAAAGATCAGAATGCCCCTCTATACAAGGATGGACTATAAAAAAAATATTTGGGAGACTAAATGTATACTTATTAACTAATTTTTTTAAAAATGTTTGGGGGGCTAAACATAAAATTTTTTGGGCCAAATACATAAAAAAAAATCCAATTTGTATAAAGTATTTGAGATATATATATTTTTTTTGGGGAGGCATGGCCGCCCATTGTATTAACAAAGGTCTGTCCTTGGGTATCAAACATGGATGATTAAATGAATACCATGGGTATCAGACATCCAGCCATATGAGCATCAAATGCTAAAATAAACAATTTTCCCAGCCCTTTGGCAACAACAATTCGAGTTTTTAAAAATTAATTGCGTTAGATGTAATTACAAATTTTTTCAATAAATTATTCAATTTGAATCAAAATATCATAAGATCATAATTTGAAGACCAGCACTTTCTTCCATATCCTTTCTAACCTCGGATGGCAAGGAAGCCTATGAAGTCTTTGAAGCTGCTCTTATTCCTATTTGTTTTGTGGTGTCTAGATTTCCTTTCAATTGGTTTGGCGTTGTTGTAGTTGTTAGCCTTCTTAAATTGATTTGTTTTTCTTTCAGTTTGTTGTCTCAGTGTAATCGTTTGCAATCGTTGTATGTAACTCTTATTACTAGTATTAATATATGTTACTATTCTGACGGAAAAAAAAAAAGCTTAGCTAAACTGATAAAAATCACTTAACATCATTATCCCAATAAAAGCTCCATATACATCTGATTTGAGAAATGAAAGACCTCGGGACATGCAATGCAACTCTCAGCGACTCAGCCCAACTTTTTGCAAACGAATATTCCACAAATTGCTGCTGCCTGGGAGTAGAGGTACATCCCCAAAACACACAGTAGCGTCTAGTGACCATTTATATCCATCACGTATTCTCATGTTGTACAATATATACACCATTCATCAAAAACAAGTATAGGGACAGTAGCAAGGAATGGTACTTGCTTTTGTTGCCACTGCAAAATTGCAAGTGAAATCCGTGAAAGGAATTGAAGTTGAAGCAACATTGAATATGGCAGGGATATGCAGCTAAGCTGGCACAGTAGCAGTTGACAACTTAAAATGGAAGCGTATTCTGATTTTTTCTACATTTACCATTCCTATTACCATGTTCGGGTGAAGAGTGTGTGAAACGTTAAAGAGCCAAAACGGAGGGCGTTACAAACAACAGCGAAGGTACAGCTACTAGGAAATGGAGTAGAGAATCTTGTAAAATCTTGGGCGGGTATGGAAGGAAAATGATAGATACCACAATAATGATGAGAGCGAAAGAGAGAGAGAGAGAACAAAGATGGAGTCACTTTCACTCATTTGTCTGCTAGTGTGTGGTGCGAATGTTGGAAGCATGGAAGCAAAGCAAAGGCCGAGAATGGCGGCAACCCCATCCCTCTATCATCCTAAATCCCCACCTCAGCCTTCTTCCAACCACTATCAATACCAGAGAGAGAAAGAGGGAGAGAGAGAGATGATGCAGAAGATGGTGCCTCATAATCACCACCACCGTCCATTATCGCCATTTGTTAACGATTCCTGTGCTGGGGGTGGTGGTGATGGCGATGGTCCCACCACGATCTGTTCTGTTTCTACTACTTTGTATAATAATATGACTCATTATCATCAACATCATCGTAATAATATAAACGATCTTGTTAGTGGATCTTCTGTTTCTCCTGCTGCTGTTGCTGCAGCAGCTATTCATAGTGGGGGTGCTGCTGTAAGAACTTTGCAGCCTTTTGACATTTCCTCTTCCCCTGCCTTCAAATCCCCAGGTTTGTGTTCATTTCATTTTCCTTCTGGTCAAAGCTCACTCACTCCTGCTTTAATTTATTTGGGGTTTCTTGCTCCATAGAAAAATAGTACTATTATAAAAGAAAGAGAAAAGGAAACAAAAAGATGAGAGTCAGAGGAGAGAGGAGAGAGGATGAGGGTGGTGCCGTGTTTGTGTCTGAGTCTCTGAAAATGCTTTGTGTGGTGTGTTTTGGCTGTGATTGTTGACTGTTGTACATAATAGGGGCGATGGCGGCTTCGTTAGGATTCCCTTTCACAAATGCTCAATGGAAGGAGCTTGAAAGGCAAGCTATGATTTACAAGTACATGATGGCCTCTGTTCCTGTTCCTCCTAATCTCCTAATCCCCACTGCTCTCGCCTCTGCTTCTTGCTCTCCCTGTATGACCCTCTCTCTCTCTCACACACACACTGTTTGTGTCTCTGTGTATTGTTCGTTATGCCTTTTTCTGCTGTCTTCTTTGTTTGCAATATCTCAAAGTTCATACCTTTATGATGTCGGTTCAGTCTGTCTTATCAGTGATATCTTTGCCTTTTTTTCTCATGAGCAGTTGATGGTGGTTTTAATCTGAGGCTGTCAAGTAGCAGCACTGATCCAGAGCCAGGGAGGTGCCGGAGAACTGATGGGAAAAAATGGAGGTGTTCTAGAGATGTGGCTCCTAACCACAAGTACTGTGAGCGTCATATGCACAGAGGTCGTCCCCGTTCAAGAAAGCCTGTGGAAGTTCAAACAGACGGCGGCGCCACCACCGACAAAAACAACAACCAGCAAAACAAAAGGGCTCGCCAAGATTTTCATCATCCTTATCCTGCATCTGCAGTTACTGTGGCTGTTTCTGGTCCCACCATTACGAATGGTGGATCTTCTTCTCAGTTTCTTCAGTCTACTACTAGTGGTCAGACATTTCATGAATCTTCCCTTTCTCTTGACAAGTATGGTGTCAAAGCTGCTAATTTTGGATCTTTGGCTTCCGTGCCATATGATAGCCAACCAAGGTGGGTGAGGATGACTTGAAGTTTTTCACTTAGATAACTGTTAACCTTTTTTTTTCTTGATAGGTTGATTGATTCTTCCTTATTCTCTTCCCTGGGCTTTGTTTTTGCCATCAGGCACCTCTGTTTGGTTGGTCAGAAATTTAAAGGAAAAGAAATTTACAAAGGTTACTTTTTTTTTTCCTCCTAAAGAACATGACTGTGATCCCTTCATCTTTAATCCTTTAATATTAATTTTTTGTGTTTATCCTGGACAAAAAGGAAATGTTTGAAGTTAACTGTCTTATTCCTTGTTCTGAGGCATAGGCGCAGAGAAAAAGCTGTATTTGATGTTGTTCTGTCACAATAAACTTGACTTGATTTAAACATGTGAAATGAAGGGGCTTGGACTGGTTGCTGAAGGGAGATCCCATTTCCATGGCTGCTTCAGATCAAGAATGGCAGCCTCTGATGCAAGCTAAGGCTGATCTGATTACACAGAGTCCCTGCAACAACAATAACAATGCCACCATTTCAAGTTACGAAGACGTTCTGTATCTGAGTTCCTATGCGTCTTTCAACTCAGGACTGGACCAACAAAACAGACGTTGCTCTCTGTTCCTTAATCCTCTCCTTCCCTTGGAGAATCCAGAGTCCCTAAAACCCAGAGGATTCATTGATGCTTGGTCTAATGCAGAAACAGTGGAAAACAACAATGGCAACACCAGAAAAAGCCCTGTTTCCTCAAATGCTAAACTGTCCCTTTCTTCTCTTGATTTATCAATGGGTGGTGGCTCTGTGGGGGGTGAAGAAATGGGTTCTATTCACATGGGTTTAGGCCTAATGGTGTCTGATGGTGACACAGAAAATGGCCACAAAACCCATCTTTCTAATTGGCTCACTGCTGCTGCACCGTGGGCTGGTTCAACAACACCTGGGGGTCCCCTGGCCGAGGTTCTTAGGCCAAGCGCGGTGGCTCTGGCCACCGAGGCCACCTCCAATCCGCCGTCTCCGGTGCTAGCAAATGCCGAATCTGGCAGTCCCCTGGCAACCATGGTGTCATCTCCATCTGGGGTTTTGCAGAAAACACTGGGATCCACGTCTGATTGTAGTAGCAATAGTAGCCCAACAGTTGCATCTTCAAGGGCCAATTCTGAGTTTACCTTTCTTTTGTTCAATAAAGCAAATTAGGGTCATTTTTTTTCTTAGGTGATCTTCTTTAATTTGCGATGGTATCAAGTATTATGCGATCTTGACCAAAAAAAAAAAGTATTTATGTGATCTTTGATTTGTTTGGCTATTTAGTTAGCTTAAAGATTTTCTGGGTGTTTTGTATACTCAAAATCTGCAACTTGTGCTTAATATTACTGTGAAGAAGGCTGTGTTCTGTTTTTAAGGTGGGGATGATATCTGTTAGTGGACTGTTTCTGTGGGGTTATTTTTGTTTCGTCCGAGGGAACTTGACATTGACTAGGTCAACTCGCCCTTTCATCCTCAACCCTCAACAAGGAAAAATTATCTTCAAGATTACTCCTGAATTTTTTGTTCTCTTTTTGTTCCCTGCTCTCTCCCATTAGTGAATCCTAGATCGAATCTTTTTTCCTTCTTTGGCAACAACCCAATAACTGTGATTATTTCTCCTCACCTTTCAATGCCACGTGTCAAATTCTTAACGCCATTGAGTACCACGTGTCACCCTTGAGGGCTTGGTTGGATATATTGAAATCTGTTGGCAAAAAGAAAAGGATATATTCAGATCTGGAAGCACTAAATTCTCTTCCCCACTTTTTCTTCGTCTTCATCATCTTTTGCACGAAACCAAAGAGGTGGGTGGACACAGAGATGGGGCGCGTCAAGGATTTGGTACTTTTGGTCCTACCATTGGCCTAAGAAGAAAAAGGTATATTACCATTTCTATTTTTCGTTAACGAGAGTTACTACTACTGTTTCTTTTGAATAGAGGTGAGAATAGGTCATCCCTTTATCTTTATCAAACGGCCATGACCTGTTTGTTTAAAAGGCCAGCTAAAACCTATTTAAAAGCTTAAATGGTTAAATAGGTCACACATATTTTGTCAAAGCCTGGCTTGTAAGCCTTAGGCTTGGTTTTTTTACATATTAAATAAATATAATTAAATTTATATCATATAATAACATTTTTTTATATTCTTATGTTCTGATTTTAAAGTGTACAAAGTCTACTTTTGGCCTTCAAGACTTATATATAAAAGTTCAGGCCTTAGCCTAAAAGAAAACCTGCATTCAAGTTCAGGCCCAGGTTTAGACATTTTTCCTCCATTACAGGTTCAGATCTGTTTAGCTAAAGTTTGGCCTAACCTATTTTCATGTTTACTTTTGAGTTGGTTATTCCGAGGGGGACATGAACTTCGTATTTGTTTGGGCTTATTTTTTGACATTCTGAAACTGCTTATTCATGTAAGACCAGACAAATTTTCTCTCAGATACTTATATAAAATAGGATTGAAAAGCTAATTTTAAAAGCTTTTATAGCTATTCCAAAAACAAGTGAATCGACAGCTTCAAATTGTGTGATCATGTCGAAGCCTGTAGATAATTTTTATGTCCTGTTCTAGCAGAATCAGGAGGCTCCCATCCTCATTGTAAAGTTGCCAAAAAAAAAAAAAGAAAAAACAAGAAAAGAAAGATACTCTATCAAGGAAGCTCGAGACCCTCGTTTTCTTAAAGTTTTGAAAATATTAAGATCAATGTTTCTCTTGCGGTACGTTTTTTTTGCATCCCCGAATATGAATACTTTATTCGTGAAGTTGGGAACGAAACTGGCTTTAAGTACTCTACGATGAGCAGCTGGAGGATGATAATTATTGGGTATACCAAGGGCTTAGATTTCAATTATTTGTGGTCAGTAGATGATGAAATCAGTAATTTTGATCCATACATGCTTGTTCTCTCTTTTTTTCCTCCTATAAAACCTTTCTTGAAAACTGTGGATTAAATAACCTGTTAAAAGCATAAATTTACTAGTAACGCAACATGCCTAAAGTTGGAAGGAACCAATACCATCTTCTGCAAAAGGCTGTAAAAGAGGAATATGAATGCGAACACAAAAATTCCCCACTTCATTCAACAAGAATAGAATTTTTTTCCTAAAAAAAAAAATGAAGGAACCACCTCACCCAAAAAGCTTCTATGGACCCTGTTCTTTTCTAGTCGCGGAATGGGTCTACATACTATAGAGGAACAGAGCATATTCCTCTGCACCACCAAATTGATGCTAGTTAACTTAGTAAAGAAATTTTTTTTCCTCCATTGCTAGATTGAGATCATTCATCTGTACTACAATTAATAAGGTTGTACAATTTGAGCTAAATGATGTTGGACAACAAACACTAATAGAATCAAATACTTGAGTGTTACATTGTTGCTACTTTTGTGGGCTTGAAGTCCTCTGCCTTGGTGCACTCATTGAGCGAAGCCGAGCCTTAGCAGAAGCAGTGGCAGCCATATAGTTAGGCACTGAAACATCATGCACTGAATATATGGGCTTGGTGGTGGTGCAACGAGGACTAGCTGATGATGAATGTGCCTGAAGAAGATTCTGCTTCATCTTTCTAGGTGATGGTGTCACTATTTGGGGCTGCAAAGAGGCCTCACAGTGGGCTTTGTGCATTGGTGAAGACAAAGCAAGTGTATGGCTTCTAAGTGGAGAATTGAACTGAGGCTTGTAGTTGTATCCACAAGATGCGTTTGAGTAAGGTCTAAAAGTGTCTATTTCAACTATTTTGATATGGTCTCTTTGATCACACGAGGATCTACCTGTGTTTTGATCTCTGTTCAAGCTTTTTCTTCTTCCTGTTCGAATCCATGGCTCAGACCATCTAGAGATTTCCTCTGCCTCACCCTCACTGGCACTGGGGTCCCCGCAAGTTCTCCATATCTAGTTACATAAAGCAACAAGTTGGCTAGTGTTGTGACAGTACTAATAATTTGTCAGATTAAGAAACTGAAAATAAAGGTTTATGAAACTGGCCAAACCTGTTGAGAGAAAGCATCAGCCAGGTCATCTTCTCGTTTCAAGGCAACTTCCTTGGTTTTCTTTAGAGAAGCTCGAATCTTGTCAATGGTTTGTACTTCATCATCTCTACAGTACTGCAGAAGAGTAAATAAAACATCAGATATAGAAGTGGCTTATCTTTAAGAACACAATAGTGTTGAAGGATGAAACATACAATGGACTTGATGTCAGTTAAATGTGACACCCATGTATTAGAGGAATCACTTAGTCTAGAACCAGAGCTTCCATGTCGAGAAATCTTCTTAGCTCGCTGTTCACATAGCCGAGTTTGAACTCGAACAAGAGCTTGCATACACTGAAGAGTAAATTTTGCTCTTTTTCTGACATTATGACCTCTCACTAATGCCTGCAGCTTCACTAGTCCTTTAAGTGCCCTTAGTGCTCTTCTTGCCTTTCATATGCAAATCATCAAAGCTCACAACAATGAGGGATCCTCATTCTCAAAGATATATATATATATATATATGCAGCAAGCAACAAACAAGTCAAATTCTCTATTTACCAGATAACCTCTGAAGGCTGTTTGAATAGTGGTGGCAGCATAATGGCGTCTGACAAAGATGGACGGCCTTGCCAGCCGAACAGCTTCCACGGCCGCCTGAGCAGATGCCACTGCTGCCTGAGCTGCCGCTGTAGTTGCCATGGCTACTGCAATGGTGTGTCCTTGAGGATCAGAATCAACTACCTCAGACACATTACTACTTGCTGCAGCAATATCAGCAACAGTGGTTATAGTTCTTTCCTCAGAAAGCTGACGAGTTGCTTCTACTGTTTCTTGACCCAACGCCTTCCTAAAAATCCATCTTCGTTTTCCCCTCTTCTGCATTATACACATTCATAAAAGAAATCAACCACTGTGTGCAGAAAGTGGAAATGGCAAAAGCATAAGGGTGTTTGAGATTGTATACCTTTTCCTCCTCCTCTTCTTGTTCTGGTTCTTCTCTTCTCCTGCTACTGCTTCTCTTATCGTTTTCTTTTGTTGGGGACCTGAAAGCCCTTTTCACTGCAGTCAGCCAAGAGCTTGTTCCTACCTTCCCCATGAAAATATAAAACACTGCTGCACAAAAATCTGTAACTTAGGCAGATCCAATTCTTTTCTTGCTTCTCTGGGTTTGAGTAGTTGGTATGTTTAAAAGCAACAAGCAGAGGGAGATCAGAATGAAGAGGGTAAGAAACAAATCATAGGAGTCATTGGTTTTGGTGACTGAAATCATGTCAGTCGGATGCATGTGGGTTATAGCAAGTCCATGCATTTGGGAATAGCGACACCTCCATTATTATGTATGCACTAATGCACATATAGGGTTAATTGCTTTTGCAGTAAATAATGCTCAACACTTTGGTGTTTTCTGTGGCGTGTTTGATATGGTGCTTTGTGCCGGTGTTTCGAGACAAGCTTCAGAGTGAGAAAGTACTCTCGATAATGCAGAAAGCTGAAATGCTCACAGCAGTAAGTAAAAGAGAGGGAGGTTGTTTATTATTCTATTCTGCTTCCAAGTAATCAAGTATGGTCATTAGCGATCCAAGTAACTTGATTCTCTCTCTATCTCACCCACACTCAACCACGCACACCTATATATAATCATTATATTCTAGTTTATTGAAGACATGCATGTATAATTAGTAGTAAATTTCTTAGAACATTTATGTTCATTATGTATAAATATTTATATATGAAGTGAGTGTGAAGTCTGTAAACACTGACGGTCCTTGATGTTACCAAAGTGATCCAAGAGGGAGAGTTTAAGATTAGAGGACAACTGCATGAGATCCATGAGACGTTTTTAACTTATTGACAACAAAGGCACTGACACAGTGAATATATGCTCCTACAAATAGGAACGGAACTTTATTTTTGATTCGTAATAATCGGAAGACATAGGGGATTAGGCTGTGGACCAGTCAAACTTCATTGGATTCTCCGGTCATGCTTCAAGAGTTTATAGTTTTTTTCTGTATCTGCGTGTCTCACTTGCTCGGATCCCAATCTGAGTCGTACGCGGCCCACTTTGCAGCTTTGCCCTGATGTATCTGGGCCACTATAAATAGTGTAGAAGTAGTGAGGGCCTGTTTGGATTAGGGCAAATCAGAGGAGGGAATTGGAAAATGGGCATTTTCCGTTCAATGGCACTGTTTGGTTCACATTTTCTCAGGAAAATGTTTTCATGTGGTGGGACATTTTCCCTTATAAATGGGAAAATCAGGTGGGGACCTATTTTTTGGTAGATCAAGAAAATGGAAGAAGACCAAGTACCCCTCTTCAATGGCGGGGGAGAGGAAGACGCCGAAAAATATCGTGGTGGTTGATAGTGGAGGAAGAAAAAGCCAACAGTGACAGATCAATTAGTGACGGAGGAGGAAGAAGAAGCCGACTCATTTTATTCCTATGATACAGGGGCAAAATGGTCTTTTGTTTATTTTCCTATCTCATTTTCTTCCAACCAAACAAAAATCTTCTTATTAACTCATTTTCCCCCCAATATTAATCAAACACGTTGGAAGCAAATTATTTTCTGGTTCCTTCCATTCCTACCTCTTCTTTAATCCACAAAGGGCCTAAGCAATAAGCTTCTATATTTATTTGCTATAGGATTTGCAAGCGAGTTCATGGCAGATGAGAATGCCTGGAGTGAAAATATCAACATATGTACGTATAAATGAAACATAAAAACCAATTTGGTACACTTGGTAAAAGAGTTGGCTTATAGAATCTAGAGGTGTACTTCATTATTGATGAGGCCAAAACCCAACTCACCTAAATTTTAATGTGAAAAAAAACCGATGCTTTCGTCGTATAGAAAAAGCTACAGCTATAATTGAATAGTGAGCTCTATAGTTTTAACTTGTACGTGTGTTTGTCATTAATATAGCCAGCAGAGTATGCCAGATTGCTTGCAATTATAGGTGTACAATTGAACATATGGGTGGATTTGGTATTCCAAATATATGGTGAAAACTAGGTTTGGTTTCAATATGATAACAGTACATTTGGGTGGATATGATATTTCAATCATTTAAATGCCAATGACTTTACTTCATTGATTTAAATTCATAGTACTATCAGCAGAATGGGGTTTACCTTACCTTAATTATGGTGCGGTTGTTACAAGAAAAATATGGGGTTCATATTAGGAGCACATATCTTATATGTATTTATGTGCACATTCTTTTATTAGATGGATGAGTAATTATTTTTTAAATTTTTATATATATTTTATTTATTTAAATTAAATTATATGCTGTATACTGAAATATTTTTAATACCTAATATCTCAAATTAATTTGTGGGACTAAAAGTTTATAATTAATGTTTTTTTGCTAATAAAAAATTTAGGTTATTATTAATGCTTGTTATTCTTTTATCTCACATATTCTATTTATTAAAATTTTATAATTGTACTTCTTCAACTTTTCCCCCCAAATCGATTGAACTAGTTATAATTTTCTCCTCAATTTCTCTCAAACCAAACAAACTTAGGTCCTGTTTGTTATAAAGAAAATTTGGGGAAAGGAAAGGAAAGGAAAGGAAGATTTAAAAGATAAAGGAAGATGGTTTGAGTTGTTTGGTAGGAAGAAAATGAAGAGGTGGTAGTTGGTAAAGAATTAGGAAATGTCTATTCTACCCTTAAAAGAAATTAATTCAAAATAAAAAAGGAAAATATTTTTTTTGCTAAAATATATTTTTGTTAAGTTCGAACTTGTAAAAAAAAAAAAAATCGCCAAATTCAAACTTTCCCGCCAAGTTTAAACTTCCCGCCAAATTTGAATTTCAGGGGTAAATCTGTCAAAAAGACACTTTCCTGGGAAAATTGCAGCTTTCCTTCCATTTTCGGATGGAAAGCATCTTCCCTCAAATAAGGGAAGATGAGTACTCACTGGAAGATGCTAACTGGACTTTTTTCTGTACTAAACACCTTAAATCCATGGGAAGATTGGGATCTTCCCTTTCCTTCCCTACCAATTTTTTTTTTTTTTTGATATTCATGAGGGGAGGGGGGTGCGGGATCGATCCCACTACATAGGGGTGCCAGGAGGTTCCTAAGACTAACTTAGGAACCAGGGCCGCATGATGCGCAAGGGCTCCTTCCCTACCAATTCTTTATAACAAACGGGTGCTTAACATGTTTGAGATGACACCGAGAAGGTAAAAAAGCCCATCAAAGTTGAAAATGTTGATTCCATCTATTTGGAAAAGCATCATGCGGTGATGGACTTTCATAAAAAACTTGGCTTCTAGGTTGAAGCCATTTTTTTGAGCTTCATCGTCATTAAAGCTTCTCCATCACCAAAAAAGGATCGTTGGAGCAACTTGCACAACCCAGCTGTCTCCACCCTCATGCCCTACCAGCAACTCGTAGGACCGTTTTCTTTTTTAGCTTCTCCATCTCCTGTTCTCAGCTTGGTAAGCGATGTCACATGTCTTCTCTTCTCTTTAATTAATTGTTGTCGAAAATATTTTAGAGGCAAAAATTTTCACTAAGATAAGAATATATGTAACTACGATGGCATAATCTGTAAACATACATCAATTCTGTATAATATAGAAAGGGTTAAATACCAAATTTACCCCGGAAGTTTTGATAAGGGGGCGCTCAGCACCCGGAAGTATTAAAAAGGTATCAAATTTCCCCAAACGTGACGGAAGTCCATGTAGATCGTTAAAATGTGAGGTGGCATGCCACCTCATCACACGTGGCATGCCACCTCAGCACACATGGCATGCCACCTCATCAATCAAAAAGTATCATTTTTGCCCTGAAAGTTTTCATTAAGGAGCAATTTTACCCCGGAAGTTTTCATTGAGGAGAAATTTTGCCCCGGAAGTTTACAAAAGTAGTAATTTTGCCTTTCTTTCTCCCAATATTAAATTTTACTATTAAATTAGTCAAAGACCACACATGTCATGCCTTGAAAAAGTCAAACTTGGAGTCAGAGAAGGAGATCCTTGAGATGTTGAGCTCTAGGCGGCCAGAATTTGTGAAGTCGAACTAGTCACAGGGACTGAAGATCCTTGAGACATTGAGCTCAAGGAAGCATCACTTACGTTTGTATCAATGTTTTGAAAACCAGACCGAACTGGCCGGTTCAGACCGGAAACCTACATACCTTTTTTTTTCCCCCTCAAGAGGTACCAGCATACTTTAACTCATTATTTATGGGTATATGAGTGCAGTGAGACATGTTTTTTTTATCGAAGGGTGGTATTTGTTCTGTTCTGGGAACATGACTAATTGGACTTGACTAGGTGTCAAGCCTAGAGCCTATATACCCTTTGAAGGGATCAAAGTCCACGTAGTTCGATTGAAACTTGGAGGCGTTTAACCAGGGGGTGGATCGGGTCTATTGAGATACTGGATCTAGGACCCATACTTCGTGAATCATGGTTCCGGATCTGCTCGTCGCTGGGCCACATTATGGATTTAGGCCTTTGGGCCAGTCCGTAACCGTATTAAGAAAAAGATTTTTTTTATGATTTCATATTAATAACATGAAATTTTTATTTTCATCGGTTTGCCCTGGTTTGACTCTGGTCTGACCCACTGACCCTTGACCCAGTACCTTGACCGGTTCAACGACCGGTCTGGTTTTATGAACCTTGGTTTGTATAGTTTGATCATTTGCTTAAATTATAAGTGGTGCTTCCTGTGACCAATTCGGCTTCACAAATTCTAGCTGCCTTGAGCTCAACATCTCAATGATCTCCTTATCTGACTCCAAGTTCGACCTTTTCAAGGCATGACATGTGTGGTCTTTGACTGATTTAATAGTAAGATTTAATATTGGGAGAAAGAAGAGCAAAATTGCTACTTTTGTAAACTTCCGGGGCAAAATTGCTCCTTAATGATTACTTCCAGGGCAAAAATGATACTTTTTGATTGATGAGGTGGCATGCCACGTGTGCTGAGGTGGCATGTCACGTGTACACTCAGTTAAACTTAACGGAGAGGCAAATTTGCTACCTTTTTCATACTTCCGGGGCAAATTTGGTACCTTTTGAATACTTCCCGGGCAAATTTGGTACCATAAAAACTTCTAGGTGCTGAGCGCCCCCTTATCAAAACTTCCGGGGTAAATTTGGTATTTAACCCAATATAGAAAAGCAGGAAAAACTCACAAGACTGCTGAAAATTATAATAAAATTGATGAAATCCGAGCCCAGCGTCGTTGTCTCCTTTAGACAATTTGATCCCTCTATACGAATACCCAAGGATCATGAACAATTGTCTCCTATAATAGAATGAATTACTTCTCTACAATGATGGTACTATTAGTTAGGAGCCCAAACGAACACAACCAAGTGCTTTTAGAATCACATGGTATGAAGTATAAGAGAGCGAAGTGTTTTTAAAAACTAGTCAAAAATCGAGTGGATTTTCTGTTTATTTATAGATGACAAAATGGTTAGATGGACTCTCGTCAGTGAACTGACGCGACCGGTGGTGGTACTAGTTCAGTCGAACCGACGCGACCAGCAGTGGCAAACTGTCGATAGGTTAACTAAGTCAGCTCATTTTCTAGCAATTGCAGCAGAATACTCATTGGAGAGACTAGCAAAGATCTACATGAAGGAGATTGTCAGATTGCATGGGATACCGAATAGCATCGTATCTGATCGTGATCCACGATTCACTTCACGATTTTGGAAAGCATTGCAGAATGCTATGGGAACTCGGATGAGTTATAGTACCGCTTATCATCCTCAAACTGACGGGCAGACTGAGAGGACTATTCAAACTCTGGAAGACATGTTGCGGGCTTGTGCAATCGAACTAAAAGGAAGTTGGGACGATCATCTTCATCTTGCGGAGTTTGCATATAACAATAGTTATCACTCCAGCATTGAGATGGCACCTTATGAGGCTTTATATGGAAGAAAATGTAGATCTTCTATTTGCTGGACGGAATTGAATGAGCGAATTTTAATAGGTCCAGAACTTGTGGACGAGACGACTCAAAAGATTAAGGTGATTCAACAGAAACTTCTCACTGCTCAGAGTCGACAGAAGAGTTATGCTGACAAGAGAAGACGACCGTTGGAGTTCATGGTGGGCGAACATGTATTCTTAAGAGTCACACCAATGACTGGCATTGGTAGAGCAATACGGGCAAAGAAGCTTTCACCTCGTTTTATGGGTCCTTATGAGATTTTGGAGAAAATTGGACCGGTAGCTTACAGAATTGCTTTACCTCCACAGCTTGCAAATCTTCACAATGTCTTTCATGTATCGCAACTGAAGAAATACCAACCGGATCCTTCCCACATTATAGAAGTAGAAGAGGTAGAACTCGAGGATAACATGACGTATAAAGCTGAGCTGGAGCGGATTGTTGATGCAAGGGACAAGAGATTAAGAAACAAGACCATTAGACTTGTAAAGGTCGAGTGGAAAGGAATGACTCCCGGAGATGCTACTTGGGAAACGGAGGAGAGCATGCGACAAACCTATCCTCATTTATTTAAATAGGTTAGAATTCTTATTATAGCGAAATTTTGAGGACAAAATTTTCTTTTAGGAGGGGAGGAATGTAACATCCTAAATTTTAGAACTATAATATTATAGGATAGACCAATTTATGGTAATTAAAATTTATCATGTAATTATAGTAAGAGTATTTTTTTTTTCTCTGAAGTAGAATTTAGGAGTTAGTAATATCCCAAATTTTGAAACAGGAAATTAAGGAATAATATTGAGATAAGAAAGTTACTAAGCTCTTGGTACTCAGTATTCTTCGATGCAATCAGGGTAAAGAAATCAGATATTAACTTGAATGGTAGATAGTTATGAAGTAGATAAGTATGTGATATTTGATCGGAAGATGAGTATTCGGTAGTTACATGGTAGATGGACATTGAATGGTAGTTAGACGGTAGATGAAGAAGTGTATGGTAGACGCGTGGTAGATGGACAAATGAATGGTAGATTGACATGGTAGATGTGTAGTAGATGGACATGTGATTTTTGAAAATTAGTTGAGACCCGAACTCTATAAATACCTCATCCTTTCTCATTTCTTTCACAACATACAATCACTCAAGACTCACAGAAAGGTAGGGAGAAAAAGAGAGAGAGAGAGAGAGAGAAGGAACGTAGGGAAGCCTTGCAGTAATTTTGGAAACTATAGAGTAACAGGTAACTCTGAATAATCTTCCTTATACTTGTGAATTATGTATGATTGTAAATTTGTTTGTTTACTAATTTGGCAAGAATATTTAGAGAATATTTATGGTTTTAAGATCTGGTGTGGGAACTTTGATTTGCAAATCTGCAGAGGTACTATTTATACGTACGTTACTATTCACGTATACCGTATTTACTATTCATTTTTACTATTCACGTATACATATCGTATTTACTATTCACGTATACATACCGTATGTACTCTTCATTTTTACTATTCATGTATATATACCGTATTTTACTATTCACATATACACATAGTATTTTACTATTCACAGATACGCATAGTATTTACTATTCATAAATACGCATATTGATGTATAAAACTTTATGGTATAATAATGCATTATTTTGAGTGAACATATTCATCATGGCGGTTGTATTATGATGGGTGGAGTAAGGAGGGATTTGAATGATAAGAATGATTTATGCCACCACTCGGTGCACAGTGGATGGTACTTGTTTCAGGGCCCCATCTTCCATGTTTTCCTCTGGCCGGGATTTCATTGGAGTTGTGGGACATGTGACACCTCCTTAGTTATTTTAAAGGAGGGGAGCCATAGTCCAGATTTAAGCTATATACCTTTGGCCGGGTGTATCTTAAGTTTTGGTGAGCTTGGAACAATTCAGTCAAATGAATGAGTTTCTATTGGACTATGTGTTAGCCTATGGCTCCAGTCAGCGGTATATGGTTGGAAGGTGATATAAGGGAGGGTGCATACTGCATAATGTATTTCTGAACAGTTCAAGAATTTGATATAATGATGAATATTCTGTAAAGACATGAGATGAGAACTTTTGAGATATATATGTTTTATTACCTTCTATATTGATGACTATTAGTATAAATTATTTTGTATGAGAAATTATGGAATCTACATATATATTTGAAATCAGCCCATACTTTTCTGTCATATATTATTTGCTCGTGTACGGTAGAAATATTCAGTAGTTACTGAGACGTGGAATCTCATCCCATATTAACATTTTTCAGGTGAATATCCTAGTAGAGAGCAAGGGAAGGCACCTATGGAGTGAGCTATGAAGGCTCTTTTGTACTCCTATAGTTTATGTTATGTTATTTTATTTGCCATAAACCTAAGACTTCCGCTTTGTATTGAACTCTGAAATAATTTTCTGAAATTTATTTTGATTAAGGGTTAAACTTTATTTGAAACGGTAATGTAATCTAATGATTTGAATAATGATACACCCTTTTGGAGGAATTATAAATATTTTGGCCAAGTTTTTGGGTGATGAAAATGAGGTGTTACATTTTTGGTATCAGAGCTAAAAGGTTCTGGCCAATTTGTTGATTTCCTAACAGTTTTCTAAAATTGAGGTCATGGCAAATTAAATATCATAACATGAGCACTTCCCTTTGTTAGATTTAGAATTTATTTAGCTATTTTTATTGGTTTAGTGTCCTTATAATATTAATCATAGGAGGAGATAATGGCAAGAACCCGAAGAACTAATTCAACCCCTGCCTCATCCCAAAGAGATCTCTCTCCGCATCAAGATGGTCCCCATCCTCAGGATAACAATGCCCTTTTGGCAGAGTTACGAGACGTCATCTTGGAGATGAGGGAGAAAGTGAATAGACACGAGGATGAACTAGCAAAAGGAAGAGGCCAAGGTGGTAAGGAAGGAAAGGAGAAGGCTCTGGAAGTCACACCTTCTGACCATCAATCTAGGGGAGGAAGTCATTCTCGCACTGAAGATGGAGGTAGTAGTGGTTCTCATTCTCAGTATCATCCCTTACCTATTACTGAGGTTTGGGAAAAATTTCGGAAGTTTACTCCACCGATGTTCGAGGGGAAGCTAGATCCGATTGCAGCACTGGAGTGGCTGAAGCGTGTAGAAAAGATTTTCAGAGTTATCGAGATTAGCTCACAACAAAAGGTGATGGTTGCTGAACAATTGTTGCAGAAATCAGCTGAAGAATGGTGGGAAAGCACCAAAACAAAAGGAAATGCTGAGATGACGTGGGAAGAGTTTAAGGAAAAGTTCGAAAATTATTACTTTTCCCCTTCAATCAGAATAGAGAAAGAAACTGAATTCCTCACATTCAGGCAAGGGGAATTACATGAAGACGAATTTATCACTCGCTTTTTAGAGTTGTCTAAATTCTGCGGATATTCACAGAACAACTCTAAATGGTTGAGTGCTCGATTGGTTGAAAAAGCTAGACCAGACCTAAAAACAGCTCTATCACCGTTCCTTGATGAAACAAGGGATTTTGAAGAAATATGCGACAAACTACGCACGATAGCAAGGAACAAACGAGAAGAGGAAGCTGAGAAGATGAAGGGTTTTCAGGCCAGATCTACACACCTCATGAGACCAACGGGAGGAGTTACTAAGAAGCAGAGTCACAACTTCAGTAATGTGAATACGCGGTTTAGCCAACCATCCAGAAATCACTTTGGTGGACCATCGAGGAGTTATTTTACTGGACCCCAAAGAAGTCATTTCAGCAGACCACCGAGGAGTCAATTCAAAGGACCTCAAAGGAGTCACTTCAGTGGAGGTCAGAGTTCATATAGGGGATCCACAGCTCCTGCTGCAAGCACCGCCAACAATCAGATGTGTGCCAAGTGTGGAAACATACACCAAGGACCATGTGTGACGTGTTTCAACTGTGGAAAGCCAGGACACATTTCCAGATTTTGTGAGGAGGAGCCTCGAGGGGCCAAGGATGCTAGAACTGCAGTGCCAGGGAAAGTGTTTGCACTATCACATCAGGAGGCAAGTGCTTCACCAAATCTGATTAAAGGTATCCTCAAACTCCAAGGTCTTGAAGTAGAAGCCTTATTTGATTCTGGTGCCACACACTCTTTTATATCATACGACTGTGTGCCTCGATTGAATTTAAGAGTGAGTGAATTGCCTTATTATATGATTATTTCTACACCGGCGGGAGCTTCAGTAAAAACTTCTAGGGCTTGCTTAAATTGTACGATTGAGATTGATAATAGGATCTCAAATATAGACCTTGTTTGTTTACCCACGAAGGGTATCGATGTAATAATAGGAATGGATTGGTTGTCAGCTAATGACATCATCCTTGACTGCAAGAGGAAGACTATCTCTCTTGCGGATGACTCTATGAGTCATAGTAGACCACAATTGTTGTCTATAGTACAAGATGAAAAGCCTGTTCATCATGGTTGTCTTGCGTACATGGTGTTTTTCTCCATTCAAACAGAAGTGGAGGAAGGGATAGAGAACATTGAAGTGGTGAAAGAATTTCCGGAAGTATTTCCGAAAGAAATGACAGGTTTACCCCCAGAGAGAGAAGTAGAATTTTCTATTGATCTCGTACCTGGAACAGAACCTATATCTAAAGCTCCTTACCGAATGTCTCCATCGGAACTAGTAGAATTGAAGAGGCAGATCGAGGAATTGTTAGAAAAGGGTTTTATCAGACCCAGTGTATCTCCTTGGGGATCGCCCGTACTCTTTGTGAAGAAGAAAGATGGGAGCCTGAGACTATGCATTGACTATCGCCAGTTGAATAAAGTGACTATAAAGAATAAATATCCTTTACCCAGGATCGACGATCTACTTGATCAGTTGAAGGGAGCATCCATATTCTCCAAGATCGACCTCAGATCAGGTTATCACCAACTGAGAGTCAAAGCTGAAGATGTCTCAAAAACTGCATTCAGAACTAGATATGGCCATTATGAATTTCTTGTTATGCCATTTGGGCTAACAAATGCTCCAGCAGTATTCATGGATTACATGAATAGAATTTTCCGACCATATCTAGATAAATTTGTAGTGGTTTTCATTGACGACATCCTTATCTACTCTAAGGATGAAGAAGAGCATAAAGAGCACCTTAGAATCGTGCTACAAGTGTTGAAGGAGCACAAGCTCTATGCGAAACTGTCTAAGTGTGAATTTTGGTTGAAGGAAGTAAAATTCCTAGGCCATGTCGTATCGGCTGAAGGTGTTGCAGTGGACCATACTAAAGTTGAAGCAGTTCTCCAATGGGAACGACCAAAGTCCGTGACTGAGATCAGGAGTTTTCTAGGTCTAGCTGGCTATTATAGGAGATTTATCAAGGGCTTTTCGCAAATAGCTATGCCTTTGACTAAGTTAACAAGGAAGGGTCAACCATATGTATGGGACGAAAAGTGTGAAGCAGCTTTCCAAAATTTGAAGACTAAGTTGACTACGGCACCAGTACTTATAATTCCAGATCCTGCTCAGACCTTTACTTTGTACACAGATGCTTCCAAGAAAGGTCTTGGGTGTGTATTAATGCAAAATGGTAGGGTAGTAGCTTATGCTTCTCGACAGTTAAGGCCACATGAAGGGAATTATCCTACTCACGACTTAGAACTGGCAGCAGTAGTGTTTGCTCTGAAGATTTGGAGGCACCACCTCTACGGTTCAAAGTTCGAGGTTTATAGTGACCACAAAAGTCTAAAGTACCTGTTCGACCAAAAGGAGCTCAACATGCGACAGAGGAGATGGATGGAGTTTATCAAGGACTACGACTTCGAATTGAAGTATCATCCAGGAAAGGCGAACGTTGTAGCAGATGCCTTAAGTAGAAAGACAATCCATGTAGCCCAGATGATGATCAGAGAACATAAATTGCTCGAGGAGATACCAAGTACATCTATTGATGTAATGTCAGGTTTGGTCGCTACCATGGAAGCATTAACTATTGAAAGCACAATTTGGAAAGAGATTAAATTCGCTCAGCTCGAAGATGAGTATCTATTAAACGTGAGGGAAGATATTGAAGAAGGAAAAGAATCGAAATTTGGGATCGATAGAGATGGGATATTAAGGTATAAAGGAAAAGTGTGCATACCTAATGATGGAGAAATAAAAAAGCTCATACTAGAGGAGGCACATCGGAGTAAATACACTATCCATCCTGGAGCAACCAAGATGTATCATGATCTCAAGCGGAATTGGTGGTGGCGGGGCATGAAAAAAGATGTGACTGACTTTGTCACTTGTTGTTTGACTTGTCAGAAAGTCAAGATCGAACATCGGAAACCTCCTGGATTATTAAAGAATTTGGATATCCCAGAGTGGAAATGGGACAGCATCTCTATGGATTTCATCATGGGGCTTCCTCTAACGACATCCGGACATAATGCCATTTGGGTAATTGTCGATAGGTTAACTAAGTCAGCTCATTTTCTAGCAATTGCAGCAGAATACTCATTGGAGAGACTAGCAAAGATCTACATGAAGGAGATTGTCAGATTGCATGGGATACCGAATAGCATCGTATCTGATCGTGATCCACGATTCACTTCACGATTTTGGAAAGCATTGCAGAATGCTATGGGAACTCGGATGAGTTATAGTACCGCTTATCATCCTCAAACTGACGGGCAGACTGAGAGGACTATTCAAACTCTGGAAGACATGTTGCGGGCTTGTGCAATCGAACTAAAAGGAAGTTGGGACGATCATCTTCATCTTGCGGAGTTTGCATATAACAATAGTTATCACTCCAGCATTGAGATGGCACCTTATGAGGCTTTATATGGAAGAAAATGTAGATCTTCTATTTGCTGGACGGAATTGAATGAGCGAATTTTAATAGGTCCAGAACTTGTGGACGAGACGACTCAAAAGATTAAGGTGATTCAACAGAAACTTCTCACTGCTCAGAGTCGACAGAAGAGTTATGCTGACAAGAGAAGACGACCGTTGGAGTTCATGGTGGGCGAACATGTATTCTTAAGAGTCACACCAATGACTGGCATTGGTAGAGCAATACGGGCAAAGAAGCTTTCACCTCGTTTTATGGGTCCTTATGAGATTTTGGAGAAAATTGGACCGGTAGCTTACAGAATTGCTTTACCTCCACAGCTTGCAAATCTTCACAATGTCTTTCATGTATCGCAACTGAAGAAATACCAACCGGATCCTTCCCACATTATAGAAGTAGAAGAGGTAGAACTCGAGGATAACATGACGTATAAAGCTGAGCTGGAGCGGATTGTTGATGCAAGGGACAAGAGATTAAGAAACAAGACCATTAGACTTGTAAAGGTCGAGTGGAAAGGAATGACTCCCGGAGATGCTACTTGGGAAACGGAGGAGAGCATGCGACAAACCTATCCTCATTTATTTAAATAGGTTAGAATTCTTATTATAGCGAAATTTTGAGGACAAAATTTTCTTTTAGGAGGGGAGGAATGTAACATCCTAAATTTTAGAACTATAATATTATAGGATAGACCAATTTATGGTAATTAAAATTTATCATGTAATTATAGTAAGAGTATTTTTTTTTTCTCTGAAGTAGAATTTAGGAGTTAGTAATATCCCAAATTTTGAAACAGGAAATTAAGGAATAATATTGAGATAAGAAAGTTACTAAGCTCTTGGTACTCAGTATTCTTCGATGCAATCAGGGTAAAGAAATCAGATATTAACTTGAATGGTAGATAGTTATGAAGTAGATAAGTATGTGATATTTGATCGGAAGATGAGTATTCGGTAGTTACATGGTAGATGGACATTGAATGGTAGTTAGACGGTAGATGAAGAAGTGTATGGTAGACGCGTGGTAGATGGACAAATGAATGGTAGATTGACATGGTAGATGTGTAGTAGATGGACATGTGATTTTTGAAAATTAGTTGAGACCCGAACTCTATAAATACCTCATCCTTTCTCATTTCTTTCACAACATACAATCACTCAAGACTCACAGAAAGGTAGGGAGAAAAAGAGAGAGAGAGAGAGAGAGAAGGAACGTAGGGAAGCCTTGCAGTAATTTTGGAAACTATAGAGTAACAGGTAACTCTGAATAATCTTCCTTATACTTGTGAATTATGTATGATTGTAAATTTGTTTGTTTACTAATTTGGCAAGAATATTTAGAGAATATTTATGGTTTTAAGATCTGGTGTGGGAACTTTGATTTGCAAATCTGCAGAGGTACTATTTATACGTACGTTACTATTCACGTATACCGTATTTACTATTCATTTTTACTATTCACGTATACATATCGTATTTACTATTCACGTATACATACCGTATGTACTCTTCATTTTTACTATTCATGTATATATACCGTATTTTACTATTCACATATACACATAGTATTTTACTATTCACAGATACGCATAGTATTTACTATTCATAAATACGCATATTGATGTATAAAACTTTATGGTATAATAATGCATTATTTTGAGTGAACATATTCATCATGGCGGTTGTATTATGATGGGTGGAGTAAGGAGGGATTTGAATGATAAGAATGATTTATGCCACCACTCGGTGCACAGTGGATGGTACTTGTTTCAGGGCCCCATCTTCCATGTTTTCCTCTGGCCGGGATTTCATTGGAGTTGTGGGACATGTGACACCTCCTTAGTTATTTTAAAGGAGGGGAGCCATAGTCCAGATTTAAGCTATATACCTTTGGCCGGGTGTATCTTAAGTTTTGGTGAGCTTGGAACAATTCAGTCAAATGAATGAGTTTCTATTGGACTATGTGTTAGCCTATGGCTCCAGTCAGCGGTATATGGTTGGAAGGTGATATAAGGGAGGGTGCATACTGCATAATGTATTTCTGAACAGTTCAAGAATTTGATATAATGATGAATATTCTGTAAAGACATGAGATGAGAACTTTTGAGATATATATGTTTTATTACCTTCTATATTGATGACTATTAGTATAAATTATTTTGTATGAGAAATTATGGAATCTACATATATATTTGAAATCAGCCCATACTTTTCTGTCATATATTATTTGCTCGTGTACGGTAGAAATATTCAGTAGTTACTGAGACGTGGAATCTCATCCCATATTAACATTTTTCAGGTGAATATCCTAGTAGAGAGCAAGGGAAGGCACCTATGGAGTGAGCTATGAAGGCTCTTTTGTACTCCTATAGTTTATGTTATGTTATTTTATTTGCCATAAACCTAAGACTTCCGCTTTGTATTGAACTCTGAAATAATTTTCTGAAATTTATTTTGATTAAGGGTTAAACTTTATTTGAAACGGTAATGTAATCTAATGATTTGAATAATGATACACCCTTTTGGAGGAATTATAAATATTTTGGCCAAGTTTTTGGGTGATGAAAATGAGGTGTTACAGAGTTACTGCAATAATTAACAATTGATAGACCTTAAACCCATTCCTTTCAACAAATTCTTAACTAATTCTCTAGAAATCCTTTAGTCATGGGATCCACTATATTCTCTTTTGATTTCATATGATCAATTGAGATGATTTCATTAGAGAGTAGTTGTTTAACGATATCATGTCTAGATCTACCGTTATAGATGACATTCTTGACCCTACCAATAGTTGCTTGACTATCACAGAGTATACACACTACTGTACTGGCGTTGGCCTATTAGGAATGTTCTCAAGAACATTACGAAGCCATTGGACTTCCTTACTAGCTTTATCCACAATAATAAATTCTGCTTTTATATTTGATCTTGCAATGTAAATATGCTTGGATGAGTTCCAAAAAACAACATCTCACCAAGAGTGAACACATATCCACTTGTGGATCTTGTGTCGTTAAAGATGGTGATCGAATTTGCATTACAATACCCTTTCAGCATTGAAAGGCACTTCTTGTAATGCAAAACAAAGTTTTGAGTATGTTTCAAGTAACACAAAACTCTTACCATAGCTTTCTAATGAAGCTTGTTTGAATTACTTGTAAAGTGACTCAACATGCTTACTGTGTAGGCAATATTAGGTCTAGTGTAGTTTATAACATACATAAGATTGTTTAGCACTTAAGCGTACACCTTTTGTTTTTCAGCTTTGCCAGTACTTCTCAACAGTCGAAGACTAGAATCTATAGGGTTGTTCAAGGAGTTGTATTCAAACTCTTGAATTTCTCAATAATTTTAGCAATAGTGTGCTTGTGATAAAGTCAACCTATCAGATGTTCTATGGATTTTAATTCCCAAAATAACACCTGCTAGATTTATATATTTCATGTCAAACTTACTAATAAGCAATCATTTAGTAGCTTTAATCATTTGATTATTACTACCCATTATCAACATGTCATCTACATAAAGACAGGCTATGTCAAACTCGTTTTCAGTATTCTGAATATAGACACACTTTTCATATTCATTAATTCTACATCTATTTGATAATATAACTTCATTGAAATTCACATGCCACTGTTTTGGGGCTTGCTTAAGTCCACAGAGGGACTTCATCAAGTGACATACTTTCTTTTCTTGTCATGAGACAAAACCTCAAATTGTTCAAGATAAATCTTCATATTCATTAATTCTACATCCATTTGATAATATAACTTCATTGAAATTCACATGCCATTGTTTTGGGGCTTGCTTAAGTCCACAGAGGGACTTCATCAAGTGACATACTTTCTTTTCTTGTCATGAGACAAAACCTCAGATTGTTCAAGATAAATCTCTTCCTCCAAACGATCATTCAAGAAAGCTGTCTCTACATCCATTTGATGTAACTCCAACCCATTCAATGCTGCTAATGAAATTAACATCTGAATGGATGTAATCCTTTATGTATCAAAGTAGTCTAGGCCTTCACGTTGTCTGTAGCTTTTTACTACCAGCCTAGCTTTGTACTTATCAATAGTGCTATCTGCTTTCATCTTTTTTTTTTTGAAGACCCACTTAGTTCCTAGAGGCTATTGCTAGGAGGAAGGTCAACTAATTCCTAGGTGTGGTTTGACAGAATGGATTCAATTTCACTATTGATTGTCTCTTCCCAGAATGGTGCTTTAGGGGAGTCCATAGCCTCTCCTTACATTTAAGGCTCATTTTCCAACAAAAAAGGTCAAAAAATTAGGCCTAAAGGATGTTACGATCCTTTATCTTGTACTATGTTTTGGTTCCTCCTTTACAGAATCGTCATTAGTTGTGGTATCTTGAGATATCACAGTATTTTTATCATCATCTACTTTGTTATATGGAAATACGTTCTCAAAGAACATAACGTTCTTTGACTCAATAACTGTATTGACATGGATATCTGATACATCGGGCTTATAAACTAAAAATCAATCGATATGCACTATTGTTTAAGTGTAACATCTTGAATTTTGAATCTAATATCTTGAACATAAACCTATTTTGGGAAGACTAGTAGGCTCTATTTTTTTGGAAAGTGATAAATTTGAAATCAGTATTTTGTGGGCCCCGTGAATAGTATTTACTATTCACGTATACGTTTTTACTATTTACAAATACGTATTTAAATATATATATATATATATATATATATATGTTATTCGCAAATACGTATTTAATACTTGAAATTTGTGAAATATGAATAGTGTTCACTATTCACAAATACGTATTTACTATTTAAAAATACGGTATTTACTATTCCTAAATACGTATTTACTATTCATGCGGGACCCACGGCCAAAATAATTCTCTGCAAACTTTCCCGTGAGTGACAAACTTTCTTGTGACTTTGAAAAAAATGGCCGCGGGACCCACTCAATAATAATTTATTATTTAAATAATATTATATTATATTATTAAAATATTAAAATATTATTAAAAATTTTTAAAACTTTCACGAGGGCGGCTGAGAGTAGTCACGGGAGGGTTTCTTTTTAATTTTTGGAAAAATTACGTAAAATGACCCAGAGACGAAAATTACACTTAAAGACCCATTTTCCAACTATAAATAGACCTTCCATTTCATTTCATTCTTCACAACTTCTAAGAGCCATAGAGAGAGGTAGAGAGAGAGAGAGAGAGAGAGAGTAGAGATATTTGCTTGAGAATAGCTGGTTGGTGATTCGGGTATTAGCAAGTAACAGGTAACTCTGAATATTCTTCCTTATACTTGTGAATTATGTATGATTATAAATTTGTTTGTTTACTATTTTGGCAAGAATATTTAGAAAATATTTATGGTTTTAAGATCTGGTGTGGGAACTTTGACTTGCAAATCTGTAGAGGTACTATTTATACGTACGTTACTATTCACATATACCGTATTTACTATTCATTTTACTATTCACGTATACCGTATTTACTATTCATTTTTACTATTCACGTATACCGTATTTACTATTCATGTTACTATTCACGTATACCGTATTTACTATTCATGTTACTATTCACGTATACCGTATTTACTATTCATGTTACTATTCACGTATACCGTATTTACTATTCATGTTACTATTCACGTATACCGTATTTACTACTCATTTTACTATTCATGTATATACCGTATTTTACTATTCACAGATACGCATAGCATTTACTATTCATAAATACGCATATCAATGTATATAATGGTATAATAATGCATTATTTTTGAGTAAATACATTCATCATGGCGGTTGTAATGTGATGGGTGGAGTAAGGAGGGAATTGAATGATAAGAATTGTTTATGCCACCACTCGGTGCACAGTGGATGGTACTTTTCAGGGCCCCATCTTCCATGTTTTCCTCTGGCCGGGATTTCATTGGAGATGTGGGACATGTGACACCTCCTTAGTTGTTATTTTAAAGGAGGGGAGCCATAGTCCAGATTTAAGCTCTATACCTTTGGCCGGGTGTATCTTAAGTTTTGGTGAGCTTGGAACAATTCAGTCAAATGAATGAGTTTCTATTGGACTATGTGTTAGCCTATGGCTCCAGTCAGCGGTATATGGTTGGAAGGTGATATAAGGGAGGGTGCATACTGCATAATGCATTTCTGAACAGTTCAAGAATTTGATATAATGATGAATAATCTGTAAAGACATGAGAAGAGAACTTTTGAGATATATATGTTTTATTACCTTCCATATTGATGACTATTAGTATAAATTATTTTGTATGAGAAATTATGGAATCTACATATATATTTGAAATCAGCCCATATCTTTTTGTCATATATTATTTGCTCGTGTACGGTAGAAATATTCAGTAGTTACTGAGACGTGGAATCTCATCCCATATTAACATTTTTCAGGTGATTATTCTAGTAGAGAGCAAGGGAAGGCACCTATGGAGTGAGCTCTGGAAGCTCTTTTGTACTCCTATAGTTTATGTTATGTTATTTTATTTGCCATGTGTAACATCCTGAATTTTGGACCTAAAGACTTGAAAATTAGTCTATTTTTGGAGGACTACTAGGCTCTACTTTTGAAAATGGCGAATTTTGAAACGGTATTTTGTGGGACGTGAATAGTATTTACTATTCATATATACGTATTTACTATTCACAAATACGTATTCACTTTTTATAAATACGGTATTTAATCGATATTTTGAGAAATATGAAAAGTATTTACTATTTACAAATACGTATTCACTATTCAAAAATACGGTATTCACTATTCCTAAATACGTATTCACTATTTGAAAATACGTATTTACTATTCATGCGGGACCCACGTCAAATTATTTCTCCTCTGCCAACACCCGTGAAGTTTGAAAAATTTTGCGCGCGGGACCCACTCAATAATATAATATTATTGTAATATAATATCTTATATTTTGGGAAATAATAGAAATAGAATTATTTCCAATAATCCGTGAATTAGGTTTTTTTTTTAGGTAAGGACATATTATAAACAAGTGAATTTTTATCTCAGAGTGGGTTATTTCCGAAGTCATTTCCGTAATTGGCGGAATGATTATTGAGATAGGTCGAAACCGATATTTTGAATCAGGACAGATAGTAGAACCGGTAGAAAATAAATCATAACTCAAAATCCTTGAACTAAGTAGTAAACAACTGCACATATTATGAATCAGTGAATTTTTGTCTCGAAGATGGTGTCACCCGAAGTAATTTCTGTAACCGTCAGTGTCCGACTTAAAATCTTCGGCAGGTTACGGAATACCCTAAATAGGATCAAAAATTTAGTTGACCCAGATATTTCTGAAGAGGAAAAATAGAACTTCAAGGCTGTGCTTCCGGATTCTTGAGAATTTCTAATATAACGCGATTAGAACACCGATCAGGGAATCTTTATAGGATAAATGCAAAAGAGTAAGAAAGTGTCATCGTCATGATGACGTCATCGATGACGTAAGCATCTTGATGACGTCATCGATGACGTAAGCAAATGGATTGGGCGGTTGAGATGAAGCCATGTTTAAAGTCAAGATCCAACGGCCAAAATCTGACCTGATAAAGTATGAATAGTATCATGCTTTTTCACTATAAATAGAGGCTTCATTTCTTCATTTTCTTCACACCAAACTCAGAGAACAACAGTTGAGTTTAAGAGAAGAGTGAGAATTCTTAGAGTTAGAGAGAGAGTTTAGAGTAAAGTTCTTGAAGCTGGAGAGAATGAGCAGGAACTTCAAGGGTAAGTTCTTTGGTCTCTAGTCTTAATATTTGGTAGTTTCTTTTGGTAATTATAGTAGAAATGCCAGATAGAGTTTTTCTGAGTATGCTCTGTGGCTGCAGCTTAGTCTGATCTGTCACATCAGAAAAGAATTATCCTTGGACAGTAAATATTATTTACTGGCACAGTAAAAAATATTTACCGGCACGGTAAAAATATTTTTACTGGTACTATTCACATGAATAGTGAATATCCAACATAGTTTCCGCAAATGCTGAAAATTAATGGTCACTGATAAAAATGATATTATAGGATATCCGAGGATTCCGGAGTCAGATTCAAAGGAAGTTTGGGGATACGTGAATAGTGCCGTACACGTGAATAGTGCCGTATACATGAATAGTAATTTACTATTCACGTGGAAGGAAGGTACGGACGCGTATTGTAACCTTAACTCTGATGCTTATGGTATGCTTATATGTGATAGATAGTCTAAAATTCTGTTTTTAAAAATTGATCATACACATACAATTTAATACGGGTTATAGTCTTGATAACGCCGTTATGTTTTCCTAGCGCTGAGGACACGGATGTACACCGTGGCACTGGTGAATAGTGCAGACTATAATAACATGCATATTGCAGTGGCTGTGTTATGTTATTATGTGAATATGAGAATAATGTATGTGATTATTGTTGTTTTGACATGAATATCTGTCATACATATTTGATACATAAGCATGAGGTTAACCGTTACCTGAGGTTCAATGGGTATTGAACCTCAGCTCTTACTGTAGCTTCAGGATTTTCGGAGTGAACAGAAACAGAAACAAGGGTAAGCAGCAGGCAGAAGGACTAGCTGGAGAAAGTCCTGTAGATATGTATAGTCTTTCGAACTCTTTGTATCAACAAACCAGTACACTACAGTGGTTGAATATCAGTTACTTTGTATTTAAAATCATTTCGTTGCTCAACTCTGGTTAAATTATTTTGAACTCTGATCAAATAATTTCGAAAATGCTTTAGAAAAGTTGGGGTGTTACACCATGAACCTAAGATTTCCGTTTTGTATTAAACTCTGAAATATTTTCTGGAATTTACTCTGATTATGTATTACGGGTTTTATTCGAAATGGTAACATTGTAAAAGGATTTGGATATTGTTGAACTCTTTTAAAGGTATTTTCAATATTTTGACCGAGTTTTTGGGTATTAAAATTGTGGTGTTACATTAAGTGCATAGTCAATAAACACACAGTCCACTATCTTAGGCTAGATTCTCAACCTTTTAGGTTTAGGAATCGCAACCTTAGCCAAGCATCCCCACACTTTCAAATATTTCAAAGGTTTCTTTCCTTTCCATATTTCGAATGGTATGCTTTGTATCTTTTTGTAGGACACTTTATTAAGTATAAAGTTAGCCATTAAATGGTTTTCTCCCACAAATACTGTGGTAAGCCGGACATAATCAACATTGCATTAATCATTTCATTCAATGTTCAATTTTTCACTAATATACAACATTCAACCATAATCATATTATAAAGATTTTACATAATTTGGTAGTGATGCATACCTCAACTAGAAATTTTTATCGTCTTTGGATGTCTAAATAAAACTATAAGTATATGGACAATACCAACATTTATTTTAAATTACTACAAAGACAAATAACCAACCTTTGGGTTGATCCATAATCGCCCTATATAACCAACTTTAATTTACCCACAACACAAACATAACTTTATAGTATCAAGGTTATGAGTAATTGAAATATATGACTGTAATATTTGGAATTAAAATAATTCATAGAGATTTGACCACTTTAATAACTAACAAATCCACCATACTTAATTCCAAAAATAAATATTTAACATTAATATAATTGCTATTCACAATATTTAAAAAACATAAAGTCATAGCTACAAAATTATCCATAATTATAAAATTAAGGCTATAGTCACATTTTTACTAATACATGAAACTAGCTCTGTTCATCATATCAATTGGCCAGGTAAGTGCAAATTTAGTGGGAGTCTCTCCGTGCTATTGCATCGGTGACTGATTAAATAACCACTAAATCAAGGCTTAGCCTTTGATCCACTTTTCTAGACACCAATGATATGAATTAATTTTATCTGATTCCACCACCAATAATCACATTTTGACATATGACTTTTCATCCAACAAGTAACTCTCATTATATTTAAAGCAAACTTTTAAGTCTTCAAACATGCAAAAAACAGAGAGAGAATCTGATAAAATAATTGCAAGGTCATCAATTTGGCCTATAATGTCTTTTATCCCAAACCAATGTGATATTTGGTCTTTCAATAATCATGAATTCATGGAATTATAACAAAATTTTTTGGGAAAAATTCATAATTTAAGACATGATAACTAGTGTTCATTCTATATTTGCAAGGAAGCATCATCCTATAGTTAGATGAGGCCCATACACATGTACACACATATATATTTTGTTAATCATATGAGAAGATCTGTACGTGAAAATATTAGGTACATGATGTAATTATGTAAGACGTGTTTGTGATGTTGCTGTAATGAATGATAAATTCAGTAGGGGTGAGCAAATCAAAACCGAAATCGAATAATTCGGTGTTCGATTTTTTCGGTTCGGTTTTTTTTCGGTTTGGTTTTTAAAACTAGCTTAATCCGGTTTTCGGTTCGGTTTTTGCAATTTTATTTCGTTTAAAACTGAAAAAACCGAAATTTTAGCAAAATTGATGAAATTGATGAAATTTTATCCTTTATATATAATGATCACATTAGCTAATATCTTTTTTTTTTTGGGGTTAGTTTGCACATAAAAAAAAGCGGTTCTAATTATAATCCTTATTTTATCAAAATCAATTTTTCCACAAAATATATTTTACTCAGTATCTATTCTCAAAAATCATTCTTAAAAATTAAATTTTAAATTGTTATATTTTTTTTTAAAAAAGTTGCTTTAAGTTTAGCGTAATTTTTTTAAAAAAAATCATTTATCCTAAAGAAATGCCAAACATGCATGATTCCCCCCTTCAATTGACTTCTAAGTTTTAAGAGTTGAAAGTCAATTTGGAGATTCTAAATGGAGCCCCAAACAAATGAAAATCGATATATATCAAGTATTCCATGTAAAGTATACTATAGCAAAGTTGCATTCAATAGTTAATATTGTAAATTGATTTAGAAAAAAAAAAAAAGGTAGATTGACCATTTTACAGAATTAACCCAAATAAGAAGGCCCACAATAAGGCCCAACTCAAGCCCAAACACCGAATTAATTGTAAAACCGAACCAAAATATTTCGGTTTTGAAAATGTACATAATTATGTAAAAAGTACATAAAATCGAAAAACCGAACCGAAAACGAATGCTCACCCCTAAAATTCAATATGAATTTATTGCAACAACATCATAAAAACATCACATGAGGACCATTGTTATTAAGATTGCGATTAAAAGCGTAGGATCGCACGATTCAACGATTTATTTAAACCAAACGATCCAGCTCGTCACAAAAAGCGCAAATCAAAGTGGAACGATAGAATCGACGTTTAAAGCGCAGAAATCGCTGATATCACGATCCTATTGTGCTTTTTGAATCAGAAAAAAAAAGCCCAAATACGTTCAAGGCCATGACCAAAAATTCAATAGAAAGTTAAAAACAATTTTAGAAATCAAAACCCTAACAAATTTACCAGCCCTATTGCGAAGTTGCTGCTTTCAGAACAGGTTGCCACTGTGATTTCAACGCCTTTTCTTCCTCACTCTAGAAGCACCGCCACTGTAGGAGACGATTCCAGATCACAAGCCCTCCCCACACCTCTGCCACTCAAGGAAGACGAACATCCCCAGTTCTAATCTCTAGTAACTGGTAAGAACTAAGAATAAATAAGCTTCTTTAAACATTCTTGCCTGAGTCAGCTTTGTCTGGGAATGGTGGGTTTGGTAAACAGTATATAAAAATGGGGATTGAAAGTTGCCGAAGAAGAAAAAGTGAATAAAGGCCAGCTTAGGCTCAGCATTAAATTAGTATCGTGAGTTGTGAGATGCATCGGAATTGCTAAGGAAAGGGCTTTGAAATTCTGACCAATTTCTATGCCACTTGTTTTTGTTAAATATATATTTTATATGTCTATGTGCCATGTGGGTCCCCCCTGCGTTCTCTGGTTTCTGGCTCACCTTATCAAAAAGCAATGAGCTATTCAATTCATTGATTGACTAGTAGGCATAGGACCCCATTGCTTTTTGTTTTTGCCTGGTAGTAGGAAATTGGAAATAGGAAATTGTTTGGTAGTTGATTGACTAGGCATAGTACTAGGCGTTGATAGGAGTAGGAAATTAGGAATAGGTTGTTTTTGTTTTGTTTTTTACTTTTTTTACTTTTGCTCAATTGCTTGGTAGTTGATATGGCCACATGACTACTTTATTTAATTTATTTTTCATATCTGGTAGGTGCATGGTGCCTGGTCAAAGACAAAATATTAAAATGTGTAATATGAATTAGATACCTTTTTTTTTTTTTGTAACAGATGCATTTATTTATTCTAGCACATGATCATCATGGATTGCTTGGTAGTTGGTCAAAATATTATAATTTATTTTTGTTTCAATTGTAGTTTTTGTTTTGTTATACATAAACTTGGGGACTTTTAAAGTTGTGGGTCACTAGTTGATATATAAAATATTGATTTTGTTGTTTATTAGGTATGGCTTCAAATGATGCTATTGGTAATAGCAATGTTCAAGCTACTCCCGCCTCTAGTTCAGGAACTCAATTACACAAAAATGCTCATGGGAATAGATCAGATATTGGATGGAAACATGGCTTTCCAATTGAAGGAGATGTAAGAAAAGTAAAATGCAAATATTGTGAGAAAGTAGTGACGGGAGGTATTTATCGGTTGAAGCATCATTTGGCGGGAACACAAAAAGATGTGGGAGCATGTAGAGCGGTGCCGGAAGAAGTAAAGAAGGAAATGTTGAATATTGTAGCCGGATTGCAAGTGAAATTAATGAAAAATAGTAGGACTCTCACACAACTAGAAGAAGAAGAGACTGGTTGTGAAATTGAAAAAAGAAAACTGGATGAAGGCGGTGGTGGGTCTAATATTTTCAAGAAAAGCAGAGCAACTACTCAGACAACTATCAATACCATACTTAAGAAGAATGTGAGAGAGGAGGCATGTTTTGACATATGTTCTTTTATTTATAGGAATGCCATTCCTTTCAATGTGTTAAATTGCGATGAATTCAAGAAGATGTGTGAATCTATTTCAAGACATGGATTAGGTTTCAAGCCACCATCGTATCATGAGTGTAGAGTAAAATATTTGAAGCAACATTATGATAAGACAATGGCAACTATTGAAGAACACAGGGCTGAATGGAAGAAAACGGGATGCACAGTAATGACAGATGGATGGACAGATAAAAGAAGGAGAACAATAATAAATTTTTGTGTGAATAGCTCTATGGGAACTGTGTTCCTTAAGTCCATTGATGCATCTCACATTATCAAAACAGCTAACAAAATTTTTAAGATGATTGATGAAGTAGTTGAGGAGGTTGGTGAAGAAAATGTTGTTCAAGTTGTGACTGACAATGCTGCAAATTATAAAGCCGCAGGAAAGTTGCTGATGGAGAAAAGGAAAAGGTTGTATTGGACACCTTGTGCAGCACATTGCATTGATCTAATGTTGGAGGATTTAGAGAAGAAGATATCCGTTCATCAAGAAACAATTCCAAAGGCAAAAAAAATCACAACTTATATCTATTCAAGAACTCTTCTCATTACTTTATTGTAGAGCTTCACCAAAGGTAAAGATTTGATGAGACCTGCCATGACTCGCTTTGCCACATCTTACTTGACTCTAGGATGCCTCCATGAGTTCAAACTTCCATTGATAAGAATGTTTAACTCCGACGAATGGAAGGGTAGCCGATTTGCAAAGTCAAGGGATGGAAAGTGTATTGAAGATGTGATTATGGACAAAGAGTTTTGGAAAAATATTGTCATTTGCTTGAAGGGTGCTCTTCCTCTTATGAAAGTGCTTCGATTAGTTGATTCAGATGAGAAAGCAGCCATGGGATTCATTTATGAGGAGATGGATCAAGCTAAAAAGAAAATTCAAGAAGCCTTCAATAGTGTCCAAAAATTGTAAGTGTTTAAGTTTTATTTTAATTGAAAATTTGTTTCAAAACAACTTCAATTCTTTGTTTTAAAACTAATTATCTTTTCATTATTTAGTTACAAGCCTATATCGGATGTCATTGATGCAAGATGGGACAAGCAACTCCATAGGCCTTTGCATGCTGCAGGCTATTTCCTTAACCCCAAACTTCATTATTCTCCTTCATTTAAAGTTGATCTTGAATTAAAATTTGCACTATATGATTGTGTACAAAGGATGATGGGGGATCTTGATAATGCAAGTGTGATTGATGATCAACTTGAAAACTTTAAAAATCGACGAGGTTTTTTAGGGTCTCCATTAGCAAGGAAGGGAGTTGAGTCCAAAAGTCCAGCAGCATGGTGGGAATCTTATGGGGATGAAGTTCCAGAGCTCAAAAAATTTGCTATTTGTGTCTTAAGCTTGACATGCAGTTCCTCTGGGTGTGAGCGAAATTGAAGTGCCTTTGAGATGGTATAATTTGATTAATTCAATAATTTGAAGTATGAATTGTATTCCATATATGATATGAGTAATGTACTAATTGCTTTGTGTTTGTTTAGGTCCACACAAAGAAAAGAAATCGTCTAAAGCAGAAGACAATGAATGATGTTGTTTTTGTGATGACTAATTCAAGATTGGCCGAGAAGAAACATAGAAAGCCTATTGAATATAATTTTGATGATTGGATTGTGGAAAATGAAGAAGATTTGGAAGATGTAGAAGTAGATCAATTTGATTTTAATGGTCCAACTGAAGAAAACTTGAATGAAGTTGAAGAAAGGGAACCTATTAACTTGAATGATTTGGACATTCCTGATTGTGTTGATGAACTTGTTGGAGGAGGAGTGGAAGAGGATATAGCCTGGCAACCTATTAACTTGAATGATTTTATTTAAATTAAAGATGTTGAACTCTTTCTTATTTTGGTGTTTTGATTTTATTTTATATATTGTTAAGTTGACAACTCTACTGTTATTGTTACTTTTTATTATGTTTATGAGTTTTATATTTGATACTAGTTATTTTACATGCATATACATATTCGAATATAACTTTATATCTTAGGTAGTAGGATCTTACGATCCGTTTCGATCCCGCGATTTACGATTTTCACACCCCCTCCCGATCTTGCATAGGATCTCGATTTTAACAACATTGATGAAGACGAAGAAGATTATTAAAAAAAAAAATCAAGTATTTTAATGACACATAAATCAGGTCATCTGAGGTTGAAAGATAATACAGGTGTTAAAATTTGAGTGGAACTCATTCTGAAAATTGGTTGGGAATGACCCACATGTGAGCCACGTGGAAACACAAACAATGCGCATGATCTGTACAGATTAGGCACTGTCGTGTTTGATGCGCATGAAACGATGCAATATTGAAAGACTGTGCAACGTAGAATAATAAATCAGTACCAATTTACATTACTTTTAATTGAAGAACTCTCAAATAAATATGATATATAATGGATATTTCTTTTATTAAAATATAATATCAAAATTTTGACCCGTACGACGGCGAGTATTTGGGTTATAGAAAAATTGACTCAAAACATTTTAACCTGCAAAAATATATACCGAAAATCTTGGAACTAAATTTACAGCATAGTTGTAGTAAGTCATCACAACCGTACCAACAAAGATTTCTGAACACGATCACTCAGATTTTGTCATTATGCGAAAATAAGTAACCCCATTTACAATTTTAATAATCGACAAAGAGTAATAAATTAAGCCTGACTTTTAAATCACCATTTTATTACACATAAATTCAGCCACGTAAAGAGTCCTTGAACACATTCAAGACTAACAATGGAACACACGTAATGTGATATAATGAATAATTCACATAAATTCATAGTAGACCAATTATTTTTTTTTTTGCTCAAAAAAAAAAATAGTAGACCAATTATAGAACACATATAATGTTATATATAATTAATGAATAGTTCACATAAATTCATAGTTGGAATGCGTAATAATTTTTAAATTCATGTCTATCTTTCTAAATTGACAACTCCACAATTTAAGTCAAGCATTTAAATCACATGCCTTCTTTCCACCATTTTGTTATTCAACCTTCCCAGCACCAAAATCGTATGTAGGTCTTTTACATGATTCAAAAGGAAGTCAAAAATAGGAAACTAGAGATCGTTCGAAAAGTACTTTTACAATAAGAGTAACTTTTTCATCTCATCACAAAATTGGTGTTCAACCGAATTTGGCTCAATTTATTTATTTATTTTTTAATTTCAAGTTCCTTAAGTTTTTGCTGTGTTCAAATCCGAAGCATATCTATTCATCATATTCTGAGTAGAGGTAATCCGATCATTAAAGTACTCACACATATAGTTGATCCTAGTATGATATTAACGGTGTGACGTTTTTGCTTTTGAGAGTTCATCAGTATTTTTGCAATCTCGAAAAACATATGATATTGGACGCACTTTGAGTAAAAAGTCATCAATATTTTTAGTCCTTAATCCTTTTATATTTATATTATCATTTTACAAACAAAAGATATGGGACGAGAATCTTGGAGCTGATTGGTGATTTATGAACAATGTACAACAAAAGCATTAGAAAATGTTGTGAAATTTTTTATTAATTGCCTTTCTTTTAGAATTCAAAACATTATAAGATAATGTTGAGAGTGTTTATGTTATTAATTTCTTTTAAATTGTATGATGCTTATATATAATGTATTAAATTTTGAATCCTATATATATATGATTTTTTATTTAATATTATTATCTTGTTATTATCAATGATTATATTTTGTCTTACATGATAAGTATTAATAATAAAAATAAATAAGAACAAATAATAAACATAGCTATCTATAATTAAAATAAAAAATAAAGCTAGTACATTATGGTTATTAACAAAGAATTTTTATATAGGCCTTTAATATATCACGGTTTGAAACCGTTATTTATGTCCGTGGAGTATATATAACGCTGGCACATATGATGATTCGTAACTGTTATATTAAGTCAATAATAATCGCCATAAAAAACCTTTTTTTAGGAGTGAATACTCTTTGTTTGCGACATGATGTTTGCAAATTTGGGTTTGCAGATTTGTCATTATAGCTCCATCGTGTTTCAACTGATCTACTCTTTTGTGTGTTTCAATCTAGTTTCAATCTGATTGCTCCACCTCTCACCTTGACATCTATGAGGCGTAAGTTTGGTCTGGATTCTTTTTCTTCAAAGCTTAGTTTTGACACCAATATAAAAAGTTACTTTTTAAAAAGAGGAACGAAACAACGTTGTTGGTTTTTACACGTCCCTTTTAAAACCAACATCAAAGGCTAATTTGACCAACGTTAAAAGCTCATCTTCTTGTTGTGCGTATTATAAACTTGTAAGGACAAGACTTTATGCAAAAGTGACATCTTTTCATATTGAAAACAGGGTTAAGGTGTAAAAATATATATGTGGGTTTTCTTAGGGGCGGATCCAGAAAATTTATGAAGTGTGGGTACCAGTGGTGGGGGATTCAGCTACCTCTAATTTTTTTTAAAGGAAAATTTTAAATACATTAAAAGGCAAAAGAACATAAAAAAAAAAGAATATCAAAAAAATATTCATGAAATCAAGTGAATACTGATGATGTAAAAGAGGTAGTTTTTTTACAAACTTGTCATTTAGAAAAGAGAGGCTAAATGCGGTTAGAAATGCAGCTACATAAATTACAATGAAGGGTGGGTACTCAATAAGTTCAATTACATATATTTTAATAACAAAAGTATATTATAATAAAAATAATTACAACTTCATTCTTTTAAGCTTTATTTTTTGAAATTCCATCATAATTGCCTTATTATCAATTCTATCAAATACATATTTTTCAATATAAGATACTAAACAATCATTCAACTATTCATCCTCATACGATTAAGAAGCAGTCTTTATGTATTAAAGGTGGACAATTATTCAAACATATATTAATTTTTTTAAAAAAAGTTCCCCAATTCAAGGATGGGCACTTGTTCCCTAGTCTTATACCTATGTTAGCCCTTGGTTTTTCCAAAAGTACACTTAACACCAAATATTTTTTTTTTGGTGCAAAAATAACTATGTGGTTATAAAAGTAGATTAAAAATATCTATTGATCGTGAGTTTGACTTTTTTTGTGTGACTCAGCTAAATTTCATCTAGTTGGCAATAAAGAACTGGAGAAAATTATAGAAAATGGTATTGATATTTTAGAAATTACAATTCAACCCTTCTCTCTCCCAATCTTAATCTTATCCATCGGGCCTCCCATCTCAGCCTTCTCACCACCGTTGCTGCCTTTCTATAATTTTCAAAACTATCTGAGCCCTATTTTGTAATTTTCTCTTGTTCTCTACTGCCAGCTGGAATGAAATTTAGTTGAGTCATCGTCTATGTCAGCTGTAAAAATACAAAAGTCAAACTTAGTGTTAGGTACATTTTTGAGAAAACCACATATATATTTATACTCCATTTTTTTAACCATATATATAGTCACTTTTGCACTAAAAGAAAACTTAGTGTTAGGTACATTTTTGAGAAAACCACATGTATATTTTTGCATGTTAACCCATAAAAATATTTCAGCAATAATTAACCATGAGTGCTTAAATTATCGGTCTCAATGCAATTATAGTAATCAGGCAACGGTTGTTGTTGTTGTTGTTTGTTTTTTGTTTTACCAACAGGCCATGGTGTATTTCATTTTCAAAAAAAAAAAATTGCATGAATGGTTGTTCCAAAGATTCAAGCTTACCTCAAAAACACGATTAACCAAGTCATCTAAGAAACATACCGATATCAAAGTTCTTTCTACAACAAATGGGCTCCAATAACAATACTCCGAAGCTGTAAACATAACCTTTTCATGGTAATTGGCTTGTTTTGAACTAAATAAAGTTGCAACATGCCCTTCAATTTTCCTAATTAGGATTGTAGTTAGAGGCTGGTCAATCTTCAATAGCTTTATTAAACTAAAATCTAAAATCTTAGTTGCGTAAAAGTCATCAAGCAAGTCCATATTATTTGCACATATCTTATGTGCTTCTTATAGAGGTATGAGCATATTTCTTTTATTTCTTTATATATTGTATTTATTTACATTTAAATTATATCTATGCGGCTTTCTGACATATTTTTTTTGTATTTAGTATCTTAAATTAATTAGTTTTCAGTTTTGCATTTAGAAATATTTGTCTGTAACACTAATATTATGGAAAATAATTAATTTGAGATACTAGATGTAAAAAATATGTCAGAAAGCAGCATATGATTTAAATATAAATAAAAACTCTCTCTATATATATGCTTATACCTCTAATTGAGGTATGAGCACATAATAAACACATCCTTTGATACCAGCTTAGCCTTTGGTCTTTAAAAACAAAGCTTACTAAAGTTACCTAACTTATGAATACATATACATAATATGGTGTGTTTTGCCAGTTGCCCTCACTTCTGCTTCGAAATCCTTATTACTTTTTATTCACTTTTTTTGTTTTTTAACTCAACAAGCTCCCCTAGGATGTCTGGTAAATCACCTTTATGCATAGTAGAAAATATAATGCACCACGACCCAAATAAAAGCCTTTAGGCTGGCTTGGTGGAACATCCCCTCAACTATTTTTATAAAATAACTTAACAATACTGAAAGGAATTATTATTCTTCTGAACTTCATCTGGATGAAGCAAAATATGGCTCTTCACATAGGTTTTGCAAGCAATCCCTAATTCAGGATTTATGAAGTACTTTTCAATACCTCAGAGATTTGTCTTTGGTAGGAAGGACTCTTCACATAATTATAATCTCTCACTCCAACTACTACCTTTTTTTTTTTAACCTTAACCTTAAATTAAGTTGAAGTTAAATATGGTGACGTCATACCAGAAAAATAAAGATTCTATTTAAATACAAGGTTATGAATTTGACACTGTATAGATATAGGCTAACATTTATGAAATAGAAGCCGAAAAACTTAAATTAAGATTTGTCCTAATCTAAAATAATTTTAAGGAAAAGTATTTTTCCTGTCACTGGAGATAGAGTTATCTCCAATGACCTTTTTTTTTTTTTTGATACACAGGGAAATCAATCATTAAACTAACACATATCCTTTTCAAGCAACCTTACGAGGACCATATCAACATTCGAAAGAATGTGCACACCAGGCATCACCGATAGACCAGACTTTGCCAGGTGGTCAACTACAGCGTTCGCCCATCGAGTAACGTGGCAAACCTCACAAAGCCAGTCCCTTTCAAGCACGTAGCGAATTTCTGTGATGAGGTCACGATCCGCATGAGCTTCATCAGCTTCATTCTTCAACAATTCCACGGCGTCGGTAGAGTCAAATTCCATAATCACCCTTCGATAGCCCAGCTCCCACGCTAATTTCAATCCATGTAAGCATCCCCATAATTCAGCTGATAGACAATCACCCTCCACGCCCCTGAACATGAAGCCTTTAAGGAATTTGCTGCGTTCATCTCTAAGCACTCCTCCACTAGAGACACAGGAGTCGAAATGGGAAAACGCCCCATCTGTATTGATCTTGATCCATCCTTCCAGAGGTGGCTTCCACTTACATCCTTGTTCGTCTAGATGGATTTGCCCATCTATTTTTGAACCAATCCGAGAGTGAGCGTCTTGTAGGCTACTAAAAGTGGCCTTAACGCTAGCTTGCAAGGATGCATTTGAGATTTTCTTCCTTTCAAACACAAGGGTATTCCGCCTCCTCCAAAGCCACCAACATATGAGAATAAATTGTTGTTGCCATTCCTCGGGGCGAGCACTCCTACCACTATTGGAAACATTCCAGCGGAACCAGTGATCTACATTCAGGGAGCTGAACTTTGACCAAAGACACTGGGGCATAAGCTTTTTCTAGAGGTCTAGAGTCTCAGGGCAATCCCTGAGTACATGGAGAACAGACTCCAGATCCGCCAAACACGCAGGGCACTTAGCATCACTACATAGTCCTCTTTTAAATCTTGAGGCGTTAGTAAGCAAACGCTTATGTAAGACAAGCCAAGAGAAGAATTTGCACCTTTCTGGAACCTTTAATTTCCAGATTCTACTCCAGATAGGGTCCGGGTGCATAGTATCTTCATTTAGGGAGTCATACGCTGAACGAATTGAGAAATTACCATTCTTAGTCCACTTCCAACAAATATTTCCCGATGTCATGAGCTCAACACCATTCTGTACATTACACCATGTTCTTTTAATTCCACTCCATAGGTTCGAACCTGGTTTTTGCATATCAATTTTTGGGAGTATGTCAGAGCCACAATTGTATTTATTCCGAAGCACTTTAACCCATAGCTCATTCCGTCTAGTTGCAAGACCCCAACCAATTTTCATGAGGAAGGCATGATTATGGAGTTTGGCATGGCGAAGGCCTAAGCCACCTCTCGCCTTCGTCTTACAAATAGCATCCCAAGCAACTAAAGGGATTTTCTGTTGATCCTCCGAGGAACCCCATAGAAATCTCCGATTACACTTATCCAAAGACTCGCAGGTGCTCACTGGTAAGGCTGATGTTTGCATTACATACCCTGGAATGGCCGACGTGACCGATGAGATGAGTGTGGAGCGACCTGCTGGGGAGAAAGACTTTACTTTCCAGGTTGATAGTCTGGATTTCACCTTATCCAGTGACTTTAAAACTACGTCGTTTTGAATTAATGAAGGGTGTGTTTATAATTTTAGGTGAATTAATGAAGGGTGTTTCCGTAATTTTGTACCTTCATTAATTCACTTAAAATTACAAATACACCCTTCATTAATTTAAAACGACATAGTTCCTTTACCCAATAATTTTAAACACTTTCTCTGGTCCTTAATATAGAACATATTTGAGTAGTTAATCTTGGTCATAAATATAAGATATAACTTTATATTTATCAATATTTTCTTAATTTACTTTGTTGATGCTCGCTCTAAAATAACTAAGGAGGAGAGGAAATGAATGAATTAAGGAATATGACAAAGGTGTTTTAGAAAATACATGTCATATAAATAATTTAATTAATTTCCTTAATCTAATCAAATTAGGTAAATATATCTTATATTAAAGATAATTGGAGTAGTATTTTAATAAAGGATCAAAGAGCAATTTGGCCAACAAACTATTGACTTAGGAGTACCCAACATAATAAACTTTTAACTGACCCTTAAATACCAACAAACAATTAAGTGTAAAATCAACACAAGTCCGTTAGAGTTGAGTTAAGGCCGTTGAACAAGATCATGACTGAGTCGCTTTAGCCTCGAACTTCATTTCTGTTTCGCCTCCAACCTTTCATTCTTCCTCTGTACTCTCCCTCTCACTCTCTCCACGAAAGAAAGAGATGAATGTTCGAGCTGATTTCTGATTTTGTTTTGGGTTGCTTTGGGAATCATATCTATCCAAATTTGAATGTCTTGGATACAACTGGTTGTTTCTACAATTAGGTTCATTTTGGCTTGGGTCGGAATATTTGTACTAAAGATTCAGGGTTAACTTGTTAATTCTTGAGTTCAGTTGAGCTATTATGGTGAGAGAGCAGAGGGTAGAATCTGTTAATAAATGTGATTAGGGAGGATAATTAGGAGAAAGAAGATGAAGAATCTCATTGTATTATTAACAATGGAGAGCCTATTGCTCTTACAAATTAATTGTGATACACACTTATTATTGATTGACTTAGCTAGGCTAGGACCCCTTTATATAGATTAGGACTCTAACTAACTCTCTAACTAACTCTAACTAATTCATTAACTAATCAATTTAATCCCTTATATTCTAACACGCCCCCTCAAGTTGAACACTACTTAACAAAGTGTTTAACTTGAACAACACAAAAATAAGGGGATAATGTGAATCAAATTGATCAGTTTTACAATCAACAAAAATTAATACAAACGATTTCTTCAATTCACAACGTTGTTCTCCATATCTTCACCTTTGAATTGTGTCTCTTATAGACAACCCACTGAATACATTTCCAATTATGTCTCTAGCAGCAAAAGCAGTGGCAACTCCTACTTCTCCCACTCTGAAATCTTTTCAAGGCTATTGTGAGAATATTTGGAGCACTTTTCACTGTAAGTCGTTTCCATGCCTTAATATAGTCATTACACCGATCACACTTGTACATATTTTCCCCATCAAGCCACTCCTTGACAGTAAACTGATCTAAACATTCCTCCAGGGAGGCAGCAGCAGCATGAATTTCAACTGTGAAGTCCATCATATTTTCATATTGATTTAAAACCTTATCACACTTTGTGCAAATAACTGAGATTGAAGGTGACCACCAAATGTTGACCATATTCATTTTAGAACATCATCAACACGTTCTGCTTCCTTTTCAGATACCGCGATCAAACAACTCTCCCCAAAAACATAGTATATATCATAGCAGCCCAAGAAACCAAATTTAACGAAGGCATTGAATACCAAATAGAATAAGCATAATCAAACCGTGACAAGCAAAACCCATAAGACGCCATCTCTATGAGCCATTTCTTCCAACGATTGAAGAGAAGCTTGAGCCTGATTCACCATCAATTTTACAACAATCCAAGAGAACCGAATATAACAGATAATTCCCAATATGCTTTGTAAGCACGGAATGAGCACATCCATCAATGTTCCCTGATAATCGGAATCACAAGATAGGAGTAAGGAGGCGACAATTCTCAGCTCTCAACTCTACTCTCAACTTTGCGTATGTTCCAAATCGGGTTGTGCATAACCATTCGTCTTCTCTACTGCTTCAAAATCCATTGACATTATAGAATGAAGCATCAATGTGGGAAATTAAATCAGAACCACAACTCGCAGCGGAAGCAAGAATTGGAGGTAGCACATGTAGTAGAAATATATTAATGAGGCTCACAACATCAGGGAAGATCTAATGATCATTAGGCATTCTGTCAAACATAATAAGTGCATTATTGAAATCTTGACCCTGGGCATAAGTAGAAACAATTGAATTTGAAGAAACCAAGTCTTGAATGCCTCTGAAACAATTGAAAATGACTGATTTTGCAAGCCGCATCAATAGCATTCCGCGTGGTGTTCCTCAAGAAGCAACAATCTTGGACGGCGAAACAGCTTCAGCGACGACCCAAGTAGGCGATGAGGAATGACGACCATGGCAGATCACAACAATGGCGTCAACTAACCAGACCACGACAGGAACGGATGATCAAAACGACGGAGCATCAATTGGTTCAAACGACACCCTCTTTCACTCTCGACAGAAATTTCTTTGTTTGCAGCAAACCGTGGTTAAAATTCCAGATTTTAGATAACAGAAGCAATTTAAACCAGAACCCAGAACTCAACAGAAAAACCAGAAATGGAGAATCAAAACCCATTGATGAACAACTAAAGACTGGAGATGGGAAGACAGAGGCTTCAACCAAAAATTCGATCTTGAATCCCCAGTCAAATTCGAACAAGAGGCAGATTGTGGACCGCCGATCAGAGTCGTGAAGGGGTTCTTGACTAGATCTTGAAATCACGTCGTGTCTCAACGTGGGTCCAGGAGGTGCTTGATGGATCAGGTTCTGTACACACGACGGGGCTTCAAATTCCGGCGAAGCTTCACTGTCGAGATCCAGGATGGCCCGCGAGACAACTTTCAAACTCAGACCCACAACGGCCTGCGACGGTGACAATCCTTGGTGTGCGCTCGATGGTCCTCTTCTCGGGTAAAGCGTTGATCTTTCCGACGTGGGTCTCTTTCTTTCTTGCATCGGCAACCGATGTGAGCATTTTTTCCCTCTTCGCCGGCGTCGATCTTTCCGACGTGAGTCATTTTTTTTTCTCTTCGCCGGCGTCGATCTTTCCGACGTGAGCATTTTTTCCCTCTTCGCCAGCAACGATCTCTCCCCTCTTTAGAGGTGTCGCGCCGTCTTCTCCGACGTCGATCTCTCCCCTCTATGGAGGTGTCGCACCGAACGTGGGGATGCTCTCTGGATGCTCTTCACAAACTGGACCCCCGTAGCTGGCATGGTGGAATTCTTGAAGAATTCTCTGCACGTGCCAATGGAACATCACAGCAATTCTTGAATCAACGGTAGAAGTAGAAAGATGGGCCTTATTCTTGATTTTGTGCCCTCTGGATCAGAATAATGGAAGCATTGGTAAATCAAAAATCACCCTTATGGACTTCTTGATTAATTGGCCTAACCAAGAATAAACCTGGCTCTGATACCATGTTAATAAATGTGATTAGGGAGGATAATTAGGAGAAAGAAGATGAAGAATCTCATTGTATTATTAACAATTGAGAGCCTATTACTCTTACAAATTAATTGTGATACACACTTATTATTGATTGACTTAGCTAGGCTAGGACCCCTTTATATAGATTAGGACTCTAACTAACTCTCTAACTAACTCTAACTAATTCATTAACTAATCAATTTAATCCCTTATATTCTAACAGAATCCTTCTACACCAGACTGCGCTAGTCGGCAATTGCTTCGTCTTCATCGCCCTTGCTCATATTCCAGTCAACCTCTGATGTGGACTCGCTCTGTGCTTTGAAAATCATCTTCCATGTTCTCGAATCTGATTCAGTCAGATATGCATGTTATCCCGTGTCCTCGTTCTAGGAAATCCACAAATATGCTGGACCCAGTTTAACAGGTGGGTGAAGAGCACGAGGCGTAGAACAAGATCATGAATATCAACGGCGTTAACTCAACTCTCAGCTCTAACGGATTTGTGTTAATTTTACATTGGTAATTGTTTGTTGGTATTTAAGTGCCAGTTAAAAGTTTCTTGTGTTAAGTGCATCTGAGCCAATAGTTTGTTGGTCAAATTGCTCCTTGACCATTTAAAATAAAACCATTGGTTTTGGGTTTGTATAGGTACGAAGTTTAAGCCCATTTATTTTAAATTATTTTTTAGGTAAACTTTTTTTTTTTTTGGTTTCGATAAAAGACAGCTTCATCTATTAATTGCTGCATCTGATAATATTCGAGTCAGCTCCTTTGACCCAAAAAAAAAAAAAAAAGAAGATAATATTCGAGTCAGCTTCCAACAGCTATATTTCATTTTTGAAATTATCCCTTACAGATTCAACGGCTACTTTTCTCCAATCCTCTAAAATTTGACCATTAGAAGAAGATCGGGCCTTTGCAGCTTCGTCCGTCGTTCTATTTAACACCCAAGAGAGGAGAGAGATCTGATTTCCCGAAGAAGAATCGCAGAGCAGAGGTATCCTTGTGCGTCTCCTTTTCGTTTTCTTTTTTGTATTTAGATTTTTAACTTTGTTCCGAATCAAAGCTTTTATCCGTCATCTGTTCTTCTCAGTGGCTACTTGTTTTCCATCTAAAAAGCTTATTTTCGAGTACAATTTTTACCGTTTCGATCTAAAATCTTGGTTATCGCTACTATGCATATGATTTGATTCTCTATGTTAATTAAATAGACGATCAATGGATTCTCCCACTGGATGACATTTTCAATTTCAGTGAATTTCATATCTTTTTCCATGGTTCTTTGTGTGGCATGCCTGATGCTTGATTTGGTAAACACAGTTTCTTTACTGAACCGAATTCCTAGGCCTAGGATTCCCCCTCAATTTCAGTTCTATATTTTTCATGCTTAAGTTATGTGAGGCTTTAATTTTGATATGTTAAGATATTCATAATTTATGAAGTTCAATCTTCACACTCCAGTAGTGGATAAGAAACGTTTATCAGCCTTCTTCTTGAATATTGATCTATCTGATGCAGATTTCTATCCCATTTTTCCGAAGTCAGAATCTCAAAGAGGCTTTCACCAGAGCTAGTGTGGTTTGCCCTTTTGTTTTCTCCTTTTATTGTGTTTAACTTGTCCAGATCAAATCTTTTATCCCAAAAATTAGACTCTAGTCATTGAATTTGTTGTCCTTGAGTATTCATCCATAATCATTTTCCATAAGATGAAAGCTTGGTTTATCGCTGATGGGCATATGATGCGATGCTCTAGCTTAATAAACTAGGCGATCTATGGCTGGGATGAAATATTCATTCTCATTAATTTCCACATTCCTTATGCAGTTTAAATTATCTATGTTTTTGGAGGATGTTGCCCTTGCTTCTTCTTGATCCAATCTCATTTATAGACATTTTAATAGCAGAGGTAATTTAGTTCCATTAATTTTAGACCTCTAAATGTTAACACAATTTTCACTTGTTGGCTATACAAAAAACTTATCTTCAATGGCGAAACTATCCTTTTGGCTAGCTGGCCTGAGCTGACTTTCTAAAATTTATTAGTATTTTATTATATTTTTGGTTCATTACTCTGGGCTGTAAAAGGAAAGTAAAATTCTTGTTTGAGATACCTACCGAAAAAGCTAAGGTTAGTATCATCATCTTATATAGATTGTTTTGATTTTATAATTGCTAGTTGTTTATTATTTGAATTTCAATGTTATGTGATACTATTTAATAAATACTTCATTTGGTCAATAAAAACAGTTAAAGTCATTAAATTTATCCTAAAATTTAAGTAATTTTACCTACTACACTAAATTTTAATATCATATTAATTATTATTGCACCCACTCCTCCTTTTAATTATGAGTATGCATGAAAAAAATATTTAATTCTCTTTGAAAACAAGTCAGTGCCTTAATCAATGTTTTGAAACTCGGATTGGACCGGCCGGTTCAGATTGGAAATCGGCGAATCGGCTGGAAAGCCGGTTCGAGTTAAGGGGTGACCCCGAGTTCCGAGTTGAACGGGGGTCAAAAAAAAAAAAAAGCCAAGTTCACCAAGTCACAAAGTTGGTTCTTTTGAAAAAAAAAATCTAATATCATATTAATTATTATACTAAATTCTAATATCATATTAATTATTATTACACCCACTCCTCTTTTTAATTATGAGTATATATGAAAAAAATATTTAATTCTCTTTGAAAACAAGCCAGTGCCTTAATCAATGTTTTGAAACTCAGACCGAACCGGCCGGTTCAGATTGGAAACTAGCGAACTGGTCGGAAAGCCGATTCGAGTTAAGGGGTGAACCCGAGTTCTGAGTTGAATCGGGGTCAACCTGGCAAACTCGGTATGACTCGGGAAAAAAAAACCGAGTTCACCAAGTTACAGAGTTGGTTCTTTTGAAAAAAAAAAGTCGCCTGAAACACTGGCGGTTCTCAACCGACTTTGGATCAACTTGACGGTGAGAAAATAGTGAGACATAGAAGGAGAAGGAGGGGGGAGAGAGAGAGAGAGAGAGATTTGAAGGATCTTGGTTCACTATCGTTTGGTGTTTCTTCGATGGTCAATGTCCCAAGACTCATCGCCATCCAAGATCGTCTCCATCACCTAAATCCCACCATCACCGGTTGTTTACTATCAGAAATCGTCTCCATGGGGAACATATGAGAAGGAAGCTAGGGAGGAGAGAGAGAATGGAGGCATTGAGTTAAGGTGAGAATGGAAACTTGAAGCGAGAGAGAAAGAAATTGTCGGGAACCGAAATATCAAATATGAGTGTACTTTTGGGTGCTTGAAATTGAAATTGGTCCTTTTTCGAATGATTGATGGACAAAAAGGTGTAAAGGTGTTTTCTTTTCCTCGGAATAAAGGTGTTTGTCTGATTGAACTTTGAACTTTGAAAGAGTCATGTAGCAAACAAGGACAATTTGGATCAGAAAGAGCAGGTCAAATTTTGATGGATGCCAAACTTATTTATTTTTATACGTAATATATATTATAAAAATTTATTTATTATAGATAGCTGTGATATGTGATGTTAATTTATTACGGAAAGTGCAAAAAATATTGATGATATTTTTTTGGGTTAGTGATTTAAGGTACTGAAATAATATAAAGAATTTTGGATTGTATAATAATGAATTAAATTATTTTTTGATTTTTTATACCTCACCGGTTTAAGTCTTGGTTGACTCCGATCTGACCCACTAACCCTTGACCCAGTACCCCGATAGGTTCAGTGTCTAGTCCGGGTTTCAAAACCTTGGCCTTAATACACCAAAAAATATTGTTAATTCACTACTATAGATAGGGGTTCCCTAAAGGATGACGTCCTTATTAAAGAGTAGGAAGAGAAGCGATATTCCTCAACAAGAGTCTATAATATGTAGTGAAAAAGCCTTCTCCGTTTGGGTCAGTAATAACCATGGTTTGTGAAACCGGCCGGCCGGATCGGAAATCGCCCAACCGGCCGAGAAATCGGTCCGGTTTAAGGTGAAACTGAACTAAACTGGTATACTCGGGTTGACTCGGTAAACTTAAGGTAAACCAGCTGGGTCAACAGGGTCAACGAGTCAACACCTTATACTCGCTGAAGAAGGTGACTTGTGGAGAAAAATTTGAAATCTTTGAGGCGACGGCGGTGGTACCTCATACCATTGAAGGAGGTACTGTCCAGTGCCGAAAAGCTGAATCGTAGAGAGTGAAGAGAGAAGCGTGAGGTGAAGAGAGAAGAAGAAGAAGAAGAAATGAGGTTGTGCGCCGAAAAGCTAAATCGTAGAGAGTGAAGAGAGAAGCGTGAGGTGAAGAGAGAAGAAGAAGAAGAAGAAATGAGGTTATGTGTGGGAAATAGGGAAATATTGGAAATTGATTCACTTGCGTGTTGCAATGTAATTACTTCCACAAAAGAAGATTGAAAGGCGTGTTGGCCAGTTGTACCGTGGTACTGGGTTGCATACGTGTTTACTTTTTTGCAGGTGTATTATTATTATTTTTATTAAAATATAAATACTTTTACTTATTTTAAATAAATTATATTTTTTAATTAACACTGGTTTGACTCACTAACCCTTAACCCAATACTTCCACCGGTTCAGTGACTGATCCGATTTTCAGAACCTTGGTAATAACGTTTCGTAGAATTGGACCACCAACAACCTAGGGATCAGGGGCGGTGGCATGAAAGTTGGAGCTTGATACCCAAGAGGGGGGGTGAATTGGGTATCTTTAAAATTTTATGCACTTGTTATGTTTGAGAGTACTCAAAACAGAGCAGAACAGAGAGGAAGGAAGAAGAAGCAATGCACAACAAGATTTATACTGGTTCGGTCCTTTCTCTGACCTACATCCAGTCCCCAAGCCTCACTTGGGATTTTCAATCCACTAACTCAATGAAGTTGATTACACACTCTGTACTAAGAGTTGTTCTCTCTCTAGAACACACTCTCCCTTACAAGTTGTAATCAATACACCCCAACTACCAAGTCCCCTGACTTGTAGTTATTTCAATCAATAAATGATTTACAAGTATTTGACTCTCTTACAGAGTAGATATGATGAACACTGAAGTGCTTGTATCAAGTATGATACTTTACAAGTGAAAGCTAATACACAATAAATGAACTTAGTAGAATTTCGCTCAGAGTAGGTGTATATCCTTGTGAAGATGTTAATGAACTCTATTTATAGCTAGAGATTAAATTCTGTGTGTTTTTTTATGCATGGTTTGATGCTTCAATCAAACCATGCATAAAAAAACACACAGAATTTAAATTGCATAAGAAATGTGGAAATGAAATGAGAATGAAGGTTTCATCCCAGCCATAGATCGCCTAGTTTATTAAGCTAGAGCATCGCATCATATGCCTATTAGCGATAAACCAAGCTTTCATCCAACCATCAATAAGGGATTATGGATGAATACTCAAGGACAACAAATTCAATGACTAGAGTCTAATTTTTGGGATAAGATTTGATCTGGACAAGTTAAACACAATAAAAGGAGAAAATAAAAGGGTAGACCACACTACCTCTAGTCTATGATTTTCCGTGCTTTCTGGTGAAGGCTTCTTATGAGGTTTTGAGTTCAGCAACAGGGGATAGAAATCTGCATCGGATAGATCATTGAAATACCAGACCTCGCTAGCTGAAACGTGAAACAAAGTATAATAGAGGTGCTGAAAAAACACTGTTGACTCGAGTTATTAGTGTTAACTCGAGTTACTCCTATCCAGAAACACTGAAAACACTTTTTAACTCGAGTTACTCATACATGACTTGAGTTGGATCATCCTAAACCTCGTTTTTGCTTATTTTCACTCTGAATTGAGCGATTCTAATTTCCATTTGATCATGGAGACATCTAGAATCAATCTTGGAACTTGTATAATGATATTCTCATTCTATTCATCAAGTTCTTTCATCTTCTATCTCTCATATTAATCATTCTTCGTCATTTAACTTGGGTCCATCATTCTCTGTAAGTTCTACCTTCTTCAATATCTCCTCCTCTTCTATTCTCTTGATCATTCTCCACAATTCATCTTCACATCAACATTAAATATAAGCATTAGTTAAAGTAGAAGATAAATGTACTATGAAAACTTTTTGCTCTTAATATTGATAAGCATATTTGTCATCATCAAAATTAAGCATAACTAACAGATTGGGTATTAGATTTAATACCCAGATTTGGCATCATCTGGTAAGTCTCAACCTTTTTTTTAATTTTTTAATTTTTTTTTTGCATTAGATGTAGTTTTTTCCCCATTAAGAACTCCAATAAGCTTGATATATGTTGTTATTAATATAAAAAATAAGAACTCATTAAACAATATTAGTTAATATTTATTTTGAAGCACTTGTATGAATTGTGTGTGAGTAGAAAAAAGCATGTATCTTGCATTTTCATATGGATACAAATAAGCCTTTTTACAAACCCCAACGTGCAGATTTCTGGATTTGGATGCTGCAAAAAATAAATTTTCTTCATTTAATCGCTCTAAATAATTTTTAGTATTAAAAAAATAATTGATTACATGTTTATAGATTTTTACACGGTTGGGAGTTGGGTCCTTTGTACATTTTAATATTATATAGTTTGCCACCTACAAAAGCGTTTTTAATTTGTGGGAATTGATTAATTTGGATATTTCTTGATTTTTTTATTAAAAAATGTAACAGTTATTCTAATTCTTATAAACTCATTATCTTTAATCATTCTATGTAGGTTGATATGTTGATAATGTAATAGAATTATATTGTTAAATATATACTATTAAATAATAATCTAAGTATTTTATTTTTATTGGTTTGATTATATTATTAAATAGATTAAAATGGGAAAAATAAATTGTTCTGTATTTAATTTTAATATTTTTCGTGCTAATTTTTATTTTTTAATGTAATTTTTATATTTAAAAATTATAATTTTTTATGTAATTATTATTTTTTTAAAAAAAAATCGTAATTTGCAACGGAATCGAAATCCGTCGCAAATCCTTGATTTCCAACGGATTTCAATTTCGTCGCAAATCCCAAGATTTGCGACGGATTTAAAATTCGTCGCAAATTTCAGGATTTGTGACGGAAATTTGGATTTCGTCGCAATTGCGATAGTGATTTTTGCAACGAATGAAATCCGTCGCAAACGAATTTTGTGACGGAAAACCCCTTTTTTGCGACGGATTTTTTCCGTCGCAAAAACTGACTTTTTTTTTTGTAGTGAGAATTAGTGATTTTTGGTTACTCATTTGATTATTGTGATGGTTTGTTTATTTTTATTTTTATTTCTTTTCTCTTAATTAAATTTAGTTTGGGTTGCACAACTTAAACAAAAGTGTAAAATTAATGTTTATTTGAAGTTTGGGGGTGCTAAGATCTCGTGGGAATGATACATTTCTCATCACTATATTACTTGATACGGCTTGTGCACTTGCGGAGTCTTACACAATATATTTTGCCCCTATGAACAATTACATGTATATGATAGCGTGCAGAGTAATGCAGAGACACCTTTGTATGTTGGGTTACACAGTTGTTAGGTATTTTACAGTTGATCAACTTAAAGGCAACTTGTAGGTGGATTGATAGTAGTTCACATTGTTACTTGAATTGTTGTGTGTATGTTTCTAGAGGATAATGTTCTTCCAAATCATATGCATGAGGCCAAAAAAATCTTGTCTACGATGGATATGGAGTATAAAAGATACATGATTGCCCTAATGACAGTGTATTGTACAAAAATGAGTATGAAATACTAAGTGAGTGTCCAAAATGTAAAACTTCACAACACAAATTGAAGAAAGATGTTGGCTGTGGTTATGAGACAACTAAAAAGCAACCTTTAAAGGTTTTGTTGTATCTTCCAATTATATTGCAGTTTAAGTGAATGTTTGCTAAAGTGAAAGAAGAAAAGAAGTTGATATGACATTCTAATGAGGGAATATGTTATAGAAAATACTTTCGGCTCCTAGATGACTCTACAAAATAGAAGAAAATAGATTAGATGTTCTCCAGATTTGGCAGCGAGTCAAGAAACCTTAGGCTTGGGCTTTGCACATATGGAATGAATCCTTATGGTACTCTTAGTAGAACACATAGTGCATGACTGGTTCTCCTGGTGATTTACAACTTACCTCTATGACTGTGTATGAAACACAAGTATATGATACTTCTTATAATGATTTTGGGACCAAAACAACCAAAGAACGATATCGATGTCTACTTGGCACCTTTAATGGCACCAGCGTAAATGTGTTTAATGCATACGAGCAGGAGTCCTTTAAGCTACGTGCAACAATTTTCACCATAGTAAATAACTTTCTTGCATGCAAAAACTTCTTAAGGTATAGTGTGAAGGGGGTATAAAGCATATCTGATATGTGAAGCAGACACTCACTTCCATCAACTTAAGCACAAATGAAAAATAGTCTACCTTGATCATAGGCAATTTCTTCCTTAGTTTGATCCATACCGTAGGCTAAAAAGGACTTTTAACGGTTTGCTGAAGAATGGAATGGCTCTAAAGGCATTAAATGGAGATGAGGTTTATAGTTAGGTGGAAAGAATCAATGTTACTTTCGGTAAGAATAAGAGGACTGTAGTGAGAAAAACATATAGAAGAAGAGATCAATTTTTATTTTCTTTATATTGGCGTAGTCTTAATGTGAGATACAATATTGATGTGATGTATGTAAAGAAAAATGTACGCGATAACCTTATTGGTATACTTTTGCACATACTAGGGAAAACTAAAGATGGAATTAGTGCGAGATTAGATTTGATTGAAATAGGAATAAGAGAACAACTACATCCACAACTAAGAGATGATGGAAATCATGTGAGTTTATTTTTCATTTTCCCCTTTAATTAATGCTTTGATTTTTAGGATTTTTAGGTTTCTATATTTACTAACTCTTTTCTCATTTTAATTCTTTGCAAGTTGCTTCCACAAAATATGTGTTGAAATGGTGAGAAACACTTTGCATGAATTCTTATGTCCTGCTAATCTAGCAAGGCATAGTAATAAGTTGGAAAATAGGAGAGGTGTATGGACTATACAATAGACTTAGTTGCCTTATTATCTAGGACTAATGTTGAAAGGCAAGTAACTTAATTTTATCTATTTATACAAATTCAATATGCTAAAAGGTATCTTGTTATCTAATCTCATTTTAATCTATATATTTTATTATAGTTGTCATTGGAGTTTAGGTGTTGCTTGCCCCTTCATCAACGTTATCTTTTGGCTTGATTCCTTGGGTTGTAAGCTAGACGAAGAGATAAAAATCATTTTCAACATGTAAGTTAATCTTTGTTGTTGTAAATTATTGGTTTTTGACTTGAATAAACTATTTTAATATGTCTTCTTATTTTCATTTTAATGATAGTGCACTCAAGACATATTATTTAATGAGTGGAGAGCATGAAGGTAAAAGTGGTTTGACAAAGTGGTTCCAGCTAAAAGTAAGTTGTTTAAATTTAAGTTTTTTAATTGACAACCACTTTATATATATCTTTATTCATTTTTACCACTTGCATTTAATGTATAGTGCCCTCAGCAACTTGGAAAAATTGAGTGCGAGTACTATGTTTACTTTATATGTATAATATCATTGTCAGTAGAAGTACTACAAATTTTGAATAGGTGATCATTTCTTTATTCTTAAATTTTCATTCTTGTAATTGAATTGTCAGTTATTTTATTCAATTAAGTGATTTATATTAACTTACTCTTCAATTTGCGTGCAAACTTTTGGTAAAGAGGATGCCTACACAATCATAGACATTAATTTGAACTGAGACCTTTTGGCAGGACATCTTCTACGACAGATAGATGATGTGTAGATATACAAGGTTTCTTTTACATAGTGTAGTGGTTTAGAGAACTTTTAGACACTTGATTATATTTGTTTAAGTTGATTCATGTTTGGTTTTAGAGCACTTGATTATATTTATGAACTATTGGATGTCTATATAATTGGTAGTGTTTTGTTTTGGGTATATACATGTATATTTTCTGGGAATTGATTGTTTTTTAAAGGCTATGCATAGAAAATACAAATTACATGTTTTAAAAAAAATAGACTTTCAACATCTATTTTGAAAACAATATGAAAACAGTCGTTGTAAGTTTGAAATGTAAAATATTTGTGTTTTTTTTTTTTAAAAAAAGACATCATAAGTCGCTTTCAACTCTGTTTACTGAAAACTGATATTGCAACTAAGTGTTTTGAAAACCGATGTAGCAGACTTATAACAAGTGTTTTGAAACAAACATATATTTTAAAATTTTCAACGACACTCACATATATATCTTTCTAAAAACAACGTTTAAGAGTCCTAAAAATGGATGTTAAAAATACCTTCTCTAATAGTGTATACTCATTTAGAATAAGGAAATGATCTCATGCTTTAGGACAATCAAGCACCACTAGAAAAGGGGTTATTTTGTAGTGGTTAATTTGTTACATTTGTCCAGTTGCTTAAACTGCTACTAGTTCGTCACGGTTTAGGTTCCTAAATCTACAAATGCTTCTGCCAATGCTCGCACGAGTTGCCAATACAATTTTGGGTTCAACAAGTGCCAGAACACTACTACCTTGATGTCGTGGCACTAGAGAGGAATTATGCATTTTTTGACAGTGTTGCTGACACCTTAATTAACTTCTAGAGAGCCTAATTAACATATGACTTTGATTTTTACCTCTGTTATCTCCATTTTCTTATATTAAAAATAAAATAATTTAACATGACTTTGATTTTCTTAATTACCTCTTGCTAAAAATGCTTAGCTCTACCTTTAAGAAATCAACAATTATGAATAAAATACTTGTTTACCTCAATTCTATCATCCTGTAACTCATTTTCTTAATGATATTCATAAAATGGCGCAATTATTTTAATTTTTCTTTTATTAAATCATTCAAACGCTTGCTACTATGAATTGATACCTCAAAATATTATCTCAACGATATCAATAAATATACCATATCATGTGTCATCAAAATCAATCACAAATTAACTGGCCAAGTGTTTGTTCCTAAGAAGAAGATTGTAACTTATAGAGTTATAGTCACCTCGTTTATCAATCAGTTTGAAAAATAAAATATCAGGAAGAATTGACTACGTATAACTTATAGTCACCTTTTTATTAATTGACTAAGCACAGTGATAGATTTAGAATTAACTTGATGCCAATTTCCACAAGACCATTAGAAATACTATGTAAAAACAAAAAAAAACTATGGCTGGCAACGACAACTGTTCAATCGACTTCAGCTTTGCGTCCCTATAAGCATTCATAGGTCCTATGTATAGACTTACAGTAGCAGAAAGAATGGTTTGCTTTTTATAAGTTATAACTAGTTAGAAAAATAAAATATCAGGAAGAATTGACTACGAATAACTTATAGTCACCTCATTTATCAATAGAAAAATCCATATGAAGGCCCATTTAGTCTTAAAAAACCTAAAAAAGGCTCAAACTTTCTGTAAATCCTAGAAACGGCCCTAGGGCCTTTTTTGGCATGTGAATGTTAAATGAAAAGACAAAAAAAAAAACCCTAATTAAAGCTGTAAAAGAAGGCTGTTCTGATTTCAAACTCACTCACTCACTCTCTCTCTCTCTTTCTCTCTCTCTCTCTCTCTCTCTCTCTCTCTCCCTCCCCACTCCGTCTCTCTCGCGTCGCCTCTGGTTGCCTGTCTCAGCAACGTCCCTCAAGAACTCCACAAGCTGCCATTGGCCACCGCTTTAGAGCCACCGCCTCCGCCTCCACTGCTCATGGAAGACAACCCCCTGTCACCTCTGCCCCCTCTCCCAAATTTCTATTCGAGCCTGCATAAGCGCGTAGCGAGAATTCCAGCAATCACTATGCAACATCAAAAATCCTCTCGCAGATGTAACATCCCAAATTTTGCAACTAGAAAAATTGGAAAGAGACTAAAATAAATAGGTTGCTGAGACAGTAAGAGTCTAAAGTCTTAAGCTTATTATGAGGAAAAGCTTAAGATAATTATTTAAATTATTGTGGACTTTGAAAATTTGAGGAAAAATTATGAGATTGTATTTTGAAGATATGGAAATTTTATTGGAGGATTACAAGCTGAATAAGCATAGAAAATTGTTAATTTTCCATTACCCTCTATCCTTCTTGCTTCTTGTCGTCATACAAGTCCTACTAAGCCAACAAGTAGGAAATTCCAAATGGTTTTGTGAACATATTTCATTGATCAACAAAGTTGAAATTTGAGCTTGTCATTCACACATGCACTCATTCTTCCACCTCTCAATTATTCCATCGTCAATATGCATAATTTCAAAGGAAAAGGAGACAACACATGTTTATTTTCCACTTTTTCATTCTCGGTTGGACACCACATGCACCTACATATTTGACCCATTTCTCTCATGCACAATACAAACACATGCACCAGAATGTATTCACATGCAACATTTCCATGTCAACTATTTCAGCTACTTTTCACCAATCTTCAACTATTTCAGCCACACCAATCTTCAACTACTTTTCAACAATGTTCAACTATTTTGAGAGTCTTGTATTAGTTTTTTTTAATGATTATTTGAGAAATTAGCGAGTAACAAGTAACTTTGAATATTCTTCCTTATACTTGTGAATTATGTATGATTATAAATGTTTTTTTATTTATTATTTTGACAAAAATATATGTATAATATCTTATGGTTTATAATGTTTCAAGATCTGGTATGGAAGTTTTGGATTGGTAAATTTGCATTTCATTCAATGGTACTATTCACACGTATGTTATTATTGTTACTATTCACGTATATACCTTGTATTTTACTATTCACATATACGCACACCGATTTACTATTCACGTATACATACCGTATTTTCCTATTTACTATTCGCATATTCATATCGTATTTTTACTATTTAATATTCACGTATATGTACCGTATTTTACTATTTACTATTCATGTATCCACATAGTAATTTACTATTTACGAATGCGCATATTGATGTTTATGATTATATTTAGTACAAATGGTAGAATAGTGCATTATTTTTGAATGAATACATTTATCATGGCGGTTGTATTGTGATGGGTTGGAGTTTGGAGGAATTCGTACTAGTCAAGGCCCCTTCTTCCATGTTTTTCCTTTAGCCGGGATTGCATTGGAGTTATGGGACATATGACACTTCCTTAGTTGTTATTTTTAAGGAGGGGAGTCATAGTCCATACTTAAGCTCTATACCTTTGACCGGGTATATCTTAAATTTTGGTGAGCTTGGAACAATTTAGTCACATGGATGTATTTCTATTGGACTATGTGTTAGCCTATGGCTTCGGTCAGTGGTATACGGATGGAAGAGGATATAAGGGAGGCTGCATACTGCATAATGTATATTTGAACAGTTCAAAGATTGACAAAATGATGATTATTTTTGTAAAGACTTTTTATGAGAACATTTGGAATATATATATATATATATATATATAATTATCTCCTATTTTTGTCATATGTGATTTGCTCGTGTACGGTAGAAATATTCAATCGTTACTGAGACGTGGAATCTCACCCTATATTAACATTTTTCAGGTGAATATCCTAATAGAGATCAAGGGAAGGCACCTATGGAGTAAGCTTTGAAGGCTCTTTGTACTCCTATAGTTTATGTTATATTTTATTTGCCATGAACCTAAGACTTCCGCTTTGTATTTAACTTTGAAATATTTTTTTTGGAAATTCATTTTGATTATGTGATAAATCCCAATTTAATATATTTTATCCCGCCTTATTCATTTATTTTGGGGACTATTTTAGGCAAATTTGGATTGTTAGCCTATTTTAAGAAATAATATAAATCAGAATTAATTATGAGATTATTGGACATAAATTATTAATATTTTGATTGAGATCTTGTGATTGAATAATATTTCTAAATATATGATAGATCACGATTTTAGTTAATTCTTGCAGGATAAGAAAAAGCATATTGAAAGATCCTACGATGCAGAATTAACCATGGAAGCTAAAAGAAGATCTGATGGTGGAATTTTGTTGGGCTTTTGGAATTTTAATTGGCCCAAATTGGTACCCAAAAACTCTTTCTTCATCCCATTAAATTGACCTAGCTGCGGGACGCTGGGAGAACATTGAGAGCCGCGACGCTGAACATTCACGCTTGGGAGACATTCAGGCACGCAGAAAGGAACACTGAGGAAGACGCAGCCAACTCGCACAGGATCAGTTTGGATTCATTCACCTTCACGTACTGATTGTAGCATTCCATTGGAGAATTGGCACCATTCAATTATTCTTATTTCTCCATACGCGCGGGACCCACCACATTGAGTTGATTCCATCAATTCAATCCATTTGATCAATTCCCACGCATAGCCACTGTGTGTTCACGTACTGATTGTAGCATTCCATTGGAGAATTGGCACCATTCAATTATTCTTATTTCTCCATACGCGCGGGACCCACCACATTGAATTGATTCCATCAATTCAATCCATTTGATCAATTCCCACGCATAGCCACTGTGTGTTCCAAGCAAAGATTCATTAATTCTCCCCTCATGGCTGTGGCGAGCTGCATGATGCTTGGAAGGGAAAAATTCATGGAAGCTTAGACTCTTTTGGGAGGCAACTTGGGAGGAGCATGGAGAAAGCTAGAGCCTAGGAACTTACTGTTGGAAATTATGCCCTAGGGGCAATTCATTGTACTTTGGATATTTAAGTTATTTAAAGTATTTTCTTTTGTTATCATTTTCGTTTGCATGTTCGTATTGATAACTGCATCCCTGGATAATCTTATAGATTATCCTAAATGTCCCTGGTCGGTCATCTACACGGGAGTGAAGATGAAATAAGACCAGTATGACTTTGATGAGGTATGGAGATATGAATCAAAGTCATGGGCACTTGTAAAAGTACAAGGTGCTGGACCGACCCACTATGAGAAAGCTGCATGGATTAAGTCATAAGCTTATCTCATGTATAACCGCGTCACGACGCCCTATGACTTGAGACCATCATAGATTCCTACATGATGAGTCACTGGTCTTTGACCTAGTCAAAAGTCACCTTTGACCGGGTGATGATAAAGGCTTGGATCGGGATCAGTGGTTTTCATGCGGAGGAATGTAAGTGATTAAGATGGGATTTGTCCCTCACATATGTAGAGAGATAATGCTGGGCCCCTCGATGAGTGAGTTTAAGAAATGTATAGCCATACTGTGATGGAAAAGAGTTTCCATTTCACTTATTAGACTACTCGAGAATCGAGAAAGCAATGGTCAAGAAAAGGAAGTTAACATTATCCATGCTTCATCCTTGACCAAATTATCGCGTGACAAAAGGGACATGACATGGTTATACGATAGGTAGTATCGTGTCATCGATCCCCATGTGAATTGGGTAGTCGCAATGTCTTGCTAGAGGCCGCTTGCGACTTGTGGGCTGATACAGTGTTGGCCCACTGCCAATCTCATATGGGCCTGCAGGGTCGCACACAAGAATAATCCAACACGGGTAAAAGTGTCCAGATTCATTGAATCTCAGATTAATCTGAGATTAAATGAATACTAAATTTGATCTAGGATTTATATATATATATTATAAATAGAGATTATAATATTATATATGATATTTGTTTAGTATTTAATTTATTTGATAAATTAAATATCTGAAACAAATAGAGATATTGTATCTCATTTAATTTCGAATAAAGATATCATGTATTTGTTTAATATAAAATTGAGAAATGCTATCTCAGATTTAATTAAATGGATAGATATCATATCTCGGATTTAATTTATAATGATAAATTAAATCAAAAGGCTTTAAATTTAGATTTGATCTAAATTCAAGATTCGGATTTCAAATCTGGCTTTTAATATATTTGATTACATTTATGAGATAGATTTGATTGATATATTGTCCAGATTCGGAATTCGAGTTTCCAAAATTAATAAGGATTAATTTTGATTATATAATACGCCTATCGGGTTTAGAAATAAACTGACGGACTTTTGGTTGAGCATATTAGAAAGCCGCGAGAAACCCTAGAGCAGATTGAGAGAGACGCACAAGAAGCGCTAGCACGTTGCCGCAACCGTGTTCGGGGATTGTTCGTGTGGATACCAGTAGAGGAGGCCGATTCTAAGAGTCGACTTCTGCTGATCAAAAGAACGAGACGCGGACGTGTTGATCGCCCACCTGATCAAGAGAACGAGACGCGGACGTGTTGATCGAGAAGGTAGTCCACCTGATCAAAGAGAACGGAACACGGACGAGTTCAATATAAGGTATGATTCGGTTTCCCTAACCTTGATTTAAACGTCGTTGAGTGATCCTTTGGAAGGGATTCGTAAGGAATTTTAATCCGCTGCGTGTACGGATCCCAACACTTACACTTGAAGACCACAAGGGAGTGTCTTTCTTTTTATCATCTTAATTCAGACTTGAGGTTCTTTAGTTTTAAAGGGTTTTAAGTTGTGTTAATTGAGAACAATATAGTTTTAGATTGTAAACATATTTCTTTTGGATTGGATTAATAATTTGAAGTTTTTATATGTGAGACAATTGTTGAGGTTTTGTTTGTAACCTTTTGATTGTCAATTGAATTATTAACTGAGTTTTCGTTATTAATTTAATTGTCAATTTGGTTTATCATCTTAATTGTTTAATTGGGTTGATAAATTATCTAGTTGTTCAATTGGATAATTGTAAACAAGATTTTCAAGACTATGTTGTGATTGATTTCTAATGAGTTTAATTAACCACCGCTTATTTCATTATGAGTTTTCTAGTGGAATATGTGTTATTGAGCTAGAGGATTTCCCGTGTTCAATTAAGTGATTAAATTCATTAATTTTCCTTTGGTCTAATTAATTGGTTTGGGCTAAGAAAGTTAACTCCATGCAATTCCTAAGTTGTCCCCTTCTTCCTCATAACTGAACTAGATCTTTGTCATTTGATTTTATTTTAATCAATTTTCTTTTCAGGATTTTAATTTTTCTCTCATAACAAAACCCCCCCCCAAAATTGCATTCAAATTCATATAGATTAGTTTCATTCTCATTTAGGTTTTAGAGTCAATTGCATCAGCATTTTTAGTTAGTTTAATTTCATTTAGGTAGTAGCATTTTACATTCTAGTTTAGGTTTATTTCATTGCATTTTTAATCACTTAAATTCAACCTAAAGAAAACTCACAGCTTGCTCCTTGGGAGAATGACCTAGATTTCCACTATATTGCATTATTAGTTGGTCCTGGTTTAATTGATTGCTTTAGCGACGAAAGTAAGCTCATCATTATGTATCTTGAATTTTATTTGAAATGGTTGTGTAATTCAATGATTTGGATATTGATTATCCCTGTTGGAGGTATTTCAAATATTTTGATCAAGTTTTTGGGTGTTGAATTTGAGGTGTTACAGCGGAGGTGATCCCTTAACTGCTGAAGAATTGGAAGAAAAAGAGCGGTTACCGGAGGAGGTGAGTGGATTTTGCGTAGAAATTGTTCTTCCTTTTTGGTCTCCATATTTTAACCCTTTTTGGATGTGAATGTAGGGATTTTCTTCATGGAGCCGAAGGGATTTCAATTCATCTGTGCGGTTTTTAAAATTTTGTTTGACTAGGAATCTCTGCATCCGGCTAAGTTAACCACGGGGTTTTCATTTTTCATTCAAGATGCAATCTGCTATATCCGTGGACGATACATTGAAAATCATAGCCTGCAGGTAAGTTAATTTTGAAAATTACATTAATTTTGTAATTGCTGGGACCTGGTATATTACACGCGCACAAGAACAGGTTACAATGTTTACTTCAGTTCTCTACAAATTGAAAAAAGAAATGGCTATTTTGTTTGTTTTAACTAACTTCTTACTTGTGCGATGCGAACATGAATGAAGTTTATATCGTGGCCGCCTGTTAGTGGGCATCATGATCGGGATGAAAATATTGTTGTATTGGAGGATGGCACGCAATTACGGTTTGTTATAGGGCCTTTGTTATTAATTGATGGCATGGCATTTTATTTTTACCACTTATTATTATATTATTATTAAAACCATATGCTTTCTAAGATTTCTTATGCCCACCCCATGCCACAGTCCATAAAAAGTTTACCCAGATCCAGAAGGAAGAAGTGACCATTGCTTGGTGAGATTGAATTGCCCATCATTATATATATATGTGTGTGTACGTTTGTTCATGGAATGAGAATAGCAAAAGAATAGACAAGTCCGTTAAATTTTGTTTTATGTTTTGATCTTTGTTTATGGAATGAGAACAACAAAAGAATTGACAAGTAAATCAGGCATTTGTATTATCAATATCATTGTATCAGTAATATCAGTCATTTGTATCAGCGGGTGTTAACAACAATATTAGTCTCTACTAACAATAATAGCAGGGGGCACTAACAACAATAACAGGGAGAATTAACAACAATAACATGGGGCACTAATAACAATAATAGGGAGCGTTACTAACAACAATAACAGAGGGCACTAGCAACAATAACAAGGGGCATTGACAACAATAACAGGGGGCGTTACTCACAACAATAACAGGGGGCACTAATGGCCCCTGTTATTGTTGTTAACGCCTCCTGTTATTGTTGTTAGTGGGTACTGATATTGTTGTTAGTGCCTCTTGTTATTGTTGTTAATGCCCCCTGTTGTTGTTAATGACTCCTGTTGTTGTTAGTGACCCCTGTTGTTGTTAGTGAGCCCTATTAGTGTTGTTAGTGGGTACTGTTATTGTTGTTAGTGCCCCCTGTTATTGTTGTTACCGCCCCCTGTTATTGTTGTTAGTGGCTCCTGTTGTTGTTGTTAATAGCCCCTGTTGTTGTTGTTAGTAGGTATTGATATTGTTATTAGTAGCCCTTGTTATTGTTGTTAGCGCCCCCAGTTATTGTTGTTGGTAACTCTTCCTATTATTGTTGTTAACGTCCCCTGTTATTGTTGTTAGTGTCCCTGTTGTTGTTGTTAGTGCCCCCTGTTGTTGTTGTTGGTGGGTATTGATATTATTGTTAGTATCCCCTATTATTGTTGTTAGTACCCCTGTTATTGTTGTCAACGCACCATGATATTGTTGTTAACGCACAACGATATTATTGTTAATGCACCCTAATATTAATGATAAAAATAACTAATATTGTTGATACAAAGTTGTGTTGTTATTCCATGAACAAAGATCAGGAAATAAGGAAAATTTTGCAGGACCTGTCCATTCTTTTGCTGTTTTCATTCCATGAACAGAGATCAAAACAGAAGGAAAAATTTACTTAAAAGCCTCAGGTTCTAACTAGCAGAAATTTCAAACTACTGCACAACAGTATAAAATTATATATCTTTGGGCATCTTTTTGTAAAAAAAAATCCTTCAAACATTGAGTCATTCACTATCTACTAGCTGCTGCCGCCGCCAGCGCCAGGTACCAAGCTTGCCAATGATGGAACTGCTTGATTTCTCATTTCTTCTTGGGCACGCCTCATTTCTTCTGGATCTGTAGCCAGCAAAATATAATGAAACCATCAGCAGCAGTCATGCGAAGTTGTACATTACAAGGCAACGAATTCAGCCATATAGACATGCAAAAGATTCAGACTCTCAAACAAATGAAATAAGTTTGCAATGCAAGTTTATAAACATACCCATATTCTCCATTAATTTGGGCATGACAAACACAAGAAGCAGCATAAATTAAATCCCATCATCAGACCCATGGGACTTTTCACAATGGACATAATAGAAAAGGGTTCCCTAATCTGTAATGGAAAAAGATAGTATGAGGCAGATATTCTAATAATAATTTGAAGGGGAGAAGAGAGAATCATGAAGAACAGCTTGAATTGAAATATGTAGTCAGAATCAACCTCGTAATATATTTCCTCCCTTAATTGCACAATAGGATGATTGACTGAATCGAGCCCATAATGGTATACTCCCGCCATCAGCTAAATGCCGTGAAAGACTTACTGGCCTCCTTGACATGATCTTAGCAATGAGCCCCTCAAACCTAGCACAAGTAACAGAAATTAGCTTGATTATAGTAATTCAGAAAAGGAAGTTATTTCCTTTTCACATTGTCATTTATTTTACACTCATTTCTTTCAATTCAGGAATGCATAATGTCTCTGCCTCCTAAACTAGTAAACTGTCTCAAAAGCCATATAAGCAAACTATTTATCTTTAAATCTTAGAATCCTAGACTTTTCGACAAGTAAATTGAAATAGCAAAATGAATGCCAACGTTTGCAAATCGAACATAACACACTATCAAATGACTCTCTAAGTATCACGGTTAATTCAAATATGATATGCATGCCAGAGCACTTAAACTGACAATCTTATATCAATGTACAGCCATATGTTCCAAAAATGTACATTTATTGGGCTGATATACATTGGAATGGTTTTAAAAATCAATTTCAAAAGAATCAAGTGTTTAGAAGACAGGGAACATTAAATACCTACAGTTGCCGAAGTCTAAAACTATATTCTGAGGGAAACAAATGACATCTGTAAACATTTGACAAGATTGTGTTTAATACACCAGTGAATATAACAGTTGAGAGTAGATGCTATTGAAGTACAATCTGACTTGAACAAAATTTTTCATAGGCCAGTAAAAAGTCACCTCTACGAATGTTTAAGTAGAGGATGAAAATTCTCCTCTCTCCACAGCTGCCTATCTGACCTCAACGGTGTTAGATTTAACTCAACCTTCAGTCCATGACCACCAGATATACCCTCTTGGCTCTTCGTGACAAGGAACACTAACAGGTTCTGGATCAAATACTTCTCTTTTGAACACAATGCATCAACTAATGAAATAAGAACTTGATCCAAAGCCCATATATCTAGTAATTTAATATTGGTCAAATAGCAAAGGAAGGTCGCCACAATTAAACGGAATGGGTCATAAACTCACATGAAACATCAATCTAAAATTTGAATTCAATTTATAAAAAGTCATCAAATTTAGGATAAATCAATCATACTTGGAATTCTCACTCGACCACTAATAGGGTAGCCCTCAGCAGACCTGCAAAAGTTACATTTATCAGAGGATTGTATCAATGCCAATATTCCTAAACCAACCTTCCTAGGTTAGTTAGCATTGGGAAGAAAACTCAAGGGAAATAGTGAATAAAGACATCAAATATCAGAAAAAGTGCAAAATAAATAACTGATTTATCAGCTACATCTTATATGAAGATACAGAAAAAGATAGTAGAAAAAGCTAAGATTTAAAAAAAAAAAAAAATCGTACGCAGTAGCGTGAACAAAGGATGAGAAGAAAATCAAGAAGCATAGCTGCAGAAAAAGAGCAAGTAGGAGTCTTTTGGAGTGCATGGTCGCCTCAGAATGGGACAGTGGGTTGCGGAGTGTTTCTAAGAGCCAACCGAAACCAAAGCTATATTTCTTCGGGTCTCGCCTACGGAAGAAGCTGCTATCTGCAAGACTAGCAGGACGGTGATAGGAGGAGGCCGGAGTTGAGGGTCGACGGTGGCAGTTTCACCTTCGGCACGAGCAAAAACGTAGTTGGAGACGAGAGAGACTCAAGAGCAAAGACATGTAGGTAGGTCACGATGTATTGATTTTCAATTTCCAGTCCCACCTGTGTTTCAACGTGTTAGTGTAGGTCTTTTTTGGTCATTTCACTACACAGTTACATGCCAAAAAAATCCCTGAGTCCTTTCTGAGATTTGTAAAAAGCTTGGAATTTTTTTAGGTTTTTTAAGGCTAAATGGGACTTCATATGGATTTTCTCTTTATCAATTGACCAAGCGCAGTGACAGATTTATAATTAACTTAATGGCCAATTTCCACAAGACCATTAGAAATACTACCATATAACAACAAAAAACTATCGCAGGCAACGACAACTGTTAAATCGACTTCAGCTTTGAATTGTGTCCCTATAAGCATCTACAGGTCCTACGTATAGACTTATAGTAGGAGGAAGAATGGTTTGCTTTTTATAATTAGTTGGAAAAATGACCATTAGAAGTACAACAAAAAACTATCGCAGGCAACGACAACTGTACAATCGACTTTAGCTGTGTCCCTATAAGCATTCACGGGTCCTACCTATTGACTTATAGTAGCAGGAAGAATGGTTTGCTTTTTATAATTAGTTAGGAAAATAAAATATCAGGAAGAAAGACTCATTTAGGAGCTTATGGACTTGTTTGGCTTGGCTTTATTTTCAGCTTTTTAGTATAAAAAAATCAGTGGCTTCTAAGCTACTGGACATGTGAGGAAAAAAAAACCCATATGATGCTGTTTGGATTGGGCAGTACGGTAGATGGGCTTTTTCCATTTTTTAGAACGCCACCGAGCTTATTCAACGCCTGGAATTGGAGCTTTTTGTGAGACGCACTGGGCTTGGGTAACTCCGCGTGTATCTTCTTCCTCCACCCCTCCAGGCTCCAGCCCGTGTCCATCCCCTCCAGACGCAGTGGCAGCCTCCACCCCTCTAGCCTGTGCTCCGACCATCCTGTGCCAACGCTGCAAACAGATCGAGTCTTCAACGGACCTTCGCGCTTCAGAAAACGACTGGTGCTCTACTATCTCCAGTTCGAGGCCCCACCGGAGTTTCAATTATTACCTCCACCAGTGTGATGCTATCGTCAGTTCTCCTCTGTCGGTGAAGAAGAAGAAGGATCCGGTGAGAATTGACATTTGCAGCGCTGTGAAGTAGAAGAGAAGAAGGATTCGGTCCATTCTCATCTGCCGTGCTATGAAGAACAAGTCCCTTCACAATGAAGAAAAGGTGAATCGTTGTTATTATTTTTTAATCAATTGCAACTTTTGACCAAAAAGCAATTAAATCAAATGATATAGGAACTCGGTCTATATAGGTTCTTAAAAAAATCTCTATAAAATCTGTTGACTCTTATCCCTGATCTGGGGAAATATGTTGAAATTCTCCATTCTTAATCATAATTGGAATCCATTTTATAAACAATTTTATCTATTAAATATATATAATTAAGGACTTTATTGTTTATTGATTTTTTAATAATCATTTAACTTTTTTCTAAATTAAAATTTTTATTATCCTAATATATACAACTAATATGTATAATAGTACTCAATATGATTCATACCCTTTTCAGTTATTTTCTATCTTAACTGACTTTTCAAATAATAATTCAAACACTCATCAGTTAAGAAAAAAGCTACTTCTGCAAAAAGCCAGATAGCTTTTCTATCGGGCTTAAAAAAAGTCAGATAGCTTTTAATTCACCGCTCCTACCGCCAACCCAAACAGACCCTATGACAGAGCATAATATATTGGGGCTGTCTCTGTGAGTAGCTTTTCTCGTGAATGTCAGAGTTGTCAAGATGATTATAAAGTCAAAAGAAAAGCTCGATCCCCAAAAAAATTAATTTATTAGCGGCGAGAGCCCTGAACTTATAAACCCTCGTTTCTTTGATTTCTTAAAGTGGGACTCATAACACACATTTCTTTTGTGGATTTAGTTCCCATCCTCTTTCTTTTCCTTTACTTCTCATCCTCTTTTCAATTTAGTCGTTCGATTGAAATCTGAACGTTTCAAATTTCATTTTTTATAAAAGATATTATTAAAATATTAAATTATTAAAAAATACTTAAAAATTATTTTTATAAAAGATGAAATCTAAACCATTCAGATTTCAATCCAACAGTTGAGATAAAAATAAAAAAGAAAGTAGATGGAAAAAGAAAAAGATGGGAGTCAATCCTTTTCAATGGGTGAGCCAAGCTGTTCTCTTTATATTTTCATGAAATACATGGTCAGTGGTCGGAACTGGATAGGATAGGCACCATCTCCCTAGTTGATCTGGGCCGTCCAGATCTCATATTTTTTACTTTTTATTTTTCAAAATAAAAATTTTTTTTGGGTAGAAGATCTAAAACAAAGATAATTTCTTAACTAATACTTTTTTAAAAAATCATTTTTTTATTTAGAAAATATTTTTTAAAAAAATATGAGATCTGGACCGTCCAGATTTGATTTAGACGATCTAGATCAGCTAGGGAGATGGTGCCTATCCTTTAAATAGGCACCATATCTGATTCCGTCAGTGGTCACAGTCACTTACATAAAGCTCAAACATCCATATCCGTGTAGCTGCGTATCTTTTTTTTTTGGTCAGAGTGTAGCTGCCTATCTAAGGTACTAGAGTAGTAATTTTTTTTTTTTTTGATATTACTAGAGTAGTAATTATAAATGCTTAACGCCTAGAAAGATCATATTTGCTCGTGTATAAGCCCACCTTTTGAACATTTCAATGTGATGAACAAGATGGAATTGGCAAGAAAAGTAACATTGGAGGCAAGATTCCCCTAGACTCTGCTTAATTGCTAGGATTTTTTATTTTATTTTATTTTATTTTTTAAAAATCTCCAAAGGAGAGAGCTTCCCCTGTATTAGGCTTGATTTTCATGTTTATATATTTACTAAGTCATTTCTTAATTTAATTTTATGGTAGTTGCTTCCATAAAATATGTGTCTAAATGGAGAGGAATACTTTATGTGGATTCTTATGTCCTGTGAATCTGACAAGACGTAATAATAAGTTAGAAAATAGAATGAGCTATGTGGGCTATACAATCTGAGAGACTTAGTTGCCTTGTTATTTAGGACTAATTGTTGAAAGGCAAATAACTTAATTTTATCTATTTATTCATATTCATCAGTTTGCTAAGAAGTATCATGTTATCTAATATCATTTTAATCTATAAAGTTATTATAGTTATCATTGGAGTCTGTGTATTTCTTGCCCCTCCATCAATGTCATCTTTTGGCTTGATCCTTTAGGTCGCAAGTCAGACAAAGAGATAAAAAGAATTTTCAACACATAAGTTAATTTGTTTGAAAACAATTTGTGGAAGTTAAAATTGAATGATTTACAAACAAATTAACTTACGTGTTGAAAATTGTTTTTATTTCTTCATCTGGCTTGTGACCCAAGGAATCAAGCCAAAAGATGATGTTGATGAAGGGGCAAGAAACACACAGACTCCAATGATAACTATAATAACATATATAGATTAAAAATGAGATTATTAGATAATTAACATGATATTTCTTAGCAAACTAATGAATATAAATGAATAGAAAAAAATTAAGTTACTTACCTTTCAACAATTAGTCCTATATAACAAGGCAACTGAGTCTCTCAGATTATATAACTCACATAGCTCATTCTATTTTCTAACTTATTATTATGTCTTGCCAGATTCACAGGACATAAGAATCCATACAAAGTGTTCCTCTCTATTTTGACACATATTTTATGGAAGTAACTACCATAGAATTAAAATGAGAATAACTTCATAAATATATATCAAGAAAATTAAACTATTGAATTAGGCTTGGTTTAAATTGAGGTCCTAATTGTTCTCTCTCTCTCTCTCTCACTCACACACACACACACGCATGCACAAACATATATATATACTCCTTTAGTTTTATTTATAAGATAGGAAAATGGTTTCCCCCCTATTAATAAGTCATATATCATTAATTTTTTTATATAAAAGTACTACCTCCGATCCTAAATATAGGACATGAGGAAGTATACTTTTATCTTTAATTTATTATTATATGTTGAGTTTGTTCGATTATAGTATGGCGTATAATAAATATGGATAAAGTTAAAATTCTATTAAATTTTAAAACTAAATATATTTAATGAGATTTAAGATTTTTTCTAGTTCCAATGGAATATATTGGAAGTAACGTATAATAATAAGGCTATAGGAGTATTTGATGAGATGAGTTTTTTTTTCTTCAATTTGGATGTATATGGTATTTTCAATTTAAAGCTTTTTAGTTATTCCTTTCTGTTTCTATTTTTTTTATAAAAAAAAAGGCAAAAAAAATAATCATTCAAATGAGTCTACAATATATCTAATTATAATCGCTTCATTCCAAAAAGAAAAACATATAGTTTCTTATGGTCATCAAACCATGCTGACATTTCAACATGATGTCCGTGTCTTTAGTAATAATGCAATGGATAAGATGGAATTGACATGAAATGGAAAAAGAGCTCTGTATATATATAAAAAAAGATTATCATTTCATGTGGAATGCATTTGCCTTTTTCTCAAAAAATTAAACAAAGATATTTTAAAGACTAATGTTAATTTCGGAAATCAAATTAGGATTGGCTCAAAGTCATATATATATATATAGGCCTACCTGCAATGTCCAAGCTAAGCTGCGGATCGATGAAGAATATGAAGTGTTGTGTTGGGGCAATAGTGCTCTTGTTACTCATCGTCTTCTGCAACCTCCTGCTGGTTTCTGCTAATCCCAAACTTGGTAATTCATACGATCCTTTATTTATTAATTTAGTTGTCTCGCTCGTCATTATTACGAATATTCAAAAGTTTATATGTGTGAATTATGGTACAGAACGAAAACTTAATCATTTGTACTATCCTCGATGCCCATGTTGCCGGTGCGGAGGAGGATACTACCCATCACGAGGAGGATACTACCCACCACCATGAACGATCTTTAATTAAGAGTATATGTATAAGACAATAGTAATGGCATCTTCTTTCCTAAGCTTCCTTATTTCATATATATTTTAGAATATCTGTGCGCTAGTCAGCCTAAATCCTCTTGGGTATGCCGTATGCGTCGTCTGTTGTCTTTACTATTGTAACATCCCAATTTTCTAAAGTGTTTTCGAAATAGTTCGATCAGAATTTGAAAAGATTTAATCAGAGTAGAGCATCGGAATAGTCGTGAAACGAGTAACTGATAAAACATTCATTTAAGGTGCATCAGTCTTCTGTTACAGTCATCCAAGAGTCGAAGATTCAAAAAAAAAAACAGAAATAAAGATTTTAAAAGAAAACTCCTTTTCTGCCTCTTCACGCCACCTGCTTACCCTTCTCCTTGGATTGTCCTCCTGAGGATCCTGGGGCTAAAGCAAGAGCTGAGGTTCAAATTACCATTGAACCTCAGGTAACGGTTAACCTCATGCTTATGTATCAAATATGAATGACAGATATCCATGGCAAAAACAGTAATAATCACATACAATACATTCATAATCAAATAATAACATAACACAGCCACTGCAATATGCATGTTATTATAGTCTGCACTATTCACCAGTGCCACGGTGTACATCCGTGTCCTCAGCGCTAGGAAAACATAACGGCGTTATCAAGACTATAACCCGTATCAAGATGTATGTGTATGATCAATTTTCAAAAACAATAACTCAGACTATCTATCACATATAAGCATACCATAAGCATCAGAGTTAGTGTTACAATACGCGTCCGTACCTTCGTTGATGATGTTTTGGTACGTTTGACTAAAACGGTACTTCTAACGGAAAACAGCGGTACAAGTTCACAGATACCCTATAGGAACAATATCACATTTATCAGTGGCCATCAACTTTGCAATACTTGTGGAATTCTACGCTGAAGATTCACTATTCATGTGAATAGTACCAGTAAAAATATTTTTACCGTGACGGTAAATAATTTTTACTGTTTGGTAAATAGTATTTACTGTATTGGTAAATAACATTACTGCCCAAGAATAATTCTTTTCTGATGTGACAGATCAGACTAAGCTGCAGCCACAGAGCATACTGAGAAAAAACTCTATCTGGCATTTCTACTATAATTACCAAAAGAAACTACCAAATCTTAAGACTAGAGACCAAAGAACTTACCCTTGAAGTTCTTACTCCTTCTCTTCAGCTCCGAAAACTTTACTCTAAATTCTCCCTCTAAACTCTAAGAATTCTCTCTCTTCTATTAAACTCGACCGTTGTGATCTGAGTTTGGTGTGAAGAAAATGAAGAAGTGAGGCCTCTATTTATAGTGTTGGAAAATGGGTCCTTAAGTGTAATTTCTTGTTTTTGGGTCATTTTTCGTAATTTCCAAAAATATTAAAAAAATATTAAAAAGTTCACGGGTGTGCTATGCGCCTCTTTTTTTTTTTTTTTTTTTTGCAAATAGTATTTTTTACTGATAAAATTTCTGTTCGGTGTTCTGACCGCGTGATCTTTTGCAAATTCTCAAAAATTCGGAAGCACAGCCCTGAAGCTCTATTCTTCCTCTTTAAAAATATCTGGGTCAACTGAATTTTTGACCTCATTCAGGGTATTTCGTAATCTGTCAAAGATTTTAAGTTGGACACTGCCGGTAACAGAAATTACTTCGGGTGACACCATCTTCGAGACAAAAATTCACTGATTCATAATATGTGCAGTTGTTTACTACTTAATTCAAGGATTTTGAGTTATGATTTATTTTCTACCGGTTCTACTATCTGTCCTGATTCAAAATATCGGTTTCGACCTATCTCAATAATCATTCCGCCGATTTCGGAAATGACTTCGGAAATAACCCACTCTGAGATAAAAATTCACTTGTTTATAATATGTCCTTACCTAAGAAACCTAGTTCACGGATTATTGGAAATAATTCTATTTCTATTATTTCCCAAAATATAAGATAATATATTACAATAATATTATATTATTGAGTGGGTCCCGCGTCAAATTATTTTCACACTCACGGGTTTTCTGTCGACAGAGGGAAATTATTTGGCCGTGGGTCCCACGTGAATAGTATATACCTAATTAAATACGTATTTATAAATAGTAAATACGTATTTATGAATAGTAAATACGTATATATGAATAGTAAATACTATTCACGCCAAACCAAATACCAATTCAAAATTCACCTAATATATCATATTTAAGAAAAATACAAATTTTGGGGTATTATATTTCTCCCCCCGTTAAATAAAATTTCGTCCCCGAAATTTTACTCTACACTAACTAAACTTTGAGCCATAAACTCCGGATATTTTTCTTTCATATCTTCTTCTGTTTCCCAAGTTGCCTCAGCAGGAGATAAGCCTCTCCATACTACTTTCACGAACGGAATACTTCTTTGTCGAAGCCGCTTCTCCTGGTAATCAACAATTTGCTCTGGCTCGACCTCAAAAGTGTTATCATGTCGCACTTCGACATCTTCATATTGGATAATATGATCGTGGTCAGGTTGATACTTCTTCAATTGAGAAACATGGAAGACGTCGTGGAGTTTACTCAGATTCGGGGGCAAAGCTAATTGATATGCGACCGGTCCACGTTTTGCCAAGATTTCGAATGGTCCAATGTAACGAGGACTTAGCTTTCGCCTTTTAAGCGTTCTTCCAACACCAGTTACCGGGGATACCTTGAGAAACACATGGTCTCCAACCTCGAATTCTAGTGGTCTTCTTCTCTTATCAGCGTAACTCTTCTGTCTGCTTTGTGCTGTTAGGAGTCTCTGTTTGATCAATGCAATTTGCTTGGAGGTCTTATCAACTAAATCTGTCCCGATGAATTCTCGCTCCGACAATTCTGTCCAGCATATAGGTGATCGACACTTCCGCCCGTACAATGCCTCAAACGGAGCCATCTGTATGCTCGAATGGTAACTATTGTTGTAAGCGAATTCGGCCAGCGGTAAGTGTTTATCCCAATGGCCTTTGAAATCCAATACACACGCTCTAAGCATATCTTCTAGCGTCTGTATTGTCCTTTCAGATTGACCATCGGTCTGTGGGTGATAAGCCGTACTAGGTCTTAGCTTAGTTCCCATCTCTGCATGCAAAGCCTCCCAGAATCGGGATGTAAATCGCGGGTCCCGATCAGAGACAATACTCTTAGGTATACCATGAAGTCTTACGATCTCTTTGATATAAATCTCCGCCAAACGTTCTGGTGAGTAGTTAATACTAATGGGGAGAAAGTGTGCCGACTTAGTCAATCGGTCAACAATTACCCAAATCGCGTCGTGTTGTCTGATCTTAGGTAACCCTACCACTAGATCCATGGTAATGTTCTCCCATTTCCATTCTGGAATTTCCAAACCTTGAAGAAGACCAGGGGGTCGTTGGTGTTCAGTTTTAACTCTTTGACAGGTCAAACATTTTCCCACGTATTCAGTTACATCTTTCTTCAATCTGGGCCACCAAAACTCGGATTTCAAGTTTCGATACATTTTGACCATTCCCGGATGTAGAGTATATCTGCTCTTATGAGCCTCGTCTAGTATCTTCTGTCGTAATTCACCATCCTTCGGAATGTAGATCCGCTTCTTGTATCTGACCAAGCCACTTGGCGATAGGTCACGGTCTTGGGTCTCTCCTCGTGAGATCATCTCCCGTGCTGCTATAGCCCACTCATCGTGCTTTTGAGCTTCCTCAACCGCATCTCTCAGATCATATTCCCCTTGACTAACAAGGAGACTTTCAAGATAGATGTCATCGGATGTGCAGTGGTTCATGCAAACCTGATTGGTCAGGTTTAGGTCTCTAAACTCCTCAAGTAGTTTCCGCTCTTGTATCATCATGTACGCAGTGAGTACCGTTTTTCTACTGAGTGCATCAGCTACAACGTTTGCTTTACCCGGATGATACTTGATCTCCAAGTCGTAATCTTTTAGCAAATCCATCCAGCGACGTTGTCTCATGTTGAGTTCCTTTTGATCAAAAAGGTATTTCAGACTCTTGTGGTCGCAGTATAACTCTACGGTTGCTCCATAGAGATAATGCCTCCATATTTTTAAAGCAAACACGATAGCTGCAAGTTCTAAATCATGCGTAGGATAGTTCAACTCGTGAGGCTTTAACAGACGAGAGGCATAAGCTACTACCCTGCCCTGTTGCATCAGGACGCATCCCAATCCTTGTCCACTGGCATCACTATATACTGTATAAGTCTCATCTGGATCTGGGATGATCAATACTGGTGCTGTAGTCAACCTCTCCCTCAGTATTTGAAAACTCGACTCACAGTCCTCGTCCCACACAAAAGGTTGGTTTTTCCTTGTGAGCTTTGTCAATGGTAAGGCAAGACGCGAGAAATTCTGAATGAATCTGCGGTAGTATCCCGCTAGACCCAGGAAGCTACGTATCTCTGTCACTGTTTCTGGTCTCTTCCAGTCCAGAACCGCTTCTACCTTGCTAGGATCAACGGCAACTCCGTCGCGAGTTATGACATGGCCCAGAAATCTCACTTCTGGCAGCCAAAATTCACATTTGCTAAACTTAGCAAAAAGTCGCTTGTCACGTAGTATACCTAATACGATTCGCAGATGTTCCTCGTGCTCCTCTCTGCTTTTTGAATAGATCAGTATATCATCGATGAATACTACTACAAACTTGTCTAGGTGCTGGCGAAAAATCCGATTCATGTAATCCATGAATACGGCAGGTGCGTTAGTCAATCCGAAAGGCATCACAAGAAATTCGTAATGCCCATATCTGGTTCTAAAAGCTGTTTTTGGAATATCACTGGCTTTTACTCGAAGCTGGTGGTATCCTGAGCGCAAATCGATCTTTGAAAATACACAGGAACCAGATAGTTGGTCGAGTAGATCATCGATTCGGGGAAGTGGGTATTTATTCTTGATAGTTACTTTGTTCAACTCACGGTAGTCGATACAAAGTCGTAGGCTTCCGTCTTTCTTTTTAACAAACAATACGGGGGCTCCCCAAGGTGACACGCTGGGTCGAATAAACCCTTTCTCCAGCAGTTCTTCAAGTTGCTTCTTCAACTCCTGCATCTCGTTCGGCGCCATTCGGTATGGTGCTTTTGATATTGATCCCGTTCCAGGCATCAATTCAATAGCGAACTCAACTTCTCTTTCAGGAGGTAACTCAGTGAGATCCTCTGGAAACACATCAGGGAACTCATTGACAACCGGAATGTCTTTGAGTGAGAGTTCAGCTTCCGCCTTTACAGAGAAAAATACCATGTATGCTTGGCAACCATGCATTATGCATTTTTCTGCTTCCGAAACTGAGATATAACTCAGACTCCCATCAACCTTGCTTCGGTTGTGCGGGGGTGCAAAGGATATCTGTTTACTTCCGCAATCAATTATCGCATTGTTAGCCGTCAGCCAATCAAGACCGAGAATAACGTCGATGCCACTAAGCGGTAGTCGGATAAGATCTATGTTTGAATCTCGTCCATTTACGCTCGCAATACAATTAAGGCATGCATCAGAAGCTAAGGATTTCGCACCAAGTGGTGTGGCTACTAGTAGATCATATGGTAGTCTATAAGCATGCATTCCTAGCCGCTTTGCACAATCATATGAAATAAACGAGTGGCTAGCACCAGAATCATACAATGCTTGGAGTAAATTCCCATTAAGAGAAATAGTACCTTTGATCATTTCCGGAGATTTTCTGGCTTCTTCATTCGTTAAAGCAAAAACTCGACCTGGGTTTTGCGGCCTCGCCTCCAGTGCTTTTTGTGGACAGTTTGTGCTAAGGTGCCCCGGCTGCTGGCACTTGTAGCACACAATCTTTCCTTCGCAGTTAGTTCCTTGATGATACCTTCCGCATTTTGGACATGCTCTGGATGTCTGTACCCTTGGGAAGTTCTGCTGCCCAGGTTGGAATGGCCTCTTGTTTCCTTCACGGAAATTACTCCAATTGGTCTTCCGTTTCTGCGATGAGTTTCCACGGGTAAAACCGCCACGACTGGGGCCACTACTATGAAAGACTCTAGTCTTCCTGAGCTCCTTCAAATTTCTTTCGATCAATCGACAAGCTTCCACCGCTTGAATCAATTGTAAGAATTGCTGCGACACAAGCTTCTCCCTTATTTCATACTTCAAGCCATAAATCAGTATGTTTGCCATACTGCCTTCATCTTCACATTGCCTAAAGAGGGTTGAATATCGAGACAAATTGGTGAAACGTGCATAGTAGTCATCAAAAGATTCATCTTGCCCTTGTCGAATGTGCAGAAATTCAGATTCCTTAATCATCTGAACAGAGGGTGGAAAATATTGCTCGTTGAATTTTTCTAGGAATTTCTCCCACGTTATGGGACAGTGACGTGCTCGCAGTGTTGCCGCAATGCTCTTCCACCAACGATCTGCATCTCCTTGCAGCTTATAAATTGCCAGTTGAGCTTTTCTATCTTCCGGACATTCTATGACTTCGAATATCTTGTCCAGCTGCATCAACCAGTCTTCTGCTGAATCAAGCTTGCCTCGGAAAGTTGGGGGTTTCATTTTACAGAATTGTGTCACCCAATATTGGGTATTCTCGACCACTCTATTCGGTTGCTGTAGCTCAGCCATCGCTCTCTCCTGTTGGGGAGGTATTTGGAATCGATTGGTTCCCTCAACTTCATTGTCACGTTCTTCGTCGTGTTCGTTGTTGTTTTCATTCTCCTCATTAATTTGTTCTTCCTCTACTTGTCCTCCTTCGGCTTGTCTCTCAAGCCGTTCTGCAAGAAGCGCATCAATGAGTGCCCTTTGCTCTTGTAACATTCTTCTCATCTCCTGCATCTCATCCCGCTCTGGTTGTTGTGGTTGTTCCGGACCTGGCAGGGGTATTACTTGTGTTTGTCTACCTCTGCCTCGGCCTCTGCCTCGGCCTCTGCCTCGTCCTCTAGGGACTCCGGATCCTCTCGAGTTTGCCATACTTAAATCTTTTATTTATGAAACCATATGAACGTTAGAGAAATAATAATTAGCATACAAATAGGCTTAGCACATATTCAAACATAATTATATATTTTTATAATCAACCATCATTCACAGTAATTGCTTTATTTTACAATTTATCTCCTTAGGGTCTTTTAAAGGTGTACTACAACAGCGTCTATATCTACTACTACTATTACTATGCGTCACTAGTACTTCCATTGCTTCCTTGGACTGATTCTGGTTTCTGTCTCCCTCCTGGTTCACATGCTACGATGTACCCAGCTTTGGATCAGCAGTAGGTGGATGTAGACCTTCTCAATAGGTCCTGCATCGAGAAGTTCATTCGTTTTGTGAATCCAGAAACTGGTTCGAGGAAAATGATGAAGAGTGGATCGGATCCAGTCTTCGGGAGGATAGGGGCTGTTGAAGGGCATGAACATATCGTAAAGCTCCCTAACACGGGTCAAGAAGCGTAAGTACTGCTCTTGAGCGGTTGCCACATTCCAGCCTGCTCGAACAAAGTCATCATACAAAATCTCCGTCAAGTCGCGGTTGCCATTCAGCACATACCGTAGGTTTTCATCGTCAGCGTTTTCTAAAATAGCTACATTATCTGCGTGCTCTTCTTCTAAGTCAGCTACATTAATGTAGTCAAAATTGTCCCCAACAGAGGAATGATGTGAATCTGCTGGGGAACCTGGTGTAAGTATGGCTGGAACAGAATTAGAACCATCAGAGTTTTCTGGGCTTGGATGGTATTCGGGCTCTGGGTCATGTAAGTGTTCAACAGGGTAATGTGGATTGTATGGCAACCCCAAATCATTAGCAGGAACAGAACGTATTGGCACAATTTGAGGTGCAGATGCGGGCGGGGAATAAACCGGGTCAGGGTTCAATCTTCGGGCCACCATCTGAGGGTTTACAGTTTTTCGAGCAACACGTCTCACACGTCCGTAACGGTAAACGAAAGGGGCTCTTTGATAACTAAGTGGGGATCTAGCCATTTCCTGAAACACGTACACCAAAGTTATATCAGTACTCTTTTCGAAATATGTTCCAAAACTACGGCTTAGAGCCTAACTCAATTAATCAACCGATTGGCCAGGTAAGTGTCTATCATGGGGGTCTCACCAACTCTATGGCGACTGCTTGACCGAACCATATAGACTAGCCTTGCCTTCGGCACCAATGGTTTCTTATAACTGAGCCAGGTTCTAGCCGGAAAATATTTTTAAAAAAAAAACTCCGAACCTAACTCCGTTACTCAAATACACCGGCCTAGCCAGACTTTTTGGAGTAACTTAGTTAACTTCAGAACCGTCTGCTCTGATACCAAAAATGTAACATCCCAATTTTCTAAAGTGTTTTCGAAATAGTTCGATCAGAATTTGAAAAGATTTAATCAGAGTAGAGCATCGGAATAGTCGTGAAACGAGTAACTGATAAAACATTCATTTAAGGTGCATCAGTCTTCTGTTACAGTCATCCAAGAGTCGAAGATTCAAAAAAAAAAACAGAAATAAAGATTTTAAAAGAAAACTCCTTTTCTGCCTCTTCACGCCACCTGCTTACCCTTCTCCTTGGATTGTCCTCCTGAGGATCCTGGGGCTAAAGCAAGAGCTGAGGTTCAAATTACCATTGAACCTCAGGTAACGGTTAACCTCATGCTTATGTATCAAATATGAATGACAGATATCCATGGCAAAAACAGTAATAATCACATACAATACATTCATAATCAAATAATAACATAACACAGCCACTGCAATATGCATGTTATTATAGTCTGCACTATTCACCAGTGCCACGGTGTACATCCGTGTCCTCAGCGCTAGGAAAACATAACGGCGTTATCAAGACTATAACCCGTATCAAGATGTATGTGTATGATCAATTTTCAAAAACAATAACTCAGACTATCTATCACATATAAGCATACCATAAGCATCAGAGTTAGTGTTACAATACGCGTCCGTACCTTCGTTGATGATGTTTTGGTACGTTTGACTAAAACGGTACTTCTAACGGAAAACAGCGGTACAAGTTCACAGATACCCTATAGGAACAATATCACATTTATCAGTGGCCATCAACTTTGCAATACTTGTGGAATTCTACGCTGAAGATTCACTATTCATGTGAATAGTACCAGTAAAAATATTTTTACCGTGACGGTAAATAATTTTTACTGTTTGGTAAATAGTATTTACTGTATTGGTAAATAACATTACTGCCCAAGAATAATTCTTTTCTGATGTGACAGATCAGACTAAGCTGCAGCCACAGAGCATACTGAGAAAAAACTCTATCTGGCATTTCTACTATAATTACCAAAAGAAACTACCAAATCTTAAGACTAGAGACCAAAGAACTTACCCTTGAAGTTCTTACTCCTTCTCTTCAGCTCCGAAAACTTTACTCTAAATTCTCCCTCTAAACTCTAAGAATTCTCTCTCTTCTATTAAACTCGACCGTTGTGATCTGAGTTTGGTGTGAAGAAAATGAAGAAGTGAGGCCTCTATTTATAGTGTTGGAAAATGGGTCCTTAAGTGTAATTTCTTGTTTTTGGGTCATTTTTCGTAATTTCCAAAAATATTAAAAAAATATTAAAAAGTTCACGGGTGTGCTATGCGCCTCTTTTTTTTTTTTTTTTTTTTTGCAAATAGTATTTTTTACTGATAAAATTTCTGTTCGGTGTTCTGACCGCGTGATCTTTTGCAAATTCTCAAAAATTCGGAAGCACAGCCCTGAAGCTCTATTCTTCCTCTTTAAAAATATCTGGGTCAACTGAATTTTTGACCTCATTCAGGGTATTTCGTAATCTGTCAAAGATTTTAAGTTGGACACTGCCGGTAACAGAAATTACTTCGGGTGACACCATCTTCGAGACAAAAATTCACTGATTCATAATATGTGCAGTTGTTTACTACTTAATTCAAGGATTTTGAGTTATGATTTATTTTCTACCGGTTCTACTATCTGTCCTGATTCAAAATATCGGTTTCGACCTATCTCAATAATCATTCCGCCGATTTCGGAAATGACTTCGGAAATAACCCACTCTGAGATAAAAATTCACTTGTTTATAATATGTCCTTACCTAAGAAACCTAGTTCACGGATTATTGGAAATAATTCTATTTCTATTATTTCCCAAAATATAAGATAATATATTACAATAATATTATATTATTGAGTGGGTCCCGCGTCAAATTATTTTCACACTCACGGGTTTTCTGTCGACAGAGGGAAATTATTTGGCCGTGGGTCCCACGTGAATAGTATATACCTAATTAAATACGTATTTATAAATAGTAAATACGTATTTATGAATAGTAAATACGTATATATGAATAGTAAATACTATTCACGCCAAACCAAATACCAATTCAAAATTCACCTAATATATCATATTTAAGAAAAATACAAATTTTGGGGTATTATAACTATTCAATCACGGCCAAAATTACTAAGTCAGAAATAATTCCGCATTTCCATGGATTATTTTTTGATTTTGTTTTTTACGTTTCATTAATTTTGATCAATGGCGGCATGATTATGAATTTAAATATCAGTTCGTTTAATTACTAATAATATGTTTAATCCCCCTGTTCCTGCTTCAATCCTTTCCTACGTCCGTAGCCATACCAGAAGTTCTGCAGCTTTATTAGTTTATACTAAACTCAGAGCCTTGTTTGAGTTAACCTTTAAAAAGCATATTGATATAAATCGAAATAAAATTTATCTCACATGTTTATCTTGTATATTATAAATCATATTATAAAGATAACTTCCACTGTTAATCCAAACAGACCCTTAATATTATTCCTTTGGTTCTATTTATAAATAACTGACTTCTAGCATATCAATAAAAACCTTAGACAGCTGCCTTAAAATTAAATATATAACTTTACAAATTTGCTCATATTCAATATTTAACAAATGTTTTTTAGTAAATGCAATGAATGGCTGAGATTAAAAAGTAATGAAGTGATCGAGGGCTACAATTGTTGCACGTAGGGCTGTCGGAGAGAAAATTGAAGTAAAAACTGCAAAAGAAAGGGAGCTCTTTATTCTCTTCTGCTTCCAAGTAATTAAGTATGGTCATTGGCCATCCAAGTGACCTGATTTTCTCTCACGCATACAACCATGCACACGAATAATCATTCTAGATTAATTGTTGAAGACATATGCATGCATAATTAATAAATTTGAAGACATTTAAATAAACTGAGTAAGAAGATTTTGTCAATACAAAATCTATACCGCTTATATCAGGATTTCAAAAACCCTTCTCGGCTTCATTTCTCTTAATCTCCAAATTTGCGCCAAAGTCGTTGATCCATGGCTAATTCTTTTTATTTTAATTGTTTCTCCTTCTTCGGTGATTATACTTCACATTTATTCTTGATTGTTCAATATTTTGGTTTTTTCGATTTTAGCTAGCTCTTTGATTTGGATATGGATTTTTGAGTTTTTAGCTGGTTCTTTTCAATATTATGGTTCTTTTGGCTTTAATCAAAATTTTGATTTTTCTTATGTTTTTCTTTTGATGCTATCTATTTTCTTTCTACTTGGTTTTTTCCCCAGAATTGCAGCTGTCGGCTAGCTTCCGGCACAGAGTCTAGCTCTTGGACTAGGTAGATCAAATGCTAAAGTTGGGGTATCTATGCCCCTAGTTGATGAAAAGAACCTTTTCAGTTTTCTCCCTCTTCCTATTTTGTTCTGTGGTGGTAGAGCATGACAAAGCTTCATGTTGTTTTTATGGAATTGTTGGTGTTGTCTTCTTCTTGTTGTTATTATCTTTGGCTTTTCAATTTTCCCGATGCAATGCTTTTTTCCCATCGCTATTTTGAAAAAAAAAGACATTCAACAACTGTTATTTAAATAACAGTTATTGTAAGTCATAAACTTTCAACAACATTTATTATATATGACCCCTGAGAACAATCGTCTAAGGGTTTTAAAAACGGACGTTAAAAGCGTCTTTTGTAGTAGTGTGTGATAAATTCAAATTTAATAAGAGAATATTTTAGATAAATTAGAATTTGATAAGAGAATATTTTGCACAAATTCATTCTTTTTTTTTTGTGTGAAATAAATACATGGTCATAAAATTTAAATTTAATGCAAGCAAATTCGTATCAAATTTGAATTATGAAAAAATACATGTCCTTTTGAAGGTAAAATAGATATTTCCTAATTCTTTACCAATTGTGACCCCTCATTTTCTTCTCATTAGACAACTCCCAAAATCTCTTCTCTTCCATTAGTGCTCATAATTGTGGTAATATTACTAGAAAAAAGGGCTTTAAGATCACATAGAGGATGAGGTCTAAAATGTATAGCTGATGATAGTTTTATAAATACAAAGAACTTTTTAAACTGGTTAGAATTCCATCACTAATAAATTTCCAATGAAATTTCCAACGGACCAAAGTTTGTCTCAGAAAATACTGTGGAAAGATCTTTTCTGACCAAATTTTAGTTTGTCACTATTTTCCCATGTCTGTGGGTAACTAACCACGAAAATTATGGACTAATTTGCCACGGAATTGCAGACAAGGGTTAGGGACGATGGAAACGATAGGACCGACGCTCTTGCTGAATTGACTTGCCTTCTTGACTCATTTGTTGGGTTTCCTTATCCATCTTGCTTGCTTTCATTCATTCATTGGTTGAAAGTACTCCCCGGGTATCACGCTAAGATATTGCTTTTCTTGTTCATGACAGAACCCCTTTTACCTATTTTCTAGAATTGCGGCCAACTTCCTTCAGTTTTTAAGCTTTTTTTGACAACTTGATGTGCTTAAATGAGAAAATTAACATGTTCATTGAATTAGAAAATGTAATACATTAAAAGTAACTAAAATATTGAAAAGGCAAAATGTCACAAGTTTAAAGTCACTTAATGCTAACAATTTACTATGAATTACCATGGTTGTTAAGGAGATTTTAATGATTACAGATAGTAGATACTTGTTGTATAGGCTGAGAGAAGCTCCTCTAAAACATGGAGTTTAGATATTGATTACAACGTTTCCTGTTGAATTCTAACAAGCTTCCATAAGTACGATCAACAAAAAATGACAGCAAACAATTTAACTTGGGGCCATTGCTTGATATCTTAACAATGTTAAAACATTGTGGAGATTTCTCCTATATGTTAAAAATGTGAGTACATAATATCTTTTATTTTTTAGGCCATCATGAATGCATAATAGCTATGTTTGTGATTAGGGCAAATTTGCTATCTTTTTCATACTTCCGGGGTAAATTTGATACCTTTTTCATACTTCTGGAGTAAATTTGGTATTAAAAAAACTTCCAGATGCTGAGCGTCCCCTTAGCAAAACTTCCGGAGCAAATTAGGCATTTAACCCTATAATAAAAAGTATGATTATAGTGTCACTTTTAAAGCTCACACCAAAATCCCTATTTGCAGTGGCCTAATGAAAGGATTTCATGAAAAATCATCATCATATAATCGATCCCTTTGTAGATCATATAACATAATCAAGTAGGAATTAAACCTCGAACCAACAGGTCAATGAGGCGAACCAAGTTTTTTACTTCAATTTTTAAGAAAAACATGGTCACTTTTAAAGCTCAAATTAATCCATATCCGTACGTCTAGCTAACAAACTAAGGTTTTTACATGGAAATAATCATATTCATAGGCAAGCTTTTCGAGGCTTAAACCTTCCTCCACCATCTCATCGGTTGGCTTTATACCCCAGTGAACACGTAACTCAACAAGTAAAATCCCAAAACTATTCACATCTCCCAAGCTTGAAGCTATAATTTGCCGCTTAATTAAAACCCCAATTATTATTCTGCAACGATTTACAAGAACATTAGAAAATTTTAAGGATAGCAGAGTAAAAATGCAGTTCAGCAAAAAATTGAGCCCTGTAATTTCCTTGTACGGAGCTGGGGGACTTGACTCCACTGAATTCTGAGAAAGAAGCTTTTGCTAGTTCAAAATCTCCAACATATAAAAGCTATCATATTTTCATCTTAATCATTTATTAGAGATATGAGATGTTACAAAGGGCAGGCTTATAATCTAATTACTACCTAACAATTATAATTGCTTCACGCCAACAAGAAAAACTTTATTGCTAATTTTACTTAGCCCACCTTGTTTGACGTTTCAACGTCATGTCATTATCTTTTGAACGTAGGAATTTATGAGATTAAAAATTCCTCCGATATATATAAGACATGGAAACATTTCCACCTCTTGTGCTTGAAAGGAATATCAAGAAAATTAAACTATTGAATTAGGCTTGGTTTAAATTGAGGTCCTAATTGTTCTTTTATAAATATATATATATATATATATATATATATACTCCTCTACTATTTATAAGATACGAAAAAATATTTTTCCCCATATTAATAAGTCATATATCATTAAATTTTTCATATACAAGTACTATCACCAGTTCTAATTAATATAGGACAGGAGGAAGTATATTTTTACCTTTCATTTATTATTATATGTTGACTTTGTTCTATTATAATATGGCATATAATAAATATGGATAAAGTTAAAATTTTATTAAATTTTAAAGTAAGTATATTTAATGAGATTGAAGGTTTTTTCAAGTTCCATGGAATATATTGGAAGTGACTTATAAATAAGGCTATTGGAGTAATTGATGAGATCTAGTGATAAATTCTACTTCAATATGTCAGAGACTTATTTGAATGATTTTTTTTTTGGGTCTTTTTTAAAATAGAAACAGAAAGGAATGACTAAAAAGCTTTAAATTGAAAATTCCATATCCAAATTGAAAAAAAAATCTACAATATAATATATCTCATTATAATCGCTTCATTCCAAAAAGAAAAACATAATTTCTTATGGTCATCAAACCATGTTGACATTTCAACATGATGTCCGTGTCTTACGGAATAATATAATGTGATAAATAAGATGGAATTGACATGAAATGGAAAAGAGCTCTGTATATAACAAAAGATTGTCATTTTATGTGGAATGCATTTGCCTTTTTCTCAAAAAATAAAAAAATAACGAAGATATTTCAAAGACTAATGTTAAAAATAAATATTAAAAAATTATTTTTCGGAAATCAGATTAGGATTGGCTCAAATTGAAATCTTTATTTTTCTTGTATAATTAGACCCAATTGAAAAATTATATTTGAACGTATAAAATTCTTTTATATGGTAATATCATTTTATGCATGCTTTTCAACAACCAAAAAAAAAAAAAAAGTTAAGGCAAAGATAGAATTGGAGAAGTAAATCAGGAATTGAACTTTAATCAACATCTCAATAATAATAATAATAATAATAAACTTAATCAATTATAGAAGATTCAAATTGAAATGGGAAAAAATATATAGAAAAACAGTACCGTTAATAGAGTATGGTTTACTTTACCTTCGAGTAATAAAGTCTGTGCACAGGACAGTTTTAGACATTTCCACGTGACGTCAATAAATTTTAAAAATGGCATTTAATGCGATGAACGAGGCGGAATTCGGATGGAATTGACATGAAATGAAAAATCCTTCAATGTATATTTCAAGATTGTGAGTACAATAGCTATCTGTATACGTATAGTTTGGTGTGGAATGGTCTCCTTTTGACTAAACAAATCAAATCAAATATATATAGCAATAAATTAAAGGCCAAGGCAACGCGTTGGTGATCGATCAAAGTCCTTATATATATATATATATATATATATATCCCTACCTGAAATGTCCAAGGTAGGCTGCGGATCGATGAAGAATATGAAGTGTTGTGTTGGGGCAATAGTGCTCTTGTTACTCATCGTCTTCTGCAACCTCCTGCTGGTTTCTGCTAATCCCAAACTTGGTAATCCGTACGATCCTTTATTCATTAATCTAGTTATTCTCGCTCGTTGTTACAAATATTGAAAAGTTTATATATGTGAATTATGGTGCTGGACGAAAACTTGTTACTTCTTACTACCCACTTGCCGAGGTGGAGGAGGATACTACCCAATTATAATATAATTACTACCTAACAATTATAATTGCTTCACGCCAACAAGAAAAACTTTATTGCTAATTTGACTTAGCCCACCTTGTTTGACGTTTCAACGTCATGTTATTATCTTTTGAACGTAGGAATTTAGGAGATGAAAATTTCCTCCGATATATACAAGACATGGAAACATTTCCACCTCTTGTGCTTGGAAGGAATATCAAGAAAATTAAGGGATTAAATTATTGAATTAGGCTTGGTTTAAATTGAGGTCCTAATTGTTCTCACATGCGTTTGTGTGCATGCGTGTGTGGGTAGGTGTGTGCGCGCGCGCGCGTGCTTGCACGCCGAAGTCTCCATTAGGACACGAGACCACCGTCCTTAGGGCCACTGCTTCGATGCCTGTGTTGTGTCTGGCCCCCACTGGAGCAAATATCGTCCCTCCTCTAGGGGTTTTGTCTCTTGGAAATTAATTCCCAAGAACGTCTCTCCAAGGGCTCGAAGCCACGACCTGAGGCATTAGTACATGCCTTATGAGCCCCTTGATTTCCGAAGCAATATAAATGGTAATTTCTAAATCATATGATCTTAAATAAAGTAGAACTCTATATAAATGTCGTTAATCAAATAATTTTAAGTATGTAATAAAACCTTTGATTTAACATAATTAATTTTAATCATAATTTTCAAAACCACATATTTCCGTAGAACTTTTTATAGAACGAATAACAAGTGTGGCCATATAATTTACGAGGGTAACTAACCAAGTATGACTCGAGGCCATGAAACAAGCATAGATATATAGTCCATAAAGGTAACTAACCAAACATGGTTCGAAACCATAAAACAAGTATAGACACACAGTCCAAGAAATAAGCGCAACACAAAGCTACGAAATAAGTGCAAGTTTCAAAACATACGAATAACAAGCATAAGAACAAACACATAAGAAGCATATTAGGACAAGCACCTAATGTGAACCTGGATGTATACATATAGTTTGGTGTGGAATGGTCTCCTTTGGACTAAACAAATAAAATCAAATATAGCAATAAATTAAAGGCCAAGGCAACGCGTTGGTGATCGATCAAAGTCCTTTTATATATATATATATAGCCCTACCTGCAATGTCCAAGCTAAGCAGCGGATCGATGAAGAATATGAAGTGTTGTGTTGGGGCAATAGTGCTCTTGTTACTTATCGTCTTTTGTAACCTCCTGCTGGTTTCTGCTAATCCCAAACTTGGTAATTCGTACGATCCTTTATTCATTAATTTAGTTGTCTCGCTCATTATTACGAATATTCAAAATTTTATATATGTGAATTATGGTGCAGAACCGAAAAATACTGGTCCTACTGGTCATTACTATCCTCCATGCCCATGTTGCGCCCGATGCTCATGAGGATACTACCCATCACGAGGAGGATACTACTCACCACCATGAAAAATCTTTAACTAAGAGTATAAGTTACAATAGTCATGGCATCTTCTTTCCTAAGCTTCCTTATTTCATATTTTAGAATACTTGTACGCTAGTCAGCCTAAATCCTCTTGGGTATGCCGTATGCGTCGTCTGTTGTCTTTACTATTCAATCACGGCCAGAATTACTAAGTCAGCAATAATTCCGCATTTCCATGGATTATTTTTGCTTTATTTATTTATTTTTTTTTCATTATTTATGATCGATGGCGGCATGTTAGTGAATTTAAATATCAGTTCGTTTACTTACTAATAATATGTTTAATCACCCCTTGTTCCTGCTTCAATACTTTCCTACGTCCGTAGCTATACCAGAATTCTACAGCTTTATAAGTTTATACTAAACTCAGAGTTTTGTTTGAGTTGATATTTAAAAGTACGTTTACATAAGTCGAAACAAAACTTCTTTCACATATTTACCTCGTATATCATAAATCACGTCAGAAAGCTAGCTTCCACTGCAAATCCAAATTGACCCTTATTATTACTCCTATGGTCCTATAATATAAATAACTGACTTCTAGTATATCAAGAAAAGCCTTAGACAATTGCCTTAAAATTAAATAACTCTACAAATTTGCTCATATTTAATGTATAATATATACTTCATAAAAACAAAGTCAACAAATAATAAATGAAAACTATAATTGTACATTGGTATAAAAATTTAATGATGTAAAGGAATAGATCATGAATTGGCCGAATAGGTGTGCGTGAGAGGCACGTGACTTTGCTCTCCAAATGGATTCTTTACCCGAAATGAATTCGTTGAGAATGAAGGAGTATGGATAATGAATTGGAATGGTTGTGGTGTCATGTTTATGTGGGGGTCCACTCCACAAAATAATTTCATTTGATTCTCTACAAGACTTTTATTCGTAACTTAGTTCTTTACTCATTTAATTTAATTACAAACATTGGAAAGGTGTTAGAAATTAATGCTTAATTCCATTTAAGGATATTTCTTCCTCAATTGGCTTCTCTAACCATACAATATCATCTCTAAAATTACTAAGCTAAAAATTATCCTCTAACTATTTTTTCCTGAATTTTTGGGAAAATAGGCCATAAATTCCAAATTATAGCTTTAAAACTATTTAAGCCAAATTTTTCATATTTAATCCACTCATAATATTTCTAAATCCTCAAAATAATATTTCATAATTTTTTCCTAATTTTTTAAGATCCAAAATAATATTTGATAATTATTTGAAATTTTTCTTCATAAAAAGCTTAAAATTTTAAACTCTTACTCACTTAAGAGCCTATTTATTTCAGTCTTATTCTTAAACTCTTTGTCCCAAAATTTAGAATGTTTCAAAGAGAGGAGCATTGAGCTTACCAAATATATCAACTTCTATTTTTGAAGAAGATGTTGATAAATTCTCCAGCCTCCATCTACTGTCCTCTCGAAAATACGAGGCTGCTTAGTATGTGATAGGACAAAACACTTTATAGTTTATAAACTCCGTAAGACTCCGTAAGTGCACGGGCAGTATCAAGTAATAAAGTGATAAGAAAAGTATCGTTCCCACAAGAATTTAATATCACAACTTTAGTTAAGTATTAATTTCACAATTTCGTTTAAGTTGAGCAAAACAAACTAAATTTAATTAAGATAAAGGAAAAGAAAATCAAAACTAAAATAAAAATAAGAAAACTACCACAATAGTCAAATGAGCAACCCAGAGTCACTAATCCCTTATTAACTTCATAAACCTTATTTTCACTAATTTAATTAGCTTTAATATCAATTTTGTTAATCTCAAGTGTAAATAGCTATAAGTGTCTGTCGGTTCACTTACAACCCTCTCTTGAGTATAATTTGTTATGTCTAACATCATTACTCAAGAGGCAACAAAAATCAAACACACTCTTCAACAATTATATGGGGCTATTAGGTATATGTCTATCCTAATCGCAAATTAAATCGTAATCTAATCTCATATTACTTAATCTCAAAGGCTAGTTAAAATCCCCTTCGTTAAGGTAAATCGCTTTAAATCATATTCAATGATGGTCAATCACTAAATAGATAAAACTAACCAAGATTAAGTAGCCAAAATTAATATCAAATTTAACTAAATAATGAAAACAAAATCCAATTCACCCCAAGTTCATAGGTCCTCTAGGTTGCAAAACAAACTAGCCACACATGGCTCTAATAAGATCTTTAACGAAAATATAAGAATTCAGGTTCAAAGAAGGAGAGATAGGAAAGAAAATTTCTTCGTCGCCTCCACAGTCCTTCCGTGGAGATGATGAAGAGAACTGAAACACTCAGCTTCTACTCCGCTGCTTCTTTGTTCTTTCTTCGTTCTGCGTCTCTTGATCCTCCGTGATCCTCCTTTTTTTGGTCTCTACCTCCCTATTTATAATTTAGCCGCTGCTTCTTTGTTCTTTGTTCTTTCTTCGTTCTGCGTCTCTCGATCCTCCGTGATCCTCCTTTTTTTTTTTGTCTCTACCTCCCTATTTATAATTTAGGTCTTGAGTCACTGATTCTCCTTTCCTTATTAAAAAGATATTTTATATCTTGTAATCAACCCCACCAAATCATGCAATTGATTTTGTTTCTATTTTTCTTGCGTGGGACCATCGAGTTTGACTGAATGAATATCCTCTTAATTGCTTTTTCTACTTTATTCCAAATCAGCTAATATTTCCTGTGCAATAAAAATAAGATATGAGTAGATTTTATGTCGATTTATTCTTTAATCCTAAGTTTGATTAAATGATGAAAAAGTTCATAAAAGATAATTAAATAGGTATATAATATTAATAACTCCAACTAATTCTTATAACATATACACCTATTTAATTATAAAATATATACTCATCAGTATGAATGCTCAATCAAATAATTTCATTGCCTGACCACAATGAACATAAGAAGATTAGGGACAAGCACCATAGTCAGTTGATTGGTTTATTGTTCAAGTGAGGTGAAATACAACAAAGTTTCAATGATCTGATTATTTTCGACTTTTTTTCACATGACTATCTGATTTTTCATACTATAGTGTCTAAACTCGATGATGAACTTATTTTGTAGACAAGTGACCTTACACTGTTTGCCTCTGTGCACTGACTTTTTTCCTCTCAACCTAATATTTTGCATAATTCCTTTCCTACTCTCTCTCTCTCTCTCTTTCAGCAGCAACTGATTTTATTTGAATTAAATAAGATTTGAATGTCTAAACGGAAGATGATTTTCTGCCCAACACCCCCTCTCCTTATCTCTCATTGTCTCAATCCTGACTATCCAAATCTTAATCCAAGGGCCCAGAATAGTTTTTTAAAAAGCCGCATACGATAATGTGACCGCATGCGGTATTTTAAAAAACTATTCTGGACCCTTAGATCAAGATTTAAACGGTCAAGATGCAACTGTGAGGGATGGAGAGAAGGGGCACCGGGCAGAGGAACAGTACCCGTCTGAAACATTGAATCAAAGCGTTTTTACCTTCTCAAGCTGTCAACAAAATCTGGGCCTTCGGCATCAGGTGAGGTAGAACATATTGGAAGAATTTCTGAATCAGAACGATGAATTAGTGCAGAAGCAATATGATATCGGCGAAGAGTCCTAGATCAGAAGGGGCAGGGGAAGAAGCTTCAATATTAGTAAATCAAAGAGATACTATAGACTGCTAGAAAATAATTTTCACCAGCATAACATCATGCAGGATCAAAACTTGCTGGGATAACTCTTTCAATTCGGTCATAGTTTCCACCTGAAATGGTGAATAAGATTAAGAAGTCGAAATACCATTTAGACCATGTATATGCTAAAATTTGAAAAAACAATCTAAAAAGTTTTTTAAAAATGTTTATTATGTTTATGACATATTGTTTCAAATAACTGGTTTAAAAAGTTAAATAAAAAAAAATATATCTCTATTACTTTTAAGACCCGCTGTTATAATAACTAGCCTAAAAAGTTAAAAATAAAACAAAAATAAAATATTTATTACTTTTAAGATCGATTATTAAAAATAACCGATTTAAAAAATAAAATTTTTTAGACCTTATATTTCTTATAACAATCAGTCTAAAAAATGAATCTTTTTTTCTTTCATCACGTTGAAAATTGAACTTCCTTCCCTGAATACTTGCCACGCTTCAGCTCTCCACTTCTCCGTTCATAAGCTACCGCCATCAAGAGATGAGGGCAATCATCGCAGCAGTTGGATCCAGCCACACTCCCACTTCCCAACTCTTGCGATTCTAATGGTAACGTTGTAAACTGACCTGGCTTTGGTATTTTCCATTTCTCGACTTGGTATTCTCATATTTCTCCTTTGGTGTGTTTGTCGGTGAAACAAATCGATCGGTTTGGTCAGCAAGAAGCCATGGGCAAACATAAAATGTCGAGTGAAGAAGGTACGCTTTCGGTAATCATTTTCTTTCATTGGTATATTTTTTGACTGAATTTTAAGAAGGTAAGTCAGTCTTGGTTTGGCTTTGCAGAAAAAACAACGAAGATAGTTTCAGAATGCAAGGTTGTAAAGACTGTCTTGGTGAGTCAGTCATTTTCTTTAGAGTTCTCTTATTTCTTGAACTCTGTTTTCGAAACCGCCTATGGGTTAAGTTTGGCTTTCATCCTCTTCCCTTTAAACGTGTTTCAAGCTATTTGTTCCAATCCTCCTTTTCAAATTTGTAAGTTCTCTTTTGTGCCAGAAACGGTGAAAAAATACTGGATGGACCCTGACTAAAATCTGTTCCAATTTTCTCTGCAATATTTTAGGTAATGCAGCATGATTTTCTGTCTAATAACAACCTCATAGCTGTTCTATCAGTTAGATTTTTCTAATCTCATGGGTTATGAATAAAAAGTCGCGTAGGTTCGTTACCACCAGTCGTGTCGGTTCGCCAACGGGACTCCATCTGATTGTTTCATCGTCTATAAATAAACATGCGTGTGGCAGAAAAATAATCTCGTTTTTCTAACAGTACGCTCTCATAGATATGATTTAATACATTTTACTATTAGTTTCATCCGTGCGATTCAGAAAACAGACTCATTGTGTTCGCTTGGGCTTCTGATTGAGAATATCATCATTCTGAAGACGAAAAATCCGCTCTGTTCTGGGAGACAATTGCTCATTAACCTTGGGCATCCATATAGAGAGAGCAAAATTGTCTTAAGGACACAACGCAAGTTGGGCCCAGATTTCTTCATAGTTTATTACCATATTCGACAGTCTTGTGAGTTTTTACCGGTCTTCTTCTTAGTATAGTACTATTATATGTTTATAGATTATGCATATTAATTACACAGATTCTTATCTTAGTGATATTTCTATCTTGAAAGTATTTTCACCAACAATCTTAAGACAATTTTTATTTGGTTTGAATCTGTGTTGTTTTTTAAATTTTGGATTCTTGATCTTGAAAAGTTAGATTCTAAACTTATGAATAAACACTGTGGATATATATATTTATTTCTGATATGAGTATATTAAAGTCTTGGGGCATAGTTTTAGTGCAGAGATATATAGTATGAGTTTTTCCAACGTTGTTGATTTCTCTGCGTATGCGTTTCTGATTTTTGGTTATGTGATTCTTTGTTGATAACTTGATATATGTTTGTACCCTCCAGAGTTCATGAATCTGATTTTTTGCTTTTGTCGTTAAATATTTTTATGAACTTTAATTTGTTTTTTTTTATCAACATGAACTTTAATTTGTTGGGATATGTATGTTTGGGTAACATGGTTTCAATAATTGTTTTGGTTCAGTTTTGTTTTTGAATTGTATATATAAATCTGGACATTTTATATGCCTGTGTTTTCCTATTTCCATATGTTTTACAGAGTATGCTATTTGAATCTCTGAAGTTTTTATACTGCAAAACTTTAGACTCATAAACCATGGAAAAAACTGTAGGATACTCTCCTCTATGAAAAACTGAAATTGACGAAGTTAGTTATTAAGTTTGGGTCAATTGGAAAATAAGTAGCCTATGAAAATAGTTAAATTATTTAGAGGATAAAAAAAAGGAAGGTTACAGACCAGCCTCTTCATATAGAAAAGGAATCCAAAACAATAAAGAAAGGTTGAAGGAATCTAGTTGTCCGAACGTAAACATCGTGTCTTGTAGTTTTGGAGATGGGTCATGATAAAAAGGTGTTTTTAGGCCAGAAAATTGGTTTCATTGCGTAGATCTCGAAAAACGAAGAGATAGACACCAAGAATATGAAAAATCGATGTTGGAAATGCCGGTTATGAGGGGTGGAAGAGTCAGGTCCGTCGATCCAACCGGGTCAACGACCCGGCTGGAGGTGTTGACCCGGCTGGAGGTTGAAGATGAATGATGATACCCCACCATGAAATGGATTTGCTTTTATTTCATTGGTGTCTCCTTCTAAAAGAAAGGGTGCGTTACGTCCCGTGTTTGAATCCTTGGGGTGCCATTTTTAATGTAGCGCCTTGTTTTTAAAAATCATTTGTTAAGGGATGCACCAGCAGGAATCGAACCGGCATCCCTTCCCATTGGAATGAGATGACTTACCACTGCGCTGGGGGCACCCTTCGGTTGAGTGTAGGCCGAAATATAATTTAAAGTATATTTAGTGTATGAGCTCATTTGTTGGGCCGGATTTGTTTATGTTTGGGTTGGCTAGTGGGCTGAACTTTTTTTTAGGATGCACTTTTTCTATGGGCTGAAAAATAAAATATTGTTGGGCCAAATTTAGTTTTAAAAAAATGGTAGTTTATTGATCTCCTACTATCTCTCCTTATTTTAATAATGAGGATTAGATGAATATTAAATTAATAAAGTGAAAATAAGGTATATCCTATGCCTTGGTTTCATCGGGATATTTTATTGATTTTATTAATTAATATTTTGAATTACATTAATTATTGTATGGAGATAAAATTTTGATATGATTATTGAGTTTCTGCGTGTTATTTTATTATTTGGTTTTTAGTTACAGAAATTAAATATATTTAACAATTAAATGATGAACTTTATTAAAAGTCCTAAATTTGAGGATGGGAGAGAAATTTATTCCCGTTTAGGGCTTTAATATCAAAGGAGATATTAATTTGTTTGATAATTTCTAATCTCTTATAGTCTTTCCTAAAATCTTGTGAAGTTTTTTGAATTAATAATGGCTGAATAAAAATGGTGATATTTGTGAATATCTTAGCCATTTAATTTATTAAGAAGGATTTCTTATTTTCTATTAGAAGTAAATGTGGTAAATTATCAAATATTTTGTGACAAGCATATGGCATGATATGAAAATTTAATCATTTATCCAGTGTAGAGATAAATGTGTTCTAATTTTTCATAGTATTATAATAAGCATGCATGGTTTTATGTATTAGTAGAAATGCAATTATGGCCTTAATTTTATTTTGTGGCTATGATTTTATGTTTTAAAAATATTGTGAATAGCAATTGAATGAATACTAAATATTTAAATTTTGGAATTAAGTATGTTGGATTTATTAATAACCAAAGTGTTCAACTCTTTATGAATTGTTACGGTGATTACCCATAACCTTGATGCTATGTTGTTATGTCTATATTGTGGATGAATCAAAATTTGTTATTATAAGTTGTTTAGTGATCAACCCAAAGGTTGATTATTTGTTTTTATAATTATTGAATATAAATGTTGGTAGTTTTATTTAGACACCTAAAGATGATAAATATTTCTAGTTGGGATATGCATTACTACTAAATTATGTGAAATCTTTGTAGCATCATTGTGGTTGAATGTTATATATTGTAAGAAATGTTGATTACGTCTAGTTTACCACAGAAGTTGTGGGGGGAAGTCATTTTAATGGCTAACTTTATAATTAATAGAGTGTCCCGCAAAAGGATACAAAACATACCATATAAAATATGGAAAGGAAAGAAACATTCCTTAAAATATTTAAAAGTGTGAGGGTGTTTAGCTAAGGTTGCATTTCCTAAACCCAAAAGGTTGAGAATCAAACTTAAGACAATGGGCTGTGTGTTTATTGGCTATGTGCTTAATAGTAGTGCATATATTGATTTACAAGTCCAATGTATCATATATCCTTGTTAATACGGTTAGTGAATCAAGGGACACTACATTCTTTGAGAATGTATTTTCGTATAACAAGGGAAGTAAAACACGTGGTAATAATGATAACAATACTGTGATATCGTGGGATACTACGAGCAGTGATGATCCTGTAGAGGATGAACCTAGACGTAGTACTAGGCAAAGGACTTCAACATCCTTTGAGCATGATTTTCTAACTTTTTTGTTGGAAAATGAGCCTCGAACACATGGAGAGGCTATGGGCTTTCCTGAAGTACCATTCTGATAAAAGGCTATCAATAGTGAAGTTAAATCCATTCTGTCAAACCACACCTATGAATTGGTTGACCTTTCTCTTGGCAATATGCCTCTAGGAACTAAGTGGGTCTTCTAAAGGAAGATGAAAGCATATGGCACTATTGATAAGTACAAAGCTAGGCTGGTAGTAAAGGCTACAGACAACGTAAAGGCATAGACTACTTTGATACCTATTCACCTGTTACAAGAATTACATCCATTCAGATGTTAATCGCGTTAACATCATTGAATGAGTTGGAAATACATCAAATGGATGTAAAGAAAGCCTTCTTGAATGGTGAATTAGAGAAAGAGACCTATCTAAAACAACCTGATGGATTTGTTTATCGCATGTCAAGTCCCTTTATGGACTAAAGCAAGCCCTGAAACAATGGCATGGGAAATTTGATGAAGTTATGTTATCAAATGAATTTAGTATTAATGAATGTGACAAGTGTGCCTATATTCGGAATACTGAAAATGGTTTTGCCATAGTCTATCTATATGTAGATGACATGTTGATAACGAGTAGAAATAATAAAATAATTAAAGTTACTAAGCGATTGCTTACCAGTAAATTCGACATGAAATATATGGGTCTAGCAGATGTTATTTTGGAATCCATAGAACATCTGTTGGGTTGGCTTATCACAAGAACATCTATTAACATCTATTTTGCTAAAAATTCTTGAGAAATTCAAGAGTTTAAACATAGCTTTTGTGATGAACCTATAGACTCTAGTCTTTGTCTGCCGAGAAATACTGGCGAAGCTGAAAAACAAAAGAAGCATGCTGGAGTGTTGGGCAGCTTATGCATGTTATGAATTGCATTAGACCTGATATTGCCTATGCAGTAAGCATGTGTAGTCGCTTTACAAGTAGTCCAAACGAGTTTCATTGGAGATCTATGATAAGAGTTTTGGGTTACGTAAAGCAAACTCAAAATTTTGTTTTGCATTATGAGAAATACTATACAGTGCTAGAAGCATATTGTGATGCAAATTGGATCACCAGCTCTAAAGACACAAGATCCACAAGTGGATATGTATGTAATACCCCATATTTTTATTTATAGAAATAACCCATTTATTTTATTTTATATAACCTTGGTGGGCCAAATACTCCTAGTCCTAATTCACTTAGGAATTTTCAGCTTATGCACTAAGAAAGAGGGTAGGTAATAAGTCCACTACCTGTCAACTAAGTTATATTAAATTCACATCATAATTGATTGATTGAATTTAATATGCCCTATCATATTAAATTCACACTATGATTGATTGATTGAATTTAATATATCCTATTAATGAGTTAGTAATAGTAAAAGAGCCCAGAGTTAAACCTTAATTTTAAGTTATAAATAGAGATCTAGCCTAACCCTGAATATTCATCTTCTCTTCTACTATTTCTTCTATTCTTCTAAGAAGCTAGCAAAATGGAGACCATGTAATCCTAATCCCATGAGTCTTAGGTTAATTTTATATGAATCTTGATAGGTGATTATGATCCTCAATATATCATATGTGTTTGTTTTATATGAAATATCTTATATGTAATCCTAATCCCATGAGTCTTGGGTTTGTAACATCCTGAATTTTGGACCTAAAGACTAGAAAATTAGCCTATTTTCGGAGGACTATTAGACCCTATTTTTGAAAATGAATTTAGAATCAGTATTTTATTGGACATGAATAGTGTTTACTATTTAAATACGTACATGAATAGTATTCACTATTCACAAATACGTATTCACTTTTTATAAATACGGTATTTAATCGATATTTTGAGAAATATGAAAAGTATTTACTATTCACAAATACGGTATTTACTATTCAAAAATACGGTATTCACTATTCCTAAATACGTATTCACTATTTGAAAATACGTATTTACTATTCATGCGGGACCCACGTCAAATTATTTCTCCTCTGCCAACACCCGTGAAGTTTGAAAAATTTTGCGCGCGGGACCCACTCAATAATAATATTATTATAATATAATATCTTATACTTTGGAAAACAATTGAAATAAAATTATTTCCAATAAACCGTGAATTAGGTTTTTAAAGTAAGGGTATATTATAAACAAGCGAATTTTTATCTCAGAGTGGGTTATCTCCGAAGTCATTTCCGTAATCGGCGGAATGATTATTTGAGATAGGTTGAACCGATATTTTGAAGCAGGACAGATAGTGGAATCTGTAGGAAATAAATCATAACTCAAAATCCTTGAACTAAGTAGTAAACAACTGCACATATTATGAATCAGTGAATTTTTGTCTAGAAGTTGGTGTCACCCGAAGTAATTTCTGTAACCGTCAGTGTCCGACTTAAAATCTTCGGCAGGTTACGGAATACCCTAAATAGGATCAAAAATTTAGTTGACCCAGATATTTCTGAAGAGGAAAAATAGAACTTCAAGGCTGTGCTTCCGGATTCTTGAGAATTTCTAATATAACGCGATTAGAACACCGATCAGGGAATCTTTATAGGATAAATGCAAAAGAGTAAGAAAGTGTCATCGTCATGATGACGTCATCGATGACGTAAGCATCTTGATGACGTCATCGATGACGTAAGCAAATGGATTGGACGGTTGAGATGAAGCCATGTTTAAAGTCAAGATCCAACGGCCAAAATCTGACCTGATAAAGTATGAATAGTGTCATGCTTTTTCACTATAAATAGAGGCTTCATTTCTTCATTTTCTTCACACCAAACTCAGATCACAACGGTCGAGTTTAATAGAAGAGAGAGAATTCTTAGAGTTTAGAGTGAGAATTCAGAGTAAAGTTCTCGGAGCTGGAGAGAAGGAGTAAGAACATCAAGGGTAAGTTCTTTGGTCTCTAGTCTTAATATTTGGTAGTTTCTTTTGGTAATTATAGTAGAAATGCCAGATAGAGTTTTTCTGAGTATGCTCTGTGGCTGCAGCTTAGTCTGATCTGTCACATCAGAAAAGAATTATCCTTGGACAGTAAATATTATTTACTGGCACAGTAAAAAATATTTACCGGCACGGTAAAAATATTTTTACTGGTACTATTCACATGAATAGTGAATATCCAACATAGTTTCCGCAAATGCTAAAAATTAATGGTCACTGATAAAAATGATATTATAGGATGTCCGAAGATTCCGGAGTCAGATTCGAAGGAAGTCCGTATACGTGAATAGTGCCGTATACGTGAATAGTACCGTATACATGAATAGTGCCGTATACATGAATAGTAAATTACTATTCACACCGAACGGAGGTACGGACACGTATTGTAACACTAACTCTGATGCTTATGGTATGCTTATATGTGATAGATAGTCTGAGTTATTGTTTTTGAAAATTGATCATACACATACATCTTGATACGGGTTATAGTCTTGATAACGCCGTTATGTTTTCCTAGCGCTGAGGACACGGATGTACACCGTGGCACTGGTGAATAGTGCAGACTATAATAACATGCATATTGCAGTGGCTGTGTTATGTTATTATGTGAATATGAGAATAATGTATGTGATTATTGCTGTTTTGACATGAATATCTGTCATACATATTTGATACATAAGCATGAGGTTAACCGTTACCTGAGGTTCAATGGGTATTGAACCTCAGCTCTTACTGTAGCTTCAGGATTTTCGGAGTGAACAGAAACAGAAACAAGGGTAAGCAGCAGGCAGAAGGACTAGCTGGAGAAAGTCCTGTAGATATGTATAGTCTTTCGAACTCTTTGTATTAGCAAACCAGTACACTACAGTGGTTGAATATCAGTTACTTTGTATTTAAAATCATTTCGTTGCTCAACTCTGGTTAAATTATTTTGAACTCTGATCAAATAATTTCGAAAATGCTTTAGAAAAGTTGGGGTGTTACATTTTGGTATCAGAGCAGACATCCTGGCACAGAGTTAACTAAGTTACTCCAAACAGTCTGATATCTAGAAAGGGGTTTTGTGGTTGGTAATCAGTTTCCTTGAATTCGTCGAGCCTTCCACAAATACACCTGCCTAGTCGGATTGTCTGAGTAGCGGAGTTAGGTTCTAAGCTTTCAAAAGTGTTTTATCTGGTATGAACCCGACTCAGTTACAGTAAACCATTGGTGCCGAAGGTAGGGCCGAGTCTATGTGGATCAGCCAATCAGTCACCCTAGCACGGTGAGGCTCCCATGATAGACGCCTACCTGGCCAATCGGTTTGACTAACTAAGTTAGGCTCTAAGCCATGGTTTTAAAAGTATTTCGAAAAAAACAAGTACAAGTACTGATACAATACTGGTGTTGTGATACAAAAAGGACGTAAATACTAAGGAAAAGGGTTAGGCTCGGGAGGCCTTGATATAGAGTAGATGGCACAGAATATGGTTTCTGTTGTTAAACTTTAAGACTTTTGATATGGGAATCGGAATCTAAGTTAAATCCCCACTCAGAGTTTCAAGGGAAGTGGTACAGAGAAGTCGGTACGACTTAAGTTTTCCGGTAGACAGTAACCTACTGTTTAGGTTTCCCTTGGATAGTAACCTATCGATTTAATGTCCTTGTCAAAATAATAACTTGTTAAGGTACCCTGAGAAGAAAATTCCTACCTTGTAGAGGCCAGACACCATGCGTGCAACGGGGCATGGCTCTGGGGACGAAGATCTTTTGATTAAGTCCTTGACGGTGGTGATCAATTGACAGAAGAAGGAAAGTACCCAGTAATTCTGGGGAGACAGTTATGTCATACTAGTACCTATGAGAGTTGTAGGTACCCAGTAGTAAGTATACCAATATTAGTACCAAGAATCAATAGACATTATGAAGTTAATATTGCTTAGGCGAGAGAAATCTCAGAACTATGACCCCTGTGAGAGTAGGAACCTTGAGAAAATATGAGTGAGCTTTGCTTAGGTTCCAAATATCTAAGAGATAGTTCCTTAACAGAACCATACGAAAGCTGGAAACTTCAGTAGCCACCAGGTTATGGTCTCAAGGTGGGACCAAGAATCATAGAGATATTAGTGGCTAATAGATTTCCCAAGAAGTAGGTGATTACCCAATAGGGAAAGTTGAGTTAAGGATAATGCCTGGAGCTAAACAGAAAGTGAAAATTTACAAATAGAATGACCCTAGATAAGATGGCAGACATAAAGACAACGGTTTATGAAACTACTAAAGGATAGGAACCTGTTAAGATTTGAGTTCTCATTATAATGATTCAAAAACGATCACTGGCGCTACTTATGGAAAGTTTAATCGGAGAAGGATACCTACGGGGAGTTCTGATCTAGGAGGTTTACCTACAAGGATGCTAACCGGAAAAGCTGACTGGTCTGAGAAGACTAAGTGAAGCGCCGTGTAATGTGCCGTAGAGCAGAGCCACTGTGACGACGAACCGTAGAGTGGAGCCGCCGTGACAACGAACCATAAAGTAGAGTTACCAGTGCATCGGTTCTCAAGGTAAGTACATTATAATGAATCTCACATTGAATAGGTTCCCTAGAGAAAAGACTGTTGTAACTTAGTATATCGTCATGGTTTGCTCCAGTGCTATACAGCATATATTGTGTTTATAGGCTAGCAGAAGCCCATAGTTGTCAGACAACGAATATGAGAAGTGTCCAGAAAATTTTGTGAGATCCGAGGATAGCGAACGATGTTTGAAATAGCTGGAAGATTAAAGTAGAACAAACTAAGTATTTTATGGATAGTTTGAGTAGCCAAGGACAGAGGTTCCAATGCGTGTAATTAGTGATGACCTTCTAATGTTAGTTGTCTGATTCCTAAGTAAGGTTTTTAAATTGAATTTTTGAACTTGCCAATACATCTGCTGTATTAGAAATTTTGAAATTTATTTGTTCAAACATGTGGATTTTTTTTTTTTTTGAAGCTGAGTTTTCAAATGAAATGTTTTCAACAGAATTTGAGACCACAGTGATGGTTATTTTGAACAGATGTTGTCTTATATAAAGGGGTTTTTGTTAGAACCCAAAGTTTGAAATTGAGTTTTTAACTATGTTGTGGAAAAGTCAGTACAAAACTGGAAGGACAGAAGCTGTTGTAGATGTACACAGTTTGCTGGGTCTTGCTAGATGTTTTAAAATGTTTGAAATCGCTAGCCTTTGATAAATGTTCTCTTTGAACAAAAAGTTTTTGGAGGGATTTTGTTTGAGAAAATGGAAATCGCACCAACAGTGAACGCACCCAATCCATAACACTTTGCCGAGGGCGTATGTTTTGATTAGTAAAACCTGACTGTCTATGACTGGACTGAGTTCCGCTAGATAGGGTTGCTACTTTATGTGCCAGTGTGAACACTGGGTCTCCTGAGAAAGGGGCGGAGGCTCTCCCACATTGTTGATAGTACTGTTGAGACTGGATTCGAGGATTGGGGTAAGGCGCTCACTGTACCAAATGGTTAAGATGATGGTGTGTACTCTCAATTGTAAAATTTTGTGAAATAAATTAGCTCCCTCAAAGATATGTGCCGGTAATCAAAGTTTTTGAAAATGATCCGGCAGTGAAAAATGTTTTCATGAATTTGTGATGGCAGCGATTAAGTTTAAAAATGTTATAGCACTATTACTTTGTGGTATAGTGCAGATTGTGAAATGTACTGAAACCACGGAAAACTTTTCATGTTTGAAAATTTGAAAATGAGACAAGAAAATAATTTTGGGTAGCAATGACATGATTGTCGACGCTATCGTGTTGAAAAGAAAAACAGTGTAATTGGGAATTATGGTACAGGAACAGCAACTATTAGAAAGGTCTGGAATACTAAACTAGTTAAGTCAATTAATAGCTGTCAGCTATAGTGTTGAGTAAGTGAAAGTAATTCGAGAACTTGAATAGGAAAGACTCAGATGAAATTGATGAGCAGATGCGGAAGGCCAATATGTGTTAAGCCGATAGGCTAAATAAATCAGGTAGTGAGGCCTGTGTAACCGAGTACTGTGAGAATAGATCAGCAAGTCCTGTAATTTAGTACTATACCTGGGTATAAGATTGAGACATTGAATAGTAGGATGCGTGCTATTTAAGTTTGCATAAGGAAGGAATAGACTAAAGGTCTAGATAACCTTTTGATTTTATATTGTCAAATTTCGAGGACGAAATTTATTGAACGGGGGGAGAATTGTAACATCCTGAATTTTGGACCTAAAGACTAGAAAATTAGCCTATTTTCGGAGGACTATTAGACCCTATTTTTGAAAATGAATTTAGAATCAGTATTTTATTGGACATGAATAGTGTTTACTATTTAAATACGTACATGAATAGTATTCACTATTCACAAATACGTATTCACTTTTTATAAATACGGTATTTAATCGATATTTTGAGAAATATGAAAAGTATTTACTATTCACAAATACGGTATTTACTATTCAAAAATACGGTATTCACTATTCCTAAATACGTATTCACTATTTGAAAATACGTATTTACTATTCATGCGGGACCCACGTCAAATTATTTCTCCTCTGCCAACACCCGTGAAGTTTGAAAAATTTTGCGCGCGGGACCCACTCAATAATAATATTATTATAATATAATATCTTATACTTTGGAAAACAATTGAAATAAAATTATTTCCAATAAACCGTGAATTAGGTTTTTAAAGTAAGGGTATATTATAAACAAGCGAATTTTTATCTCAGAGTGGGTTATCTCCGAAGTCATTTCCGTAATCGGCGGAATGATTATTTGAGATAGGTTGAACCGATATTTTGAAGCAGGACAGATAGTGGAATCTGTAGGAAATAAATCATAACTCAAAATCCTTGAACTAAGTAGTAAACAACTGCACATATTATGAATCAGTGAATTTTTGTCTAGAAGTTGGTGTCACCCGAAGTAATTTCTGTAACCGTCAGTGTCCGACTTAAAATCTTCGGCAGGTTACGGAATACCCTAAATAGGATCAAAAATTTAGTTGACCCAGATATTTCTGAAGAGGAAAAATAGAACTTCAAGGCTGTGCTTCCGGATTCTTGAGAATTTCTAATATAACGCGATTAGAACACCGATCAGGGAATCTTTATAGGATAAATGCAAAAGAGTAAGAAAGTGTCATCGTCATGATGACGTCATCGATGACGTAAGCATCTTGATGACGTCATCGATGACGTAAGCAAATGGATTGGACGGTTGAGATGAAGCCATGTTTAAAGTCAAGATCCAACGGCCAAAATCTGACCTGATAAAGTATGAATAGTGTCATGCTTTTTCACTATAAATAGAGGCTTCATTTCTTCATTTTCTTCACACCAAACTCAGATCACAACGGTCGAGTTTAATAGAAGAGAGAGAATTCTTAGAGTTTAGAGTGAGAATTCAGAGTAAAGTTCTCGGAGCTGGAGAGAAGGAGTAAGAACATCAAGGGTAAGTTCTTTGGTCTCTAGTCTTAATATTTGGTAGTTTCTTTTGGTAATTATAGTAGAAATGCCAGATAGAGTTTTTCTGAGTATGCTCTGTGGCTGCAGCTTAGTCTGATCTGTCACATCAGAAAAGAATTATCCTTGGACAGTAAATATTATTTACTGGCACAGTAAAAAATATTTACCGGCACGGTAAAAATATTTTTACTGGTACTATTCACATGAATAGTGAATATCCAACATAGTTTCCGCAAATGCTAAAAATTAATGGTCACTGATAAAAATGATATTATAGGATGTCCGAAGATTCCGGAGTCAGATTCGAAGGAAGTCCGTATACGTGAATAGTGCCGTATACGTGAATAGTACCGTATACATGAATAGTGCCGTATACATGAATAGTAAATTACTATTCACACCGAACGGAGGTACGGACGCGTATTGTAACACTAACTCTGATGCTTATGGTATGCTTATATGTGATAGATAGTCTGAGTTATTGTTTTTGAAAATTGATCATACACATACATCTTGATACGGGTTATAGTCTTGATAACGCCGTTATGTTTTCCTAGCGCTGAGGACACGGATGTACACCGTGGCACTGGTGAATAGTGCAGACTATAATAACATGCATATTGCAGTGGCTGTGTTATGTTATTATGTGAATATGAGAATAATGTATGTGATTATTGCTGTTTTGACATGAATATCTGTCATACATATTTGATACATAAGCATGAGGTTAACCGTTACCTGAGGTTCAATGGGTATTGAACCTCAGCTCTTACTGTAGCTTCAGGATTTTCGGAGTGAACAGAAACAGAAACAAGGGTAAGCAGCAGGCAGAAGGACTAGCTGGAGAAAGTCCTGTAGATATGTATAGTCTTTCGAACTCTTTGTATTAGCAAACCAGTACACTACAGTGGTTGAATATCAGTTACTTTGTATTTAAAATCATTTCGTTGCTCAACTCTGGTTAAATTATTTTGAACTCTGATCAAATAATTTCGAAAATGCTTTAGAAAAGTTGGGGTGTTACAGGGTTAATTTCATATGAATTTTGATAAGTAATTATGGTCCTAAATATATCATATGTGATTGTTATATGTAAAAGGCTAAAGTATATATTTGGTCATTTATGCTTACCTCTGGTATTGTTTTAGTTCCTTAAGTTTGTAAAGTGCACGTTTGGTCCCTTAATACTAACACCGTTAGTCTGACTTAACAGAAAATACTGATTCAACAATTTTAAGCGATGATTATGCAATTAAATGCTGACTAAGCATGCTTATATGTTAGTATTTTAATAAATTAATAATTTAAATCCTATTAGTTGGAAAAAAAATTTCACAATTTGTGAAGATAAAATATATTTTTTTCCCGAAGAAAATTAAATATTTTTAATTAATAGGATTTAAAATATTATTTTATTAAAATACTAACATATAAGTATGTTTGGTCAGCATTTAATTGCACAGTCATCGCTTAAAACTGTTGAGTCAGTATTTTCCGTTAAGTCAAACTAACGATGTCAACATTAAGGGACCAAACGTGTACTTTACAAACTTAAAAGACTAAAATGATATAACGTCCTCAAAATTTACTATAAATAATAACCAATTAAGGGTTCATTAACAACTAAGTAATGCCCATCATTTACCAAAATACACAAAAATAAATCAGAGTATGCAGAATAAGCCTTAACGAGGCAATATACAATCATCCAACAAAAACCAAAAAAGACAGAAGCACTACTTTTAGCAGAGTAGCCTAAACTTCTGAGGTCTTCCCTGATGGACCCGGACATGAACTATCACCTAAAAAATATGGTAACCATCAATCCAACTTATTACGAATACTACTATGTGATAGTGAGGTGCTAGGTGGAACAATTTATATAGCAAAGTATTAAAAAAAATATAATTTACCAATATTCACATCACAAAATTTCATATCATAAATTAGGTATTACAATTTTTTATTAACACAATTCCTAATATGCCTCCCACAAATCCAACCAAACCGCCTTATTTCCTCAGACTAGACCCATGGGCAATAAAAGCTCACTGGTCATGTGATGAGGACCGGTCAAACTATTCAGAGCACATGTCCCAAACCATGGGTCTTTTCCCCTCACTGAACTAATGGGGTGTCGTAAGCACTTATTGAACTAGTGGGCCAGTCCCTCATTGAACAAGTGAGATAATAGAAAGCCAATCATCGTACACCGATGGAGGCCTCACCACGTGGTGGAATAAACTACTTCATTTCCTCCCAATTCAACCCTTTTCATAATTATCACAACAAATAAATAACTCAATAGGGATTTTTAAAGATTTTCTCGTTCATATCATGTAATAAAAAAAAAATTCTCATATATGTGTAATAATATCTCAATTCTTATAAATAAATAAGTATATATTCACAATTCAAATTATAAGGTTCTGCAAGGCAATTTTTATTAAGATATTCATAATCATTTCACAAAATATTCATAAACAACATACTAATACACATAATAAATGGAAAGTGGTTACCTCTCGCCGAAACTAACTATTATCACACTGCTCTTAAACCAAGAGTTCAAACATATGCCAAAAATCAATTTACTACAACCAATTTACTAACCATTAATAACTTTTTCAAACTCCACATAATTAAAATTGTAATTTGTAATTTCATAAAAATATACAAAATTTAATAATGAATATTATTATAATAAAAACTGAAAATAACAGTCCCTCAAATTTCAAAACTAAAATGATTAAAATTTCAATAATATCTTTATTAACCTAGAGGCTATTCCAATACGTCATCAATACTTTAAATTAGAAGTTTAATAAATACCAATTATCCTATAAATTATGCTTTATTGCATTACATATAATGTTTCTAAAAATTCCAAAAATGTATATATGTAACTTGACTCTTTACATAGGACTTTTCCAAAATTTTTCTGATTAAACTTTAAAAATTCGTAATTAATTCTAAAAAAATCTAAATGAGGTGCTTCCAAAAGCTACGTATTCCTTCGCATGTCTACTTTCACAAAAAAATAATACCAATAGCCATAAAATATTATATCATTCCCAGATTTTTAAAATTCAAACATTGTCCAGAAAACTTTCTAAAATTGTGACTCAACTTCCAAAAATCATATCACAAGTTACAAACCTCCGTTTAAGGTGATCCAAAGCTCTTTTTAAAGATTAATATGTGTACTATCAACACTCAAAATTTCATGAAATATATCAAAGGTTTCATATTCCAAAACCATGCCATAAAATGATCACTATTCCTGGAACACAAAATTTCTTCCAGATTTTCGATTAAACTTTGGAAAATCATATCTCCCTTTCTACATGTCCGATTTAGGTGTTCTTTGGCTTTTTGGTAAGGTTGAGATGTCTACTATCTACTGTAAGAATTTCAAGGAAAAACGCAAATGTTTTCCATTTAAAAAATGAGCTCGAAATTTATTGTTCACTTCTGAAACTGACATTTTCCAGTTTTCAGTGTCTAACTTTGAAAAATCATAACTCTTAATATACACGTCCGTTTTGGCTAGGGTTTTGCTGGTTTTGAACTTTAGTGAGTTTATTATTTGATGTAAAACTTTCAAGGAAAATCTCAAAGGTTTACTTGGTCATAATTGCCATGTCATTTTCATGCTCTAGAGGCATATCAGAAATTTCCAGATTCTTAGCTCAACTTCTAAAAATCATAACTCTCAATCTACACGTCATTTTTGAATGGGTTTTTGCTCGTTTTAAAGGTTAATATGTCTATTTTTTACTGTAAAAATTTCACGTAAAAACTTGAACGTTTGACCACGGAACAGATCAGCACAATGTCACTCTGTTTTCAGTAAAAAAAAACAGAGGTGTTTCGTTTCAGTTTCTTCCTTCCTGACCAAACAACGAATCCAGCACACTAAAGCCATGGAAACTAGAAGGAAAAGGCTCCAAGAACTCACCTTAGTCATCCCTCAAGCTTTCATGCAAGTTCCACGTCGCAACTCTTGGTTGTGTCTCTCTCTCTCATTGTGTCTCTGTCTCTCTGCTTCCAGTCTCTCTTCCTCTCGTAGCTTCTGAGGAAAGGCCGAAGGAAGAGAGGATAAGAGCTCTCACTCTCCGTCTCTCGTTCTCTCTCTCTCTCTCTCTCTCTCTCTCTCTCTCTCTCTCAACGTTCTCAGTTTCGTTTCTCTCTTTGGTGAAGGATTCTACATAAATAAATAGATCAGAGTGTGTAGTGTTGGGCTCAAGAGGTATGGTGCATTTGAGTTTACGTGTAGGTGGAACCGAAAGTGAGACATGGAAGTATGGACCACAACCAAAAATCTGATTTGCTGATTGTTTCTCAGTGGCTTTTACGTGTTGCAAGGGATATGACTTATGAGTATTAGAACATGAATAAAAGGGATAATGGATTAATGAATATAAGGGAAATATATGGGCTGGAATGCTCTCACGTGTTGGGCCAATGTTAAAATGAAGAAATGGGATAGATGAGTAATATATGGTCCGCATAAATATATCTGAGCATATTGGTTAATGAATTGGAGGTGTTGAGCATGTGGGCCAATGAAATAAAGGACTGGGCATTATTATAAGTAATGGGCTGATAGGGTTTTAATCTAGTGGATATTGAATAATGTGTTAAGGGAGTATTTGAATGGTAGGACCACTAGAATTAACCCACTTGATTTTCTTCAAAACTCTTATTGTAATTAAGTCTTTTACTTATATAATTGCAATTATTGGGTAATCATGGAAAACAAATCCTTAATTTAATATAAGGATTTTTCTTATCAGTTAATTTCTTTTGGCCTTAAAATATTGTCTCTAAAATGTTTATGCCAAAAATTATTCCCTAATTATTTGTCCTTGATTTATGGGAAAATATGTCTTAAATTCCAATAATTAATTTCAAAATTATTTTAGGGCAAATTTCACAATTTAATTTCCCATGAAATATTTGAATTCCAAATCCCAAAATTTGGGATATTACAAATGATACCAGAGGCAAACATAAAGGACCAAATGTATACTTTAGCCTATGTAAAATATATTATATATAATCCTAATTCCTAAACCTTAGGAGAACAAAACACCTTCTTGTATTTATACATAATTCTTCTTATTGGCTTACGTAATTAGCTTTTTGCATGCCATATTTACCTATACATTTTTTTGGCTTTGGATGCCTCGGCTTTTGAAATTGAACCACAAATATTTATATCCTTTCATTATTATACATAATATATGTACGTCTTTTATCCTTTTTTTTGAAATCTATAAATGCCTTTCATTAATAATTAATATATATATATATATATTGAAAAATCCATTTTATTATGGGTGTATTTTGAAATAATTAGAATTTACTCAGATAGGTATTTGAGTTATAATATGAGTTAGATCTTATGTCAAATATTTGAATTATTATACTCTTGAATAGTATAGAAAGTCATGATGCCCTTGAGCAACTAATATATTCAATGGAGAAATTGATAATCGTGACAAAACTGAATTTTCTGATTGTGTGTGATCGTAATGAATTAATAGTGGGATGATAGCTTGGGACGGTACCTCCTAAAGTGATGAACACAACTTTTGGGCTTTATGCCACCGACATAAAAAGATAGTATCTGTTCTTCTCAAAGCGGTATCTGGCAGGGTTACTCGGGATACTAATAGCAACTTTGGGAAGAGGTGTGCACATTAGGAAGATATGTTTTATGGCCAATTTGATGATTTGTGACTAGCAGGTTTCCGGGTCACAGGGTAGACAAGTAGGTTTCCGGGTCTACCATGATTCTCTTCCCACTAAACTAAATAGACTGACAGGTTTCCAGGTTTAGACAAATTTAATAAAGATAATGAATAATATCTTATTCGGTGTGAATATATGTATGTATATGTATATATGATGAATATTGGAATTGATAGTTGATTCAATCACTATGTGATTATATATTTGATTTGATTAATATATTTGAGCTATATAAATCGTGTTTTAATTAGGATTACCAGCTTTTGCTAATGTTTGTGTTCTAGGCTACGATGATTCTTCAAGGGAGCAGAATTTCAGTTGAAGTATTTGCCTCCGATTGTTTTTTGTTGTTATATGTATTTCTAAAGGTCTTATGGAAATTGGCCATCAAGTTAATTCTAAATCTGTCACTGTGCTTAGTCAATTGATAAACGAGAAAAGTTATATGTATTCAATTCTTCCTGATATTTTAAGCAAACCATTCTTTTTGGTACTATAAGTCTATACGTAGGACCCGCTCGTGAAAGCTTATAGGGACACAAAGCTGAAGTCGATATAGTTGTCATTGCTACGATAGTTTTTTGTTTTTAGGGTTAAGATGTGATTTAGTCAATAAACTATTAGCTTAGAAGTGTCCAATGAAACATCTTCCATTTTAACTTAACATAATAACTAATTAAGGGTTGATCAAAACCTAAGTAATGTTTCATCACTTGCCAAAATATACAAAATAAATTAGAGTACGCAAAATGAGCCCTAACGTGGCAATATACAATCACCCAATATAAACCAAACAGACAGAAGCACTTCTTCTAGCAGAAGTAGCCTAAGCTTCTGAGGTCTTCCTTGATGGACTCGGACAGGAAATATCACCTGGAAAAAAATGTGGTAACCATCAATCCAACTCATTACGCATACTAACATGTGCTAGTGAGATGCCATGTGGAACAATTTATATAACAAAGTATTTAAAAATAATAATATATATAATTTGTCAATATCCATGTCACAAAATTTCATATCAGAAATTATGTATCACAGTTTTCATTAACACAATTCCCAAGATGCTTCCCACCAATCCAACCGAACTAGCTTATTCCTCCGACTAGACTCATGGGTTAAGTTACATTCATATTACTGGTTATTCAAAAGCTCACTGGTCATGTGATGAGGACTGGCCAAAATCCTTAGAGCACGTGTCCCATACCATGGATCTTTCCCCCTCATTGAACTAGTAGGGTGTCGTAAGCCCTCATTGAACCAGTGGGTCAGTCTCTCATTGAACATGTGAGAAAATAAAAAGCCAACCATTGTGCACCAATGGAGGCCTTACCACATGGTGGAATAAACTACTCCATTTCTTCCTAATTCAACCCTTTCCATAATTATCATAATAAATATCATAGTATCAAAATTTTCAATTCTTATACATAAGTAAATAAATAAATATGTATATATTCACAATTCAAATCATAAGGTTCCGTAAGGCAATTTCTATTAAGATATTCATAATCATTTCACAAAATACTCACAAACAACATAATAGCACACATAACAAGTGGAAAATGGTTACCTCACGCCGAAACTAACTATTATCGCACTACTTTTAATTCAAGAGCTCAAACACACGCCAAAAATCAATCTCAACTTCGCGAGTATAACTACAATATCCAGTGTTAAAAATTCGAACTTCTTCAATGTCCTAAAGTAAGGTCATCGGAATTATTAATTTTCCTTCTTAATAAATAGTGATATTATTTATTATTATTTATTTATCTATTTTATTAAGTGTCATAACCTTAAAAAAAATGTTAAGAAGGGTTCTCCTTTTCATTTTAGGCTCTTTATAACCCTTAATAGACAAGTTGTCCAAAACAAACATTTATTTTGAAGGTTATGCAAAAGCTAACAACTTGCGTAACTATTTTAAAACTTATTAAAAATTTAACCTTTAACTTTTTTGAGAATTTAGAAAATTCATAACTGGACCGATTCAACTCTAAATGGGGTGATTCCAATTTCTATTTAAACCTTAATAAGTCTATTTTCATAAATTAAAGTCACTAAGTTGATTTATGATTAAGAAAATTCCCAACTTTCGAAAAACATAAACCACGTCCAAAATTTCCCAAATTTCTTGACCAATCTTCGAGGAACCATAACTCCTTCAATACTTATTGGAGTTTGACGAATTACCTATCAAATTAAACTTCTATGTGTCTACTATTTAACTGGAAAATTTCATGAAAAAATTAAAAGGTTTACTTGGTCTGAAATCCAATGTTATTTTACTGCTTCAAAATCATACAAGAAATTTCCAGATTTTTTAGCTTAACTTTAACAATTCATAACTGGAGTTATAGACCTTTATTTAAGGTTTTCTTTGGCTTTTTGGAAAGATTTTGATGCCTAATATTTACTGTAAAAATTTCAAGGAAAAACACAAATGTTTTCCATTTCAAAATCAAGCCCACAAATCATATCTTTCAATATACACATCCGTTTTAGCTGGGTTTTGGCTCTTTTTAAAGGTTAAGATGTCTACTATTTACTGTAAAAATTTCGTGGAAAAACACGGACATTTGCCTATGAAACAGAAGCACAGACGATGGCTCTGTTTTTTAATCCGAAAACAGGGTTGTTTTTGGTTTTCAGCGTTTTCTACCCTTAACCAACAAACCCATCGTGCATAAACCATGGAAACAAGAAGGGAAATGCTTAAGGAACTCACCTTTGTTGTTCCTCAAGCTTGCATGCAACGTGAGCATTGATTCCCTCAACTTCATTCCTCCCACGTTCTCTAGTTTCTGCCTCAGTTCCTGCGTTGTTGTCTTCTATTCCAGTGGTGTCTCTCGGTCTCTCTCTCACTTTTTGTCTTTCTACTCATGAATGGCAGAAGGAAAGGGTGAGAATGAAGGACTCACACTCTCTCCGTGTTTTTCTCCGTCTCATGCTCTTACTCTTGATCTCGTCTCTGGCTATGTCTCTCTCATTCTCATTTTGGTTTGCTACCTCATTTCTCTTTGTGTTCCCATGTCTGGCCGAGAGGAATAATGAAGGAATATGTGCACTTATGCAGCAGACACAAGAGAAGCAGCTGAGCATGAATGTTGTCAGTTGAGAAGAGGAAGGATGGACCGAAGAGTTTATAATGAGGGGGGGGGGGGTTCTGGGCTCAAGAAGCATGGCATCTCTGTGCGACTTTGACCCTTCTGCGTTTATTGAAGCGGCGCTGAGGTTTTCAGCTAGTTTTACATGATTAAATCCTCTGTTTCTTGCGTGCACGGTGAAGAGGCCAAAAAGCTGACTTCTTGATCTTAGTTGATACGGGTTTTGGTCAGAGGAATGAGAGAGAGTGAATGGAGAATATACTTAAAATGAGTATGGGCCAAATGGGTAATGGATCATCTAATGAATTGAGATAATGTGGGCCAAGGTGTTTGCTGTCATTCTTTTCCTTATCAGCGTGTTCCTGTACGTGTGAGGGAATGAAATTGTTTGGTATTATTAAGGGGCTTATGGGTTACATGGTTGAACCAACTGTTGGAGTTTTGAGAGCATATTTAATCTACTGGACTATCAATCCAAGTTTTTGGGCTATAAATTGTACCCAATGATTTGCTTATTTAATTGAAATCTTGAATAAATATTATTTACATGTTAGAAATAAATTCTTAATCCCATTTGAGGATTTTCTTTCTCAATTAATTTTTTTACCTTAAAATATTTTCTCTAAAATATTTATGCTGAAAATTATTTCCCAAGTATTTATCCTTAATTTATGAGAAAAATATCTCTTAAATTCTAATAATTAATTTCATAATTATTTTAGGGCAAATTTCACAATTCAATTTCCCATATAATATTCAAATTTCAAGTCCTCAAAATTTTGGATGTTATGTCCAACACAATTAACTATTAAGTGGATCAAAAATACCAACAAACTTTTAAAATGGAGCGCCCAGCACAACGCCGTTAGCAAAAAGTTAATCTTCGTTATCTAAGGTGCAGATTGGCCAATGAACTTTGACTCCAGGAGCGCCTAGCACAAAATTTTAAATTTTACTAAATTAAATAATTTTTTCTCAATTGTCATTATTTAAAACTATTTATATAGATATCTATGGACAAAAATTACTCATTCTTTAATTTTGTCAAAATTATAATTTGCTAAAATAAACAAAAATTTTAATTAAAAATATAATTATATGATTTAAATAAAACTCAATGTGTTTTATTGTTTATTATATATGTTTAAAAAAAAATATGCCTTATTTTTATTTAAAAAAAATTTATGTGAATTAAAAAATTCATTTAATTTTTATAAAATTTAAAAACTCTATTATATGCGTGGATACAGGTGAACTTTTAGCAGTCTTCATCTTTGGGCCCTTTCCCATTTTGTCGGTTTGTTAGAAAAAGAAAATTAAATATTTTTTATTTTTCCTGCCAGGAAAAGACACAACCCTTACGCCCCTGTTTATCATTTATGTCCTTCGTTAAGGGCATATAGGTAATTTGAGTTCCGTCTACTTGTCAATAATTGGAGGGAGCAGTGAGGAATTGAGAATAGGGGGTAAGGGACAAAAGCATTATTAAAAATAGGAAGTGAAATGGGGAAAAAGGAGGGGGAATAAAATAATAGTAACGATGAGAATTAAAAAGGGGTTAAAGTGCATATAATAGATATTTTAGATTTTATTAATATTAAATGAATTTTTTAACTCACATAAATTTTTTCTAAAATAAAAATAAATCATATAATTTTTTTAACATATATAATAAATCATAAAACACCTCGAGTTTTATTTAAATCATATAATTATATTTTTAATTAAAATTTTTGTTTATTTTAGCAAATTATAATTTTGACAAAATTAAAGAATGAGCAATTTTTGTCCATAAATATCTATATAAGTAGTTTTGAATAATGACAATTAAGAAAAAAATTATTTAATTTAGTAAAATTTAGAATTTTGTGTTCGGCATTTCTGGAGTCAAAGTTTGTTGGTCAATCTGCACCTTAGATAACGGAGGTTAACTTTTTGTTAACGACGTTGTGCTGGGCGCTCCTTTTTTAAAAGTTTGTTGGTATTTTTGGTCCACTTAATAGTTAATTGTGTTGGATGCTCCTAAGCCAATTGTTTATTGGCTAAATCGCATCGTAACCCTTGTTTTTATATAGCATTTAGGGTGAAGTAGTAAATTTGCTTAGGAAATTTTTACTAAAGAGTAATATTATCCTAGAGAAGTTTTAGAAGATAGCAATGTTGCTCATTTCTATTTAAAAGTTAATGGACAACATTAATTTTTTTGATAGCCAACATTAGTTTTTTTTAACGAAATAGGATAATATTACTACATTTTAAAATTTCAAGATAACATTAAGACAAGAAAAACTTTCAAGATAACATTATTTAACACTATAATTTTAGGACGGAATTACTTTAACCTTAGTATTTATAACAAGACATCAGACCCGTGCGTTGCACGGAGTATGGAGTTCTATTCGGTTTAAAATTTGGACAACTAAAGCATAAATGTATTAACAATGTAGTTTTATTAATAAATAGATAGATTATAACCCTTTAAAAAAATCACAAATGGAAGTACAAAAAGATGAATTCATATAACAATTAAATTGAAAGCACAACAATAACAAAGTGGAACAAAGTTTCCCCTCACAACTATTAATGTGGTAAAATGTTTTGGAAAACCTCTCTGTATACCACATTAATTGTGTTGTCAATACACTTACTAAACTCATCCAAAATCAGTATTTTTAGACCTTTGAAACTCTTTACCCTAAATAAAGCAACATAAAGTTGTCCATGTGAGAAAACTGGACTTGACAGGTAAAGACCTACATTTGACATTGATTGTCTTTGACTTTTGTTAATTGTCATGGTGAATGAAATGATGATTGGAAATTGTCTTCTAGTCATCTTGAACGGAAGTTTAGATTCACATAGATTCATGTCTATCATGTGTATCAAAATGTCTTGGCCTGTGTTAGTGCCATTCAACGCCTTTACCTTAATAACGTTCTTGACTAGTTGTGTAATTTGAAGCCTCGTACCATTGCACAATCCTGATGCTTGATCAATGTTCCTTATTAACATAACAGGTACGCCCACCTTCAAAACCAATTTATGATGAGGAATGCCGGAACATTTAATTGAATTTAGAAACTTTGTATCATACAGATCATCGATACTATCATTTGCATGATCTATACGATTTATAAAGTCAACACTAAAGTATTCTGCTTCATCTCCTAGCAGTAAAGAACAAATGTACTCATTCAAGCAGTCAACATGTTCCGTAGTTGGTGCTAGTATTGACCTGCTGTTTAGGTAATCTTCCTCGAATAAACTCTAAACTAAATTTGGGTAAGTAGATTCAACAATACACCTTATTGGATTATCATCATCATGAAGTAACAGATCAGATGGTAATGCTATGTTTGCAGTACCATCGTGTGATAATCCAATAACACCCTTTCCTACAAGTAGCAGGCATTCAGAAAATGTATTGATTTTCTCTTGCTCAACTGGATCTGTGGAAGACTTTAGACTCATATTTTTGGTTAATTGCAATAACTGTCATTCATTCCAAAGAGGAGAAGCATTAATAGATGCATCTACAATCTCAACTCGTCCACTTTTAAGAATAACAGGAAGAATTTGTCTGAAATCACCTCCCATGACGACACATTTCCCTCCAAATATGCTATTGGTCTTCATTAAGTCTCTTAAAGTTCGGTCAAAAGCCTCAATGCAATGTCTCTTCACCATTGGAGCTTCATCCCAAATAATTAGATTAGCAGCCTTGATCAAGTTGGCAATTGGTGAATTTTGAGTAATTGAACAAATAGAATCTTCATTGGTGTCTATAGGAATTAAAAACTTCGAATGTGCAGTTCTGCCTAATGGTAGTATAGTAGCTGCAATTCCACTGGATGCTACATTCAATATGATACTCCCCTTAGATTGTATGGAAGTTGTCAATGCGTTCCAAATGAAGGTTTTCCCAGTACCACCAAATCCATGCAAAGAAAAAAAAAAAAGAATCCACCTTTCTATGAAAAAACAGAGGAAAGTATTTTGTGGAATACTTCCTTTTGCTCATCAGTCATTAGATTTTCCAACCTAATAGCTTCATTTCTCTCTCTTTCTTTATTGTAGTTTAACTCCTGAAGTATTAGTTGATTAGACATGTCAATAAGGTTTTCTTCGTTTGGTTTAGGCAAGCATGGATAGTCATTGAGGCTTTTATAAATTATACATTTTCTGAACTAATTAAATACTAATATTGTGAATCGTAAATAAGGTGTTAATATTTATATGTTTTTTTAAGAGATCTGTAAAACTAGTTTGGCAACTCCATCCAAACTATAAATAAATTTTAAATGGATAAGTAATCCTTTCTAACTATGTTTGTCAAGCCAAATAATCATTTTTCCAAATTGGTTTTTTATCAATTCCTTCTTAATAAACATTAATATAGAAAAAAAAATAGCAGTCATAACAACATTAAATAATTTGAAAGAAGCAAAACATATTACTGTACAAGCAGATATTTTTCAAACTTTTTTTTTAATATGTTCACTGCTTGTTGATTGGTCAAAAACAGGCGCAACTGTATTAACGTGTACTGAAAGTTGCTTGGAAGTTGTTTGCAGAGAGATAAATGAAAATGAATTTATTAATGACAACGTTGAACAAAAACAGTTGGCACATACCACACGAGATATACTAAGCTGGTTTCTGCATGATAGTGTAACTTTTTTGCATAATACACCTTGGGAAAAGTGAGCTGCTGTAAGCATGCAATAGACTTAAATTAATCAGGTAGGTTTTTTCATTTTTCGAAGAAAAAGTTGTCTAAATATAACAAATGACAATGTAATTTTTGTGACATAATTTTGGTAATCTATTTAACAATGGAGAACTTTTAATCATTTATCTTTAATTTTTTAATCTTGTGAATTTTTTTTCTGGAAATATATTTATTGAATGCTTTCCACATATGTAACTTTTATTTCAAAATCAAATCATTTAGAAATTAATAAATCGCATGTCAATGTGTTCCAGTTAAATCAAAGGACCTAGCATATGTAATTGATTAAAGAAACTACAATGACTTGTGCTAAAATGAAAGTTGATAAAATATTCAAGAGAATGTTTAAAACAACATTATTACAACTGAAATTCGGGAAAGGTAAACTTTATAGCGTAGTAAATCATATGCATAAGATATCAATTTGACTTCTCCTTTTTATTGTTTTTAAGAGGTTTGGTAGTGCTCAGTTTTGGTGTGCACATCTCTGCAAGGCCAAGGTCTTGACACACAAGTGAAACATCAGTTGCAATAGTCTTTCTTTTTGTGTTGGACTCAAGTGGGGTTGTAAGTTGGGAGAAGGTGTTAATGTCATCTTCAATGACATTAATTTGTGAAGATGTATGACCAGTTTCCCTTGAAGCAGTTGACACCTACAGATAGGTAAGATAAGTTAATAAATAGTGTAACTCTATCACATGCTTACAAAAAAAAAAATACAATAACAAAGGATGAAGATGACACAATACCATATTTGTCATGGACGTTGTGTGTTGCTGTAAGTAAAACATGTAAATAAAGTAAGTTTAACAAATTTACTATTAAATTATTTTTAAAAATTCATATGCAAAATTTAAAGAAATTTAACCTCCACATTTGAATATTGAAATTGTTGTACCAAGTGTGTATCTGCACACAACTGACTGACTCCAATATTACTTGTCCTATGCTTGATATTATGGTTCCTAATCCGTAGCTTGACAAGTACTACATTTCCAGATATTTCATCCAACTCTTTTGGAATTGTAGTATTCCTACCCTCCTATGGGAATTTAAAACATATAGACATACATAAAAATTTACAAAATAGAGCATGTAATATGCAAGTGAGTATATAACATAATGAATACTTTGTGTATGTCCTCTTTTATCCTTGATGCAGATTTACCCAACAACTCAGTTGCATGACGATCAAAAAACATGATTGAACATTGAACATTTTCCAGTTTTGTCAAAAACTTTGTAGTGTTATATCCACAAAAAAAAAAAAAAACTTTGTAGTGAACTTTAAACCTACCAAAATAGATATAAAGTAAATTTATTAGGATAATATATAAAATAATGGATAAATATGTAGTGGTTAAGTTTGAAAACATACTTGGGGACAGTCATATATAGTGAATTGATAATAAATATAATATTAATATAGTATTTATTTTAAAGTCTGACTAAACTAATCAAGGCGATAAAAAGATTGAAACTATTGAATGATTGTAAATGTAAATAGAACATTACAGATTAAGAATTAAAAATGAGTTAAAATGTAGGGATTAATTTGCACCACCGTAATAACATACTTATATGCAACTAAAAGTAAAGAAAAGCTAACGTGTTGACATACAGATGAACATCCGCTAAATGGAAATAAAAGTTATGGTTAACTGGTTATTGAAATTAAAATTAAACAGACACCTGAGTTTCATAATTGTCATGTTATCCATTTAATTTAAAAAAACATAACCAAACTTTCTGAAATGCTAAAGATAACATAATCTCATGAATTGTCGAGCAGTCCCATAACTTCCTCAGGAGTTGACATATAGTTGACAGTTATAATTACTAAGAAAATCTATTTGAACAGAACATTCATACGAGCTTCCTGATCCAACATTTGAGAAACAACCGAGTATGAAATCCTTACAACCGAGAATGAAAACATAAATGAAATTGTCCAGAAGTTCCAAAAAAACAAAGGGAAAACATAACTATGCAATTTAAAACACACGCCTTAAGGCTCCAGTTCAATTACTTCACGCAATGATCCAGTATAATAATTGTCTTCAGTCTGACTTGCCTTTGACTCACGAGTAAGCTTGAGATGAAAATCCATAACAGCTGGGTGGCTGTGGTTGAAAATGGCCTCGGAAAGGTCATAATGACTAAGAAAGATAATTTCTCCATCTGTAATGTAAACAGATAAAAAAGAGAGAGAGAGAGAGAGAGAGAGAGAGAGAGAGACTGGATTAAAATTTAAAAAGAGACTACAAAAGAAAAGTGATTTAAGCCATTGGTACAGTGAGAAAAATAAAACCTACAGCTCTAATCATGCAGTGCCACCACAACGTCTTCTTTGTTGAGAACTTTGGAATAACTTATATCTGCCCAAAATGCAGAGGTATCCCTGAAGCAAATATGGAACGAATTGTCACTACAAAAATGAAATTGAAATTAATACGTACGTTAATGTAGATGAAAAATAAACAAAGAAAAATGCATTATTCTTTCAAACCACTCGTCCATAAATCAGTAGTCTACTTGGGTATGGTATGTCCCAAAAAGTATTTACGATTTTATAGGTAATACACCAGGTGTTCTTCGACCCATTTACGGCAAGGAATGAAAGAACATTTTCCATTGACATGCTAGACGGTGATGTCATTTTGACGACGAGGATCAGAATTAGAATTTGCGTCTCTAACTCTGAAACTATGAAGACGATGAGGGTTAAATAGCACCAAGGTTGAGTAATGACCTTCGGAAATGATGAAACACAAAGGATAATAAATATTAAAGGAAATACGTCTAAATCTCATTTTTCCAATGAGTTGTTAGCGTTAAATGGAGGTGACCGTTCCATTCCACCAATTAGATTACACTACTTCAATCTGATAATGCCTCGGTGGGAAAAAAAAGCATGGGTAAGACACTAATCTCATCGGAAATATGGAAGAATTAAATAGGATCCTTGAACGTACGTATTTTCCGCCAATATGAAGACGAATGGTTTGGTTAGAGTTGAAGAGTCATTCCAACTGGCCAATGAAATTCAAAATTTGTTTGAAAAAGACAAGCAATCTATTGAATGGCATTGCAATTGCGTCATGTGCATATGTGAGACAAGGTTCCAGGTAAGATCCATTCACTAATTAGAAAAGTGACAAGTAGATCAAACAGGTGGACCAATCAATGAAGAGCTAGGAGGTTTAGAAGTATATATTGATATTGATGGTATTGTGGAAATTGGCCATCAAGTTTACTCTAAATCTGTCACTGTGCTTAGTCAACTGGTAAACGAGGTGACTATAAGTTACAATCTTATTAGGAATAAACACTTGGCCAGTTAATTTGTACGTGATTGATTTCGATGACATCGTATATTTATTGATATCGATGTTTGAGCGTTTCAATAATTTAATAAAAGAAAAATTAAAATAATTGCGCCATGTTGTGAATATCATTAAGAAAGAAAATGAGTTACAGGATAATAGAATTAAGGTAAACAAGTATTTTATTGGGTTAAGGTGCAATTTTGCCCTTAAAGTATGCGCCCAGAAACAATTTTGCCCCTAAAGTTTTCGACATAGCAATGTTGCCCTTGAAGTTTCAAAATGGAGCAATGTTACCCCTCCGTTAAAAACCCTAACGGTCAACTAATGGTCAACGTTAGTTGACCGTTAGGGTTTTTAATGAAGGGACAACATTGCTCCATTTTGAAACTTCAAGGGCAAAATTGCTACTTTTTTTGGAGCAATGTTGCCCCTAAAGTTTTAAAAATGAGCAATGTTGCCCCTCCGTTAAAAGCACTAACGTTGACTGTTAGTTGACCGTTAGGGTTTTTAATAGAGTGGCAACATTGCTCTGTTTTGAAACTTCAGGGGCAACATTGCTACGCTTGAAACTTCAGGGGCAAAATTGCTCCTGGGCACATACTTTAAGGGTAAAAATACACCTTAACCCTATTTTATTCATAATCTTCTCGGTGGAGTCAAGCATTTTGAGAAAGAGAATACTCCATCTCGTTCATCTCATCACATCCTACGGTCAGAAGATATATTGAGATCACGCTGAAATGTCAAACAAGGTGGACTAAGTGACAAGTGATTATGTTTTGGAAAAAATTAGAGTAAAAGGTTTTGCCAATAACTGTCAACTACTTGAGATGCCAGTTGTATTTTCCTTAATTATATTACTCTTCAGTTTTCTCTCATTTTTTAACGATGATATTCACATTCAAAATCCCATATGATGGTGTAATTTCTTTAATATTTTTAGTATTTGATAACTCTAAAATAATATTTCAAGCATCACAAATATATGATGCTTATGTGCCGTCAAAATCATCCACATACTGGTCAAGGGGTTTAATGCTAAGAAGAAGATTGTAATTATTTATTAGCCTTCTCGTTTTATCAAGATATAGAAATCGATGGCTAAGGAACCAAATTGAAAACAACATGTGTTTTAAAATCTACATCAGTCATTGAGTAAGCACATGATCATGTCAGAGAGAAATTGACCTCTATCGATCGGAACTGACAGGGTGGGAGGAACATGTTCTATCGTGGAACACGGATATCTACTTTTAGGGATTAGTATATTAATATTGGATTGAATAGTTCCTCTTAGATATCTATAGATAAGATATCTATGAGAATAAGAGATCACTTTGTACAAATATGAAGGCTTTCGCTAAAAGGAATGGTGTGTATGCATAGTTATGGCTGAATAGTAAATTAGAGAGAGTATAGAATGTTTGTACCTTAAAGTTTACCCTTTATTTATAAAGTATATCTTAGGATTAGAGTTTAGATTTATGGGGTTTTTTGTGTCTCCAAATTTAAATATTAAGCTGTCATGTCTGTATATATAAATTGTCTTTTATTGGCCATATCTTAATATGATTTATATTTTAAGTCCATAGAGAAATTGAGTAAGCACATGATCATGTCAGAGTGAAATTGGCCTCTATCGATCGGAATTGACAGGGTGGGAGAAACCCAAAAAAAATCGTACATTGGACTTTTCAATACATTCGCTCTCACTACAGCTCATGCATTTAATTTGCAGTTTCTCCCACTACTATAAAAAAATCTTTGAACAATTTTTTTTTTAAAAAAACAGAATATAAAAAGGATGTGGTGAGCCGGTGACATTTTCAAATTTCAGTTTATCTTTTAGCAACTGTTTCTGCGGGAGAGGATTTTCTCATTTTCCTCTCTCTCATTTTCTTCTTACAGGTTGATTTAGACTGTTGAAATCTTGATCCAACGGTCCAGATCTTAAAAAAAAAAATTTAACTTTGTCTTTTTTGAAAAAGATAAAATGGAAATTTTTTTTTTAAATCTAGACCGTTGGATCAAGATTTCAACGGTTCAGATTGACTTATGAGAAGAAAATAAAGGAGAGAGAAAATTAGAGGAACCGTACTGTTTCTACATAATAGTCAACAAAAGTTTAACATTCAACTACTATTTTTTATAACCAGTCGTTAAAGATAAACTTTCAACAAGTACTTTTTTTTTTAATAAAAAAAAAGTCATTTAAAAATTCACCTTATCATCTATTTTGATCTGGCATTAGATACACACCTCTCATCCTTTCTCGTGCCTCTACCTCTTTCTCCTTCTATCACTCTCATGCTTCCATCTCTTTCTCCTTCTCTGACGTGCAAGCATATCGTCCGCACTCCGGCCCCCTCTCTGACCCCAGACAGATCTCTAGCCTCTTCTTCGACCTTCACGGTCCTCTCTACCATAAGTCCCATGTTACCTTGAAAGAAGGGCCTTAGCAAGGTTATGAGTTTCCTAACTCTAACAGTTAGTTTTTAAGGTATGATTCCCTCAAAGTCCAAGGATTTATGATCATTATAGTGGTGTTTTGATTGAGAATAACAACCAAAGATGGCTACCTATAGAGGGTTTTGACTAGCAGGAAGTGACCAATAGTAAACCAAATGAAAAACTGAGTGAAGTGCTATATTAAGCATTTACTGAGATGTCAGCTCTTGAGGGGATGCATTGTAATGAGTTCCAAATTGAAGCGTTATCTTGGAAGAGGGGCCTTATTAAAACTTAGTTCCCAAGTCCAACTGCTAGCTTTTAAAATATAATTCTCCTAAAGATTTATACTTGTTATACACGGTCGCAAAATATTTACAACAAGAAATTGGTCTCAGTGGATCAAAATTGACCGGGCGGAGGAAACCAATTTCCTCATCAGGACCATTAGAATAAAGTTAAGAGTAAGCTAATGATTTTCCTTCTATAATTGGCTAAGGGAAAAAATATAAGGAAGAAAGGAAGGTTATTAAACTCGGACCGGAACGTGAAATTCTTTTTCCTTTCCGTAGGGACCGAGAGATTGGATTTAGCCATAAGAAGAATAGAATGTTTAATTGAACTGGTCTGAGTAGTGGGTTACATCGGAGTTAAATCGAATCTAACCCGGAACTAGATAAGTGAGAAAATGAACTTGAACGATAATATTTCTTAGAATTGTTTGAAAGTTAATAATTTTTTAGGATCAAATGATAATATTTCTTAATGTTTTTTTTTTTACATTAGAAAATAGACATCTCAAGATTTTCATAGAGTTTTACTTTGTAATTTTTGAAAATATGTAGAAGTATATATATATGAATTTTCAAAATTAGAAAATTTTAAATAAATATAAAACCGGTTGAACTCATCGGACCAAACTAGTCAAATGACCGGTTTGACAGTTTTTTGATTGAACAGACCGGTCCAATCCAGTTTTAATAACATTGAAAAAAAGACTCAATTTGACTTGATGAGAAATAAATCTTTCGAATATAAATTAAATGTAAAGAAGAAATTAGAGACTCAAATTGGTCTCACCAGCAGGGACACCCCCCCCCCCCCGGGCCAAAAAAAAAGCAAAAAAGAAAGGGGTGTGGTTGATGATATTGTGGGTCTATAAATAGCGGTTCGCGCTGCCCATACATTAACAAGCTAAGGTCACCATGGGAGTGTTGATGAAGAAGATGAAGTCATTTGCTTCGCTTATGGCCATAACACTGCTCTTACTCGCCATCTTCTGCAACAACCTCGCTTGTGCTGAGTTCAAACTCGGTAACTTTCCTCTTCCTTCCTTCATTTTAACGTTATTTTCCCTCAAGCTATATATATAAATGTATGTATCTGTACGAACGTGCCGAATATATTACTAGTTCGTTTAATTTATATCTTGAGTTGCAGGACGGAAACTTTCGCAGCAGGGGTATGGCAGTCCTGGAGGATACGGCCGCGCTCCTACTTACGGCGGCCGATACAACCCTCCTGGATACGGAGGATACGGCACTCCCGGATATGGACCTCCGGGACACGGAGGATACAGACCTCCGGGATACGGCACTCCCGGATATGGAGGATACCGCGCTTCCCACTCTTCCTCAAAACCTTAGTTATGAATCATAAGCCATAACTTATTCTGGTTTATAGATGGTCCTGTTTGGACCTTTAAAAAATAACTTAAAATAAACGGATCCAAATAAAGCACAGTGTCCTTAACTTAATTATGGTGTCCAGAAGTTAGTTGAGAACACTTCATCTACCCGCTTTATCATCAGTTCTCATGAGTCATGTGGCACACACAAACACCAAACCTTCTGGATAAGTTTCTTGTTTTGTTTTTGGGACTTCCCAGGTTTATGTACTCTACCCCCACTCCTGTTTAATAATTAATGCTTTATTTACTATCTCTTTTCCCACTGTTTTACTTAATTATTTTTCCGAATATAAATTAGTAATTACGTCTTGCTTGTTAAAGAATATGATTTAAATTATTTTAAAGTATTTATATTATATCTTTTTTTTAAAAAAAATTTAACTGATATATAATTTAACCATATATAACATATATGATATGATTAATTAATCGAAATACATGTGCAATGAGGTGAATCAAGCTTACTAGTTTAATTTAATTTTCTGGAGGAACATGGTCAAATGACAAATAGTAACTTTTAAAGCTCAAACGTCCAAAAGGCTTTTTCACCAATAGTGGTGGTTATTTATAGTTCATTCATGTGAACGTTGAGTGGCTACTGCTTCTTGACCCTACGGCTTCCCAAAAATCCATCTTCGTTTACCACTCTTCTGCATTAGACACAGACCCAAAAGAAATCAACCACTTCGGTTCTTAACAAGTTAATATGTAGAAATTAGAAATGGCGGCAGCATAAGTGTGTTTGACATTTTATACCTTTTCCTTCCTCCTCCTCTTCTTTTATACATTATTATTATATATGTATACGCTTTATTTGCACATATAAGGTTTATCGCTTTAGCAGTAAATAGTGCTTAAAACTTTGGTGTTTTCTGTGGCGCGTTTGATAGGGTTCTTTGTGCCCGTGGTTACTGGTTCCAGACAAGCTTCAAAGTGAGAAAGCGTACTCTCGAAAATGCAGAAAGCTGAAATGTTCTTAATCACATTTTCTGAGCAAAATCGTGCTTTTCACTCATCTATACTGTTAAATTGATTTTGAACCATTTATATTTAATTTAATTTCTATAGTTTAAATAAATTTTATTTTATTACATGTAAAATAAATAATAAAGATAATCTTATAACTATTTCTTCTCATAAAAATAAATTTACCATTTTAAAAAAATCACAAATTTATAAAAACTTTAAATCTAGACTGTTCAAATAAAAGGACAAAGGAGAGGGAGGTGTTTATTGTCTTCTGCTTCCAAGTAATTAATTATGGTCATTAATTAGCGATCCAAGTAACCTGATTTTCTCTCTCACACATACAACCATGCATGCACACGAATAATCATTCTAGATTAATTGTTGAAGACATATGCATGCATAATTAATAAATTCGAAGACTTTTTTTTTCCCATTAATCATTATATAATTTATATATAATAAATATTAATATTTGTAAATAAATTGAATAAGAAGATTATGTCAACACCAGCGATTCTTAATGTTATCAAGGTGATCCAAGTGGAAGACTTTGAAGTTAGAGACGATAACTGCATGAGATCTTGAAGCGTTTTTCATTTATTCACAACAAAAACAACTTAAAGCTCTTCACTGCTATATATAAAATAAAGATAATATCTTAACCTTCCTTTTTTAAAAAAATGATTTTTATTTAAAAATTATTAGTTAAAATTTTTTAAATCTAAACATTAAAATTTTATTTGAACCGTGCAAATTTCATTATATATGGTGAGGTGCTTTTAGTGTTCATCATTGTGATAAGCACCAAATAGGAAACTTTATTTTTTATACGTAATGATTGGATGATATACGAGATTAGTGAATGGTATATGCTCCTCCAGATAGGAAACTTAATTTTTGATTTTTGATTCGTATAATAATTGGACGGAATATATACGGGATTAGCTATGGACCAGCCAAACTTCATTGGATTCTCCGGTCATGCATGTTTTTTTCTTAAAGTTTATTGTTATATATTTTCTGTCTCAATTGCTCGGATCCAAAACTGAGTCGTACTCAGCCCACTTAGCATTTATGAGGTTTGCACTCATGTGGCCACTGTAAGTAAGTACTACGTAGTAACCATTGTTGTTAAACTCGCGAGTTGACTCTCCGAGTTTACCGTTTTTATGCTTCTAACTTAAAAAAATGAGTCGAGTTTGTGGTAAACTCGTGCTAGTTATAAACTCGGTAAAACTCACGAGTTTATGTATCGAGTTTACCTTTTTTACGTTTTTAGCTTATAAAACCGTATTAACTTACTCTTAAACTCGTGTTAACTTTGTTTATTTGATCATACTCAGCGGCTTTATATAGAAATTGTATAGAAATTTTTTTATTAAATATGCTAAATGATGAATGTTGATGGATTTAATTTCAATTATTTAGATTTAAAATATATTTAAATCAAATTGTTGTCATTTTCATATTTTAATTATTTAATTATACACTAGTAATACCTATTTAATAATAAAAGTAAACTCTTACGAATTTACGATATGAGTTTACGTTATTGTCACTAGTTTGCTTAAACTCGTGAGTTTGACAACCTTGGTAGTAACTAGTAAGCATTCAACTTTTATATTTATATGGTACAGGATTTGCCAGCAAGCTCATGACAAGTGAGAGAGCTTAGGGTGAAAATATCAACGTGCGTACGTGGATTGGATTTCTCTCCTCATCATTTTCTCATCATCCATCATAATCTCTAAATCACATCCATCCAATCAATATAATTCTACTTTTACTTTTCTCTTACTTTCCAAATCAACGGTCTAGATTTGACATATGAAAGAAAATGAGAAAACAGATAAGGAGAAGATCTCTTTCCGAGCGTACGTACGTTCAAACGAAACATAAAAACGTAGAGATGCATTGCTGTAAAAGAGAAGCCAGAGCAATAATTGAATAGTGAGCTTTAGATGTTATAACTTTTACATACATCTGTGATTCATACAGCCAGCAGAGTCTTCCTTATTGCCTGCAGTTATCTGATTCTCATCCATGGCCGACGGGAACTTTTCAAGATTTTAACTTTAAACAATCGATCGGTTGGCATTTTCCCAATGAGACAACTCCAGAAGTAAAACCCCAAATCCCAAAATAAGTTACAAGAATGTTAGAAAATTTGGAGGATAAGAAATTAAAGCTATTCAGAAAAATGTTGGGGCTTGTGTCCTTAAATGGTGAACTCATGCTACTGTACCGGCCTAGACTGTTAAACCCATAAAACTCGTGAGCTAGTGGCTGGGCCATCCAACCCGTTAACCCTGGAATGGTGTAATATCCAAGACGATGGTGTTTTAATAAATTTTTTTGAACAAATTATTTTTTTTCTTTTGGAGTGTGATTATGAATTTATGAGTTTGATTATTTTGAGAATTGAACTCTAATTTGTATTTGAGTTTGATTAGTTATGCTTTGGTAGCTTTGTTATATTCACTTTAGGGTGAAACTCGGATTCCTTGGCAAAACCACGTCACTGGGATAAGGGGTTTTGTTTTTAGAGCTTTTTTCTTTTATCTTTAAAAAGTTCTTTTACACAAGGTCAAACAATACTCTTTCTATATACTTGTTTTTTTTTTTTTTACAAATTTTTTTTAGATGAGTTAGATCTAGGGGCCTCATCAGGGTCAAGGCAGGCCTCCAAAAAGTAACATCCACTAACAAGAGCCTCATATCGATAAAGTTTGAACTCATAACCTTATGATTATATGTTAATCATTTTAACAACTGGACTAACCTAGCTTTATTGATTGTACTAATTATGTACTTGTCTTACATACATACTTATAGTTCATACCTTGTAAAATTTATTCTAAAAAGCTAATCGGATCATACAATTAATTGTAGATGCATGACACGATGAGAGTGATGATTAGGGAAGAATATGAGAAGTGTTGGACTTTGGGGGATTTACCTTGGTGGATTAGATCCAAGTCCATTATCCATTGATATTTCTTTCCATTTAATGTAATCACCATTAATTTGATCAAGATTTTATAGTTGAGATCTATGGTACATTTTTAATGTTATAATAATATTTTTATATAGTATTAAATCTCAATTATTAAAAAGTGAACATATTAAATGGAGAGGAGATGTATGTAGAGAGAGAGATGAAAGGCTTAATATTGCAAGTGATGAGTGTTACGTTGTGTGTGCTCGTCTTCCCCTCTTATCTATGGGATATATAGTTGTTTTCCGTCTATACTCGTGGCCGACCATATTTCTATTTAGTAAGGTAGTGGACTACACTCTTAATACAACCATAATCTCACAGGAAGGACTAATTAAGGAAGGCCCTAACAGAATGTGGTTTAACTTAGACTCTTAGTCTGTGTCAAAGAAAGTTTAATGATCTTAGTAAATACTTACTACAATCAGTACGTACTTCATATAATATCCATTTTACAGTTCAAAGAGGTTCGATATTAAACACCGGAGGAAGTAGTAATTATGAATGCTTTGCGCCAAGAAGGAAATCATATTTGCTTGTCTTTGTCTCTGAGCACACCTTTTGAACACTTCAATATGATGTCATTATGTTTTAGAAATGGGCCGGGTTTAATGCGTTGAGTGAGATGGAATTGACAGGATGAAAAATTGCTCAATATATGAGAAAATATCATAATATTAAACAAAGATATTTTCAAGATTTCTGTTGAAAAAATATTAAAAAATTATATTATCTAAACAAGGCTCGGCTTAAATTGAGATACCTACTCTTTAATTTTAGGGATAATTAATGTGTAGGCCCTTATAATTTCAACTAATTTTTAATCAAGTCCCTATAATTTTTCCCCTTTTTTATCATGTCCTTATACTTTCACCTATTTTTAATCAGTTTCTTGTAGTTTTTCTTCTTTTTATCATGTTCTTATTGTTTCACTGAATTTTTAACAAGGTCCTTGCATGTTTATGGATTTTAATTTATTAATTTAATTTAAATTTAAAAAATGAATAATATTAAAATATAGTTTACTAATAATAAATTTAAATTAATAGTTAAATAATTCAAAAAAATTTCTTAATTAATTACCTATAATTATATTATACTTTTATAATAATTTATTATCATATTTTAAATTTTATAATTATAAAAATAAATAAAAATTACAATTAAAAAATTAAAAATATAAATATATGTTTAATTAAAAATTATGAAGAATATCAAAATCATTAATAAAAAATAATGTTAAAAAATATCACGATAATTTATTTATGGGAAAAGGATTTCTCCTGTCACTGGAGGTAAAGTTATCTCCAGTGAGCCCAAAACTACGTCGTTTTATATTAATGAAGGGTGTGTTTGTAATTTTAAGTGAATTAATGAAGGTTGTTTCCGTAATTTTGTTTATCCTTTTATCGTATGAATTTTACCGAAACACCTTTCATTAATTCACCTAAAATTACAAACACATCCTTCATTAATCCAAAACGACGTAGTTTTAGGCTCACTGGAGATAACTCTATCTCCAGTGACAGGAGAACCCTTTATTTATTTATATAATACTTGTATTTAGAGAATAAATAATTTTATATTTTATATTTATATAAGAATATTATAATTTATTTAGTAAATAATAATAATGTATAGGGACCTAATTAAAAATCATGTGAAACTATAAGGACTTCATAAAAAAAATACAAGGACCTCATAAAAAACAAGTACAAGTATAAGGATTTTGAAAAAAAAAAAAAAAACCCTTAAGGTCCTAATTAAACATTGGTTTTGAACTATAAGGACTTGTAGATTAACTATCCCTTAATTTAATATAGTTGATTCAATCAAATGATTAAATTTTTAAAGATTTATTTATTGATAATTTTATTGTATCTCCTTTTTTAATAGAAACGAGGTAAACACTAAACAAGATTCAAATTTAATCAACCATAGAAGATCTAAGTTAAAAATTCATTAATTATTATTTATCCTTATAATTTTACCGAGTCATATCAACTTAACCTCTATACTTTAAAAACTTATAATTATAATGATAATCGTATCGTTCTTCTGAGCACAAAAAAACTTATAATTAACTCAGCCCTCGTAATTTAAAATATAAAAAACCCAGCCCTCAACTCAGTTCACTTTTAAAGCTCCCGCCAAAATCCCTATTCTAATTGCAGCAACCTGAGCAAAGGATTTCATGATCATATCCGTCCAACTACCAAACTAAGGTTTTTTTTTTTTTCCGTGGAAATAATCATATCCATACGCAAACTTTTCCAGTCTTAAAACCTTCCTCCACCACCTCATCGATAGGTTGGCTTTTCCCCAATGAACACTAACGTAACTCAACAAGTAAAATCCCAAAACTATTCACGTCTCCCAAGGTTGAAGCTTTGCCGCCTAATTAAACCGCGAGTATTCTGGATCAAGTTACAAGAACGTTAGAAAATTTTAAGGATAATATATTATTAATGATAATGTTGTTCAGTAAAACATTGAACCTTGTAGTTTCCTTGTACGCACGTAGCTGGTGGAATGTAGCTGATGCGCGCTTCAGTCCTAGAGTGGTGGACTGGACTACACTGAATTCTGAGAAAGAAGCCTTGCTACTCCAACTTCTCCAACTTAAGTTATCATATTTTCATCCTAATCGCTTATTACAGATATGAAATGTTACAAAGGGCAGTCTTATAATCTAAGTAACTAAAAATTAAAATTATTCCCACCAACGAGAAAAATTTTAATTAGAATTTATAGTTACTTAGATTATAAAACTTTATTGCTTCTGACGTTGCCCACCTTGGTTGACGTTTCAACGTCATGCCATTGTCTTTTGAACGCAGGAATTTATGAGATGAATACGATGGAATAGACATAAAATGAAAAATTGCTCGATTTAAGACAAAAGATTACAGTTATTACAAATATATTTCCAATAGTTGTGCTTTGAGGTTAGAAGGAACATCCAATAAAAATTTCACTATCAAAATTCGAAACTACGCTGTTTCAATTGAGGTCCTAATTTTTTTTTGGATATAATTGAGGTCCTAATTTTCTTGCATGCTCTTTTGATCTTATTTATAAGGTGGATATAAGGGCCAAGCCCATATAAAAACAGAAACCTACACAATCCCTTCATTTTCGGAAGAGAATACTCTCTTAATCATTTTTCTTATTTTTTCTCATTAGCACCATCTAGACCATTGATTGGAAAGATGAGAAAGAGGTTAAAGTAGTATTGTGATTGATTGGATAGATATGATTTAGAGATGATGAGAGATAATGAGAAAGAGATTATGAGAGAAACCTAACCCTTCATTTTCCTCTATCCACGTGGCTTCCCCAACATGCTTCCCACGGACAACCTTATCCCTTTTATTATGTTCATCGAAACCATGCTGACATTATACCAACAAAAGCTTGGTATAATTAATAGATGTGGTTAAGTCCCTTAAATATGATATTATGGGTTGAAATCAGGTCGTGTGTATGGAAAAGATTTTATTCAGAAAAACAAAATTCACTTTGGTGATCTTTACCCCTCAAGAAGATTAGTCTCTAGTTATGGGATAATACTTGAATTCTATTAAAAAAAAAAAACCATGCTGACATTCTCAATCAACTTGATGTTGGTGTTTTTTGGAATAAATGAATAAGGCGATGAATAAGATGGAGTTGATATGAAGTGAAAAAGTGCTTTTTATATAACAAAGCGTTACGGTATATTTTGTCCCAGAAGTATTTTGGGGGCAATTTTATCAAGAAAGTGTAAAAAAAGAGCAATTTTACCTATCTTAGTTAATTTTAACTGTTAATTAATCAAATATGCCAAACTGACACTACTACAAAATAAAGATATGACTACCCTGTGTTTAGACTGTATGTTTGTCTTAAACAACGTCTTAGAAGTCTTATTTAAGAGTTTTACACAACCAATTTTAAAATTTTTAAATTTTAAACTTTATATCTTAAAAACCCGTTTTAAAAAGTTTTTTTCTTACAAAAAATAAATAAATCTGTCTTAAAAGTAATAGCTGTATCGAGACCGGTTCCATAACCAATCTAAAATATAATATGATTTTCATCCAATGAAAAAACGATTTTTATAAGTGTTTCATGTAGAGTTAATTTCAAAAGAGGGCCACAAACAGCGGTAAAGTCGATGGAACCAATGTTGGTGCCCAAATTACGAGCATTATGATGGTCATATCTTTGGTGGGATCCACTTTCGGTGCCTATCCCAAAGATAGACACCATTTACCTATCTGATTTGGACCGTCCAGATTGGATCTGAACGGTCCAGATTTGATTTTTTTTAACTGCTTCTTTTTAAATAAAAAAATCATTTTTTGAAAAAATGTTAGTTGAGTGATTATCTTTATTTCAGATTCTCTATCCATTAAAATAATTTTTTTTGAAAAAAATATAAAGTAAAAAAAATAAGATCTGGACCATCCAGATTTAATCTGGACAGTCCAGGAGGGAAGATAGGCAGGGAAAATGATTCCATCTTGGGTGAGATGAGCACTGTTCAAATAAAGTTCTAACGGTTTAAATTTAAAATTTTCAATTAATGATTTTTTAATAATTTTTTTTTTAATTTAGAGTCAGTGTTGTAAAATTAAATTTAATTATTTTGGTATTCTTCCTCATAAAATAATTATAATTTTCAAGATTCTCTCCAATAAATATCTTTATTACTGTTATGTGCTTCCTTCTAATTTTTCGAGATAAAATATAAGGAAGTAAACCCAGTTAAGGAAGTAGGAAAGGAAAAAAGAAAAGAAAAATGTATCTGATAATGTGAATGTCCATAAATAGTGGTTATTGATGCCCAAACATGCCCAAGGTCATCATCACAAGAAGATGAAGTCATATGCTTGTATTATAGTGTCCATCAGCTCATCCTGGCCGTTGAAATCTTGATCTAATGACCCAAAGAAAATTTTAAAAAAACCGCATGCAGTTTTTTTAAAATTTGTTTTGGACCCTTGGATTAAAATTTCAACGGCCAAGATGAGACTGTGAGAGATAATGAGAAAACTGATCATGAAAGAATCCTCTCCTCAATTCGCCACGTAATTCACCACGTATTTTTTGAAGACGGAAAGGATTTCGTTGGTAATTCTATTTTTGTCGCTAATCCATCAATAATTTTGTCAGAAAACAGTAATTCTGTTAGTAATTTGTTTTGTTTTTTTTTAAAATTGTAATACATCTGTTCGAGTAGACATGAAAACTACTATATAAGCCCTACTCGAAACTCTGCAGCTTTATTAGTTGTACACCCTTGGATTCTAAGTAAGTAAGTATAATATTAAGTAAGTTAGGCAAAATAGTTTTTTTAAAGAAAAGATAAATATAAATAAGTTAAACTTCTTTAATTAACTTTTTTAATATTAAAAAAAATCAACTTTATTTTATATTTAGAACTGGAATTAGTATATCTTTTTTCCCAACTTCTTAGATGTACATCAAACTATATACTTCCTCTGGTCATAAATACTCCATAGTTCAAACAGGGTTATGATATTGGAATAAGAAAGGATAGAGAAAAAGAGAAAGAGAAGAGAAATTCAAAGGAGGGAGGGAAAGAGGAAGAGGAAACAGAGAAGCAAGAGAGAGCAAGGCAGACTGTATTATTCATATTCACATAAGACTAAGATCCAATTCAATAGGCTACCTACTTAGAGTATCTAATTCCCACCTACTAATTAACCAACTTCAAGCTATTCTTATTGTTACAAAGTGGGTCTTATGTGTAAGGAGGAGTATTATTTTACATGCGTTTGTAATTCGTAGAGCCAGCATAGTCCGCTTTGCGCTTATAATTGTCGCTACTTAGTTCCGCTATCACTAGGATAACCCGTGTACGAGCTTTGTAGTAGGCAAGCTTTTATATTTATTTGCTAGCGAGTTCATGACAAGCCATAGATCTTTGAGTGATGAAACATCAACATACGTACAAACGAAACATAAAAAAAAGATGCGTACGTACAAACGAAACATAAAAGACAGATGCGTCGTGCAAGAAAAGTTACAGCTATAATTGAATAAAATACTGGGCTTGGGCTATATATGTGTTTTAACCTTGTGATTCATACAGCGAGCAGGGTCTGCCTGATTGCCTGCAACTTTTTTAAGGCCTCTCTCATGGTCAAGCGATTTGTGGGCATTTCAGCTGCACAAGACAAGCCTACTCTTATCACTGCAGCTACACACTCCCCTGCTTTGCGCTGGCTCAGTCTGAAACTGCCATCATAGTTGTCACTACTGTCTTCTTCACTACGAAAACCACCTGTGCTTGAGCTTGGCGTTGTCGACCATTCAAAATCGTTAAAAAGCTTTGCTTCAACTGCGTTCACTATTTGATTCTCATCCATTGCCGCAGCAAATTTTTCAAGGCTTAAACCATCCTTGAACTTCTCATCTGTTGGCCTTTTTCCTATGAACATCTCGAGCAGTAAAATCCCAAAACTATACACATCTCCCAAGGTCGAAGCTTTCCCACCCACACCGTATTCTGAAACATGTTACAAAACAACCTAAGAAAATGTGAAGGATATTAGATTATTAGGACAGTAGTTAGTTTAATTTCCTTGTACCTGGTGGAATGTAGCCGATGGTACCCTTCAGTCCTAGAGTGACAGACTCCAATAAATCCTGAGAAAGAAGAAGCCTTGCAAGTCCAAAATCTCCAATATGGGCCACCATAGTTTCATCTAATAACACGTTACCAGGTTTCAGATCGCAATGGACTACTGGTGGGTCACAGTCATGGTGTAAATAATCCATAGCGTGAGCAATATCTATAGCAATATTCAATCTATGCAAGAAGCTCAACGTGGACGGCCCTGATTCTTCGTCTTTTGGATACAGCCACCTGTCCAAATTACCGTTGGTCATGAATTGCATAACCAAAGCCTTGAACTCATCACCTTTATGATCAATACTCGAGCAAGAAGTGATGAGCTTCACAAGGTTCCTATGCCTGACGTTCTTCAAAGCTTCACACTCTGCAACGAAACTCTGAGAAGCCTTACTTAGTTTCAAGTCGAGTACTTTCACTGCAAGACTAGTTTCACGTTGGTTGATGCTGAACACACCTTTGTACACAAAGCCAAACCCACCGCTTCCTATCAAGTTTTCAGATGCAAAATTGTTTGTGGCTCTTCGAATATCAGAAAAGGATATGTTTTGAGGAATTCCCTTGAGAGGAGAGATTGAAAAACTTGTTTTCTCATCCTTCTTTTCCTTCTTTCTCTTCCACACTAAGCAGAAGATGGAAAAGCATAAAACAGAGGCCCCTGTAACTGCAAGTATGAGAGAGAGTAAGAATCTAGTGTCGTGCCTTTTACCTTTGACACATCGAATGATTCTTAATCTTTCCGCAACTTCTTTGTTAGGACTGCAAAGCTTGCTGTTTCCTTGGAGTGTAACCTGGGTGAGGTTCATGAACACACCTTTTTGGGGAACTTCCCCTACCAAATGGTTGAAAGACAAATTCAACTTCACCAAAAACCGAAGCTTTTCCAGTGTTGATGGGATGGGACCTGTGAGGTTGTTTGACGATAAATCCAATGTTTCGAGTGACTCTAAGTTCCCCAAAGTACTGGGTATTGGACCACTAAAGTTGTTTCTTGACAATTGAAGCATCAGCAAGCCTGTGCAGCCATCTATTTCTTTGGGTATATGTCCGGTCATAAGATTGTTAGACAAGTCCAAGTACTGAAGTTGCTGCATGGAGTTCACTTCAGAAGGGAGGGACCCGTGTAGGGTATTCCCTGCGAAGGACAAAATGGTTAAACCAGAAAGCCTAAAAATGCCGTCTGGTATGGTCCCATGAAGCTTGTTCATTTGAAGGTTCAAATAGTTCAACCTTTGGCACTGTACAATGCTGGAGGGAATTCTGGCAAACAAGTTGTTATTGTGCAACGCGAGGATGAAAAGTTGAGTGAAATTACCAAACATGTCTGGGATTTCTCCAGATAACTGGTTTTTATGCAGATCAAGATTCACCAGTTTGTTCAATGATCCTATGTCTCTTGGTATCTCCCTAGTGAAATGATTTCCTTCAAGAGACAGGGACACAAGGTTTTGCAATTTTCCTATACCAAGAGGGATGCTTCCACTGAATGAGTTATAGGATACACAAAATTGTTCAAGAGTGGTTGAAAGATTTGCTATAGTTTTTGGAAGCTCCCCCACAAACTGATTAGAATTTATCATCAGAATTTTCAGCTTAGGGCTGTTTGTAAGGGAGTCAAAGAACTCAGAATTTCCTGATGGTCTAGAAGAGAGATGATTATTACTAAGAACTAGCCTGGTGAGATTGCTCATGTTGCTGAACAAGGGAAGGTACCCATGAAATTCATTGTGAGTAAGATCAATTTCTTCGAGACTTGAAGCATTGGATATGGAAAATGGAATCAGTCCTCCAAATGAATTGTTTGCCAGATCGAGACGTCTGAGATTTGGAAGAGAATGGCCTATATGTGGAGGTAATTTTCCTGAAAGTTGATTTTGTGTTACAGATAAGAAGGTCAACGAAGAGATGTTGAAGATAGAAATGGGGAAATCCCCGGAGAAATAGTTCTCAGAGAGTTGAAGCTGAGAAAGATTATGAAGATTTCCCAACTCAGTAGGAATCTCTCTCGAGAGATAGTTTCTTGCCAAGGAAAGAATATTGAGAGAGGTTAAGTTTCCAAATTCAGGAGGGATTTGACCACTGAGTTTATTCAAAGACAAGTCTAGAACATGAAGCTGGTGTAGAAGGGAGAATTGGGAAGGAAGTGTACCACTGAGATTGTTTGCAGCTAATTTGATAACATTAAGAAGAGAAAGATTTGACAACTCCAAGGGAAGATGGCCATGGAATGCATTGCAGGAAAGATCAAGTGACTGTAAAGAAGTGAGGTTAAAGAGTGAACAAGGTAGATTACCTGAAAGGTCTAGTTGCGTTAGGCTAAGAGATTGAACTCTGTTGGTGTTGTTGGAGCAGGAGACTCCATGCCAGGAGCAGATGGTGGAATTAGAATTCCAGCTAGAAAGAGAATTGTGTGGGTCACTGACTTGGGATTTGAACGAAAGAAGGGCATATTTGTCATCACAGAGAACGCCATGAAAGTGAATTTGGATTGAAATTAGGAGGAATATTGCGAGAGGAATATGTAATGTCGTCGTTGTCATGGGTACAAGCTAGGCTAAGCCTTCATTAATTGAGGAGAGAATGCAGATATTTATATATAGAGGCTCTGTTCGGTTTATAGTCTATACTCCTTGCTCTGACTTGGTCGTGGAACGAGTACAATTCAGCCAGTTTGGCGCTGGCCCCCGCGCCGCCGGGTTTTCTAGGGAACAGTGATTTAAGGCAAGTGAAGAAATTTGGGGAAATCATTTTGAAGGCACATATTACCAAAAAAAAAATTTAGAAAAGGCGCTAAAATTCTGAAAATTCTAAAAAAATCTTTAAGATTCTGAAAATTCTAGAAAAGGCTCAAAATTCTAAAAATTATAGAAAAGGCCCAACATAAATTGTTAATGGAGCTGATATAGTTATTAGCAGGTACTGATATAGTTGTTAACCGGGTTGATTTAGTTGTTAGGATTTTTTTTTAACAACTAAATCAGCTCGGTTAACAACTATATCAATAGCCCGTTAACAACTATATCAGCCACATTAACAACTCCGTAAATTATGAAGGGACTTTTATAGAATTTTCAGAATCTTGGGGTCTTTTTTTGGAATTTTGAGAATTTTGGGGACTTTTCTAGATTTTTTTTGATAAAGGGGGTCTTGAAGAGGATTTTCCCAAGAAATTTTGAACTGTTTGGGGATAACAGTAGTGGTCTCAAGTGGGCTTATTTCTTTAAAAAACAGTTCTTTTGTAAAAAGATGTTAAGGATATATGATTCAATAAATAATGTACTATTAGATATATATTTATATACATTTTAATTTATCAATTAGAATATATTTAATAAGTACTTTAGATTTTTTTATTTTTTAATAATAATTTAATTTTCTTTATCAAATTTAAATTTATATATTCAATCATCACAATATATATAATTAATATATATATATATATATATATATATGGATAGGATATTGTTAATACCAATTTTATGTCACTACCAACAGCGGCGGACCCACTACCAACAGCAGCGGACCCACATTGTTGCTAGTGTGGGCAAGTGCAGACACTAAAGTTTTGATGATATCTATATATTTTGAAGGAATCTCATATTAATTTTGCCAAAGTGGCCTACTTGGTTATAAGTCTAGAAAGTTGATGATATCAGTGTGACCCCTGTTCGATTCTTGAAGGCGAGGTTCTTTCATTATTTGTTTTTTTAAACAGTGAAAGCTTTTAAAACACGCTGAACAAAAATTGCACCCATGAGGTTTCGAACCCATAACATAACCTTAAGAGCATCCCTTCTGCCATTTGTGCAACGCATTTAATTGGGAAAAAGAAACGCAAAATAATATAAAAAGACACCTTTCATTTAGTTTATATAGTTTATTAATTACAAATACTATCTTTTCATCCTTTACATGTTAATTTATCTTATTTTATATTATTTGCTGATTACTTACTAAATTAACATAGAGTGCGAATTGTTTAGTTGATTTAGAATTGAAAATCATAACTTCAGTTGCTTAGTGTCCCTATATGAAAAAAGATACAATCTTATAGGTTTTGATAAAAGAAGCATTGAGATGAGCTAGCTTATAGGTTGCAACATATTTAAAAAATAATTCTTTTGTAATCATTCTGATGTAATGGTTAGTTGACTCTTAATTATTATTTTTCTATGTTAAGTTGAAGTTTTCTTTTCTTTTATTGTATATATTCTTTTGTTTTTTTAATGTATTTAAAACTTTCCTCAAAAAAAAATTTTCCCAACACTAATTGTGCACCCACAAACTTAAAATCCTAGGTTCGTCACTGACTACCAAGTCACTACCACTTTTTCACCGTTAGATCAGAATCTTAATAGGAGAGAGAAATGATAAAATTATATGAGATTTTGATCCAACTGGTAGTGACAATATCTTATCCTATATATATATATATTCAATAAGATTTACGTCATTTGTAGTCATTTTTTAACTCAACTAACTTTGTAAATAATCCTCTAAATAAGAGCTACATAGGAAAAAATATAACATCAAGATTACAAGTTGGATGGAAAATGCTTTGCACCAGCAGGGACTTGCCTACTTTATCATAGACTATGGAGAGGCACTGAATAAATAATGAATATCTTATATAGTTATAAACCATGCAAAACCGAACAAACAAACCTTCTTTAGTCAAAGAAAGGGGGTGCTAATACGGCTATTAAAGAGAAACTTGCTAATTATGTGGAAGATTCAGATTCATGAGAACGGTAAAAATACATACGAATGTGGACTAGTAAGCAACGATATACAAAAACTTAATAAAAAAATATTAATAACGTAGAGTTTAAATTAAATAATTAGTCCACGTGGTTGAAAGAGAATAGTCAACACACACACACACATAAAAGCACACAAAGAAAAATACTTTTAACTTGAATAAGCACGTGGATCCCGGAGTTAATTGTGAAAGAGAATAGTCAACACACACACACACACATAAAAGCACACAAAGAAAAATACTTTTAACTTGAATAAGCACGTGGATCCCGGAGTTAATTGTGGAATTTGTCACTGATGAATATAGTTTTTATTTATTAAACTATATATATATTTTTTAACAAATTTATTAAACTATATTCAGTGACCAATTATATATCATTGAACTGCCGCTGGTGGTCCTACTTATATATGCGATCAATGGAAAGTGATTCAACTGAAAAAAAGAAAAAAGAAAGAAAAGAAGAAGAAGAAGCAAAATCAGTATTCATTATACACACACACACGTGAGCATGCGCATACACACCTATATATATATATATATATATATATATATATATATATATATATATATTCACATAGAACAACGTAACGTCTAAAAATTCTAAAAACTGACGTTAAAAATGTCTTTAGTAATAATATATACTCATTTAGAACACAGAAATTATCAGCCCCAATATGATCTCATGTTTAGAACTATCAAGCACCACTAAAAAAGGGGTTATTTTGTTGTGGGTAACTAATTAATCTGTTACGACTGCTTAAACTGCTACTAGTTGGTTATGTCGTGGCACTAGAGAGGAATTATGCTTTTTCTTTTTTCTTTTTTTTTTTTTACTGTGTTGCTGACACCTTAATTAACTTCTAGAGAACCCAATTAACATGACTTTGATTTTTACCTATGTGATATTCATTTTCTTATACTAAAAAGAAAATAATTTAACATGCCTTTGATTTTCTGAATTAAATCTTGCTCAAAATGCTTAACGCTCCACCTTTAAGTGTTTATTTTTAGGGTTAAAGACCATTTTTAATTTGTCCCGGAAATAGACCCCAAGACCAATTTTGCCTTAAAATTTTCTTTCAGATCAATGTTGCCCCGAAAGTTTTTTTTTTTTTTTTTGCAGCAATGTTACCCCTCCGTCAACGGTCAACTAACCGTTGACCGTTAGATTGTTAACGGATGGACAAAATTGCTCCTAAAGAAAAACTTCCAGAGCAACATTGCTTTAAAAAAAACTTTTGGGGCAAAATTGCTCCTTGGGATAAAAAAAATGTTAAAATTGTTATTTATGATATCATATATTTTTAATTCTTATTTATATAATATCTAGGGGTGGAAATAGACCAGCCAGCTCAAACTACACCCTTAATTCGGCGTGTTAAAAGCGGACCTATTTTTAGTCTGTTTGGAGTAGACTTGTTTTGCAGTGAGGCCTGTGACCTGTTAACCTAATTATAAAATTTTTAAAAATATAAGCCGCCTTAACAGGGCACAAGTCAGACTCAGACTGAAAAAATGGCCTTCAACAGGCCACACGCCACTTTGTTATTGAACAGGCTTGGCCTGTTAAGGGTGAAGTCTGGGCTGATCTAACCTATTTTCACCCCTAGATATTATATAAATAAGAATTAAAAATATATGATATCATAAATAACATTTTTAACATTTTTTTGGGTTAAGTAGCAATTTTGCCCTGAAAGTTTTTTTTTTAGAGCAATTTTGCCCCAGAAGTTTTTTTTTTTTGGAGCAATGTTGCCCCTCCATTAACGATCAACTAACCGTTGACCGTTAGTTGGCCGTTGACGGAGGGGCAACATTGCTCCCAAAAAAAAAATTCCAGGGTAATATTGATCTAAGAAAAACTTCTAGGGTAAAATTGGTCCCGAGGGTATACTTATGGGATAAAAATGGTACAAGAAGATTCTACTTCCTATCGTTTTTATTATAAGGCATCAACTAACAAGTATTTCCTTTAATCCTAATTATATGAACAAATTACCAGAATTTAGAGGGATTAAGGAAGGAAGATAAATTACTTAATTATGTGTATTTTCCTAAAATACCCTTACCCAAAAATTAAAATGACATTAAGAAAATGCTTTTTAAATTGGTAGCCCGCGCATGTCCGTATACGGTTCTTAAATGGCGTCAACATATAATCGGAGAATGATAAAATTTGTGTGACTTTACTATTATCCAATAACAATAATTTTTTTAAAACAAATCTTAATATTATCATCCGCATATAACATAAACTATCTTCCCTTGAGATATGGAAAATTGAATTTTGATTTATGAACAAAGTTTAAGAATCACATTATTATAATTATCACCGTTTATTTTTTTGACCTTAATCATCGTTGTTTAAAAAAAAAACTGCATTTTTTGTTAAATTTTATTTGGTAAAGGGGCAAAAATACACATGTGTTTTGCCTCAGGGAGCGCTCAGCACCATGTGATTTAAACTGGACCAAAAATACACATGTCATTATGTTTTGGGAGCGCCCAGCACCACGGCCATTAGTCAACGGTTAACTTGGATGAAAATGAACGGTAACTCGGGTGAAATTACACTTCTGCCCCTAGTTTTAGGTGAAATTGCACTTTTGCCCTTAGTTTTAAATATTAACTACACTTTTGCCCCTAGTTTTAAATATTTTTAAAAATTAAAATATCTTCGTCGGTGGGTCCCATCGCCGGCCACCACCACCACCGGCCGCCACCGCTGCCGGCGGTGGCGACCACCACAGCCGTCGCCACACGGCCGGCAGTGGGGCCCACTAACGGAGATATTTTAATTTTTTTAAATATTTAAAACTAGGGGCAAAACTATAATTTCACCTAAAATTAGGGGCAAAACTATAATTTCATCTAAAATTAGGGGCAAAAGTGTAATTTCACCCGAGTTACTGTTCATTTCCATCCAAGTTAACTGTTGACTAACGACCGTGGTGCTGGGCGCTCCCAAAACGAAATCACATGTGTATTTTTGGTCCAGTTTAAATCACGTGATGTTAAGCGCTCCCTGAAGCAAAACACATGTGTATTTTTACTTCTTTACCCAATTTTATTTTTTTATACTCTATTACCAGTGTTATATTAAATGAAACTAAATCAATGTTTAAATATGCCACATGAGCTTCTTTGTTTTTTTTTACCTTTTATTTAAGATTCAATTTTAAATCTTCAGCAACCCATTAACGGTCAACTATCACTTATTATATAAAAGCTAAATTAATTTTGAGTATATAAATATAATTTATATACTGAACAAAACCTTTTACAATTATTATTTTATATAAAAAGTATAATTTAGGTGTATACGACATCAATGAGTTACAAACGTTATTTACTCTATAAAATATATAGGTGTGTTATTAAATTATTATTGTCTTTAATTATTATTGAAAAAGTATAAATAGGGGTATTATAGGAAAAATTGACAAAAGTTAAAACTTGCTCTTATAATTAGGACTAAAACCAACTTCAAAATTTGCTCCTATAATTAGGATCGGGGGGAGTATTTTTTATCATTTTTATAAAACACTTGCAAGTTTTCAATAAGCGTTTAATTTATTTTTTATATCTGCTCATATTTTATAAGGGTAGTGGGAGAGAGTAACAACTAATATAATATTTGAGTTTAATGTAATTAGTAAAGGTAACATTAGAAATCATTTTAATTTTAAAATAACTTTAATGTTTTTAATTGTTTTTATTGATTTGTGAAAATTAATAATCTGTATCTTATAATAAAAGTCTGAAGAAGTAACTTAAAGTCACCTCGTTTATCAATTGACTAGGCACAGCTGACAGAATTAGAATTAACTTGATCGCCAATTTCCACAAGACCATTAGAAATACCATATAACAACAACAAAAACTAACACAGCCAACGACAATTGTACAATCAACTTTTGCTTTGCTTGCAAGTTTTCAATGAGTATTTAATTATTTATTTTTCATATCTGCTCATATTTTATAAGGGTAGTGGGAAAGAGTAACAACTAATATAATATTTAAGTTTAATGTAATCAGTAAGGGTAACATTAGAAATCACTTGAATTTTAAAATAATTTTAATGTTTTTAATTGTTTTTATTAATTTGTGAGTGTTAATAATTTGTGTCTTATAATAAAAATCTGTAGAAGTAACTTATAGTCTCCTCGTTTATCAATTGACTAGGTGCAGCTGATAGATTTAGAATTAACTTGATTGCCAATTTCCACAAGACCATTAGAAATACCATATAACAACAACAAAAACTAACACAGCCAACGACAATCGTACAATCAACTTTTGCTTTGCTTGCAAGTTTTCAATGAGTATTTAATTACTTATTTTTCATATCTGCTCATATTTTATAAGGGTAGTGGGAGAGAGTTAAAACTAATATAATATTTGAGTTTAATGTAATCAGTAAGAGTAACATTAGAAATCACTTGAATTTTAAAATAATTTTAATGTTTTTAATTGTTTTCATTAATTTGTGAGAGTTAATAATTTGTGACTTATAATAAAAGTCTAAATAAGTAACTTATAGTCTCCTCATTTATCAATTGACTAAGCACAGCTCATAGATTTAGAATTAACTTGATAGTCAATTTCCACGATTAGAAATATCATATAACAACAACAAAAACTAACACAGCTAAGCCAACAACAACTATACAATCAACTTTTGCTTTGTGTCCCTTTCACGGGTCCTACATATAGACTTATAGTAGCAGGAAGAATGGTTTCATTTGCTTTTTATAATTAGTTTGGAAAATAAAATATGAGGAAGAAGGACTCATTTAGGGGCCTATGACTTTTTTGGTCAGATTTAGGGGCCTATGACAGAGCATAAGGGCTATTTATGTGGATAGTTTTTTTGGGAAAATCACATCAAGGCCTTTTTTACAGAAAAAATCTAAAAAAGGTCCCAAAATTCTGAAAATTCCAGAAAATGCCCCAGGACCTTTTTTAGGATTTTCAGAATATACGTGAGTTGTTAACGGGACTGATATAATTGTTAATGTGACTGATTTAATTGTTAAGATATTGTTATTAATACGATGATTTAGTTGTTAACAGGGTATTGATTTAGTTGTTAACGAGACTGATTTAATTTTTTTGTTTGCTATTGCACCCGGTTCACCAGAGCTTTGCCCTGCCTAATCCGAATCGAGGTTCTGTCGGGCGCATACGCGGGGACTGTTAACATATTAATGAATTTATACCAGAAAAGGCTCTGAGCCTTTTTTAGAATTTTCAGAATCTTTAAACCTTTTTTAAGATTTTTCTATTAAAAGGGCCCCATATGGATTTTCCCTAGTTTTTTATGTGAACATCGAGTTGTTGATGAAAGCACAAATGTAATTAGAAAAGGTTGCCCTTGAACTTATAAACCTTACCAGTATTTTACTTGTGTGATTTGACGATTTCCCAAAGTGGGACTAATAAGTAATAACAAACATTTGGAATTAGGTGAGCCAAGTTTTTTTTTCCCCCTTTATATTTTCAGGAAATACATGGTCACAGTCACTAATATAAAGCTCAAACATCCATATCCGTGTAGCTACGAAACAAGGTAGTAGTAAATTTTTTTTTTTTGGGTCTAAGGGTAGTAGTAATTATAAATGCTTAACGCCTAGAAAGAAATCATATTTTAATTTGCTCGTGTATAAGCCCCCCTTTTGAACATTTCAATGTGACGAACAAGATGGAATTGACATGAAAACTATTTCCTCCGGTCCTAATTATAGGATATATTTAATCGATTTTGAGAAAATTAAGGATATGAGTTAAATTAGTTAATTTTACTTATTTTCCTAAAATGTCCTTGTGTAAATTTAAAATGACAAAAATAAAAGTGAATCAACAGCCCTTATCATATACCTTCCGATCTAAAATTTTTCTTTTCACATGCATTCTAATTGAAATAATGGTTTTACTATATATACATATATGTGTGTGTGTATACATATAGATATATGTGTGTGTGTGTGTGTGTGTACATATATATCCACACACATATAAACATACGCACACACACAGAGATAGACACACACACACATATAGACAGATATACATATATATATAAACACACACATATGTGTGTGTGTATGCCTATATATATTTGTGTGTAGACGCACACATATATACATAGACACATGTATATAGACACACACAATATATTAACAAATTAATATCAGTGGATCCATAAATAAATTAAAACCCAACAATTTAAAAATTTCATTGATTGGAAGAGTCTAAGCACCCACATATATATACCCACCAAAAACTAAATACACTTGAGAGAATAAAATATGGGTATTTTAGGAAGAAATTGACAAAAATTAAAATGTTGTCTTCTAATTAGGGTCAAAATTAACTCCTAAATATTGTTATATAATTAGAACTGGAGAGAATAACAAATAATGGATATCTTATATAGTTTTAAGTTCAGTGATACTTTCTCCAGTCCTAACTATAGAAATATTTTTATAGTATAAATTATAATAAAAATATTCTTATAATTAGAACCGAAGGTTATATATATTTATAGTTATAAACCATATATCACTGAGCAAACAAACAAACAAACGCTCTTTAGTCAAAGGGGGTGCTAATTGATACGGCTATTAAAGACAAACTGTGGAATATGTGGGACGCTAAAAATATGAATGTGGAATAGTAAGCAACGATGTATAAAGCATAATAAAAAAATTAATAACGTAGAGTTTGAATTAAATAATTAGTTCAAGTGGTCCGAAGAGAATAGTCAATACATACATGTAACACCTCAATTTTAATACTCAAAACTTGACTAAAATAATTTCAAGATAATATATCAGAGTTTAAATGCGGAAGTCTTATGGTTATGGTAAATAAAAATAACATAGCATGAGTTTTCCATATGTGCCTTCCATGATTTCCCTACTAAATTATTCACCTGAAAAAAATAAACAAAGTAACCGTAAGATCCAAAGATCCCTGTAACCATTGGTTATTCAGAAATATACATGCAAACCAAGATCGAGAACATATTTGTAAATTCATAATAATTAAAATATACGCCTTTATATATAAAACCTTTCACAAAATAGTTCTCGACTCGGTTACCAAAACTCCCTCCCAAAAAGGGTTCCAAAAACATCATAATTTATTTTCCAATAATTCACAAGAGATCTCACATATAAAATATGCCAATGATGAATAGATCACCCTTATTACCGTGACCACCTTTTTCAACCGTTGACTGGAGCCATCTAACACATAACTTATCTTCCAATAAAATGTATCCATTACACATAACATCAACACGGCTCTCCTCCTTGTAAAATAACAATCAAGGAGGTGTCATACTTGACCCGGTTAAAAGAAAAGTGATACCAAGGGTTCCAAGAATATCCACTCTCATCAAAACAACATTATCAGATTCCAAATCAAGCCTTCCATAGGCACAACAAATTCCAAAATAGTTTATATATATATATATATATATATATATATATATATATATATATGCATTTGACAGGTATATAAAAGAATAACCAAGGTTACCTCAATTCCAAGCTTATTTTACCAATACTTCAATTTATTATCACCAAATAATTCAACCTCAAATCATACCATCATTCTTCATACCTTCCTTCTCTCTCTCTCTTCCTCTCTCTAAGTGGCTTTAGGAATTGTGAAAAATAAAATGAAATGGAAGGTCTATTAGCCTTTTCGACTCAGGCTAATGACGCAGCTATTGGAGTTATCTGTCGTGACTCTGTCGGTTGGTTTAGATGGGGTTTCGTGGATAAGGTTAAGTCCATTTCGGCCTTTATGACAGAGGCCTTAGCTCTTAAAAGGACACTGCTGTTGGCCCTGGATTTGGGACATGATAAGGTGGTTTTTGAATCGGATTGTCTGCCTCTCATTTCTTGTGTTGATTCCACGTCTCCTGATATGTATGATTGGCGGTGCAGAAGTATTATCCAGGATGTCATTTTTCTTCTGGCTTCTAGGGTTGGGTTCTCCTTGACCTTCTCCCCGAGAGGGGGCAACCGTGCTGCTGATCTCCTGGCAGCTGATGCTTATAAAGGGGTGTGCCCTATTGAGTGGGTTCAGCGACCAACACCCGCTTTGTTTTCTCTTCTAACTTTGGAAGCTAAGAAGACTAATGCTGGTTCGGATATGCCCTCGTGCTCCTATCATTTCTTGGATAGGGGCTAGTTGTTGTTTTTTGTTGGTATTTTCTTCGGTTTAGTTTTAATTTTCGTTTCTCTGTTGCTTAGATGTTTGTACTGGTTGTTTCTCCTGTTAGTTTTTGTGTTGGTTATTATCTCTAGTTGTATTGAGACTTTGTAGTAGAATTAATTTAATATTAATAGAATATCCTTTTGACCAAAAAAAAAAAAATTGAAAAATGGGTCCTTAAGCGTGATTTTCCCAAAGATATAAAAAAAACACTCGTGGCTCCCCTCTGCTCCTCGTGGTGCCGTTTAAAAATTTTTATAATATTTTAATATGTTTAAATAGTAAAAACACTGTATAAATAGTACTTTTAATAATATAATATTATTATAATTACTATTGAGTGGGTCCCGTGTCCAAAATTTTCAAAACTCACGAGAGTTTCTGTCGGAAGAATGATTTATATAGCCATGGGTCCCACATAAATAGTAAATACGTATTTAAGAATAGTAAATACGTATTTTTAAATAATAAATACATATTTGTAAATATTAAATGCTATTCATATTCCACAAAATACCGATTACATATCGTATTTACAAATATTAAATATGTATTTGTGAATAGTGAATACTATTCATGTACGTATTTATAAATAGTAAACACTATTCATGTCCAATAAAATACTGATCCTAAATTCATTTTCAAAAATAGGGTCTAGTAGTCTTACAAAAATAAGCTTATTTTCTAGTCTTTAGACTCAAAAATCAGGATGTTACAATACATACATATGTAAATAAAAGCACACAAGAAAAATACTTTTAACTTGGATAAGCACGGGGATTCCGGAGTTAATTGTGCAATTGGTCACTGAATATAGTTTTTAATTATTTATTAAACTATATTCAGTGACCAATTCCACAATTATATATCATTGAACTTCTGGTGGTGCTACTATTCTTATGCGATCAATGGAAAGTGATTCAACTGAAAAAACAAAACGAAATCAGAGTGTGTGTGTGTATTCAGCAAATTATATTGACAATTCAACTTAATTAAAACACACTACTCCCTCCTATCCATAATATAAAGTTGTTCAACAAATTCATTTAAACAAAAAAACTAGTAGTTAACTTATTAAATACACATCCAATTGATTTTTTTTTTCTAACTTTATTATCTACATCAAATTATATTTTAAATGAGAGAGAGTATACAAAAAAGTCACATTTGATTTAAGTATTAACTACATAGGTAAAATTGATAAATTATGACCGGATGTGATAGATGACATATATATATATGTATAAGTATAGTTTGGTGTGGAATTGGTCTCCTTTTGACTAAACAAATCAAATCAAATATAGCAATAAATTAAAGGCCAAGGCAACGCGTTGCTTATCGATTGAAGTCCTTCTCTCTCTATATATAGCCCTAACATACAGGACCTGCAATGTCCAAGCTAAGCTGCGGATCGATGAAGAATATGAGGTGTTGTGTTGGGGCAATAGTGCCCTTGTTACTCATCGTCTTCTGCAACCTCCTGCTGGTATCTGCTAATCCCAAACTTGGTAATCCGTACGATCCTTTATTCATTAATCTAGTTAGTCTTGCTCATTATTACGAATATTAATTCAAAAGTTTATATATATGAATTATGGTGCAGGACGAAAAGTGTTGCAGGTTCCGGATCCTCCATCGTACGTAAATTACCCAGGCGGAGGAGGATACAACCCACCACCATGAACGCTCTTTAATTAAGAGTATATGTATAAGACGATAGTAATGGAATCTTCTTTTTCACTTTAATTTCTTCGTTTTCCAACTCATCATCACTTTCATTCCTAAGCTTCCTTATTTCATACGTTAGAATATTTGTACACTGCTCAGCCTAAATCCTATTGGGTATGCCTCGTCTGTTGTCTTTACTATTCAATCACAGTCAATATTAATAAGTCAGCAATAATTCCGCATTTCCATGGATTATTTTTGCCTTTTTTTCTTTTCATGTTTCATTAATTAAGATCGATGGAGGCATGATTGTGAATTTAAATATCAGTTCGTTTACTTACTAATAATATGTTTAATCCCCCCTTGTTCCTGCTTCAATACTTTCCTACGTCCGTAGCCATGCTAGAAATTTTCTGCAGCTTTATTAGTTAACATACTAAACTACATATTTACTCCTATAGTCCTATGGTACTATTTCTATATAACTTACTTCAAGAAAAAACCCTAAATAGCTGCCTTAAAATTAAATAAATTTACAAATTTTCTCATATTTAATATATAATATATACTCCATGAAAACAAGATGAATATAATGATAAATGAAAAATATAATTATATATTCGTATAAAAAATTTAATGATATAACTTATAGATAGGATAAAATTTTACATATGTTTGGAATTTATAAATCGAGCAGGCATTTCTATATATATAGTCTGCCTAGTTGAGGCTTCTCTCTCTCTCTCTCTAACTTGGTTTTCACTTATTTTCCAATATTAGACATCAACTTAACAAACAATGTTATCAAAATCGAGTTTCTACGTAAACATGGAGGGGGTAGAAATGTAAATCGTAAAAACGATACGAAACATAAAGTTTCTACTTTCTACTATTTATGCTCAAAGTTCAAAATTTTATATATATATATATATATGCATGAAAAAAAAGATTATAAATCATTGTTCAAAATTTAATGAACAACTTTTATTTAAAAAATATAAGTCATATAACTATACAAAACATAAAGAAAAAAAAAAACTTACGTTTATAACTATGGAAATGTATTAAAATCTATATATGAATATTCAATCTCCACTTTTAAGTAATCCTAAGTCCGAGTCCAAGATGCACAATAGAAAAAGGGTTTTCAACTTTTTGGCCTTTTTCTAGGCAAAAAAAATAAATAAATAAACTTTTCATTTTTTTTTATATACATAGTAGGGGAGGGGGTAAGGTTCGAATCCTAGATATGGAGGAGGGGAGTCAAGCTTCTATGCTACTGCGCTACTAAGGCGCTGACATTCTTTTTTTTAATTAAAGTAAAAATGATAAAAACTATAACAACGTTAGTTTTTACAATTTTTAAGTGTTTGAGCGGAGTTTCTATCAATTTCTACTTAAGACATTTTTTATTTGTGTTTCAGCATGTATGACTCTAGTAAATATGTTTTTATACTAGTTCTGACAACAATGTTAACAAATGATTTTTAATAAATGCAATGAACTACTGAGATTAAAAAGTGATAAGGCGTTTGAGGGCTACATTTATTGCATGTAGGGTCATCCGAGAGGGATTCCATTTCCCTGCTTCTCCAAGGAGAGCTAGTCCAAAGGATAAACATTTAAACCATCCAGATGAAACTTAGACGGTTTAGATTTTATTTTTTAAAATTGCTAATTTTAAAGTTTTAAAAATTCCTTTTTTTAAAAAAATATTAATTTAGAGATTATCTTTATTTTAAATTCTTTAATTATTAAAATAGTTTTAATTAAAAATTAAAAATTTAAAAAAATAAAACCTAAACGGCCCAAATACTCAGGTTTTTGGACGAGCTTTTCTGCTCAACGAAAGGACAAACGGAAAAACCGGATTCGTCTATGAGAAAATAAGAGTTAAAACCGCAAAAGACATAAATGAGAGAGCATTCCAGAAACTAAGCGGAGTCCAGTCAGTCCAGAACATTCTCACTCTCTCTCAAACCCTTTAGACGCTTCTCTACTCTTCACCTTCTACTCCCTATATATTCCCACTCTCGTCTCTTTACCTCATCAACAAGCGAAGTTTAAACTTCTTTACATTCGATTCAATTCTAGTGTCGTGGAATCGCATCGCTAATGGCAGCTCAAGCTGTGTCGTGGTCATCTTGTTCGCCTCTTGTATCCCACAGGGCTGGCCCTTCTTCCGGTAAGCCTTGCTTGGCAAATTTCCCGACGACAATGAAGAAACCTTTGCCTCGTTTGGGGGTGGTCCGGTCTCAGGCCTCTGATCATGATAACAAGGACACTTCTCTGGACGTTGACTTCAACAAGGGCAATCGTGGCCAACAACAAACCTCTGTGGAGAGAAGGCCTCGCAGAATGGCCATGGATGTTTCTCCCTTTGGTACGTCCCTTTTTTCACCTCATTTGCTCTGTCATGGTTTAGATTTTGAAGTTTGTACGATCCTCGACCTTCCATGGATATTGGCTATCAATTATGTGTGCACTCAAATTATCATATCCATTAGGATTAGGATCTGACAAGGATGTCATTCTTAATTTCATTCATGGAACTTCAAAGATATCACTTTGGCATTGACTGAGGTTCACTTAGCAACCAAGTTTGGAATCAACAAGGGAAGAACTAAAAAAGAGGGAAAGAATAATAGAAAATAACAGTTTATGACTTTTTGGCTCTCTTATTGTCGCTGTTAATGCCCTTTGGACGCCTCCAGCTTAACTTGATATCATTAATTAGCACCATCTTTTTTTTTTTTTAGATATTTCATTATCTATTCTTAACTTCTTGTGTATTGTTAGGTTAATGGTATGAATGATTGATTGGGTTAATAATATGAATGATTGGGTTGATTGGAAAGTGCATGAAGCAGGAACCAAAAACAGAGAACATTGACAGAAATACTTAAATATGTCAATTTCTTCAATCCTCCCGAAAATAAGAAACAAACAAACTTTACTCTTAAGTGGAATGCTCTGCGAAGGATGTAAACTGATGTTGCTTCTTGACCCAATACAGGTTTATTGGATCCGTGGTCACCCATGAGGAGTATGCGTCAGATGCTGGACACGATGGACCGACTATTCGAAGACGCCATGACAATTCCAGGAGGAAGCAGGGGAGGTGAAATCCGAGCTCCTTGGGACATAAAAGAGGAAGAGAATGAGATCAAGATGAGGTTCGACATGCCTGGTCTTTCCAAGGAGGATGTTAAGGTTTCAGTGGAGGAGGATGTTCTTGTCATCAAAGGGGGTCGTAAGAAGGAAGAAGGTGGAGACGATTCCTGGTCCTCCCGCAGCTATAGTTCATACGACACTCGCCTCCAACTTCCCGATAACTGTGAGAAGGATAAGGTTAAGGCTGAGTTGAAAAATGGTGTGCTTTACATTAACGTACCCAAGACCAAAGTTGAACGCAAGGTCATCGACGTCCAGATCGAGTGAGCTCTAAAGGCTAAAGCTTTTTGTTTTGCACAATGCTTTTGAGTGTGTTTTTTTAAGTTTCAAAATATGTATTTAAAGGTGTAAGTAAATGTGCAAGTAATGAAATAACAGTTTGTCATATAATTGCTTGGAAGTAACATTTTTCTTTTTCCCCATTTATGTACGAGGTTTTCAAACACTAATTTAAAAAAGTCCTCATTCAAACAAGTGAATGAAGCAAAACCTAGCTTAGAAAGTGTAAGAGAAACAAGTTCAAACTAGCTTAGCTTAGGAACGAGTATAATAGAGCAACAAGCCAACAATCATATCGATGAATACCGTATGGATGAAACGCAACATGATCATTAAATATCTAAGATGGCCATATCAATTGGAGCATGATCTTTTTGGGACACCGAAGTTATCTCAAATTTTTATGAGATATGAAGGGTCTGGAACCAGTTATACTTTCATCATTAACCCAGCTATTCAATCTGGATTAAAATAACTTTTTAAAAACCATTAAAAAGAAAAAAAATATATCAAATCTGGTTCGAGGGAGAGGGAGGCTAATTATAAATACAAAAATATAACCTTTTATTTCTCTTGCTCTTTAACGATTGCTTTTCCTTCTTCCTTGGTTTCTGAAATTTTGGTCTTTACTCTGTACCTTCCATGACCGTTGCAGTTAAAAGGAGAAAATAAAGGAGCAACAGATCCATAAGATTTGGCAAAACTATATAAATAAGGAGGTGGGCTGAGTTCGGTTTACATATATGGCTCACTCCATTTTGTATTGGCTATGTAATCATCGGTGTCAAGTTTTTAGACGGAAGTCCCCCCCTTCTCTCCCAAATAAACAATAATCATTAGAACACCTGTCGTCCCTTCCCATCCATCCCAACCAAACAAAATGTCATTAAAATCTATTCCTCCCCTTCCCATTCGGTTGAACCAAATACCATTCTAAGGAGATCTTCCAGACCAGTTCTCATTTCATAGTCGGTTCTCTGTTTTGTATTGTAAGCGAGTTTTTGATTTTAAACAATCATTTAACGATGTAATGAAATAACAGTTTCTGATATAACTGGGATCCGTATTTACCATTTTCTTTTTCCTTTTGAACATTTTAGTCAACCAGTTAGAAGATACAAAACGCAACTTAGAATGAGACGACAAGTATAAAACAGAGCACTAAACATAACGTATTGTTCATTAAGGCACATGGAATATGTTGTTTCTAATGTATTGAGTAGGTAGAAATTGAATATACAATAAATAGAATATCATAACAAGAATCTGTATTAATTAAATAGAACATACAAAGAACATATAATAAGTCTGTATAACATAAAAAACTATAAAACAAACTCACAATACTGTCGATATGGAATGGAAAATGCAGAAATCCGGGCCCAACTTTTGTTGTGTCCTTAAGACAATTTTGCTCCCTCAATACGGATGCCGAAGGTTTTCTGAGTAATTGTCTCCCAGGATAGAGCGGATTATTCGTCTCCAGAAAAATGGTTCTGTCTGTCTGAAGCCCAAGCAAATCCAACGAGTCTGCTTTCAGAATCGCACATACTATGTCTATAGAATGTAATATGCAAAGAGGAATGTTTGAGATTAATTTTAGATCTAGTTTTTCTATCTATTCTCTTTCTCTAGGATTTTACGTCACTAGCACATCCTATTTATAGATGACAAAACTGATCAGATGGACACCCGTTGGCGAATCGACGCGACCGGCGATGGCGAACCAGTGAGACTTCTTATTCATAACCTATGGGATTTAGATCCTAAAATCCAACAATCCCCCACATGGATAAGAAGTTAGTCCATCATGACCAAATGTAAATGATCATGTATGCAAAGTGCGATTCCTTTACGAGAAACAACTGTATCAAGAAAGGTAGGGGTTGCCTTTGAACCTTCTCTAGTAAAAACCTACCGGATATACTGGTCAATCGGTGGACGCGCTGTCTTGAACCGTTGACCTTTTAGTGTATACCAAGACAATAGGAGTTACACAGTTGCTCCTCTAGCATCGTTGGTTCTCATGCTGTGTCTATTTTGGCCCTGGACACCGCCTGGTTCTGTGAATATTCTTGAGAATTGGCCGTTTTAAATTCTCATAGAAGCGGCCCGCACTTCACACTCACATAGGTGATTCCTTGTGATGTAAGTCATCTTACATCATCTGAACACATCAGATTAAGAAACCATTAAAAGCTTAAACACTTACCCTTATATATATGCACTGTCTTGTCTGGGAATGAGTATGAGTTTAAAAAAACTCCACAGTGTTAACAGTCGATTAAAACTTAGTTGTCTCTTTGAACCTAGTTCGTGGGATCTCCACTCTCCTAGGTAGAGTTACCGCGATAATCAACAATGAATCGGCCTTAAACACATTCCTTTAGACAAATTTTTAATTAACTCTCTAGGAATCCCTTTAGTTAATGGATCCGCTATATTCTCTTTCGATTTCATCTAATCAATTGAGATGATTCCATTCGAGAGTAGTTGTCTAACGGTGTCATGTCTATGACGTATATGTCTAGACTTGCCGTTGTACATGACATTTTTGGCCCTACCGATATCTACTTGACTATCAGTATCATAGTGTATACATACTACCGGTACCGGTTTTGGCCAGCTAGGAACGTCTTCAAGAAAATTACGAAGCCACTCGGCTTCCTCACTAGTTTTATCTAAAGCAATAAATTCTGCTTTGATGAGTATATATTTTATGATTAAATAGGTGTATATTTTATGAGATTTGATTGTAATTATTGATATTATATACCTATTTAATTATCTTTTATGAATGTTTCCATAATTAAATCAAACTTGGGATCAAAGAATAAATCGACATAAAATCTACTCATATCCTTTTTTTATTGTGCAGGAAATATTAGCTGATTTGTAATGAAGTAAAAAAGGCAATAAGATGATATGCAATCAGTCAAATTCAGTGGTCTCATGCAAGAAAAATAGAAACAAAATCAATTGTGTGATCTGATGGAGTAAATTACAAGATATGAGATATCTTTGTAATAAGTAAAAGAGAATCAATGACCTAAGATCTAAATTATTATAAATAAGGAAGCAGAGACAAGCAAAAGGAGGACGGAGCAGAAAAATCGGGAGACACAGAACGAGGAAGCAAAGGAGTAGGGGCTATGCGTTCGGTCCTCTTCATCATCTCCACGGAAGGACTGTGGAGGCGACGGAGAAATTTTATTTCCTCTCTCTTCTTCTTCTTTGAACCTAAATTCTTTTCTTTTTGTTTATGAATTTGAATAAAGCCATGTGTGGCTAGTTTGTTTTGCAACCTAGAGAATCTATGAACTTGTTTGGGTTTTAGAGATTATTCCCACTTTTTAGTTTTGCTTAATTTTATTTCAGTTTATTTAATCCTGTGTTATTTGCTATTGCTTATTGACTGATCACCATTGAGCATGTTTTGGGGATTTAGGGTTGGACTTGGAAGAGGGAATCCTAAATTGACCTTGGGAATAAATAATGTGGAATTAGGTTTAAATTTAACGTGAAGTTAGGTTTTAATCTAATTTGCGTCTAGGATAGGAATATACCTAGAAGCTCCGCATAATCAAATTAGAGTGAGCCCGATTTGAATTGCATCTTAATTAGTTGTGTGAAACATTACATAATTAATTAAGATAGGTAGATAAATGGACCGGAAGGCATTTATAGACATTAATACTCTAGATTAGCTGATTAAATTAAGTCAAAGTTAATTAAGTGGGGATAAAATCTAAAAATCAAATAAGGGATTAGTGACTCTAGGTTGCTCATTTAATTATTGTGGTAATTTTCTTATTTTTATTTTAGTTTTAATTTCTTTTTCTTAATTAAATTCAATTTTTGTTTTCCTCAACTTAAACGAAATTGTGAGATTAATGCTTAACTAAAGTTGTGATACCAAGTCCTCGTGGGAACGATATCTTACTTACTCTTTATTACTTGATACGGCCCGTGCACTTGCGGAGTTTTTTTAGGCTTAAAGTTTTGCCCTATCATGCTTCCATAGTTGATCTTGCAATGTAAGTCTGCTTGGATGACTTCCAAAACACAGCACCCCCACCAAGAGTGAATACACATCCACTTGTGGATCTTGTGTCATTAGAGCTGGTAATTAATTTTGCATCACAATACCCTACTAGTACTGCAGGGTACTTCTCATAATACGAAGCAAAATTTTGAGTGTGCTTTAAGTAACCCAAAACTCGTATCATAACTCTCCAATGAAGCTCATTTGGATTACTTATAAAGCGACTTAACATGCTTATTGCATAGGCAATATCAGGTCTAGTGCAATTCATAACACACATAAAAATTGCCTAGAACTCTAACATACTCCTTTTGATTTTCAGCTTTGTCAGTATTTCTCGATAGACGAAGACTGGAGTCTATAGGGTTCGTCACAAGAATTACGTTTGAACTCTTGAATTTCTCAAGAATTTTAGCAATATAGATATTCTTGTGATAAAGTCAACCCAACAAATGTTTGATAGATTTTAATTCCAAAAATAACATCTGCTAGACCCATATCTTTCATGTTGAACTTACTGGTAAGCAACCGCTTAGTAGCTTTAATTAATTGATTATTACTACCCGTTATCAGCGTGTCATTTACATAAAGACATAATATGGAAAAACCCATATGTATCAAAGTAATATAGGTCTTCACATTGTCTGTAGCCTTTCACTATCAGCGTAGCTTTGTACTTATCAATAGTGCCATATGCTTTCATCTTCTTTGTGAAGACATACTCAATTCGTAGAGGCTTATTGCCAAGAGGAAGATCAACCAATTCTCATGTGTGGTTTGACAGAATGGATTAAACTTCACTATTGATAACCTTTTTTTTTCATAATGGTGCTTCAGGAGAGCCCATAGCCTCTCTATGTGTTCGAGACTCATTTTCCAACAAAAAAGTTAGAAAATCATGCCCAAAGGAAGTAGAGATCCTTTATTTTATACTATGTCTAGCTTCCTCCTCTACAGGATCATCACTGGTCGTAGTATTCCATGGTATTATCATTATTACTACCACTTGCTTCACTTCCCTTGTCATACATAAATACATTCTCAAAGAATGTAATGTCCCTTGATTCAATAACCATATTCACATGGATATCTGATATATCAGACACACAATCCACTATCTTAGGTTCGATTCTCAACCTTTTGGGTTTAGAAATTGCAATCTAAGCCAAACACCCCACACTTTCAAATATTTCAAGAAATGTTTCTTTCTTTTCCATATTTTGTATGATATGTTTTGTATCCTTTTGTGGGGCACTCTATTAATTATAAAGTTAGCCATTAAAATGACTTCCCCCCCCCCCACAACTTCTGTGGTAAACTAGACGTAATCAACATTTCATACAATATACAACATTCAACCACAATGATGCTATAAAAATTTCACATAATTTGGTATTGATGCACACCCCAACTAGAAATATTAAAACTACCAACATTTATGTTCAATAATTAGTAAGGCAAATAATCAACCTATGTGTTGATCCATAAACACCTTATTATAACAAAATTTAATAACATCATAGCATCAAGATTATCGGTAATCAAACATCATCATAATATTTGGAATTAAAATAATTCATAAAGATATGGCTACTTTAGTAACTAACAAATCAATCATACCCTTACCACATAGTATTTGGAATTAAAATAATTAACAAAGAATTGATCATTTTGGTGATTAATAAATCCACCGCACTTAATTCCAAAATTTAAAAATTTAGCATTTATATAATTGCTATTCACAATATTTAAAAACATAAAATCATAGTCACAAAATTATTCATGATTATAAAATTAAAGCTATAATCGTATTTTTACCAATGCATGAAACCATTCATGCTTACACTAAAAGAAATAATAATACTATGAAAAATTAAAGCACATTTATCTCTACACTAGATAAATGATTAAGTTTTCGTATAAATGTCATATGCTTATCACACAAGATATTTAATAATCTACAAAATTTACTTTCAATAGCAAATAACAAAGCCGTCATTGAATAAATCATAGTGCAAGACAATCTCATATATATATATATATATATATATATATATATATATATATATATATCTAACAAAATAATAACTTTTTTAAAAATACCTATGTCTTAGACATAATAAACTTGTATTTATTTAAAAATGCAAGGAAACATAATTCAATAATAAATTAGGCTTACTTCCCTTCCAAATATCCAATGTTTAGTTCAAACAGATTTATTATTATTATTATTTGAATTAGGCTCAACTCTAAATGGCCTACAAAAACATTAGAGCACAATTTTCTTTTTCTTATTTCAATTCTGGTAACATAAACCAGCCAATAAAATAAAACGTACAGCCCAAACAGTTTTAGTTAGCCCAAACAAAACTAGTCTTGTCCAACAAATGAGCCCCCACACTAAATATACTTGAAGTATATTTTGGCCCACATTTAACCAAAGAGGCGCCATCGTCTCAGTGGATAAGGCATCTTCCTTCCAAGCACTATGTCATTGGTTCGATCGCCTGCCAGGCGCGTTTCTACACATACTACACGTTCAGTCCTTCTTCAACAGTTTTACAAGATTTTAAAAGAGATTTATAGGAGATTAAAAATTATCAAATAAATTAATATTTTCATTGATAATAAATTCTTAAACGGGATTAAATTTCCTTCCATTCTAATTATTAGTTTTTTTTTTTCAAATACATAACATCCTAAAGTTTAGGATTTTTAATAAATCTCATCATTTAACCGTTAGATATATTTAATTTCTACAACTTGAAGCATGAAATCAAATAATATCTGTACAATATCTAATAAAATCTCTCGATGAAATATTATATTCACTTTATGAATTTTATATTCATCAAATCCTTATTAAAATAAGGAGAGATTGTAGGAGATTTATTAATTACCTTATCATCCAAAAGCTAATATATTTATCAACTAAAGATAATCAAATTTTCAGCGGATGTATATTCACCGTACAAGTAATCAATAAGTAAAATAAATAATAATATATTGATTTCTATATGCACATCCTTACTAGAAATGCGGCACATCAAAGATTGAAGAATTATAATCGCATTATTTTAAATTTTTAATATTGTTTCATTTAAATAGCACATATGTTTTCAACATTTTGGGGAAAAAAATGTTAAATAATGAAACACATCATTTCATCTAAAAGAACCGCCGCTTAATATAAAGATGTGTTCTCAATCCACCGCTTCACAGGAAGCGGTATTTTTTTTCCCTTTTTTTATTTTTATTTTATTATTCCCTAAGTGAACACACCTTTTAAATCAAAAGGACTTGACCTTTTTAAAAAAAAAATGAAACACACTGTTTCATCTAAGGACGGAGGGAGGCGTTCTGAAAAGAAGCCGTTTTGATTGGGTGTGAGTGTGTGACCCAGTAGAGCGACCGATGAACCCGACTCTTCTATCATCCGAAGACACCAATTCCGACGTCCGTTTTCGGAGAAACTTGTCTCATTGGAATCTTACATTTTTATTCCAAGTGTTCTTGACAACGTTTCTTCCAAAAACATTGTTTCCCAATGACCCAACTCATGGTTTCACTGGGCGCCATTTTCGACAGAAAACCAAGTTTCCATCTAAGTTTTTCCCGTGAAAACAGTTTCATTGGAATCGTCTGATTCACCTCTACATTTTCTTGACAAGATTTTGGCCAAAAAGCATGACTTTTCTAATGCCCCAATCTCTATGTTTCTAGTCACGACAATAACGACAATTCCGATCACACAGTACATTGGCAATATTTATATATCATACTAATTTCTTGACCTAAGGCATATATACACTCATATATTTTATTGCAGAAATAAATATTCACATAATAGATTTAAAAGGAATATATTTCCTAAAAACAGGCCAAGAAAATTGGAATATTTAAACAATTTGCACATATATACATATATTGCACATCAATCATATAAATAAGTAATTTTGAAACGCACATATACACATCCACAGAAATCATATCATAATATTGAAATTTCGAACTTACGCATATATAATCCATAGAAACCATAATTTTAAAAACTTTAATTTTCCAAAATCAAATCTAAATTCTTAAAATTGAACACAGATTCAAATCAAATTTCTACCAACACAATAATCAACTTTATTTAATATAATTTAATCTAAGTTGATTCCATTTTAAAATTACTACCGACAATGAAATCAACAATGATCTAATTTGATTTCAATAAACAAAAATTGTCTTAAGATTGTTGTTTCTAATGTATTGAGTAGGTAGAAATTGAATATACAATAAATAGAATAACATAACAAGAATCTGTATTAATTAAATAGAACATACAGAGAACATATAATAAGTCTGTATAACATAAAAAACTATGAAACGAACTCACAAGATTGTCGATATGGAATGGAAAAATGCAGAAATCCGGGCCCAACTTTCGTTGTGTCCTTAAGACAATTTTGCTCCCTCAATACGGATGCCGAAGGTTTTCTGAGCAATTGTCTCCCAGGATAAAGCGGATTATTCGTCTCCAGAAAGATGGCTCTGTCTGTCTGAAGTCCAAGCGAATCCAACGAGTCTGCTTTCAGAATCGCACATACTATGTCTATAGAATGTAATATGCAAAGAGGAATGTTTGAGATTAATTTTAGATCTAGTTTTTCTATCTATTCTCTTTGTCTAGGATTTTACGTCACTAGCACATCCTATTTATAGATGACAAAACTGATCAGATGGACACCCGTTGACGAACCGACACGACCGGCGATGGCGAACCAGTGGGACTTCTTATTCATAACATATGGAATTTAGATCCTAAAATCCAACAGAATATATGATCAATTTTCACTGAGATGTGAAAACCTGTTCTTTTCAACTCTCATGTTTCTGCATTTGTTAACTAACAAGCACTAAGCCATCATCTGCTATCATTAAAACCTTAGAAAACAAAACTACATAGAGAAAACCGCTAATACAAAATGAGTGAGCAAACTGAAAATCAACCTCGACTTCCTATTTATCATATAGTTTATGCTGACTTTTACATTCTCCTTTTCCTTCCTTCTTTCTTTTCCTCCTTTAAACTAAGACAACAGCCATGTCAGCTACGGAGTAAACAAAATTACAGAAACAAAGAAATGAAGAAGGAAAAGAAAAGGTTAAACAGCGAGAAGAGAAACCAAAAGCAAAAAAAGGACATATCTATAGATTCTACTCGTCCCCTTCAGGTATGGAGTTCAGTTTAGGCTTGCAATTGCTTGGGAGATCAAAAGTCCTATTATGCCCTTCGGACAGAACATCCTCTAAGGATATCTGCTTGGACACTAGCATTTCAAGCTGTTTCCTTGTTATAACAATTTTAACCCTCTTACTCCCATTAGCAATCTCTCTGTTTCCAGTTGAAGGAAGACCAAGCTAAGCAAGTAATACAATCTTCCAGCTCTCAGTTCATAGCCTGGGCAAAGGTTCTCTGACTCCGAGGCTTCATTAGATTTTGAAGTTTGTATGATATTTGACCTTCCATGAATATTGGCTATCATTTGTGTGCGCTCAGATTATCATATCCATTAGGATTAGGATCTGGCAAGGATGTCATTCTTATTTCATTCATGGAACGTCAGAGATTTCACTTTGGCATTGACAGAGGTTCACCTAGCAACCAAGTTTGGAATCAACAAGGGAAGAATTAAAAAAGAGGGAAAGAATAATAGAAGATAAAAGTTTATGGCTTTTTTGGTCTCTTATTGTCGCTGTTAATTATCTTTGGGCGCCTCTAGCTTAACCTGATATCCTAACTTTGCACCAATTTTTTTTTCCTGATATTTCATTATTTATTCTTGACTTCTTGTGTATTGTTAGGTTAATAATATGAATGATTGATTGGAAAGTTCATGTAGCACGAACCAAAAACACAGATCATTGATACAAGGGTTAAATTGTAGATTGGACAACGAACTATTACTTGAGGAGTATCTGACACAATTGAGGGTATCTTAATTATCAATCAACAATTAAAAAGTAAAAAAAAAATCAAATAAAAAGTGAAAAAAAAAAAAACACATACACACACACACAATGCCATTAAACTACCCCATCAATATCTTGATATCTCCGTCTTCTATTGATTGTCACAGTGTCAGCGACGTCGACATCTCCAAAACTTCCATTGTTGACGGGTGTTTTACTTACCCTCTTGAACTCATCAAGGTCCATATGCAACTTCAAGGCGAGAATCATGCACCAAAACCAAATCCAGCAGTCCATAGCTTCCGACCGACACGCACTTTGCACCCCGGTTCCGTATCTCCGATGCCACAGGCAGTAGCTACCATTGCCACAGCGCTTGGTCGCATAAGTCCCATCTCTATTGATGTTTGGTTTATCCAACAAGAAGGCATAACCGTTCTTTTATCTAGTGTCTCCGCTACCATTCTCCGCCAGTGCCTCATATTTTTTATGTAATTGTGATAGTTTTTTTTTTTTGGTAGTTATTATTTGGTACTTATTTTTACTTTTTAATTGTTGATTGATAATTAAGGTACTCTTAATTAATGTTTATACCAGATGCTTTTCAGTTAATAGTTCGTTAGCCAATCTACATCTTAACCCTATACAGTAATACTTTAAATGTGCCAATTTCTTCAATCCTCCCAAAAATTTAAAAAAAAAACAAACAAACAAACATACAAACAAACAAACGGACTTTACTCTTAATTGGAATGCTCAGCGAAGGATGTAAACTGATGTTGCTTCTTGACCAAATACAGGTTTGTTGAATCCGTGGTCACCCATGAGGAGTACGCGTCAGATGCTGGACACGATGGACCGAATATTCGAAGACGCCATGACAATCCCAGGAAGAAGCAGGGGAGGTGAAATCCGAGCTCCTTGGGACATAAAAGAGGAAGAGAATGAGATCAAGATTAGGTTCGACATGCCTGAAGTGGCGGAGCCACGTTATGGCCAGCTGACTTTTTCTTATCTTATGTATTTATATGTAAGTATTATATGATATTTTATTTTAGCCAATAATTTAGCCCCAACTAAGCAGTGGCGGAGCCATGTAATGTAAAGGCCCCATTGACATTTTCTTATCTTATGTATTTGTATGTATGTATTATATAATATTTTATTTTCACTAATGATTTAGCCTAGCGAAGCTCTTATCTTTTCTATAATTATACTCTTTTTTTTATTAGGACAATGTTTGGTTCATTACTCAATGGATTGTGAGAGAAAGGTAAAATTCTTGTTTGAAATACCTATTGAAAATATTAGTATATCATCTTATATTCAACGTTGTTCATCTTCATTTTAAGGACTAATAGGTACTCAAAATCACTTCTTTTTACCTTACTCCTTTTATGAAAGTTATTCTACGTATTTTTCTCTTTTTAATGAGGATAATGTTGTGTTGATTAATTAAAATTTTGGGATTATAATTTTAGGAGAGTCTTGAGTTTTGACAATAGATGAATATACATATATAGATAATGATTAATGACTAATTTTAGTTGGCTTGGATTTATTATTTGGTTGTTTTATGATTTTATAATGAATTTCTATTTAAAAATATATTATAATAGGTTATTTGTTGCTTAAATTCAAGCATATTTGTATTTTTAAAAAAATTGGGGTTCACATTATACATCTTTTATTTTCTCCAATTATTTTGTTTTGAGGTAGCTAGTGAAATGTACATTTAATTGTTAGTTCCTGTGGATTAAGAAGTACTATAAGAATTAATATTTAGTGACACAAGATATTAATTAACACTGACAACAATATATACTCTAGGTCACCAAATTTGTTGTAGATTAAAAAAGATGAATAAAGATAAACAAAAAAGTATAGATGTGTTTTTTAAGAAGAAAATAATTTCAAAAAATGATATTTCTAATAAAATAATTTTCAAAAGTGATGCACTTTGTAACGAGTCTCCTTGACGTTAAAAAATTTTGTTTACTGTTATCTTTTTATTTATAATTTTCGGTTATTATTTATTTATATTTTTAATATTATTTAATAAATAGTTCAATATGTTTATTTTTTTAACGGACTAGAATAATGTCCTACTTCCGTCTCTGCATACCTGGTCTTTCCAAGGAGGATGTTCTTGTCATCGAAGGTGGTCGTAAGAACTAAGAAGGAAGAAGGTGGAGACGATTCCTGGTCCTCCCGCAGCTATAGTTCATACGACACTCGCCTCCAACTTCCCGATAACTGTGAGAAGGATAAGGTTAAGGCTGAGTTGAAAAAAAATGGTGTGCTTTACATTAACATACTCAAGACCAAAGTTGAACGCAAGGTCATCGACGTCCAGATTGAGTGAGCTCTAAAGGCTAAAGCTTTTTGTTTTGCATAGTGCTTTTCAGTGTTTTTTAAGTTTCAAAATATGTATTTACAGGTTCAAGTGTGCAAGTACTCAAATAACAGTTTGTTATATAATTGCTTGGAAATAACGTTTTTCTTTTTCCTCGTTTATGTACAAGGTGTGGTTTTATTTAGGTTTGTGTCAACGTACTTTTCAAATAAGCCCTAATTCAAACCAATTCAATCAGCTATGCTGAATAAGCAAAACCTAGTTTAGGAAGTATAAAAGAGTAACAATCATAATCACTAAGGATAGATTAATACCGTATGGATGAAACCCAATCATGATCATTAAAGATACAAGAATGCCATATCAATTGGAGCATGCATGATCTTCTTTAGGACGTGGAAGTTTTGTCAAATTTTCATGAGATATAAAAGTTCCTTTTTCTCAACTCTCTTTTTCTGTGCTTGCTGTCCTAAGGACCACTTACCTACCGTTCTCCTGAACTTTACATCTCTTGATGGCTCAAAACTTGACACCGATGATTGCATACTAAAGTCTCCAATACAAATGGGGTAAGCCATATATGAAAACCGAATTCAGTTCACCTCCTTATTTATAGTTTGTGCCAAATTATATGGATCTGTTCCTCTTTTATTTCTCTCCATTTTACTGCAACGGTCATGGAAGCTACAGATTAAAGACCAAAATTTCAGAAACAAAGGAAGAAGGAAAAGCAATAGTTAAAGAGCAAGAGAAATAGAGGTTATACTTTTCTATTTGTAAGTAGCCTCCGTCTCCCTTACTTTCCCAAACAAACAAAAATCATTAGAACACCTGTTGCCCCCTCCCATTCATCCCAACCGAACAAGATTTCATTAAAAGCTGTTCCTTCCCTTCCCATTCGGTTGAACCAAACACTATTCTAAGGAAATCTTCCAGTTCTCATTTCATAGTCGGTTCTCTGTTTTCTGTTGGTCAGTGTTTGTAAGCGAGTTTTTAATTTTAAACAATCATTTAACGAATATGTAACTCTGCATGTAATGAAATAACAGTTTCTGATATAACTGGGATCCGTATTTACCATTTTCTTTTTCCTTTTGAGCATTTTAGTCAACCAGTTAGAAGATGCTAAACGCAACTTCGAATGAGACGACAAGTATGAAGCAGAGCACTAAACATAACGTATTTTTCATTAGGACACGTCGAATATATGATGAATTTTCACTGAGATCTGAAAACCTGTTCTTTTCAATTCTCATGTTTCTGCATTTGTTAACTAACGAGCACCAAGCAATCATCTGCGATTATTAAAACTTTAGAACACATAACTACATATGAAAACCGCTAATACAAAATGAGTGAGCAAACTGAAAATCGACCTCCACTTCCTATTTATCATATAGTTTATGCTAACTTTTACATTCTCCTTTTCCTTCCATCTTTCTTTTCCTCCTTTAGACTACGACAACAGCCATGTCAGCTACGTAGTACAGAACAAAATTACAGAAACAAAGAAATGAAGAAGGAAAAGAAAAGGTTAAACAGCAAGAAGAGAAACCAAAAGCAAAAAAGGACATATCTATAGATTCTACTCGTCCCCTTCAGGTATGGAATGCAGTTTACGCTTGCAATTGCTTGGCAGATCAAAAGTCCTATTATGCCCTTGGGAAAGAACATCCTCCAAGGATATCTGCTTGGAAACAAGCATTTCAAGCTGTTTCCTTGTTATAACAACTTTGACCCTCTTACTCCCATTAGCCATCTCTCTGTTCCCAGTTGAAGGAAGATCACACTGAGAGTTAAGCAAGTAATACAATCTTCCAGCTCTCAGTTCGTAGTCTGGGCAAAGGTGCTCTGACTCCGAGGATTCATTAGATGCCCCAAGATGTAACTCTGGAAAATTTTTCAACACATCCTTCACAAGAACTGGTGAGCTAAACTCCAGAATCTTCCCATCCAACTTCGCTACCCTCACCACTTTACTCTGCTTCGCCACAACACCTACCACGGCAAGTCCTGAATAGAACTCACAACGACCAAGGCAATTACCCATTTTTAGTATTTAGATAGACAGAGATAACTGAAGAAAAGGACTGGCATAAGATGCATTTATTGTGTGTGAGAGAGAGAAACAGAGAAAACAGGGGAAACAGAGGAAGGTTGAGTTTTGAAGGGAAAGCAAGAGAGCTATATATTGAAATGCGGGAGAGTTAAAATAATTGAAAGAGGGATTTGTTTTCGTGTGGAGTGGAGTAGAAAGTAGTCATTTCATTAAGAAGAAAGAGGAAGGGAATGAAAATAGTTATATTAAAAGAGACAAATCTGGGGGTTGGGGGTATGGAAAAAGACCGAGAGATTATTTGTCAACACGCATGCTACAGAGTCGGTTAGTGGAAAAGTGGTGCAACTGCAATATCTCATAAAACTACACTATAGTCCTATTGGGTCGTAGGCATCTGAATCTCGTGAATTTCATTGTAGGACATGTGTCTTTGTATCGTAGGGTAGGCTCTAGGGCGTATATTTTGGGCTATACTACCTTGTTCCCCATGATTGAAGGCAGAGAGATATCTCTGTTTCTTACTTCCTTTTCCTGTCATGAATGAAATATCTTGTACTAATTTGTATTTTTAAGGTTGGTTTGAGACGGTTCTGGTGATTATATAGTTTAAAACATATTAGTTAGGCAGTGTCAACTGCTATTTAGTGGGTTCTGTACCAAGCTTACATACGATTGCATGTCATCAAAATAATAGAAGTTCATAGTGGAATAGATGGATCATATATTTAAAGCAAAATAATTATAATGAGACTATTCCAAGCTACGAAGAGAATTGGAGGATTAGAAGGCAAAATCAAAATCAAAGTATGGCAACATGTCACAGATTCCAACTTTTTTCTTATAATAATTGATATTGATGGGTTAATATAGACTGAAGGGAAAACAAAAACAGAGACCCTTCACTATCGTTCACTTGTTAGGGGTTCATATAGTGATAGTTAATAAACCAGGAAGCAAGTCTCTATTTGCTTCCAAATGCTTTAAGGTAAGCCTTGGGGTCCAAGTTAAGAATATCATTATTACACTTGGGAAAAAGAGAACAGACAAGGATCTTCTAAATCCACAAAGGCTCCTTTTTGTTACTTGTTTATTCATCTTGTTGACCCCCAGGTCTTCTTTCTGCTAATTTTTTTTCTTTTTTTTAAAAAAAAAAACTATCACATCAAAACGTACCTAACCCTCAACTAATTTTTTAAAGTACTGATTTATATATTTGTGGCCAGGATTAAAATAAACTATGGCTGTTTAGATTGTTTGTATGCTTTTACAACAGGGAAGCCCCCAAAAAAAAAATGAAATTGTAAAATTCTACATTAGGTTTTTTTAAAAAAATAGTTGTAAATTGCTTATCAAATTTCGTCGTTCCTTTATTAAATCTTGATAACAAAATTGATTTGGGATTTTCTTTTTTAATTTAAAATTCTTCTTTTATCTTTTATCTTTTTTAAAAATTAAAAAAAGAAAAAAGAAAGAAAAAGAAATCTCTTACAGCCATCAGTAAAAGTGTCCCGGTTAATGAACATCTTTTTTAAAAAGAAAAATTATTTACAGATCCTAGTTAAGAAAATTAAATATAGAGAGAGGGGTTAAAAAATTCAACTTTTTTGCAAGTTTAACTAATGAATGATACAGTTCGACTTAAAAGTATAATTTTGTAGGACTTTTTTTTATATTTAATTTTCTTACATGGAACCGGTAAATAATTTTTCTTTTTTAAAAAAACATAACTCTAAATAAAATCAATGAGTTGTGTGTGTACTTTGGATTTAGAGTCATCTGGGAAAAAATTTGCACTTGGGAGTTAAATGTTAATCACCTGAAAATGAAAATGCAATGCATGAAGAGAATCATCTAAAAAGTGTTTTAAAAAAAAAAGAAAAAGAAAAAGAAAAAGATACTTAGTACATGTTTGAAATTGATGATAAGAGGAGGGGAAAAACAAATTTGCTCCATTAAATTTATAAGAAAAGTTTGCAGTGAAAGGACTGAGTCATGTTTGTCAGAATCATGTAAGTGGCCTTGATCTTTGTATGTGTTTGTGAGAGTCAAAACACAACTGCCTCTTTTGTTTGGATGTGAGGAATTAAAGAACAAAAAAGAAATTGAAAGGTGCAAGGCCACATAATGTGATTCATATTTTATTATTTACATTAAAGTAGGCTGTAAATTGTTTAGGCATTGCATCAAATTCAAGGAATAAATAATGTTATTTGTGAATGGTCCGTGACAAACACATTTGGTCGGATTCTATATTGAGAATATAGAGGAAAATATATGTACAATAAGTTTCAGCCTTTCAGGTAGTGCAAGGCAAGTATAAAAGTTATACCGCACAACTTTTGATATTTTGATATAAGATCTAATTGACTACTGATTTAGAAAGATTAAGAAAGTTAATTATACTAGTTAACAAATATAGGCTGGCTTTCCTGAAATATCGTTTTTTATTATGACTATTATTAAATAGAAACTCCTAATGGATACAATCAATAGAGATATTTTTTTAAATATATATATATATATAAATTTAAGAGATAAAATGGATTAAGATATTAAATTTATAACTAAACTTTAATCGAAACTATCTTAGGGCGGAAGGTAGGACTTGACTATTACTACTTTCAGTCCTAATTATAAGAGTTAGTTGACTTTCTTTGGAGAGATTAAGGAAGTTAAAGAAATTACTTAATCATTTCATATGTTAAATATTCTTATATTATATATTAGTTTATTAGTCAAACTAATAAGTTTGAAGGAAAAAATAAAAATAAAAATACTTTAAAGTAATTTAATTAGCTTCCTTAATCTCTCTAAAAAAGTCAACTAACTCTTTTAATTAGGACTGGAGTCACTGGCGGACCCACACATGTTTTTGTGGGTGCAAGTGCACCCATAAATTTGAAGGAGATATATATATATTTTTTTAAGAGACTTTGTAATAAGTTGTCTAGGTGGTGTGGTGGTAATTTCACTAGTCCCATAGCAGATCCTGTGTTCAAACTCATGCATGGACAACTTTCTTACCTATTTTTAATATCTTATCACATATGAGAAATCATAATAATTTTTGCTTGCATGTTGCTTTGGAATTTGATTGTGTAACATCTGAGTATCTGTATGCCATGGGATTAGAGTATATTGTTCTATTTAAATTAATTTCCTCGAAAATATTTTTCAATTGAACCCAATTTCTGATCCTAAATTTTACGAAGGTGTGGGTTGCCTTTTATCCTCCTTAAAAAAAAATCTCCCCCGAATCCCACTATTAATTGTACACCCACAAACATTATATCCTAGAGGCCACTGAGTGGAGTATTGTTCAATGAATCTATCTCTCATCTATAGTCAAACTCAGAGACAAAAGTTTAAAAAAAGAATGATTAGCTAGTAGTATGAAGGCTCTGCATACTCACGTGTAGCTTATAAATTTAAAGACTTTTAAGAGGAATAATTTCACGCATGTTATTTCTGTTAAATTTCCTTCTTATTGTCGTTGACAGATAGGGTCATTTGATCACAAGAGTGACATTTGATGACAAATCCAATGACCCAAACGACACGCTTATTTACAATTTACAGTGTTTTGTTGTGTTAACTTAGAAGTTGGGGTAAGCCTGTCAATTGCCATGATTTTGACAAAATGGTCTCAAAAAGAAATCTCAACGGAGCTTGCAAGTTTGGTGGTATGAGAAAGCCTAACGACATCACAAGACATAAAACGACAAAGATAAAGGAGGGACATGTACTTGTGTTGATAGCATTTTGTTCCTTTTTTAAAAAAGCACCTAGCCAACGTTTAGATGCAACTCCACCCAAACTTTTCCCAACATCCACCACTTTATCCGATTGTTACCCTACAGTTTTTGGATATAAATAAACTTTTCCAAAAGATAATTTTAATGTGGTTGATTTCCACTCTTTTACAATCAATTTCGTTATAGTACTTGTTTCTCTAGCTAATTGTCCACCCTTTCCAAGTTTGACTTCTCTGTTATGTATGGCTGTGTCTAAGGGCATATCTATTGAAGAAGATTCTTCTTTTTTATCAATTAAAATCTCTTCTCAAGTTATACAATCTTCTTTCAAAGCATACAACTTTTTGGGTATAGATGATGGTATCTATATAGATCGACTTCTTTTTTTTTTCTTCTATGAATGAAGGCTTAAAAGCCTACAAGAAAGTATCATACAACATGGGGATTTAATCTCAAACACTCTTAGTCTAACCAAACCCTCAGACTACTCGGACACTCAACCAGAAGAGTAGAATTGGAATATATAGATCGACTTTTTTGTACCATGTGGAACGAAGTTCTTTGAATATAACATTTTCTCAGGCCCAAAAAGTATGAAGTGGCTCCGTTCAATTAATGTCAGCCCATACGCAAAGGATCACGGCAAGAGGCCCAATTTATAGACTGTTATTATGGGCCTATCATACCCAACTCTACCGAATCATGACCATCCCATCCAATTGGATCATAATCCGGGGCTAACCACACAAACCCTGCATTCATACTAAACTCGTGTTTAAATTTTTATGATCATTATCTTTTTTAGAGAGAAAAAAAAAAGGAGAAATTGAATTTGTCCTGTTTGTCTGAGATATTATGGTGAGGGTGGTGGGGACATATTGCAGAAGACAAGGTGTGCATTTTGATGATTGTGCTTCACCGTCTAAACAAGAAAGATATGAATCCCACGCACCATGTCTTTTTTTGATTGCTTCACTCATCTCATCCCCCTTTTATTTAGTCAAATCTATACACACCTTTTTATCTAACTGTACAAGGTAGGTAGGAATTTTTTACCCCAAAAAAAAAAAAAATCCAGCTTATTTCTTAAATTTATGATTGTTTTCTTAAAATATTTTTATTAATTACACATTTTAAAGAGTTTCTATCCCGTCGTATTTTAAGGAAATCGATACATGTCATTTATGAATAATCAATTTAATTAGAATTTTTAATATTTATGAATTAGTTATCAAGTTCTATATTTAGAACTAGAACAAGAATTTGGTTACGCTGGATTGGATGTGTTTGTGGTATAAATAAATATAAATATTGAATGATGTTTAGGGAGAAAAGAAGACATGGTGTGCCCATATTGTCTCTTTGCAACTAAAAAAAGTAGCTCCCAATTCATTTATACTACCTCCGGTCCTAATTATAAGACATAGTTGACTTTCTTTGGAGATATTAAGGAAGCTGATTAAGTTACTTAATCATTTCATATGTTGTGTATCTTTAGATTATATATTAGTTTATTAGTTAAACTAATTAGTTTGAAGAAAAAAAATAAAAATAGTCTAAAGTAATTTAATTAGCTTCTTTAATTTCTCCAAAAAAATTAACTATATCTTATAATTAGGACCGGAGGGAGTATCAAAAAACGAAAAAGAGGGGGGGGGGGGGGGGGGGGGGGGGAGGGGAGTAGTTACCAACGCCGTCCCTATACGCATTATTGCTTATGTAACATTCGCCATACCTAAGTTTAGATTCCCCTCCCTCTTCTCCATCCAAGTTTTTATCGTTTTGGATTCTCTCTCTCTCTCTTTTTAAATTAATAAAACCATATATATATATATAATGTAATATATTATTTTTTTGGTCAAATGAAAGCATTCACGTGCTCAGCATATCTATAAAGGGTAAAATTCACAACACCGGGGGATGATTGCAATTATGAGGAAAATATTTTTCGTTCAAAATGTATTTTTGGAATCCAAAATTTTTTTATGGGCTATTTAGTAAAAATGAGAGAAAAAAATTCTGTCTCCTCCTTCCCTTCAAACCAAATATAGCCTTATGGACATGAAAACATATGTTATTTTTGGTCCTAACTATATGAGCGGGATAAATTATTCACTTTCGTCCTAAATATAAAACTCCAATCAATTTTACCTCCAAAAATTTATGGCTTCTTACTTAAAGTATTCATGTTGATTACTACCTCCGGTCCTAATTATAAAACCTAGTTGACTCTCTTTGGAGATATTAAGAAAGTTAAATAAGTTACTTAATCATTTCATATGTTGTGTATCCTTAAATTATATATTAGTTAAACTAATTAGTTTGAAGAAACAATAATAAAAATAACAATACTCTAAAATAATTTAATTAGCTTCCTTAATCTCTCCAAAAAAAGTCAACTATATCTTATAATTAGGACCAGAAGGAGTATATATATTAAATGAGCTCTCAATCAAAAGATAATTTCAATACCGATCATCAAGGTTATCAAACTCACGAGTTTAAACAAACTCGTGATAGTGACGTAAACTCGTATCGTGAACTCGAATCGTAAACTCGTAAGAGTTTACTTTTATTATTAAATAGGTATTACTAATGTATAATTAAATAATTAAAATATAAAAATAGCAACAATTTGATTTAAATATATTTTAAATCAAAATAATTAAAATTAAATCTATTAACATTCATTATTTATCATATTTACTAAAAAATTTCTAAAATTTTTTTATATAAAGCTGTTGAACATGATCAAATCACAAAAATTAACACGAGTTTAAGAGTAATTTCATACGATTTTGTAAGCTATAAACGTAAAAACGGTAAACTTGACGCATAAACTCGTGAGTTTAACCAAGTTTACAACTAGCACAAGTTTACTACTGACTCGACTCATTTTTATAAGCTAGAAGCGTAAAAACGGTAAACTCGAAAAGTTAACTCGCGAATTTATTGACAACAATGCCGATAATTAACTATGATAGTTTAGGGAAACCAAGATATATTTATTACATGTTAACTAATTTTTCAGTTAGTTATAAAATTTTAATACTAGAGGTAAAGGTTGAGTATCATTTATGGCATGCAAATACAAGAGTTATAAAGTTATCAACCAAACTATTAAACAGTAACTTCCTCACTTTTTTGACCTTATTAAACAGTAATTAAACTTCCTCTTCCTTTCGCCCCCTCTCTTTCCCCATTGTTTTCTTTTCACGAACCACCAAACTATTCTCATGTACGTACGAGGATGTTTAAAAAAAAAAAAAAAATTTGTCGACGTCGTCGGCATCTATTTACTTATTTTAAAAAGAAAATGGAGCTATGTCTGAGAACCTGTAAAGAAGGGACAGAGACACAGACACATAACTAACTAGGTTGTGAGTAAGCAACAGCTAGATTGCCGACACGTTCTCTTGTTTTTTCTATAATATGCAAGATTAAGATTTCGAATTTGAGATGACCATGTTGATTTTTTTTTATTTGGGTCCATAGAAACGCCCCTGTTGGGGTCTAATCAATAATCGACGCGCTCAGCATAACAAATCTGCATATAATAATAATGGAATGGGAAACGAAATGAAAATATTTAAATGAATTTAAAAATAATAAATAATAATAACTGATGCAACAGAGGAAGGGAGATGGAAAGTTGATTACAGCAAGGCACATACTATCTTTGGACCCATTCATACTTCGGAAGTTTTGAATGTTATATGGGCTTTCGATACAAAAGGCAACGCGGATAGACAAGATTTTTTAAAATTATTTTTCAATTTATTTAATTATTCACAATTAATTTTTCCTGACTTGATCCTACAGACCTGTCGTCCTTTTGCATTCTTGCAAAGTTGCTCTTCCACATCATGGCGACATTCTTGCAAAGTTGCTCTTCCACATCATGGCTGTGCGTAAATAAATTGGGTCTTCAATGATATTTATTTTTCCCTTTGAACTTTGAAGCTGTTTCTTCGTCTCTTGAGTTTTTTTCTCTGCTTCACTGCTTTTCATCTCTTCTAAATCAGGATTTTTCTAGTCAAGGGAATCTTTGTTGCAGAATCTGAGGAATTATTATCAATACTAAAATCGAGTGGTTTTCTTTGGTAGAAAGACCTAGAAGCTCGAAGGAAGATGCCTTGTGGGGTTGATTTGAATTGAATTGGTCCCTTCCTGTTCATATATGCTTTAGAGCCAACCAAAAAAGCTTCCGACTTTGTTTCTCTCGTTACTAGCTCTTCTTAATCTGCTCTGTGTTTTTCTAGATCCTATTAGTTATTTTGTTCCCAGGGCTGTGTGAATTGAAAGTTGAAAGCACATGTCACAGCAGAGGCAGAATAATAATAATCGCATGATGATGATGAGTGCGAGTAATGCAAAACAAGTTGGTGACACAACTTATACAAAGATCTTCGTGGGAGGCTTGGCTTGGGAGACAAAAAGAGACTCTCTCAAACGCTATTTTGAGCAGTTTGGAGAAATCTCAGAGGCTGTTGTTATCACTGACAGAAACACTGGAGCATCCAAAGGCTATGGCTTTGTGAGCCTATTCATATATATAATATCATGATAACTTCTTCTTCTACTACCTATCTTTGATCTGTGTTTTTTGTTTCAGGTGACTTTTAAGGATCCTGAATCTGCAATGAGAGCTTGTCAGAATCCCTATCCTTTGATCGATGCGAGGAGGGCTAATTGTAATCTTGCTGTTCTTGGTGCTCGCAAATTCAACCCATCATCCACCACAGGTTCAGTCTCTGATATTTCTCATGTATTCATCTAAACTAAAACCTTGTTTATTAAGGGCTAATAAGTTTGCTTGCAGGAGGAGCTGAGAAATTTAACACCAATTCATGGGCTATGGTACCAGTCCCAGTTCAAGGTTCTTCTTCATATTACCATCAGCACATACCTCATTACACTTTTCCCTTTCCACCACCCTATAGGTATATACTCAAAACTCAATCTATATACGAGTATTATATATATACATACATAAATGCAATTCACACTTGTTGATTTTCCCCCAAATTTGTCTACATCTTACTGTATCTTCATTTATCAACTTCTTCTTCAACATTATTCAGGTATCCTCCTGCTTATCCTCCCTCACAAGAAATCTATGCAATGGTTAGTTCACTCCAAATATATTATAAACATCACCCTGATTTGCTAGGCATCATTCTTGACAGATTTTGTTTTCTTGTGTTTGTGTGCAGAACTACTATAATGTTTATGGAGGGAATCAGGTTCCATTTCGATGGCGTCCAGCAACATACCAACCATTTTATGGGCAAAGTAATTCAATGAGATTGCCAGCAGAATCCACAATAATGGGGAAGAAGCCACACTACTCTGATATCCCACCAGAACCTATTTCAGTTTCTCCTTCAATACCCACCTCTGGTTCAGTACAAAGTTCATGAAATTTTTTTTTTTTTTTTTTTTTGGTGTGTGTGGCTAATATGAGTTTGATTTGTGCATGAATGAAATTGTGATGCAGGACTGGTCACAGGGACAGTTTCTTCTGCAGCAGCAGCCAAGGTAGGAGCATCATCCCCTGAACACAAATCTTCAGCTTAGGCTAGTTTCAAGTCACAACAGGTTCCCATCAATTCAAATCATTATATAGTTTCAAGTGAATGAGACACAATTATTTTTTTCCATCTTTCCTTTTTTCTCTTGATGATAGTTTCTTGTTTTAAAGAGTCTGGATACACACGGAACATTCTTCAATTTTCTATTTCTTCCTATAGGGTGAACTTACTGTTAGGTTATACCGTTATATATAGTTCGAAAAATATTGCATCTTTTTCCTCTCTTTTTTTGGTACCTTTATCTGTTCTGCATTATTCCATGGTTTACCTATTCAAGATCAAATTTTGTGTATGGTAAATTTATCATTATCAAACAGTAATATCTGGAGTGAAATCAATACACACTCATTTGTATTTAGAATCGTAATTGTTTGTAAATTAATAATTGATAAATTGTCTTAATTGTATATTCTGCTTCTTTTAAAATAAATATTAAAATTGAAAGAATATTAAAACTAAAGCACAACAATATGGGCAGTTTAACTAAATTTGGACGATTCATATCAGATGATTGTGTATGTGTGTTTTTTTTAAAGAGATTTGTATACACATAAGGTTTAAAAAAACATAAAAGATTTTTTTTGGCCTATGATATATATATATATATATATATATATATATATATATATATAAAGATGAAAGGGACAGTTGGGGATGAAGTTGAAGTAAAAGAAACTTTATAATCAAGGATTCCTGCCGATTAATCCACATCTTATAACCTCAATTATTGCCTCTTACTACTATTCTCTTTAATCCTTATTATTGGACATCTTCTAAAAATAATTTTTAGTCCTAAATATAAGTTATGATTTGTGTTATTAATTATTATTATTTTTCATTTCACCCTTGTTATTAATGAGATTCAATACTAAAAAATAAAAACTTATTAATTTCAAATAAATTTAATAATTAGACTAACATATTTCTTATTTTCTAGAAATTAATTGGAATCCCCAGATTAATTACTAATCAGTACTCTCCCGGTCCTAATTATAGGAGTACTTTTGTAATGTAAATTGTACTATAAAAATGTTCTTATAATTAGGTCAGAAAAAATATTGTATTATTTACCATGTTCATAATTTTGTTGAGGAGACACATGCTTCAAAAACTTGAATGTGAAATGCTACCACATGACATTTAGATTCAATACTCATTCATTTTCCTCAACAATATAATTTTAATAGCACAACGACAAATGTTAGACGCAGGTGATTAATACCTTCTACCTAACTCTCCCCTCTCTGCACGCTTCCTTCCCTTCCATTTTCAATTAAATTATCTAAGTATATTTTTATATATTAAAAAAAACTATTTACAGTATATTTCCAAAAAAAATTATTTACACAATATATATATATATATATATATATATATATTATATATATATAAAGCCACTGAAAATATTCTGTTTAAAATTTTTACTGATTATATTTTTATACACAGAAAATATTGATATTATGCAGGAAATTCATACAGAGAAAGTATCAGTATTTTAATTCTCATTAATAAAATTTTTAAACATGGACTTTTTTTTTTTTACCAATTCTTCCAAAAATAGGGTGAAAATATCACAGCTTTAAAATGCATGAGCTCATTAAGTCGACTAAAAATAATTCAAAACCTTCTAAATAAAGAATAATAATTCAAATGTAATGAACGAATTAATGTCCAAATCAACAAAATGGAGGTCCAATTTTATACCTCAAGATCCTCCCAATCCCAATCCTAATCCTAATCCTAATCCTAATCCCAACGGTTATCATGTAACCTTGACTTTAATTTGTTAACTTTTATTTTATGCCACTATCTTCATTAAAATAATCCTAACATTTATCTCCTTTTCTCATTTTAATACTTCCCACTAACGTTACCTCTCATTAAATAAACATTTATTACGAATTTAATTCTTTGTACAGGTTATAATGCAACTGCAAGATTTATGACCCAAAAAAAAAAAGGGCACTCTTCCATCAAATGAAAGGTTATTTCTTTAAAGAAAAACCAATAGTATTTTCTAAGAAACTAGTAGTACTATTTTTTTAATTCCTTTTTGGGAAAATAAAAAGGCATAAGAAAAGTGAGAAAGATAAGGATAAGAAAACGAGGTTTTTGTTTCTAGTTAGACCTCGCATTGTAGAAAATCAGAATTTCGTGGCGTTTACTGATTCATCAATCACTATTCGGGTGGTCAATTCAATTTCCCTCGTAAAGGCTTTCACATTGAATAGAAGAAACCTTCTATTTTGGATAAGATCGAAACATGCATAGAAAGCCTTGCTTCTAATATGGATACTTCTCGAAGTGAAGAAGCTGACACTGATCGAGTCTTGTGTGTTTCTATCACCGCAGCTGTAATTTTCCCCATGATTTAGACATGCACATCCCAAACCAAAAACCAAACGTTTCACTGTTAATAATCCATAATACCGCATAAGTACCAGCAACGTAGGAATCTTCCCCATTCAGCAATCTTACTGATCCAGACAAAGTCTCAGAGATTTGATGCATCCATACAGAAAAGGAAGTAGAGCAGCAGCAAAATACAAGTATGGAATTCATTCAAAGTCCAAATGAGGTGCCTTCCTCCTCCATCACCCTCATCACGACCCCAGTTCAGTACAAGCGGCTACCGCATGTGGGCTTTGTTTGAGATGACAATAGAGCCATCACAAAATGACTTATAGTCATGAAAAGCGCTTCAAAATCAAGTTTGGTGAAAAAACATGTTCCACGACTTTGGGAACAACGGACTTTTTTTCCCACCAGAAAGCCACTTAACAGTTGAAGCCATATTTTACCCTATTTAATTTGCAAAAGTCAGTTAGAATAAAAAGCACTTTTGCTATGAGGAGGCAATGCAATACCTAGTTGGCAAGTACAATGAAATAATACAGGCTCATCAAAATTGAAACTGTAGGAATCGTCCCATCCGAGACACACACTTTAACAAGTATTCATCAGCTCAATCAGTAGTTGATACCATATACCCAGAAATTTTTATTGATTGATCACCTTCATCTATTTACCCTTTCCCTTTTGCAGACTAGATTGACCAAAAATAGATTCCGCAAGTAGCCATTAGCAGAACTAAATTCACACACTTCAGCAAAGATTAAGCTAAGCTAGAGGAAAAAGAGCTTCAAAAGAGATGTCCACTCAAATTCTGTAAACAACCAAGTGAACAAAGTTTAGCTCAGGAGGACCAAAGGTTTGTTACAACTACCAAGTTTCTTACAAGAAATTTCAGATGCTGGAAACATCCATTTAACCATTGCTCAACACATTGTGCACCATAACTTAATCCAACTAGATTCTCGAAGTGCCGTACAACTCTACAAGCTAAACAAATAACCCCATAACCCCAAGGGAGGTAGTACGGTAGATCCCTTGCAGCAAGTCTCAGGACAAAAGTATCAACAGAACACCAGCAGTGCCTTACGATATATCTGTTTCTACGTATATATATAAGATGTAAATAATTCTCTCAGCAGAAATTAACCCCCAGCATTAAGGATATGACTCAGTGCATAAGAGAACGAGGGGTGCGAGACCGAACAGGTGTCTTCGATGGACTTACCCTGCAAACCAAGAACAAAAATGAAGCAGAGATAGAATAAGATGCTCTCTTTCTTTTTCTTTTAATAAATAATAATACAACAGTTGGAATCAAAGATAAATACGCCAATCTGACCTGATAGGCAGCGACCCCAAAATCACACCACTGCAGTTCAGAGCTGCAATTGCACTTTCAGCCTGCAATATCGAGGCAGAGAAGAACTTAAGATAACTAAAAAGGAAAAGGAGAATAAGAAAAATGTAGTAATTGAAAATTGAACAAGAAGGCAAGTATGAAAATTTAGACATAACCACATTTTAGTAAATAAAAGCATCATGGTTTTACAATTTCAAGATACTTTAACTGACTAGTTTCCTTACATTATTAAATTTCACTAAGGATGGAAAGACCAGTCCAGGACCACAAGCATATAACTAAACCAGTGCTTCAAATGCATCATTAACTATGAGAAATCCAAATTTGAAACTGACTATTCAGCTGATCCAGAAACCCAAAAACAAAAGTTAAGTCAAGCAGCACCTTAATGTGTGTGGCAGCTACATTGGATTTTATTGAAAAGAGATTGAGGATGAATGGGTGTCGAAACAAAAAGATATTAAAATGAAACAGCCACGATGAACAAGCAACTCAAGGCAAGCTCTAGAACAGCTCAAAGCAGATGACTGAGCATTAGCCCCAACAAGATTGAGTTATATAAGTGATATTAGAGGGGTTGGGAAAAGCATATTTAGAGTACAAGTTTCATTTCTATGAAAATCCATCCCTACAAATATATATATATATATATATTTTTGGGAAAAAAAAAATGAAGACTAGATTGAATTCAAATTAAGCTCCAGTGAGCTTTTTTAGGAGACATAATTCAAATTCAAATCAAGCTGAAACAAGAGCAGGTAATCATAACTAAGAGTCATCACCACTATTTTCTTTAATTTGAATTTGTACATTATCAAGGAAAGCCCAAGAGCCATTGTGCTTTCAATGCCAAAAATAAACTTCCACCATGAGAGAAATTTGCAAATGGAGAAAGCATTGCCTAGGCATCATGCCAAAACCTACTACGAATTAACACTAATAAATAATCAAGCATCAACAATTGAATTCATCTACCGGATTCTAAGGTAGAAGGGTATGCTTCATTGTCAGATCAAAAACCATCAACAACCTCATAGGACCTTCCCCCTCCTCAAGTTGCTCTCGTTACAACTTATTGATAGATAGGTTGTAGGAATTTAGAAGAATTGGGGGAAGAAGATAGAAATCAAAGGGTCTGAGAAGAGAAACAGAGGGGAGAGGAGAGAAACACAGAATCACATCACTGTGCATTTTCATTCATTCATCATAACAAGCATTCAACACAATACAATAGTCTAGGCTTCCCTTATATAGGATAGGATATTGCCTTAGACTTCAGTCAATCCTCTCCTAACGGTAATAACAGCAACAGTATTACTAACTAACTACTAACTCTACTTCCTAACTCCCTAACTAATTCACCAACTCTAACTTCCTAACTAATTAACTAACTCTAATAATTTCTAATTTCTACACCTTACATATCACTTATGTACTTACTGCACTGAGCCCAACACATCACACATTATTAAAGCTTCTCCTCCATCATTCCCATCTTCCATACAGCCACACTCCATGAATAAACAATCAGTAGAACAATCATCATTCTTCCATCAATGATAAATCAGAAGCAAACTAAACAATTCATCAGGTCAGTAAAACAAAGAGTTCAGTTTGCACAAGAAATTTATCATCAGAACTCAGATTGGCTCCAATTACCAAATTCCTTGATCAAGACGATTCATAATAGTTTGACTCGAAAATAAAATTATATGCAAGCAAATAAACATGACCGCATTCGGCTGCAAGGCGGCTAAGGAACTCAGGTTTGGATATGCTAGGAACCAAAAAGAATTCAAGAAAGACACTATGTTACTCTTGTAGAGATAGATCAAGAAATGTGGTGCATAGAGAACGAACAGCAAAAACAGAATAAAATGCAAAGAAACAACAGTAGCAAGTCGAGTAGCAAGGAAATCTCCCAAACAACACTTGACACAGTCCGACCCCTCCTACTCTAATGGTCCTCTCTACAATTTCTTCTGGGCTCTAGCTCTCACTCTGCCGCCTGGCCCACGAGGATATGCACCCTGATTCATGCTAATTTACAATCAACCTTAAACTTCCTCAAGTGCAAGAACTTCGATCATTTCTAAGGTATTCCCTCACATTAAGGGTTCTATCAGAAACAACTATGTAATCTAAAGCTTCCAACCTTCTAGCTTGGTGGTCCTATCTGTTATATCAGTATTTGTGAAGTATCAAGTTGCATCATCAAATGAATTGTAAAGATCCAAATAGAATAGTTTCTATCATCCAGATTCTATGCTCTAGTTAATATTTCCCATAAGGCATCAAATACTACCCAAAAAAATAAACAAAGAAACAAATACCAGCAAGATGCAATAAAAGAAACAATCTAGTGAAGATAGATATTGTAATTTAAACAAGTGAGAAGAAAGGTTAGCTCATTCTGTTTTGGAGGGGTGAGGCTGAAGGGGAGCTGATATTAATAGTATAAATAAAAACAACAATGAACAACGAAAGCATGGTATCACTCAATCCAAAACAAATGCAATTTGAGATGAACAATAAAGATCAAGAGCTAGCGAGCAATTACCATTCTGAACTCAACAAATGCAATTCGAGTTGAATGATGATAATCACCAAGAAGCCTCAAGCGATAAACCTAGATGAACAAAATCATAGAAAAGGTTCATTAAAAAAAGTAAAAACTCAGTTAAAAAACGAAGAAACTATCTTGTTTCCATGAAAAGCTACAAACCTCTCCACAGAGAGACTCAAAGAAGAGTTTGACATCTGCCTGAGTAACCTGCACCATTGACAATGAAGAGAAAAAAATGAGTCATGGGCCAAACATTTGATGCAAAAGAACCAATCAAAGGATCCAGCAGTAGTCCTCTGCAAAATTCTATCCCAATACCAAACTCAAAACTACCTTTTTGTCAATATTTGTGCAATAAATGGTTCTTGAACACATCTCCCGTTCATCTTCAGACTGAGAAACATAACAACATTACAAATCAAAGACGGGGGAAACACTGTTAGCTCACACTGGCAATGTTGTTAAAACGTAGAGTCTATGTTGAAACGGTAAGGGTGAGCAAAAATGTAAAATCGGAAAACGTAAACGAAACATAAGAGTTTACTACGTACTACCCAAAAAAAAAAATCCAACATATATAAAACCAAAACACACCAATACATTAAAGTTATATCAAATTTAAATTTAAGTCCAAACACTCAAGGAAATAATTAAGTTCAAACTCAGTCATCATAATACATATTAAAATCAAAACACCAACGCAATAAAATTATAAAAGAGATTAACATTTCTAATTTAAGTTATCGGAGTCAAAGTCAATATCATCTTCTTCATCCCCTCCCCCACTAAGAAATTCGGGAATATCCAAATCATTCCAATTCCCCTCTTTTTCATTCAGATCATGATCATCCAAGCCATGGGGGTCTTGATTTTCTCCAACTCCAACATCTTCCGAAAAATCTTCACATGTTGGTTCCACAATCCAATCATCATCCAACTCAATGTCATCAAAGTTATAATCAATTTGAGGAGACACTCTATGTTTTGTCTTGCCTAATCTTGAGTTAGCCATCACGAAAACAACATAAATTCATTTCCGTTTCGACACTACGTTTCAACCGAGTTTACCGTTTCGACACTACATTTCGACCGTTTCAGCTCCATTTCCGTTCCTATCACCGTTTTGACACAATTTTCAAGCAAAAAATGTAGAAACGTCTGTTTCTATGTTTCGACACTACGTTTTGACAACACTACACACTGGTCAATCATCCTCCCAGAGTAACTATCAGAACTTTAAGTGCTATAACAGTAGACATGCCAATAAATGATAGAACCATTACCCTGGGCAAAAATGTTGGATTAACTGGTGCAATGGCAGTTTTTGAAGGCAGCACTCTCACTGGATAAAATCCAAGCATGGTGCCAGATAGATTCAGAGCAGCCCTCGCACCTTCTGCAGGCATAAGACCATACAATGAAATTCTAAGTCTACATCATATGCAGAGACCAAATAAGTGATGTTACCTTCATCTGTGAACTCAACGAAGGCAAAACGAAGAATGGAATTTGGATCCCCACATACTCGACAATCAACAACCTTTGTCCCAGACAAAAGGAGTCAATTCAGTAATGTTGCCAATTATTAGTGAAGAAGAAAAGCATATAGTAAGCTAAGCACAAACGTTTCTACCTGGCCACAGTTAAGAAAGAGAGCCGCCAGCTGCTCTTCAGTAACCTAAAGGCCATCAGAGAAAAATGATCCTCAAAATGAATGCACCATAGCAAATTAATTGGAATGAGAATCCACAAGCTAGAAATGATCTGTACCTGTTGATCAATGTCAGACACATAAACAGTCCTTCTTATCATCTCTTCTCTCTTTTCCACGTCCATTTTATGATTAATTCTTCTCTTCCCTTGATTATAGCCATTCTTCCTCTGCAACAAGTTGCAATTATATCAGGTACAGTGATATTTTTAGGCAAAAATAAAATGCAAATGCCAGCAAAATAATGCCGGGAAGTGGGAACAAGTAGGAAAATACTGTGAACTACCCTCCCCAACAAATTCAGAAAGCAAAGCATTGGTCCTAAATTTAACAGTAAAAGTGAAATCTCTCAGGCATAGAAACTAAAATTTGCTTCGTTTGACTATGAAAATAAACTGAAACATTTGAGAAATATTCATACCCTTCTGTTAATTTGACCATTGGCATTGCCAAAGTTAGCCTGTAATAGAAAATTGTTAGGGTAGCCAAATCCTCCCGCACCACCTAGAATCCCAGGATTCTTAGTAAGCGATGGGGGCACAAATTCTTCAGCCATAGGATTCAACTTCGATAATAGTTCCGCCAAATCCCTCATATCTCGCTTGAAACTTTCACCATCATCGTCTCCACCATTTCTCACCCCATTGGAAATGTGGTTGATGCCATATCCACCATTGTTCATCACCATCTGTTGAGTCTGAACCCCATTTTCTTCAAATCCATTTCGCATCTGGGCCATCTGAGCTTTATAGTTATTATTGGGGACTGACATAGTAGTCGAGACGATATCGTTGTTGTTGAAGACGGCGTTCGGATTCTGATCACCATTGACGGTCTGAACATTAGTTTCCATACCATTACCCATGGAACCAGGTTTGAGCTTCGATTTCTCCAGTTCATTAGGTACAGTTGAGTCCGAGGATACTACATGGTTTTCCAAATTTTCACCGGAAGAGCCGATTATGGCCCCAACATTCTCAGCAACAGCCATAATCGAAGAGATACTTGCAGAAAAAAAGTTATTTTTTATTTTTATTGTGGCGAAAACAATCCTACAAAATTGATCAGAAAATCATCGTCAAGTGATTCAGTGAGTAGGGAGAAAACAAGAACCCAGACAAAAACCCAAAAACCAAATTTCGAAAAGGAAGACATACCTGGTCTAATCTAAAAGATTTCCAGTGAGGCGAGATCAAACTGATCCTGAAGATCGTCTGACCACTTTAGAAACGAATAAAAAAAAACACGCATACGAAATGCAAAAAAAGTTGTGCAAATTGATGAGGAATGAGTAAAATAAAAGGAAAAGTTTTTATCTTACTAGTTTTAGTGAAGAAGACGATGATTATTCTAGAGAGCGAGGGCAGAGAGAAGAGGCAAAAGGGTATTCTTCGGATCCTCCGTTTTAGCTGCACTTCCTTTTTGGACCTTCCTCAGAACGTCACAATTTGACGATGAACGGAGCTAGCGAAAGGCAATAACAAGTAAAAGACCCTTTTTTTTTTCCATCAATTTCCGCAAATGCCCATACTCGCATTCATCATCCATGTAGTAATCCATTCATCATATAGATTAATAAATAAATAATAATAATAATAAGCACCCAGGATTTGAGTCATATGATGTAATTTGTTTGACCAAAAAAAAAAGATGTAATTTTGTGATAATGTTATGTGAAATGAATCTCTTTAATAACTATCAAGCATCTTTGGTTTTTTAATTATGGTCGTGTATGACAAATCCAATGTATGGGTATAACTGTAAACCTAAACATTTCAACTTGAGACATTTTCTATGGATTGAAGCCTTTTGTTATATTTATTATTTTCCCTCTTTGAAATATTCAAACAGAACCCCATGTTTGACAAAGACTGCATGTTGCGCAAGGGTTTTTTAGGTTGTCACGTTGTTTATCAAAACAATAAATTTAATGATTGAGCAATATATTGTATCGGCAATTCAAAAAAATATCAAGACTGAATTATATATTTATATTACTGTGGGGTTTTTTTGACTGGAAATTACTAGGGGATCATGTCTAAGGTTGTATTGGTTTCATGTTTTATCCGGTTGATTATTGTTATCAAACTCGTAATTTGACTCTTCGAGTTTACTTTTTATATGTTTTTAGTTTACAAAAACGAGTCGAATCATTGGCAAATTCGTACCAGCGGTAAACTCAGCTAAATTTATGAGATAATACACCTAATTTACCATTTTTACTTTTTAGCTTATAAAATCATGTTAACTTTCTCTTACACTCGTGTAAACTTTTTTGATTTGATCATCATCAATAGTTTTACATAGAAATTCCTTTATTAAATATAGTAAATAATGAATATTGATATATTTAATTTTAATTATTTTGATTTAAAATATATTTAAATCAAATTATTGTCATTTTTATATTTAAATTATTTACATTAATAATATATATTTAATAATAAAAGAATTCTCTTATGAATTTAATATTTGAGTTCAACATATGAGATTATATCACTATTATAAGTTTATTTAAATTCCCGAGTATAATAACAAATGGGTAACTAAACATGACAATTGGTGATAAAAAATAGTAATAAAGTAGGGTTTTCCAATGCTATGACCACTAGGTTTATGTGTTGTCATTATGGTTATATTTGCAATTATGTTTTTTATATCATTATATGATATTTTATGTCTAAAAATTGTCAGACTCTATTCGATGAGATTCGAGCAATTAAAATTATGATTGTTATTTAATATTTAATTAATAAAATCATGTGAATGAATATCTTATAATTAAGATTTTTTATTAACAAACTTCGCACGAGGAGGTGATCATTTAAATGCCAATCACGTGCTCTACGATCTCCCGCATACTGATAAAGGGGCCACAACGACATCTAAGGACTTGAATATTAAAAATTAGGGAAAAGTATTTTTTCAGTCACTCATTGAAGATAAAGTTATTTGTAGTGATCCTAAAACTACGTTATTTTGAATTAATAAAAGGTGTGTTGGTAATTTTAGGTAAATTAATAAGGGTTAAATACCAAATTTACCCTGGAAGTTTTGATAAGGGGGCGCTCAGCACCTGGAAGTTTTTTTGGTACTAAATTTGCCCCGAAAGTATTCAAAAAGTACCAAATTTTCCCAAACGTGACGGAAGTCCACGTAGATCGTTAAAACACCTCAGCACACGTAGCATGCCACCTCATCAATAAAAAATATTATTTTTGCCCTGAAAGTTTTTATTAAGGAGCAATAATGCCCCAGAAGTTTTCATTTAGGAGCAATTTTACCCCAGAAGTTTACAAAAGTAGCAATTTTGCCCTTCTTTCTCCCAATATTAAATTTTACTATTAAATCATTCAAAGACTACACATGTAACGCCTTGAAAAAGTCAAACTTAGAATCAAAGAAGGAGATCCTTGAGATGTTAAGCTCAAGGCGGCCAGAATTTGTGATGATATTTACGTTTGTATAGACGGATCATTTGCTTAAATCATAAATGATGCTTCCTGTGACCAGTTCGGCTTCCTGTGATTTCTATATTATTATATAAATGTGATTTCTATATTATTATATATAAATTCTTTTTTTTTTTTATTTTCTATTGTGATTTCTATATTATTATATGAAAATTTTGAAACTTTCCATATATATAGAAATAGAAACAGATAGACTAGAAACGACATCTCTTATCTCAATGACACCAAAGAAAAGGATATTAAATGAATGGAATTAGTATATGGATGGACTATAATGAAATAGAGCCACTTTGAAGTTCCCTATGAAATGAGGCATGGAACGGAGCCACTACGAAGAAGTTCCGCGAGTTACGAAGGAAACTTCAAGCTCGTATTGGTCATGGGTTGAGAACGGGAATTGAACTCTATGAGATCTAATTTCCCGTTGTTCCTTAGTAGCTCAGTGATAGAGCGGTTGGCTATTAACTGACTGGTCGTAGGTTCGAATCCTACTTGGGGAGATTTGATTCATTCCGAATTCTTTAATTCGGAATGAAAGGGTTCGCTTTGATTATTAAGAGTAGATAACCCGTTCCCCGTGTCTTTGTTTCTATTGCATTCTATCTCATCGTATCCCATTCTGTTCTGTGATATTTGAGAATCGCCGTCAATACCTCGGTGTAGGTCCGGGATACTCCTTTGTTCCACAGCCCAGGGCTATTTAAACTAACCAATTAAGAATTCTCAGATATACTAGTACTAGTAAGTGCATCTTTGATGTAGTCATCAATTCTCCCGAGAGGCCACAATTATTGACGGACCTTAGTTGTGATGGCCCCCCCCCCAAAAAAAATAAAAAATTGTTCAATTTTTTTTTAAAAAATGATTAATATAAACAACACACCACCCTTCAGCTTATCTATTAAAATTGATATATCATGTGTAGCAACGCGCCTATTCCTAATGTCTGCTGTTGTCTATTAAAATTAATATATTAAAATTAATTTTGACACTTAACTCTCATTTAATTCCTAAGGATACTTATAAAGCTTTTCAACATTGATAATATTTGCATTATTGTTGTAAAATACTATCTTGCTGATTTTTTTGAGCTAGAGAAGATAATTTTGAAGCCTCAACTTCAACATTTTGTTATTGATGCTTCTAATCATCTAGATTTGAAGAATCTATTAACTCTACTTGAATTATGTTGTGCTTTGATGAAAACAGGAAAATCTAAGGTGTATTACTTGATTAATCGATTGATTCACTTCTCATTGACTCTTCCAGTTTCAACAGCTACCTCAGAACGCTCGTTTTCAGCTATGAAAATAATTAAGACAAAGTTACGTAACAAGATGGAAAATGATTTTATTGCAGATAATATAGTAATTCATATTGAAAGAGAAATAGCTAACACTTTCACTATCGATTCAATTATTGATGATTTTAAGTCATCAAAAGAGCGAAGAGCATTAATTTAAGTAAAGGTAATTTTTAATTGTTTCATTTAGTATAATGTTTTATTAATTTTGAACTATAAATTACATCGTTAACTTTTAATATTTTGATATATTATATAACAGGCAATCTTCTGGAATTTTATGATATCTTCTCATTTTGTAATTGATATGACATCCATACTAGAAACAGGTATGTTATCTTATACATTAGAATTGTTAATTATAAATTTGAATATTTTAAAAATGTTATATAATCATAAAATTTTTAATTCTTTAATAAGTATATTTTTGGCCCCCCAAATATTTATCCCAAGGTCCGTACCTGGCCACAATTACCGCGAGCAAACATATTAATGACGAGGAAGGCATTTTTGCTATGCTACTAATACTTTACTTGCTCTGCTATTCTGCCCAAGCCTGGCTGAGGAAGAATTACGAGGTGTAAAACAAAAAAAGATATGCAGAAAAAGGCATACTATATTTATTATGCCATTTTCCGCATATCTTTTTTGCTTTCTTTTTAAACAGTAAGGTAGCCACGTGCTCTAATCCTCTGAGCTACAGGCCCCACCCCGTCTCCACTAGAATGATCAGTCTATACAAACGTAAATATTATCACAAATTCTGGCTGCCTTGAGCTCAACATCTCAAGGATCTCATTCTCTGACTCCAAGTTCGACCTTTTCAAGGCATGACATGTGTGGTCTTTGACTGATTTAATAGTAAAATTTAATATTAGGAGAAAGAATGGCAAAATTGCTACTTTTGTAAACTTCCAGGGCAAAATTGCTCCTCAATGAAAACTTCCGGGGCAAAATTGCTCCTTAATGAAAACTTCTAGGGCAAAAATGATACTTTTTTATTGATGAGGTGACATGTCACGTGTGCTGAGGTGGCATGCCACGTATACACTCAGTTAAACTTAACGGTTAAAATTAACGAAGGGGCAAATTTGCTACCTTTTGAATACTTCCCAGGCAAATTTGGTACCAAAAAAACTTCTGGGTGCTGAGCGCCCCCTTATCAAAACTTCCGAGGTAAATTTAGTATTTAACCCAATTAATAAAAGTATTTTGGTAAAATGTATATAATTAAAAAATAAACAAAATTACATAAACACCCTTCATTAATACAAAACGACGTTGTTTTGGGGTCACTAGAGATAACTCTATGAGAAATCCTTTACCCTAAAAATTATTATCAATTTTTCCGAGACATATTATTAAATTTTTAATATATTTTTCAGAAAATCTAACAATAAATTTGATCTTTTAAAAGCACAATCATGATGTCAAAGATGCTTTTTCATATTAAAAATCGTAAACTATAAATATTTTAAGAAGAAAACTCCTGAAAAAAGGACGGTCATTGGTGAGAGAAAATGACAACAAAATTACAACAAAAAAAAAAAAAAACATTGGCCACATAAAATGATAAAATCAAAATAGATTGATGAGGTTCCCCAGCAAGCCGTTCATAATAAGTTTCTTTTTATCTGCCACTTAATGATTTGCTCTACCTACCCACATGACACGAGGACTTTCCCAATAGCACTTGTGTTTTATTTATAATTATATTTTAACTAAAATTTTTAATCTTTATTATAAGTCCACTTTTAAAATAATAAATACGATATTTATAATTTTACTCATTTTAATTGTGATGAAAAAAGAATTTATTTATATCGTCTTTTGGAATCAATAATAAAGTATGACATAATTGAAAATTTAACTCATAATTAATATGTTAACTAACTCTTATTAGTACTCTATCTAATTCTTATTATAAATACAAACTAACAATTCTTACGAATCAATAAAAATCATTAGAGTCGTTAAATTTGTTTTGAAATTCAAGTAATTTTCAATATTACACTTATTAATTGCATTAAACTTTAATATTATATTAATTATTACTCTTATCGACTACCCTTATTAATTATGTGTGTCTAGGGAAAAAATATTTAACGTTCTTTGAAAACAAACAAGTACCTTATAAAAAGGACTAAATAAACTTATTAGTTAATTTCTTATAATAAATATCTGAGAGAATATGTAAGAATTAGTTAGTTTTAACCTATAAATAGGATCAGAGTTGTATTAGTTATTAATAGGGAAAATATAAGTGAGATCCTAAGGAAAAGAAAAAATGTCAAAAAAGTCTTAACCTTGTATCCCCTTTAAAAGAAGTCCCTAGGGACATTTTGATATTAATTACGGAATTCTAATATTAAAAAAGTTGCGTTGTTAAAATGATTTTTCATGTTAATATGAATTTTCTAATTTTTAAAATTTCCCTATAAAAATTTTGTTATCAAGATGGTTTTTCATTTTGTCAAAATAACTTTTCTTGTTACCAACAATTTTAGGAAAAACTTGGAAAATTTTTTGACAATAGAAAAGATCATTCTAACAACAAAATTTTCAAAGGAAAATTTTAATAACAGGAAAAGTTATTTTAACAACATGAAAAAACATTTCTACAATAAGAATTTTTTTTTTAATATTGGAATTCTATAATTAATATAAAAAAAGTTCTAAAAGATTAGAATTGAGACTTTTTTATTTCTTAGAACCTCACATATTTTCCCTTATTAATATTCTCTCAATACATAATGCGAGGTGTCTAGTCTAATTGATAATAACTTCTTCCAAATCTCATTGTTGACGTGGGAGTCAATATTCTTTTTTTCAGAGCTGGGGCAGGAAAAAAAAGGCATAGAATTGGAAGGTAGGGGAAGCAGCAGAGAGGGCAGAAATGATTATGGGCCCCACCAACCTGCTCTTAGGTACTGTCTCTGCCTGCCAAGACTCTGCTGGTGGACCCCATCACCTGCAATCCCAAAAACAAAAATACTCCCATCATTCATTTTCATTTTCAAAAAAATTATAAATAGAAATGGAATTATTGGAATAAATAATTACAATTAATTACCAAGTCAGATGGCCCTGAGATTGAGCTGCTTCCTTCGTCCATTTTCCCCCCCAAAACAATGAGAACTTTATCTGTTTTATATTTGTTTAAAAAGTCTTTATTATCGATAAATAATGCTTCTAGTGCCTTGATAGAGAAATTGAATAGCTCAAATTTAATATTTTGTTAGGTTTATTTATTCAGATTTAATATTGTGGTAATGTTTTTATCAAATACTGAAGTAATTACATTTAATTTAATGAATAAGGTGAAAACTGAAAAGTAGAGGGAAAGCGGGATGGAGATCACAGGGAATAAAGAATGAAACGACGGGAACAACAGATGTGGAATCGTACAAAGCACTAAAGGCAACATAACATGATTTGTTGTGAATTACTCCATACATTATGCATTTGTTCATCTGCCAACAACCAAACCCAACCCAACCGTTTTTAAGGCCATTGTCGTGCAATCACAAGGCACACAACGAACCAGGGCAGTGTGTGTTTGGATAGTTGAGTTTTGGCCTCAATCATTCATTCTCTTCATGTGTTTGCTCTAACAATCAAACGTAGTCTGTAAAACAACGCAAATTAAGGCGATGATGATCAAAAATTGAAACAGTCGCTTGCTGGGTCTCACAATCTTGGTCACCCAAAAGGTTGGGGACATGTTACGGTCCACCTCAAACAATAAACCCGCAGATTAAAATAAAGCAACCATGCCTGCCTCTTCAGCACCAGTTAAAATGCATCCATCTCTTGCATCACTTTCTGAATAACATGACCAAATTGATATTTCAAGCTCCTTCATTGAAGTCCATATAATTTTATCAGAATCTAATCTGGTTTTAAATACAGACAACAAATCCAAAACTCATAAAAGATATAATTTCACACAGAATTTTATTCACTTTCATCACTTTCATCGCCGGTGTATGCAGAATTTTATTAATTTCATCAAGGGCAGTCTGGGGAACCATTTCAATTGGTGCTCACTTAAATCAAGTCATAACCCTTCTCACATACTTATAGAACTTTTCTCACATACTTACATCATACGTCATAGATCACACTTTAATCCAAACAGACACTCTATAAAGCTTTCGAGGTTATGAACCTATTCGAGAACCTGCTCCTCTCTACAGAGCTCGAACCCCAGTGGATTGATAGACTGATAATTCTTAGAGGTAGTTTTATTTTCTTCATTTAAATGTTTTGGAAACAGTGAATTTTCCACAAGCTCAAACAAAATTCTTCTCATATACTTTCTTCATAAATTAAAAAAACACTTCTAAAAAAACTCCTATATTTGGATTAACTTTTAGAAAATAGCTTTTACGATTAACGAAATAAGGATGTGAGAGGAGTTCTGTCTCAACTAGCAAAAAAGGACTTCTAAAACCACGATTTTGTGGTATCCCAAACACTCTATACGGTGTCACAACGTGCTTTTTCAACGTTTGGGATCTCCCATGCCTCCAAAGCATTCATAAAGAACCCCTCTAACAACGTTAACATAAATCTGACAGCCATACTAATACATCAATCGTCTCAGTTATGGCAAACATAAATCCCTAGAATGATTGTATGCCACATCAAACAGCCAGCCAAACTGATGTATAACAACATTTCTAAAAAACACAACATCAATGCTTTTTCAGAGACCAAACTCGAGTGCATCGTTAAAGTTCTAATAAAACAACTTAATCCAACTGCATCATCTAAGACTCAGCTGCATTGCAACAATGTAGCTAGCTAGCACCAGATAAGCATCTTGCTGCATTGGCGAGGTAATCAAACACTGCCTGACCGAGCCTGCAAAAAGTCACAGCTAAATCACATTCCATACTTGACTAAATACTATAAACATGACGCTTTCTATTAATAAATGTTCAAATACCTGGCGTGGTGATGCAGATTGTGACCGAGACCGGGACCGTGATGGTGATCTTGGCCTAAAAAATTATAAAATTAGATCGAACACTAAGTTGGCTTGGATTTACAAGACGACACTGCATGTAATAACAATAACTTGTGTGTTGTATTCCATACCTAGATTTGATTGGTGATGGTGATCTAGACCTAGATGGTGACCTGGATACAGATCGCTCCAATGACCTACTGCAGGACCAAAAAGAAAGATTCACCATAAGAGAATCATAATCTGTATTACAGTAGTGAGAAACGAAAGGGACAGAATTACCTTCTATTCCTTTTAGGACTTCTGCTTCTGCCAGGGCTCCTGCTGCGGCTGCGGCTCCTTGTGGGACTGGCCTCATATTTCTTCACCTGCACAAAAAACAATTATCTTTGTTAAAAGTTTTAACCTCAGTCTAGCTATTATTGAAAACTCCACACAAGCCACATGATAATTTGGATGCACCATAAACACACGACAAATCCTACAGATATAAATGGAGAACTTACCCGAATATAAGCTCTTGCCCAAGGATTTCTAAATTCAGTGTCATCAAGTTTCCGAACCTGCGCAGTAGACAGGGTTAGGAAGACAAATAACAACACTCAAAGAAGCAATGGAGCAAATATTATTTAATTATATATTCACTTACAGCATATTTCATGTCGTCATAATTAGTGTAGTCAACAATGCCGAATGTACCTGAAAGAAAATCAACGTTAAGAGCGTTAGGTATATTCCATATTTTATATAATTGAATCATAGCGTGGCACATTGAGGTGTAAAATCAACACTTCAGTAGAATAGAAATTTGAATACAGCCAAAAGGAGGTTATTAGTGTCACTAAGAGGCTGTTTGGTACAAGGGATTGGAGGGGAGGGGCTGTTTACTAGTATGAGGGATTTGGAGGGGAGGGGAAGGAAAATTTGCTAGGTGTATTTTTAAAAATTGGAGAAGTGGGGTTATAGAATTTTAAAGCAAAGAAGATGTAAGATAAAAGATTAATAAAAATCAATTAAAAACTTAGAACCCCACTTTTTCAATTTTTCAAAATCCAACTCACAATAATTTTCCCTCTGCTTACCATCCCTCATACCAAACAAACCATAAGAGCTTATATAAGTCGAGGCATGCAATTTGCCATTCTAAAAATTAGACTATAAATATACACTCATTTGATTCCAAAACTCTTGTTCCAAAGTGGAATTCAATGTATAGTAACAAGCATCAACTTCAACCGACGTAAAAGACTTCAAAACTGACAACGGTCGAAACAATACAAACCACTCAGAAAAGTTAGATCCTTCTTCATGAAATGTGTTAATATCCAAAGACATAAGAAGGGATTATGTATTGCGTATTTAAAAAACAAAAAAGCATTAAAGAACAACTTAGGTTTTATGAATTGGCATTCCATGATGACTCAATACTCAGAATGAATCAGCAAACATAGAAAATCACTCCAATCAACATAACAGTTTTTGTCCACAAAATAACAAATACTGCCAAGAAAACCCAGTAATGTGGGGAGAGGACATGGTACAAACACAATTACTTTGAAGATGTACCTTCACTATCACGTGAAACCTCAGCAAAACATACATCACCAGCTTTCCGCATATGATCCTGAAAAATGTTGTCCAAGGCATGGTTGATAAGGTTATAGAAATTTGAATTATAAATTTGGATAAGTCTGCTGGCCAAAAACAAGTAATAAGTTTGAGAATGCAAATACCTTCAAATCCTGCCAAGATGCAGATGATGGGAGTCCACGAACAATAACTGATCAAACAAAAGATAGAAAACTTTAGTCAAAAGTAGGATCTTCAACAATCACACCACTCAGTACTTTGTCTAAAAACAGGTATGGTTGCAATTGGACAAGAAATGAAAAGGCAAAGAACATGCATGCCAAACAAGTTTTTTTAAACTAATATCCTATGTACAGACAACAATTTCAAGATTTCAAGCATTAACAAGTATATTATTTATTTCAATGACTTGCAAAATGGTAGCTCTTTCTTGAAAATTGCCTGACGAGTATAGAATAAATTAGCATAGCACACCTCGATATTCAGAATGACGTGATATGCCAAAACGGCTCCCACCACCACCACCACCTCCTCCTCCACCCCCACCACCACCATAACCACGACGATCACTTGATGATGGTCCCCTACCACCATGAGCTAGCTCCACCTAGTACAAAAATAGATGAGAAACAAATCAAGGTAAAGGGTTGAGCTTGAAATAAAAAAGGTGGGGACAGGTCAAACCCTTAATCGACAGCCATCAAAATTGTAGCCATCACGACCACGAATTGCATCTTCTGCATCTCGAGCATTGTCAAACTAGCAACCCAAAGAACAAGATAATAAGAAAGTGAAGATCAAAATATAGATTCTTTGTCAGTAAAAGACAAGTAAAAAGAAGACAGCTACCTCAACAAAACAATAACATGGAGGTCGAGGTGGAATCTTTAACTCAATATCCAATATACGGCCATACTGTAGAAAAGTAGACAATGTTGACAAACTATTTCAGTTTAACTATCTTTCAACCATTTACACATCAAACACTACTCCAACCCCATCCAATCAAAACAACACTAAGAAAGCAAAATTACAGGGAATTAAAAAATAAATCAGCAAACCACAAATTATAGTAGCATTAAGATAAGATAGGTTCCAAATAGCAAGTAAGGAGAATAATTATGATACACAGAATAAAATGAACGAACTCCCAATAATACACAAGGAAAATACACATCAAACCTTGTAGAATAGATCCTCAATTTCTGATTCTCTTATATCTGAGGGCAGGTTGCCAACGTAAATAGTGCGAGAAAAGCGACCACTCATATCTGATAGAGTAGGTTATATTTCCTCTGCAAGCAAAGTTTGTAAACTCATAAACAAAGAAAATATCTCACTTTCTTTAGTCATGCCTGGTAATGAAATGCCAACTTATTTTCATCATTACTCTAATGATTTCACAAATGTAAAGGAATCCAAAACTATGAAGCAAACCAAGAGAGCAATCCTCGAGGTGAGCGATGCTCCACAAGCTCCATTGCTCATTTGCTCCAAAGATGCTCCAAAGCTATTAACAATATTGAAATAAAATTTGATCTCCCAATCCTTTCCAGAATACTAGCAGGTATAGATCTTCTGAGAGTGAGCAAGAATCTCCAATTATATAAAAAAATAACCAAAACTCCACCCTGATTCTCCCACTCCCTCTCTATATCCCTATGTTTGATTGCAAAGCTCATATTTGTCCAAGCGCTTGTCATCTAACATAAACAAAGCATTGGTGTCATGGGATAAGGTAATATCGACATATACTGAAGCAATTACCTCACTAAGCTCTCTTTTAACAGCAGTTAAAAATTAACCCGAGAAAAAGGTAATACAACCCCTAATTTGACTAGACTTTGTTAATGCAACAGAATTTTCCTGGCAAGTAGTCAGACTGCATTTCTCTAGCCTCCCTAACTGAAATACATGTATATAACACATCACATACTGTTAAGGGAAGCAAACAGCGAAATCTACATGGAGATTCCAATTTTGATTATCTGTTGCAGCTCCACAAAAGTCACAAACTACAAAGTGGAGTGTCATTTGCTTTAGCCATGTCAAAAACATTTACTATTGTAGATCATAGGCAACCAGATTATTCAACCTCAACCAATTGTAGAAATGCAAACATAATTCAGGTTTACATCAATCGGGAAGTTGCCCGGACGAGCGACAGGATAGGCGTCGCCTTTTTTCTTTTTAATTGAACAAGAGAAAACAGTTCAAATGTGGCGCGGGCAGCCAAGAACTGACAATAAGATTAAGCCTTTAAGGCTACGAATCACCGCATGTAAGTCAGCCTTCAGCAATTGCCAACAAGAACCAATCTTTTTTTTTTTGGTCACAAGAACCAATCTAGCTAACAAAAATTTCATCAATTATATAGGAGAATAGCATTTTGAAGATGCTGATTTCTTTGATAGCCCTGAGGCGACAATGGGTCATGAAAAATCAGACAAAGACACCCGATCACGGACAAAGAGAAATATTTAGAACAAAGCAATGCCAAAGACGAAAGATTGAGTAGAAAAGTTAACCAACCAACCGAACAAGTCCCTCCCCGAAGCGAGCTCCGGCCGAAGATATCGTTCCCGATGCGAAACACGCAGATGCTGCAAGGATTTGGGTCTAGGGTTCACCCTTCACGGCACAGATCTGGGCCTCCACTTGCTTCAAAATAATCCTGCCCCACCTCTGCCTGCCTTTTATCTGACGCCACTGCCCGATCATAAGTCCAACACAATTTTTTTAACATTAATTAAGACATATAAAATATTCAATAATTTCAAATGCATTAACTTAAAATTTTAAAATGTTGTCAAATATATGAAATTATATAATCATCATTATTTTTATTCTTTTAAAAAATCTTTAAAATTCCTTGCTGGTCACGGGTAGGGATGTTAATGATACTCATGGGTTTTTGCGCTTGACCCAACCTGTAAAAAATTGCCCTGCCCAACTCAAGAAAAAGCAACCCTAAAAAAATTAAACACGACTGGGGTGGGCATTTTTATGGGTAGGGTTGGACATTGGGCACGGTATGTTGCCCTACCTATTTGACCCTGCCCAATAGTATATATATAGTATTATATATTTTTTATTTTTTTGATACAATAATATTATATATTTTTTATTATCACTTATAGGTATTTCACTATTTGTTAAGATATATGGTTGTCTTTTTAATTTCAAGACTCAAGTTGTAGACTTATTTTTTAATATTCCAAATTATAGAATTGTGGATTTTATTTGAAATTTACAATATTGTTTATTGGATATGATTGAAGGTTTTTTTTTTTCACCTAGAGTGTGGCAAGGTATCACTACTTGGGTTGGGAAGGCCCGCTCTACTCAGCCCATTATTGTCCTGTCCAAAAATTTTAGGGTTTCTATCGGGTAAGACTCGGCAGTGGGCTGCATTTTACTACCCAATGATCTTCCGAGCAGGGTATCGAGCGAGGGTCTCGCCCTACCTATAAACACCCCCTATTGACAACTACAAAAAGTCCGGTGGTCCGTGGTCTAATACATTTACATTTTTCTAATTTTTTAGACAAAAACAATCCATATGAATATTTGAGTAGTTAATTATCAAACTATAAGAACAGTGACAAATCACACCAACAAACTATAAGAACTAAATTATAAATTCGGTGAAATTATAAAAATTAAATAATCAATTTTCCCTCAACTTTATTTGGAATAAAGTGGATAACATTATAATGAAAAAGGGAACAAGGTAAAAGATGCTTTGTCATATTTGAATATTTAGTTAGATATTTTGAATTTGTAATGCACCATTTTTTGTGATTAATAAAATTGTTGTTGTGTCCAAAAAAAAAAAAAGGATAGATGTAATAATACAAGAAAATAAATTTGGTGAGGGACAGAAAAAGATGAACCTATGTCTATCTGCCACATATTCCATGAAATCTTCTGGAAGGCGGTCCTGCTCTGCTATCTTCGTGCTTTTTTTGTTTTGTTTTTTTGCCATCTTTGTGCTTTTCTACGTTCAAGTTCGTCTTATTTTGTAAGCACCATATATTAGAATTATCATTGGCCGAATGATAATATTGTCCTTTCAGCAAAGTTCTGGATTTTAAATTTGAATTAATTAAACAAATATAAAAAATTCAATGTCATCTATCAAGTAATGTTACGTGTGTATTTTGTCCAATGGATAATGATCGATATTAAATAATTGGATATGACTTTCTAAAGATTTTATATATATATTTTTTACCTTAAAGATTTTATAATTGATGTTCCGTATAAATAACCATGTATTTATAAGTAATGGGCATAAACAAACTATACTATGAAGAAATACTTTATAATATACTAATGGGCTTAGCACAAGTGGTAAGCGGCTTGTGTCGCTTAAGTAAAGTCGTTTAATATAGAATGCTCTAGATATCGTTTGTAAATTAATATAGAATTGATCTAATGGGTCAGATTCGGATTAGTCCGAGTGAAGCTCTAGATACCGTTTGAGTAACAAAAAAAAAACTCTTATAATATCTATTTAAAAGAACTCGAATTAAATTAATAGTGAATTGATCTAATGGTGTAAGACCTCGTTAAATCCTTTTAAGCTTCAAAGCTCGAGCTCAAAAAGAGACACTATATATTAGGAGAAGTGGACACGAACCCCAACAAAGGGAGGATTCATATTAATATAAAGCTTTAAATAGTAAGAATGTTTCAATACAATTAGTCCGAGCGAAGCTCTAGATACCGGATGAGTAACAAAAAAAAACCTTATAATATCTATTTAAAAGAACTCGAATTAAATTAATATAGAATTTATCTAATGGTGTAAGATCTCATTAGATCCTTTTAAACTTCAAGCTCGAGCTCAAGAAGAGACACTATATATGAGGAGAAGTGGACACGAACCCCAACAAAGGGGGGATTCATATTAATATAAAGCTTTAAATAGTAAGAATGTTTCAATACAATCAAGGCTATCATCTTTTCAATTTAACTTGGATAAATTAAATCTTACTCCCTTCAGTTCTAATGATAGGACTAAATTTGTAGTACAAATTACACTACGAACTTGGTCCTATAATTAGGATCGGAGGTGAAATTATTTTTAAATTTAAACTACTACTTTTTTAGTTATTAGTAATTAAAAAATTTAATTACCTTGCTATCTACCTTGTTTGAATTAAAATAAATATGGACAACATTAAAATTATTATAATTTATCCTAATCGAAATAAATCTAAATTATTCAAAGAATCCACTTTATAGGATATATTTGCATCCATCTAAATATCAAATACCCTGTTCGAAAGTTATTATAAAAATCCTTCTCATTCTCTAGCTCACAACAATAGCTGCAGTCTATAGGAAGCAAAAAGAAACCAATAGCATTGACAACTATGGCCATGTTTGGAAAGATGGTAGTTTAAAACCAAAAAAAAGTTAAAAAAAAGTCTTAAGTGGAGTGTTTGGGAAAAGTTTCAAGTCCACTAGGTTTTTTTTAAAAAAGCTAATAAAGTTCATTTAGAAAAAAAGCTCAATGGGATAGCTTTTAGGAAAAAGCTCTCAACTTTTTGATGTAAGCGCCGCCACTTCTACCACCATCAATCAAAATACAAATCATATTTACAATATGACTTTTTTTCATTGTACTTTTGCAAAAGTCAAATAAAAAATAAATAACCAAATCCCATTGTTAACCCAAATAAGCCCTATGTTCATCTTCGCTCCTCTGGAGAACTTCTTCTTTAGTGGGATGCTTGATAGTTAAAAACTCGATTGATCACTGTGATTTTACGTTTTTATGATTTTTTTTCTTCATGAAAACGATTTTAGTAATTTTCCAAACGCTTTTATGTTTTTATAATTTTTCATCCTCCTTCCGTTTTCAGGTAAAATATACGTTTTCACTATCATGGTGGGATGTTATAAGCTTTTTCCTAAAAGCTATCCCATTGAGCTTTTTTTCTAAATGAACTTTATTAGCTTTTTAAAAAAAAACCTCAACTTTTTGATGTAAGCGCCGCCACTTCTACCACCATCAATCAAAATACAAATCATATTTACAATATGACTTTTTTTCATTGTACTTTTGCAAAAGTCAAATAAAAAATAAATAACCAAATCCCATTGTTAACCCAAATAAGCCCTATGTTCATCTTCGCTCCTCTGGAGAACTTCTTCTTTAGTGGGATGCTTGATAGTTAAAAACTCGATTGATCACTGTGATTTTACGTTTTTATGATTTTTTTTCTTCATGAAAACGATTTTAGTAATTTTCCAAACGCTTTTATGTTTTTATAATTTTTCATCCTCCTTCTGTTTTCAGGTAAAATATACGTTTTCACTATCATGGTGGGATGTTATATATCGATCAGAGGCCCCCCCCCCCCCCCCCCCCAACAAAACCTCAAGCCCAAGTATGAGTCCAAGCCTAAGTCTGAACTCAAAGGACCAATTAGCCGAAGGTCCTTCAGTTGCAGTGGCCGGAGGAACAAGGATGGCGACGGAATTTGATGGCCTGCTACACAGCTTTGAAACTTTTATATCCACTTGATCTTACTTTTATGCAAGGATATTGTAATTTTTTCGATCTTGTTATTATGGTTTTAATTTTAGTGAACATTCTATTTGTTTTGAGGATGTCGCGGTCTATCATCTTGGTTATTAGAGGTTCTAAAGATCTTTTTGATCAAAGAGGTTCTAAAGAATTGAAATCTGGCAGTTTATTAACTTCATCAATTACTTTATCGAATTTTGGTTAAACGTTGTGTTCATTATGAATCTAGCAGTTTATTAACTTCATCAATTACTTTATGGAATTGAAATCTTTTTGATCAAATGTTGTGCACGGTTTTAAGGATGTAGTTCTTTATGAATCTTATCTTAATTTTAAAGAATTGAAATTTATGATCATATGCTGCAGTTTGTTTTCTCTTCTTCTTTTTTATCAAACAAGATAAAAATGATGCTCCTTTTGATTTTTTTTTTAATTTTTATTTTTATAAAAGCCTAAAATTTAAATTGTTATTGTCTTTTTCTAAAAGCCAGACAATGGTTATTTGAACATTTAATGAGTTTTAATTAAAATTTGGTAATGCTTATATTTACCTTATTTCTTTCTTTTACTTGCCCTTCATAAATAAGAGTTTTTTTTTTTTAAAAAAAGATAAATCATATTAGACATATTTATTATTTTTAAAAAACTTTAACCACTTTTTTAAATAGCCTAATTTGATTATTCACTCTTATTAAAAAAGATCGAAAAGAGTATTATCTTAAGAGCGAAAGAATTACTACCTCCGATCCTAATTATAAGGTCTAGTTAACTTTTTTTAGAGAGATTAAAGAAGCTAAATAAGATACTTAATCATTTCATATGTTCCATATCTTTAGATTTTATATTAGTTTATTAGTCAAACTAACTAATTTGAAGAAAAAAATAAAAATACTCCAAAGTAATTTAATTAGCTTTTTTAATCTTTCTAAGAAAATCAATTAGGTTTTATAATTAGAATAGGAGAGAATACATACCAAACCCCTCTCCCCAACCACCCCCCCCCCCCCCCCCAAAAAAAAGAGATAAGAGGCATAGAGTTTCAGTGATACGTGTACGGAAAAATTGGAGTAAAACCTATTACTATAACAAACAAAAAATGTGAGGAAATGTTAAAGATCCTCCTTAATAATGCTGCTACACAACATTACCGAATTTTGGTCAGATAAACGTGTCGTACCAAGATCCCTTACAATGAGAAAGTAAGGATGGCGTAAAACCGACATCGGTCAAGGAGAGAAACGAAAGACACTTATCTCTTATAAGAGGTTCAACACCTGCCTCTCCTTATAATTGATGTCAGAATTAGGTTTAATGTAAGAGTTTATTTAATGAGACTGGAAATAACTCGCTGACTTTAAATTAAAATATCAAAGTATCCTAAAGTTTTTAAATAGATAATAATAAAACAAAAAGTCTCATAAAATTTGTAACTGAAATAATAAGTGTCAAACTAAATTCAAACAATCAAAACTAAATCAAATAGAATTAGGGTTTATCATTTATCATGTCACTTTACATAAAATTATGTCAAGTCATTCCAAAATTACGTTGTTCTGGGAGTTAAGGGAATTAATGAATGACGTTTTTCTATTTTTGCTTTTGTATTTATTATATGAATTTTACCAAAAGACCCTCCATTAATTTCCTTAACCCCAAAACTACGTCGTTTTGAGAATTCATTAATTCCTCTAACTCCAAAACGACGTAGTTTTGGGGTGACTTATCATAAGCTTATATTAAGTGACATGACAAATGATAACCTTATAAAATTATAATAGAAAAATGATTCATAACCTCATAAATATTTGGGATAGGTTATTCTGTCTATTCTTATTTTGCCTACCCCTCTCAATACCGTTAGATTATAATCTCATCCAACAGCAAAGATTTCAGAGATAAAATAAACTCTTTTACCCTTTCCTTTCTCCTACTGCCTCCTACCCTCTCTCTCTCGCCCTCCTCCGCTGGTATAGAGTTGTGTTTTTCTTTTTTGGAATGATGAAGGCTTGTGTCTGCTGATTGTTTTTGTTGTGTTTAAACCATGGACGGCTGAATAGTAAATTATTAAAACTACATACTGCATATATATTGGGGAAGTGGTCCCCGTTTCGATCAATTCAGGTTGATCCGGATTATCCTACCTCGATTGGATTAAGCAATCAGGTCAAGCGTTTGAAAAGAGGAGGGGGAAAAAGGTTTATTTTTTCCCTCAAATCTCCATCGTTGGGTGAAATTGTAATCTAACGATATTAAGAGGGGTAGGTAAAGGTAGGCAAAATAAGAGTAGGCAGTATAACCTATTCCTAAATATTTTGATATTTCTATATCACGTTTAATCATGTCATTTTTAAAAGGATTAAAGTGGCCTTAATAAATATTAGCAAAAAAAAAATATAATTAATAAAATAGCTAAACCATATCTAGATAGAAAAAATAATGAGAAAATCTCTTTAAAGTCTAAAATTATTTAAAAATGTCAAAAAAAAGTCTATGAGAAAATTATGATATAAAAAAAATCTCCATTAACAACTCGTTCATTAAAGAATTAATTGTTATAAAACTAAGTAAAATACAAGAGAGATGAAGAAATGAAGAACAAGGAGAGAGTGATTCTTCTTTCTATTATTCTCTTCCAACCTTTGATACATGCCTACTATATATAGGTAATGAATCCTTAACACCATTACAAGAGTTACATACAAAAGAGTAAATCTACATAATGGTATGTTATGGAGTTTTGTAAGTTATTTACATTAATCATAAAAAACTCCCACTAAGCCATTCATGTCATAGGTTACATTGCTTTAAGTGTAGAAATCCCAAAAGACTCTTCTTGAAAAGGTTATGGACATTCACACCAATATTGGAATATTTATAACACTCCCATTGAATATCCATTATGAATGTGCCTCATTAAAAACTTTAACTTGGAAAAACCCAGTGGGATAAAAACCGAGCCAAAGAAAAGAGTACAACATCTATTGATACACTGTTCAATGCTGCCTCATTAAAAACCTTTCTATGAAAACCCAGTGGGATAAAACCTAGATAAGGGAAAAAGAGTACAGCGTGTATCGACTCCCCGTCTTGATGACAACATCAGTTGAGATCTTTGAGTCTTCGAAGACCAATACCATGGACAAGTCTTTCAAAGATTGCTCCTGGAAGTGACTTGGTGAATAAGTCTGCTAGATTTTTACTTGAACTGATTTGCTGGATATCTATTTCACTATCCTTTTGAAGATCACGAGTGAAGAAGAATTTTGGTGAAATATGCTTCGTTCTATCGCCCTTGATATATCCTTCTTTAAGTTGGGCGATACATGCAACATTATCCTCATATAGAATTGTTGGAACTATTTTTTCTGAAGATAAATGACAAGTTGTTCGTATATGATGTAATACTAACATTGACCACACACATTCTCGACTTGCTTCATGCATTGCTAGAATTTCTGCATGGTTAGGTGATGTGGCTGATATAGTCTGTTTTATAGATCGCCATTAAATAGCTGCACCTCCACATGTAAACAGATAGCTTGTTTGTGATTTACCATCATGTGGGTCAGACAAAAATCCAGCGTCTGCATAACCAATCAGCTCATGCTTGGATACATTTGAGTAATATAACTACACGTCCATGGTGCCTCTGAGGTAACGAAAAATGTGTTTTACTCCACTCCAATGCCTCCGTGTTGGTGCAGAACTATATCTTGTAAATAAATTAACAGCAAATGATATATTAGGACGTGTGTGTTGAGCAAGATACATTAGTGCTCTAATAGCACTAAAATATGGTACTTCTGGACCAAGTAGTTCTTCTTCACCTTCTTCGCTAATTATTTGAGGTCGGAATGAGTCTTTATCAACCTGCAAATATCTTACAATCATTGGGGTTCATAATGGGTGTGACTTATCCATATAAAATCACTCTAGGATCTTCTTTGTATAAGCTTCTTGATATATAAAGATCCCATTCTTTAGGTACTCGACCTGTAGTCCAAGACAGAATTTCGTTCTGCCCAAATCTTTCATTTCAAATTCCTTTTTCAAATAATTAATTGCCTTTTGAAGCTCTTCAAAAGTTCCAATGATGTTGATATCATTAACATAAACAACAATTATAGCGAATTAATTTCTAGATCTTTTTCATAAAAATGCATAGGCATATTGGGTCATTTTTGTACCCTTCTTAAAACAAATATTCCTTGAGACAATTATACCACATGCGCCCTAATTGCTTCAAGCCATACAAAGACTTATTTAACTTAATCGAGTATTGTTCTCGAGAATTTGAATTAGATGCTTCTGGCACCTTGAGTCCTTCAGGGACTTTCATATAAATATCATTGTCAAGTGAGCCATACAAATAGACAATCACGACATCCATTAAACGCAAATCAAGTCCTTCATTTATTGCTAAGCTAATCAAATAATGAAAAGTAGTTGCATCCACCATCGGTGAATACGTTTCTTCAAAATCAATGCTAAGTCTTTATTTAAAGCCTTGGGCTACAAAACGTGCCTTATATCTTGTGATTTCACCCTTTTCATTTCTCTTTCGTACAAAAACCCATTTGTACCCAACTGGCTTTACATCTTCAGGTGTATGGACTACAGGTCCAAATACTTTTCATTTTGCTAGTGAATTTAATTCTGCATTAATAGCATCTTTCCATAGGGGCCAATCCTTTCGCTGTTGACACTCGCTAATGGATTTTGGCTCATGATCCTCATTATCATTCATTACATCATATGTTATATGATAAGCAAAGATGTGATGAGGACATAGGAGGCAGCATGACCAAGGCAACAAACTTGGAGGACATACAAGGTCTTGGAGACCCAATGACAAGAGCAAAAGCTAAAAAGGCTCCAGATTGAAGACCTTGAAGAATAAGTCTCAATGGATATGCATGAAGGCTTCATTGGGCCTTGGCCCAAATTTTGCACTTAGTTTTATTTTCTTACATTTAGTTAAACTTTTGTAATAAGGCTTATTGGGCTTGCTTATTGGGCTTTGTGTGTAAGCATATTAGGGTTAAACTTAATATGGATGTTGCCCACTTTATAAGGGAACACCATGGCTTTTGGAATGGCAGATTTGAATTGAGATTTTAACCTTTTTGGTGAGAGACAAGCTTCTCTAGGGTTCTTTTGAGAATCTCTGAACTTATCAAGGTATCGATCCTTGTGGCGTTCTTGGGCTTATCAATTCTTTGGAATTGTGGCGCCTACCTCTAATCTGTAGTTTTCAGTTTTCGTGCTAAATTTCTTCGTTCCGTATCTCCAGTTTCCCTTATCCTTTTTCGGTGTTTTTTGAGTCAAAATCATAGTTCAGAGCGTCATCTTTCAGGTCATTTTGGAAGCACTCAAATCCGAGGTCTGTAGCACGAGATGCATTCCGTTCTTTAGGACGCGTTAGAGGCTGAATTTCTGGTGTGAAAATTCCATTCCTAGTTGATCCGATCATCCTTTTCTTTCGGGAATCATATCATTTGGTATCAGAGCACGGTTCTAGGATTGGAATTGGGTTATCTTTTCTTGATTATTTACATCCAATCTGGTAACCCTAATCCCTAAATTTGTGTTTTTGGTTTTTGAATTGTGAAATTCTGTTTTAGCCGTCGTTCTTTGTTCCTAATTTGTTCTTTCAATCTTCTGGTTGTTTTTTCCTTTCAATTTCTTGTTCAGTTCATATATTTCTGCACTTTGTTCTTGGTGTTCATCCCTTGTTCATCATTGTTTGACTTTTGAAGGTGGAATATCACCTAGAGAGGGAGTGAATAGGTGATCTCAAAAATTCTTTCGACGTACGATGGATAAACGATGAAAGCAGTAAGAAAGGTAAAGAGAAACGACACAGAGAAATTATACTGGTTCGGTCTAACTCTTGACCTACGTCCAGTACCCAGACACTCTGGGATTTTTACTATCTCACAAATACAATTACACACTTTGTAACTCAGGATGATCCTTTCTTACTAGGACTCACTCCCCCTTACAAGTTGTAATCGTACACCCACACTCAAGATACCACTACCTTGAGATTTGAACAAATGTAAATACAAATGATGAAACTCTCTTATAGAGTAAAATAATGAATACTGAAGCTCAGAGGTATTCGAAGATATGATCAGAATGTTTTGAGTACTTTTCTCTGTGTATTGTTGATTCGTGTTGATAAATTTAGTCCTTTGTGTATTTATAGTAGTTGGAGAGAAAGAGCCGTTTGTATGATCTGAATTTGTCCGTTGTTAGTAATTAACCATTCGCGCTAATCTCGCCTTAATTGCATTAAATCCGTTGTCTCTATTTGTCTCTGTTTTTTTTTTCGGAACTTATTGCTGATGTATCTGAATTCGACCGTTGCTAAAATATATTTGAAAATCACTCATCATTATGGTTAATTATCTCATAATAAATGCTTAGAAAGATGTGAGTGAGAGATCAAATTGTTAGAATAGCATAATGACATATTTGCATTTTATGTCTCTGCCAATACATGAGTATCCAGCTAGTTTAGATTTTCCAGAAGCTTTGCAAATGCTCTACTTGAGTATTCAGATCTCAATATTTGAGTATCTCCTGTGTTGTTGCTGAAATGAATAAACTCAGGAAAATACGTCAGCAAAATATGTAGTCTGTTTGTCATATGGAAGCATTCTTGGCTTGAGTCAAATGATTCAGGCTCAAGTCTGGATGAAAACTAGAGCCACAATGTGTAGGTTAGAGTCAAATTGTCCTATGAGAGCATTCTAGGCTTGAGTTACAGATATCAAGCTCAAGTCTAGGCTGAAACTAGAGGTACACACAGTAGGCTAGAGTCAAATTAAATATTTGAAAAATAACGATCAAAACTTGGCTAGAATGAATTTACTTAGACTAGAGTTTAGGCCTTGGCTGGAGCCCACAGAAATTGGCTAGAGTCAGATTTTTCATTTTGGCACATTCAGATCAGAATTTGGCTTGAGTCAGGATAAGTTGGCTAGAGTTTTGGCCTTGGCTCGAGTCACCCAAACTTGGCTAGAGTCAGATTGCACATTCAAATCAGAGTTTGGCTAGAGTCAGGATAAGTTGGCTGGAGTTTTGGCCTTGGCTCGAGTCACCCAAACTTGGCTAGAGTCAGATTGCACATTCAAATCAGAGTTTGGCTAGAGTCAGGATAAGTTGGCTGGAGTTTTGGCCTTGGCTCGAGTCAACAAAACTTGGCTAGAGCCAAATTATGTATTTTGACAAATTTAAACAGTACATTGGCTCGAGTCAGCTAAAGTTGGCTAGAGCCAATATGACAGATAAAAAATGCAGATTCAATTTTCACAATGTAAATAAACTTTCTTGATCAAGTTCCTTTTACAGGGGTTAGTTATCATCAAAACAAACATTTGGGAGCTAACAAGTTTTAATCCTTTCGATTCATGTTTCTTGAGTAGTGTGTTGTTAGTATGTTAAGTAATAGCTCATTTTGTGGGGAATTCTATCTAATTCAGTTCTGAATTAGTGCAAATTTCAAAGTTTGATTCCAAAATCACAAATTCCTCTTGTTGAAGAATCAGGTGTTAAAAAAAATCAGTTGTGATAAAAAAAAAAGAATCAGGTGTTACAAAAAAAAAAAACTATACAGCACCTTCCTATTATTCAATTACACACACTACTACATGTGAATCAAGTCCAAAGTGTCTTCCTTGAATAATTCCTCCAAATTGTTTTGGTTTTGGATTTTCTTTGTCTTGTCTTCTTTGAGTCCAAAGTGTCCTTGAATAATTCCTCCAAATTGATTTAGATTTTCTGTCTTGTTGTCTTCTTTGACATCTTTTCCAAATTGTATTGTGAGTCACCACCAATTCCAGAGTTTGGGATTGTACTCTTGAGTGTTCTTGGAGATTCTGTTAAGAACTTAAAGAGAGCTATTGAGTGGTAAAAGGCAAGAGAGCACACTACACAAAAGCCTTATAGAGAGCAACAAACACGAGTGATACATTTTTAAGAGTGTAAACACGTGAGTGAGTGGTAAGGTCCTATTACTTTTATTCTTGTTCTTTTCCTTGAATTATGGCAGGTGGTGAAGATAATAGGTTGCTGATTGAAGCCATTACAACTCAAATGCAAAGGATGATGAGGGAACACAGAGAGGAGTTATATGAGAGAATTGAAAATCAGAGGAATCATGATGAAGATAGACAGAGAGGGAGGGATGAAAGAAGGAGAAGAAGAGATAATGAGAATGATCCTAGAGAGGATATAATTAAGGGAGTGAAGCTTAATATACCATCCTTCAAGGGAAAAAGTGATTCAGAGGCTTATTTAGAGTGGAAAATGAAGATTGAGCACTTATTTGCATGTCACAATTATAGTGAAGAGAAGAAAATGAAGGTGGCAGCCATGGAGTTTAGTGATTATGCTCTCATTTGGTGGGATCAATTGCAAAAGGAGAGGGCGAGATATGAAGAACCATTGGTGGATAGTTGGGTGGAGATGAAAAGGCTAATGAGAAGAAGATATGTTCCTTCCCATTATCATCGGGACCTTCACAATAAACTTTAAAGACTCACACAAGGTAACAAGAGTGTAGATGAGTATTTTAAAGAGATGGAGGTATCCTTGATTAGAGCAAATATTAGTGAAAAGCGGGAAGCTACTATGGCACGTTTCTTGCATGGGCTGAATAGTGATATAAGGAATGTTGTGGAGTTGGAGGATTTAGTGCAACAAGCTAGTAAGGTAAAACAACAACTCAAGAGAAAGGGTTTCATGAGGAAAAACTCTTCAAATTTCAATTCTTCAAGCTGGAAGGATAGAAATAAGAAGGAGGGAGGTACTTCATCAAGCAATCCCACTGCCACACCTCAAAGGACTCAAACTAAATCCAATGAGATCTCTAAAAAGACAAGGAGTAGTGAAATAAAATGCTTTAAGTGCTTGGGGAGAGGTCACATAGCTTCAGAATGTCCAACTAAGAAGACCATGTTACTTAAAGAGGATGGAGAGCTTACTAGTGAGTCTTCTTCAGATTCTACTTCTTCAGATTCTGCTTCACAAGATGATATTGAAGAAATAATTCCAGAACGAGATTTGTTTATGGTAAGAAGGATGTTGGGCAGCCAAGCAAAAGACATGGATGATAGTCAAAGAGAGAACGTCTTTCATACCAGATGCCTTATCCAAGAAAAGGTATGTTCTTTAATTATTGATGGAGGGAGTTGTACTAATGTTGCAAGTGCTAGAATGGTGTCTAAATTGGGCATGGAAACCAAACCTTACCCGCTGCCATACAAGCTTCAATGGCTTAGTGAGGATGGTGAAGTGACCGTAAGCAAACAAATGGAGGTGAACTTCTCCATAGGAAAGTATGATGATACAGTTTTATGTGATGTGGTACCAATGGAGGCTTATCATTTGTTGCTTGGGAGACCTTGGCAATATGATAAGAAAGTTATGCATGATGGTTACACCAACAAGTTCTCTTTTGTTCATAAAGAACGCAAGATTATTCTTGCATCCTTGATACCAAGAGAAGTTAATAAGGATAATTTAAAAATAAGAGAAAAAAGAAAGCAAGAGAGAAAATAGAGTGGAAGAGAGCAAGAGAAAAAGAGAGAAAAGCACCAAACTTGTTTATAAACGAAAAAGAAGTGAAAAAAGCAATGCATTTGAAAAAGCCAATGCTCTTACTTTTGAGTGAAGAGAATAATTTTACAGATGCAAGTCCTACTAACTCTCTTCCAAATGAGGTTTCTAATTTGTTGCAGGAATTTAAAGATGTTTTTCCTAAAGAGGTTGATGATGCAATCCACATTGCTGATTTGTTCTTCAAGGAAGTGCATAAAGACGGAGATGAGGATTACAATTTGAGGACAAATTCTTTTAAAGAAGGAGGGAATGATGAGGACATAGGAAACGGCATGACCAAGGCAACAAACTTGGAGGATATACAAGGTCTTGGAGACCCAATGACAAGAGCAAAAGCTAAAAAGGCTCTAGATTGAAGACCTTGAAGAATAAGCCTCAATGGATATGCATGAAGGCTTCATTGGGCCTTGGCCCAAATTCTGCACTTAGTTTTATTTTCTTACATTTAGTTAAACTTTTGTAATAAGGCTTATTGGGCTTGCTTGTTGGGCTTTGTGTGTAAGCATATTAGGGTTAAACGTAATATGGATGTTGCCCACTTTATAAGGGAACACCATGACTTTTGGAACGGAGATTTGAATTGAGATTTTAACCTTTTTGGTGAGAGACAAACTTCTCTAAGGTTCTTTTGAGAATCTCTGAACTTATCAAGGGTATCGATCCTTGTGGCGTTCTTGGGCTTATCAATTCTTTGGAATTGTGGCGCCTACCTCTAATCTGCAGTTTTCAGTTTTCGTGCTAAATTTCTTCGTTTCGTATCTCCAGTTTCCCTTAACCTTTTTCGGTGTTTTTTGAGTCAAAATCATAGTTCAGAACGTCATCTTTCCGCTCGTTTTGGAAGCGTTCAAATCCGAGGTCAGTAGCGCGAGATACATTCTTTTCTTTAGGACGCGTCAGAGGCTGAAAAATTCTGGTGTGAAAATTCCATTTCTAGTTGATCCAATCATCATTTCCTTTTGGGAATCACATCAAGATGTCGTCAATGTTGACTTCATTTAGGTCCCATTGGATACCATTCATAAAATAATTTATTGAGATCTCATTATTTTCACATATTTCAGGTACTTGGGTCTCTTCTGGGACTATAACATTCTCTTCTGGAGATATCTCTACTCAAGATAATGACTCTTCAGGAGCTACCAACTTTTCTTGATTATCCTCGACTTGACCATCTATATTCTTAGCTCCTTTTCTCATTCGAAGATTTTTATCTTTAGAACTGATGGGCCTACCACGCTTCAAGCGTGCTTTAGATTCATTTATAATAGGTTGCCCTTCAGGGGCATCAATTCGAATAGGAGCATTAGCAGTTGGAACATGTGACTTTGTTACTTTCTTTGGGTCAGTAAATGCTTCTGGCATTCGATTAGCTAAATTTTGCAAATGAATTATCTTTTGAAATTCCAGTTCACATTGTTTTGTACGAGGATCAAAATAAGCCAATGATAATTTATTCCAGCTAATCTCTTTACCCAACTGCTTATTTTCTCCCCCTAATGTTGGGAAAACAGATTCATCAAAATGACAATATGCAAATCTTGCAGTAAATAAATCTTTTGTAGATGGTTCGAAATATTTAATGATTGAAGGAGATTCATACCCAATATATATTCTCATCCTTCTTTGAGGACCCATTTTGGTGCGTTGTGGTGGTGCTACTGGCACATATACTGCACGTTCAAAAATTCGTATATGGGAAATATTAGGTTCTTTACCAAAAACCATTTGTATCGGGGAAACTTTTAGGTAACTAGTTGGCTTGATACAAATTAGCATTGCCGCATACAAAATGGCATGGCCCCAATCAGAAATTAGGAGATTAGATCTCATAAATAAAGGTTTTGCAATAAGTTGCAATCATTTAATCAATGATTCCGCAAGTCCATTTTGCGTATGAACATGAGCTACAGGATGTTCAACATCTATTCCAAGGAACATACAATATTCATTAAAAACTTGTGAAGTAAATTCACCAGCATTATCAAGACGTATTTTTTGGATAGGATAATCAGGGTAATATGCTCTTAATCTAATCAATTGAGCAAATAATCTCGCAAATGTCAAGTTGTGGGAAGATAATAAGCAAACATGCGACCATTTGGTTGATGCATCAATTAAAACCATATAGTACCTAAATGGTCCGCATGATGGGTGTATTGGCCCACAAATATCTCCCTGTATCCATTCTAGAAATGTGAGAGATTCACTTTCTACTTTGCTTGGTGAGAGCCGAATTATTAACTTTCCCTTGGAACATGCATCACATAAGAAATCATGGGATTGTGGTATTTGTTTACATTTCAGGTATGTCCACATGAATTCTCAATTATTTGTCGCATCATGATTGACCCGGGATGGTTTAACCGGTCATGCCAAACATTAAATTCATTAATAAACTTCTGGTTTACATTGGCAAACTGCTGGTTTGTATTGGTAAACTTCTGATTTGTATTATTAAACTTTTGGTTTACAATAGTATGTGTTTTAATTGTGCTTATAAATGTATAACACAAACTAGAAGAGAAAGTAGGAAAACTTTCTAACATGCATTTTCTACCAGAAACAATATTTGTGATAGCAAAACATTCTTGATCATTTTTAGTTGTTGTTTCTATATGATATCCATTTCTGCGGATATCTTTGAAACTCAATAAGTTTCTCTTAGATTTGGTAGAATAAAATGCATTATCAATACATAATTTTGTTCCTTCAGGTAACAAAATATTAGCTCTTCTGGAGCCTTCAATCAAATTTATATTACCAGATATAGTCTGAACATTGGCTTTTTGCATTACCAAGGAAGAAAAATATTTATCATTTTTTAGTATAGTATGGGTTGTTGCACTATCAACGAGACACAGATCCTCAGGATTGATGCTAATAAAATTCATTCTTCATTAGAGGATACATGAAAATAAATAAAAACATAATTAAAAGAAATACATATGATAGAAGAAAGTTTAAACATACTAAAACCAAACAGTTCCAAATAGGAAAAGATAATTTATACTAAGAAATCAGCAACATCCAAATGGGTAGAATCAACATCTTCAAATTCAGAATTCTCAGCCTTATCAATATTCAAATGAGTAAAATCAACATCCTCAAACTTGGAGTTCTCAACATGATTTACTTCAATCTTTGACCCTTTACCATTACTTTTAAGTGATTCTTGATAAAGTTCAACCAAGTGTCTTGGCATACAACAGGTACGAGATCAATGACCTTTGACGCCACAACGATAACATGCATTTTCAGAATGCTTCTTATTCTCACTAGTTTCCCTCCTGGGGTTCTTTTCAAAAGGTGAGAATTTGATCCACCACGATTTGGACCACGACCACGGCTACGGTTGTAGCCAGCTTTACGTCCACGTCCTTGGCCACTAAAATATTGATTACTTACTACATTCACTTCTAGGAATGGAGTTGAACCTGTTGGATGGGATTCATGATTTTTCAATAAAAGCTCATTGTTTTGTTCAGCTACAAGGAGACAAGAAATTAATTCAGCATATTTCTTGAAACCTTTTTCACGATATTGCTGCTGTAGGAGCAAATTGGATGCATGAAATGTAGAGAATGTTTTCTCTAACATATCTTCATCAGTAATCTTTTCTCCACATAATTTTAATTGAGAAGTAATTAAGAACATGGCTGAGTTATACTCGCTTACAGTTTTAAAATCTTGTAAACGCAGATGCATCCAGCAATAACGAGCTTTTGGGAGGATGACCATCTTCTGGTGATCATACCTTTCTTTTATATTGTTCCAAAGAACTAGTGGGTCTTTCACTGTCAAATATTTAATTTTTAGACTTTCATGTAAATGATGGCAAAGGAAAATCATGGATTTGACTTTATCTTGATTAGATGCTTGATTTCCTTCTTTAATTGTGTCTTCTAGACCATAGGCATTCAGATGGATTTCCGCATCCAGCATCCAAGATAAATAATTCTTTCCAGTAATATCAAGAGTCACAAATTCAAGTTTTGCAAGGTTTGTTCTTGTTGTGTTTGTCATGGTTCAAACTAATTTAAAAAAATAAACAAGGATTATTAATATAGAAATACTAATGATAATAAGATGAAATTTAGAAACACAATAAGTAAAGTATAATAATAATAATTAAAACTCTATGGCTTCGAGCCATGTAGTTCTCATAACAAGAAATTAAATTTATATGGCTTCTGGCCATAAAATTAAGAAATTAAAATGATAGGATTTCTGGTCATATAGTTTTAGAATAGGAAAACAGAGGTGTATGGCTTCTGGCCATAATAATATTAATAATATAAAAAAGATTGCATTAAATATAAAATAATATAACATTAAAAGTTAGCAACAATAACATAATAATAAAAGTAACATGTTATGTTAGCAACAATAACATAACAATAAAAGTAAAATGTTATGTTAACAACAATAAAAGTAAAATGTTATGTTAGCAACAATAAAAATAAAATGTTTTGTTATGTTAAAGTTAGTAACATATATTGTGTCAAAATAAAGCATTATGCAATAATGTAAATAGTTTAACAATCATAAATTATTATGTAATTACTGTGCATGAATAAAATTGATGGATGAATAATGATAAATAGTAAAAGTACTATATAAAATAGTAAATAATCTCTAATCTTAATCATGGAACCCGATGTATAAAAATAATTGGTAAAAGAGTATTTTTAAATTCCATATAGTGGTTTAGATTATCCTAGATATATAAATAAACATATAATAAAATCATTAGACAAAGTAGATGAAATCGTTAAAAAAAATTATATCTTCGTTATAGCAATCATGCTGATAACGTGTTATGAAACTAAGTAAAATACAAAAGGGATTAAGATGAGGGAGATGAAAAAAATGCAAGAGAGAAATGGAGAGCAAGGAGAGAGTGATTCTTCTTTCTATTATTCTCTTTTAACCTTTGATACATGCCTACTATATATAGACAATAAATCCTTAACACCATTACAAGAGTTACATACAAAAGAGTAAATCTACATAATGGTATGTTATGGAGTTTTGTAAGTTATTTACATTAATCATATAAAACTCCCACTAAGTCATTCATGTCATAGGTTACATTACTTTAAGTGCAGAAATCCCAAAAAAAACTCTTCTTAACAAAAAAAAAATAAATTCCCATGAGAATATGTGCAAGTCCACATGAAATGAACTACTCTGCTGGTATAATTGACTTTAGAGTCTAAATCAACTCCTCACCAACTACGTATTATGTATTATATGAAAGAGGGGAGGGAGTAATAATAATGATTTGATAGGGTACCACATAGAGTGGGTCCCAAGAGTAATTTTCTCTTTAAACTCACACTGTAACGGCCCAAATAGTACTTCAGCAACAATTTTGAGGATGCACGTCAGGACGGCAGACACCAACCTTGTCTTTTTTTCCACGTGGCATCCACTCACGATGTGCTTCACGCTCCGCTTCCTTCTCTCTCTCCTCCCTCCTTCCCTGCACTTCACACTCTCTCACTTCAAATTCCCAAGTCCCAACCCCTCGGAATCCCCCCTTCTCTATCTCTCTTTCTCTGTTTTCCCTCCCAATATTTCAAACTTCCGATTTCCCCATTCTTGAGCTCATTTCACCCACCACGGTTCTTAAGAATTACATAAACCGTCCGTACCATGCTCTGCTCGGCTCCGGCCGCAAAGTCCGGTTCGAACTGGCTCGACCGGCTCCGTTCCATCAAGGGCATCCCTACCGGCGATGGCCTCGACCTCGACTCTTTCCTCTCCAACTACTGCAGCTCCAATTCCGATACTACCCTTTTTCCTCCGAAGCGGGACCTCAATCGGGTTCGGGGCCCCGATTCCTCTACGCCCGATCCTGACCCACCATCATCAATGAGGAGCGTCCTCGCAGAGCTCTTCAACATGGGGAGCAGCCTCAGCCAAAGTTACAAACTTTCCGGCAAGAAGTGCCCCAGAAAGCAGACAAACCCCAAATCTTTCGTCGCTTCTTCTTCTGTGAGTAACAGTAGAATAATAATCGACTGTGAGCGAAAGGACGAGAAAAATGTCCCCTGTACAAATTCTTCTTCTAATAACCTTGAGCTTGAAAGGAATGAAGAGAACGTGGCTGGTTGGGATTTAGAGGAGGATGAAATCAAGGAAAAAGAGAGTGGTGGGAACGAGTTGTTGAAGGGGTTTTCGAAGAGTGAGGTTACAGTGATTGATACGAGTTTCCCAGAATGGAAGGTTGACAAGCTTGTGTTTAGAAAGAACAATGTGTGGAAAGTCAGAGAGAGGAAAGGAAAGTCCAAGGTTATTGGGAACAAAAAGAGGAAAGGGAGTTTTGGGTTTGATAATAAGGAACTCAGACTTTTAGATTCTCAATTTCGATCCCCCTTGAAAACAGATACGGAAGAATTTCGATCGCGATCTACCCGAGTAAGAATGAATAAGGTGTTTCTATATTTGTTTGAATCTTTATCATATGCTGATTTGTTGCTCTAAACTTGATAATTTCTTCGCAGCTTACGCACTCACTCTGTACAACGTAAATTGCCTGTGCTAATTTGTTTTTTTTTTACATTAACTGTATTATTATGAGCGCTTAAAGTCTGTTTTTCCTTCAGCATTTCTATATTTATTGTGGCTGTTGTGTTGTGTCTTTAGGTTGCACTATTGCATGTTTGGAAAATGATTATGCCTTTATATTTTATGTTGGTTTTGGCGGATAGCATGCTTTTGCCATCTTAAAATTGTGTTGTTGTGAGTTTAAATGGATGTTTGTATATATTGATCACGATTTAAACATAAAACGAATGGATAAACTTAATCAATCAGGGGTGACAGCTATCATTTAATAGCTTTATGACCAATACGTTGAATCAGATCACTCGCAAAGTCATCATCCTTTTTCAGCGGGGCCTCAATACCTTATCTATATAATATTTTATCACGTTTGTCTCAAACCTTAACCTCTCTTCTCTGAATTACATACGATCTTTAGTTTAGAAAGATTGGCTATGTACTGTATTACCCTTTATTATTATTGTTCAGGCTGCAGTTTCTTTGAGGGAATATCATTGTTGTCGCCATGGATTCAGATTCTGTCTCTTCCTCTATGTGACATCATTTAGCAAGTCGCGTTCATTATAGGTTCCTACATATAAGGCTCACTGAGATTGATTGCATTGATAATTTCAACTATGGTATCAAGATATTGATTCCTTGTAGGATTCTTGTACTGACTCCTTTTCCTCTTGACTTTCTGAAAAATTAATGGTTGATTTGGAAGCTACTGACATGTTCTATAATTTGTAAGTAATGTATTCCAAAAAAGATCAGAAATACATTAATTAGCTCAAGTTTTGTAACATTGCATTTTGTCGGTATTGTCTTGTACGTACCAGTGTACCACTATTGAAGTCTGATCTACCATGCTTGTAATCAGAAATATATTAGTTTAACTTTTATGTGAGATTTAGAAGCTGCTGGTGCTAACATGGGTCATTGCATATAGGGAAACGCATTGGTAGTTACTGCTATAGCCTTACACCTCATCTTTCTGCCATTAATTACTTGGTACAATAAGAAGTGTTGAGAAAATCATCTGGAACCTTATGAACGAAATCCTATCTTGTGGGGTTGCTGAGCTTCTTTTGGCCTCCTAACTCCTTTGTCTTGAGAGATGGGATTGAACCACTGCCAATATGTCTCCGTGTTGTATTATTCTTCAACTGTACTCCTTCCGGTCCTTAGCTTAACATAAGACATATTTACCTAATTTGATTAGATTAATGAGGTTAGTTAAGTTATTTAATATGCTATGTTTTTTAAAACACCCTAGTTATATTTCTTAATCTTCTTATCCCCTCTCTTCCTTGATTATTGTTAAAGGAGCATTAACAGGGATAAATTAGGAAAAAAATTGACAAATATAAAAACTATGTCTTATGTTTAGGATCTAAATCAACTCTCTAAATATTTCTTATATTAAGGGCCGGAGGGAGTATCGTTTAAGAATACATTTCGATAGACAGAAGTAAAACGAAAACAAGGATCAAAGAGGTGAAGGGAAGGAAAGAACACAAGAAGAGGAGGAAGAGGAGTTATGATGATATATTCGGATCAACTTAATATAATCTTCTTTAACTATAGTTTAATAATTTTGATATATAAACTTTTTGTTTTGACAAATTGATATATAAACTTTAAATGTAAGATTTTGACTTGTAATCTTTCACAATATTTGAAAAAGTTGCATATTAATCAAACCTAGTGTTTAAAATGTAACATGATTGTCAGGTGGTACTTCACAATTATCTTCAATTCCTCTCTTACATGATTTTTGGCCTTTTCGTTCCCCCCCTAAATTCTTAAATCCTAACATTCCATTTCTATCTATTTTGCAATTTCGTTTCGGTGATTATTATTGATTGGTTAGGGTAAAGTGTTTACATTTTGAAGCTTCAGCACCGAAATTATGCTTAGGCCGTATTTCAAAATGGCTTTTGGTGGTTTCCCCACACTGTTGTTTTTATGCTAGGGATAAATATGCTCTCCATTCCATGACTTGGAGGATAATTGATGAAAATCTCTGTGCTACTCACTCTTTTGTCCTTTTAACTTTTGTTGTTTATGATTGAACCCCTCATCATAGGTCAAACGGGTAGCTTTTCTGTGTTTGATGGGCTCTCTTGTGTTGATTCTATTAACTCTAATTAGGAGGCCCAGAGATTAATTAGATATGCTACTGAAAATCATTGTCCTCTTAAAATAGCATTCCATTGGACGAATGGTTAGTCACTACACATTCATTTTGTCTCTGCTAATTATATGAGAAACAAGAAAAAAGAATCCATAGGTTCAATACATTTTTTTTCCCCTTTACATTGCCAATTCATTTGGACGTGATGTTGCTGGTTCGCTCCATAATGCATCCCAGTTTTATTTTATTCTTGGACTTTAATACTAACAGTCTAGCACCATTTTCTTAGGTTACCTAGATAATTGGATGCTTTGAACTTTCCTCAAGAGACTAATTAAGAGAGAAATGCGTCATTTTTCAGTTATAATATTATTCCTTTAAAAATTTCTGATGTAAATTTGGACATGCAGCTTGTAGTTGCAGCCCAGTTTGAAACATGGATTATTGATTATTTTATGTATTTCAAAAATCTGTTGTCCCTCATTTTTTCAAATGGTCATATTTGTAGGAAGCCTTTCCGAATTTGGTTAACTTATTCTGAAGTTTTGAAGGAACTTCTCTTTGTGCTTCTTTATCTTGTTCATATCTAGAGCTGAAAGCAAACTAGGTTTCTGCTGACATGTAGTTTCTGCTGTTAGGAACTGGCCTTGATCATATAATGTAGCACAGTAAACTATAAAATCCATCTATTTTGAATTCAGAAATCTGAATACCTTTATATTGGTCAAATACATCTTTAATATTTATTATGTTATGTGAATAATAGATCTAATGAAATTTTAGTCAAAATGGTGTAATTGTAACTTGTCTTTTTCCATAGGGAAGTTTAATATATAGCACATTTATTTATTAATTGCCCAAGAAAGAAGTGTAAATTTTTTTAAATAAAAAGGAAAGATTATGTTATTTAAATGGCGTCCTCCGGAGGACCTTTAAATTGGGTTTTGGATCAAAGGATTTGTTGCCAAGCTGTAGTGTGAAGGTAAAAGACTTGGCTTCATTTGGTGGCATTAGGGTTTATGGCGAATTTTGAGGCATTGTTACATTATAACCTATAAATTTATTCAAGCATTGACTGCATATAATATATTAAAAGAGAGATAGTAAGAAAAACGAACTACACAGTCTTTTGTGAATGCATGACAATAAAAAATCTGATAAGTTATCATTAGCTGCCTCAACCCCCAAAAAAAAAAGGTAGCATTTGGGCTGTACTATTCTTCATTTACAGTCTAGGATAGGGTAAAATAATGAAAGTGGTCTTAGTGATTTATCTCCTTTTTCCACAAGTACAGTTTCATGCTGTTTCAATTTATTGTATTTTATGCTAAGTCACCTTGCTTCTCCTGTTGTGAAGCTTGCAATCACAGAATTTATCATATTCAATTGCAGATACGCATGATCATGCATGCTTAATTAAGAATTTCATTTTGTTTATTAAATTCTGCTGACATGTTCAGGGACATAATACTGAGAAGAATATAGAAGATGTTGGTGTAGACACAACCCAGAATGATCCAAGGCCTCCTCCCAAAAAGAGGCAAGTTCACGTGCAAGCATCTTGTGTTTCCTGATCCTTCTTCTTATGCTTTTCATAAAGAGTCTCAAGTACACCTTTCTATCTTTACGCAGAAATTCAGTTAAAATTAGTTAATGCTTTTATAATTTCATAGTTACTGTCAATGAAGTTCATTAGTTAGAGATGGTTGTTGCCAATGGCTTTGTAGCCTAGTGGTGTGAAAGCTCCATGTAAGCGAAAGGTCACTCACCAGTTTGATGATGCTTATATAATTTTAGGAGCTGTTTAGTTAGTGAGAAGAATGTTTAGTTGGTTAAGGAATATCAAAATGAAGAACATTTAAGGGGGAAAAAATTAATACTTTAAATAAATGGGTCTTATGTTAGAGACCATGAAGAAGGTCCTTATAATAAGAATTGGGAAGAATTTTCTTTTGCATGTTTGCATATTGACTTGGAAATTCACCACCATCATGCATTTGCAGGTTCCAATTTTCTAGGTCGCCGGCAACATCAAGAAAGGAGAACAATATACTTCTGTGAGTATGATATAGGCAACTCCGACATTAGACAACACAGGAACAAGAGTTTCAAATCTCAATAAAAGCGACAGGGACAGCAAGAAATAACTCGAAGTCCTACTCATAGGTCATTTTACTTGTGATTCTTAATTCTCATTTGGCCGTTGCTGCTGCTTATGGTATTGTTGGTCCTGCATTGTCATTTTAGTAAAAAAAACGTTTATTTAATGTAAAGCTCCTTTTGTTCTTGGATTGCAAACTTCTTTTCACCAATATATTTGCCTATTTAAGTTTTGTCCCTCTGTAATTCTGGCACTTTCCTTTTTCTTTTTACTACTATTTTCTACTTTTGTTGCAATATATATATATATATATATATATATATATATTCCTGTTCTTCTCTTGTTGACAAATCTGAATACAAGGATCTACCTAGCAAAGGTTGCTAATTTATAACCATATTTATTTTGAAGAATTCCGCATGTTTTTCTCCGCAAAAGCTCAGTAGTTGTATTTAACAAGAAAGTTCACGTGAATTTTAATTACTTGAAAAATTAGTTTGAATTATTAGAATCCAAAATTAATGCTTTCTTTGTTATAGAATTCATTACTTAATAAAATCACGATGCCAATAAACAACAATTATGATAATAATCCATGGTAAGAACAATTGTTGGGAAAATAAAAATCCATGTTAACAACACAAATAAGTCAATAGAATGTTTAATTATTTTTTGAGTCCTTTCTATTTGTTGCAAGGTTAAAGATATACTCCCTCTAGTCTTAATTATAGGAACACATTTTGGAGTTAGTTTTAGTCCTAATTATAAGAGCAAATTTTAACTTTCATCAATTTTTTCCTATAATACCCCTATTTATACTTTCTTAATAATAATTAAAGATAATAATAATTTAATAATACACCTATATATTTTATAAAGTAAATAATGTTTGCAACTCATTAATGTTATATACACCTCAATTATACCTTTTTTCTTATAAAATAATTTTGAGCAAATGTTGTTATATTTTTTTCCATATCACCCCTACTAATACTTCTTCTTCTTCCACAATAATTAATTTAACAGCATGCTTATATTATATTCAGTGAGAGATTCTACTTTATTTTTTATTTTAAAATAAAATAATTTTAATATTCCTTTAAAAATATTTTTTGTAACTATCAGATTCTGCTGAGACCACATAGTTAAGACGACTTTGTATATACCATCTTCTCCGTATAGCATCTACTAGAGGGATTACTCCACGTTAATTATACTTGAGTTATGCTTAAATTGCAATTAATTAATTAGATTCTCTAAGTATGAATCAACGACATAAGGATTCAATTTTATATGACATTGTTTTAGTATACTCCTTATATATATATATGTGTGTTCTAATTTTGCCTTTTAGTATATTCCTTATATATATATATATATATGTTCTAATTTTGCCTCAAAAAATTTTTTAATTTTAAGCAGGAGTATTTTCAAAAAATAATTATAATTAACTAATTTAACTTCTCTCCTTAATCCCTCCAAATTCTGGTAAATAGTTCCTATAATTAAGATTGGAGAGAGTATATAAAAAGGTTAAAATTTATTGTGGTTTTAGGAGACTAACATAAGAATTGTCAAATAGATCATAGACACAGTCTACTATACCAAAGTATGATATTAACCTACTATAAAACAAGCGACAACGAACTTGAAGATGTAAGAGCTATGCATAAGTACTGTATTCGAATTCCATATAAGGTTTAACATATAAAGGTTGAAGTTTTAGTTGTATTATAACTCTAACAAAACAAATTGAAAAGCAATCATTCAAAAAAAGTTTCTGTAAGAGTTGAAATATCGCATAAAGTAACTTGAAAGAGGTACATAAGTTAAGATTAAGCTTTGACAAATCAAAGCTGCCTTAAAATAACCAAAACCAGTATAGGAGAGCAATGTTACATTATTTAAGACATGTGTCACATAAAATTTACATCCTCTTTATTTAAACAGGCAATAATTAAAGTATCAGCTAAGTTCGCTGGTAAGGATTTGAAAAGAGAGTATCACAAACTTCAAATATGATGGAATATGATATGTATATATATATATATTGCTGATTATGTTTTTCAAATTTAGAAACATTAATTTATGAACCTGAAAGTAGCTAGTGCCAATTATAAATATATCAATACTATTATGCTTAAAAATACTGAACTTAACCTAACAATACCATATGTCACATAAATAGCAGTGATTTGTTTCGTGCGTACATTATTTATGAATAGCAATGCAAGGTACTATTAGTCTATTACACACACTGAACTTAACCTAACAATACCATATGTCACATAAATAGCAGTGATTTGTTTCGTGCGTACATTATTTATGAATAGCAATGCAAGGTACTATTAGTCTATTACACACACAATGTTGTGTGATTAGCGATAAAAAATTTTCAACTTGATTTACGATTTATGAAGTAATTACGCAAGAGAAATTTATGTGTTTATTTGGATTAGCAGTAAAAGATGCTTTTTCAATTTGATTTACAGTGTAGAAGATAAATAATAAAAAGAGTTTTTTGTCAACTTGTGTAAACTTATATTTGGAACACTAGTCTAAACAGGTTCAGATCTATTGACCAAACTTTTTATTATACACTCAAACAGGTGAAAGAAATTTTACAAACTAAGTAAATACTTTCTATATTATTCTTCAAAAGATGTGTTTTCTTTCCCCCCGGGGGGGGGGGGGGACACAACCATAGATGTTTTTTTTTTTTTTGGTTGCTACACCTGCATGTCTCCCATAAAGGAATCATGATTATCCTTTCAAACGAGCCGCGCGTCTTCCCCAAAGTTGTAAGCCAGTATCGGTCGCTTGCTTTAGACTGCTCACCTCACTCAATTTACACATTGTTGTTGTCTTTCTCTTGTTCTGCTACTTCCATGGCGTCTCATCTCTGCCCAGTAACGCTTTCACCTGCCCCTCAAATCTCCCTTCATCCTGTTTCAGCCTATTATCGCCGAGGGCTTTTCTCCGCAGCGAGGTTCAATGAACCATCGAGAGGCACGCTTATATTACTATTTAGTAACAAGTTTTTCGGACCCACCATGTCCACTTTCTCCAAATTCAGCTGCAGTAACTCTCTTACTAATCCTCTCGTTGAAACGGGTGAGTTACTCTCACAGTCAATTTATCAAACACCTGTCCTTCGAAATGCATAAATCAACTAATATCCATGCATGTTTGTTTCAGGAGTGCTCTTCTCTGTGTTTCAAGAAATCGGATTGGGCTATGAGGAAACCCAAATGCTTTTTGCCAATCACCCTGACCTTGCAATTATATCTCTGGATACATTACGTCATCGGGTTCGTTCTTTGCAGTCTTTTGTTGGGTTTGATCGTCTTGCTCTGCTGAACTTAGTCGTAAAGCGTCCAAATGTATTAGCAGCCACGGAAGTTGACGATTTGATATGTTTTTTGCGAGATGAATTCGAAGGTCAGATAAATCAAGCACAGATAAAACGCCTATTATCCAATACAGAGCCAAGATTTTTTGTGGGTTTTGATCAAAAGGTCAAACTGCTTCTCAACAGAGGAATTCCCCGTGAGAAGATTATTCATGTGCTCAACAATGTGAATTTGACAAAGGCATTGTGTTATAGGTCGGTGGATGAAATCAATAGAACAATTGATTTCTTAGACCCCTTTGATGGCATTAATCTAATCATAAGGCGTCCTGCAATTATCAACTATGATTTGGATAATCAACTTATCCCAAGAACCAAGTTTTTGACTGAGCTTAGTGGAGGAGATGTGGATAGCACCGGGAAGGTGCTGCGTAAGCTGCCGGCAATTTTGAGTTACCGTGTGGAGCATGTGGAAGGCCATGTAGAGTTCCTGAGATCTTTTGCAGGCTTGAATGATCGAGAAATATTTCGTATAATTATGGTTTTTCCCAGTATTGTCAGTGCTAGCAGGGAGAGGAAGCTGCGTCCTAGAATAGAGTTTCTCAAGGATTGTGGGTTGAATTCAGATGAAATCTTCAAGTTCTTGATAAAAGCTCCTTTATTTCTAGGCCATTCATTTCATGAGAACATTGCATATAAACTTGTGTTTCTGGTCAAGATTGGGTATGAGTATAGGACTAAGGATTTGGCAATGGCAATTGGATCTACCACTAGAATAAGCTGTGAGAATTTGCAGAAGGTGATTGATCTATTCTTGAGTTATGGGCTTTCATGCGAAGACATAGTTGTCATGAGCAAGAAGCATCCTCAGGTACTGCAGTACAATCATACATCTCTAGGGAAGAAGATGAAGTACCTAATAGAGGAGATGGATCGTGACATTGACGAGTTACTAGCTTTTCCTGCTTTCCTTGGATATAAGCTGGACGACAGAATTAAACAAAGGTTTGAAGAAAAGATCAGCAAGAGAGGAACAAGAATGTCACTCAACAAGCTTTTAACTGTCTCATCTGAAAGATTCGCTAGGAAAGGAAAGAAGGCCTCTGAGAAACTCATGCAATAGTAAAATATCAATGAAGCAAGTGAAGAGGGTCTTTTGAGTTTAACGTCTTTTTCCTTTTTGGTCAGTTTTTGCTGTCCCCACGTACATAATTTATTTCATCACACGAACGGCGCCTAGTGTTGTTTTTCTAGTTTTTTTTAGGAGAATCATGCAGTGCTAAAGGTTTCTTTTTTACAGAATCAACGGCTTTAGATATTTGCTGCTTGTGCTGTGGTTACAGGAACCAAGTCACCAACCACGGATCTGCTTGGAGCAGTGAAGATAATTAAGATATTGATTTCAGGCAAATGATGAAACTTTATCAGCCCCCTTAAAAAAATAATTAAAAGTACGTTCAACAGTGACCGTCATGGGATGGGACCAGAATTATCATCGGAAAGAAGTGGGTTAGGTTTGTAATGTTCCTGAGTCTATGCGTAGTAGGAGGAGCATCACTGGGGGGAAAAGAGCCTCTCCATCATCCAAAGATACCAATCACATCGCTAAAGCTTTCTGAAAACTGATAATACACAACACGACATAGTGGTACAGCAGGCTCTCCTCTCACTACTCACTGAACCAACATGCCCTGCAAATAATATTTCACTATTTCGACCCTGCAGGGATGACAACTGTTTTTGAGGTTTTGTCATCACCTTCTCTTTCACATGAGAGGACATTCAAAAATCTGATTGCTGACCGCGCACTACCTTTAATTTGTTTGGCGCAAGCTCTCATCAACTGTTTTCTGCATGCTACAAACGTGTTAGCCACCATTAAAGATGCTAAAGATGACGTGTCTCAGGCCCCTTTTAATTTTTTTTTTTCCAGCATCAGAAATTTTTTCTTTTCTCCACATATCAAATAATTCTTCCTTTTCATTCAATAGAAAAATAGGTCATTCACTCGTTCATAAAAGAGGTCCTGGTCACTTGAGCTGAAAGGTAGTGAAAAGCTAGTTGCTAGGTTGCACATGATTTTATTTCATAGGACATATACAAACATGTCTAATTCTATATAGTTTCCTAGTTGATTCTACGCTGGCAGCACTCACAACACAAGTAACGAAAAAGCCTGTTGTCCACTACAGCCTCGGGACTCGCTGAATATAGACATAATACAACGTGTGAACAAATGAAAGAATGGTGAATATCCTATCTTATATCATCCACAATCAGTGGCAACCAAGTAAAGGGCCGTCTGAGGAGGCATCTGTAAACTTTAAGACTGTCTACCTCAACATTGAGGCTTAAACAGTCACCTGTTATGTCTGAGTCGAGAGCAGCTTGATGAAGTCACTATGCATCATTCTGGCGTAGGGATCGAATCTGTGCTTAATCAAAGCAACTTTTGCTAATTGTCAATAAAGCTTCGTCAATAAAGTAACATCTGTTGTCTCTATTCGGGTAGTGGCAAACTTTGACTAAATATTGGGTTTGCTGTCGTATTTAAAGCTTCCTCGCTGGAGTTCTTGCTACCACGAGAAGAAACATAGCAATACATCAGAAATGGGCTTGTTTCTTCTACCCAGCAACAACAATGCAACGTTCTTGTTTATTTTACTATTCTTTATTCTGCTTCTACAAGACACCAACATCTTGCCCTCCTCGGCTGCTGTTTCCAGAAGCAACGTTAACTTTTCACCCTCATCAACTCACTTTTTTCTCCCTACTTTTCCGACTCTACTTGGTTTTCTTAACACTGACCATATGGAAACAAACAGGTTTACATTGTTCACATGGGAAAGAAGCAGCATGCTGATCCAGAGCGCCTCACTGAACTCCATTATGAAACTCTTAAATCAGTTATTGGAAGGTATAAACGTTATCAGAATATAATAGCTCTCCATTTCCACATCAGATTTGAGTTTAATAACAGCTGGACCACTAATCGAACAGAGAAGAATCCTCAGACTCTATGGTGTATAGCTACAAACATGGGTTCTCAGGTTTTGCGGCTAGGCTTACAAAAACTCAAGCTAAAATGATTTCAGGTAATTTGTCCTGTCTAGGCCTTTCTTAAATATCATTTCTGTTCCATGCATATGTTACACAGTTTGTGCGACTGCTAAGGTACTCATTCCTCGTTACCTGCTAATATTGATACACAAACTCATATTAGTGCTTTTGAAATATGCAGTTTCTAAATTCCAATCATCAAAATTAGCAGGGAAAAATCTAAACCATATTGATTAATACAAGCCACTAGTCTATATTTGACACATCGTCAGTCAGATAGAATTGGAAACAAATCAAGTTAGTCAAATCAAATCTTAAATAAAGTTAGTCAAACCAAATCTTAAAAGAGCGTCAGATTAATTCTATTGTTTGAAGAAAGATTAAAACTATTGTTTTGACCGCAGAGTTACCTAATGTTGTCCGAGTGATGCCCAATAATTTTTATAAGATGCAAACTACCAGAAGCTGGGACTACCTTCGATTGCCTTTACAATCTTTCAATAGTCTTCAGTATCGAGCCAAGATGGGAGGTAGTGCCATCATCGGCCTTCTTGATTCAGGTTATGACCCAGACAACTTCCTCATATATGAACATGCAGCATCCTACTATCCCTTTGACAAAACAATGTTTGGGCAGGAATATGGCCAGAATCTAAAGCTTTCTCCGATGAAGGTATGGGGCCAATCCCCTCTAGGTGGAGGGGAGTCTGTGAATCAGGAAAACACTTCGATGCAGCGAAGAGCTGTAATAGAAAATTGATTGGAGCTCGTTATTTTATCAAAGGGCTTCAAGCTGAATATGGAGGGCCATTAAATGCTTCTGTGTTCCAAGATTACTTGTCCCCAAGAGATGCATCGGGACATGGAACACACACCTCTACTATAGCAGCTGGCTCTTTCATCAGCAATGCCAGTTACAAAGGGCTAGGTGCTGGAACGGTGCGAGGTGGTGCTCCGATGGCTCACCTGGCTATGTACAAGGTCTGTTGGAATATGTATGATGGAGGACTTTGTGCAGCCGCTGACTTGCTGAAAGCCATGGATGAAGCAATTCATGATGGTGTAGATATATTATCACTGTCCATAGCCTCTGATCTTCCTCTGTATTCTGATGTGGATATGCGTAACGGGATCACCTTGGGGGCTTTTCATGCCGTGGCGCATGGAATTAGTGTTATTTGCTCCGCCGGAAACGAAGGACCAAATGGTCAAACAGTGCAGAGTCCAGCACCATGGATAACTACTGTGGCAGCAAGTAGCACTGACCGCTCCTTCCCTACACCTATCACACTTGGAAACAACTGGACAACATTGGTAATTTCTTCACAACCTGATGCAGCAAGAAAATATGGTCTGATCTTTCTATTCTTGAAAAATAACTTGTCATCAATTTACAGGGTCACGGCATGTTTACAGGGAATGATACAGGGTTCGTCAATCTGGTATATCCTGAGGAATCAGAAGAGCTCCAAAGTCCTCGGTAATATATGCTCCAGCTAGATTACGTATATTTATATTACAAGGCATGAATTCTATGCTAAAGGGATGGCTCTTTTTAGGCCCCCGCTCAATAAAAGTAATTAAACTAAACCATGTGGATTTGTTTTGTTGTATTTCTTCCTTTTGTTTTTTTGGTTGCCTGAACACGATAATTCGGTTTGACTCTTGTAACATATGTATAGACAACACACACATGGATGTATATGCATATCATCTCTAGAATTAATGAGAGTTGTGTGCAGTTACTGCAATTCTCTCTCGCCAGATGACCGTTGGGTTAGAGGAAATGTGGTTTTCTGCTTTGTCTTCGATTACCACTACTATGCAGTGCAGGACGCGGCTCTGAATGTCAGAGAAGCTGGCGCTTTAGGGATTATTGTGGCCAGGAATCCTAATACCGCACCAATTGAACCCTGTCAAAATAATTTTCCATGCGTCCAAATTAACCACGAAACTGGAATGCAGATGCTCTACTACATCCGTTCCACAAGGTAAAATTGCCAACTTTGCCGATCCCAGAAGAAAATATCAACTATTTGTGCTCATTCTTATCAAAATTCCTTAGAAAATTATTTGGGCAAACCTTTTGCAGGCGACCTAGAGTAAAGATTGGCCCTTCCAGCACACATACTGGTAGACCCGTGCCCACCCGTATAGCAGAATTCTCGTCTAGAGGGCCTAGTTCTGTTGCCCCTGCAATACTTAAGGTATTCCTATCTCGTTTGATAAGGTCTAAAACATGGTACCGCGGTCTTCGTTGTTTAGAAGAATACATGACACGTAATATGACTCATCAGAGACCGATATGACATTTATATGACAGCCAGATATAGCAGCTCCAGGCGTCAATATATTAGCAGCAGTTGCTCCTGATGATGGTTCCTCACAAGATACCGTCTTTGCCTTTTATTCTGGAACTTCAATGGCAGCTCCTCACGTCTCGGGCATAGTTGCACTACTCAAATCGCTACACCCGAATTGGTCACCTGCTGCCCTCAAATCAGCCATAATAACAACAGGTACTTCTCAGTAATCCGAAAGAGTGAAATTGAAATTCAAAAGTTATTTCAATTTTCATCATCATCACACAAAAGTTTTGCAAAACGCAACACACTGCAGCATGGACAACTGATCCATCTGGGGAACCAATATTTGTGGAAGGAGAACCAATGAAGCAAGCAGATCCATTTGATTTTGGTGGCGGCATTGTGAATCCAAATAGGGCCGCAGATCCTGGTCTTATCTACGACATGAACTCGTCAGATTATGTTCAATACCTCTGTGGCATGGGTTACAGTAAATCGGGCATTTCCCTCCTGACGGAACACCCTGTCTGCTGCCCCACCAAACGGCCCTCCATGCTTGACATAAACCTGCCTTCCATAACTATACCATCCCTAGAGAAGTCAACAATCATAGTAAGAACAGTCACAAATGTTGGACCTGTCAACTCCAAGTACAAGGCTGTCGTAGAGTCTCCCATGGGCATAACCATAGCTGTGCAACCGGATACTCTATATTTCAACTCTACAGTGAAGGCCGTAACCTTCAGCATTGGTGTTAACTCGAGTCACCATGTGAGCACAGGATACCTCTTTGGTAGCTTGACATGGCACGATGGTGAGCATTCAGTCAGGAGTCCAATATCTGTCAGAACTCAGATCACAGAATCCTATAGTTGACGGTTTCTTGGTCCGGAAAAAACAAACAAAAAACAAAGTATATTTCATGATTTGAAATAGAAGTTTGAATATCATGTGGATCGTGGACTTTATGAATAAAATGGAGATCTATTTAAGTATACTCTAAGAGCAAATTTAGCCATTTTATTCCATTGCCTGCTTTTAACCAGCACCACTTTGAAAATGATTGGGTTTGTGCCCTTTTCGTCGGGCATTCCCTTAGCAGCTCACGTTTACATAAACCAAACTCTGGTCAAACATTCAATAACGTTCTCAAGCAGTATAAAGGACTGAAATGAAATTATGATTATCAATGTATTATAACAACAGCAAAGCATGAAGTACTGTATGGGAGGTTAAAATAGCAAGTAGTTCAAGGTTACATCATGTTTGAACACTAAATTTACATTTAAACGCCCATGCCTCCATTCTAGCTCCAAAGCATTGGCTATTAGTATCCGCAAATCATTTACAAGCTCTAAAGTCCTCACTAAAATAGTTTTCCATGTGCACTAACCAATCATGCAGGGAGTGTTCTCCAGTCAGTTATAACTTATAACACCACAGTCTCCAACTTATCAGCTTCAGCATCCCCTTTTGGTATAATGAGTCCATAACCTCCTTCTTTTCTTCTGTATACAATATTAATCTCCCCTGAAGAAATAGGAATATCTCAATCGTAAAAAAAGTGGACAACTGATTCTTAGGAGGAAACTTAAAAAGAAAATAAAGAAGTGTACGAGGGAAATGTAAAACCTAAAGAAAGACAAGTGTACAATAATAACGTACCAGTTTCTTCATTTCTGAAAGCGTAGAAGTCATGATCAACATTTTCCAGCTGTTCAATTGCTTCAGACACGGTCAATGGTGGCATGTCAAAGTATTTCATGCGAACAACCTTTAAGACAAGTCCACAGAGTGGATGTGTGTCAGGATCAAAATGAATGAATCTAATTCATGATGTGCATCATCAATTTGAGAGAAAGATAAACAAAACCTATAACCATGGGAAGTAAATATAGGATAAAGCAAAAATATGATGATATGAAGCAGGATGAAGTAATTTTGTACAGCAACCAAGAAGCACCACCTCATCAGATAATACTTCCTGCTCTTCTGGGGGTGTCTCTGTCTCAACCAGGGGTAGTGGCGTTTCAGGCTCCCTAACCTTCAGCCTTTTGAATCCCTTCATGTGGCGACCATGATCTGATTCCTTTTCCTTTATCTTCCTCAACTTCCTCTGTATGATTGATGACACTAAATCTATACACCCATAAATGGTCTCTGCATCTTCCTCTGCCCTGACCACTCCGTGCCTCTTGGTATACAATGTTACCTAACGAATGATAACCACCCCCCCCCCCCCCCCAATTAAAAAAAAAAAAAAAATCAATCACTGGGCTCATATGTATATGATTTCCAAATAACCAAGAAGTCCCCAATTGGAATGCTTGTGTCGTACCTCACATCTCCTGGTTCTGGGTCCTTTCCCAAACTCTCCGCCTCTGGCTGATAACCTTACGTCGACCTCCCTGACTAAGTGAGTATGCTTTTGAACTGCGTTTCCCACCTTTTCTTCCACATGTTGCTTCACCGGATCAGTCAACTGAACGAAAACAAGTACCAGACAATTTAGCGACTCATATCCCCTATTCAAGAAAATCACACACAAGACGAGAAAGAAGGAAATGCAAGGGAATGTGAGTAAATAAGCTAAGATTCATGGAGTAGAAGAACGGAATCGTGTGCATACCTCTAAATTTTTGCCCTGAATAATCAATTTGACGGACGAGAGTGGTCCCTCCCATGTCATGCGAGCAGCGAGAGCACCGCCACGGTTACTTTTGCGAGTAATAGTACTAGAAGTAGTATATTTGAGTATTTGAAAATGAGTTGGGGAAGTCGTTAGCTTCGGGGAACTCAGTAGAGAGACAGTAGAAGGAAAACAGCGAGAGGAAGACGGAGAAAGCGACGCCGCCGCCACCGATGAGGAGGCGTGAAAGGTGGTCGGCAAAGAAGCCACCGAAATTGCCATTAGAAGAGGAGGACGTGTGAATTGTGTGGGGAAGTCGGATGAAGGGAAACGATGGGAAGGTTCGAAACAAAACAGGGAAAGGGATATGTACACACAGATAAAGATGAATGAGAATGGAGGGGTGGATATATTTGTCGGGACGCATAGGGAATGTAGGACACGTGGGCATCTTATCCAATCCAATACTAGAAAGGCCCATTTAACTTTGCCCCCAGGATGACCATCACGTTCTCAAGTGCTACACAGACACTTAAATTACTAGTAATATTAGTAGTGCAGTGATATTGAGAGTAGTCTTTCAACCCCTTCCCTCCCCTCCCCTATCGCCTATTATTTTTTTTAAAAAAAAAAGACACTTAAATTAGTTCATTAAATATATTTTTTAAATAATTTTACTCATATTAAATTAAGTTTTAAATAAGAGAGATCATACAAAAAGTCACATTTAAATATTAACTAGTTAGGAAAAGTTAACAAATAAGCATTAACTATTCTTCAAGGATGGTCTCAAAATTATTTTATAAATTTATCCATAAAAAGTGTGATTATTCTTAAAAAAGGGAAAAAAAAAGTTAGACCAAATTTTTTTAAATCGTGAATGAGTATGATTAACCCAATTTTGAAACTGGGACGTTAGACACATTTTTGTTTCCTCAATATATTGTATTGAGTGTAAAAAAAATGTATTTGCTATTTGTGATTTGTAAATAAAGTGATTTGTTGTAAGAGTAAGTAGCATTACTTGCCCTGGTACACTAGATTAATCTGATGTAAGCGATCATTTCTCTGAATATTTATGATCAGCATTAGCGCTTTATATCAATTTTTAGGAACTAGTTTCCCTAGTCATCATTTGAATAGGTAGAAAGAGTTCTTCTCATCTGACTCGTTCAGATGAGATTTGGACAGTTCATATTTAATTTTCTTAAATTAGTAAATTTTAAATGAAAAAAAAAATCCTTTTTAAAAAATATTAATTGAAAAATTATCTTTATTTTAGATTCTTATCCATTAAGATATTTTTTTTAAAAAAAAATATGGACTGTCTATTTCTTATCTAGACAGTCCAAATGAGAGTAGTTCTCAGAGGTTGAGTAGGGAAGTTCGTTCCCAATTTTTATGTAAACATGGGACGCGGCGGAAAATGAAAATATAACCCACTACTGAAACTTAAATGTGCCCAAAGGTTTTTGTTTATTTAAAGTTCGTTCCGATCAAAAGGTTTTTGTTTATATAGTTTTTTTGTTATTATTAAGTACATGTATCCTCTTATTGAAAGCAATCAATTCAAAATACTATCATGTGTAAATGTTGGCACCTCTTTAGAGGATTCAAACTTTAGTTTATTACATTGTGAGGGACTAATCCATTCCACTGTATTCAACTCTCTCATCTCTCTTTAGTTATATAGTTTTTTTTTTCCCCCTTTTGTTAAGAAGGAGGCATTCAGCCGTTATATATTAAAAGATAAAGGAAGGGGATCAAGTCCCATACACTCATAAGAGAACACAGTCCATAATCTAGCTAGACAAACACGTAAGGTGGTTGAATAACTCAAACTCTTTTTAGCTAGCGAATCCGCCAGCTTGTTTTTAACTCTGGGGATGAAATCCACTTTAACCTCCCAATTTCTTGCAAGCATTTCCCAAATCTTGAACGAAACCATCGTGCCATATTTTTTTTTTATACAAAAAAAGTTTTGGAGGGTTTGGCATCAGTCCCCCTACCAAGGCTAGGGTACGGCCCCGGGCTCTATGAGCACTTACTAGGGATTTACGAAATCGCCTACTAAAGGAGTCCCAGCGATGGCAGAGGGGATCCAACCCACGACCCAAGGGCCTAATCCTGGATCCCTTACCATCTATGTCAGCTCACATTGACTCGTGCCATAATTGTCCCTCCTTCGTTGCAAAATGCTATCCACCACCTTCTTAGAGTCCGATTCCACTAGGACTCTCCTATGGCCCTCATCCCACGCGTATTTCAATCCTAACAAAACAGCCCATTCCTCCGCCTCATACGCACCACAACGCCCCAGCATCTGTGTGAAGCCCAAGAGCCATCTACCATTGGAATCTCTGAGGACCCCGCCACACCCTTTGGTTATATAGTTTAATTTAAAGCAAGAATAAATCAAGACTAATTGGTCCACCTATAATTGGGTCCTTATCAAATTTCAGTGAAGTGGGCTTCGTTTGGATTAATCTAGTTTGACTATTTCTTTCTTTCTTTTTTTTGAGAGGGGGAGGGGGCTCTGGTCATCTTCACTGGGCTTAGCAGTAGTTAGTATATTTATATACAAGGCTTGGTCTATGTTGGGGAAAAATATAATGTTTGGGCTAAGTTTGATTTTTTTCTTTTTGATCGAAGGATATATATGTTAATATCAAGAAACTGTACATTATATAAGGACAACATAAAGACAATACACAAATACAAAAAACCAAACAAAAAACAAGAAGTACCAGTCACCACCCATCAAAAAGATAAAAACAAAAGGAAAATCATGGATAACAGCAGTCTCCTGGACACCCAAAGTTAGAAGTGATAATAAAGAAGGTAAGGGTTGAAAAACCAACTTGATCGGGCACACCTCCTTATAAGCATAAGCTACAACTAAGGCAGCTATACAAATACCCCGTCTAGGGGTGAAGATCCAAGAAAACCTAACCTTAAAGTTAGAAGTGACAACAAAGAAGGTAAGGGTTGAAAAACCCACTCGATCGGGCACACCTCCTTATAAGCATATGCTACAACTAAGGCAGCTATACAGGTACCCCGTCTAGGGGTGAAGATCCAAGAAAACCTAACCTCAAAGTTAGAAGTGACAACAAAGAAGGTAAGGGTTGAAAAACCCACTCGATCGAGTACACCTCCTTATAAGCATATGCTACAACTAAGGTAGCTATACAGGTACCCCGTCTAGGGGTGAAGATCCAAGAAAACCTAACCTTAGGAGAAAGGAGACTCATAATGTCCTGAAGAACACTTCTGTTTTTTGAACATATAGATCTGGTGACCTTAACCACATACAAAACAAATCCTCTTCAGATCTGCCCCCAAGAACGCAGATCCGAGCTACCAGATGTTAATCGGATCTAAAAACGCTCAAACAGCCTTCCAACTAAGAGGATTTGAATGCAAATCTTACAGATCTGTTTATTTCCTGAACGAAGAACACCACCAAAAAACTCAGTACCACAAAAAAAGAAACAAAAACCATATAAATCTCACCTCTTCAGATCAGATCTGAAGGAAGAGGGGAGAGGACTCGCTACAAGGACGAGAAAAGGCCATATCTGACAGAACTTTGAGGGAGAAGACCATAGATCAGAGATCTGGACTCCAAAATACCAGGACCGAAGATCAAAGATATGGACTCGCAACAACCACTCGAACTCGTCTGTGGCATAAAAGCGGTGGTTGCCGGCGGCTTGTGTGTAAGGCACAAGCCGTCGGCGAGGGAGCATGAGAGGGGGGAGAGGGAGTGCAGAGAGGAGAGAGGTTAGAGAAAACGCGTTGAGAGAGCCCTATGCGTCTCTCGCTAAGTTTGATTCACTTATGCCTTTAAAGCTTGAACCAAATTAAACCAATCAAACCCTTGTTTTTGGGTTCAACTTGTAAAAGAGTTGGACACTCTCATCAAAAGGAGGGGGTTCAATCCTAGAGTTGGTCAAGCCACTGGGAGATATCTTAGCTCTTGGGTGCTTAGGTAAACGTTTGACAATAATAGATGATTCGTCTTGCCCAACATTAGTATTATCCAAAAGGAATGGAAATTTTGCTCTATCCTTGGATCGTGGGTGAACCAAACCCCCTTTCTAAAATTTTATTATTAAAAAAAAAAGAAACAATCGATTTTACTCATACTGGTAAAAACCAAAATGGATCTTATTAGAAATGAGTTTTGATTGGTCTGTGTGAGTTTGGTCTTGTGATAAGGGAGGGGGTTCGATCCTGGAGTTGGTCAAGGCACTGGGGGAGGCATCCTAGCTCCTGGGTGCCTAGGTAAACTCCTGAGGGTAATATACGGCTCGCCCTGCCCAACATTGGTATGACCTAGGAGGAAGGGAGATTTCGCTCTGCCCTTAGATCGTGGGTAAACCCAACCCCTTTTCTAAAATTTTCATATAAAAAAATGAATTTTTTTAAAATACCCTATACAATAATCGAATTATGTTTGGTACGAGTGCATGTGAAAAAAAAAAGAAAAAAAAATAAATAAAGAAGAAAATGGATAGGGCTTGTATAATTTAAAGTGCTGGTCATTTTTCTCTAATAAGTGGCGGGAAAGAGTAGGAGAGGCTAACCCCATTTTTATTAAAATGAAATAAAGTGAGCAAAATATTTATGGGAGAATCCTATATAAAGACGGTTGAATTACCCAAATTCTAATTTGAGTTACTAAACTTAACATATTATTAATTAGGTTATGTGACGCAATTAAGAATTTAGAAATTGGCCCAAATTACCTTTGTATCCCTTAGTTTTTTTTATTTAAAAAAAAAAAAGCAAAACTGGAGCACAACAATATTGTAACCGGCAATTGTGTGTTGCAATTTTAAAGAAAGAGCCCTAAAAAGACTCTTGTGCGAAATTGAAAATAGTTACGTACAATGCCCAATTCTTGGTTCCTCATGTTTATACTCGCCTCATTGGATTGTTGTAGTTATGTTTATTTTGCTTAGATAGATTTGGTTTTCAATGTTCAGAGTTTGGCGAGGATATGTTCTCATATTTGGTCTGTAAGTGGTCATTGAAGTTTTGTATTTTGATCAGAATAATATAATGGAACTAAACAAAATTATATTAAATGAAAAAGCAATTGAGGGCAATATTATAGTTTATGAATAACACAAGACTATTCATATTATAAATTTGTCTCATAGACATCACGAACAATATAATAATTTACTTTTGCCCAATATATGTTGATCTTCGACTTCGTTCGTGCAACTGGTGCCTAGGCTCAATTGTCGTAATTATAATTATAACTTGAGGTGTTCAACATTGAACGCACAAGGTGAACTGGCCAAATGGCGTTACTTTCCAGAGCATGAAGGTGCTTGTGATAATGTAACGTAACTAATTCAACCATCTTCTTCTAGTTCATTGTCAAAAATGGTTCTTCACGGGGTTGGCGGCGGCTTCTAGCAGCGGTGACTTTTTAGGGCATCGTTCACAATCCTTAAGGCACACGAGAGAGAGCGACGATGGTAACAAGTGCAACATCCGACTTCTAGGTTTTCCTTTCCTCTTTTTTTAAGACTATGGGTTAGGGGTATTATTGGAAAATAACCAATATTTAAATATTCTAGATTGAGTCATTGACTCAATTTAAGATTTATTGAGTTTACTAACTTTATATAGAATTTCTCTATATCAATCGTCTTTATATGGAATTCTCTTAATATTAATTGGGGGCAGAGGGTACTTAAAATCATACTGAAACTTGTAGGGCTTGAATTATAATCCATTTTTTTTTTAATTAAGGAGAGACTGTTGAGTGATTAAATTTTGTTTAAAAATAAAATAAAATATTAAATTTAGCCTTGTTTAATACCATAAATTACATTTTGATAAGAAAAAAAATCGCGTTCATTTTTTATTTTTTTTTTTGTAGAAAAGGTCTAACAATAAATAGTAGTGTGCAAAAGATGTATGATTTTTTTTTGGATAAGAAAAGGTGTAAGAGTTGGCCATTCAATAGGGGGAACCGTTTGGTAGAAGTTGTGGTGCACATCACATCACACTTCTTGGGCTTTTTCCCCCACAAATTTTATAAATGTCCCTCACTTTTCTTTTTTCTTTTTTTAAGCAACGAGTAAGAGTAATATAGTTAGCTAAGAAATGGATTTTCATCTTAAAAGGGGGAGGTTCGTTACCCACCGATCAATATGAAGATTTTATTGGTAGACGATCTGTAAGTACCTCTGTAAACGCTCTTTTGAGCCTGGAGGCGTACCCTAACCTTAATAGATTACTGGTATTTTTTTCCACCTAAACTTTTTAGTATAAAAAAAATAGTTTTTTTTCCTCATTTGTTATGTTATTATTTTAACCTGACTAGTTAGTTTCAGATTGGCTTGGTCTTATTTGTTAGTTTGATTCACAAGTTTTATTAAAGAACAATTCTAATTAAATTCAACTAAAATAACAAAAATTTAATTTAGACCTACACTTTTAACAAATTCTTAGTTAGGTCAAGAGTTTTTAGTAGGGATTTATGAATATTGTCAAAAGATTAGAATGCCCCATTATAGTTAAAATTTTCTGTTTTGATGATTCCCCCCCCCCCCCTTTTAATATTACACTAAAGTTTCAGAAAAAATTACTAAAATATTCAAATATTTACCAAATTATTGGGATAATAGATAAAATTTTGAAAATTTAAGGTAAGCAAGAGGGGAAAATATGAAGATATGGTGCAGAGTGCAAACTTCTAAAGATGAGCCAGCCAAAACGCAAGTATGAATAACAAGGAAAGAACAGAAGAGATAGGAATAATGTTTAGATTTTCTTTGTATAAAATTCAGAAACACACAGTTCATATTCGAGACTTCACCCCCTTTTATATTCTCAGACACAGGTTCTTCACTAGAGCGACTATATAAAAATTGTTGAAGATGTAGAGTCTCAAATGCGGCTAAACTTTCCAGATTATATACTAAAGAACAATCCTTCACTGAAGCCCAAATGACAAACACAATAACCATTGTGCCAAACGTGATTGCCACTTGAGAACCAAAGCAATTGTATTCGAAACAATTCCGATTTCAAAGCACACAAACTGGAAAAGAGATTCTGTGAGCATCATCGATTTGATCCAATTTTAATTTTGCCCATAGAAAGAATGGTTATAAGCGCACACACGGGTGATTATGGTCTTTTAATAATATTTAAAAATTCTTAATTAGACCTCCTCACTTTATTAGAAATTTGTTAAAAATATAAATCTAAATTAAGATTTTATTATTTCGACCGGATTTAATTAGGATTCTCCTTTACATTAATCTTGCTTTCACTTTATATTTTGTTTGAAAAAATGAGAAAGGTGGTTTGTTGGGAGTGTTGGAAACTTGTCATTTGTCAAGCGATGATGCTCCTCTTGCTCCTCATCTACCACATACTCTGCCATCTTGGGATTGGCTTACCCAAGAACCACAGCAATTTATTACAACCTCCCTTACATATATCAATTTTTTTAATGGACTCCTATCTTTTTATAAAATCTTATTTGATTTTGTTTTCATAATAAATATATTTTTACCCATTTTATCATCATTATCTCACATCATTTATTTATCATACATTCCCTTTTCCCCCCCCCTTTTTTCTCACTATTAGTCTTTCTCTTCTACTCATTTATAAATATGGGCATTTCTGGATAAAAATTATATTTTCTATATTTTTATTATATTTAACCAAGGTTGTTAAACCCATACCAGATCGGCCGTTTCAGCTTGGAAACTTGAGAACAAACCGATAAACTAGTCTGGTCCTGGCATCAACCTAGTTCACCCTTTTTTTTAAAAAAAAAAACTTGTTTTTTTTTATTCTCTTTAGAATTTTATATTAACATCTCTAAAATCTTAACTTTCTTACTAATTTTAGCTTCATTTGACTTTGGTTTGACTCATTTACCTTTGACCCAATACCCAGACAAGATCAATGGCTTGTCCAAGTTTAATAATCTTGTCTTTAACTAATTTTAATTGTTTTTTAGAATATCGTGATTAGATGATTGAAAAGACCTTATATATAAACATATAGTATATTATTGGGAGCTGATTTCAGGAGGGACCAAATGGTAAATGTGAAAAAAGTGCCAAGGACAAATTAGTCCTACCATCATATCCGCCCCTCATTCAGTTGGGTTGGGTTTCTCTCTTAATTTTTTTTTCTCATTATCCCTCATTATCTCTAAATTATATCCGTTCAATCAATCACAACACTACTTTAACCTCTCTCTCCTTTTCATAATCAACAGCCCAGATGAGTTTATGAGGGAAAAGGAGAAAAAGGATGAGAAGAACATCCTTTTCTCATTCAACTTGAGACAAACGTGACACTCTTTTCGCAATATCCCATCCTCACCCAAGCAATAAACATTCCCACCATTAAGAAATTTAAATTTATAAAAGGGTGAATGTGTAAAAATATACGTGTTTTTTTTTTATGAGCACCCAGCACTACGTGTTTTTTTAGATGCAAAAGTGATTATGTAGTTATAAATTAGGTGCAAAAATATCATTTGACCGTTAAATTTGACTTTTTTGCTGACTGGATAATGACGTGACTTTCAAGATACAAACTAGACGATGAAGTGGCTTTTAAGGTGTAAAAATACACATGTAGTTTCGCTAAAAGAGCGTCTAACACCAAGTGCTTTCTTAGGTGCAAAAATACCGTTTGACCATTAGTTTGATTTTCTTTTTTCCCTTTTTTTTTTGCTGATTGCATTCAAAGCAACAGTGTGAAAAAAAAAAAACATGCCAACTGGTTGCAAGTCTAAGTTGGAAAGAATTAATATCACCATCCCTATTGTTCGCCCCTGTAACAACACTATAGCTGGAAATCATGACTTGTTTAATATGGATATATCACCCTTTGCCCCGCTGAAAATGCCATAGATGATTGCCGACATATCATCTTGTTAAAAATTGGAGACCTTGCTCAAACTAGCATTCTCTTTGCCACTGTCGTCTCAGATCCAATAAAATTGAACCATCGTGGCTTCAGTTAGAGTGAGTACGCATCAGATGACCGTACTAGCTGTTGCCACGGGTATAGCCCCATGAAACTCATATGGATGAAAAATGTATCCATATTGGACAAGTTGTGCAGATGATATGTCGGCAATCATCGATGGCATTGGTATGACGTCAGATGATATGTAGATGTAAATTATTAAAGGCAAGAAGATAATTTCACATTCATAATTTTTTTTTGGAATTGGGGACCTAATGGTCCCGGGCAGGGTCGAACCCTGATAAAAAGGCTGGATAGACCAGCGTCATACAAAGGTTGTGCAGATGATATGTTGGCAATCATTGATGGCATTGATAAACTCATCCGACTTCTAGATTTTGGCCACCCAACCAACAGTGAAGCTTATTCATGTGTATAGGAAAGGATTAAGATGTGCAGATTATCTAGCCCGAATGGCTCAGAAAACAACCACGATTTTGAGGGTCCTACTGACACAACCTTTTGCTTGTTTAAAATTATTTAAGTTAGAATATAGTGAAGTTTCTCAGAACTAGAATAGGATTGTCTAATTAGTAGACGTTTTCTACTTTTTCAAGCTTATTGCTTGCCTTTGTATATAAAAAAAAAAAAAAAAGAAAAAACCAACAGTGGAGCGAGTGAGGAGACAATCGCTCTACGCGCGAGTCCAACAAACAGCATCTTTCTCCGAGCAAAACCATCGTAGATTTGCGGTGAAATCATCAGAGCCACAAACGAAGAATCCCCGCCCAATTCCACGTGTCACAATCCCCTCCATAAGATTCAACGGCCGTCTCAACTCACCCCAAAATATCTTTCAAGGGTGGGTTTAAAAAATTTAAATATCTTCCTCTTACTGGGGCCCACACAGGTTCATAACCCCCACTCGAATAAAATGCTCCTTTCAAGGCGGAAGCAACTCAGCACTAGTCCGCACAAATAAGATACAGAAAAATAAAATAAAAAAGTAGTGATAAATATCCACCACCAAACACGAGAGAGAGAGAACCCAATAGCTCTTTTCCTTTTGATCTTTGGTCGAAATTTTAGATCTGGGTTCTGACGTGGCATGGTGGGCCACCCTCTTCCTCCCTTCTAGATATTTCACCGGGCCTCTCTCGTCGCCAGATATTTTTCCACGCCGTTCGATTTTGAGGCGGTTAATGGTGGGCTTGGCATCCGACGCCTTTAGATACCCTCTTATATTGAACGTTGTGTTTTCAACATATTGCCTTTCCTCTTTTCTTTCCCATTTCAAATTTTTGTAGTTTTGTAAGGATCAGATTTTGTGCTCGGGTTTTGCTTCACCATCCTGACTTTGTTTCTGGGATCGATTCTCAATATAGAGGGTTGAAAAGGGGGAGCGAAAATGGGCGAGATCATGTTGAGTACTGGGAAGGTTCTGGAAGCGACGGAGGTAGGGGCCGAGAACCATAAGCATAGGGCGACGGCGGAGGAGGAAGAGGGTGTAACAGAGAGTAAGGATGAGGAATTGAATAATGGATTGATGCGGTGGAAGAATTTCTTGCCCAAAATGACATTGAGGGTGTTGTTGGCTGAAGCTGATGATTCTACGCGGCAGATTATAGCCGCGCTTCTCAGGAAATGCAGCTACAGAGGTCAGAATCGTCCTATGCTTGTCCCGCCACTTTGTTTGATTGCTTCGAACTGTTTGTTTTTGCCCTCTTGATTTTCTTGGGCTTTTCTCAGATGATTGAACAGTGTTTTGGCGGGTTTTCTTCGTAATCCTTGCCACTCTTCATTTCACCTCCCTGATTGAGAATATTTGTTTTTCATTTTCTTGATTTTCGGGTATTATAGAATTTCCAGGAGATTAATTTAAATTTTCAGTTGAAGCCGCCGTGGAAGACTTTATACTTGTGTTGATTTATACTATATCTGAAACTCCTATTTTTTGTAGCTAGGATTACAATTGTGATGCTTTCTTGCTCTGTAGTTTTTCTGGGTATAGTAAATTGATAGTTTAGTTAGAACTTAGAAGAGTTCTTTTGGTCGCTGCTTACCTTAGTCTGTGCTGGCTGATGTTCCTAGTTGCATACATATTGATATGGGGGCATCATGTTTTGAATCTGCTTATTCTTCGTCCTTCAGAGCTTCAAATTGAATTTGATTATTAATAAGGTTTGGTTTATCTTTTCCGACGCCTTAACTGATGAAGTTTTCATTTGGAGTTTTTAAGATTATTCCGTTTATTATTCAAAATGTGAAGCTGTTTCGAATTCTTTTATAAATTTTTTGGCCATGAAGAAGGGAAAAGATGTCTATTGTTTTCTTGCAGGCCTGTTGCGCCCAAAGTCCCAAACTGAGAGTTTGTAGGGGATTTGGGTTTGGAAAAAGTAAGTTCAATGAACTAACAGCACCATTTGACTCTCACTATTCAATTTAGTACAAGACTTGACATCGCATCTCATAGCTTCTGTACTTGCTTGAATCTTGTATTTTATAAATTTCAAGTGCTTCATACTCAATTACTTGCTCTTGAAAGTTAGATGTTTATGCTAACTTTTCCCAATTTGAGCAGTGGCTGCTGTTGCTGATGGCTTGAAGGCATGGGAAATATTGAAGGGAAGACCACACAATGTTGATCTCATATTAACTGAAGTAGATTTGCCATCAATATCTGGTTATAGTCTTCTCACATTAATTACGGAGCATGAAGTTTGCAAAAACATTCCTGTTATAAGTAAGAAATCGAGGGAAAAAACTTCTGGCTATTAAATTACTGTCTTCTCTTTTACTACATCTGTATAATGACTGACTTTATGCTTTTCCAGTGATGTCTTCGCAAGATTCAATCAACACAGTCTACAAATGCATGCTGAGAGGTGCAGCTGACTACCTTGTTAAGCCCCTTAGAAAAAACGAGCTGAGGAATTTGTGGCAGCATGTTTGGAGAAGACAATCTGTAGGACTCGTGCTCCCTTTTTTTTTGTCTCTTCTATTTTTAGAAATACTTGGACGTCATTAATTCTTACTTGACCCTTTATTTGTTTGTTTGTTATTTCTGTTAGTCAACCTCTGGTGTAAATGGTCTTGAAGACGAGAGTGTTGCACAACTGAAGGCTGAAGCCACTGCCGAAAACAATGCCCCGGACAATCATTCAAGTGGTGATGCTGCATGCATTCAAAGAAATAAGGAGTTAATTGAGAAAGGAAGTGATGCTCAGGTTTGTTTGTTTTTCCTGAACGTGAAATTGGTTAAAAATATATCAGTTTTGTATTTATGGGTAAAAGAAGATTTGTTATATCATTCATATGTTGTAAATTGTGACAAGAAAATTTAAGTCATGTAGAGTCTTAGAATTAACCTTCCTGCATGCTTATCACTGTCAAGCTTGGAAGAGTCTATTATATGGTCTGACATTGTCCATCAGTTGTTTCCTGTCCAAGTTATATGTCAAATTAATGGAAAACTGCAAATACTCTCACCTTATACAGCATTTGATAGTTTGGTCAAGGCTTAGCCAACATGTTCCTAATGCTTAATCTTTCCCAGGGTATATTTTCTTACCGTTGTAAGAGTCTCATAGCTTTATATTTTCAGTTTGAATTGTCTATATGAGGTTTTACATAGACTGCATGTTTGCTGTCTCTCGCAGAGCTCTTGTGGTGCAAAACCTGATTTGGAAGCTGAAAGTGCTCCGACAGATCATGTGTATGAATCTTCCCAACGAAAGCGTGTTGAACCGTGCCCAAGAGAAACAAAGATGCAGGAGGTAGAAATGTCCATTCAAGTAGGCCAGACCTTGACAGTGCATGACAATCACCCCGGAGGTAAATTTATGTGGGCTAAGTTTCTAATTGACCTACATCTGTTATGTGATAAGGAAGAAGCTAAAATTTCAACAAAACCTTTGTTAACTAGGATTAACAGTTGAGATCCGAAAAAATGGTGGTGAAACTAATTCAGCATATGGCAAGGATGGTGACCAAGATCATTTTAGGACTCCTGACGGCAGTCGGGAGGCTTATGACAACCATAATGTTCAAATTACCTCTTCAAAGGAAGCTATCGACTTGATTGGAGCATTTCAAAATCATCCAAATAACTGTCACAGGAGTTCCTCAGTCAACTGCACGGGCACATTTGACTTTTCCCCCCAGCTGGATCTTTCCTTGAGAAGATCTCATCCCAGCAGCTTTGAGAATGCTATTAAAGAAAGACATGCCCTGATGCATTCTAGTGGCTCAGCTTTCAGGCGGTAAGTATATCTCAAGAAACTTCAAGAGATGGATAAAAGATTCTAATCGTTATCAAACGGTGAAAGCATTAATTTTCAAAAGTGGGTGATGAGCCCTTAAGTCCCTGGATTTTGTCACTTGACTTCTGAAAATTTCTCATTTTGCTGCATTTCTTCACGCTTATCAATTAAATATACGTTTATGCAGGTATGCAAATAGGCAAACACAAGCACCGCCTGCAGAGTCCATAAACTGCTGCGATCAACAGAGAGAAAACAGAACAAATTGTGAGAACAATATCTCGAACATTGTAGGCTATAACTCAGACATTTCAATGCCTAATTTGCAAGGAAGTATTGGTTCTTCAGCTGCACCGCAGTTGAAAGAATCTGAGCTCACAACTTCACCCTCGCAGTGTAGACTTTCACATCCAATCCCAGTAAAAGCTGTAAGGTACGATAATCCATGCACAGCCTATGCTTCTGTACTTCCTCCTATGTTATGTACGCGGTCAGGCCCCGCATCAACACTACTAAATCCAGACTCAATGCCACATCGTGAACCAACCTTTCAAGTGAATGGTTTTTATCAGTCAAATACCAGAGAAAGCAGCTCAGACCAGCTTTATGAACCTCAAGCTCAAAATGGAAACAACACAACAAACCACATTGTGTATATGCAGGAAGGCAATTTGGAACATGTGGAGGATCGAAGAAGACACATCTCTCCCACGACTGGTCAAAGTGCCTGCATTAACAGCAATGCTGATCAGGTTGCTATAGCCAGGGCAGCTTCAGAGAGCATGACTGAAGACCTCACAAATTATACTAGTTCTCATCGATCTATCCAAAGAGAAGCAGCTCTAAACAAATTCCGCTTGAAACGGAAAGAGAGATGCTTTGAAAAGAAGGTTAGTTTTTGCTGTCTGCGTCGCCTTTCATTTGTAGGATCATTCTTTGATGAATGAATCCTCTCCTTGTATGCTAACTTTATCTGACTCGTGTGTGTAATAGGTTCGGTATGAAAGCAGAAAGAAACTTGCAGAGCAGCGCCCTAGAGTGAAGGGACAATTTGTTCGCCAAGTGCAGCAAGATTCCTAGGCTGCAGAAAAACATGGTTGAGACTGATATCATTAGATAATTGTTGTGACACCCTAGTTTTTAGCAGTAGGTTGCTTGAAAATGGTTTCCCATAGTCCCTAAAGACGACAGCCACTTTATGTATATACGCTACGGAGGAAAAAAAATATTTTTCCTTTCTTCCCAGATCTTGATATTATATGTATTGTATTATTATAAGTTCGTAACTAGAATAGAGAGCTTGTAAATTTTGTCCTACACTACATGGACTTTACTTGGCTCGCTAGATATTTATTTATTTATTTATTTGTAAGGAATAGATTTGTATTCTTAAAATGCTAAATCCATGCGTGTGTGATGTGTCCATGTCTTTTCTTTTATGGTATATTTATTGAAAAATTATATACTCCCTCCTGTCTGTAATATAAAGTATATTTAAAAAGTTGATTTTAACTATAAATATAAGACATATTTTTCATATTTATAAATCTTTTCATAATTATTGTTATTGATACTTCTTCAACTAGGGGTGTTTAGAGAGAGGGTTAGACAGAGCATGAACCATACCCGATGCCTAGTTTGAAGGATGAGTAGGGGGTATTTTGTAGCCCACTGCCCAATGAAGCGGGCTTGTGTGCTCAAGAATCTTCCTAAAATTGAAAAATAACAAAGCTTAAAAAAATATATATATAAAAAAGAAACGTATAGTTTAATATTTCAAAAACATATTTTATGGCATAGTTCTTTTTAAGATTTTATTATTTAGATTCAATTGGCTAATAATACAAATGAATTCAATAGAGCTTATTTTCTTATTATTTAATAATAATTTACTCTTTTTTTTTTCTCAAGAATAATAATTTACTTTTCAAAGACTCAATTTACCTACTTCCTAATTAATATGTGGATGAAAAAATATGCATAGTAATCACAAAATATGTTTTTTCATTAAATTCTAATTGAATGGTAAGTAAATACTTGTTCAATTGTAAATACATGATATATATATTTTAGATACAATTATATACACGTTTCGGATAGGGTCAAATGGGTAGGCAGTATCCTTTCCCTGGTGCCTAGTATTTGACCCAGCCCGAAGACGTCCAAATGATTTATGAGCTTATTTTTTTAAGGCCAAGCTAGGCATTTTTACACTAAACTTGAGCGGGCATTTAGGTCTCATGAACACCCTACTTTCAACAATAATTAATGTGGAGAGAGAAAGAAAGAATTAATGAAGATAATTGAGGTGTTTTAAAAAAGTATGTTGTATTACCTAATTTAACTAACTTCCTTAATTTGATCCGATTAGGTAAATTTATCTTGTATTAAGGGCGTAAAAGAGTAATTATTATTTTTCTCTTAAAAAAAAAAAAAAGAATGAATCCTGTCCTGACCCCATCCCTATTCACTTGAAAAAAGAAAGGGAAAATTTTCCTTATGAGAATGAGATATTGATATATAAACAAAAACATGCTAAAATAAAGCTAATTAAAAAAATCCCACACACAGTTTCACTTTCGGCTTGTGGATAGATCAGAGTTTGATTGAAGTTTTGTTATCATCAGTACAATTCTTGAATTGCGTAAAGAGGCCCTGAGACAAATGGGCGAAGGCGTGAGAGGTTTTTGGCCTGAATGAAGCTTCTCTTTTCATGTTTGTGGATAAAGTTTCAGAACAAATATCAGAAGATAACAGCCACCTCTCAATCACTATGAGACAAATGCATGGTAGCCACTAGCCATATACAATCAATTTAGTAGGGTACCCTAGCTTTTCACCAAAAGATAATTGCAAAAGCTTTCCAAACTAGACATTCCTTCTTCTTCAAATCTTAAATATAAGATAAAATTGATATTTTTTTAAAGAGATTAAAGAAATTAAATAAGTTTCTTAATCATCTTATATTGTGTATCCTTAGATTATATATCAGTTTATAAATTAGGCAAAAAACTTTAGAGAAAAAATGTTAAATATTTTAAAATAATTTACTTAATTTCATTAATCTATTCAAAAAAAATTAATTTTGTTTTATATTTAGGATTAGAAGAAGTACTAACTTCTGATTTGAAGACAAAATGACTCTGCTTTTACCCTCAAGTCGAAGGTGACTTGTTTTGTTGCTTCCTACGCTTCCTCCCAAATCAAAAAAACGAACGTAACCAAATAGTATATTATATTTTCTTTGGTTTAAGAATTAAGGAAGATACAGAAATTGATATCGTGTTGTCGCATCAATGTTCTTATGATTGAAGGGCTCACTTATTATATATATATATATATATATATATATAACAAATGAAAAAGAGACACTCCTAAAATGTCAAACTCCAAACCAGAAGGGCCCCGCATTGCCAAATGATCAAAAGCTTTCAAGCGACAACATCATTCACGAATCATCTTTTTCAATGGTAAACCCAAGCTTAGTTTAATTAACTGGTAAGTTAATAAGCTATTAAATATATATACTTCACCGATTCTACTTATAAGTCATTTCCAACGTATTCACCAAAACCTTCAAAACTCATTAATTCCATCTATAAATTTAAGATTTTCTTAACATTGTGAAAAGAGTTACATACTTTCCCACATCAACAGATTATAAAAGATCATTAATAATTCAGTGCTTTATAGAAAGAGACCACGAAACTTTTCATCAAAGTGTTTTATAAATAGGATTAGAGAGTAAACAAAAATCTGAAAGCTGCTTGCTCATTCTTGAGGGGTGGAACAGAGGTGGGTCTAGGGCCGCACAAAATGAAAGAGGATGCATAAAAGTGGGTCCAATTCTCCAACATTCAAAAGGAAATCATTGTAGAAGCGATAAATCTCAGGGAGTTTCCAAAAAGTCATTTTTACAGATACTGCACATATCTCTCTGCTTTTGCAAGAGACCTCTGTTTGTTTTGTGAAGTCGTAAAAAATAAAAAAACTCAAATAGAACAAGAAGTGTGAGTATCCGGCATTAAGAGACGTCTATGAGGTTAAGTCATCATCAAAAGCAGCATGAAGTGCCTCTACATTATTTGCTGCTATACAGTATAGCCTATACTTTCCACTATATCCCCACTCAATCATTTGTGTCGTCCAAAAGCTATCGTCTCTCGTACGTTTCTTTCACAAACTATCACTTTTTCCTTTTCCTTTGTTTTTGTTTTTTTTTTACCTCTTCCTTTAGAAATCACCGTTCCAGGATGTGTGTGTAGTAGTATTTCGTACTGATGTGTTGAGATGAGGAGGAAGTGGTGTTGTGGTAGCCTGGTAGGGTGTAGCGAAACCTGATGATGGCTCTCCTTGTACGCCACGTGTATCTCACATGTGATTACAGCTGGAAATCACCAGTCACTTGCATGATTATTGACTTTTCAATGCGTGAGAAAGGAGGACTTCATTAGAATGCTGCTGCCACTTCCTATAATAAAAAGGGAGAACTTCATTAAAGCACCACAAAACGTAATTAATTTCATTCAAGGACCACAATATTTTGAAATTTTACTGCAAGATTAATGACCAAAATGAAAATAAGCTTTATAGATAAAAAGACAATAATGCTCCTTACTTTATTATTATTATTTTTTTTAAAAAAATGTGTCATTGTCACCAGAGCTCTGGCAACTTGTCATTGGCCTTCGCTAGGCCATGACAACTACCAGAAATTGATGTATTGTTGAAAGGAGGATTTCACTTGTTTTTGAAGAATTGCACACTTGTTCCTAATTCTATTCTTTATAAATAAGTCTGCACCTCTTTATAAACAAGTAGAATCCTCCAATGAACAACACATAAATTTTCTGATGGTCGGAACTTCGGCCAAGCGGCTATGGCTACTTTGGCCTACGACCATTTGTCGAGTTCTGGGGATGATGACACCTTTTTTTTTTAAAAAAGAAAAAAAAAGTAAGGGGCATTATTGTCTTTCTACCTATAAAACTTATTTTCGTTTTGGTCTTCAGTCCTACAGTGACATTTTAGAATATAAGTCCTTGACAGAAATTAATTTTGTCCTCTGGTCCTTTAATGAAATTTTCCCTAATATTAAAATTTGATGAAGAGATGGTTGTCTCTTACGAAACGTTTATCTAATGGCTGAGAAAGGGGTTAAAATGTGAGGCATAAATAAATATGTGCAAAGTCTATAATGCAAATATGTGAAGAATAATAATGTACGTAGTATTAGTGGTAATAATAATAAAGGGTATATGGTGGGAATTAAAGAGGAGATTATTGGAAACAGGTTTCGTGGGAGTGTCAAATCTCTCAATCGTTTATTTGGTCCCATTATGCAAAAAAAAGTTGGAAAGTGGCCTCAAAGTAAAAGAAGAATCTCTAAGACGCAACAGCAACCACCTTTCTTTCTTTCTTTCCTTTTTCTTTTTTCTTTCCATTAATTAAGTTTACCACACTCAACTACCTATTAATTACTTTTTCTGCGATTTATTTTATTCCTAGATCATCTACAATTCAGTCCTCCAAAAATAATTTTCTACAATTCACGCTTCAACTAATTTGTGATTCAGTTTCAAAGTACTAGTTTTTCATATTGTTATATGATTGATGTTTAAGCTCTCAACGTCGTCCATTTCTTTGTAAGGTGGTTTATGTCTATCAATCCCTCATTATCCTAATCTACCATCCATATATATATATATATATCAATAAAAGTTTATCTTATTGATAAAAATGTGATTCAAATTTCATCATCTGTGAAAACATTTTGTTGATTGGTAATCTACTAACTACTAACACTTATTGATATAAGACATATTTATCTAATTTAATTAGATTAATAAAGTTAGTTAATATAATAATTTTTTTTTAAAAAAAAACATTCTAATCATTTTTCTTAATTCCTTCATTTATCTTTCTCTTTGATTTTGGTTGAAGGAGCATTAATAAGAGTAAATTATGAAAAGATTGACAAATATAAAAATTATATCTTATATTTAGGATCAAGATTAACTTATCAAATATATATTATTGTATAGATCTTATCTCTAAAAGGAACCATTAAGACTAACCTTGCATGAATTTCTTAGTCTTACTTTATTGAGCACAAAATAATGGAGGCAAAAGGGGAATAGTGTTTTTCCGAGCCTTTTCTCAGAAAAAATACAGGTATATTGTTTCCTAACACCAAATTAACGGCCCGTACACGCATCCCTCGCACTACTTTAATATTTCTTCCTTTACGTACTAAAGTCCTATATATAAATCGTTGTGTTGGAGGATCTGACAGTCAAAACTCAAAAGAGCTGCCTCAAAAAAATTTCATTGCTTCTTTCTCTCTCTCTCAAATCATAAAACCCTTCTCTTCTTCGTTAAGTTAGTTTCAAGCGCTTTCTTTCTTCATCTTCATCTTCCTTCTGCGAAAATGTCTGTAATCACTGTAAATTCTCCCAAAGACTGCGCCACCAAGCAAGGAGTACTTCGCATAGAGAAGAACAAGTACAAGAAGCTCTTGTTCATAATCTCTTCATGCTTCTCCCTAATTTTGCTTCTCATCCTTCTCGTCTGGTTTATCCTTCGACCTTCAAAACCTCAATTCTCTCTCAAAGAACTTGACATCTACCAGCTCAATCTCTCTGGCCCTTACCTCAACTCCACAATCCAACTCACCCTCCTCTCCAAAAACCCAAACCAGAAAGTTGGAGTTTACTACGACGAGTTTCAAGTTTATGCCACTTACAAGAGTCAGCAGATAACAATGGATTCTTATATTCCTCCTTTTTATCAGAGCCAACAGGAGAGCAATCTCTTATCTGCTTCTTTGGTCGGAAATGGCCTCCCTGTTTCCCCTTCTCTTGCTTATGAGCTGGCTCGTGATCGACTTGATTCAAGATTGCTGGTTGTGAATGTTAAGGTTAATGGGAAACTTCGATGGAAGGTGGGAACTTGGGTGTCTGGTCGTTCCAGGTTTAATGTTAATTGTGTTTCATTCGTCGGTTTTGGACCTCCTTCTTCTGGTCCTCTCACTTCAAACCAGGGGGCTCAGTGTTCTACTGATGTTTGATTAAATTCATCACAAACCAATCGCATCATCATCATCATCATTTAATTTGCTGCTTTTAATTAGTAGTAAATTAAAGTTTTTCATATTGGGTTCTTCAGCTTGGTTGGCTTTGTACATATAAAATATATGAAAGATATAAGTCCAAAAGTTAGAATCTTTCATGGTTGAGGATGAAAAAGCTTGATGCTTGCTTATTAGATTGTTGTAAAATCTTATCTCTTTGTTTCACTTTTATTTTTCCTACTCTCTCTCTCTTTTATCTCTCTGTGGAATATTTTCTTTTTGGGAGTGGATTCATGAGTAGATACTGGGTCACCTAGCGAGGAAGAAGAGATGATTTTGATTGAGAAAGTGGTGAGATACACACACACACACATACATGTGTGGGAATTGAAATTGAAAGCTTTTCTTGTCAAAGAATCTGAATATTACATATACAGTAGTATTATACATGTCAATTCATTCCTTGCCTTTCAATAAGAAGAACAAGACATGGTAGGCTTGAAATCCAACTTTTGGTGACCATTTGAATCAAATTATATTTGTTCCTTCTTTTTGGAATCATATAAGCTAACTAACCCATTGGTCTATCGTCTCTGTAAAAGAATATCCCAGAACCAGAAGATGCTAAAGTGAGTAGAAGATGAAAGAACCCAAATAGATGCTTCATCTACCATTCCTATGCATACAATCATTAAATTCCATAGTCCAACTATTAAACCCAGTTAAAATTATGAGTGTACAGATTAAGCAAAAAAAAAAAAGTATGATAAAAAGTACATTTAATTTATTACCACATGTCATCACCTATGATAATTGATCAATATATGATCAGATTGCTTCTCTTTTTCATTATTGATGATATATTAAATTATATGATGCAGACAAAAACAACTCCATTCCCAGTGCTTTTTTGGGGAAACGATAAGAAACTGGAAAGCAAGTGCCACAAATTTGAGAAAGTCAGATAACTTTCTAATGAGTTTTTTATAATTTTAAATAAAAAAAGAAAAAAAAAAGGCCAGAACTATTCTACAACCTCTACAACTGGAACCATATGAAACTGAAAACGGGAAGCAATTTCAGTATTTGCAAATACAGCAAAACTATTACAGGTTTTAATGGAAAAAGACAGGCACTACTATAGCACACACTTGTCCTATCTTAGGACGTTACATTCCAAAACAACAGCACTTTATAGAAAGTACCTTTGAACTTGTTGGCTTTTTTAACCTTTTTAATTAAATTTCTCTTCACGTTGGAAACTTGACTAGAATAATTGAGTATTGTTGGGGCTAATTGAAAATGAAATCTTCAACATGATTTTTTATTCATAAGGTTAAAATCATCAACCTTATTTAAAGATGATCAGAAAATTGTTTCTCATCCTAGCTATTGTTGGTCTATGTAATGATTTTTGGACCCTGTATGTGTGTGAGAGAGATCCTTTTTTAGTAGATACACGCATAGTGAGGTGAAAGATGCAAGTATATGTATACATTGTTTGTATATGTATGCATATTAAATAAAGACAAATTTATTTAAAGGTGAACGGAGAGATAAAAGGTGTTGTGACCAAGGTAATAAAACCAGACTGGTTGGATACTAAGTTAAGGGTCAGACCAAAACTAACCTGAGGCTAAATTAGTGAGAGGTTGAATATTTTGAAGTTATTAATATGAAATTATAAAGAAAAAGATTGATTTTTTTTAAAAAATAAACCGGGTTAATGTCATAACTGAACTGGTTCCTTGGTTTTGGGGTCAAGTCGGTTGGTCCAGGTTAATTACACTGGTTGTGGACAAAGGACAAACAATTACAAAAAGTGAGAAAGCGGGATGCAACTTGGGGAAAGTTGCTTTTTCATGATTTGAGTTTGATGAAATTAATATATACTTATTTCTAAAGCTAAAAAGTTGCATCCTATTTTCAGAATTTATTATAAATTATTATAAAAACATATTATAAAGTTCTAATAAAATTACTACGAGTTGCTTTTGATCACAATTTTTTTGATAATTGCCTTAGAATATTACAATAAATAAAGAATTAGTTCATTAAGTGTAATTATATTGTTTTATAAAAAAGATTAATGAAACTATGATTTATTTTGTGTGTTTGGAGTTGTTAAATTGAGGTGATGAGTATAGTTATAGTGGCGTCTTGCCTAGTTGGGAATGCCTTGAATTGTGAGACAAAATTGGTAATGCAAGACCCTTTTAAATGCGTGTTTGGTACGACTAATGAGGGTTCAATAGAATTATTGTTAAATAATTGAGATAATGTGTATCATGGAACTCATCTTTTTTTTTTAAAAAAAAAGTAGAAAAAAAGACTTAGAAATTTTGGCATGCCCCAACAATTTTCAACACAGGTTTGCTTTACAAAAAGGTCAAATGATTTTTGTCAAAACCCTCCCGGCCCCTCCCCCACCACCTCGATTTAAAGAATTTAAAATTAAACAAAATAAATTAAAGAAACAAAACAAAAGATTTCTAGAAACCTGTTTAAAACGGAGGCTCAGGTACTCACTACTCACTCACCAATCAGAACCAAACTTAATGGCTACGCAAAATAAAAGACACCCCTCGTCCCCTCCTATAACAAAAATGTGAAATACTTGTAATAAATATGAAATAATAATAATAATAATAATAATAAGTTTTTTTTTTTATACAAGGTGATAGGGAAGGGGGATCGAACTTAGGACTGAGAGGAAGGAAATTAATCCCAATACCACCGCACTACTAGTAGCGCTGGTTATAATAATAATAAGTTAAAATATCATTAGAAATTATCCTTTTATTTATGGTACAATCTAGTCTGGGCCTGGGCTGTCATGAACACGGCCTCATTCATCTCAGATCGATTAGAAATCTGGAAACAGCCCAGTCATTGCGGCCCAAACTTGAAAGTGATTTCCATTATCCAACATATAAACCCATCAAAGGAAATAATAAATCAGTTTGACCAATACGATTGAGTTTAGTGGATGAGGTTAGTTCCTAAAAAACCAATGTTTGAATTAAGGGGTGTAACACCCCCAAATTTCTAACACTTATAATGATATAAATTTGCTATAATTTTTATGAATAAATACTGAAATTCAAAATAACCATAATTTGGGAAGTGTTACCGCCGCACTTGTACTGGGACAAGTGCAAGGCTACTTATTACATTAATATAAATCAAAACTCAAATAAAAATGTACTATCCAAAGCGTAAAATAAAATAAGAAAAACTAGCTAGCATTCTCATTGTTCTTCCTCACTTCTCACTGCTAGCCCCAACAGCCCCAACTTCGAGACCTGTTTCACTAAAAATCTGCTCCCCCGAAGGATCGTCGCAGCCCATGAACACATACATCAGCAAAAGCTGGTAATCCTAATAAAAAAGACAATACAAAAATAACAATAATAATGACAATAATAAATATAATGATAAATAAAATATTCACATGATATAAAAGAAAAATATATATATTTATATATATAACCTAAAATATTAGTTTCATATCAAATGTCATTCATTAATTTTTATTAAATTTTATTTGGACCCGGAAACCTGCCAGTCCATTTAGTTTAGTGGGAAGAGAACCATGGTAGACCCGGAAACCTGCCAGTCACAATCATCAATTGGCCATAAACAGATAATCATATCTTCCTAGTGTGCACACCTCTTCCCAAAGTTGCTACTAGTGTCCTGGAAACCTGCCAGATACCACTTTGGGAAGAACGGATACTATCATTTTCACATCAGTGGCATAAAGCCCAAAAGTTGTGTTCATCACTTGGGAGGTACCGTCCCAAGCTATCCTCCCACTATTAATTCATTACAATCACACACAATCAGGAAATTCAATCTTGTCACAATTATCAATTTCTTCATTGAATATATCAATTACTCAAGGGCATCATGACTTTCCAAATTATTCAAGAGTATAATAATTCAAATATTCGATACAAGAGCCAACACATATTATAACTCAAATACCTATCTGAGTAAAGTCTAATTATTTAAACACACACATAATAAAATTCGTAAATTATTCCTATGCACTAAAGTGCCCAAATTGAATTTATTCATATTTTATACTTATTTAACTATCTTTCATACACTATTCTATTATTTCATTAAGTATAGGATAAAAGGATATTTTAACTGAAAATCTATCCCTATCTTATTTTATTGTGCAGAGAATATTATATAAAGAAAAGAAAATCAAATAATGGAAAGGATGTGGAGATACATGTTCAGGTAATATTAATTGTAGCATTGCACTAGAGTGTCATATATTGCAATTTGTTGCACAAGAATATAATATATTGCAACCACAAAAAAAATGACACACATAATTATATACTTCACGCATGAAACCGATGGGAGTATTGGTTTTCAAATCAAAAGAAAAAAAAAACGCACAGGAGGTGTGTAAGTATATATATTCCATGCACGCCAACCGAGACAATAGAAGTTGTGAACAATTGGAAGGAAAAAAAAACATACAGGCAAAGAAAAGGCACAGGAGGTCTGATGTATATAATCCATGCACGCAAGCCGAGAAGATGCAATCCATATATATTCAATTCAATCATCTATTACATTTAATATTAACCCACCTTACAGAAGGCTACTCACGCAAATCGCAAAAAGAAGGAAGATTTATTTGAGCATGTATTCAATATTATTTCTTATTATTCTAAGAATTAGGATCAGTGGCGGAGCCAGGATTTTTTATTTGTGTCCGCACAATTAGTATGGGGTATTCTGCCCCCAAAATTTTTTTTTTTTGAAGAAAAATTTTAAATGCATTTAAAAACAAAAGAATATAAATAAGAAAAGAAAACTTTGAAAAGTTTGAAATTGAGATGTTTGTGGTGGTTGATAGGATTCTTGGATAGTTAAAATTGAAATACTAGTTAAAACTTGCTCACTTTGAGATTCAGGTTCTATATTTATGGGTTTTAGACGTTTGAAATAAGATTGTATTGTTGACATTTTCTGGAAACAAAACAATAAAAGAAGTTGAAACAAAATAGAAAAAAATTTGGATTCATTGAGGGAAAAAAAATAGTACAAGAAAATCATAACCCAAAGCACACGTTCACACCACCACGCATACAGATGACAAACTAGTCTTTTAGCCAAAAAAGAAATAATAATAATTAAAGAACAAACTCATAAACCGACAAAAATAGATGAAGCTTCAAAACAAAACACAGGGTCACAACTCACACAAAAACCGACAAATAATCAGCAAATCACAATGGCGGAGCAAAAAAACCAGTCCCACAACACGCATAAACCGACAGCAAAGCAAGAAAACCAGTCTCACAACACGCATAAACCGACAGCAAAAAGAGATTAGGAAGCTGAGAAAGTAGAGACAGATCATAGAGGTTCATATTTCAAATCGTACCTATCGTCTATCCCAGACAAATGAAGCCGAAAGCTCAGATCTGGACTTGGCGGCGAAGAGCTTAGGGCGAACAGGTTAATTCTCAAAAGCTCTTCTTTTCTTCGGCCTTCCACAAATCTACGGCCTTTTCTGTTTCTTTTTTCTTTTTTTTTTGATAACATCTCTTAGCTGGATATTTCCATCTTTCAATTGCTATTTTCCTGGCAGAGAGAATGGCGAAGATCTTGGAATGGATTTTTTTTCATTTATTAAAAAATAAAATTTCATTTATTAAAAAAAAAATCCCAAAATGACCGTCTGCACCTGCGTTCGACGGCTACCCTGTAGCTCCGCCACTGATTAGGATTACTTATCAAAATTCACATAAAACTAACCTAAGACTCATGGGGGTTAGGATTACTTATCAGGATTCATATAAAACTAACCTAGACTCATGGAAATTAGAATTACCTGGCCTCCGTTCTTGCTAGCGACCTAATTTTGATTTGATGCGATGAAAGTACAGAAAGAGGGTTTGAGAAGAAAACAACGGAGGAGGAAATGTATTGTGTGTTTTTAGGTTTTGACGGCTAGACCTAGATTTATAATTAAAAATTAGGGTTTTAGTTATGGGCTGGGCCCTTTAATTATTTCCAATTAATAAATTAACAACATGAGCAGTATAGATTTCTAGATTCTAATTTTTTATTATTATTATTATTATTTTAATATGTTATTATTAATTCTATTATTAACCAATGGTATTACAACTATAAAATAAACAGATATATATTCTATATAATAAATAGAATATATAATAATATTTTCTAATATAAATAAATAAAAATATATAATATGAAATAATAATATAATTAATATATTCATATTACAATTTATCACGATACAATATATATATATATATATATATATATATATATATATATATAATTATTCAATTACATTTTATATTTCTATTTATTCTAGCTAAAATCTAGGATCATAGCTAATTTATAGGATCACTAATATTACTACCCAACAGTAAGGTAAATTAAAATGGCTCAATTATATATTTAATAGAAATGGATTATATTATATAATCTTATTAATATATTCCCAATTAATAAATTCTTAAACCATACAATTAAATTCTAAACTTTTATTATTACTATAATTATTTCCAAATAATAAATTATAGAATAATATAAACATTATTAAATTCTAAATCTTTATTTACTATATTGTTATTATTATTAAATTTCATTATTACTTTATTATTTTTATTATTATTAGTATCATTATCATTGATAAAAATCCGGGGTATTACAAGGGGTGTGCATGAAGCTCAGGATCTCAGTATGCCTGCTTGAGCCCAGTAAAAAATTGTCTCGCCTAACCTAGAAAGAAGAAGCCCGAAAAAATTGGGTATAACCGGGCTAAGCATTTTTGTAGGCAGGGCCAGACATCAAGCAAGGTATGCCGCTCTACCCATTTGCCCTGCCAGATAAGTGTATACATTATTATATTTGGTATAAATATTTTTTTATATAATAGTCAATATACTTATAATATATTATATATTTACTAATACACTAATATATCCATTGAGTATTTGACTATTAAACCATTATATTACTAATGAAGCGTTGTATTTAATGGATTATGAATGTTATATAATTCTTCATGTATGTGTATTTAACTATTTGTTAAGACATATGGTAGTCTCTCTCTCTCGCTCTCGTGGTAAAGATATGGTAGTCTTTTTAATTACAAGACTCAAGTTATAGACTTATTTTGGAATATTTTAAAGTGTATAATTATGGATTACATCTGAAGTTTACAATATTGTTTATTAGGTTTCATTGAAACTTTTTTTTTCCCCTATATAGGGTGTGGCAGGGTAGCACTATTTGGGCAGGGAAGCCCGTCTTGCCAAACCCATTATTGCCTAACCCAAAAATGTTAGGGTTTCTATTGGGTAAGGCCGGACATCGGGTTACATTTTACTAGCCAACAATCCTTAGGGTAGAGTATTGGGCATGGGTCTTGCCCTGCTTAGCCCTTCCGCTTGCCCCTAGTTTGAATCCTCGCTGGGAGAAAGTGCCTACATTTAGTAAATCAGTTTGACCAATACAATTGAATTTAGTGGATGAGGTTAGTTCCTAAAAAACCAATGTTTGAATCAAGGGCTGCGCATGAAGCTCAGGATCTCAGTATGCCCATTTAAGCCAGCAAAAAATCGTCCTGCCTAACCTAAAAAGAAGAAGCCTGAAAAAAATTGGGTATAACCGGGCTAAGCATTTTTGTGGGCAGGGCCAGACATCAGGCAAGGTATGCCGCTCTACCCATTTGCCCTGCCAGATAATGTATACATTATTATATTTGGTATAAATATTTTTTATATAATAGTCAATATACTTATAATATGTTATATATTTACTAATACACCAATATATCCATTGAGTATTTGACTATTAAACCATTATATTACTATTGGTGCGTTGTATTTAATGGATTATGAATGTTATATAATTCTTCATGTATGTGTATTTGACTATTTGTTAAGACATATGGTAGTTTCTCTCTCTCTCTCTCTCTTTTTGTGGTAAAGATATGGTAGTCTTTTTAATTGCAAGACTCAAGTTATAGACTTATTTTAGAATATTTTAAAGTGTATAATTATGAATTACATCTGAAGTTTACAATATTGTTTATTAGGTTTCATTGAAACTTTTTTTTTTCCCTATATAGGGTGTGGTCAGGTAGCACTATTTGGGCAGGGAAGCTCGTCCTGCTAAAACCATTATTGCCCAACCCAAAAATTTTAGGGTTTCTATCGGGTAAGATCGGACACCGGACTACATTTTACCACCCAATAATCCTTAGGGTAAAGTATTGGGCATGGGTCTCACCCTGCCTAGCCCTACCGCTTGCCCCTAGTTTGAATCCTCGCTGGGAGAAAGTGCCTGTCACTTGCCCCTAGTTTGAATTCTCGCTAGGAGAAAGTGTCTACATTTAGTATCCAACAACAATACCTTGAACATGATTATCTCCAATAGAATAGAGTGCTTATAAGAAAAAAAATAAAACAGTTTGGATTTTCTTATAATATCTTCATGGAATTGGAATTTAATTTAATATTATAAATTCATTAGGATTAAAATAAATCGTTTACTAGACTGGCCCAAAAAAATGAAATCGTTTCCTAATTACCTCGAATGAGTTTTACTTGGGCCTGTATAGCCTCGTCTTGTTCCTTTTCCTCCCAAATCAGCATCGAATTCCCTCTTCTCATCGCCCCAATTCCTTTTTTTGGATCCCCACAATCCCCAAAAATTGAAAACTCTGCTACGCCTGCCACCGCGCCCTCCGCCTCGTCCCTACCGGGGAAGCCACACGACCTCCCTCCCTTATCGGCTCCGCCAGTAGGCCTGCCGTCATCTCTGAATTCCTAATATTTTATTCTTTCACGTTGATGTAGGTCTTTGAATATGTCGATGAATTCGTTTGCTACTCCTCTATTGTCGTGCCAAACCCTTCTTTTTGCATGTTGTGTATTATTTACTGTTGGGCTGTAGACTTATTTGGGTTACTACTTATTAGACGAGTTCTTTCTCAGCGAGAGATGTTGCATTCTTTAGAGACGTTTTGCTGTGTTAGAGCTTGATATATTTTAAAATAGGAAAACTCAGAAATCTGGTTCCATAAGAATCTGAAAGTTCTGCAGAAGTGTTTCATTAATCTTGTACGCTAGCTCATATATATCAATGACATTGCATCTGGCAATGGTTGAGTTACTTTGTTTTGAAATGTTTTATTCATTTGTATCGATTTTGCATATAAAAATTCTTTGCTAGGCTCAGCCTTCTTTGGGCACAAATGATCAAAAACGTATTTTGTTCAACACTACTTTACAATGAAATTGGATGGAATCTAATAGTGGAATTTATGGAAATAAACATCCATGATCGGCCCATATTTACTTTTCGACGTGTTTATCTTAGTCATTGTATCCGTTATAAGGTAGCTACATGAATCATTAGAGAAATATTTGCGTAAAAATGTGGAGACACTCCATAGTACAGAAATATTTCCTTCACTACTGAAGGATTAACTTCCTTGGATGAAGAAAGCCCATTCCCTTTGGGAAACATTGCATGGGTTTCATCTGTATTCTGTAGAGTTCGGCCTGGAAAATTGACTATCGTGAACATAACTGTTTGCTTCTTTAAACATCACAACAGGCAGTGAACCTCCCTCTAGTTTAAACAAGGAGTTTAGATGATACCTTCGGGATATGTCTCCCAATCCCCTTCATCTAATTGAATGATAAATGTTGAAGTGATTAATGAGAGTCATATTTTTCTTCACTTGGTCTTTTTTTTTTTCCTTTTCTTTTCTTTTGGGGCACCCAGGGGGTTCTCCTTCTTTAGTTTAACTCTATAGATATGCTTAAACAGCTAACCAAGCCCCATAAGTGGAAAAGTATTCATCAATCAGTCCCAGATGTCCTCACATTGTTCTCCACCTGTCTTGTTTACCTGCAGTTTTATCACTAACACCTTCTCTTCCTGGAATTTCTGTTATCCATTTGTCCATTCTCTCTTCAGCAATTTCCTTGTGCCATTCAGACTTCAGAGATGATAATTTTGCGCATCAACATCAGTTAATTTTTGTCTCAGTGAATTTTCATTTGTTTTTCCAGTTGACCATTGTCTTTTGCGTTTGAGACATGTCTTTTAGTGTTTAACTCTGGCAATATATTTATTTATCATCTTTTACTTATGGGGAAATTCTCTATCTCTGACTCTGTGCTGTTACTAGGGCTTATTTTCTGTGATTATTGAATACCAATCCCAAAACCCTATAATATGGCTTTTCCATTCTTATATCATGTTTTTCTTGGAAATGAATTTTTCTCAGGGTACCAAACACTTGAACCCTCTAAGCTTCTCATAAATTTCACTATCAAATATTCTTACAAAATCTCATGGCAGGTGCTGTCATGCTTATTTATTGTGTTGTTTGTCATTTATCTGGCAGGTTCCATTCATTAAATGGATGGAGGAGTTAATTCTAAACGGCATTTTGAGTATTTTTTAGCGTTTTGATGTAGATTTACTTGTTTTCCACACATTTTGTTGTCCACGCCCATATTATTATTCCTTAATAATAGGAACTATGGTTCTTCTTTTGACTCATATTCCAGTGGGGGGTTCAAGAAACACTTTGAATGGCAATGTCAATTAGAAGAACACTGATTTATATGCATTTCTGCAGGTGTAGATGGAAACTGAAGCTGGTCAACAACATAAGCCAGAGCGCTCAAGGACAAGATGGACAGCATCCCTTGACAAGATATTTGCCGACTTGGTTGTCAAGCAGATTCAGTTGGGGAATAGACCAAACAATGTTTTTGACAAGAAGACATGGAATCACATTCGTGATGAGTTTAATAGGCAGACAGATCTAAACTTCAATAATAATCAACTGAGGAAGCATTTGGATGTTCTCCGAACACGCTTCCATAATTTGAAGTCTGCATATGATCAAAATAATGACTTTGTTATAAATGATTCTTGCTGCATTGGATTTGACCTTTGGGAAGATTTGGGGGTAAAACATTCTGTCTTCATTGAAACAAATTTGTTCTTTTCACCATGCTTCTCATGAATTCTTATGTTTTATACACAGGCTCAGCATAGGCCTGAACCAGTTAAAGTGAAAGACTGCCCTATATATGAGCAACTATGCGCAATCTTCACAGATTCAGCTGCTGATGGGAAATACGCTCAATCCAGTCATTATGAAGAGTTGGACAAGTCTGTTGAAACAAATGCCGCTGGCTTAACTTCATGTCCTGAAGGTGGAATCTCGCATACTGAAAACCCATCATCAGTATCAAAGCCAGTGCAGGGGAATACCCCAACTCCAGAGATGGTGACGAAGAATCCTTCAGATAAGAAAAAGAAACGTCTATCTGAGACTCAAACTCCCAGTTTGGATCAAGACACGTGCGATGCCATGGCCAAGGCTTTGTTAGAGATGGTTGCTGCTTCAAGGTTAAGGACTGTTGCTTCAACTGCAAGTGATGATAAATATTCCATAACAAATTGCATTAGAGCTCTGGATGAGATTGAAGTCATTGATCAGAAGCTCTACCTTTCTGCATTGGACCTCTTTGAGAACCCTAGTTTAAGGGAGACTTTCATTTCCTTAAAAAGCGACCAGATACGACTGGCATGGATTCAAGGAAAGTGTGGTAAAAGTTCTTCCTCTTAGATTAAGGTCGTTTTGGGAGGGAGCATTGAGCAATGTTGATTTGCTCAGGCACAGCTTACGAATTTTGTTCATAATATGTCCTTCTTTTTGCTGGAAATGATACTGATTTAGTTACCACAAGCCACAACCTACTGCTGCTTCACCTCTTTCTCTACTTTTCCTGCATAATGTTTTGCATTTTTGACAGTCAATTTTTTTATTTTAAAGAAAAGTAACTTCTAGGGAAACAGTTACTGGAGCTTTGTAAATGGACAAAACTTGTATATTATTACTAATCCTATTTACATCAGGTTTTCCAATCAGTTAGTTAATCAAATGTGGCTTTTTTTTCTTTTTCTTTTTTTTGGGGGGGGGGGGGGGACTTCATTCAAAATATTTTTTCTCTTATGGTTTAAAAAAATTATATTTAAGCATCTTGATTTCTACTTCATCAGGGCGGCTGTCTATTTTCTTTCGAGAAATTTTAAATCGATCATCAGATTCTATGAATAATAATTTAGTTAAAACAGTACTCATCTATCAAAAATTGAAACAAGGAAACTGCCACGCCAAATCTAATTTTTGAGATAATCAAATTTGATGGACTAATTTGTATTTCACTTTTATGAATTTTTGGCATTTGTCCAGAGTTTAAACGAAATGTTTGAATTCATCCCTTAAAAAATCTAAATAAATTAGGTTTACTCAATATGCCCACTGCTGGCATTTAGGAATGGGGAGCAGATTTCCTCTTCTTCCTTCTCCCTCAGAATCCCATCTGGATCGTCTAAATCTTGATCCAACGGTCCAGATTAAAAAAAAATATTTTTTTTTACTTTTGTCTTTTTCGAAAAAGACAAAACTTCAAAAAAAGACAAAACTTCAATTGTTTCTTCAATTTTTCGACCGTCCAAATATTTTTTTTTTACTTTTGTCTTTTTCGAAAAAGACAAAACTTCAAAATTTTTTTTTTAAAAAAATCTGGACCGTTGGATCAAGATTTGGATGGTCCAGATAAGATTCTGAGGGATTCTAAGGGGAGGGAATCCGGATCCTTTATTTTTTTTTGATACAAGGCGATGGGGGAGGGAGGGATTGAACCCAGGACCAGGAGGGGGGAAATGAATCCCAATACCACTGCACTACTAGTAGTACTGGTAATCCGGATCCTTTAGGAATGGGGTGTACCACAACAGTACTACGATACAGTATCATAGGGCTCATCCAAAACATGGCCGGCCCACCAACATCATATGGATTCTTCAATTGTTTCTTCAGATTCCCCCCCGAAAAAGATCCATTCATCACAGGTCCAACGTTACTAAAAAGTTCTAATAACACACAATTAGCATGAGTGTACAGCCATTTTCTACGCTAGAAGTTTAGGGTCCCGTCTAGATTAGGGCTGAGCAATGGACAGGTTGGGTAATCCATACTTAAACTTATAACCTGCCCATTTAACTTTATATGGGTACGGGCTACCTCAACCCTTTTAAACCTGTGTAAAACGAGCTAACACATAAATAGGCGGGCTAACCGAGTTTTTGTAATTTATTTATACTTGACATTTTTTTTTGGAAAAAAAAAAGAAATACTACCTCCGGTCCTAATTATAAGATAAAGTTGAATTTCTTGGAGAGATTAAAGAAGCTAATAAATTACTTTAGAGTATTTGTATTTGTGTTTTTCCCCCCTCTAAGCTAACTAGTTTGACTAATAAATTAATATATATTTTAGGATATATAATATATGATATGATTAAATAACTTATTTAGCTTTTTTAATTTCTCCAAACAAAGTCAACTCTGTCTTATAATTAGGACCGGAGAGAGTATATAAACATTAAGCATCTATCATTCTATCCAAATCTATTATTCTAAATTGTGAAATATGAATCTTCAAAGTTCAATAATTGCAATGCACACAAAAGAATATAAATTTAGACAAGTAATATCAAAACATAATTTTGATGTTCAAACTCCAACTTTCAAATTAAATGTCAGAGTTACAGAGAAAAGACAAAATAAAAAAGAATGAGAGGCTTCAAGTCAGGCTGTCGAGAAAAAATAAGTCTTATACCATTATTTACGGTCCTCAGTGTCCTATACTCTATCTATATATTTAATTTTTTTTTAGGAAAATGATGATAATTATAGATAATTTGTCACATCGATCTAAGTTTGTTGTTTTGCTTTGTTTTTGTTTTCTTTAGATGAAAACGATCTAACACTTGAGAGTCAAACAAATGGCAATAACGTTGAATAATGGAGTTAGGTGATGGCCATGTGAGGCTGATTGGGGCAAATGTGTTAAAAGTAATATAAGTTGAATGAGCGACTAAATAATCAAAGATTCCATTATGATGATATGGAAAGTGCCGTAGAAAGCTTGGAACCATTAAGGTTTTGTTTGGGAGTTTGGAGGGGAGGGGAAGGAAAGGAAAGAAATGCAAGGAGAATGAAGGGAAATGAAGGATATTTCTTCCCCTTGTTTGGGAGTTCAAAAAATAATAAAGGAGGAAGATAGAGGATTAATGAGTTACTTTTACCATTTTGTCATTTTTTTTAAATAATTAATATAATTATTATACTTTACAAATAAATTTAAATTTTCTAAAAAAATTATTTATGTAATTTTTATATTCAAAAAATTATTTATGTGGCTACGGCGGCGGCAGTGACGGTGGCGGTGGCGGTGGCGGTGGTGGTGGCGGTGGCGGTGGTGGTGGTAGGGTGATGTGGGGATGGTGAATGAGGGTAAAGGAGTAATTATCCTATTTCTCCTCTTAAAACCCCTCATATTGGGGAAACTTTATTTTTTTAAAAGAAAAAGGGTTTTAGAGGATTTGTAAAATCCCCTGATTCCCTTCCCTCCTACTTTTAAAATTTGCAAACAAGGGAAGGGACTACCAAAACCCTCCCTTTTCTTTCCTTTCCCTCCAAAATAAAACTCCCAAACATAGCCTAATTGATTTGGTAAGAGAAAGCCGATTGATTGTTTAGGAAAAGATCGAGATTTGAATTACGAGTATATTGCCGAATTATGCAAATGATTTCTTAGGAGAGAGTTTTTAGTAATTATTTTCTCTACTTCTTTTTCACTTAATATCATAGCCATTAGATCATATTTTAATTAGCGAGATTTAATATTAATTAACAATATTATGATTATAAATTTTTATTATATATAATATTATAGTAATATCTTTTACATAACATTAAATCTCATCACCTATTAAAATTTGATCCAATGATTGACATATTAAATAGAGATATTAAGTAGAGAGTGAAGTGAACAGAGACACTCATTTCTCACCCAAATATTCCAGCATCTCGTCTTAAACTTCAACGCTCACTTGAATTGTAGACTTGTACTCACTCCCCTCTTCTCCATCCAACGCAATTCTAACTCCAATACTCCGTCCAATGGTTAGTTAATAAGAGAGTTTTTATGCCACTAGATTATAGATTATAAGATCATTAACTTGCATTTATCCAAAGCCATAAAGATGATGAATTTTTTTTTCCATATGTATGAAGTGGTTAATAAAAATTTATAGTAAAAAAGAGAGGGAACAATTTATAAGTAAAAAAGATGAGTAATAATTGAAGGCATTGGTATAAAAAAGGGCTCTCAAACCATTACATTTAGACTATAGATAGAGGATAAAGTTTAAAAACTATGATTGGTGAAAGTTTCATAAATACAAAGAGTTTTTTAGACCAATTCTTTTAATATGAGGTTTAAAAGATATTATCTAGACCGGTTTCCCAAACAACTGATATAAAAAGTTTTTTTTTAAAAATATCGATTACTTTTAAGATCAATTTTTATAAATAACCAGTCTAAAAGGTAAAACTTTTATTCTTTATATTTCTTATAAACGGTCTTAAAGATACAAAAAAAAAAATATATTTATTACTTTTAAGACCGATTTTTATAAACAATCAGTTTAAAAGATAAAACTTTTTAGACGCTATATTTATTATATCCGATTTAAAAGATGAATCTTCCCTTTTATTGCACCGAAATTGAACTGGCTTTCTAAATTCTAAACCTCTCTCCCTCCCTGAATTGTAAATTGCCTCTAAACCTGTAACCCTACTTCGCTTTAGCTCTCCCCATCTCCGTTGATGAGTGATCATTGTGAAGAGACGAGGGCAGCCATCACGACAGTTAATTAATTAGATCAGCGAAGAGGAATAGTGGCAGTTCTCAATTTTTGTAATCTGACAGATATAATCCCTTACTAGGTTCGTAGTTCTCTCATTCTCATATTTTCGTGGTTCTCTCCCTGTTCATGCTTTGTTCCTGAATTTCAAAAGGCAATTACAGTAGACCAATTGTTTTGTTCCAGAATTCGAAAAGGCAATTACAGTAGACAAATTGTTTTGTTCCATCAGAATTCAAAAAGGCAATTACAGTAGACTAATTGTTTTGTTCTAGAATTCCAAAATTTCAGTTTTCTTCTTAGATTTTGCTTGGACTTTGAGCCATAATGGGTATTATGTGCAGTTCATGCCCTCCCACCGTCAGACTAAAAGTTTTGTTCATGGATCTCGTGGCTCGCCCTCTCCAACTTCATGGCCAAAGCTCCGAGTGCAGCTGGAAGGGAAGCTCGTCCTCTTTATCTTCGTGGCTGAATCTTGACTGAGCTCGAAACGTCTTTGGATACGAAAACTCGATCTTAGGGAGTAAGGATTTCTCATGGTCATGACGATGACACAACATGACTTCTCGTACTTGTCGTTGGAAACGAAGAATCTGGGATCTATTTGTAATTCAATTTCATCCAATGGGCATTCTTTCACAATCTCGTATCTCATTGACATTTGACACTTGTGGCCTCTCACCAGAAGAAGCTGCTTTAGCTTCAAGGTATACCCGCCTTGAATCACGAGAAAAATTAGATTAGGTTGTCAATTTCTTGACGATTCTGGGATTTACAATACTGGGCCTTGGAAGGAAGCCATCGGCTGGGTTATTTTGAAACACTTTTAATATCAGTTGTTTGATACAATAGATCTTAAATGTCTTACAATTTTCATTTTTAAGTTATTTTACATAACCCATTTTAAAAATCTTACCTTTCAGGTTTATATCTTAAAAAATTGATCTAAATAGTTCTTTTAAGATCGATTTTTCAACCAGTCTTAAAAGTAATGAACTTTTTAAATCATTTATATACTGAGATTGGATCTAAAATAGCACTGATTTTTTTTTTGCTTAAAAAAAATAGCACTGATTAAAAAATGATTTTCACCCAAACTAAAAACGATTTTTACACTATTGAGAGGATTGCCCATGTGCGAAGGCAAATGTCCATTACTTTTGGAATTTTGATTGGTATTTATTATTTAATAATATAATTGGGAAAAGTGATGATTGGAAGGAAAGTTTGCCCTACACATTGGGAGAGGGGCAATAAATGGTGGTGGAGAGAGTGGATCCGAACATTTTTAAATTTAATAAAAAAGGGCCAAGCGGAAGATGTTTGGGGGAAATTAACCAAAATAATAAATTTTCAAAAATTTTTTACCAGTAAGTACTTTTTAAACTATTTAGTAAAGTAATGCTGACGCGTTAGTGGCGTCGTACCACCGTTTGACTTGACTAGTGGCGTCGTATCGTGTGACGCCATTGTGTTAAATAAATAAATTCACGCCTAAAAAAAAAATTTAATGCCTGGGCGAAGGTGTTAATCTATTTCTTTGACAAAATGGTGTCAGACAGTACGACGCCACTAATGGCGTCATACCTTCTGACACCACTACTCAGTGGCGTTAGAAAGTACGACGCTATTAGTGACGTCAGTATTACTTTAGAAAATAGTTTGAAAAGTGTTCCAGACTAGTAAATTTTTTTAAAAAAATTATTATTTTGGTAAAAAAAACCAAATGTCTGGAAATAGAAACCAGAGTCACAGATATGTCCTCGGATGACGTAAGACGTCATCAGCAAATTGTTTACTGCTCATATCTGCTGGGGTACTGTTCCTCTCCTTTTCTCTCTCTCTCATTTTTTTCTCACAGTCCGATCTGGACCGTTGAAATCTTGATCCAACGGTCCAGATCTTAAAAAAAAAAATTACCGTTTTGTCTTTTTCGAAAAAGACAAAGTTATTTTTTTTTTTTAGATCTGGACGATTGGATCAAGATTTCAACGATCCAAATCAGACTGTGAGAAGAAAATGAGGGAGAGGAAAATGAGAAAATCCTCTCCCATATCTGCCGGGCACGTCAATTAATTGGCGGTTGAAATGACTTTTTTGTATTTAACCTTTTTAGATTTTTTTTATAAAAAAATTAGATTGTAGATATAATTTATATTTAGGATAGCGATGACAAAAATGACTTTTTTTCTAGATGGATTCTTATTTGACATAGCGTTTGAAAAGATAAAAAATGATTAAAAATGACATGAACACACACATATATAAAAAATTTACAAACTATTTAGTCACTCAGTTTAATTTTTTTAAAATCAGCATTTTTAAATTCTAAGTCTTAAATATTGCCAAAAGAGTGATTTATCCGTTATATATAAAAATGCTGATTTAATCCTCTTTTTTTAACCGGGTATTTATTTGGTCCCCAAAAGTGATTTTGCCGTGTGATGGTGATGAAGAAACTTCAAAAAGTACTTTTTCTAGAAGTAGCTTTTTTTCTTAAAGCCCATCTGCTCCAAATGCTTTCCAAATACCATAATTTCTCCAGAAATAGCTTTTTTTTTTAAAGCTTAAGCCAATCAGCTACTGGACTTTTAGCTTGATTTCACGCTATTCCGTACATGTTTAATTACTCAAGCCCGCCATTTGTGCCTCATGTCGGGATTGCCTTTCTTCCAATATTTTCTCTTATATACATACATTTACACACATGTGTATTCATGTTCAATCCAATGCACACACTCATTGATTCATTTTAAATAAGTATTTGATCTCTTCAATTTGTGCTTATTTTAGTTCTGGTCTCTCAAGTTTCACACTACAAATATTGGTCCTTCAAATTTCATTTAGTTTAAAAGATTGATTAAATTTAATTTAATTAAAACTTGTATCATTTTGCTACTTGAGGGATTAAAATCCCTTGTTTGAAATTTAAGAGACTAAAATTAAAATAAAAACAAATTTAAAAGGCTAAATATTGTAGCAATAATAAATAATGTTATGACATGCGATGTGAAACTATGACATTAGTTTTGTCCAGTAAAATGTAATACGAGTAATATTTTCATAAGGGTTGTCAAACACTAGCCAACACTAGCCTTGGTTCCGATTAAAAAAAAAAAAAAAAAACACTAGCCTTGGCAGCACCGTGTCCTTTTTTTTGCCTGCAGTCCAAGTCAACATTATTCAACTCTTCATCAAACTGCACTTCCACCATTTTACTGAATTATTTCATTGCATATATATATATATATGCGCTGGGCTTATGTACTTTGCTATTTCGATCTGCTGCTGTCCGATGCTTTAAACACTGTGGTTTTTGGCCAAAAACACACACACACCTGGTCCTTTCTTTTACAGAAAAAAAAAAAACAGGCCACAGGTAGTAAGAAGATAATTTAAAATGCTGAATGGTATTAAAAAATTCTTAATGATCATGAAAAATTATTTTAGAATCTTAAAAAATATTTTAGGGTACTAAAAAGATACTGATTAGTACTGAATATGATCTTAAAAAATTATTTTAGGATCTTAAAAAAATATTTCAGATACTATTGCTATTAAAAATTTAGTTTAGAATATTTTTGTAAGATCATAAATCATTTTTCAATACCAATCAGTATCTTTTTAATACTAGTCAATACCCTAAAATATTTTTCAAGATCATCAAAAAAATTTTAGCATCATTCACTATCCTGAATTATCTTTTTACTATCTAATAGTGGCTTGAATTTTTTTTTTTTGTAAAAGAAAGGACCATGTGTGTGTGTTTTTGGCGAAAAACGACAGTGTTTAAAGCATCGGACAGCAGCGGATCTAAATAGCAAATAGTAAAGGACGTAAGCCAAATCCTATATATATGACCCAATTGGACATGATATCCCCCCCCCCCCCTCTTATCTCTTTTGTTATCGTTTCCCTACACCTTTGGCAATCATCCTACTCTTATTTTCCTCAGTCTTTCATCTTATAAACTCGTATTAACTTTAATACAAATTATCTTTTTAACAAAAAAAATTAATTATCTTTTTTGGTTGTGAATGTAACCCTAAGTATTTGCAATCGTGATGTGCTTATAATTAGGGATGATATACCACGGGCCTAGTAGCCCAGTGGTATGTCTTCTTCCTATAGATAGGGAGGTCGCGGGTTCGATCCCGTCTTTGTAATTCAGGACATTAGTCCTGCCCTTGTAATGTCAAAAAAAAAATAATTAGGGATGATATATAGTAAGTGTGGGAGTCGGCAAGGACTAACATGAAGCAATTCCTTAAAGAGTAGCCCTAAGTATTTGCAATCATGATGTGCTTATAATTAGGGATGATATATAGTAAGTGTGGGAGTCGGCAAGGACTAACATGAAGCAATTCCTTAAAGATTTGTTAGGTGAAAGATGTTGAGGTCAAATTAATATGAGTAAAATTGTCATAATCTTATTTATTATGTGAAATATGATTTATAAATAAGATCCAATTTTTTAGTCAAAATAGACTTATAAATAAAATAGAATCAAGTTAGTATCTTATTTTTAAAAACAAAGTGATATAAAAAGATCAACAACTCCTGGTCAAGATGCTTTCTCTTAGGCTTTGTTTGAGAGTTTGGAGGGAAAGAGAATGAAGGGGATGCAAGGAGAATGGAGGGGAGGGTAAGGAAGGGAAATTGAGGATATTTCCTCCCTTGTTTGGGAGTTAAAAAAAATAGTAAGGGAGGAAGATGGAGGATTAATGAGTTATTTTTACCATTTTGTCCTTTTCTTTAATAATTAATATAATTATGAGAAAATTCTAAATAAATACCTTTTGAATTTGCAAAACCTCCAGAAGTCCGTTGAATTTGTAAAAAGACTGTGAAGTACCAAGGACCTATGAGAGATATGCAAATTTGGGTGAAATTACCCTTTTACCCTTAATTTTAAATAAATAAAAAAAATCCCCTCCCTCCCGATCGACCACCACCACGGCTGGTCGGTGGTGGTGGTGGTGGTGGTGGTGGGGGCGACGGCGGCGGCGGCAGCGACGACGGTGTTGGTGGTTGTGGGGTGGGGCAGGGCGGTGGTGGTGATGGTAGTAAACGAGGGTAAAGAAGTAATTAACCTATTGTTCCTTTTAAAACCCCATATTGGGAGAACTTTATTTTTTAAAAAAAGGAGGATTTGGGGGATTTGTAAAATCCCCTTATTCTCTCCCCTCTTATTTTTAAAATTTGCAAATAAAGAAAGAGACTACCAAAACCCTCCATTCCCTCCAAAATGAACCTCACAAATACAGTCTTTGACTAGCTTAGGTTAGAATTATGATTTATAAGTATGATTATATAACTTAAGACAAAATTCTTGTTACGTGTACTAATTTCATATATTATAAATCGTGATTAAAAAATTACTCTACTTTTTTTTTTCCCTCAGAAAATTACTCTACTTTTAAGAACCCCAATGTGGCCAACTTGTCTGTGATGGAGTAACCTCCACAAACACGACGCTCTTTTCAACGCTTTCAACTTTCAACCCCGTAACGCAGATGCCCCATCTGACGTGTAATGCAAAAAGATGTGATTCACTTCTAGATTTGTACCACGATAGGACCCCCTCTCCGGGGATGAGGATTTATAATATTTAAGTATAAAAAGGTAATGTAGGGCAGGGCGCGTAATCAATGACCTCATAAATGTAGCAGTATAAATAAAAGCGACCTATGTGAATCAAAGCGACCCACCTTCCTCGAAGCATCTCACTCCTCCCCTGTTCCTCACCTCAAAAACAGAGTCCTCGTTATCTTCTTCTTCTTTCCCTTAAAAATGGAAGCCAAGGTCCTCTCCTCCGGAATCCACCACTCCAGCATCCCGCAAAGTTATATTCGCCCAGAATCGGAGCGTCCTCGTCTCTCTCAGGTCTCTGCCTGTGATGACGTTCCGCTCATCGACTTGTCTTCCCCTGACAGACCTCTTATTGTTCAGAAAGTGGGCCAGGCATGCAAGTCCTATGGCTTCTTCCAGGTCCTCTGATTAGTTTCCTCTCACTTGATATCTCGCTGTTCGTGCTTTGTTCAACTAATGATAATTGAATGTGCAGGTTATCAATCATGGGGTGAATTTGGAGGCGGTGAAGAGAATGTCGGAGGTGGCGTACGAGTTCTTCGGGTTGTCGGTGGAGGAGAAGATGAAGCTGTACTCGGAGGATCCGTCAAAGACGGTGAGGCTGTCGACCAGTTTCAACATCAACAAGGAGAAGGTTCACAATTGGAGGGACTACCTCAGGCTCCATTGTTACCCTCTCGACACTTATGTCCCTCAGTGGCCTTCTAACCCCCCCTCTTTCAAGTATGCGCTCCTTTCTTCTTTCTTCGCTTCCTTCCAGATCTTCTACTTTTTTTTTTTCTTTCCTTCTTTCTAAATATAGGCCATTTACTTGCCACTTGTTTTATTTATATTTTATATATTATCCCTATTAAGGTAAAACATGCGTAATAATAAATAAAAGATAAAATCATATATGTTGATATTAAAAATTTCATAATGTAAATTATGAATATGAGGAAAAAAAAAAAACTCGCCCCTCCACTTGTAAATAGTAGAAGACAGTAGATATTAATATTTTAAATTTAGTATTGTTTTTTTTTTGGACAGAATTTAGTATTGTTTATAAAGTAGTATTGAAAATCACTTAAATTTTGTGATAAATTTAATTTTTAGTTATATTTTAGAATTAATCAGAAGACTCTTACTCCATCCGGTCAAAAATATAATTCCTCTTCAACCTCGGAGTCGCTATACATCATTCAAATATTTCCATCCGTCAAAGAAGTTGAAGTTGTCGTCTTGTCGACCAGTTTCAACGTCAACAAGAAGAAGGTTCACAGCATCAATGTCAAGTATGCTCTCCTTTGTTCTTTCTTTACTTCCTTCCAGATCTTCTACTCTATTTCCTCAAATTTTTTTTGATATAGTCCTGTTTACTTGCCCCATGTTTTATTGCATCTTTGAGAAATTTTCGGCTTAGAATTTAGGAAAAATTTTATTTAAATATCAAATGAAATTATAAAACTTAAAATGTCTGTTAAACTTATTGAAGGACTTAAAGGTACTAAATTAAGATTTTTAAATTTGGGGAAATTTACTCTTTCCTCCTCAATTTTTAAATAATGTTTTTTTAAAAAAATGACCCTCGTAGAAGAGCCACCGTGGCTAGCCTCTGGACAACCATTCGGTAGTTATTGTGGTTGGTCTTTAGACAACCATTCGGCTGCTGACCTGCAACGGCCGGTAGTTTGGGCTACGGCCGACAGCGGCTTGAAATCCGACGAGGGTTTTTTTTTTTTTTTTTTTTGGTGGGGTTGAATCTTTTTTAAACAATGTTTGTGTACATGATGTTTGTAAATAGAGAATATTATTATCAATGAAGGGTATGATATTAATAAAAAATAAATCATTTTTTTGAAAAAAAAAAAGATTCAGCCTCACAAAAAAAAAACCCTCATCGAATCTTAAGCCGCCAACGGTTGCAGGCCGACCACGATGGCCTTTCGGTGAGGATCATTTTTTTAAAAAAAAAATTTATTTAAAAACTGATGGTAAAAAGATAAATGCACCTGAATATGAGAATCATAATTTAGTCCTTAGTACCTTTAAGTCATTTATCAAGTTTAACATACGTTTATTTGCAATTTCATTTAGTGTTTAAATGGAATTGTCTCTAAAATTTAATAAATATTTAAACGTGAAGTGCATATAAAATTATTTGAAATATGAAAATTCTAAATAAAATTGATAAATTCGATAAATTTTAAATTAATTCATTAATCTAATTTAGAATTTTAAAATGTGATTAAAACAACTTTATTGTCTCCCCAAATTTCCTCTCTCATTTCAAAAGAGTTTCATTGCTCTCTAACATATTTTTTCCCATAATTATATATGCCTACATTAATTTATATGATTACCTTAAATCAAAAGAATTTTTTTGTGTTATAGAGGGACATAGGTGTCGAGAGGGTAACAATGGTGCCTGAGGTAGTCCTTCCAATTGTGAACCTTCTCCTTGCTGATGTTGACACTGGTCGACAGCCTCACCGTCTTTGACGGATCCTCCGTGTACAGCTTCATCTTCTCCTCCACCGACAACCCGAAGAACTCGTACGCCACCTCCGACATTCTCTTCACCGCCTCCAAATTCACCCCATGATTGATAACCTGCACATTCAATTATCATTAGTTGAACAGAGCACAAACAGAGAGATATTAAGTGAGAGGAAACCAATTAGAGGACCTGGAAGAAGCCATAGGACTTGCATGCCTGACCCACTTTCTGAACAATAAGAGGTCTGTCAGGGGAAGACAAGCCGATGACCGGAACGTCTTCACAGGCAGAGACCTGAGAGAGACGAGGACGCTCCGATTCTGGGTGAATATAACTCTGCGGGATGCTGGAGTGGTGGATTCCAGAGGAGAGGACCTTGGCTTCCATGTTTAAGGGGAGGAAGAAGAAGATAATGAGGACTCTGTTTTTGACGTGAGGAAGAGGGGACGAGTGAGATGCTTCGAGAAAGGTGGGTTGCTTTGTGTCACATAGGTCGCTGTTATTTATACTACACATTTATACACTTGTGAGCTTGTTGAATATATCACCTTTTTCACTTAAATATTATAAGTCCTCGTCCACGGAGCGAGGGGATAAGGATCATACAAAATCACAAATCTAGAAGTTTTTTTTTTGGCTTTGTCATTTAATTTCCCATAAGGGACTGATATTTGCCAATGCAATACACAATAATTTTAAATATTTAAACTGTCTATATATATATATATATAACACATTAATACGCATAAAAATAAATATTTAATTTATATCTAATAAAAAATATTGAGAATACAAATTAAACTTAAAAATTAAATTTTAATCTAATCATATTTAATTATATATTGATGTTAATACACACTACATTTGAAATGAAATAGGAGACTTGGAAAAGACAGAAAAGTCATTTTTTTTGGGGGGTAAAAATTGGGGCTTAATTGCCCATTACTTCACTAAAAAAAGTTAATTAGGATTAAGGTGTGGGTAAACAACCCCCACATTATCCCTGAACAAAAAATCTACCACCTCTACTGGAGGAGAATCTAAAATAGTAAAATCATCACTATAAATAAAACTATGCTTGGCTAATCAATCTGTCACAGTGTTGCTTTCTTGTAGAATGTGAGAAAAGCAAATTTATAGCTTGTTGTTATTGTCTTGTAGCCATGCTTTCAGAATTTTGTCTCTGGCCCTTCCTTGGATCCAAGCATCCTGAATCATGTGTATAGACATCGTTGAGTCCCCTTCTGCAATGATTTTGTTAAAACCCAAACCCTGTGCCAATCTAAGACCTTGTACGAATCCCCAAATCTCAGCAGCCAAAGCCTGACATCGTCCTAACTTCCTACCGAACCCACAAATCTAGCTACCATCACTCCTCCTCAATACCCCTCCACAACCTGCCAATCCTAGACATCCTTTAGCAGCACTGTCAAAATTTAGTTTCACCTAACTCTCTTTCGGGAAATTTCATTTAATTTCCCTTGGTTTCTTTAACAACCCAAGGTCATCAAATCTGTTTAACGAGGCAACACAATCTCTAACATAGCTTTGGATAACAAACTCAGGTTGATCAGGCATATTAAAACCTTCTACAAATAATAACTTGTTCCTCCATCCCCAAATCATCCAGTAGCACACCGAAAATACCCTACTCCATTCTTCTCCAGATTGCAGATTATTTAGCAGCCAACAATTCTTGTGCTCTGTAAAAAATTGTGGACATGCTGTAAGTTCCGGCTGAACCCAAGAGGGGGGGGGGGTGAATTGGGTGAAGTATAAAAATTTTCATTCATCAAAGTATTTTCGCAATTCAGTAAATTCATCTTGGATATCAAAAGTAAGTTCACAAACAATTGGTAAACACTCAAATGTAAATGCTGGAAATGTAAGAGATAAGGGAGAAGAGTTTGCAAACAGATTTATACTGGTTCGGCCTTATCCTTGACCTACGTCCAGTCCCCAAGCCTCACTTGGGATTTTCAATCCACTATCTTTAATCTTCTTGATTACACGATCTGTAACTGAAGCAATCCTCTCTCTAGGATTCACTCCCCCTTACAATCTGTAATCAACACACTGCTTGATTACACACTCTGTACTCGAAGTAATCCTCTCACTAGGATTCACTCCCCCTTACAAGTTGTAATCAAAACAATGTATATCCCACTCAAGATTACCCAATCTTGAGTAACTCTCAGAAAGATAATGTGTTTACAATAAGTTTCCTCTCAAAGGAATGAATGGATAATCACTGAAGTACAGATACAATTCATTTCACTCTTTAAGCTATCTAGATATGAAAAACAGAGTGAGAATGATGAAGAAGCAGAGTATCAGCATTTTGGCATTGTAAACTTGTATCTCCACGTTTTTCTGCTTGAATCCATGTCTTTTATAGGTAGAGAACAATGTGTGACCGTTTTTGACCGTTGTAGGATGAATCAGACCGTTGTAGTTGATTGTCATTAAGTGTGGTCTGCTTCTCTCTCTAAACTCCAACTAATCCATGTGGTAATTTGATCTGAGGTGGCTCTCTGAGAATTTGCCCGTTGGAGATAACTTTACTTGTTGTAGTAAGCATTCTTTAATGTTTAGAAGGTGTGCTCAAATGGATTAGCTGAAAGTAGGTTGATTTGCAGAAGTGCATTAAATGCACTGTTCACTTTTTGCTTTATTGCTTTGACCTTCAATAATCTTGATCTGTTATAGCTGAAATACACTTAACAAACTTGTTAAACATAGCTAGGAGTATGATTGAATGAATTATGGAAGCAATAAGATCAAACAATAATGATTTGCAAATTCGCGTAATTCAAAAACCAATTTTGACCGTTGTATACTGCAGTATGTTCCTCTATACTGGAGTATGCCACTGTGCATACTGCAGTATCCAAAGCTTACTGCAGTAAACAACTTCCAGAGACAAAAACCTCGCGAAATAATTTTGAAAGAAATGCTCTATACTGCGGTATGCAAATAACATACTGCAGTATGCGAGTTTTTGTCAAAGAGAAGAGACCCCGTGATTGCCCAATACTGCAGTATGAAAACCTATACTGCAGTATGCAATGGTTATGAAACTTGAGAGCCTTCTGTGAGAGCCTTTACTGCAGTATGCAACTCCATACTGCGGTATTTACTTGAGTGAGAAAACTTGATTGCTCTCGGGTTGGTCATATACTGCAGTATACATACCTATACTGCGGTATTGGCTTGACCAAGAGATTTAGTTGCTCTCTGTATGCCCTATACTGCAGTATACAAAGCTATACTGCGGTATTGGCTTGTTTTAGAAATTTAGTCGCTCTCTGGATGCCCCTATACTGCAGTATACAAAGCTATACTGCGGTATTGGCTTGTTTTAGAAATTTAGTTGCTCTCTGGATGGCCCTATACTGCAGTATACATACCTATACTGCGGTATTGGCTAGTTTTGAAAAACTCAGTTGCTCTCTGGATGGCCCTATACTGCAGTATGCAAAGCTATACTGCAGTATTGACCTGATTACAAAAATCTTTGCTTTCTGTATGGCCCTATACTGCGGTATACGGACCTATACTGCAGTATAGCAACTTCTTGCACTGACTATCAAATTCTGAGGGCCATATCTCTCTGGTCCGAGCTTCGTTTTGGTTCATTCAACTCTTGATGGAAAGCTCTGTGAGTCTACTTTCATATGCCACTGATTTCAGCTCAAACGGATTTGTCGTTTGTGAGATATACTCAAAATACCGAGGGCCGTTCCTGACTGTAACGCTGATGTTTGTGTCAACTTGTAAAATTCATCAATAATTCATCGGCACTCCTTTGGGCATGAATTTTTGTCACCAATACGTGTTGGGAGTCTAGTTTCCAATGCTTTTGGTTTCGTATCAATCCGACTTCTGGTTTGTGAGATATCATTGAATTACCAGACGTCGCCCGTGCTGAACATGAACAGAGTTGCTGATCACGTTGCATACTGCAGTACATCACTTATATACTGCAGTATGCCTTTGGCATACTTGGAATTTTGGCCTCCGTCTGATCCTATACTGCGGTATAGCATACCATACTGCAGTATACAGTCACTTTTCTCAGCAATGTGCTCTCTGCCTTCTGGATACTCGAGTATCCACTTGCATACCGCGGTATAGCCCTTCTGAACTTCAGTTTTAGCTTTCTGCAACTTGAATATTTATATTCTCATTCCATTTAGCAAGTTCTTCTTTTTTTCTTCTCTTTTCTTGATCATTCTTGATAATTCAACTCTTTCTTCATTCTCTTCTCTTGATCATTCCATATCATTTGACTTCACATCTTCTTTGATTCAATTTCTTCTTCTTGTAGTCTCTTATCTCCTTCTTGTTTATTTTCCATAACTCAACTTGGACTAATCTACATTAAATACAATAGTTAGTCCAAGTAGGAGATAATTATATTACTCAATCTTTTTGCTTATAAGAATGTCATCTACATAAGACATCATCAAAACTAAGTATAACCAACACATGCATTTAACACCTTTAAGGCCAGCCATATCCGACGAGATTCCGAACAACTTCTTAATACATGATCAAGGTCCTCAACTCCTTCACCACACCTGCTACAAGTAGGCTCACTCCCAAGGTACATGCTCTTTTAGCTACTGCGAGCAGTTGATCATGTGCTACCAACCACAAAAATACCTGAATCCTTCTTGTGGTTTTCACCTTTCAAATTTTCTTCCAAATAGCCCCTAACCCCATGTTCACATCTCCTCTCAATTGCTGATACATTTGAGATACCGAAAACTTGTTTCCATGTCCCCCTCTCCGCACAACTATGTCGTCACCATCCTCGAGACACGGTGGGGGAATGGCTTTTAATAATTGGGTAACCTCATGCGATAGAACCCCTTCAAACCATGCCTAGTTCCAATTCCCTTCTTTGTTTAGGGTTTGACTTACAGTGAGAGTTGGATTTAACATTGCCATCTCCCCTATAAAATATTTTCCCAATTTATCCACCCCATTCAACCATCTATCCTCCCAAAATTTCACACTCCTACCATCCCTTACTTCCCATCCAATACCCTTAATAACTTCAGTCCATAATCTAGCAACATGTTACCAAAATCGTGAATTATGTTGCTTTACAGTACACTCAGCTAGCCAATTATCATCCCTTTTATATTTAGCTTTTAGGATTTTAGAGCACAATCCTTTAGGTTTGGCCACTAAGCTCCATACAATTTTCCTTATTAGAGCATCATTCATCCCTTTCAATCTCCTTATCCCTACACCTCCTTCCTCCTTAGGCCTACACACTCCTTCCCAACTAATTGCATGTAATTTCTTCTTCTCCCCATCTAAACCCCAAATGAAATCCCTTTGAAGTCTTTCAATCTCATCACAAACGTTACTTGGAACAGTGATGAAAGAAGATGGAGATGGAGAGTGGGGAAGGGGAAACTGGAGATGAAGAGTTGCTGGACACCACCGTGGGCCCCACTAGCACATATATCAATTTTTAGTCAAATCATTTAACTTCACAGTCAACGTCATCTATTTTAACAGTAGATGTGACTTTTGCTTATAAATTGTAACCACATGTGTATTTTTGCACCTAAAAAAAGCATTTGGTGTTGGGCGCTCCCGAGGGTAAAGCACATGTATATTTTTGCACCTTTACCCTTTAAATTATGAATACGAGAAAAAACTTCTATCTCCACTTTATAAATAGAAGTATAAATTAATATTTTATATGTAGTATGGTTAATTAGAGGAGTATTGAAAATGGCTTGAATTTTATGATAATTTAAATTTTTAAGGAAAAATTGTACCTGAGTCCTAAAGAAGAGAAAATAGACAGAAAAGTCCTTGAAATCTCAAATTTACAACAAAGTCTCGTGGGACATTTTTGCAATATATTTCAGATGTAAAAGGTTTAAAATACCTTTAATGAATACACAATCATCATTCCCTCTCTCTATTTAATCAATAGGGTTATTTTGAACATTTCACATTTAGAATATATTGTAAAAATATTTCACGAGATTTCACAGTAAATTTGAGATTTCAAAGGACTTTTATCATATTTTGCTTTGTTTGGGAGTAAGTTCAATTTTCCCATTCTTTTACTTGGTTTTATTTTTGAATTAATGAGAAGTGTCCTACTCCATCCGATTGACAATATAATTCATTTTCAACCTCTAGTTAGAATAAAGATGAATAATTAAATCATTAAACTTATATTTAATTTAATGAGTTTTCAACTTTTTCCACTGTCTAAACTTATCTAATGTGTACCATTAATAAATAAAGATAAAAACATTTGCCAAAAATGGGTAAAACTTTAAAATTGTAATTAATAACTATGTTTAGTTATATACTTATATTATGGACAAATAATTTATTTTCTTCCTAAAAAATGTCTTCATGTTTTGAATTGGAGCTAGTATATTTGCCCCTAGGGGAGTACCATTTATGCATTTATATGGTCACTGCGAAATTTTATTAAAAAAAAAAAAAACCCGAGTGCACGTGATATTATGGCTTACCTGTTAGACTTGTTCCTTTTTTTTTTTTTCCCCGGATTCTGTTTTAGTGTTTTTTTTTTTTTTTTGCCAACACCCTGTTGCATTCATGCATTTCTAAAAGTGACTTTATACGTACGTGACTGCATATGAAATTCGTAGTTTACTGCTTTATAGTTTATCCTTGGTTTTTAAATTGGCCACAAAAACCTGCCTTTTTTTTTTTCCCTCTCTCTCTCTCTCTTGCTCTCTGATTCTGTTTAATATCTCAATATTTTATTGAGGATATCCCATCTTCTTTCTTTTACTTCTTGCATTCTTGTTTTATATACAAAGTTCTGAAAGGTAAAATAAAGCAAAATAGCACCTCATTTTTAGTAAAAACATTATATTGATATCGATCAATAGTTTCCATTACCCGGCCATAAACTTATGATAGAAAACCTAATTAAAAAATTCATTTTAGTAAAAAAAAAAATTATTATAGCATACTGTTTTACATTTTGAACATGTCTTTTTCAATTAATGAAAGTAAAGAATTATCCCTGTTTTGTCCGGCTAGTGAGGATACATATTTTAAAATATTGAATGAAAGTATGGTGACGTGGGATATTCTTTATCTCTTAATTAATATTGGGAAAATCCTCTTCAGGGCCTAAAAAACCAACATATTGTCAAAAAAAGCCTAAAAAAAATCGCATATTAGAAAAGGCCCAAGGGCCTTCATGGCTATTAAGTTCAAACAGCAAATTACATTGTTGCCCCTATTTCCTTCCCTTCATTACTCAATGGACCTTTTCTAATTACATTTCTTGCAAGACGATTCTATGGAGCCGAGAAGGAAGAATCATCAGCAGTGGAGCCGATAGTAGACGATTTTGCTGGAGTTCAGAAGGAAGAATTATCAGCCGTGGAGGTAATAGTAGACGATTCCACCGGAGCCAAGAAGGAAGAATCATCGGCGGCGGTGAGAAATTCGTAAGACTAAATTGTCATTTTCATTTTTTTTTGTTATAATAAAATATTATTATTAAAATTGTATATTTTGAAATATATGAAATTATAAGTTATAATTTTGATTAAGTGGAGTTTTGAAGAGTTATTATTGATTAGTAAATTGATTGTGGTATATTGATTTTTGAAGTGTGTTTGAGCTTTTGGATTAGGAGCAGTGTGATAATAATTGGCTTCGGTATGCTTGTATGATGTATGTGAGTAATTTTAATTATATAAAACTACGAATTATGTTGATAATGCAATTGTCATTAGTTTGTGAAATGATTATGATGAGAATGGAAATAATATACAGATATCGATTAGATATATTAATGAGTACTTTAAAATTGTTATTGAGATTGAGATTGAGAAAGTTATTATAATGTTCATGAATATTTTAATAGAAATTCCCTCATGGAACTTTATGATTTGAACTGTGAAATATATACATATATATTTATATATGTGTAAGAGTTGAGAATTGAGATAGTATAGCATGTATATAAGAATGATTTAGATAATATGATATCAACATGAAAATCTTGGGAAATTCCCGTTGAGCTATTTATTGTAATAATTATAGTGATTGTTAGATTGAGAAGAGATGGAGTAGTTGTTTCACCATAAGCTGTAGCCTTCATTGGTGTACGGTGGTTGGCTTTCTATTCTCCAATTAGTTCAATAAGGGCTGCAACACTCCACTAGTTCTCTGGGGCATGTGATCTTGGGATTTCAGACGGTCCTCATCACATCACCAATGTGCTTTTAAGCAGCCAATAATATGAATAGTAGCTTAGCTCATGGGTCTAATTATCGGAACTAAGACGGTACGGTTAGATTGATGAGAGGTAACTTGAGAATTGTGTTATGGAATATACGACACATAATTCCTAATATGGAATTTATTATATGAAATTTGATAAGAAAATTGTGATATAGAATTTGTAATATATCATTTGTGATACAGAATTTGCGATACGGAATTTGTGATTTGGAAATTTGTGAATTATATTTCTAATAATTTGTTATATGAATTGTTTCACTTGACACCTTACCAGCAATTACTTGTATGCCCGATGAGATGGATTGATGGTTACTCATTTTTCAGGTAATTACGGGTCCATTAGGGAAGATTTTGGAAGCCTAAGCTACTTCTGCTCACAGTAGTGCCTTTATCTTTTTAGTATATGTTGGATTATTGTATATTGTCACATTATGACTCATTTTGCATACTTTGGTTTATTTGAATATTTGGATAAATGATGAATGGTTTGATCAAACCTTTAATTAGTTATTATGCAAAAATAAAAATAAAAATGAGGATGTAACAAAATGCAATTTTGGGGGAGTTTATGTGTTATACCCCTACCGGCCTCGCCCTTTCGGGTGTCGGGTTACAGGGATCCCTTATATTAGTTATATTTCCTTAGTTATTAGTCCATTTTGATTATAAATCAAAGCACGCACAATAGAGCATATGACCGGTTTGGACAATTTTTGTACTGGTAAAAGTAAAAACAATAGAAAATACAAGTCCCCGAAGAGTTAAGGGTACAGTCATCCAAAAGAAATACCAAATATGTATAGTAATCCCAAAAATGTAAGTACAAAAATTCAATAGGGCATTCCCTATTCTTCATTTGTACCGTAGGGCCTTACCTTTCCAAAAAGGATCTTTACTTTAGACACGTTCCCTTGTGACTACAAAAGAGTCTGGAGTCCGAGAACGGCCCCCAGAGTAACCATCAATACTCATGCACTAAATGTGTGATGTGTATGTATGTAACCATGTGAGTATGTAAAAATAGATAAACGTGCCAAACATGCCACAATATGCAAACAGACACAAATACCACAACAACATCACGTCTTCGCACCGTCGGGTTGTCTTACCAAGGTAGACCCTGGAATTACCGGAACCACAAGCCTGTCTCCATAGAGTCGCCACGTAGGCAGACTCTAGCAGACACCCTCATCGCTAGGGACACATTTACAAACATGTTCTGTATGCATATTTGGCCAACAATACAAAAACAAAGATATGGCAAACAAGTACATACAACAAACACATAAAAGTGTTGGAGTAAAGAGGTTACTACCTAGTATGGTGGATACCGTTTTTACTACCTTTTTGCTCTGTGGCCCTTCTAAAAGTACCCCTTTGACCTAAAACATTAAAATACACCTTTTCAGTATTTACAAAAAGGCCCTTACATTATTTTTTTCCTAAATACGAGCCCTTCATAAAATTTCCAGGAATTCACTGTTTCTGTTCCAACTTCTGGGATTTTTCATAAATTCCACAAAAATCATATTGACATGAAACCAGTGCCATTCGAACCGTTAATAAGTCTATTTTACATGAAAAATATACCAAGACCATGAAAGTACAAATATTTTGGCGTGTTACTTGTTTTATCTCCTCTGGTCCAGATTCGCGTCACTGTCCTAGCCTCTTTTTCAACTATTTATTTCACCCAGTAAATATTATCTAAATATATCATATTATATATGTAAACTCATGCCCCAGATGTGTAGTTTCTACATATAAAATTTCAGATTAAACCGAGTTTGTTCACCCCCCTTAAAAAAATGTTAGAAGGTCCACTGCCCAAATTCACTAAAGCCGGCAGCAAGCCCTCTTATGGGGTTTTCGGTGTTTTTGACTTCGGAAACTCAATTCATAACCATACCCTATACAAAACCTCATTCCAGAGCCTTTGGTGACCTTAAAAATGCAAAAGTCCAACCCCAAAACCATGCTTTCACTATTTACACGAATTTTCCTTCATAAAAACTCAAGAGAAGAAGTTGTCGGGGTTACCTAAAATCGGAAGACCGGTGAATGAACTTGGAAGCTTGAGCTTGGGTCCCTAACTATGGCGGCTGATGGGTTTTTCTTGGATTCTATGGAAATTTCGTGCCCAAGGTGAAAAAATGGGGTTAAAACACCTTTTTAATAAACGTGAATCTAATCCGGTTAAATTGGAATTAACTGCGTAAGTTTCTGATTTCTGTGTAATAATTAGGACCTGAATTTTTTACCTTTTCTCCAAGCAAAATCTATAATTTTCCAGGGGATTCAGCAGCTTCCAAGTGGCTCATAATCCTCCAAAAATATCATGATATTTTTTGCTTTTGGGGCAAATTACGCGTTTTGGCCCGAAACTTTTGGAAATTACGATTTTGGCCCAAAACTTTTTAATAATTACCAATCCTTTCCCCCACGTTTTTTCCGCCTAAAAGGACACATGTGGCCCCATTTTTGGCCCACATGCCTGCCCAAACCAATTTTTATCTATTTATTCCCATTTTGCCCCTGTCCTCTAAATTTGGGACCCGCGGTTTGACTTTTACACTGACTTTTCTTCTTTTTTTCTCTAAATAAATATTTTCAATGTTTTAAAGGGAGTGTGTGACTCCTCAGGGCCTCACACGTCGGGTCTCTGATATTTAATTCCCCTTTCCTTCACTTTTCAATCCAGTTCTCGATTTACCGGTCTGTGTGATTCCTTTTGCGCTTCTCTTTATCTTTTCCAGACTTCTTCCTCTTGAATGGACACTCCTATGTAGCACTCTCCAACTTCATAAAGTGGCCCCATACTCTACCTACTCAGTATTGATCCCGTTTTTGTTGGTTAATCACCTATGGGACCCGCATTTCAAGTTTGAGCTTGAATATGACTTAAATCACTTGGTTCTCTTTTCTTTCTTATGAGGGACGCGATTCAACATTAGAAAGACAAGGAATTGACTATTTTTCCCTTGCTTTTCCTCTTTTACCCTTGAAGTGTCACGTGTCCCAATGTGATCATTACTCTGACTTTCCAATGTCTCCCTCTCTTCCTATTTTCCTTAAAAACACAGAGGATCTTTACTTGTCCAGGAAATGTCATACTTCTTGAACCGAGCTTAGTAGTCGGCCTAATTTAGGCTTATTCTCAATTCTCTGGGTTCAAAATTCAGGATATTACATTATGAAAAGAGAATTAAAATCCCAAGCAAAGAAATTAACTAACAACTAAGGAAATCAAATAAGAAAAACTAAAGATGGTTTACCTTAGTACAATGAAGGGAACGTACAATTTAGGATTCACAAAGAACCCAAATTCATTAATTAGACCAAAGAGAGAATGATAAAAGAGAGGGATTAATAAGTCTAATCACCAAATTAAAACATGGGAAACCCCCAAGTTCAATAATACTTAATCCATTAAAAAACTTATAATGACGTAAGCGCAGGTCATTAAACCCATTAAAACCAATCACAAATTAATTCAAATTAATTTTGGAAATCACATAAATACAATAGTCTAATTAAACAACTAAACAATTAGCAAACCCAATTAAACAATGAAGAGGGTAAATCAAATTGACAATTAAATTAATAATGAAAACTCAATAAATAATTCAACTGACAATTAAAGGTTTGCAAACAAAAATTTTAGCAATTGTCTCAAACACAAAACATTTCAAATTATCAATTTAATCCAAAAGAAATATTTCCACAACGTAAAACTAGATTGTTCTCAATTAATACAATTCAAAATCAATTAAAACTAAATAATTTTAAGTCTTGAATCAAAAAAATAAAAAGAAAGATGTGATATTCAAGCCTAAGTTCCTAGGCACTAATTTCCTCTATGGTGGTCGCAAAGTGCCATGATGATCCTTCCTCCTTCACGCCAGAAGCAGTAATTCACGGCCGTCACATTAATTTGTATGTTGGTGGTTGATGGCCGTGGGAAATGAAGAATAGTAGCATATTGAATAAAGCAAACTCTCCGGTGTCGGTATGTGAATGAAGCAAGTGGCAGATAGAGAGAATGAGGAGGTGGCGATGGATAATGAGCCGAACCCCAAATACGACCGGTGAGCCTTAGCTTTTAAAGGAGAGGCTGGTAGGTTAAATTTTAAGAAAGGTAGGGAGAACTTTGGCTACTAACTTGAACCTATTAAACTTTCAAAAGTTCAATAAAATTTTATTATTAGATTTTCTTTTAGCTTTTAAAACAAATTTTGCACCATAGGATTTCTAATATGCTTTTCCTTGTCCTCCAAAAATTAAATAAAATCGTGATCTATCATATATTTAAAAATTTTATTCAATCACAATATAGCAATTGGAATATTGATAATTTAAAATAAATAATCTTATAATTAATTCAGATTTCTTTTACTCCCTCCGGTCTTAATGATAAGACATATTTAACTGATTTTCGAAAGATTAAGGAGGTAAGTTAAATTAGTTAATTTTACTCATTTCCTAAAATATCATTATATAAATTTTAAATGACATCAATAAAAGTGAATCAACAACTCCTACGACATATCTCTATATCTCTCCGATATGAAATTTTCCTTTCCACCAGGCTTTCTAATTGAAATAATGGTCTTATTATATATACATATATATGTGTGTATGTTTACACATAGATATATACATACACATATACCCACGTATATATAGACATATACTCACACAACACACACATGCACACCCATTTATTACACACGGATATACATATACATATATATATTATATATATATATGCACGCACACAGATACATATATGTACACAAACATATATATATATATATATGTGTGTGCACGCACGTATATATATAGGAAAATTAATATTAGCCGATCAAGAAACAAATTAAAATTTAACAATTTAAAAATTTTACTAATGGGAAGAGTTTACACACCCACATGTATATACTCGTCAAAGACCAAATATACTTGAGAGAAAAAAATAAGGTATTTTAGGAAGAAATTGACAAAAATTTAAATTTCGTTTTATAATTAGGACCAAAACTAAATATTGTCTTATAATTACGACCGAAGGGAGTATTTCCTAAATTAACTTCTAATCCAAATATTATCTGATAAATGCAATAGCTTAAAATAACTCTCAAAATAAATGAATAATGTGGAATAAAATATTTAAAAACTAGGATTTATCAATAGCTTCATGCAAAACTTTAGGCCTTGTTTGGGAGTTTGGAAAGAAGGGGAAGGAAAGGCATGTAAAGAGAATGGAGGGGAGGGGATGGAAGAGAAATGGATGATATTTCCTTCCCTTGTTTGAGAGTTAAAAAAATAGTAAGGGAGGAAGATGGAGGATTAATGAGTTACTTTTATAATTTTGTCTTTTTCTTTAATAATTAATATAATTATTATACTTTACAAATAAATTTAAATTTAAATTTTCTAAGAATATTATTTATATAATTTTTATATTAAAAAAATTATTTATGTGGTGGTGGTGGCGGCGGCGGCAGTAGGGGTGGTGGTAGTGATGGTGGTGAATGAGGGTAAAAAAGTAATTAATCTATTTGCCCTCTTAAAACCCCTCATATTGGGGGAACTTTATTTTTTAGAAGAAAGAGGGTTTTGGGGGTTCGTAAAAATCTTTGATTTCCTTCCCTCTTGTTTTTAAAACTTGCAAATAAGGGAAAAGACAACCAAAACCCTCCATTTCCTTTTCTTTCCTTCCAAAATGAAACTCCCAAATAGGCCTTAAAGGCCACCATTGCTGGTGCACCCCTGCTACCCCACCGCCGCTGCCGCCACCACCACCACCACCACCCGCCCGCCGCCGCCACCCCCTATTAGAGAGAAAATATTTTTTAGAGAGAAAATATTTTTTGAATATAAAAATTACACAAATAATTTTTTAAAAAAATTCAAATTTATTTGTAAAGTATTATAATTATATTAATTTTTATAGAAAATGACAAAATGATAAAAATAACTCGTTAATCATACATCTTCTTCTCTTACTATGTTTTTAACTCTAAAAAAGAAGGAGAGAAAATATTCTCCATTTCCCTTCTCTCCCCTCCCCTTCTTTCTCCTTACATCCCCTTCCTTCCCCTCCCCTTCAAACTCCCAAACAAAACCTTAGAGATCAGGATAGAAACATTTCTCAAGTGTAGAGTTACCAATTGTTAACGGTTGAATAGTATTCTTTTGTATGTTATTATAAAATGTACCTGAAGATCATGAGTGCCATTCGGTAATCCGTTCAAGTTTGGATGAATTGTTGCTTGCTGAAGCTAAATATGTAGTATTACCTCTGGTCCTAAATATTATAAGATTAAATTGACTTGTTTTTTAGAGATTAAAAAAGTTAATCAAATTACCCTAGACTATTTTTATTTTTTTTTCAAACTAATATATAATCTAAAGATATACAACATATATAAGTAACTTTTTTAGTTTCTTGAATTTCTCTAAAAAATCAACCCAATTTTATAATTAGGACTGGAAAGAGTACCATCTTATTTCCCAAGCAATTGCCTCACATGATAAAACAAAAATTCTAATTCCGTAAAATGTGCAATTTTTTTTTCGAGAGAGTCAACATATTTAACTGCCAGTATACCCTGTGGATTGGGCTCTAAGCGCCCCACCGTTGGATTGTAGGTGAGCCCGACCTCTTTCCTAAAAATTTTATATAAAAAGAAAAAAAGAAAAACTGCCACATTGGGGAAAAAACGCTGTCGCCGACTAAGGTAGGTGGGCGTTGAAATGCTAATTTGTAGTTTCAAAAGACCAAATCCTCAGATGTTGGCCTCAGTTCATATTTCTGATATTCTATTAATTAACTATAAGTCTATACTCCATTATATAACTCACTGAAGAAAATAGTCTCCCATATTTTATTCAAACCCTCTATGTTTTTTTGTTGATCAGAAAACCTCTATGATTATATTCGAATTCAACTAATGCTCATATTTTTAGCCACAAACCTATGGTTTATATATTTATAAGTCCCTTTTTAATTGTTACTTCATTTTATAAAATTTAAATCTATCATTTAGAGTCTATTTGGTATGAGGGATTGAGAAGGGGGATTACAAAATTTTAATATAAAGAACATGTAAGATAAAAGACTAGAAAAACTTAATTAAAAACTTTATACCCCATTTCCCTTATTTCTTTTAGTCCAAAAAAAAAAAAATCCATTCACCCACTTCCCCTCCTCCCCCTCCCCTCATACCAAATAAGCCCTTAGTGATACTTTTTTGGGAAAATATAACTGAGGACTTTTTTTATATTAATTATATTGACAACATAAAGTACTATATTGACAATAAAATTTAAAAGCATGGAGCTATTTTGAATCTCAAGTCCCTAAACGTACAAAGACCATTCACAACAAAAAAATCCATATTGACAATAGGAAGTTCTATATTGACAACAAAATATAAAAACCTATCCATTTTAAAACTCAAATCCCTAAGTGCACAGAGGCCATTCACAACAGAAAAAACTTTATTGAAAACAAGAAGTGTTGTATTGACAACAAAATATAAAAAGTTGGAGCCATTTTGAAATTCAAGTCCCTAAACGCATAGAGACTATTCAAATTAAAACAGAAAAAGCTATATTAACAACAGGAAGTGCTATATTGACGACAAAATTTAAAAACCTGGAGCCATTTTGAATCCTAAGTTCTTGAACATATAGAGGCCATTCACCAAAAAAAAAAAAGGCCATATTAACAACAGGAAGTGCTATATTGACAACAAAATAAAAACTTGGTCATTTTGAAACTGAAGTCTCTAAATGTATAGAGGCCATTCACAACAGAAAAAAGCTATATTGACAACAAGAAGTGCTATATTGACAAGGAAATTTAAAAACCTCGAGTTATTTTGAATCTCAAGTCCCTAAACGTACAAAAGCCATTCACAACAGAAAAAACCATATTCAGGAAGTGCTATATTGACAACAAAATATAAAAACCTAGTCATTTTGAAATATCAAGTCTCTCTAAACACACAAGGGCCATTCATAACAGAAAAAACTATATTGATAACAGGAAGTGCTATATTGACAACAAAATTTAAATATAGCACTTCCTGTTCCTAAGTTTTGTCATTAATATAGTACTTTCTGTTGTCGATACAACTAATATAAAAAAAGGAACTTTTTATATATGTGATTTTGGATTGGGACTTTTTTTATATTTTTTATACCTTTTCCTTACTCTTTTTATCATACCTTCTTTCTAATTTTAATGTAGCAGATATACTATCTAGGTATAATTGTTCTTTAATTTTCAATAATTATAAATAAATTAAGGACAAATTTAAAAATATAAAAATTTCTTATAATTAATCATATTTCTTAATTCTTAATCTATATATAAACGTTTGAAAAAAAAAAACTTATATTTTAATATAATACATATCTCCATTTGAAATATTAATTAATAATTGAGCTAAGGGGATAAAAGAGAGCTCCCCCATATTGTATGAAACCTAAACGGCTTTAAGGATTGGTTAATCACGATATCATTACACGCTATGACATCCACACAGCATGCTAGCTATTTGCAGGAAGTAAGACTTCTGTGTGTGTGTTTTACAAAACTAGCTATTTACAAAGAGGATTTGAGTTCTCAGTTGCAAACACAAGCTGCTCAGCAGCTTAGGAAGCTGGACATGGGATCCGTGGTTGCGAAACCAAGCGGATGAGAAAGAGGAGGAGGTTGACGAAACCGGGGTTGAGCCACGAGACATTGATTTGGTCATGACACAGGCAGGAGTGTCAAGAAGCAATGCTGTTAAGGCTCTCAAGACTCACGGCGGTGACATTGTTGGTGCCATAATGGAGCTTTCTGCTTAAAAATAGCTTTGTACTTCATTTTATTCGAGTCGTATTTTGTGTGTGATGATTGTGGATCTAACGCCTCCCTCTAGTTACTCTAGTCAGCTATATATGGTTGCAGTATATCTCGTTGTTTTGTTGCGCTCTATAGTTGTGGGACGTCATGGTCAGTGCATTATTTTTTAGTCGCGTCTACACATGATCAAACCTTCCTTGAGCTATTTCCTCTCTACCGGATGCAATGACGATTCACGAAGTTAAGTTTCGGCCTAGTGGATTTATTTTGTATTATGCTAAAAGCATTTTTTCCTTGGATGAATTAAGTGCAACTGAATTCGTTAATATCAAGTAGCTTCTCATTAATTCTTCAATTCCGTTGGAGCTCAGAATGTGAAGTATGAAAGAATATCCTATTACATGCTGCCAACAGAAGAAAAATCTACAGATATTACAGGGGTCGAATGTCATAAGTTCCAACAGCCATTGCTGATATTGACAAGTTAAGGTTTGAAGAAAATTAGGTCAAGCTCACAATTAGTGGCTTGATCCTATATTCTATTTATACAATGTAGAACCAATAATACAATGACATGTGTTTTTAAGATTATTCTAGAATATGATAAATGATTCTAGAATACAATATACAAAGAATAAATAAATACAAAACTATATTTATTTCTAACTCCCTTTGTCACTTCGAACCTCCTTCTTCCTTTTGCTTGGGGTCAAAGTGGTCTCTTGTTGTAGTCGTTTAATGGGGGCAACAGTAACTCCTAGCTTGTCTCTAAGGAAGCAGAAACGAGTACGATGCAAGGGCTTTGTTAAACAGTCTGCAACTTGAAATTCTGTTGGCACATAAGATACCTGCAAGACTTTAGATAAAACTTGATCTCTTACAAAGTGCATATCTATTTCAATGTGCTTTGTTCTAGCATGATGCACCGGATTAGAAGCAAGGGCAGCTGCACTTGTGTTATCACACCATATGGTAGGTATCTGCTTCAATCGGAGACTCAGTTCAGATAGTAAGGATTTGATCCAATTCAATTCGGAAGCTGTATTAGATAAGGAGCGGTATTCAGACTCACAACTGGATTTAGAAACAACAAATTGCTTCTTAGAGGACCATGTCACTAAGGAATTGCCTAGAAACACACAATATGCACCAACAGACCGCCTGTCATCTGGGCATGACGCCCAATCAGCATCTAAGTAAGCAGAAAGGGTAAGAGGCCTTGCTAGTTTGACATGAATACCATAGTGAACAGTACCCCGCAGATATCGTAGTACTCTCTTCACTGCTTTCCAATGCTCTGTAGTTGGTTTTGACAAAAATTGACTTAGCTTACCAACACTGAAGCTGATGTCTGGTCTGATATTACATAGATATTGAAGGGCACCTACTGCACTTCTGTACTCACTGGGATTGGAAAGTAGTTCACCTGAGTAAGCCGACAGGGATTTGTGTGCAGCCATGGGAGTAGGGCAAGGTGAGGCATTATTCATGTGGAAGCGATCTAATAAGTCAAGGATATATTTCCCTTGAGTTAAGTATAGACCAGAATTGTCTCTGTGTGCTTCAATCCCAAGAAAGTAATGAAGAGAGCCAAGATCCTTCAAAGAGAAAATAGAGTGCAGTTTGGTAGCAAAGCATTTAAGACTGTAAGGATTACTACTGGTCACAATGATGTCATCTACATAGATTAGGATCAATAGAATCTGAGTCTTATTTGAGTAGACAAATAAAGAGATATCACTCCTGGAATTTGTGAAGCCCCAATCAAGTAAAACCTTTCGAAGTCTGTCAAACCAAGCCCGTGGGACTTGTTTTAAGCCATAGAGAGCTTTAGTTAATTTACACACATGGTCAGGTTTAGAGGGATCAACAAACCCTTCAAGCTGCTTCATGAAGACAAATTCAGTTAGGAAACCATTGAGAAAGGCATTATTTATATCAAGTTGCTTGATTTCCCAATTGAATGAAACAGTAAGAGTCAAAACAATGCGAATAGTGGAGGCTTTAATGACCGGGCTGAAAGTCTCATAGAAATCAATACCTTCACTTTGCTGAAATCCTTTGGCAACAAGTCTAGCTTTTTGCTTGGATAGAGAGCCATCAGGATTGAACTTGGACTTAAAAATCCACTTATTGTAAACTATATTCTGGTGTTTGTCCCGAGGAACAAGAACCCAAGTGCCATTTCTTTGGAGTGCCGAAAACTCCTCTATCATAGCTTGCTTCCATAAAGGGGAGGCTAAGGCTTGCTTGGCAGTTTTTGGGACAGAATCGGATGCAACAGTCAGCCCAATATAAGGAAATTTAGGTTTGGTGATCCCTAGCTTGCTCCGTGTAAACATGGGATGAGTGTGGGAATGGTCGGAGGCTGTATAGAAGGAGACGGAGATGGTGTTGGAGTAGGGGATGGAGGAGGAATGGGGTTATAGGTTGAGGAAGCAGGAGAGGCCGGTACAGCTGGCGGATCTGGGATGGGAAGGTTATCTGAGGTGGCTTGTGGTGGCGAGTCTAGAGTAGAAGGAGAGGCTGTAGGAGAAGGGCTGTGAGCAGGGCTATATGGTGAAACAGGTGTAGTATGTGATGAGGGGGAAGATAGACTTGGATCATTGTTGGAAAGTGAGACTGTTGGAAAGGATGATGAAGCAGTGTTGGGAACTAATGTGGATGGGGGTAGATCTTCATTGAAAACAGGGGACACACTTGAGAAATTCACAACTTCAGACTCCATTGGCTTCTGAAAAGACAAGAAACCATTAGTGAATGGATATTCATCCTCATTAAACACAACATGCCTTGATATGTAAATCCTTCCAGTTGAACTAAGGCATTTAAAGCCTTTATGTGATCCACTGTAGCCCAGAAAGGTGCATTTGGTGTTGTGAAATTGAAGTTTGTTTTGATTATAGGGACGAAGGCAAGGGAAGCAAGCGCAGAACAGAACCTCAAACGGAGACATGTTATCTAAAACAGCAGTAGGAAGTCTATTAATGAGATGAACTGCAGTAGAAAATGCTTCCCACCGGTAATAAGTGGGCATAGATGCGTGTGCCAAAAGTGTTAAACCTGTCTCAACAATGTGGCGATGCTTCCTTTCAACTCTACCATTCTGAGCTGATGTGTGAGGACAAGAGTGTCGAAAGACAATGCCATTGTCATCAAGAAAACCCTGAAAGGCTCGAAACTCACCACTCCAATCACTTTGAAGGACTTTTATTTTCTTATCAAGGATGTTCTCAGCCATAGACTTGAAAAGTTTGAAGGCAGATAAAGCGTCCCCCTTTGTTTTCAAAGGATAAATCCAAGTGTATCTGCTGTAATCATCAAGAAAACTGATGTAAAATTTGTAACCCCCAACTGATGTTATTGGGAAGGGTCCCAGAGGTCTGTATGAACAAGTTCTAGAGCACTGGAGGCTCGCGAGTGAGATATAGGGAAAGAGAGTCGATGTGACTTACCCAATTGACAAGAATCACAAAAATGAAAACTTTCATTAGATGATAAAGTGACATTACAATCTTTGAGCACTTTCTGTAAAGTGACTTTATTTGGATGTCCAAGTCTCCTATGCCAAGATTCAGAGGTAGACAATCCTTTATTTGTCCTAACAGAATTATTACCAACAGAAATGAAACTAGCAGCATGATTCTTTACTGGAACCATAGGGTTGTCAATCTGATACAAGCTGGAGTGAAACCTCTGGTGATTGTTCCTTTCAGCAAAACACTATGTTGACCCTTGTCCTTCACAAAACAACCATTAGAGTCAATTTCAACTGAGATATTATTGTTGTCATTAGTGAGTTTGAAGCCACTGATCAATTTCTTAGACATCTTAGGAGTAACAAGAACATCATTTAATTTCAGAGTTTTCAGACCAGCAGAGTTATCACAAAGTAGATTAGCATTTCCTGATCCAATCACAGGACAGAGGCACCATTACCAACTGAGTTAGAGCGTATACCTGAGTTCATTGTGGCTTCAACATTATGATTAGAATTAGTGACATGATGAGTAGCTCCTGTATCTAGATACCAGGCAGGATCAATAACAGTATCTGAGGTGGTGGTGTAGTCTGGAGAAGTAATGTAAGCAGAGGCATTTTCATGCTTACGTGGTGGCTTGAAACTCTTGTCAAACCTCTTGAAGCAGTTGGCTACCTTGTGACCTGGCTTATCACATAGGTGACACCAGGGTCTGTCACCTCTAGACTGAGGGGAATTACCTCTGCCGCCAGAGGCATATCTGCTTGATCGCCCTCCTCTGCCTCGTCTACCTCCACGACCACGCTGTTGTTGAGAATGTTGCTGATGATTGGCTGATTGAACAGATAAACCAGCGAAGGCATTGGACAAATTGGTGGTGGTAAAGGTACTTATCTGCTCCAAACGAGACTCAAAGGTGAGAAGCTTAGACTAGAGGTCATTCCAAGAGAGGTGATCCTTCTCTGATAGTAGCACAACAATAGGGGTGTACTCAGTATCAAGACCAGCGAGAGTTTGTGTGACAAGATCAGGAAGGGATAGAGGACAGCCAGCAAGAGTTAGATTGTCTGAAATAGACTTCATTTTCGCCAAATATTCTCTCATTTTGAGAGATCCTTTCCTGAGGCGCTGAAATTCACTCTTCAGGAAGGTGACTCTGGACTTGGTATTCGCACCCACAAATTCGGTGACTGCTTTCCAGAGAGAGGAAGACGTTCGACATTCGGTCATTTGGCTAGCAATTTCCACTGTCATGGTGCCAAATAGCCAACTAAAGAGAATCTGATCAGTTGCAAGCCAGTCTTCATACTGGGGATTGGGACATATCTGATCAGCAGAGTTAAAAATATATTCTGGAGGAATCGGTGTTGTGCCAAGAATATGCCTAGCAAGTCGATGTCCACGAATGATAGGCATAATTGTAGATTCCCAAGTTAGGAAATTATCACCATTAAGCTTGACGGGATTTCCCTGATTTAAAGAATCAATAGGGGAGTAGACCGTGAGGTTACCTGAGGACTGTGGTGAACAGAGGAATAACCCAATGGGAATTGAAGAGCCTGTGTTTGATTGTGGAATGGAGAAGGTGTATACGGTGGGATATAGGTAGAGATTGGAGTGGCTGATGCGAGAGGGGGCAGGATCGGTGGGGATGAGGTGGCTGCCGATGATATGTAGGAGGCTGGGTTGTAGGCTGCTGGGTTGTTATGGGCAGCGGCAAAGGGAGGGGAAGTCTGGTTTGAGAGGGGACCGGCGGCAAGGTGAGGGGAGGGAGGAATCGGCTGGTGACCGGCGATGTAGTGGCTGGGCGGCTGAGTGGGGTTTAGACCGGAAATGAAGGAAGGGAAAATCTGAGGGTGGTCGGCGGTGTGATGGGTGGAAGGTGGCGTTGAAGTGACGAAGCTGAAGGGAGGTCGCTGATAGCTGTTGTCGGTGAAAGGAGGAGGTGGATATGAGAGAGAATATGGCAACGAATTTGAAAGGGAATCAGATGAATTGGACACGGTGGGATTGGCGTTTGGGAACTCAGCTTGGGCGGTGATGATCATCGAATTTCCAGGTGGCTGTGCAATGGTGGGGATGATACTAGGGTTTTCAGAGAGAGCGGTGGTGGCGGCTATTTCTGAATGGGTTATGGGTTTTTGGGTGTTGCCATTTTCTGGCTTTTCGGCTCTGATACCAAGTTAAGGTTTGAAGAAAATTAGGTCAAGCTCACAATCAGTGGCTTAATCCTATATTCTATTTATACAATGTAGAACCAATAATACAATGACATGTGCCTTTAAGATTATTCTAGAATATGATAAATGATTCTAGAATACAATATACAAAGAATAAATAAATACAAAACTATATTTATTTCTAACTTGGACAACCTATACACAATGATTCAAGTATAAATTAATATTCCAAATTTCATATGCTAATTAACTTGGACAACCACCCTCATTAAACTATGAAATATAATATTTTACTGTCAGCAGGAATGAAGTGGTTCTAGGCAGGATCGACCATTGAATGTCCGGTGTCCCTGGATGAAGTGAAATGAGAGCTTATTATATGATAGATTCTTATTTAGTGAATATTATATATTGCTGCATATGTTTTTATTTGTAAGTCATCCTTTGAAAGTATGTTCTTACTCACAAGTCATATTAGAAAATTTATGAAAATATTGATACTAATATTTTATTTAATGTCGCTTTTGGTATGGATACTACTCAGTAATCATGATGGAGAAAGGAATTGAGAGAAATAAATAAGATTGGCTTGGAATTTATTGTATTCAATTAAGATTTTTTTCAAAAGATGAAATTTCATAAACATCAACTTCGTTTAATTAAATTTCTTAGTCTACGTGAATTGGTTAAAAATAGTGCTTATGAATCATAAATGATAGAATATGTCTATATTTAAAGTAGAATTTAACCCCTAGTCTTAAAAATGAGTTGCCGATGATAACGAGTAATTTATGAATTCATGTTTATTTGGTGTTGCTTATCATAAGCACATTTACTCAATCTAAGCACAAAAAATCATTTCACATACCATAAATCTTGATTAAAAAGTTGTTTCTAAAAGCTCTATTTATCGTTCCAAACAGAACATCAACTTTGTATTTAACAAATCTGTATAAGTTGCAAGAGAGGGAAGAAAGGCCTACAGTCCTTGGATTGCCGACAGCTGATTTTCATAATTAACGTCAAACAAAAATAGGGAGGCACGAAGAATCAAAGCAAAGCTGCTTCTTCATAATCAAACCCACAGGCCACCGCACATGTGACATGGCACAGCATCAATTAGCATATCTTAACGTTGAAGCACTTTCACACACTCCACTTCCGTCCATTCCATTTTACACTATACATTTTCAAATTAGCATCTTTTGTAACCAAAACATCACTTTCTACCTCGCTAAATTTTTTCTGGGTTTCACAACGTAATGAGAGTTATCTAATTTAGCCCCAGCAAGCAGATAAATGTGTCGAGATTTTAATTTCAAGGAGGAAATATATGCTCCCATTTTTTCCGGACGAACCACCTAATCTGATTCATAATCTTCATTAGCCTCTTTGTCAACTCTTTGCCAGGTTCCTTCATGTTGAAGCATAAATGATTCATCAATTTTGTTCCATGTTTCCTTTCTACTTTCATATGGAAAGATGGCTTCAGTCCCAACATCAATAATTGGCAAAGACCTAAAATTTGGGCTTTAGGGTGCAGAGGGAATAATAAAAAGAACCCAAAAAAAAAAAAAAAAGGAGGGGAACAAGTTTTTCACTTGTCTTGTATTCATCAATTTTGTTCCATGTTTCCTTTCTACTTTCATATGGAAAGATGGTTTCAGTCCCAACATCAATAATTGGCAAAGACCTAAAATTTGGGCTTTAGGGTGCAGAGGGAATAATAAAAAGAAAAAAAAAATGGAGGGGAACAAGTTTTTCACTTGTCTTGTTCACACACTTCATTTCGAAATTAACTTTTAAACAAGCAAAACATACATCACCTTATGCCTCTCTAATCCTCAAAGCTATTTAAACACTTTTTTCAGCCACCTCCCCACAAACAAACTTGAAAAATTGCAAAAGTCAAACAAGAAAAGTTCTTCCACACATATTAACAACTAGACACAAACATCTTTAAAAAGAGTTGTTTTGCACGCCTTTAAAGATACGGGAAAAAAAGTAAATCCCTAGCTAAATACACTTCATGGGTGGGTTTCTAGTTATTAACCTTCCTGCAATTTGTTCTAATCTCTCCAGCATTCCCAGTTAACAAACTCCTCTGACCCATCTTGACCATAGCAGCAGCAAATTTGTTCATCCACGGAAATGGATTCCCCGCATTCTGATTCACCTGCTCAGCTGTTACTGTGCTAGACAAGAGAGCTTGATCTGATGAAAACAAACCTCTATTTGCCAACACATTCAGATAGTAACCTGAGTCTGCTCTTCCAGGACTATAAGGATCCATGGGAACCACTGTGTTTGGGTTGTTATTTCCTTGAGGGCATTGAAGCTTCAATTGGGATACATATTAAGGGTGAGCATGGTGCCTGCCGAGCCCGGACAAAAATTGCCCAGCCTAGCCCTGAAAAAGTGGCGCAAAAAAATGTTGGGCAGTTTTGGGCTGGGCTAATTTTTAGGCAGAGCCGGACATCAGGTAGGAGGTCTTGCCCTGCCCATTTGGTCTTGCCCGGGGATTTTTTTAAATTTAAATATATTATTGTATATCAAATAAAAATTATTCCATTTATATTATTTTATTTAAAATATCTATTATGTAAATATCTAATAATACTCGCTCAGCCTTTCTTCGTCCTTCTGAGTTCAGACTTCCAGTTCCAGTGGTCTCTGTTTGGATGATATGGAGATTAATCTTGGAAAATACAAAGGCAAAAAGCTGTCGGACTTGACTAATAGTGAAGATTTTGAGGAAGGAAAACTCTGTAGAGTATACAGATGCTTATTATAAGAAAACATTATTGCCTAAAGTGATTCTAGTGAGGACTACTATTACTTTTAAATTGCACTCATTTTGTTCACACAATGTTTGAATATTCGGCAGAAAATAAGCGTCAAAGAGCTTGACCTGCAAGCAGCACTTGCTGAGCGTGAGGTGCCCTTTCTTTAGTTGTCTTTTCTTTAATTCAATATTAACTGATGATTAGTGATCAATAGCACTTTCCGCTAAAATATCAACATGCAGATCCTTTTTGATCCATCAACATTTTGAATGTTGACATTTCTTTTATTCAGCCAATCTTACAAATTTTCCTACAAAATTTGTAAATTATGTAAGCCACATAGGTAGGGGAAGCCCGCCCTATTCAGCCCGCTCTTGCATAGCCCGTAAATGTTTAGGGTTTTTATCGGACAAATCCGGACATCAGGCTATAAAATGCAGCCGTTCATTCTTCGGGTAGGGGTCTCGCCTAGCCTAGCCCTGTCCATACTCAGTACTCACCCCTAATGCATATGCTGCATCTAAACTTGGAGAAATAGAAGTTGCACACGTGACTGGGCAATGCCTTACGTGTGGGCTCCTCCCATTGGTGACCTCTTTGGCAGATACTTTTAAAAAGTTGCGCACTTGGAAATAGAAGTTGCACACGTGACTGGGCAATGCCTCAATGTGAGATTAGATGAAGCACTATGCAAGGTTCTGATACGCATGGCTGCTGAGAAAGGACATGCCATTTTTTGAAGTAATAATGCATTTATTGATTTATTAGGTATAAATGGAAACATTGCCATTTGCAGTAAAATAACTGACATTACTATATGTTTATTTTATTCAGGTACATGCCCCTTGTAACTAGGTAGTTTTAACTATACACGACGCTCTCTCTTCGAAAAAAAAAGATCGCTCGACGCTCTCTCTCGCCACCACCACCATTAGGGTTTTTGTCTCATCAGCGGCGTTCTTACCGCTGGTGAGTCTCCTCTTAAACCACAACCACAGTAGAAAAGTAGATCGGAGTTCGAAAAGCCTGGAGTAGGCTAGTTTTAGTTTGGAACAGAGATTCACAGTGGCGACCTTCTTCCTTCACCGGCGCTAGCTCTCCTCTAGTCTTCATTCTCACCATCACTCCAGCTGTAAGGTCCCTTTGATTTCTATGTGAGGCTGTGGTCGTCTCTCATCTCTGGGGTGAGTTTTTCCTCTCTCTCTCTCTCCAGATTTGTCTTGAGGCGGTGAGAGCTTCTGTCTTGGCGTCTCCCTTGTCGGCGATCTCCAGCGAAGGGGACGTTTGTCCTTTTCTTGTGCTTTTTTGTTTTTATGTATGTGTGTTTCTACTATTGTCGTTGTTGTGGTTTTGGATATTTGTGGTGGTGTTTTCTACTACAGCTTTGATTTGCAATTTTGGGGGCAGGGTTTTATCGATAGTCGCTACTACTGCTGCTATGTGTTTTATCTTTAAGAGGACCATTGTTAAGTTTGTTCGATGGTGGTGAATCCAAATCGTTAGCATTAACCAAAATTTGTTCGGTGGGTGGTTGACGTCATCAGATTTGCTTCAATGGAGGAGCAAAAGTATTCTTCAAGACATCACTTGTCTTCTTTATTCTAAGATTTTGGGTTTTCTCTATCCTGTTCTCCAAGATAGGACAATTATGTAGTTGGTCGGTTTGTAACTTATTCTTACAAGGAGGTGTGCTCTATAGAATGGGTTTTACAAGCAACACCTTCTTTTATGCCACTTATAACCTTAGATGTCCAGGAAGTCATTGCAGTCTTTGATGTTACTTTTATTCCCACATTTGCAGAGGTGATTAGCTTTTCTTACATTTAGTTTGTATTTGTTAGCCTTCTTATTCTGGTTTTTTTCATTTAGTGTCTATTCCGATTGGTTTCCATTTAGTCTAATTGTCATGCTTTGATGTAATTTTTAATATTTGTATTAATATAAATAACTTTTGAGGGGAAAAAAAAAGGGGGGGGGGGTACATGCCCCTCGCATAAGAATCTTGATTCCTGCTCATTCAAATCTTAGGTTTCCGATATGCCTAGGTTGTGCCCATTTCTGGTTAACTTTAATCTTTGTCAATAATTCAAATCCCAATTGCTCTTTCAATCTTATCTTGTTAATTAGTACCGCCATCAATTATATTTCTTATTAGTTAGGCCTTGCTTGATGAGGAAATACAAATACTATTTTCAATCCTAAACATAAGACTTGATTTTTTTAAGAGATTAAAAAAACTAAATGAATTACTTAATGAATCATATATATATATGTTATGTATGATTAAAGTACACATCATTTGATAAGTCAAACAAATTAATTAAGAGAAAAAATGATAAATATAAATACTATAAAATAATTTAATAACTTCATTAATCTTTTAAAAGATGTTAATTGAATCTTATATTTAGGACCGATGGTTGTACTTGTTTGAGAGTTTGAATTTGTAAACAAGATCAAGATTAATAAAATCCAAGGGACTGTATGAAAGGGAAGGACTATGAATATTATGCATGCGAGGAATATGGTTTGGATTGGCATGCACTCCCGTTTCGAGATAAACAATCTGTAATTTTTATAACTCACTTCACAATGGCATTGGCCGACCTATATGTTATTGAGGGTGGGCATATCGTCCATTTCTATTCGGGAAAAGAATAATTATATTTAAATATGGCAATAAGTTTTTATAGTCAACCCCAACTTATTTTAAGATTTATATTTATCAAATAACTCTTTGTTTTTAACTTTGTCTTTCTTTAAAAAAAGAATTAAATATTTGAATTTAGTTGATATTTTTTATTCAGATGGTTATTTGACTCACTTCCAAGAGACTCAAACTAGAGACCTTATGTTTAACGTACCAAAGCTCATTTCCACTAGGAGCAATGATTTTTGGTGTCATTGATTACTTAAAATAGAGATATCAGTATATTATTGACAATGAATTAATTTCCTTATATATATATATATATATAATCTTAAAGTGAAACATTTTTTTAAAAAAGTAAATTGTCAACAATTTTTAATAAAATATTAAAATTCATTAAAAAAAATGTCCCTACTTAAAATTCAAGGATCTTGGATCGCCAATGTCAATGTCTAGTGGAAATGTGGTTGGGGAAAAGCTGAGCATTGGGGCCAGCCTTGGCAATGATCTCGAGGAGATCGATCTCGAGCGCTGATTTGAGAATAATGGGAAGGACGAAGGCGCTGGCCAATCGCATGGCGAAGAGGTTGGCTTCCTCGTGGTTGACATGGGTAGGGGTTATCTGAGTCTCGCCGGCTGAACCCATGGCGGCCTGAGGCTAGCTAATCGGGTGGTTAATTTAGGGGAAGAAGAAGATGAAAATGGTGACGAGTGACACCAAAAGGGTGTGGGGTGAGTGGGAGTTATATAAGTGGGAATAGGGTCATTTTGGTGCGAGGGCTTTCCTTGGATACCCTTTCACCATCCGCATAGCCCCACAAGAATACGTACGTACGTTGTGTGTTGGATTTTTATTCTTGTGCTACTCTCTCCGGTCTTAAATATAAAATATATTTAATCAATTGATCTTACACTTAAATATAAAATATTTCATATTTACCAATTTTTTTTTTTAAATTTACGCATATGCTTTCTCAACAATAATCAAAGAGAAGATGAAATATAAGAATTAAGGAAGGTAACTAAGATATTTTATAAAATATATAATATATTGATTAACATAACCAACTTCTTTAATCTAATTAAATTAGGTAAATATGTTTTATATATTGAGAATTGGATATGGAGTATTTCACAGGAAGACCGAAGCATGATTTGACCCCCAACAATCACAGAAAATACCTTGTTACAGGGAACAAAAAGAGTGGACAGTAAAGGAAGCAAATTCTGAAACAAGAGGAAAGACTCATTTTATTTTATACATGCAGAATAATACAGTAACTTGGTGATTCTTCTTCCTATATAAAAAGAAAACCCTTACTTGTATACAAGGAAATAGTTATTGATGATCATGACATAGCACCGCACGTCCATCTGAGACTCAGACTCCCAGTTTGGATCAAGACACGTGCGATGCCATGGCCGAGGCTTTGTTAGAGATGGTTGCTGCTTCAAGCTTAAGGACTGTTGATTCAACTGCAAGTGATGATAAATATTCCATAACAAATTGCATTAGAGCTCTTGATGAGATTGAAGTCATTGATCAGAAGCTCTACCTTTCTGCATTGGACCTCTTTGAGAACCCTAGTTTAAGGGAGACTTTCATTTCCTTAAAAGCGACCAGATACGACTGGCATGGATTCAGGGAAAGTGTAGTAAAAGTTCTTCCTTAGATTATGGTCGTTTTGGGAGGGAGCATTGAGCAATGTTGATTTGCTCAGGCACAGCTTACGAATTTTGTTCATAATATGGTTTTTTTTTTTGCTGGAAATGATACTGATTTAGTTACCACAATTCACAACCTGCTGCTGCTTCGCCTCTTGCTCTACTTTTCCTGCATAATGTTTTGCATTTACAGTCAAATTTTTTATTTTAAAGAAAAATAACTTCTAGGGGAATAGTTACTGGAGTTTTGTAAATAGACAAAACTTGTATATTATTACTAATCTTCTTAACATCAGGTTTTCAATCAGTTAGTTAATTAAATATGGCTTTTATTTTTCTTTTCTTTTTTTTGTGTGTTTTTTTTTTTTTGGGGGGGGGGGGACTTCATTCAAAATATTTTTTCTCTTACGATTTTAAAAATTTATATTTAAGTATTTTGATTTCTACTTCAGGGGGGCTGTCTATTTTCTTTCAAAAAATTTAAAATCGACCATCAGATTCTATCAATAATAATTTATATATATAAAACATTAATCATCTATCAAAAATTGAAACAAGGAAATTGCTGCGCCAAATCTATTTTTTGAGATAATCAAAGTTAATGGACTAATTTGTATTTCACTTCTATGAATTTTTGGCATTTGTCCAGAGTTTAAACAAAATGTTTGAATTCATCCCTTAAAAAATCTAAATAAATTAGGTTAACACAAGAGTGCTTTCCATGAAACTGCCTGTAATAATGCCCACTAGTGGCATTTATGAATCTGGTGTCCCACAACAGTACTACTGTACAGTATCATAGGGCTCACCCAAAACATGGCAGGCCCAACATCATATGGATTCTTCAATGGTTTCTTCAGAGTTTTTATTTTTCCAAAAAAAAAAAAAAACTGCTGCTGCTTTTATCGTAGGTCCAACATTATTAAAAAGTTCTAACAACAAATGATTAGCATAAAAGCCAATGAGAGTTGGCATAGATGGTAAGGGATCTAGGACTAGGCCATTGGGTCGTGGGTTCGATCCCCTCTGCTGTCGCTAGGACTCCTTTGGTAGGCGATCTCGTAAGTCTCAGTAAGTGCTCATAGAACCCGGGGCCGTGCCCTGGCCTTGGTGGGGGACTGATGCCGAACCCTTCCAAAACTTTTTTATAGCCAAAAAAAAAATGATTAGCATAAATGTATTGTCATTTTCTACGCTCGAAGCCTAGAACTTGTTGTAAGTTGTTATGATCTTTTTTTGTCAATAAATTCGTTTTTTTTGTTTATATATAGTGATTCTCCCATATATTTATCATCAATATAATCAAGACCTAAATATTTCGAATGTGAATATAAAATATGAATAACACATTTAAAAATTCCATACGATGGACAGCAACCTAATCCTCTAGAATTCATCATACAATTAGAGATATTTTATGACATCAAATCATAAGTTAGTAGCACCAAAAAATAACGATTGAGGGTCGCTAAATAAAGAGAGTTGACATAGATGGTATGAGATTTAGTCAAGTCCCAAAGGGATGTGTATTCAATCCTCATTGTTGTCGTTGGGACTCTTTTGGTAAGCGATCTCGTAAGTCTTCAGTAAGTGCTCAAAGAGCCCGGGCTGTGCCCTGACCTTGGTGGGAAACTAATGTCGAACTCCTCTAAAACTTTTTACTATTAAAAAAAAAAAAAAAAACGATTGAGGGTCATTTTTATATGTGGATATGACGCGTTAAATTGATCTGAAAATATGTCGGTACACTACACCTGACCCAATCAAACACATAAAGAAGTATTTTTAAGTTTATCTAGAAATGCTTTTGAGCTGGAATCTGTAAGACCTCACCAGTTGATTAAGGAGTAGTCAACACGATAAGAGTTGACTGACTTGTTTGCGTACAAATTTGCTGTCTCCTCTTGACAACGAAATAACGGCCTTTAATATCTGCTGTTCGTTTTCGACGTTGAACTTGGGCTTAAAAAAACAATCATACCACAACTTGTAATTATGCATTTATAATTAATATCACATGTAACTAATGAGGGAGTTGGATTTAGTGGAAGGAGTTAATTCATCACGACATGTGGAACCAATGTATGAATTTCTACCAGGAGAGATACACACATTTAATATTTAACAATATCCTCAACAAATTTATACCACTTATATATATAGTAGTCCCCATGCAATCAATGACCTTAGTGACATAATTAATGCAGCGAGTGATTTGACAAAAGAAAACATTTTTGCGTTGATTTGGTTAATGGGTCAAGAGTACAGTTTACTTGGTAGCTAATTAATAATATCCATTCTCCAGCTAACAGCGTCATATTTGGCGTTGATTTTGCAGGATGACAGAAAAATACTCCAACTTAATAATCCATTCAACTTTACCAACAAAATAAAACAACCTGAGTTACTTAGTCAATTACTATCAGTGCATATCTGTGTGCGCGCCCCCATCGATATATATGCGTGTAGGGTTGGGGGAGGCTCTTATTTTGTGTTTGATGTAACTTTTGGAAAATAGTTTTTTACGATTTTTGAGTTAAACATGTGAAAGAGTTTTGTCTTGATTTACAGAAAATAACTTCTAAAACCACGGTTTTAAGGTATGTCAAACACTCAATTACAACTGAGAAAATCCCAACTCAATTACATTCCCACCTCCCATGGTCAGGGGATGAGTGATTGGCAAAGGCCATGATCCCAATCTTTTAAATTTTTTGTAGTATTATAAAGGTGTTATATATACCAAAATTCAGTTGATTTAGAAGGATAAGACGTTAAGTCTTTTAAACAATATCTACTTATCTAGGGCTCAAATCCCGGGTTGTGCATATAGAGCTATTGGTTTGAGAGGGTCGCCCCCTCTACTGGCCTTGCAGTACCCAAATCTAGATTAGTCTAGGCTCATGGATTCCTTAAGAAATAAGCTGACTTGAGATATCAAATGTATTATATATATCTAGCTTCTATATTTAAGACTGAAAATTCTATATTATGTATAGTAGTTTTTAATCTCAGCCCTTTACACTTAAATCATAATTTAAGAAGTGATTGGTAGGGATCATGACTATCGTTTTATGTCAATATTCTGGCGGTCATGGTCATGGCCACAACCCACAAGTAATATCAATTCAAATGAACTTAGATGGATCTTTATTTTATGTTATCACTAAAAATGATAATAATAGATAATTTGTCACACCGATCTAAGTTTGTAGTTTTGTGTTCCTGTTTTCTTTAAATGAAAACGATCTAACACTTGAGAGTCAAACAAATGGCGATAATGTTGAATAGTAGGGTTCGGTGATCATCATGTGAGGCTGATTGAGGCAAACGTGTTAAAGCAATATAAGTTGAATGAGAGCCAAAATCAAAGCTTCAATTATGCAGGTATGGAAGGTGCCCGATAAAGCTTGGGACCTATCCCGATAGTTTAGAAAAATATCGAGATTTGAATTATATTGCCCACTTATGCCAATGATCTATCATACGTGTTTCCACTCACTCTTCTCTCCATTTCCTTTTCACTTAATGTCACAATAATTAGATCATGTTTTAATGGGTGAGATTTAAGGTCCAACTTTTCTCTTTTTCTCTGCCGCGTCTCTTCGTGATTTTCTTTCCCTCGCCGGCGACTTGTGATGCAGGTCGTCGGCGAGCACCATTCTCGTTCTTGGGGCGAGCTTCTCCCTCTCCTTCTTCAGATCTGATCTGCCGAGGTGAAAGTTTTCTGGTTTTCTGTGTTTTTGCTTCTTTTTTGTGGTAGGGGGTTTTGTGGTGGTGTTCTTGTCTCTAGAAATAAACAGATCTGTCAGATCTGATATCAAATCCTCTTGGTTGGATGACTGTTTGGACGTTATGAGGTCCGACTACTTCTTGGTAGCCCGGATCTGCGTGCTTGGTGGAAGATCTAAAGAGGTGTGGTCTGGTTTGTGGGTGATGTCACCGGATCTGTTTGGTCAGAGGAGCAGAAGTGTTCTTCAGGATATCAAGAGTCTTCTTTCTTCCAAGGTTGGGTTTTCTGGTTTCTTTACCCCAAGATGGGGTACGCAGTTAGCTGATTTAATTGCAACTATTGCTTTTAAGATTGTGTGCCCTTTAGGGTGGGTTTTTCAACCAACACTCTCTTGTTCGTTACTTCTAACCTTGGGTTTCGAGGAGGCCGATAATGTTCATGATTATACTTCTACTCTTATATTTTTAATGTACAGTGCTTGACTATTATTGTATCCAGCGTATTTTGTTGTTGTTGTTGTTATGTTGGTTATATTTGTTTTAGATCTGTTTGTGGTTACTTTTATGTATTGTATCGTTTTGGAGTATTAATAAATATATCTTTGATTAAAAAAAATGGGTGAGATTTAATATTAGGTAACAATGATATAATTATAGCTTTTTGTTTTATGTAATATAATAATAATATTTTTGACATAAAATTAAATTTCATCACCCATTAAAACATAATTGAATGGTCCACGTATTAAGAATAGAGAGAAGTTAATCAGAAGAGATGTAACATCCCAATTTTTGAAAGTGTTTTCAAAATAGTTTGATCAGAGTGGCGCATCGGAATAAATTAAAAGAGCGAGTATCTGATAAACCTTTACTGCTGGTGTGTCTGGTTACTATTACAGTGGTACAATTATCTGAATATTTAATAATACAATGATACAATAATTCATAACAATCTTCTCCGCCCGTGTCCTCATGCGCGCTGTCTACCCTTGTCCTCGGTCCTTGTTCCTCCGGACCCTGAAGCGATAGCGAGGGCTGAGGTTCAATTACCATTGAACCTCAGGTAACGGTTAACCTCATGCTTATGTAACAGTTATTTATGACAGATATTCATGACAATACAGTAATAATCACATCTCAAAGATAATAACAAACATAGTCACCACATATCCATGTCATTCCAGTCTGCACTATTCACCAGTGCCACGATGGCCTATCGTGTCCTCAGCGCTAGGAAAACTCAACGGCGTTATCATGATTATAACCCGTATATAGCTGTATAAGTATGCACAACTTTTTTTTTGAAAACAAAGTCTCAGACTATCTATCACATAAAAGTATACAATAAGCATCAGAGTTAGTGTTACAGTACGCGTCCGTACCTTCGTCAGTGATATCAGTACGTTCGTCGGTCAGAGTGTGGTCACGTGTATCCTATAATGGTAATATCGCATTTATTAATTCACCAATAATATCCTAATAGATATCTTAGTCACTAATGACCATTTTACCCCTGGTGGAATTATTTTTCAATTTATTTTCCTTAATTTTCGTTAAAAACGCTACTGGTCAGCATTTGAGGCTGATTTTCACCTAACTTTGAAAAATCATAACTAATTCTAGAAAAATCGAAACGAGGATCCGTAAAATTATCTGGAATCTTCAGGATGTCTACTTTCAATTAAAAATAATAAATTTTTCCCAGATTACACGAATCACTCCCAGGTTTTAAGTTTTGAGCATCTGCCCAGCATTTTTCCAAAAATTCGTAGCCCAACTTTGAGAATTTTTATCTCACTGTACAGAAATCATTTTAACATGTTCTCAACATATTTAAAAAGCCCTATATGCCTACTTTAATCATGAATTTTCCTAGAATTTTCCAACCATGGTTTCAACATAAAATATGGGCGTTTTTGACACTGATTCCAGAATTTCCAGCACCGATGAAATTTTGCCAGAACTTCGTTACTTTGTTGATTTTCTCCCAAAAATTTTGCTATATGACCTTCCTCATCAGTTTTTCAAAATAAAGCTAATTTTAACCATAAAAACATGAAATTAAAATTATTCTAGAATATCTAAGATATAGGCTACTTCTGTCTAAGAATTTAAAGACTAAAACTTAAAGAACTTTAAAGCTAAAGCCAGAGAACTTACCAAGAGCCTTGCTATTCTTCAAGAAGCTCCTCCCACTCTTCCTTACTCTCTCTCAAATATGACTATTGCTTTGTGAATTGGTGAGGAACAATTAAGACATTAACTCCCTATTTATAGCCATTTGGAGGGTTAACCATCTAACAACTCTTGTGCATTTTTAGCCCTTGGATCTAGGGTATTTGGAAGCACTTATCCTAGCCCTACACCTCTCCTTTCTAGTCTCTTCTATTGCTTTATGACTCACCCTATCCTCTTCCAAGTTTGAATTCTACTTTCCCATGTGTTCTATCTTCATTGATAAGCCAACAAGTTGCTTCTTCATTTTTTTGTGTTGCACTCCACTAGATAAAACTTTATTTAGGGATCTTAATATAGTTTTATTCAAATCTTTTCATTGGTTTTAAAATCTTGAAGTTCTTAGCTTCATTTAGAGAACATGATCACTTACTTTCTCATTTGGTACCAATTTCCAAAATTAGGGGAAATGACTTTGGTTATACTCATTCTCAAGCTTGATTTATACTTGTTCATAATCTCTTCTTATATTTGATCAATGATTAGTGGATTTCAAGATACAATTTAGTTTGTATAGATTTTCATTTGCTTATGTCTAGAATTAATTTCATGAATTAATCTAATTGTATTAATGTCTAGTTTTCCTATTGGCTAATGTCTTGACCTTTGTACACACATACATGCACAACATTAGCATACACACACATGCACAACTCTTCACCTCTCTCTTTCATTATCCTCTTCCATTAGCCTTAGAAGTCTTCATGCCATTAATATTAGAGTATTGACTCATCATGCATAGGGTTGTGACTCATTTCATGCATAGGTTAATGACTCACCCATGCTTAGGGTTGTGACTCATATTGCATGTGTTGATTTAATTAATTAAACAATTTTTGCTCCTAGCTATAATATTTGGAAGAAAATTCTTCATTGGTTAATTTTGGTTCACATAGATTCCACTTTATGAAATTGATTCTAAAGCCCTTAGATTATCTTTATGAGGTTTAATCCTAATTAGCATTCCTAATAAGGTGGTTAAGTGCAATTTTCCAAACCATGATAGGTTCCTAGCTTAATTATAGCTCCTAAACCATAGTTGAAATTGTTGACTTTCCAAAGCTTGATTAACATTTAATTAACATCCTCATTAAAAGCTTAATTGTCCCTTGATTATTGTTTTATTGGCTCTTAGAGTAGTTTATGATCATAGATAATCTATTTTATGCTAATCTTAACCCCTTGTTGGCCTTTGATTTTTAATTAGTTCAATACACCTCTAATTGATGATTATTAATATTAAATGTAAATAATTATCTAAATAGTTTATTAGTGTAATTTAATTGTTCATTAATTGTTGATCATTTCCCCTTAATTGTTCAAGTGTTTTGATAATTCTTTATGGCCTTTTATAAACTAAATATGAACTAAGCACTAATTATGGGTTCTTAGAAAATTTAGTTTCTTAATAAATTATGAAAACTGAGACTTAAGTCTTCTTTAATTAATCCCTTGATTAATTATGAAAATTTACACAATTATTTAGTTTAGTGAAAACCTAGTTGTCTACTATTTTCTTATTACTTTCCCCTATTAGTGTAAGTATTTTCATAACACTTCATTGCTTTTTTTTTTTCCTGATCATATAAGAACCATAATTTAATTTGGGGATTATTTGTATTTTTATGATATTTTATGATTCCTAAAAAAATTTAGAAAATAAAACATTAGCTATCTTAAATCCTAAGGAAAAATATTCTAAAAGATAAATTAAACATATCTCAAAATTTGAGACCATATATTCACCTATTTGAAATAGGTGCCATCAACCAAAATATTGTATTTTTACTAATTATCAATTCTTAGGGTATCACAAGAGACTTTCATTTTCCTAGTCTCTTTAGATTAAGCATGGAAATAGGCTAAGTCAGGTCAAACTTTGGCTAAACAAGCTCAAACCTCTAATGGAGGTAGAAGGTTTGAGCCTAAGCTTAAGCCTGAATTTAGGATTTTTTTAAGCTCAGTCTTAGCCTTCATAAAGCCTAGTCAAACTTGAAGTATTTTTAAAGGCCTACTTACAATGTAAGCCTCTAAAAAGTTGTCATATTGCTGGCCTTAGAAGCCATAAATTGGCTTTGTACACTTTGAACCTATCAAAACCTATATAAATAAAACTTGAAATTAGAATATAAAAATGAAAAGTAATAAATACTATGTTATTTATATGATATAAGTATGATTATATTTATTTAATGTGTAAACAGACCAGACCTTAACAAAATAGCTTTAGCCTATTTACACATTTAAATCTTTAAATAGACCTTAGTCTAACCTTTTTAATAAACAAATTAGTTAGGTTGTAGGCCGCCTGATAGGGATCTAGCCTTTTCCTACCCACTCTAAACACCCAAATGTCAAAACATCTTGGTCTTGGGACCCCCTAAACTTCAACCCTCACCTGATAACATAGAATGAGATATATCTTAACGCGTCCTCATGTCATCCGATCTTATCATGAATTGTAGACTTGTAATCACTCCTTGATCTCTTATCCTTACAACACAATTCTAACTCCAATACTCTATCCAATGGTTAGTTATAACTATAAGAGGGTTAGCTTGTATTTAGTTAACGTCATCAAGCTGATGAATTTTATGTTTAATATGTATGAAGTGGTTAGTAAAAATGTGTAGTAAAAAAGAGAGGGAACAATTTATAAGCAAAAAAGATGAGTAATAATTGAAGAGGGTTGTCAGATCTGGATTCTCTCAGAATCCCTCCCCTTAGTATCCGTCAGTATTCACGCATCTTGACCGTCTAATATTTGATTCAAATGTTCAGAGAGAGGTACGTTAGCTTTTTCAAATTACCTCATGAAGTAAAAATACCTCACGAGATATAAATGAAATTTTAAAAAATAGATGATATGACTCTCTATAAATGCTTGAATCAAATATTGGACGATCAGGATATACAAATACTGAGGAATAATGAAGGGAGGGATTCTGAAAAAATCCGTTCCCGATGATTGCCCATGTGCGAAGGCAATTGTCCAGTCTTGTTGGTATTTATTATTTAATAATTAATTGGGAAAAGTGACGATTAGAAGGACAGTTTGCCCTACAAGTTGGGGTCGGGGACATTATAGTGGGGAGAGAGTGGATCCGAACATTTTTAATACAAAATTGCCTAGCGGAAGATGCCTAGAAATAGAAAACCAGAGTCACAGATATGTCGTCGGATGACGTCATAATAATTATGTCATCATCTGAGCCACATGTGGTGCTTGACAGCTCATATCTGCTATGCACACTTCACATGACCCGATCGATCCGTCATTCTTAATTCCTCTCAACAACCATGAGAGTGTCCTGGATCCTTCTGATTACTGTTTTATAGACAGTATCAGTATTTTCCTCCTCCACCACGGGCAGCGGCGGAATTTAGAGGAAAAGTTTGGGGGGGTCAAATAGTGGTGGGGGATTTGGGAGTTCGGGTGCAGCGCCCCCGAAAATTTTTTTAAAGGAAAATTTTAAATGTATTAAAAATAAAAAGAATAAAAAAATATTCATGAAATCAAGTCAATTAACTTTATCTATAAGTATAGTGTAAAATGGGTAAAAGCATAGTAACTAGTAAGGGATACACTACAAAAGTAAATTTCACTGATAAACTAAAAATTTCAGGTAATTAGAATGAAATATAGAAAAGAATGACAAGATTAACATAAATCATACAAGACCCCACATGAAACAAAGATTGAATTATAAACCCAAAAATATAAAAAGAGGGAAAAATGTAAAACAAAAAAAAAAGTTGGGGGCCAAAATTTAATTTTACTTGAGGGCCAAAGTTGTATTATTCACAAAAAAAATAAAAAGTTCCATTAAAAAAATTTTAAAGTTTTTTTTTTTTTGGGCCATGGCCCCCTAGTCCCTATTAAGTTCCGTCATTGACCACGGGCGTCCTTAGTGTCGTAATGGTATGCCTACTTTCCATTTAGTATGAGGTTGGCACCGTCCATTGTAATTCAAATCATTAGTATCTAATGCCTATCGTTGAAATGTGAAAAAGAAAGTATTCTCCTCCTCAAAAACAAAAAAAATCTCAACAGTTTTATAGAGATTCTCTGAATATTGATTGACATACTTACGGCGGCAAAAATTTGTTTTTTGTTTGGAGGCCAGAATTAGGCAAATGGGGGAGGGAACCGCAAATTCAATAGGAAAAGCGCATCGATCGCGGTCTCAACTTAATTACTCAACTCCTCCATTTCTGCCTCATGTCGGCATTGCCTTTCTTCCAATAAATATATATATATTCATGTTCAATCCAATGGACGCACTCATTAATTTATTTTAAATAATAGGGTTAGTATGATCTTTAGTCCTTTCAATTTATACTAATTTTAATTTTGGTCTCTTGAGTTTCAAACCGCTTCATCAAATGGCACTTCCACCATTTTACTAAATTATTTCATTGCATATATGACCCAATTGGACATGATATGATGGTGATAAGCTACTAGATTTCCCCCCCCCCCTTTTTTTTTATCTCTTTTGCTATCGGTTCACTGCACCTTTGGCCAGGGACGGACCCAACAATTAAAATTAGGAGGGGCGAAAAATATAGAAACAAACCTAGATTTTTATGAAATCACATTTATGCCTCATAAAAATTTCAATATTTTTAGTTTAGTCTCTCCATGAAGTTATTAAAAAGGGACTAAATGAAATAACTGAAACATTTATAAGGTTAAAATGTGATTTCATAAAATTTTGAGCTTTTTTTTGTAATTTTCTTCCCTCATTTAGGTTCTTTACTATAATTTTAGGGGGGCGGGGGCCACCCCTAGCCCCCCCTAATTCTGTCCATGCCTTTGGCAATCATTGTACTCTTGTTTTCCTCAATCTATCATATTATAAACTCGTTTTAACTTTAATATAATTGTCTTTTTAACAAAAAAAAGATTATTTAATTATCTTTTTTGGTTGCGATAAATTGGCGTAACCATAATTGTTACGTACTTGGACTTCATCAATCCAACTCTTTTGCGGAGGATATGATGTTTCAGTGTTTTCGGACTCTCTGAGTGTTGCAATCATGATGTGCTTATAATTAGTGATGATATATAGCTAGTGTGGGAGTCGGCAAGGCTTAAGGTAGTGAGAGGAATACATACACCACCAATTTCAATGTTTGCCAAACGCTCAATTATATTCCCATCTCCCATGGTCCAGGGATGGAGTGATTTGCAAAGGCCAAGACCCCAATCTTTTAAATTTTTTGTAATATTATAAAGATGTTATATATCAAAATCTAGTCGATCTAGCCGGATAAGACATTAGGTCCCTTAAGCAATATCTAAAGCTTAAATCATAGGTTATGCGTGCATAGAGCTATTGGGTTGAGAGGTTCGCTCCCTCTAGGCTTTTGCAGTACTGAAATCCGAATTAGTCTAGGCTCGTGGATTCCTTGACAAATAAGCTGACCTAGGATATCGAGTGCATTATATGTATCTAGATTCTATATATAAGATTGAAAATTCTATATTATGTATAGGACTTTTTAATCTCAGCCCTTTACACCTCAATTGTAACGCCACAATTTTAATACCCAAAAACTCGGTCAAAATATTGAAAATACCTTCAAAAGAGTTCAACAATATCCAAATCCTTTTACAATGTTACCATTTCGAATAAAACCCGTAATACATAATCAGAATAAATTCCAGAAAATATTTCAGAGTTTAATACAAAACAGAAGTCTTAGGTTCATGGCAAATATAATAACATAACATAATCTATTGGAGATCAAAAGAGCTACCAGAGCTCACTCCATAGGTGCCTTCCCTTGCTCTCTACTAGAATAATCACCTGAAAAATGTTAATATGGGATGAGATTCCACGTCTCAGTAACTACTGAATATTTCTACCTTACACGAGCAAATTACATATGACAAAAATAAAAGGTAATATAATGTGAATTTAATATACTCAGATATTTTTAGATATACCGTTGTTCACATCAAATGCCTTTACAAAATACTCATCATTCTTTATTGAATAATTCAGAAATGCACTATGCAGTATGCAGCCTCCCTTATATCCCCTTCCAACCGTATACCGCTGACTGGAACCATAGGCTAACATATAGTCCAATAGAAACTCATTCATTTGACTGGATGGTTTCAAGCTCACCAAAACTTAAGATACACCCGGCCAAAGGTATAGAGCTTAAATCTGGACTATGGCTCCCCTCCTTTAAAATAACAACTAAGGAGGTGTCACATGTCCCACATCTCCAATGAAATCCCGGCCAGAGGAAAACATGGAAGATGGGGCCCTGAAAAGTACCATCCACTGTGCACCGAGTGGTGGCATAAACAATTCTTATCATTCAATTCCCTCCTTACTCCACCCATCACAATACAACCGCCATGATGAATGTATTTACTCAAAAATAATGCATTATTATACCATTATATACATTGATATGCGTATTTATGATTAGTAAAATACTATGCGTATCTGTGAATAGTAAAATACTATGCGTATCTGTGAATAGTAAAATACGGTATATACATGAATAGTAACATGAATAGTAAATACGGTATACGTGAATAGTAACATGAATAGTAAATACGGTATACGTGAATAGTAACATGAATAGTAAATACAGTATACGTGAATAGTAAATACGGTATACGTGAATAGTAAAAATGAATAGTAAATACGGTATACGTGAATAGTAAAAATGAATAGTAAATACGGTATAAGTGAATAGTAAAAATGAATAGTAAATACGGTATATGTGAATAGTAAAATGAATAGTAAATACGGTATATGTGAATAGTGACGTACGTATAAATAGTACCTCTACAGATTTGCAAGTCAAAGTTCCCACACCAGATCTTAAAACCATAAATATTTTCTAAATATTCTTGCCAAAATAGTAAACAAACAAATTTATAATCATACATAATTCACAAGTATAAGGAAAAATATTCAGAGTTACCTGTTACTTGCTAATACCCGAATCACCAACCAGCTATTATAACTCTCAAGCAAATATCTCTACTCTCTCTCTCTCTCTACCTCTCTCTATGGCTCTTAGAAGTTGTGAAGAATGAAATGAAATGGAAGGTCTATTTATAGTTGGAAAATGGGTCTTTAAGTGTAATTTTCGTCTCTGGGTCGTTTTACGTAATTTTCCTAAAAACCAAAAAAAACTTTCCCGTGACTTGCCCCGTGAACCTTTTTTTTAAAAATTTTAATAATATAATATAATATATATTATTTTATTATTATAATATAATATTATTTAAATAATAAATTATTATTGAGTGGGTCCCGCGGCCATTTTTTTCAAAGTTCACGAGAGTTGTGTCGGGAGGAAGAATTATTTTGGTTGTGGGTCCCGCAAAATACTGATTTCAAATTTATCACTTTCTGAAAATAGAGCCTACTAGTCTTCCCAAGATAGGTTTATGTTCAAGATATTAGATTCAAAATTCAGGATGTTACATTTCTCCCCTCCTAAAAGAAAATTTTGTCCTCAAAATTTCGCTATAATAAGAATTCTAACCTATTTAAATAAATGAGGATAGGTTTGTCGCATGCTCTCCTCCGTTTCCCAAGTAGCATCTCCGGGAACCATTCCTTTCCACTCGACCTTTACAAGTCTAATGGTCTTGTTTCTTAATTTCTTGTCCCTTGCATCAACAATCCGCTCCGGTTCGGCTTTATACGTCATGTTATCCTTGAGTTCTACCTCTTCTACTTCTATAATGTGGGAAGGATCCGGTTGGTATTTCTTCAGTTGCGATACATGAAAGACATCATGAAGGTTCGCAAGCTGTGGAGGTAATGCAATTCTGTAAGCTACTGGTCCAACTTTCTCCAAAATCTCATAAGGACCCATAAAACGAGGTGAAAGCTTCTTTGCTCGTATTGCTCTACCAATGCCAGTCATTGGTGTGACTCTTAAGAATACATGTTCGCCCACCATGAACTCCAACGGTCGTCTTCTCTTGTCAGCATAACTCTTCTGTCGACTCTGAGCAGTGAGAAGTTTCTGTTGAATCACCTTAATCTTTTGAGTCGTCTCGTCCACAAGTTCTGGACCTATTAAAATTCGCTCATTCAATTCCGTCCAGCAAATAGGAGATCTACATTTTCTTCCATACAAAGCCTCATAAGGTGCCATCTCAATGCTGGAGTGATAACTATTGTTATATGCAAACTCCGCAAGATGAAGATGATCGTCCCAACTTCCTTTTAGTTCGATTGCACAAGCCCGCAACATGTCTTCCAGAGTTTGAATAGTCCTTTCAGTCTGCCCGTCAGTTTGAGGATGATAAGCGGTACTATAACTCATCCGAGTTCCCATAGCATTCTGCAATGCTTTCCAAAATCGTGAAGTGAATCGTGGATCACGATCAGATACGATGCTATTCGGTATCCCATGCAATCTGACAATCTCCTTCATGTAGATCTTTGCTAGTCTCTCCAATGAGTATTCTGCTGCAATTGCTAGAAAATGAGCTGACTTAGTTAACCTATCGACAATTACCCAAATGGCATTATGTCCGGATGTCGTTAGAGGAAGCCCCATGATGAAGTCCATAGAGATGCTGTCCCATTTCCACTCTGGGATATCCAAATTCTTTAATAATCCAAGAGGTTTCCGATGTTCGATCTTGACTTTCTGACAAGTCAAACAACAAGTGACAAAGTCAGTCACATCTTTCTTCATGCCTCGCCACCACCAATTCCGCTTGAGATCATGATACATCTTGGTTGCTCCGGGATGGATAGTGTATTTACTCCGATGTGCCTCCTCTAGTATGAGCTTTTTTATTTCTCCATCATTAGGTATGCACACTTTTCCTTTATATCTTAATATCCCATCTCTATCGATCCCAAATTTCGATTCTTTTCCTTCTTCAATATCTTCCCTCACGTTTAATAGATACTCATCTTCGAGCTGAGCGAATTTAATCTCTTTCCAAATTGTGCTTTCAATAGTTAATGCTTCCATGGTAGCGACCAAACCTGACATTACATCAATAGATGTACTTGGTATCTCCTCGAGCAATTTATGTTCTCTGATCATCATCTGGGCTACATGGATTGTCTTTCTACTTAAGGCATCTGCTACAACGTTCGCCTTTCCTGGATGATACTTCAATTCGAAGTCGTAGTCCTTGATAAACTCCATCCATCTCCTCTGTCGCATGTTGAGCTCCTTTTGGTCGAACAGGTACTTCAGACTTTTGTGGTCACTATAAACCTCGAACTTTGAACCGTAGAGGTGGTGCCTCCAAATCTTCAGAGCAAACACTACTGCTGCCAGTTCTAAGTCGTGAGTAGGATAATTCCCTTCATGTGGCCTTAACTGTCGAGAAGCATAAGCTACTACCCTACCATTTTGCATTAATACACACCCAAGACCTTTCTTGGAAGCATCTGTGTACAAAGTAAAGGTCTGAGCAGGATCTGGAATTATAAGTACCGGTGCCGTAGTCAACTTAGTCTTCAAATTTTGAAAAGCTGCTTCACACTTTTCGTCCCATACAAATGGTTGACCCTTCCTTGTTAACTTAGTCAAAGGCATAGCTATTTGCGAAAAGCCCTTGATAAATCTCCTATAATAGCCAGCTAGACCTAGAAAACTCCTGATCTCAGTCACGGACTTTGGTCGTTCCCATTGGAGAACTGCTTCAACTTTAGTATGGTCCACTGCAACACCTTCAGCCGATACGACATGGCCTAGGAATTTTACTTCCTTCAACCAAAATTCGCACTTAGACAGTTTCGCATAGAGCTTGTGCTCCTTCAACACTTGTAGCACGATTCTAAGGTGCTCTTTATGCTCTTCTTCATCCTTAGAGTAGATAAGGATGTCGTCAATGAAAACCACTACAAATTTATCTAGATATGGTCGGAAAATTCTATTCATGTAATCCATGAATACTGCTGGAGCATTTGTTAGCCCAAATGGCATAACAAGAAATTCATAATGGCCATATCTAGTTCTGAATGCAGTTTTTGAGACATCTTCAGCTTTGACTCTAAGTTGGTGATAACCTGATCTGAGGTCGATCTTGGAGAATATGGATGCTCCCTTCAACTGATCAAGTAGATCGTCGATCCTAGGTAAAGGATATTTATTCTTTATAGTCACTTTATTCAACTGGCGATAGTCAATGCATAGTCTCAGGCTCCCATCTTTCTTCTTCACAAAGAGTACGGGCGATCCCCAAGGAGATACACTGGGTCTGATAAAACCCTTTTCTAACAATTCCTCGATCTGCCTCTTCAATTCTGCTAGTTCCGATGGAGACATTCGGTAAGGAGCTTTAGATATAGGTTCTGTTCCAGGTACGAGATCAATAGAAAATTCTACTTCTCTCTCTGGGGGTAAACCTGTCATTTCTTTCGGAAATACTTCCGGAAATTCTTTCACCACTTCAATGTTCTCTATCCCTTCCTCCACTTCTGCTTGAATGGAGAAAAACACCATGTACGCAAGACAACCATGATGAACAGGCTTTTCATCTTGTACTATAGACAACAATTGTGGTCTACTATGACTCATAGAGTCATCCGCAAGAGAGATAGTCTTCCTCTTGCAGTCAAGGATGATGTCATTAGCTGACAACCAATCCATTCCTATTATTACATCGATACCCTTCGTGGGTAAACAAACAAGGTCTATATTTGAGATCCTATTATCAATCTCAATCGTACAATTTAAGCAAGCCCTAGAAGTTTTTACTGAAGCTCCCGCCGGTGTAGAAATAATCATATAATAAGGCAATTCACTCACTCTTAAATTCAATCGAGGCACACAGTCGTATGATATAAAAGAGTGTGTGGCACCAGAGTCAAATAAGGCTTCTACTTCAAGACCTTGGAGTTTGAGGATACCTTTAATCAGATTTGGTGAAGCACTTGCCTCCTGATGTGATAGTGCAAACACTTTCCCTGGCACTGCAGTTCTAGCATCCTTGGCTCCTCGAGGCTCCTCCTCACAAAATCTGGAAATGTGTCCTGGCTTTCCACAGTTGAAACACGTCACACATGGTCCTTGGTGTATTCTTCCACACTTGGCACACATCTGATTGTTGGCGGTGCTTGCAGCAGGAGCTGTGGATCCCCTATATGAACTCTGACCTCCACTGAAGTGACTCCTTTGAGGTCCTTTGAATTGACTCCTCGGTGGTCTGCTGAAATGACTTCTTTGGGGTCCAGTAAAATAACTCCTCGATGGACCACCAAAGTGATTTCTGGATGGTTGGCTAAACCGCGTATTCACATTACTGAAGTTGTGACTCTGCTTCTTAGTAACTCCTCCCGTTGGTCTCATGAGGTGTGTAGATCTGGCCTGAAAACCCTTCATCTTCTCAGCTTCCTCTTCTCGTTTGTTCCTTGCTATCGTGCGCAGTTTGTCACATATTTCTTCAAAATCCCTTGTTTCATCAAGGAACGGTGATAGAGCTGTTTTTAGGTCTGGTCTAGCTTTTTCAACCAATCGAGCACTCAACCATTTAGAGTTGTTCTGTGAATATCCGCAGAATTTAGACAACTCTAAAAAGCGAGTAATAAATTCGTCTTCATGTAATTCCCCTTGCCTGAATGTGAGGAATTCAGTTTCTTTCTCTATTCTGATTGAAGGGGAAAAGTAATAATTTTCGAACTTTTCCTTAAACTCTTCCCACGTCATCTCAGCATTCCCTTTTGTTTTGGTGCTTTCCCACCATTCTTCAGCTGCTTTCTGCAACAATTGTTCAGCAACCATCACCTTTTGTTGTGAGCTAATCTCGATAACTCTGAAAATCTTTTCTACACGCTTCAGCCACTCCAGTGCTGCAATCGGATCTAGCTTCCCCTCGAACATCGGTGGAGTAAACTTCCGAAATTTTTCCCAAACCTCAGTAATAGGTAAGGGATGATACTGAGAATGAGAACCGCTACTACCTCCATCTTCAGTGCGAGAATGACTTCCTCCCCTTGATTGATGGTCAGAAGGTGTGACTTCCAGAGCCTTCTCCTTTCCTTCCTTACCACCTTGGCCTCTTCCTTTTGCTAGTTCATCCTCGTGTCTATTCACTTTCTCTCTCATCTCCAAGATGACGTCTCGTAACTCTGCCAAAAGGGCATTGTTATCCTGAGAATAGGGACCATCTTGATGCGGAGGGAGACCTCTTTGGGATGGAGCAGGGGTTGAATTAGTTCTTCGAGTTCTTGCCATTATCTCCTCCTATGATTAATACTATAAGGACACTAAACAAATAAAATAGCTAAATAAATTCTAAATCTAACAAAGGGAAGTGCTCATGTTATGATATTTAATTTGCCACGAACTTTTAAAAAAAATTTTAAGAAATCACTTTAGAAAATAAACAAAATTGCCATGGAACCTTTAGCTCTGATACCAAAAATGTAACGCCACAATTTTAATACCCAAAAACTCGGTCAAAATATTGAAAATACCTTCAAAAGAGTTCAACAATATCCAAATCCTTTTACAATGTTACCATTTCGAATAAAACCCGTAATACATAATCAGAATAAATTCCAGAAAATATTTCAGAGTTTAATACAAAACAGAAGTCTTAGGTTCATGGCAAATATAATAACATAACATAATCTATTGGAGATCAAAAGAGCTACCAGAGCTCACTCCATAGGTGCCTTCCCTTGCTCTCTACTAGAATAATCACCTGAAAAATGTTAATATGGGATGAGATTCCACGTCTCAGTAACTACTGAATATTTCTACCTTACACGAGCAAATTACATATGACAAAAATAAAAGGTAATATAATGTGAATTTAATATACTCAGATATTTTTAGATATACCGTTGTTCACATCAAATGCCTTTACAAAATACTCATCATTCTTTATTGAATAATTCAGAAATGCACTATGCAGTATGCAGCCTCCCTTATATCCCCTTCCAACCGTATACCGCTGACTGGAACCATAGGCTAACATATAGTCCAATAGAAACTCATTCATTTGACTGGATGGTTTCAAGCTCACCAAAACTTAAGATACACCCGGCCAAAGGTATAGAGCTTAAATCTGGACTATGGCTCCCCTCCTTTAAAATAACAACTAAGGAGGTGTCACATGTCCCACATCTCCAATGAAATCCCGGCCAGAGGAAAACATGGAAGATGGGGCCCTGAAAAGTACCATCCACTGTGCACCGAGTGGTGGCATAAACAATTCTTATCATTCAATTCCCTCCTTACTCCACCCATCACAATACAACCGCCATGATGAATGTATTTACTCAAAAATAATGCATTATTATACCATTATATACATTGATATGCGTATTTATGATTAGTAAAATACTATGCGTATCTGTGAATAGTAAAATACTATGCGTATCTGTGAATAGTAAAATACGGTATATACATGAATAGTAACATGAATAGTAAATACGGTATACGTGAATAGTAACATGAATAGTAAATACGGTATACGTGAATAGTAACATGAATAGTAAATACAGTATACGTGAATAGTAAATACGGTATACGTGAATAGTAAAAATGAATAGTAAATACGGTATACGTGAATAGTAAAAATGAATAGTAAATACGGTATAAGTGAATAGTAAAAATGAATAGTAAATACGGTATATGTGAATAGTAAAATGAATAGTAAATACGGTATATGTGAATAGTGACGTACGTATAAATAGTACCTCTACAGATTTGCAAGTCAAAGTTCCCACACCAGATCTTAAAACCATAAATATTTTCTAAATATTCTTGCCAAAATAGTAAACAAACAAATTTATAATCATACATAATTCACAAGTATAAGGAAAAATATTCAGAGTTACCTGTTACTTGCTAATACCCGAATCACCAACCAGCTATTATAACTCTCAAGCAAATATCTCTACTCTCTCTCTCTCTCTACCTCTCTCTATGGCTCTTAGAAGTTGTGAAGAATGAAATGAAATGGAAGGTCTATTTATAGTTGGAAAATGGGTCTTTAAGTGTAATTTTCGTCTCTGGGTCGTTTTACGTAATTTTCCTAAAAACCAAAAAAAACTTTCCCGTGACTTGCCCCGTGAACCTTTTTTTTAAAAATTTTAATAATATAATATAATATATATTATTTTATTATTATAATATAATATTATTTAAATAATAAATTATTATTGAGTGGGTCCCGCGGCCATTTTTTTCAAAGTTCACGAGAGTTGTGTCGGGAGGAAGAATTATTTTGGTTGTGGGTCCCGCAAAATACTGATTTCAAATTTATCACTTTCTGAAAATAGAGCCTACTAGTCTTCCCAAGATAGGTTTATGTTCAAGATATTAGATTCAAAATTCAGGATGTTACATTTATCATAATTTAAGAAGTGATTGGCAGGGGACATGACCCCCGTTTTATGTGAATATTCTCGCCTTCATGGTCATGGCCACAACCCACAATTAATATCAATTCAAATGAACTTAAATGGATCTCTATTTTATGTTATCTCTAAAAATGATAATAATAGATAATTTGTCACACCGATCTAAGTTTGTAGTTTTGCTTTGTTCTTGTTTTCTTTAAATCAAAACGATCTAGTGTTCAAAAAAAATAAATCAAAACGATCTAACACTTGAGAGTCAAACAAATGGCAATAATGTTGAATAATTGGGTTCGGCGATCATCATGAGCGACTGATTGGGGCGAACGTGTTAAAGTAATATAAGTTGAATGAGCGCCTAAATCAAAGCTTCAATTATGCAGGTATGGAAGGTGCCGGAGAAAGCATGGGACCTATCCCGACCCGATATTGCCGACTTATGCCAATGATTTATGAGAGTTGAACTCTTCTCTCCACTTCCTTTCCACTTAGTGTCACAACTAATTGGATAATATTTTAATGGATGAGATTTAATATTAGGTAACAATATTATAATCATATATTTTTATTATATGTAATATTGATAAGTATATATTTTATGATTAAATAAGTGTATATTTTATGAGAATTAGTTGGATTTATTGATATTATATACCTATTTAATTATCTTTTATATACTTTACTATCATTATAGGATAAAAAGATATTTTGATATAAAATTTACTTATTTCCTATTATATTTTGCAGGAAATATTAGCTGATTTGTAAAGAAATAGAAAAAGTAATTAAGAGGATATGCAATCAGCCAAATTCAGTGGCCCCACGCGAGAAAAATAGAAACAAAATCAATTGCGTGATCTAGTGGAGTAGATTACAAGATATAAAATATCTTTGTAGTAAGAAAAGGAGAATTAGTGACCCGTGACCTAAGTTATATTTAAGTTATATATATGAAGAAAGGAAGAAGCAAGGGAGAGGATCGAGAGACGCATAATGAGAAGGAAGGAATGAAGAAGCAGACGAGTAACAGTTAAGCGTTTCGGTTCTTTTCATCAGCTCCACAGAAGGACGAGAGAACTCACTACTGGAAAATAGCATATTTGCGACAGAACAAAATTCCATCCCAAATAAAGAGGTTTGCGACGGATCGAAAAAATCTGTCGCAAAAGGTCACAATTTTGCGGCAGACTAAATAGCCCGCTGCAAAATCATCTGATTTTGCGGCGAAATTCATCGTCCGCCGCAAAAACGCACTGAGAGGGGTCCTTGTAGCCCCCCTTTTATGGCGGACTAGGTAGTTCGTTGCAAGCGGAAATGACTTTGCGGCGGACTATGGAGTTCGCCGCAAAAACACGCTGTAGGGGCCTGCGTTGCCCCTCTTTTGCAGCGGACTATGTAGTCCGCTGCAAAAACGCGCTAGGAGAGGCCCTACGTTGCCCCTCTTTTGCGTCCGCCGCAAAAACGCGCTTGGAGGGGCCTTACGTTGCCCCTCTTTTGTGGCAGACAATGGAGTCCGCTGCAAAATGAGATGATTTTGCGGCGGACTACAAGTCCGCAAACTCTAATATTTTGCGGTGGAATAAGTTGTCCGCCGCAATATCATATGATTTTGCGACAGATTTTCTTTATCTGCCGCAAATTTAGTGAATTTGCGATGGACTCAGGGTCGACACAGTAGGGGGCGAGGGGTGGCCCCTGCCCCCCATAATTTTTTTTTTTAAGAAAAAAATAATAAGCTTCAATCCATAACTTACTTGCATTGATATATCAACTGAAATATAAACATCACATATCGCTTCCCACTATTCTTTTTCTTTCATATATATGTATATATATATATTTTATAAAAAAATAATAAAGAGGTGGGACCCACAAACTTTAATGTATCCCAACCTCATTGTTTTACTCCTATCTGAAAATGCCTTCGTGCCTTCGTCCCTTCTTCCTGGTGGTTGGTGTTATAATAAATTTTGAGAATCAATAAATTACTTAAAACCATTTCTTTTGCTTAAATTTTTTCATGAAATTTATTATATATGATTTTATCTTTCTAATGATACTACTTCTATACTAATTAAAGAATATTTTAGGGTAAGGATTAGGGCAAATTTTGAGTTTTTTTTTTTTTTTGGAATAAGAAGGCAAGCCGTAGCTTGAGAAATATGGGTTGAGGGCTAAACTAATAAGGCCTAGCCCCAATACAACAACTAGGAAGAAGATACTAGTTACAAGTCTATTGGTCTTTCAATGCCATATGAAGACATTCACGTGGAATTGTGGGTATAAGAACCACATTAGCATTGTCAGGCACCTCATGGCCTTGCTTGGCCATGTAGTCCGCACAAGCAATGTTGTCTCTTGAGGAATAACGTATCTCCACATCCCAGTCTTGGAAAAGAAGATCTCGAATCTCTGCAATGATTGCTCGGAGCGGATGATCAGTGTAGCAGTCTCTCATGATGATGTTGATGGCGTCCAGGGAGTCCGAATAGAGGATGATTTTTTGAAGTCCCATCTGACGGCCCGTCATTAATCCTGTCATGATAGCATATAGCTCTGCTTCAACTACTGTATGGGTTCCAATGAACTTATGAAACCCCATCAACCAGTGGCCTTGAGGATTCCTGATTACGCCTCCACACGCTGCTTGGTGCTGATGGTGAACAGATCCATCCACATCTATACGAACCACATTTGTAGGGGGAGGGGTCCAAGTCTTTTCTTCATACCTATCAACATGGAAAATTTGATGAGTTAGAGTCTGATTAGTTGTGTTTTCCATCAAAAGGCAATTCCACAAATGTAACATCTCCCTTGTTTCAGTGGTTCCGCCTTGGAAAAGAGATTTGCCTCTGGTAGTCCAAAGGACCCAACAGCCCAAGCTAAAGATTCTTGGCCAGGCGAAGTTCTGAAATCTTCCTTTTCTGGGATTGTGATTAGTATTCCAATTTAGCCAAACCTGCAAGTTACCTACAAAAAACTGGGAAAAATAGTTAGGATGTAAAATTTGTTTCCACAAATTTTTTGCTCTCTCACAGTCCCTGATTACATGAATCACGCTTTCCTCCCTGTTACAAGTGAAGGGGCACAAGTTGTTATCAGTAAGGCCTCTTCTGGCTCTAAGGGAGTTAGTGACTAGTCTTTCATGTCCAACTTGCCACATGAAAAAATTGACTTTCTCAAGAAGCTGCCATTTCCACATCAGGGCCCAAAAGCTGTTATCATTCGCCCTACCTCGATTCGACAGGAAAAGGTAAGCAGACTTGACGGAGAAGAAACCATCTTTCGCAAATCTCCAAGTGAAACAATCAGTGAAGTTGTTGGAAGGAGGGCGCATCCTAGAGATAGTGTTGATGATAGGGGGAGGTAAAATGCCCTGCCACCTACCATTGTTCCATCTTCCATTCGGCAAAAGATAATCCTTCACCACCTCATTCTCATCAATAAAGAATGGGTTAGAAACAAATGTAATAAGAGGACGGGCAAGGGGAAGCCAGAGGTCATGCCAGCACTTGGTTTCTGCACCATTGTTAACCTTCCTTCCAACACCCGTAAAAAACTTATCCCAAACTTGAACAATCGCTTTCCAGGCGGAGGATGAGTTTCTCTTCTTAGAGACAAAAGGCACAGTTAGGTTGCCACAGTTATATTTGGTCCATAGGCATTGAACCCATAAAGCTTGCTTATTCGTCAGGAGATTCCAGCAAAGTTTAATGATAAAAGCCTTATTTTGGCGACGAAGATCCTTGAAACCAAGACTCCCATGCTTCTTGGCTTGAGTGATTTTGTCCCAAGCGATAAGGTGCATCTTTTTCACATCTTCATCTTGAGACCAAAGGAACTTTCTGGAGATCTTATCTAGTTCTTTGATAGTACAAATGGGAAGAAGAGTTGATTGCATGCAGTAGCTGGGAAGGGAAGATAAAACAGACTTAATTAGCACCGAGCGACCAACAATCGTTAAGAACTTACTTTTCCACATTGAAAGTTTTTTCCGAGCTTTTTGGACAATGGGATGGTAGGTATTCTTTGTAACACGCTTGTGAATAATTGGCACCCCCAAGTACTTTCCGAGATCAGAAGTGATTCCTATTCCAAGTAACTGACTAAGCTCAAGGGCTCTATTGAAGTTTATGCTTCTAGAGCAAAACATACGAGACTTTTCTAAGTTGATTCTATGGCCCGAGACCTTGCAGAAACTTTGCATCACTTTCCGAACTTCAGCCATTTGACTAGGAAAGGCTTCAACAAAAAGAATGAGATCATCGGCGAAGAAGAGATGGGAGATGCGGGGTCCTCCTCTTTTAAAGAGGAATGGTTTCCAGCGTCGAGCGTCACACTCAGCTTTGATAAGATGGCCCAGACGTTCCATACAGAGGACAAATATGTATGGGCTAAGCGGATCTCCCTGCCTGACTCCTCTAGAAAGGGTAAAACTTGGGCCTTCATCGCCATTCCAGAGAATAGACATAGAGGATGTAGAGATACAGGCCATAATGATGTCAATGAGGTTGTCCTCCAAATTTAGACGCTTAAGAGTATCCCTGATGAATCCCCAATCAAGCCTGTCAAAAGCCTTTTCCATATCAATTTTGATGGCAACGAAACCTTTTTTTCTACCTTTCATTCTCATAGAGTGAATGATCTCTTGAGCAATTAAAATATTGTCACAACTAGATCTATTAGCAATAAAGCTACACTGCTCAGGACTAATGAGATCATTCATAACACGCCTAAACCTATTGGCCAAGACCTTAGTGATGATTTTGAAGCTAACATTGCACAAGAAAATAGGTCGAAAGTCTCTCATTGTTGACGGATTATCCACCTTAGGAATGAGAACAACCTTAGACTTATTAATATTAGCCATACTAGGGGTTGTTACAGCATTCTTCAATGTACTCGCATATCTTGGCCCCCACAACATTCCATTGGGTCTGAAAAAAGTGAGCTTGGAGACCATCTGGACCCGGTGCCTTAAAAGCGCCCATAGCAAAAGCAGCATTTTTTTTATCTCCAGATGGGTAACTTTTCTCAGCATGTCCAATTCCTGAGAATCGATGTTAAGGAAGTTAGAGCACCAATTTGTAGCGTCTTTTACGGAGGCATTACTAGAATAAAGATTTAAAAAGAAATCATGAGCCATCATTTTCGCTGTATCATGGTCGTCAATCCACTCCCCAGCATCATTTTGAATTGCAGCAATTCTTTGCTTCTTTCTTTTGATCAATGTAGAGGCATGGAAAAACCTTGTGTTTCTATATCCCCCCTGAAGCCATTTACATCTCGATTTTTGAAACCATGTGATCTCTTCCTGGGTAGCCACTTTATGATATTCCTCCCATAAATTTTTCTCCAACCTGAAGAGACCAGTCTGCAAGTTTGTTCTTCTAATTCTATCAATTCCCTCCAGGCGACGAATCAACTCTTTTTTCTTTTTGGAGAAGTTACCCACCCTGTTATCATTCCAGACTTGAGCCGAGATTTGAAAATCATGTAAGCCTTGAATCCACGATTTATCACGCCATGCTTCTCTAGTGACATCTTTGAAATCGTCCTCCAAAGACCAAGCGAGTTGATAAGAGAAGGATTTTCGAAAGGTTCTTCTTTGGGAAGAAGGATTAGAGTCAACCACCACAATTCTATGGTCAGATTCGAATTTGAGCTCATGCCGAACAGATGAGTTAGGAAAAGAGTTAAGTCAGGTGAAATTAGTAAAGACCCAATCCAATCTCTCTTTCAATCCGTGCCGCTCCCAAGTGAACTTGTCACCTTGAATCGTGGCTTCAATAAGGTTCGCCTCATCAATACAATTTTTAAAGTGTTGCATTAGGGCCAAGGGGGGGTCAACTCCTCCAAGCTTGTCATTTGAGGATAAATAAGCATTAAAGTCACCCAAAACTAACCAAGGAAGATTAGAATTAGTAGCAAGAGACCGAAGAGAATTCCATAAAGGCATTCTACCCGTCGAGCTAGTCTTACCATAAACAATAGTCACAATGCTTGTAATGTTGCTATCGTGCTCTTTGACCTGACAGTGAAGAAGTTGGGTGGTGGAGGTAATATAAGTAATATCAAAAGAATCGTTATTCCACAAAAGCCAGATACCTCTAGAGAAACCACTAGATTCCACACGAATCCAATGAGTAAACCCAAGTTTGCGACAAACTCTATCCGCTCTATCCCCACTAATGCGGGGCTCCAACAGACAAAGAATATTAATGCAGAATTTATTGATAATATCTTTAATAGTTAAAGGGAAGGACCGGCTACCGGCTCCCCTACAATTCCATACAGCAATAATCATTAAAAGGATGTACACAAGATAGGGATAGCCATACTTACCTGGGGCCTTCAGTCTCTTGATCACGTTGTTGCCCAAGCTGAGTTTCTGCCACAAAAGTTCCATTTGCTTCCATGAAATCTGGGGCGACATCTTCGTTGGGGTCCCAATGGTCAGGTGGTCTCGTATTGTTGAGTTGGGACATGATGTGCATTTGCTCTATTGGTGGATCAATGGAATGCTCCTTAGGGATACAGAGGTGCGAATTTGGAGCTCCAATTCCTTGATGGCCTAAATTATCCAAGCTTCCGTGGACTAAGTTGTGGATGCGTTGCCCCTTGTTCTTCTTGCCTGCGTTTTTTTTATGTTCCTTGTACAAGATCATTTGATTATTTCCTGCAAATGCTTGGACAATGGCCTGGTCTGCTTCAACAAGCCCCAAGGAATCGGTTTGATTAAGAGGCCCTGCATTGTCATTTAGCTTGACCGGCCCACTTGAGGTGGCAACTTCTTTAGGCTCCAATTGCTTAATGTCCAACGTAACTCCAGGCCCAAAATTGATGGCATTCGGCCCACCCAAATTAGGCATACTTTTGGTGTCTTTTGGCTTATATAGGAATTTTGACTTTTGCCCTAAGCCAGCTGGATCCTACTTTTTTTCCTGAACCATCGACTTAACCGAGGAGCTGCTCCTGTCTTTTCTTCTTTCATCTTGCCTCACCAAGTTTGAAGTCACCGTACGATTCTCAGGACGCCTAAGATCTTCGACTGTCAGTTGATCTTCAACCTCCAGATCCCCTATCACGGCGAATCGCGTTTTCGGGCCAAACGAAGGAGGTCTCGCCGTCTTTGCTCCTGCGCCCGTGGTCTGACGTGGCTCAATCCTGGAATCCGACCGTTGTGGCAGACGAGCTCTGTTTGTCCTTTGGCTTACCAACATCCAAGGGCCAAAAGCTTCATCTGAGTTAGTTACCGACGTGTACACCGACGGGTTGTTGGACTGTTGCGACGGTGGCTGATGCGATGGTTTCTGATGGAGGTCTGAAGAAGAGCACTTGAAAGGGAAACTTTCACGGTGGTACCCTACTCGTCCACAATTGAAGCAGATAAGGGTAAGGCCCTCGTATTCTACATTAAAAATCGACCCTGCTGCAATCACCTTTGGTACCAGCTTTTTCTGAAGGTTCAGTTCAACACAGATCCTCACAAATTTACCTCTTTGAATTTTTGGCGTTGAAGCTTGGCTATCCTAGAGAGTGTTCATATCAACTTTGAGCGTGCGACCAATTCGATCCCCTAACCGAGAGATACAGTGTTTGTTGTAACAATGCATTGGGACATCAGGGATGTGAACCCAAGTAGCAACTCTGCCAAGAGGATTCTGGTAAGGATTAAAGTATGGTGTCCATCTCTGAATCAGAACATAGTGTTGCTTGATCACCCATGGCCCCTCATATAATACTTTTTTGTATTGAGACCTCCAAAGTTCCTGATCTTGAAATCTGACCACGAAGTAATTATTTGGGATGTCAATGAGTTCAAAGTTGGAAAACCCCCAGAGATTAACGAGTAGATCTTTTAGCGCAAATAAATTAAATCTCTTGCCAAGCACTGTAAGAATCAGAGCATAATTCCATGGTTCGCACCATTCGTTATACTCTTCTTCTGTGCAAGGTGCCACAGGGTACATTTCCATGAGTTTCTTCATCTCCTCTGATGGCTCAGGAATTTGCCAGCATATTTCTTTATCATCTGTGAATAGGTCTTCTTCCTCCATTACGTCACTACTATGGGCAACTCCGTTAAATCCCAATAGGGAAGCACGATAGGATGGGAACTTGGGAGGATTAATTTCATTTTTGTCTTTCATTTCCTTAGTGCCAGAAGTCGTGGCTTGCTTAGAGGACTCTTCCTTATCTAGCATAGTGTCATCCATAATGATTTGAGGGACTTCTTTTGTTTTCTTTTTCTTTTTTCGGTCATCTTGCCCCTCGGCAGGTGGCCGGTTCGGTGGGAGTTTTCGCTATCCAGAGTCTGCTAGGAGGAGAGCTTTGACAGAGTCGGACATTTCAGAGAAAAGGAGAGCTTGGAGATAATTTCTTAGAGTTTTGTTGAAAGATAACTATGAAAAGATATATGATGATTAATTTCTTGATGGTTCTTTAATTACATATATTGAAAAAGAAATTGTTGAGTTTTAACACGGATTCAATTATAAATGAGTTTAATAATATAAAAACATGTAGAGTAAAAGTCAAATAAAGCAATCTTAATTTTTGTAATAGATTTCTTTCAATTTTTTGTATATTATGTCTTTTTGTATTTCAAATATTTTTATTTATGATGTAACATTTTTTTTCGCCCCCATAAGTAAAATTCCTGCGTCCGCCCCTGGATGGACTAATTCGTCTGCCGCAAATTTCACTTAAATTCTAGGGTTTCACTTTGCGTCCTCCATTCTAAAACTGTTTCCCCGACTCTTTTCTCCCCGTCGGCCCGTCTGCTCTCTTCCTCTGGTTGCCGCCAGTTCGTCCGCTGTCGTGCTCCAGTGCGGCTCGTCCTCGTCCGTGCTGCCCTACTTCGCCGTGAACAAGTTCCTTTTCCTCTATCTATGTGTATCTTCACCCACACTCTTCTCTATGGCTTCAGTGATCTTTTTAATACTTCATTCCCTCTTTCTTTAGTCAAAAAGGCTATATATGATATTCTTGCTATTTATGTTTCTATTGTCCAGATTGTATTGTTGTCGATATGGTTTTTTATGTGATATTTCTATTTTAGATTGGATTATATGAATTGGAAAATGGTTCTGTATCATATTTCTATTAAATATGCAGTGAGTACGGTGGCTGTGGCTGCTGTGGTTGCATTGTGGGGCTCAATTGGTGTCGTCTCAGTACATTCTAATAATAATTAATTTATCAACTTAATTGTATCACTTGATTAAGCTTGATTAATTAGGAGTAATAAAAGTATGAATTGTATATATGTAATTGCAGGCAATTGATAGGCTTCCTTTGATTGCTAGGGTTTTCGAGCTCGTTGGCATTGGCTACTCTGAGGTAACTTCTATTTTCTTCTTCCCTTCTATACCTACCTACTGTTAATATTTCAGACTCACATTACAACTTAATTCCTATCTGTGTTTTTTTAATTCTAACTAGATATTTATGTTCCTTAATTAAGAATATATGGGACATATATATAATTAAAATTTTGTTTGATTTGAAATTTTATTGTCGTGTTTCAAACTAGCATGCGAATGAAAAACATGAAAACAAATGAATGGAGGAAAACATATTGGTAAGTGTTTTTTTTTTTTTTTGTGGTTGTGAAATGTAGTTTATCAAGGTGAATTTGAAACAAAATGGACTTTAGACCAAGTCAGGAGATAAAATTTAAAATGGAAATTAAAAAAGAAAAAAAAAAGATCTATAAAAGTTTAGGGGCCAAATTTAATTTAAATTAAATTTAAGACTTTCCTTCTTCTTCTTGTTTTTTTCTGCTATGATCACTTTAACTAAAATCATTATGTGGAATTCATTTTTCTTAGAAAAATTATTGTCATCATGTGTCTTATGAAATTAACTTCATTTTCTCTTATCTATTTACAATGGTTCACATATAAGAACCTATTTAACAAGCCAGACAAGTAATCATGACTTATCTTCAATAATAATTAATCACAATCTGGTTCAATATATATCATGTACATTGACTTTTGTTTTTTCTTTTTCCTTTTTGTTTATCACACATTGAATGAGCATATTTGAATATTACTATGTTATTAATTATGTCAATGATTAAACCTATTTGGATTGATAGGAATAGAAATTCTTTTGTTAACAAAGGTTAGGAGAGGATACAAAAAAATTAAGGGAAAATGATAAGAAAATACTACTTGAATTTCAAATTAATTTCAAATCAATAATTTTCTAAATGTATCATTAACATACAAATTAAATGTGTAGTTAATTAATTAATTCAAGATAATAATAGTAGTTTTTATTAATTAAGAGACATTGCATCCCCTCCATTTAATCTCACCAACATTAATTAATTAAGTGCACAAAGGCGAAAAAATGCAAAAGAAATGACAACTTAAGAGTAAAGGCTTAATGATTTAATAGATTAATGGAAAATATTGGTACCCCCTTACTACTTGGTTAATTAAGATTTATGTTGAGGCTTGATTATATCCTATTTTGCTCATTTGCCACAATTGCATTTTGTGTGGATTGTTCTCTTCTGCATTGTTCGACCCTTGTTTTTTTCCCCCTGCAATTGGTTGCTGGAATTGAGGTAACAAACTACAACCCTATGTAATTGTGTGTTTACATTGTGATGAAATAATAGCATATATGTTTTCCAAAAAAATTTGTCATATGTTCCTATTTTCACCTATACTTTATCATTCTTTTTTTGCCCCATCAACATATATGTCCCCATCTTCTAGTGTATTATCCTTATTCTCTGGTTACTTGCTGGGTTAAATTCATTGCATGTGTTTGTTTGCCACTTTCTTGATTAAGTGGCAATTGGTTAGTATAAGAGACCAGTCGTATTTGCCACTTAGGTTAGTAGGTGAATTAGTTAGTACGTATTACTGTATTATGATCCAAAAGCCATGTTGGAGGTGTATCTACAGGTAAATGTAATACTTTTGTTATCAGTTGTTACATACATTTTATTTCCTCGTCCATTTTAAATGAAGTACAAATACATAAATTAACTTCATAATTAATGTTGGTTTTGTAGATGATAAGAGGGTGAAGGCGTTAGAACATGTAGTAACTCAGCAAGCAGATCAGCTGAATGAGCAACGAGAGATGATTAGGGAGATGCATGAACTACTCCAGTCCCTATTGCACGGCAAGGGTACACGGTCGCCTCGTGATGATGACCATACTGGTGGTGGTGGTGATCGTACTGGTGGTGGTGATGATCGTATTGGTGGTGGTGATGATGACTAGCCTGCTGTTTAGACTCTTTTTCCTTTTGTTCATTTTGGTCGCAACATTATTATTTATATTTTGTTTTACGGTGTAAAGTCTTATGATTGATATAATATATTTTTTTGATTTGTCTTTTTAATTTTGTAATTTTTTATATAATTTTTCCTTTTTTTGAGATTTTAATTTATTTTTAATTAAAATGAATTTTGCAGCAGAAATTTACAATATTTTTATGATCTATCTTTTTTATTTTGTAATTTTTTATATATTTTTTTCAAATGTTTTATGTTTTTTAAATTAAAATGAATTTTGCGGCGGAATTTTACAATATATTTTTATGATACGTCTTTTTTATTTCATATTTTTTTATATATATTTTTTCGATTTTTTTTCTAAAATTAAAATGAATTTTGCGGAGGACTACAACGTCCACCGCAAAATCTAAAATTTGCGGCGGTAAAAGAGTCCGCCACAAAGTGTTAGCGGCGGAATCCTCATTCCGCCGCAAAGTTAGTATATTGTGGCGGAAAGGGTATTCCGCCGCAAAAGGTGAATTTGCGGCAGAATTCTCATTCCGCCGCAAATTTGAAAATTCGCGACGGAATTTTTTCCACCGCAAATCTTCAATTTTTCGGCGGAATTGTTTTTCCGTCGGAAATTATGAGTTTGCGACGGAACATTAAACTTCTGTTGCAAATATCGGTTTGCGAGGACCGATTTTGCGACGAACAGTTTTCAGCCACAAAATCCGCCGCATACCGATTTTGCGACAAAAAAGGGGTGTTTTGTGACGGAAATTTTCCGCCACAAAACAAAGTTTTTTTAGCAGTGACTGTGGAGGCGACGGAGAAGCTTTTTTTCCTCTCTCTCTTTATTCTTTGAACTTGAATTCTTATCTTTTTGTTATGGATTTTATTAGAGCCATGTGTGGCTAGTTGATTTTACAACCTAGAGGACCTATGAACTTGTAGGTGAATTGGATTTGGTTTTTATTATTTAGTTAAATTTGATATTAATTTTGGTTACTTAATCTTGGTTAGTTTTATCTATTTAGTAATTGGCCATCATTGAATATGAATTTGAGAATTAGGATTTACCTTGACGAAGGGGATTTTAATTCGGCTCTGATATTAAGTAATATGGGATTAGATTACGATTTAATTTACAATTAGTATAGACATATATCTAATGACCCCATATAATTGTTGAAGAGTGTGTTCGATTTTTGTTGCCTCTTAAGTAACTATGTCAGACATAACAAGTCATACTCAAGATAGGGTTGTAAGTGGACCGACAGGCACTTATAGCTATTTATACTTGAGATTAACAAAATTGATATTAAAGCTAATTAAATTAATGAAAACATGGTTTGTGAAGCTAATAAGGGATTAATGACTCTGAGTTGTTCATTTGATTATTGTGGTACTTTGCTTATTTTTATGTTTGTTTTAATTTTAGTTTTCTCTTAATTAAATTTGATTTGATTTGCTCAACTTAAACAAAAGTGTAAAATTAATGCTTAACTGAAGTTGTGGGTACTAAGTCCTCATGGGAACGATACTTTTCTTATCACGTTATTACTTGATACGGCCCGTATATTTACGAAGTTTTTAGGCTATAAAGTTTTACCCTCTCAAATATAATAATTATAATATTTTCAACATAAAATTAAATCTCATCACTCATTAAAACATAATTCAATGGTTGAGGTATTAAGAAAAAAGAGAGGTTAGTAGAGATGTTCATTTTCTTGGTGTCTCTAGACTATGAATGAAAATAGCTAGGTTAGGTCAGTCCAAATTTTGGCTAAATAGGCTTAGGCCTGTAAGGAGGCGTAAGGCCTAAGCCTGTAAGGGGGTATAAGGTCTGAGCCTGAACTCAAGATTTTTTTTAGGTTCAGGCCTGAGCCTTCATAAGGCCTGGTCGAGCTTAAAGTTTTTTTAAATGCCTACTTAGTAGGCCACTAAAAAGGGCTCATATTACAGCTTTGGAAACTACAAATAGGCTTTAATTTGTACACTTTAATCCTATCAAAACCTATATAAATATAACTTGAAATTAGAATATAAGAATATAAACAATAAATATTTTGTTATTCATATATGATTAAAGTATGATTATATTTATTTAATATATCTTATGTATCGGAGAGCACTGAATAATAGTGTGTAAATGACCAAAGCCACGTCCAAAATCAAAACATCTTGGTCTTGGGACCCTCAAAACTTCGATCCTCATTTGATAACATAGAATAAGATATATCTTACGCGTCCTCGTGCCATCTGATCTTATCATGAATTGTAGACTTGTAATCACTCCTCGATCTCTTCTCCTCACAACACAATTCTAACTCCAACACGCTATCCAAGGGTTAGTTATAACTATAAGAGAGTTAGCTTGTATTTAGTTAACGTCATCAAGCTGATGAATTTTATTTTTAATATGTATGAAGTGGTTAATAAAAATATATAGTAAAAAAGAGAGGGAACAAGTGTAATTTATAAGCAAAAAAGATGAGTAATAATTGAAGAGGATTGCCCGTGTGCGAAGGCAAATGTCCAGTTCTGTTGGTATTTATGTAGTATTTAATAATGTAATTGGAAGAAGTGACGATTGGAAGGAAAGTTTGCCCCACAAATTGGGGTAGGGGACGCATTATAGGGCGGAGGGGGTGGATCCGAACATTTTTAATACAAAATTGCCAAGCGGAAGACGCATAGAAATAGAAAACCAGAGTCACAGAGATTTCCTCAGATGACGTCATAATAATTACGTCATCATCTCAGCAACTTGGGTTGCTTGACAGCTCATATTTGCTGTGCACTTCACATGACCCAATCCCCTAATTCTTAGGACCCGTTTAGTACAGGGAACTGACGAGAGTTCTTGGGAACATAATAGAGTTCCCACGAGCAAAACACGTTTGGCAGACAAGCTCCCGTCAAGCTGAGTTCCCACTTGGTACCATCTTCCCACAAATGTGGAAAATTGAAATTCCTCCAAAACTAGAGGGATCTCAAAATCATCCTAGGACAGTGAATTTTTGAGACAAAAAAGTCCCTCTAAAAAGTTATAAACCACATGCAAACGACGAGCTGGAAAAAGTAGGGTGGCGAACAAGCTAGTGACAACAGTTGAAGCTGGAAGCATAGTAGTCAAAAACGCGTTTTAAAACGAACAAATGCCGTTTTTACGTTTTATTTGTAGCAAAACGCGTTTCGTTTGAGCAAAAAACGTAGACCATGTGAAATCGGTAAAAGGCGTTGCGTTTAAACGTTAAAACACAACATTTTTTAAAAAAGCGAAAAAAAATTGCCCTAGTTATCGTGTTGGAGTCCAGATCAGAGGTAGAGGCGTAGCTTTCTCACAATCTCACTCACACAGTCACACCTTGTCTCGTCATCTGATCATCTTCCACTCTTCCTCTCTTCGACGCCTAAACTCGCACACTTGTAAAGCTCTACACCGCTCGCCTCCAGCAACTCAACGGCTATCGCTCACGCCCACGATGTTTGTCGATCTCTCCAGCATGTTGTGTCTAGGTAAAAGAATCTACTAATTGATTTAGGGTTTGCCTTTAAAATCGAATCCTTTTGAGGTTTTAAAATCAAAGTGAATGTGTAAATCTGTTGGCTGTCGGATTGCTGATTTTATATGTTTGTTCCTTTGTGATTTTGGCGTGGGCATTCGAGTGTGAAATGGTTCACTCTAAGTGTTCTAATTTCACAGTCAAGCGAAGGCGATTCCCAGAGGAGATTGCAAGGGAGCAAAAGCTAGGTTATAATAAAATCAAAAGCTGAACTAAATTGTTTATTTGTCTCTATTGCAAACTAATCTGATTCGATACGAAGACATTTCATTGTTTAAGTTGGTTATGCTTGACAATGATAGAAAATAAATCTAGAGTTAGTTGTACTTTGTACTGAAGAAAGGAAACATGCTATCTTGCTCACTAGAAATCAGTGCATTAGGTAGTAATAGACTAAACATGTATATATTGCATCTTCTTTTAAAAGAACCAAGTTCTACGCCTTCTGTTTTGTTCTGTTGCTAGATAGTTGCTTTTCTGTAACAAACCAGAAATCAGTGTATTATTTGTCAATGATAGTTGCTTTTTGGTTCTGTTGCAAGGCAATGAAACTGCATATAATAAAACCAAGTTAATGCAAAGCTTTTATCTTCTGATTCTTTTTGTAGTTTTGAAAATGGCTTCTAGTGTAAATAGTGCAGCAGTTCATAATAGTTCTACGCCTTCTATCCCAGTGAGTGGAGCAGGAACATCTTCAAGAACTTACAAGAATGCTCCCCGGAAGTAGAACTGATGTGGCATGGAAGCATGGTAGTTCAGTTGATGGAGGTACCAATAAAATTAAATGCAATTATTGCCAAAAGATTGTACAAGGAGGTGTTTATCGAATGAAACATCATTTGGCTTGCACTCAAAAAGATGTTGGAATGTGCAAATCTGTTCCTGAGGCAGTCAAGAAAGAAATGTGGGACATTGTATGTGGTTTACAAAAAAGACTAAACAAGAAATCTGGCATTGATGATGAGGATGAGGTTGCACAAGATGGAGAAAAAGATCACATGATGAAGATAATGAGAGCTCTAAGAATATCTTCAAGAAAAGAGGAGTAAGCACCCAACCTACCATCAATAATATTTTTAAGAAGAGTTTAAGAGAGGGTGCACGTGAGAAAATTGCCTCTTTCTTCTATAATAATGCCATACCATTCAATGTGGCATGAAGTGTTGAATTTCAAGAGATGTTTGGAATTATTGCTCGACACGATTTTGGCTTTAAGCCACCACCCTACTATGAAATTAGAGAGATATTTTTGAAGAAACAATATATGGAGACAATGCAAAGTATTGAAAAACATAAAGCTTATTGGAAGGATATGGGCTTCTATAATAATGCCATACCATTCAATGTGGCATGAAGTGTTGAATTTCAAGAGATGTTTGAAATGATTGCTCGACACGATTTTAGCTTTAAGCCACCACGCTACTATGAAATTAGAGAGATATTTTTGAAGAAACAATATATGGAGACAATGCAAAGTATTGAAAAACATAAAGCTTATTGGAAGGATATGGGCTTCTCCATAATGACGAATGGCTAGACAAATAAAAGGAGAAGAACGCTTATAAACTTCTTAGTAAATAGCCCAAAAGGAAGTGTGTTTTTGAAGTCAATTGATGCATCTCACATCACCAAAATAGCTGAGAAAATATTCCATATGATTGATGAAGTGGTTGAGGAGGTAAGAGAAGAAAATGTTGTCCAAATTGTGACGGACAATGCTGCGAACTATAAAGTTGCGGGAGCATTATTGATGGCAAAAAGAGCAAGGTTGTATTGGGCACCTTGTGCGGCTCATTGTATTAACCTAATGTTGGAGGACTTTGAGAAGAAGTTGTCGGTTCATCATGAGACAATTGCAAAAGGAAGAAAAATTCCTACATATATATATATAGTCAAGGACTTCTTTAATTTCCATGTTGCAATTTCATACAAATGGAAGAGATTTGGTGAGACCAGGTAAGACTCACTTTGCCACATCTTATTTAACTTTGGGGTGCCTCAATGACAACAAAGGAGCATTGATAATGATGTTGACTCAGAAGTATATTGCGAATGTGGTTATGGATAGTGAGTTTTGGAAAAATGTTGTGACAATGTTTAAAGGGTGCTCTTCCACTTATCAAAGTGCTTCGTTTTGTGGATTTAGATGAGAAGCCAGCCATGGGGTTCATTTATGATGAGATGATTCAAGCCAAGGACAAAATTCAGAAAGCATTCAATGGTGTATAAAGAAGGTTGTATAATTTTACTGAATGTAATATAATTTCTTTACTTTTGTTTGCTATTTCAAATCTAATGTAATTTTTTATTTGTCATTCTTTACTCTTTTGTTATTAGCCTCTATGTGATATCGTTGACGCTAAGATGGGACAATCAATTGATGAGGCCTTTGCATGCAGCAAGCTATTTCCTCAACCCTCAAATACAATATAGGCTAGGATTTCGTGCTGATAGGAAGTTAAAAATGGACTATATCAATATTTAGAAAGGTTGGTAGAAAGTGCTTAATAAAGAAGAAAAATTGATGATCAAATGGATGATTTCAAGTTGCAAATAGGGAGATTTGGTTTTGAATTAGCCCAAGGCAACATTCATGCAAAATCTCCAACACAATGGTGGGAATTTTATGGTTTTGATCATCCAGAGCTCCAAAGATTTGCAATGCGCATTTTAAGCTTGACATGTAGTTCATGTGGTTGTGAGAGGAATTGGAGTACCTTTGAGATGGTAAGTTTTCTTTAATTTGTAAATTTGGGTTTGTGCTTGCTACTTGTTGTATATTAATTAGATTTGTTTTTGTTTAGGTCCACTCAAATAGAACAAATCACTTGAAACAAAAGAAAATGAATGATGTTGTGTTTGTGATGACAACTTCAAAATTGGCCAGGAAGAAGCAAGTTAGAAAAACTGTTGAATATAACATTGATGATGTTTCATCTGAAGATGAATGGATTGTGGAAAATGAAGGAACGTCTTCTAATGTTGAAGGTTTAGATTAAGACAATTTTGATTTGAATTTGGATACTTTAATTGAAGAAAACTTGACTCAAGTTGGAGGAGAGGATGACACTGGTGATGTTGGTGCCTTTGTAGATGATATGGTGATTCCTAATTTTGAGTTTGACAATGAGGTTGATAGAAAAGAAAGAGAAGTTGCCATGCATCATGATGTAGTTGATGAAGATCATGTGGAGCATAATGGCTTTGATGATAATGACTTGAATGATTTATTAGCTTAGAGTGTGACAATTATTTACATTTCAGTTGGATAATGAATGGTACTGAATTTAAATTAGACTTGAATTTTGAACTGTATTAAGGTTGTTTGCCTTTGTTTGAATGGTATTTGATGACAATGTTGGATATTTTGATTGATATTGCATTGATCAGTATATATATGGATGATGACAGGTGCCTTACTTTTCTTGAATTTGTGTGTGTGTGTATGCGCGCACGCAAATAAAATCTACGTTTTGTATTACGATTTTATGTTTTACGATTCTTCATTCTCCTTCCCTTTTTAGATAAAAACTCTTTTTTAACAACCGTGGCTGGAAGGGAAACAAGAGGCAATGAAGGTCGAATCGAGGTAAGAGTGAATGAGTTATTGTTCTTTCTGTGAGCTGTGAAAATCGTCGATGCCCTGTTTATTCCAGTTGGTGGCTTAGGCACAGTTACCATTTGGGAAGCAAGTTGGATGATTTTTAATTAATTTATGCGTTGGTAAGCCGTATATGTGTGGGTTGGATAATGGTGAGGAAGGAAATGGAGATGACACAAACATGGGATTTGCTTGTGCTAGATAATTGTTGTTCTTTTTGTATGTATAAAGGTTTTTTGTAAGGATTCAAAACTAACATTATAAGTCGTTACTCCTGCTCACATGCTTAGTGAACTGGTTGACATTCTGTAATGTGAGTTCGAACTTGAACATCTAAGTTCAAACTTCAAGATTAGTTTGGTTCGTTAATTTTTGTACGCAACTCTATTTTTTCTTACCAACGTACTAATTTTATTTCAACCACTTCACATTTTCAGGGGTTTAGCACTTATTATTTTCAAATTTTGTTTTTTTCCTATCAATGTAGTAGCTGGGTTCAATGTTCAATGATTTTCTTCCCTATTCCTCTTGTAATATTCATATTCCGGAATAGATTAGCGAGTTCGTGTTGTCCCCCTCTAATTCCTTTCATGTTCGTCGTCCATCTCACCTCTAACAGCTGTTATGGTTGTCGCGCTTTGAGATCCCATCGACGTATCCAACAATTTTCCTTCTCAACCAACACTTGATTTGGTTTGGCTCCGTTTCTATCCGATTCACAAAACAAAACAAAAAATTATGTTTTCTGCCTTTTTTCAGGGGTTTTATGGGAATTTTACCTCACCTTCCCACTTAACCAACACTCAATTCTTGTTACCAAATATTTTATTTTCCCTCAACTTAAGTTCTATTTTCATGTCTATCAAACAGTTCAACTTTTTAAATTACCTCCTAATCTTCCGATCCCTTCATTAAATTCTTTTCTTTCCTCAAATACTCCCCGTATCAAATAGGCCCATAATTCCTCTCAACAACGACGAGAGTATCCTGGATCATATCCCTCTTATTACTATTTTATAGGGAGTATCAGTATTCTCCTCCTCCACCACGGGCCTAGTGACCTAGTGACGTACTGGTGGTATCCCTAGTTTCCATTTAGTAGGAGGCCGTGAGATCGATCCGGCCAATTGTAATTCAAATCATCAGTACCTGTTGTTGAAATGTGAAAATATATATATATATATATATATATATATATATATATATATATATTCTCCTCCTCAAAAAAAAATACAGTTTTATAGAGATTCTCTGAATATTGGTTGACATACTTACTGCGGCAAAAAAGTATTTTTGTTTTTTGTTTGAAGGCCAGAATTAGGCAAATTGGCGAGGGACCCGCAAATTAAGAGGAAATGCGCATCGATCGCCGTCTCAATTTAATTACTCAACTCCTCCATTTCTGCCTCATGTCGGCATTGCCTTTCATGTTCAATCCAATGCACACGCACTATTAATCTATTTTAAATAATTGGGTTTAGTATGATCTGTGGCCCTTTCAATTTGTACTAATTTAAATTTTAATATCTTAAGTTTTAAATAATAGATGTTAGTCCTTCAAGTTTCATTTTATTTAAAATATTGATTTCTTTAATTTAATAAAAACCTGCATCATTTTACTACTTAATGGATTAAAACCCTTTGTTTGAAATTTAAAAGACTAAAATCGAAATAAAAACAAATTTAAAGGGCTAAAAGTTGTATTGATCATAAATAATATCATGATATACAATATGAATTGAATGTGTTTGTCACGTAAAATGTAAAAGTATTTTTATAAGGGTTGTCAAACACTCGCTAACATCCTTGCCGACTGCCGTGCCCGCACCGTGTCGTTTGCCAGTCCAAGTCAACATTAATATTCACCTCTTCATCAAACCGCACTTCCACCATTTTTCTAAATTTTTTCATTGCATATATGACCCAGTTGGACATGATATGATGGTGATAAGCTACTAGAAGGTTTATCCCCCCCCCCCCCCCCCAAAATCTCTTTTGCTATCGGTTCACTGCACCTTTGGCACTCATTGTACTCTTATTTTCCTCAATCTTTCATATTATAAACTCGTTTTAATTTTAATATGGTTGTCTTTTTAACAAACAAAATTATTTAAGGGTTAAAGTATAAAAATACACATGTGCTTTTCTCCGAGGAGCGCTCAGTAGCAAATGCAAAAAAAGCATTTGCTATTGGGCGCTCCTCGGAGAAAAGCACATATGTATTTTTACACCTTAACCCATTATTTAATTATCTGTTTTGGTTGTGAATGTAACCATAATTATTACGTATACTTCGACTTCATCAATCCAAATATTTTTTGCGGGGAATATGATGTTCCATTATTGTTTTCGGACATTCTCTCGGTTTTCTTTATGAATGGCTGCATGATTAAATAAAAACTAAGTATTTGCAATCATGATGTGCTTTTAATTAGTGATGATATATATATAGCTAGTTTGGGAGTCGCCGGCAAGGCTTCAGGTAGATTAAGCACTTCCTCAAAGATTTGTTAAGTGAAAGATGTTGAGTTCAAATTAATCTGTCTGTGTATATATAGCGTTCAATGGATGTGCAAGGTGTAATCATAGAGACAGAAGAAGGCGAGGTTGGATTCATTGTAACTGAAAAAGGCTGAATTATTTATGCGCATGCAGTTCGTGAATTGATATAATCTTATCAGAGAAACTAAAAGCAGATCGATTGGATTAGCTTGTTGGATGCATTGCATGTATCTAATTAATATTTTTATGGACTCCATGTTAACCTCTAACTATAATAATGGGAAGGTGCGTAGAGTTACTGTAGCCATGGTGGCTCTATTTAGTCACTAACATCACGATGTGATTCAGCCGCGTATACCACGTAGTAATCTTTTTTCACAACCACACGCTTATTCTTATATCATTCGTGGATATTACAACTCATTACTTCACACCTAACAAGACTATATATAAGAAATGTGTTTGGTGTGTCAGTTAGGTTATAGCATCAAACAACGTCATGCTAGTTATTCTTGTCGGCATCAAATTAATAATGAGGGGATTAAGAATTTGAGATATATATGATCATTTAGGTGTGTTTATTTTGTATTTAAATTTAAAAATTTGTAGAGAAATATATACTCCCTTCAATTTTAAATATAACTCATTTTCAAATGCCTCTCAGAAACTCAAATAAAATGGTTAATTAACTTATTAAATATGTCTTAAATTTAAAAAAATAATTTACTCATTAAATAGGGCTTTCCCCGCCCCGGGGGGGGGGAGACTCAAGTCACGTTTAAAAAATTAGTCACACGTACGGACCCTCAAGTTGTTAGTTGCTATAGCCACCCAACAGCCTCACCATTGTGAGAAAGGAAACATAAATTTAAATATTGAGAAGTACACTTGTTAGAGAGAAGTGAAAACTCTTTAACTCTTTACTCTCTAAACCTGGAAAGATGAACTTGATCTAATAGAAAAATATTAATCACACGAGTAAAATTGATAAATAAACATTAATTAATCTTTAAGTGATTTACTCATCTAATCCTACTTATAAAGTAGAGAGAAAATAATTTTTTTTTAGCCTTATTATAAGACAGAGATCATAGAGAGAAATTTTCCTTTGAATGTAAAACTTTACCATTCGTATACAATTGTATTGACTTTGCTCTCATAGTAACATTCCAATTTTTATTCTAGAACTAAGTAATATTTTAGGAAAAATTAATGTAATTAAAATTTATCATGTAATTATTCTATAAAAATAAATCTTCTAAAAGAGAGAGTTTAAAAATTTTTAATATATTATGATAATATATTATACCGCCACTCTAGTGGCGTCACGCCACTAGAGTGGTGTGAATATTTATCACGCCAGGGTCTGATGCCAGTACCCGGTAGCGTCAGACTTTCTGACGTGATTAGTGGCGTCTTGTCAATCAACGTATTTGATTGTATTTCTTTGGTAAATATGTTCAAAAGTGCTTCAATCCGGTATATTTTTTAAAAAAAAAATTCTTATTTTGGTGTTTTTCCCTGCTTTTTTATAATTATTTTTGTAATAAGGTTGAGATATATTCTTGTGAACGATATTTGGAAAGTAAAATGATGTTCAAACATTTTGGAACCTTTTATATTTTTAGGGGATTTTTTTTAATTAAATCGAGGACTAGTTTGTGAAAGTTTTTATGTTAACAAAGTATTATAAGTTGAACTTGGTTTTGAAGCCATATGTTCTTGATCTTAGTTTACATGTATATTTCTAAATAACCAATGGTTACTAAGGTTCTTGGATCTTATAGTTATTATATTTATTTTTTTTAGGATATTATTTTTGTAGGAAGCAAGAAAATACACCTATGGATTGAGTCTTGAAGGTTTTTTTTTTACTCCTAGATTATGTTATGTTTATTTGTATTTGTCATAATTATAAGACTTCCGCATTTTATTAATTCGGAATTGATTTTGTGGAATTAATTTGGCCAGGTAAAAATGAGTTTTTGTTGATTGACAATATTTCAAATACTTTGGTTAAGTTTTTTGTTGTTGAAAAGTGAGTGTTACACTCATGATGTGTAATGTATATTAAATAAAGATAAAATTTAAAAGTTTTTAATTTTTACCGAAAATTAATGAAGTTTATTTTTTTTTAATCTCCGTAATTCAATAAGTATATTATAAATCAAAGAATTATTCTAAAAACAGTGTGTTCTAGTCTTTACATGAGAGGTAGTAGTGGACAAGAGAGGAGTGAGCGAGTGAGCAATGGGGAAAAGCACCAAAATAGTCATTTAAAAAAAAATTACTAGATTGATGCACTTTCCAAACTAATTATCGGACTAATACAATTAGATACGTTTGTCAGACTTACGCCACTAGTGGCGCTACAATATTCAACGCCACTGACTGCTAGTGTAAACAATATTCACACCAGCAGTCCTAGTGGCGTGAGGGCCACCAATGACACTAGTGGTGTGAGTGACCCTCACGCCACTAGCAATCTTTACATGAAGATTCAATCTTCACGCCGCAAGATGCCGATATCTTGTGGTGTGAAGATTGTTCACGTCACTAATAGTGTCCCCATGATTAACGCCATAACTAAGTGGCGTTATCCTTCTCGACGCCATTAATGGTATCTGCATTAATTTGGTTTTTTTTTTTTTGAATAAAGGAGGCAAGTCGGAGCTTGATGAAGAGAAAAGGGATAGATTTCATTAATGGTCATGTAACTATTACAGTACAACTGGTCATGTAAAACCAAATGACGACAACCCATGGGGATTGTGGGAATCATAATCACTCCGTCGTCAACAGTAGCATTGTGCCCCTCTTTGGCCATGAAATCCGCACACGAGATATTATCTCTAGCCGTATGATGCAGCTCCACACAGGAGTCTCTGAATAGCAGGTCTCTGGTATCTCCAATAATATTTCTTAGAGGATGGTCCAAGGGACAGTCCCACATAAGGATATTAATGGCATCCAGGGAATCCGAGTAGAGGATGATTCTTTGTAATCCCAACTGATGAGCAATCTTCAGACCGAGCATGATGGCATGGATCTCAGCTTCAATAACGGATTGAAGACCCAGGAATTTAGAGAAGCCCATCAACCATTCGCCCTAGGCGTTGCGTATGACGCCTCCACAAGCTGCTTGATGCTAGTTTCGAACAGAGCCATCCACATCAATACGAACGAAGTCAGCTGGGGAGGGCGTCCAAGACTGCTCCTCCATTTTGCCAAGCTGGAAAATCTGGTGATTGAGATGATGGTTAGAAATAGCCTCCATGAGAATGTATTTGCACAAGTGCAACATCTCCCTGGTGTCAACGCTAGATCCCTGAAAAACAAATTTACATCTGGTTGTCCACAGGATCCAGCAGCCTAGACTGAAAATCTGTTGCCAAGGGAAATTCTGAAGCCTTCCTCTCCCAAGACCATGATTAACATTCCAATTGAGCCAGACTTGCAAGTTACCTGCAAAAAACTGAGGAAAGTAGTTAGGTTTTAAAATTTGTTTCCAAAAATTCCTAGCACGATCGCAGTCTCTGATTGTGTGTATCACGCTCCCTTCAGTATTACACCGGAAGGGACAGGTATTATCATTGGTAAGACCTCTCCGGGCTCTAAGGGAGTTAGTGACCAGCCGTTCATGCCCAACATGCCACAAAAAGAATTTAATTTTTTCCGGCAGATTCCATTTCCACATTTGAGCCCAAAAAGTGCCATTACTATCCACAACGGTTGTAGAAAGATATTTGTAAGCAGATTTAACAGAGAAACACCCGTCTTTCGCAGGCCTCCAAGTGAAGTAGTCAGGAAAACTATTATTCGGAGGACGCATTGTTGAGATCATATTGATAATGTCCGGCGGAACAATTCCTTGCCATCTATTAATATCCCAACCACCAATGTCTGTAATCTGGTCCCGAACAGTCTCATCAATATTAACATGAGCAGGGTTCTGAATGACATTTATAATAGGGTAATCCAGAGGGAGCCAACGATCAGTCCAGAAGTTAGTCCCATTTGGTTATTATTTTTGAAGGTACTTCAATTACTATTTTGGTAAAAATCCCGTGAGTGATGCGATATCAATGAGAACGGAATGAGTTGTTAGATGCGAAGAGCGGTCCCACTGAATGTGTTATGTACTTCTGTGACACAAGTCGGTATCCAACCCCACTGCTTTCTCTCTCGAATATGCTTTTATTCAATTTTTTGCTTCTTCTTCTTTAATTTCTTTCTTTTCTTTTTTTTTCGGAAGCAACTAAATTCAGGAATATCGCCCTTTCAATTAGTCATTTATGATGAAAACCAGCTTAGGAATACTTAAATATTTCACGAGAATCACTTCATTTATATTTTGTGGTGGAACTACACAATTATTTTAGTCCAAGCTAAAAAATAAATATATTAAATTATTTACTAAAAATATCGCATAACATTGAAAATATAAATAAATAATAATCGACAATTATAAATTAAAAAGTATACAAAAATTCTATGACATTTGGAAGGAAACTCATTACAGGGTGTGTCATTTTCAAAAGTCATTTTCTTAGAAATATAACTTTATAAAGTTATTTTCTTCTTAAAGAATACATCTATACTTTTTTGTTTATCCTTACTCATCTTTTTCAACCAACAATAAATTTGGTGACCCAAAATATATATTGTTGTCAATGTTAATTAGGATATTGTGTCACTGATTAAACATTAATTCTTATAGTACTACTCAATCTACAAAACTAACATTTAAATGCACATTCCACCTACTTCAAAACAAAATAATTGGAGAAAATAAAAGAAATATAATATGAACCCCAAAAAATATTTTTTAAAAAGCATACAAATTTGATTCAATTTCAGCTAAGCAAATAACTTATTATAATCTATTTTTTAAGGAGAAATTCATTATAAAATTATAAGACAACTAAATAATAAATCTAGACCGATTAAAATTACCTATTAACCATCCTCTATATATAAATAGTAATCTATTGTCAAAACTCAACAGACTCCAACATCATAACCTTAAATTTTCATTAATCAACACAATATTACCCTCATTAAAAAGAAAAAAATACGTAGAATAACTTTCATAAAAGGACTGAGGTTAAAAGAAATGATTTTGAGTACTTATTTACCATTTTTGTCCAATTATAAGTCCATTTTGACCAAATCTCACATATCAAAAAGAGGTAGTTAACTCAATGATTTTGCGATAAATTTTCAAACTTGCCTTCATTTATAATTGAGTATTTTTTAACCGTTTCTTCTCTTTTTATCTTCATAGGTACAATTAATATGAGTAAAATTGTTATAATCTCATTTATTACATGAAACTGGACTTATAAATAAGACTAAATTTTTTGTCAAAATGGACTCATAAATAGGATTGAAGTGGCAGCCCTTAAAATGAAGATGAACAATGCTGGATATAAGATGATACTAACATTTTTCAGTAAGTATCTCAAACAAGAATTTTATTTTCCTCTCACAACCTAATGAGTAATGAATCAAATATTGTCTGAATTTAAAAAAAAAGTATAATTATAGAAAAGATAAGAGATTAGCTGAAACTAAATTATTGGTCAAAATAAAATATTATATAATACATATATATAAATCCATAAGATAAGAGAAGGTTAGCTGGGGGCCAAGGCCCCAACTGGTCATAACATGGCTCCGCCACTGTTTATATTATGATCAATTAAAACGTAACAACACATCTTGTTTTAACCCTACATGACAGATGAGTTATCGGAGAAATTCAAATTTTCTAATTTTAAAAAACATAAACTTCTTTTAAAAAAAAAAACAGAATTCCTTTTCATTATCCTTAGAATTGTGAAAATTTGAATTTCTCCATATGATTCATCTGCCATGTAGAATTAAAATAAGTTATTGCATTTTAATAAGTCATAATATAGATAAGGTGATGTTTCTGGAGTATGTAAGTATTTTCCCTTCTTAATTCAGCATATTCTAAATTTTGTGTCTCTAATGAGACGCTTTTCCCTCCTTCCCTTTAATACTGGACTCCACCAAGCAAGGGCAGATTGTGAAGATGATGAAGGCAAGCATAGGCAATAGTTATAATTCACAAGGAGAGGTCATCGACTTTATAGCTAGTAACATAAAAGCTTTCTTATAAATAAAAGTGTAACAAGTTCGATCAGGCTTTATTCCTGAGTCATTAGTACCTATACTTTCAAATAATAATAGTAGTAGAAAAAAGAAAGGAAAAGAAATGGAGTGGATATAGTATTCTATTTCTTTTTATAAGTCACTTATATATATTACATTCTCTCAAAATAAGAAAATCATTAAATATATAATTCTTTTTACATTTATCCTTATTTATGAAAGGTGCACGTCTCTCTCATTTTCCTCTAGCTCTTTACATTTACATTTCTCTCTCCCCTCTCTATTATTAATGAAGAGTAAAATTGTCAAAAATTCATTTATTACCTTACAAGTACTTATATTTAGAAACAAAGTTTTTTTTAGTACAAGAGACTTATATTTTGAAAGTTTTTTTAGTGCAAGAGATTTATAAAAAGGAACAAAGTGATATAAGAAGATGCAGTAACTCTTCATCAAAGAAAGTTGGCATAGATGGTAAGAGATTTGTTTAAATCCTAAAGGGATGTGTGTTCAATCCCCGCTGCTGTCGTTGGGACTCTTTGGTAGGCAATTTCGTAAGTCCCCATTAAGTGCTCAAAAAGCCCAGGACCATGCTCTGACCTTGGTAGGAAACTGATGCCAAACCCCTCCAAAACTTTTTCATAGCAAAAAAAAAAAAAAAAAACTCCTCTTCGTCAAGATGCTTTCTTTATAGGCTACCTTAGGTTGGAATTATGATTTATAAGTATGGTTATATAAGTTTTCTTACATATTAATTTTATATATTGTAAATCGTAGTTAAAAAATTACTCCACTCTTGAAAGCTCCAATGATTATTCAAAACAAATACTTGGTCAGTTTGTTTGTGAATTGTGATGGAGGAACCTCCACAAAGGCGTCGCTATTTTCAACGCTTTCAGCCTGCAACCCATAACGCAGACACCCCATTTGACGTGTTCTTCTTTATTTCCTGCCACTTGACTCGGTCTCGGTACCCTCTTTTTGTTCTCTAATTAACTTTACTACCGACTTCGCTTGACTTTGTCAGACGCATGTGTTCGATAGGATCCTGAAATCTTTAAAAATAATTATTGAATAAGTATATGAGATAAATTTTATCACAATTTACATAAATAAACACTTTTAACATCCTTAATAATGATCTCAAACATGATTGTAAGGTCTAAAATAACCACCACACCCTTTCATTTGCAACTTAGCTCATGGCCTTGCATGATGTGCTCTGGCCTTTTTTAAAAAAAAAAAAAAATTTGCTTTTCTTTTAAATATAAGCACATTAAAATTAACTTTTTAATATATTATCTAAATAAATTTATGTCAAACTATTTTTTTATAATGAACATCTAAATATAAATTATATTACACTAATTAACTTTTATTACAACGCTTAGTTTACAAAAACCAATATAATTTAGATAAAAGTTACTCATCTTACCAACATTAATTTTTTTTTTAATGTTTAAGGCATTTTACGGAATTTTAATAGCAATTAATATCTTTTTACATTAAATATTCTTAATTTAGATTAAAGGCATACCAAAATTATTTGTCAAGAAAATAGTGATCATTAGAAATTGCCTTATATTTAAAGTGGGGAAACTATTTTCATATGTAATTAAGGATGTTTTTGTCATTCTGTATCCGAGTTTCTTACTCGCTCTTGCTTCATTTTCTTTTTTTCATGTATAATTTTAAGGAAAAATATTTCTCCAGTCACGGGAGATAAAGTTATCTCCCATGACCCTAAAATTATGTCGTTTTGAATTAATGAAGGGTGTGTTTGTAATTTTAGGTGAATTAATGAAGGGTGTTTCCGTAATTTTGCACCCTTCATTAATTCACCTAAAATTACAAACACACCCTTCATTAATTCAAAACGACGTAGTTTAAGGGTTACTGGAGATAACTCTATCTCCAGTGACCAAAGAAATCCTTTACCCATAATTTTATTACCATTAATACGACTTGTGATTATACTTGGAAAAAAAAAAAGAAACTTTTTCAAAAAGAAATATAAAAATGTTAAAGGATAAAATTTTGTTCCAAATATTTATAATACAAAAAAGGTGTGAGGGTCTAACTTATCGTTTTCAAAATTAAATGAAAATGATAGAAGTGTTTATCTAAGTTTAAAAACATATGCTCTCATTTTTTTTATAAGGGTTATACAACATCAAATAAGGTTTTTATAAGTTTTGACAAGATTTTTAGAAATCCCAATTCAAAAATACTTAAATACGCCTTGCTATCAAATAAGATTATAAGAACTTATCAAAATCTTATTTGAACTTGTGAAACTCTTATTAAAAATGAAAATCAATACTTATAAAACCCTTATTAGAAGTTGAAATCAATACTTTGTCGTCATCATAGCAAGTGATGAATTTTAATTGAAAATTATAAAAACTTAATCTGAATTTGTAAAACACTTATCAAAAGTGAAAATTAATACTTTGTCATAGTAGCAAATAGTAAAATTTGAATTAAAATTTGTAAATATCTTATAAAAAGTGGGATCAAGTTTTTTAAACTCATAAGTATATTTATGTCATTTCTATTTTATTTTGAAAAGGTGAAATCATGCCTTTACACCTCTCAAATATTACGAATATTCAGATTTTTTTTTAATCTTTTAACATTTTTTAAATTATTTTTCCGGCATTTTCCACAAAAAAAAAAAAAAAAAGGGTGCGGAACTGATTTGAATGCCGGTCATATTCAGCTATGCCATCTTTTATTAAAATTTTATGTTGGCTGAGGCAAGTGTAATAAAAAATAATTAAAATATAAACAGCACACAAGTATTAAATTTAGAAAAATTAAAATAAAGGATTTAGAGAAAATAATATTTATTATAAATAACTATAAAAATTTTAATTACATAGAAAGACAGAACATCATAATATAAATTTAAAATTAATAAATTGCCCTTAATCAAATCTCTTGTATTTTATAATTAAAAAATAACTAAAATTAAAAATAAAATTGCACATCATGATCATATTTTTTTCAATATATTATTTAATTAAAAAGGGTTAAACTCATATTTTTCATCAATTTATATTATCAAGTTACCCGATTCATACTATCAATGTTCATATTAATTAAGCACTTTTTATAAAAATAAAAAATAAAATTATTTCATATTTTTCAGGATATAATAGGTTGATTAGATTTTTTTTCAATCCAGATAAGTTGCTTCTAAAACAAAAATAAATATTACAAATTTTTTTAGTTTAACATATATGATAAATTATAAAAGACCTTGACTTTTATAGAAATCATATGATTATATTTTTAATTAATTTTTTAATTTAAAAAATTATGATTTTTACAAATTGGAAAATGCCTAATTTTTTTTAAAGATATATATTTAAGTTGTGAAAAATGAAAATTGATAAAACTATTGTTTAATTTAATGAAACTTAGAATTTTGAATTAGTTTTAAAAATAAAATGGGAAAGGGAATGTATGAGGGAATGCAAAAGATATTATTATGGGTATTTTAGTACTTTTAATTTCATATTTTTATATTTGATTATTCTAAATAATTGAAATTTTATGGTCATTCCCCATAAATTTTTTCCTTTAGGTCTTTTATTCTAATTTTCCCATCAAAATTCTTTCTCCATTTCTTTCTATAAGAAATTATTATTTTCAAAATATTCATATTAAATGTTTGGCATAATAATTTATTAATGACATTAACTTAATTATTCAGTATAAATAACAGGCACATAATAAACATAATACAATATCAATCGTGCCTTTTTTTATATATATTTAGGAAAAGAAAACCACCATTATTTGTTTACATATATATATATATATATATATATATATATATATATATATATATATATATAGAAACAATGGACCGATGGAGTGCTATAGGAAAAGGGGTTTACATTAAGTGCACATCCTTATTATTCCTATAGTTTTGGGGCGAAAACATTTTTTTAATTTTTTATATATTTTATTTATTATATTTAATTATATACTGCATCATAAAATATTTTTTGCATCAAATATCTTAACTTAATTAATTTTCAGTCCTACAGTCAGAAATATTTTTCTTGTAACCAAGTATCTTATAAATTAATTAATTTAAGATATTTGATATAAAAAATATTTGAGGTTGTAGCATAAAATTTAATATAAATAAAAAAATTAAAAAAGGTACTTCAAAGTAAGAGGGATGGACAAATAAGCACCCAAATAAAGGTGTGATTTAAAAAACGTGGAGCCTTGGAAAGGGACCCCGGATGGGGCAATGACTTGGTCTTTGGTATTATCTGTTTTAGGACAGTGCAACCCACCAAGCATCTTAAGCCTCCTCCCTCTCCGTGCTTTAATAGTCCAATTAGTTTTTTTTTTTCATACACATAGTAGGAGAGTGGGGCAAGGTTCAAATCCTGGACATGGAGAAGGAGAGCCAAGCTCCAATGCCATTGCGCTACTAAAACGCTGGCAATACTCCAACTGGTTTTAAATATAAGATTTATAGTATAAATTATATTATAATTTTTTTTCTATATTTAGGACCGTAGATAATGGATAGAAAAATTGTGCCTAGATCCCGAGCGAAAGAATTTACGATAAAATGATTTCTTAAAATCTTAAAATTTCAATAAGTCCCATAGACTTTTTTTTTTTTAATATTTTTCATAAATGAAAGGACATAAATGCTTCCATGTGCATATGCTAACAAGTCCATGTGCATATGTTAATAAATGAACATATTTTGATAAGTCCATGAGCTAGTTTTGATAAGTCTATTTATATGTTTTGACAAGTTCATAAGCCTCTATGGGAGTTTTTATGTCTTTTCACATATGAAAACCATTGCAGAAAAGTTTTATGGGACTTCATCTTAATTTTGAAATTTCAAAGAACCATTTTCTAGTGTTTTTCCTTACACCGAACCTAAGTGCAATTATTCTTTAATAGTTTAAGGGAACAAGATTTCTCCTGTCACTGGAGATAGAGTTATCTCCAGTGACCCCAAAACTACGTCGTTTTGAGTTAATGAAGGGTTTGTTAGTAATTTCAGGTGAATTAATGAAGGGTGTTTTGGTAAAATGTATATGATTAAAAAATAAACAGAATTACAGAAACACCATTCATTAATTCACCTGAAATTACTAACAAACCCTTCATTAATCCAAAACGACGTAGTTTTGGGATCACCGGAGATAACTCTATCTCCAGTGACAGGAGAAATCCTTTACCCATAGTTTAATAACATAAATCACCCGTGGAAAGAAAGTTTAGTACTCTATTTGATTTAAAAAATAATAATAAATATATAAAAAATGCAACTTACTTTTCTAAAAACATCTTTATTTATTAATAAAGTAAGTGAGAGATAAAACAAACGAAAAAAAATGACGAGAGAGAATTACCAGAAAAAATGGTGAGAGAAATATATAATTAATTAAGGATAAAAATAAAAAAAATACATAAAATATTTAGACACAGTTAAAAAAACTATATTATAAAAAGGAACGTATTCGTTCAATAAATGTTAGTATCTTATAAAAAAGAATAAATAGGTAATAAATATAAGTTACTTGTGAGGTTATTAGTGACGGATTTCCAATGTCGCACCTATTTGGAAAGAGAGTAAGAAGATGAAGAGATGAGAATATTAGAATAATTTGAAAATATATGGCATTAGTAATATATTAGTAGTTTTTTCAAGTGAAAATATTACTAGTTTTTTATAAATAATTTGATACTTTCATGGTTTGATTTATAAGTCATTTTTATCATGTTTCGTACAAACCAAACAAAAATTTAAACTTAATTAATTGTGCTTTAAAATTAAATAACTTTCCAACTATACTATTATTGAATATATAATTTATCCCATAAACAAAATCAACATATTAATATTTTTTCCCAAAGATAAATGAAGGGTATTATTGTACTTTTAAATAATTTAATGATTTAAGTTATAAATAAGGCCAAAACAAATCTTCTTTCTATCATATAAATAGGACCACAAGAGTATTTTTTTTACACCTTGATAATAAATATTTCTATGATCATATTAATTAAAAATAGTGAAAGAGGAAAAAAAATTAATTTTAATATAATTAATAAGAATACAGTAACCTAAAACTGACTAATATTCCTCTGCAAGAAGATGTGTATATGTTTGGATTAACAATATAAACTATTTTTATAACATAATTTACGGTAATATAAGATTAATCAACCATACATATAGGCTTCTAGATTCATCATACCTCCGGACTCCGGGGATGAGTATTTGGTTAAGGTGTAAAAATACACATGTGTTTTTCTCCGAGGAGCGCCCAGTAGCAAATGCTTTTTTTGGGTGCAAAAGTGCACACGTGGTTACAAATTAGGTGCAAAAATACCATTTGACCGTTAAGTTTGACTTTGACCGATGACGTGGCATTTCAAAGGTGCAAAAATACACATGTGATTTGTGAAGAAGAGCGCCCAACAACAATTTTTTTTTAATTTAATAATTTTATTTTAATTACTACCAGGTGTTAAAAAGATATTTAAAATACTGACATGTACTGAAAAAATACTTCATAATCTTGAAAAATTATTTTTAGATTTGAGAAAAATATTTCAGGATACTAACTGGTACTAAAAAGATACTTTGAAGTATTTTTTCTGTACCAGTCAGTATCCTGAAAGTACTTTTTAGTACCAGTCATTACCCTGAAATATTTTTTTCAGTATCCTTTTAGTACCGGTAAACACTTGAAATATTTTTTCAAGATCCTAAAATAATTTTTCAAGATTATGAAGTATTTTTTCAGTATCAGTCAATATTCTTTTAGTACCGGTCAATACTTGAAATGTTTTTTCAAGATCCTAAAATAATTTTTCAAGATTATGAAGTATTTTTTCTGTATTAGTCAGTATCTGAAAAAGAATATTTCAGTGTACTGACTAATACTAAAAAGTACTTTTAGAATACTGACTGGTACATTAAAAATACTTCATAATCTTGAAAATTATTTTAGGATCTTGAAAAATTATTTCAAGTATTGACCGGTACTAAAAGGATACTGACTATACTGAAAAAAATATTTCAGACTACTGACTGGTACTAAAAAGTACTTTCAGGATACTGACTAGTACAGAAAAAATACTTCATAATCTTGAAAAATTATTTTAGGATCTTGAAAAAATATTTCAAGTATTGATCGGTACTAAAAGGATACTGATTGATACAGAAAAAATACTTCATAATCTTGAAAAATTATTTTAGGATCTTAAAATAAAATTATTAAATTAAAAAAATTGTTGTTGGGCGCTTTTCTTGATAAATCACATGTGTATTTTTACACCTTTGAAATGCCACGTCATCAGTCAAAGTCAAACTTAACGGTCAAACGGTATTTTTGCACCTAATTTGTAACCACGTGTGCACTTTTGCATCAAAAAAAGTATTTACTACTGGACACTCCTCAAAAAAAAACACATGTGTATTTTTACACCTTAACCCTTTATAATATTTAAGTGAAAAAGGTGATGTAGGGCAGGGCGCGTAATCGATGAGCTCATCAATGTAGTATAAATAAAAGCGACCTATGTGACTCAAAGCAACCCACCTTCCTCGAACCATCTCACTCCTCCCCTGTTCCTCACCTCAAAAACAGAGTCCTCATTATCTTCTTCTTCTTCCCCTTAAAAATGCAAGCCAAGGTCCTCTCCTCTGGAATCCACCACTCCAGCATCCCGCAGAGTTATATTCGCCCAGAATCGGAGCGTCCTCGTCTCTCTCAGGTCTCTGCCTGTGATGACGTTCCGATCATCGACTTGTCTTCCCCTGACAGACCTCTTATTGTTCAGAAAGTGGGTCAGGCCTGCAAGTCCTATGGCTTCTTCCAGGTCCTCTAATTAGTTTCCTCTCACTTGATATCTCTCTGTTTGTGCTCTGTTCATCTAATGATAATTAAATGTTCAGGTTATCAATCATGGGGTGAATTTGGAAGCGGTGAAGAAAATGTCAGAGGTGGCGTACGAGTTCTTCGGGTTGTCGGTGGAGGAGAAGATGAAGCTGTACTCGGAGGATCCGTCAAAGACGGTGAGGCTGTCCACCAGTTTCAACATCAACAAGGAGAAGGTTCACAATTGGAGGGACTACCTCAGGCTCCATTGTTACCCTCTCGACACTTATGTCCCTCAATGGCCTTCTAACCCTCCCTCTTTCAAGTATGCGCTCCTTTCTTCTTTCTTCACTTCCTTCCAGATCTTCTACTCTGTTTTCTCAAAAATTTTTAAATATAGTCCTATTTACTCCACAAAGAGATTGTTTGGTTCTAGGGAGGGAGAGAGAAGAGATTTCACCTTTATTAAATAACTCATAATGTTTTTTTTAATATTTTAAGAATACACTTTTAATAGAAGAGAATATTCCCTTCATTAATGATAATTTAATTAATATCCTTCCTAAATATTTATCTCTTTCCACTCTCTCAGTCGCTTCCCTCAAACTAAACGTGCCCTAAGAAAAACCTCTTGGCCTTAAAATTTAATAAATTATTTTTTACTAAAATGAATTTTTTTAAATAGGTTTTCTATCATAAGTTTATGACCGGGTAATGGAAACTATTGGTCAATATCAATATATTGTTTTTACTGAAATTGAGGTGCTATTTCGTTTTATTTTACTTTTTAGAAACCTATATTTAAAACAAGAATACATGAAGTAAAAGAAAGAAGATATGCTATCCTCTATAAACTATTGAGATTTTAAACACAATCAGAGAGAAAAATAAGAAAAATAGGGTTTTTTTTCCAAATAAAAAAATCAAGTATAAACTATTACCTCCGGTCATAATTATAAGAGCTAGTTGACTTTCTTTGGAGAGATTGAGGAAGCTAAATAAGTTACTTAATTATTTTATATGTTGTGTATCTTTAGATTATATAGTAATTTATTAGTTAAACTAATTAGTTTGAAAAAAAAAATAAAAATAAAAAATACTTCAAAATAATTTAGTTAGCTTCCTTAATCTCTCCAAAAAAGTCAACTAGCTCTTATAATTAGGATCGGATGGAGTATTAAACAGTAAACTAGAAATTTCATATGCAATCGTGTCTGTATAAAGTCACTTTTTTCCCTTTGTTTCCGCAATTTTAGTTAGGTATGAAGTCACTTGCATAAATGTAAGAGGGCATTGGCCCCCAATAAATATGTATATATATATATATATATAAGAGGGCAAAGAAGATGGTATTCTTTATAGATTATAATATGCTAAAACAGAATCCCGAAAAAAATAAAAGAAAATGAACAATTTTAATAAGTAAGCCATAAATTTCACGTGCAGTACGTCATAGCTTTTTGTTTTGCTAAATTTTTTACTTTAATTATTAATGATACACATAGGTAAAATTTCATTTCATTTAATTTAACATAAATTTAATGATTTAATTGTTCGTCTTTGATTGTAACTTGAGGTTGAAAATGAAAATGAATTATATTTTTTATCCGAGGGAGTAGGACACTTCTAATTAATGCAAAATAAAACCAATTACCAAGTCCCAAATAAGAGAAATATGATAAAAATATCGGTTGAAATCTCAAATTTTCAGTGAAGTCTTATGGGACATTTTTGCAATATATTTCAAATGTGAAAAGTTCAAAATAACCTTGATAAATATACAATTATCATTCCTTTTCACTATTTAATCGATAGGGTTATTTTCGATTTTTTACATTCAAAATATATTGTAAAGATGTCAAACCAGACTTCAATGCAAATTTGATATTTTAAGGGACATTTCTGTTGTGTTTTCTCTTATTTGGGATTTAGGTGCAATTATTCCATTCTTTTAATTGGTTTTATTTTTGCTTTAGTCAGAAGTGCCCTACTCCATCTGATAAAAAATATAATACATTTTCAACCTCTGGTTAAATTAAAGATTAACCAAGCTCTAGTTAAATTAAAGATGAACGATTGAATCATTAAATTTATATTACATGAAACTTCAACTTTACCCCGTATTTAAACTTATCTAATGCGAACCATTAATAAATAAAATTAAAAATTTGGCAAAACAAAAAACCATGAGTGCATGTGAAATTTATGTTTTACCTATTAAACTTGTTCCTTTTCTTTTGTTTTCTTTTTTTTTTTTTTTGTTTTTTGGGATTCTGTTTGAGCATATTATAATCTATAGAGAATCCCATCTTCTTCGCCCTCTTATATATTTTTTAGTACCCTCTTGCATTTATGCATTTTTAAAAGTGACTTCATACCTACCAGCACTACTAGTAATGTAGTGGTATTGGGATTAATTTCCTCTCTCTCGGTCTTGGGTTCAATCTTCCCCTCCCCTATTGCCTTGTATAAAAAAAAGTGACTTCATACCTCAGTCATGAATTAAAATTGCAAAAAGAAAAGGGGAAAAAGTGACTTTATACATACATGACTGCATATTAAATTTGTAGTTTACTGCTTTATTGTCTACACCTGGTTTTTTTTATTGGTAAAAAGACAACCTCTTTTTTTTAATTTTCTCTTTGATTCTGTTTAAAATCTCAATTTTTTATATAGGATATCAAATCTTCTTTCTTTTACTTCACGTATTCTTGTTTTATATAGAGGTTTCTAAAAAGTAAAATAAAACAAAATAATATCTCCATTTTAATAAAAACATTATATTGATATTGATCAATAGTTTCCACTTCCCGACCATAAACTTATGATAGGATACCTAACAAAATAAATTTATTTCTGTAAAAAAAAAAATGTAGCATACCGTTTTACATTCTAAACATGTCTTTTTCAATTAATGAAAGTAAAGAATTTACCCTGTTTTGTGATGTACTACCTCCGGTCTTAATTATAAGAGCTAGTTGATTTTCTTTGGAGGGATTAAGAAAGCTAAATAAGTTATTTAATCATTTCATATGTTGTGTATCCTTAGATTTTATATTAGTTTATTAATTAAATTAATTAGTTTGAATGAAAAAATAAAAATACTCTAAAATAATTTAATTAATTTTCTTAATCTCTCTAAAAAAGTCAATTAACTCTTATAATTAGGATCGAGGGAGTATAATTATAAAATATTGAATGAAAGTATGGTGACGTGGGTAGATTCTTGTTCTCTCAATAATATTTATTTTTTTTGGTCAAAATCTCAATAATATTTATGACATGTGTACTTATTCTTTTTTCATGTTAGTGTCATGTCATTTGCAACAAACTAAAGAATTAATATGTCGGCACGGCACCCCCTGAAATGTCACATGTGAAACGATTATATGACCAAACATGTTACCAAGGATTCTGCTTCTGCGTGCTGTTCTTTGTTTTTTAATTTGTGAATGCATTACGAATAACAGAACAGTATTTTTTTTTTTTATTGTTAAGAATCTCGTATGGGCTAAGTTTTTTAAAATTTTAAATAGTGACCTTTTTTTTACCAAAAATAAATAAAATAAAGATTATTATCATTTACATGAGAAAACATTTATCATGTGGTTCCCTTGACCGGTGAGTGTATCTAGCTCGGAACACTTTTAAAAGTGTTCTCAAGATATGATGGGACACCCACCGCTATCAGGGGAACTGCACACCTGCACTAGCATTCAAAGGGGAAAACGTCACATTTTAAAATTTAAAATTAATCAAGGTAAAAATATTTAAAAGAAAAAATTCAAAAAAATATCACTTAAAATTTTAAATAAGTGATTTTTTTAATAAAATGAGTTGTCCATTGTTCTATTATTGTTGCTAAAACCTATATTCAACAAGGTTGATTTAAGATTTTGAGTTTTAAGTAGTATTTTCTTATCTTTTTTTTATAATTTCAAATGTGTCACTTATGGATAAATTATGAGATTTTCTCTCACTGTCAATAATTACTACACATTTGGGGTTTTAATATCAAATATATTTACCTAATTTAATTATATTAATTAGTATAGTTATTAAAAAAAACAAGTGGCCTAGTGTACAAGACTCTGACCCCATGATGTTTGGAAATGATAGACGCATGTAGCCTTAGCCTATAATTAAAGAAGTTGTTTCTAGAATTTAAACCTACAACATACATTTAGATCACATGACAATAAATTTACCGCTGAACTAAAGCTCAATCTTTAATTATTATTATTATTATTTTTTGCTCGCAATCTTCAAATTCAAAAGACCAATAAAACTTATAAAAAGTTGGTTTAGTTAATATGAAATATTTAGACACTCAAGTTTTCTTCCCCGACTTCCTACTTCCCAGTTAAATATTATAGATGGAGCATAAAAGGTAGTGTAAGCTTTTCTTCTTGTTAACATGGAGTGTGATGTAAATTAACGGTATGAAATGGCATGAACAGGGATACAGTGAGCAATTACTGCGTGGAGGTGAGAGAGTTGGGGTTCAGGATACAAGAATTCATATCAGAAAGCTTGGGTCTGCACAAGGATTACATCAAGAATGTATTAGGGGACCAAGGTCAACACATGGCCGTCAACTATTACCCTCCATGTCCAGAGCCTGAGCTCACCTTTGGCCTCCCTGGCCACACCGACCCTAATGCCCTCACCATTCTCCTCCAAGACGTCAACGTTTCAGGTCTCCAAGTTCTCAAACAAGGAAACTGGGTCGCCATTAAGCCCCAACCTGATGCCTTCGTTATCAACATTGGCGATCAAATCCAGGTATGTACCACACTACACTTCACTAAACTTGTGTTATTCGCAGCAGCATTTATATTTAATCTGTTTGTGTTCATGCACAGGCTCTGAGTAATGGGATTTACATGAGTGTGTGGCATCGTGCTGTGGTGAACTCCGAGAAGCCGAGGCTTTCGGTGGCTTCATTTCTGTGTCCTCAGGACGAAGCTCTGATCAGCCCTGCAAAACCACTCACAGAAGATGGAAGGGGAGCGATTTACAGGGGATTTACCTATACTGAGTATTATAAGAAGTTCTGGAGCAGAGACTTGCAAAAAGACATGAGCTGTTTGGAACTTTTCAAGAACGAGTGAGATTGAAAATTACATTTAAGGGACTAGTGTACTCTCCCCTTCTTCTATTCTTCACTCTTATACAGATTTTAAGTTTGATGCTCTGATTTTATATCTCAGAATTTGATTCCTGAGATTGTTGTAATATTAGTATGGGGTAATAATAATATAGTGGACTGTTCAGGCTTATTCATTAGTCTATCTTTTCCTCCTTAATTTAAAGACCAATGAAATATTATGATATCCCCAATCATTAGTAGGTCCTAGACATCATATGTGGCAGATAAGGATAACATTGTAATTGCAGGGGAAAGTTTGCATTATCCCTCCATGAAGGCTTATCTTTTCTCTGCTATTTTCTTCTTCTTTCTGTCCCTGTTATCTTTTTTAATTTCTCAGCTATTATGATTTATGAGCGTTGCTTCTATGTTTTGATAACTCTTATATGCATCAGAAACTATTATCTGAGTTGTGTTAAGCTAAGCTGCACATGTTATATGTATCAGAACCTATCAGTATACTGTTAATATTTCCTTCAATTCTCGAGCTACCCTCCCGGTTCCTTGATATAAGACATATTTACAGAATTGATCTTGGTTCTAAATATAAGACAAAGTTTTCATATTTATGATTTTTTTTTCTAATTTAATCCTATTAATACTTCTCAACAATAATTAGATAGGAAAATGAATGAGGGAATTAAAAAAAGACGATTAGAGTATTTTAGAAAATACATGTTATATTAACTAACTTAATCAACTTCTTTAATCTAATCGAATTAGGTAAATATATCTTATATTAAATACCGGAGATAGTATCTCACATGAAGACCGAAGCATGATTTGACCCCCAACATGCACCAAAAATACCTTGTTAGAGGGAACAAAAAGAGTGGACAGTAAAGGAAGCAAATTCTGAAACCACAAGGGGAAAGATTTTATTTTATACAGGCAGAATAATACAGAAACTTGATGATTCTTTTTCCTATATAAAAAGAAAACAAACTAGGATTCCCGGATGAACATATTGCACAATGCACATAATAAAGCATCAGAATCATAATGTGACAAGCTCAAATTAATGCAAAGACGTATTTCATGTAGGTATGAGTGAAGGTATGAGTGAGGGAGATCAGAAATAAAGAAGAACAAGTTAAGGCTTCTTGAGGAATTCCATGATATAGGAGTTGAAAGCAGAGCAACAAACACGGAAACCTTGGAAGCCAGCAGACTTGGCCAGAGCCTCAAACTCTTTCTCAGTCCTCTCTTTGCCACCTGGGTTATGAGCCAGCATGATGACGTCAATGTGGACCACCCCCTTCGTTGCCAGGCTCGAGTCGGGAGCCACCGGAAGAATGCACTCCGCCACTATCACCTTCCCATTTTCCGGCAGTGCGTCGTAGCAGTTCTTGAGAAATTTCACGCAGTGCTCGTCACTCCAGTCATGGCATATCCACTGCATTTACCATTACAGTACAAGTTAGTCAACTTCTATAGCCCAAGGTCTACCAAAACCATTGCTATTAACCAAATAATGTTTCTTGGCCTTCCATGAATTGCAATTTAAGCATAGAATATTGTAAGTTTGTTGGGTTTAGATTTTTTTGTTTTTTTTTTTAATATAATGTTGGGTTTAGATGATAGTGAAAGACCTACACAAAAATAATATAGGCCCAACATATCAAAAAATATATATATATAGGCCCAAAAACTTGCTAATTCAATGAACCAAAGTTCTTTTTTCCCCCCATTGACTTCTTTTGTTATCTGGAAACCCAAGTTGGGGATTTTGATTATGTAAGAGTAACTTCGGTCAAAACATGGATTTAAACAAAAGCGGGGCCATTTTAATTTAGCCGAATGTCACAGGTTCGATCGCTTTAAGAAATGCAGCAGCCTAGGTAGTAGGGTAACCGGCCTTATGAAACCTAGCTACCACGGTTCAATCTGAATATCAGTTTGGTTTGTAATTTCTTGAGGCCAGAGCGGTTGGCCATGATACTCGTGTCATGCAAAAGAATAAAAAAATAAAATAAAATGCATCATCAAAGACACCTGAAGAGCTGAAGTGAACTCACCTTCATGAAAACAGCGTCAGCTTTTGGAACACTGACGAACATGTCGCCACCAACATGCTCTACACCTGCAACAAAACCTGGTTTGAGTCTCACACAACTAAGGAATAATTAAGGTGCACATAGATAAATAGATACAAAGGGGAATTAAGTCGAAAAGAAGACCTGGATAAGAGGGAGCCTCTTCAATGACATGGGGCAGGTCAAAGTTAATGCCCTTAATGGAAGGGTACTTAGAGACTATCATACTGATGACGGCACCGGTGCCGCCACCAACATCGACAAGAGACTTGAGGCCCTGGAAGCCAGTGTAGGTCTCGAGAATCTTCTTCATGGTGATGGTGGAGTGGTCGGCCATTCCCTTGTTGAACACCTTGTTGAACCTGGCATCTTTGCCGTGGTACTCAAACGATGTCATGCCATGTGCCTTGTTGAATGGAATCCCTCCTTCCAGAACTGCCTCTGTCAAGTAGTACCTTCCATTTCACAAAATCCACAATCTCTCAGCCCCTTCTTTTCAACATTTCTTAATTTACTCATACAACTCTTAACAATATTTAACCTTTCTAAATTACTTTTTTAAAAAATTAATAGTAAGTACAAAGCTATTAAGAATTACATCAATGTATGTGCTATATATATATATATGTTTTTTTTTTGCATGAACATTTAGTATTCTGAACCTACCTCCTTTTAAAGAGGAGGATTTTATCGGGGTCCAAACTAATTCAGATTGAGCTGGGTAAGCTCTATTGCCAAACACTGCTGCGTTCCTAGAACTCGAACTTGGAATTCTGGTTAAGCTAAAATAACCGAAAACCAGTTGATCTAGGTGCTTGGTATGTACTATATTTTTATAAGATTGAAACAACTACTTGATAATGAATGTCAAATGGGAATGGCTCTGATCTATCGCTATATGTACTCCAAGTTAGGTCAACTAACTTTACCACGAAACTCACGAGAATGTATAGAAATGGTCATAAAAACAAGGTGGAAGCTATTTCAACCTAACTTTGTAAAGGTCATAAGAGTTCGATTAATTAATACCACATAACATCAGTCCTTAATATAAAATATTTTTTAAAAGGTATATACGGTTCTAAGTGAATCACTTTTTTTTTTAATTTCAAATATTGAATAACATTAAATTCTTTTTTCACAATGTAAGAATTATGTTGTAGAGAGATAATTATTATATGAGGGGAAAATTTTAAAATGATTAAGATATAGTGGTTTTAATTACAGGGTAGTGTTAAAATTAGTAATAATGTTTTACTATTTTAATCGTACATATTATTTTTCTTAATTTTAATAAAATAGTTGGAAGTATCTTATATTAAAAATGAGCGTGATATCCTCGGCCTTATTATAGGGCATACATGTTGGCCCAATACAAATTTGGATATAGAAGCCGTTGGCTTGTGTAGAAGGGGGTTTTGGTTGTAACCATCCTTTTTCAGGACATTTTTTTGTTACACGAGTACCTTTTAAGTTTTAAGGACATCGTTCATGACCCAAGGCTAGCAATTCACAGGGATTGGAGAAAACCTTACCTCATCAGATTATCAATTGAAAATTTTTAACTACTTCTGATACTAATTAGATAAGGTTGATTTTTTTGAAGAGATTAAGGAAATTAAATATGTTATTTAATTATTTTATATGTTGTGTAGCTTTAGATTATATATTAGTTTATTAGTTAAATTAATTAGTTTGAAGAAAAAAAAATAAAAAAACTCTAAAGTAATTTAACTAACTTCTTTAATCTATATTAAAAAAAAAAGGCAACTTTATATTTTAATTAGAACCGAAGGGAGTATAATATGGAAGGTTATTTTTGTACCTTTGCTCAATCTCCCCTGAGGTGGATCTTGACGGGGGTGAGTAAGCATTTGTACTGTTAGGTGCTTTATTGGCTATGAAATTCAGTTTTAAAAAGATGAGAGTGATATTTTCTTTTGTCCTAAATATAAGATATAGTTAGTTTTTTTAGATATAAAAAAAGTTAAATAATTTATCTAATCATATTATATATTATTTTGACTAAAAAATATTTATTTTTTTGTATCCTTAGATTATATATCAGTTTATTAGTAAACTAATTAGTTTAGGAAAAAAAATATATAAGCATACATATTCTAAAATAATTTAATTAGTTTCCTTAATCTTTCTAAAAAAATTAACTTTATCTTATATTGAAGACCGAAAGGGTATAAGTTAACGGAGCAAGCTTTCCTCCTTTACCTTCAACATCCGTTGCCCTCCAATACCCTGAAACGCCGTTGTTTTGAAGCACAAAACAAGTTGGTGCCTCTTTCTTTTTTCTTTTTCTCTTTTTTGAAAAATATTTCAGGTACTAGTACTAAAAAGATTTTTATGATACTTATTGCTACTGAAAAATACTTCATCATCTTGAAAAAATATTTTAGAATCTTGAAAAAATGTTTTAGGGCATTGAATGGTATTAAAAAGATATTTTATAATACTGACTGATACTAAAAAAATATCTCATCATCTTGAAAAATTATTTTAGGATCTTGAAAAAATATTTCAGAGTACTGACAGGTACTAAAACGATGTTCACTGGTGCTGAAACAATACTTCATGATGTTGAAAAATTATTTTACGTTCTTGAAACAATATTTTAGTGTATTTACTGTTACTAAAAATAGAGTGCAGAATATTTTTTCAAGATTCTAAAATAAATTTTTAAGATAATGAGGTATTTTTTTAATACTAATTAATATCATAAAGTATCTTTTTATTACCGTACGGAAAAAAAAAAAAGAAAAAAAAAAAGAAAGAGGCACCAGCTTATTTTATGCTTTAAAACGGTAGCATCTCAAAGGTATCGGAGGGCTGCAGATAATAAAGGTAAACTGGTAAAGAAGGAAAGCCTACTCCTGAGATAACGGGGTAGGTGGTAGACTGGTAGGTATAGTGGGGACCTCTATGGGTGTGGGGTCCAATTCCCATCCACATCATGACAGACCAACTAATGCGTGGCCTCGCTCCAATCTGCATCGTCCAGTCCCACCTTCCAGCCAACACCTCTCCCTATAATCAACACTTGCCATTCAGGTCGGGCCCACTGTTAATGCTTCTTTTATTGTTTTATTTCCCATCCCTTTGAATTCTTGTGCCGCTTTCTTGGACGTAAATAATCAATCTCCCACCTATAATTAACTACTAATAGTTTATTAATTACTAATACGTTGCCTATCTAATTACACAACCTGTCGACCTGGTAATCACCAACATTCAAACTCCATAATTCCATTTCAAAACATTCCTCTTTATTTCTATTAAGTAACAAACTGGACATAAAAAATTTTATTTCCAGTTTAGGCCAGCTTCTCTCTGTTACGTTATTCAAATAGACATCATATATATAAAAAAAAAAAAATGAAAGCGTGTTTATAATTTTTCCTACATTCTGAGGTTTTAAAAACGGCATCCCTCAATGTCATCATCATCAATATAATAACTATTTCCTTTTGGCCAAACACTACCCACTAATAATTAATTGGAGTGCCATGGAAGCTTTCAACACTGAACCTCTCCCCATCTTTAATTTCCATTCATGTACCCCACATATATAATTGACCAGTTTAATAAATTAAATTAAGCCAAGATATTACGTCCACTTTGTTTCCTGTGTGTTTTTTCCTAATAAAGAACTTTATATCCATCCATCACATTTTATCATCATCAGTTAAGATAATGTAAAAATTAATGACTGTCGCAAGTCTAATTACTTATATAAATTTGATTATTTAAGAGATAACCAGTTAAATTAAACTTAAGTAATGGAGTGGGTGAGGAAGAAGAAAATTAAATACCAGCTCTCCATGAGGACCTTGTCCTGATTCATGAGGTTGAGGGGAGCGATAGAGACACCATCTTCGTTCTTGACCAAGTATTTAGCGACGGGGGCGAGGCCGTAGAGCCGCTCGATCTTGCCGTCGGGGAGGGTTCGGAGGGAGGAGCTGAGGACGTTGTAGCAGGCCAACAGCCGCATCATGCGGTCCAGCATGACGGCGGCGTCGGGGTTCTTGGTTGGAAGCTGGGAGGCAATATCGGAGGGGGAAAGCTGGGCATTAGGGCCAGCCTTGGCGATGATCTCTAGGAGATCAAGCTCGAGGGCTGATTTGAGAATCATGGGAAGTACGGAGGCGCTGGCCAACTGCATGGCGAAGAGGTTGGCTTCCTCGTCGTTGACATGAGTAGGGGTTATCTGAGTCTCGCCGGCTGAACCCATGGCGGCCTGAGGCTAGCTAACCGGGTGGTTAATTTAGGGGGAAGAAGAAGATGAAAATGGCGATGAGTGACAGGAAAAGGGTGTGGGGTGGGTGGGAGTTATATAATAAGAAGTGGGAATAGGATCATATTTTGGTGCGGGAACTTTCCATGGATGCCCTTTCACCAACCGCAAAGCGACCCCACAAGAATACGTATGTACATAGTGTGTTGAATTTTTAAACGAGAAGATAAGCAACCGCAATATATATTAAGAAATTAAGATATTAACGTGTTCATCATTTATATATAATATATATATGCGCTTATGAATTACGAGTATAGTATATATATATTATCCATTTGATGAAATGTTCAGCTCAGCTTTAAAAAAGTTCAGAGTATGTATGCGGTCAAATATTTCACCCCACCGGCAAGTACTGATGAGTATGCGTGTGCTAGCTAGCAGTTTGATCAGGCTTTTTGGAGAACAGGCTGTTTGCAAATCAGCAAATGAGTCAATTTTTGGCTTTGAATGTGAGAATCTCTCTCTCTGTGTATATATGTATTTCAATTCCAACTACGTTGATAAATAAACAAGTAAATAACGGACGGCCGGCCGGGGCAAATTTTTTTAAAAAAATAAACAAACAGAACAAAACAAAACATAAAACAAATGACACTTTAACTTTAGACGATTACTACCCACCAATTTAGTTCAAAATCAACTCATGTCATTAAATATAAAACATAATTAATGAATTTGATCAATTTAAAAAGGTTAGTTCAATGGCGGAAGGTAGTGATGGCTAGCTGGGGTTAAGCTGATCTTATAAAATTTGTTAGTTTATATATGTATTTATTATATGATATTTTATTTGGCCCAACTAATTTTTTACCTTCTCTGTAAGGATAATGTTTGATTTATTACTCATTGAGCTGTGAGGGGAAAGTAAAATTCTTATTTGAGATACCTAACGAAAATGCTAATATCATCTTATATATTATTTTGATTTATAATTATCGATTATTATTTATTTGTATTTTGAAAGTTATGTGATATTATTTAGTAAATACTTCATCCGGTCCTTATTATAAGGCATCAATTAATAATTCTCACGAGTCAATAAAAACATTTAAAGTCATTAAATTTGTCCAAAAATTTAAGTAGTTTTCAATATTATCTCTATCAATTACACTAAACTCTAATATCATATTAATTATTATTTTTTTTTTTTGCTTGACACTCACTACCCTTTTAATTATGAGTATACATGAAAAAAAAAATTAATGCTATTTGGAAACAAGCAATGTCCTTATAAAAAGGACCAAATACACTTGTTATTTAGTACCTTATAACACAAACTAAATAAAAGACTTCAATATATTTATTTTTTAGTTCAGGTTAAATTTTTTTTCCTGATTCCGCCACTGCAGTTAGTTACATTATGTATAACATGTTTTTCTTAAAAAAACATTCGAATCATATTCATTAATTTTTTTCTCCTTCTCCCATTGTGTTGAGAGGATATTACTAGACTAATTAATTTTTTAAAAAAATTGATAAATACATAAAATAGGTCTTAATTACATTTAGAAACAATATCAACTCTACAATTAAATGCTACATTAACCACTCGAGGAGTATATGAATTTGTCGTACAGGTGAGAAGAAGATGGGATCCTAATGATAAAATGCAAGGCGTTACTTCAATTTGAAGCAATACTAGTTATTGATCATTTCTTGGAATTCACTTCATAATCGATCCAATCATGGGTACGTAAAATATATGGTTGCTTTATTCTAGTTGGTTGCTTTTGCAGACCCCGTTTCATAGCCAACAATGGGCTTATTTGGAGAAGGCATTAACGCCTTAAAAGCTTGGTAGCGGTGAAAGTTAAATGTCATTTTGAAGTGTTTGGATTGCCGGTACGTTCCAGTGGGCTTATGAGAAAAGCAACGTTTGAGGAAAAGCCCCAACTTGGAGCATTAGAGCATTGAGTGTTAAGCGTTGGAGTGTGAAAGAGAGAGAAAGCCGATGAGAGTGAGACAATAATAGAGGAATGAGGTGAGTCGATGGTGAAGGTGATGGTATGGTTACCAGCAATGGTGGTTGATAGTGGTGAGGTAGACAAAGGGAGTTGACGGTGTGGTGAAGCTCTATCTAATCTCCGATTGTCTCTACCTCCTAGCTCTTTGCTTTGTTGCTCGGGCCTCGCTGTCTTGCTTTTTGGTGGTGGAGGAAAGTTGCTCACCGGCGAGAGGGATGAAGGGCGAAGGTGCTTCGCTCTTCGTTTCTGGAATAGAGGAGAGTCCTTGAACTTTTTTTTTTTTACCTCAACGTGTTCCTTTCTTCGGGTCAAACTTAACATGTTCCTTTTTTTGGGGGGGGGGGGGGGGTGTTTGGGGAACTCAACATGTTCCCTTTTTTTTTTTTTTTGGTCAAACTCAACATGTTCCTTTTTTATTTTTGGTCAAACTCGACTTTTTATATATATAAATAAACTTAATTAAAAATTTATATTTTAAGTTGAATATATTTAATTAAGGACTTTATTGTTTATTAATTTTTTTATTAATCATTTAACTTCTTCAAATTAAAATTTTTATTATCTCAATATATACAGCTAATATGTATATTTAATATTTAATATGATTCATGTCATTTTCAGTTATTTTTTCATCTCAACTGACTTTCCAAATAATAATCCAAATACTCATCAGTTTAAAAAAAACCACTTCTGCAAAAGCCAGACAGGCAATCCAAACAGAAATCATATTTACAATCTGACTTTTTTCCTACCGAGCTTTTACAAAAGTCAGTTAGTTTTTAAGCCACCGTTTTCACCACTAACCCAAACAGGCCAAATGACATAGCCATTTTTTCCCTCTCCTTTTACATAACTAGTCTTACATGTTGATAATTTATTACTCCATCAAGATCTAAATATGAAATAAAATTAATATTTTTGGAGAGATTAAGGAAGATAATTAAATTATTTTTATAATTTCTATTTTTTTCTCCAAACTAATTATTTTAACTAATAAACTGATATATAATGTAAATATGTAAAATATATGATATGATTAAGTAACTTATTTAGCTTCTTTAATCTATCTAAAAAAAGTCAACTATATTTTATATTTAAAACTATAAACATCTCATGCGCTGACCATATGGCCAAACAGGGCCATGACGCTCCTGTTAATGCTGATGTCTTCCTTGTTCCATCTATTTCCAGGGATGCCTAGAAATGTTTTCTAGAGACCAACTGGTATACTTTTGTTAACTCTTTTCTAGTATGATGTATTAAGGACTTGATGTTCATGGTTTAGTCCTTCCTCTATCACCCAAGCTTTGACTTGCCTATACATCTCAAAAAAAAAAAAAAAAAACATCTTACCTAATATCTAGAAGGATGATGTGCATAGAAACATAACAAGAGAGCAGAACGTATTTTAAATATGATGTGGAAATTCCATATATCCACTTCATTATTTTTTAATTGGCCTCTAAATTCGCCTCAAATTAATCAACTTACTTCCGGTCCTAATTATAAGAGCTAGTTAACTTTTTTTGGAGAAATTAAGGAAGCTAAATAAGTTACTTAATCATTTCATATGTTGTGTATTCTTAGATTATATATTAGTTTATTAGTTAAACTAATTAGTTTGAAGAAAAAAATAAAATTAAAATACTCTAAAGTAATTTAGTCAGCTTCCTTAATCTCTTCAAAAAAGTTAACTAATTCTTATAGTTAGGATGGGAGGCTATAAAATTAATAGTCTAAATTCTCAGTCTTTACACATACCGTTCATTCTTTCTTCAATACTCGCCCCTCAACGTCGCATCCTTCACCAACTCTCCCACCAACTCTAGTTCAGATTTTTCCTTTTTCTTTACTAATGTTAGTGATGTGTGCGCGAGACCATCACCACCACATTAAATTATTTCAATCGATTTTAAATACGGAATAAAGTAGACTTTTTTTTAATATATAGATTTAGGAAAATTAACTTTAGGGTATTTATATTTATATTTTTTTCTAGACTAATTAGTTTGAATAATAAACTGGTGTATAATATAAAGATACCACTTTGGTCCTATTTATAGGTCCTTTTTTATTAAAAAAATTAAAAAAAAAGGAAAAAAACTGGTCCTATTTATATGTCCTTTTTGATCAAATAAATGAGATTGTGACAATTTTGCCCATATTAATTGTACTTATGAAAATAGAGAGAGAAGAACGAGTTGAAAGGTACCCAATCATAAATGAGGATAAAGTTGAAAATTCACCTCATAATTATTGAGTTAACTACTTTTTCTTGGTATGTGTGATTTGGTCAAAATGAATTTATAAATAGGATCAGAGTGATACATAGCATATGATATGATTAAGTAACTTATCTAGTTTTTTTAATCTCTCTAAAAAAAAGTCAACTATATCTTATATTTAGGATCAAAGGTGTGTAGTAATTAATTAGTCTCTGGTAAAAAAATATTGCCAACATAAACCCGGATCGAAAACTCAAATGCATTATTGTTCTTCTTAATTTGTCAATGACGTTGTCCCATCCACTTGGGTCGTTTTCTTTTTGGTCGGAACGTCCCCTTAGGTCTGGATGTTGATTTCTTTGTTAGGATTAATTAATTAATTAATTATCATGCTCAAGTGTTATCATCTTAAGCAAAATTGTGTACGTTCTAACAAACATTTATTTTTATGTACAAAACCCCAATTATTTCCATTTTATCAACAATTGAAGCAAACCCAGACGAGACAACTGTCCAAAGAGGCAGCTCTCAATCTTTGGTCATCAAGAAGTTTTCTAAGCATGGCAGGTAAAACTGTATTCATTAAATCTGTTTTATTTGTAATTCCATATTATCATATACAATCAATTCTCATACCTAAAGGGGTCCTTCTTAATCTAGAAAATATGAGTAGAGACTTCTTTTGAAATCATAATAGGGATTCGAAAAAGATACATCTTATACCTTGGCATGTGATGAAGAGGAATAAATCTGAATGAAGGTTAGGAATTAAAGATCTACAGTGTCAAAACAAAGCTTTTATGATGAAGCTCTATTGGGGGATTATTACCAAGCCAGATGTGCTATGGGTGAAATGTTTGCGTAGCAAGTACAGATGTGGTGAGGGTCAGAAACCAAAAGTGAACAAGAAAAGAAATCAATCTACAGTTTGGAATGGCATAACAACGGTATGGAAGAGTTCTGTAAGGGGATTGGAAAGAGACTAAGAAGTGGGCTATCTACAAAAGCTTGGGAGGATCATTGGACGCCATTAGACAAGCCTTTCAAATATTATGTGGATAAAAATTTCCACTTGATAGATTTAGATGCAGTGGTAAAGGATTTTGTTAAGCCAAATGGACAATGAGATAGAGATAAATAGAGAACATTCCTTCCAAATAGGATTATTCAAGAAATTTTGAATGTTGTTCCACCTAATGGCTTGGGTGATGATGTTTTCTATTGGCATAAGGCTTCAGATGAGAACTGCACTATTAAATCAGCATATACTATGATTTACCACCAAGAAGAGCATACACCTGAACCCACCTGGCAACGTATATGGCGTTGGGAGATTCCTGAAAGAGCAAAATTCTTCATGTGGCAAGTGTTTCATGAGATACTTCCCACTAATGCACTTGGAGCAAAATTTAATCCCCATATGCAGAGCACTTGTCCTTTTGAGTGTCATAGGGAGGAAACCATTATCCATATATTGAGAAACTGTGAGATTGCTTAGAGAGTGTGGTTTAATTTAACTAACCCATTATATTATTTTATATTTTTCTCTGGCTCTTTGCAGGATTGGCTAAGATGAAACTCAAAAAACAATCCATCTGGTAGGCTTACTGCTAAATGGCCATGGCATAAAACATTTAGTGTTGTGTGTTGGCTTCTCTGGAAGAATAGATGTACAAAAGTATTTGAAGGCATAGGAGACCAGCCAAGAGCGATTACACAGCGATGCATATTCTATTTAATGGAAGGAGTGGTGCATGGTCGTTTCCAGCATCAAATTATGCAGATACCAGACAGAGCAGAAGCTAGATGGCGCCCCCCAGATCCAGGCTACGTACGAGTGGATGTGGATGGATTATACAGGAATAGTGGACAGGCAACTTGTGGAGGAGTGATTAGAGATCACCAAGGAAATTGGACGTGTGGGTTTCAACAGAAGTTAGGATATACCACGTCAACTGTTGTTGAAATCCATGCTATTTACAGAGGCCTTGTACTATACAAACAATTGGGTTTCAAGAAGGTTATGCTCTATACGGATTCATTGGAAGCAATTCATTTGTTGTTACTTGATTGTGGGCAGGGTCATTCTATGAGGGAGGAGATATTGGAGGTAAGATCCCTTATCATTTCACACGAGGATCTACAGATTATCCATACCTACAAGGAGGCATTAAGACGTGCGGATTATTAAGCCCGATCGGCTCAACCGATGAATCAGGATCTTGTAATAATCTCATCATAGCCTATTGAATGTGCTAACTTAGTAATATTGAGGGTAGCGGAATGTCACTGAGTTCAGTGAATATAGTCTAATATTAGACTTTTTGTAAACCTCAAACCTTTGGCTTGCCCATGTATTACCAAAAAATAAAAAAATTCTTTGGTCATCTACAGAGCCTTATAAAAACAAAAATCTATATTTTACGAATTGTTGAATAGTGCATGTGTTAATTGAAATGTCGAATTACAATTTGTTCATCACAAAAGAACTCTCTGTTTTATGAAATAAAAAATAAAAATAATTGATTGAGCTATTAGGATAAAACAGAGCACTTAAGAGTCAGAATATCCGTTCATTTTAACCCCTTCATCCTTCTCAACCCAGTTTTTATTTTTCCAATCCTAGACCTGTTTTAGCATAATTATGACTTGACTACTCATCCACTGATATGACCCCTATATTGGGTCTGTTTGGATCAGCTTTATTCTCAGCGTTTAAGGCAAAAAATGAAATGTGGCGTTGGCTGCGTTTTCAGTAAAGCAAAAAAGCCTAATAAAGTGTGTTTGGATCAGCTTTAATCTTTGTTGGACTTTTCACACTTATGGCTCCTTAATTAAAAGCTCCCTCCTATAGCTTCTTCTTTGTCTGCGTCAGCGTTGGTGAATTTGTGGGGCCCATTACCTCTGATCGTGTGAGGATTATGGAGAATTTGTGGGGCCCATTATCTCAACACCTCTCTTCATACTAACAATTAAAAAAAAATCTGAACGTGTATGGAGAATTCATGGGGCCCACAATTTTTTTTTTTCCATCTCAAATAATAATCCAAACACTTATCAGTTAAGAAAAAAGCTACTTCTGTAAAAAGCCAGACTGGCAATCCAAACACTAATCACTATTGACAACCTGACTTTTTTTCTACCGAACTTTTATAAAAGTCAGATAGCTTTTAAACCACCATTCCTACCACCAACCCAAACAGGCCCATTATCAAGTGAAAAGTTCATCAATGCAAAGAGTTAGTAAAGCTTGGTTTTCTCGATATCCATGTAAGACTGAAGATTTTTTTTTTTAAGAAAAAATTAATTATCATTATTTTTATTATTATTTAAAAGTTAGTTAATGTTAGCCCTTGACAAACTTTTCCAACTTTCGAGCCGTGGGACAACTGGGTGTAAAAAATCAGGATTTGACTGAAGATTGTTTTGATGTAAAAACTTTGCAGCTTTAACCTTTTTTTTTTAAAACAAATATTTCAGGCTACTAACCGATATTAAAATGATACTTTAGTATACTGACCGGTACTAAAAAAATATTTCATGATCTTGAAAAAATATTTTAAGATCTTAAAAAATATCCTAAAGTATATTTTTAGTAACAATCAGTACCTTGAAATATTTTTATGATACTTAATGGTACTAAAAAAAAACTATCTTGAAAAATTATTTTACGATCTTATAAAAAGATTTCAAGACTAAAATGATACTTCAGGATACGGATTGGTACTAAAAAAATATTTTATGATATTTTAGGATCTTAAAAAAATATTTCAGATATTGACTGGTACTCGAAATATACTTTAATTTAGGATTTTTTTTAAAGATCCTAAAATATTTTTTAAAGATCATGAAATATTTTTCCAGTACCCGTCAATAACCTAAAATATTTATTAAAAAACAGAAAAGGGCCAAAGCTGCACAGTTTTTGCGTCAAAACGATGCAGCTAAATTGTAGCAGACGCAACGAATATTGGCTTGCAGCGGATGCAAGCCAAACCCAGAAAATCACAACACATTCTTCGCTTCTCAGAGGTCAATGCTTTATTTTACATGGCTATGTTTTTGTTTCCTTTTGCCATGCTTATTTTAAATGTCGTGCTTTCGTTCTTCGTAAGGAGTGTTCTAATCTAGCAGAAACTAAGTTCAATCTACACTTATATAACTTTTTCTTGTTGATAAGACACGTGTGTGAAAGTTGATGATGTCCTTTCTTTTGTTTTTTGTATTTAGTACAAATTAGATAGGTTCTTTGTATTGGGTCTGCTTTGGAATAATGTTAATACTCTTTTAAACATGTAGTACGTAGGGGAAATTAGAGTGCTAAAGAAATCTTTTTGTTTTGCAGACATAGGCTTGGGTCTGGAAGATTTCCCTTTCATATGTAGCCTCACTCCATACTACATTGTAGAGTACACATAATGATGTATCCGAAAGTAAACTTAGATGTTAGTGATTATGAGTTCACTAGGAACATTGATTTCAGGTAGCAAAATATTTTGATTGTCAATTGGATATTGTTGTAGTTAAACCTTACAATATTGGCTCAAGTTTTGACTTTGTTAAACCTTCTTGAATTGACTGCCAACTTTAGAAGGCCATATCTCCTTGGTCTAAACTTCATTTTGGTCCGTTCAAATCTTGATGGAAAGCCCTTTGAGTCTACTTTCGTATGCCACCAATTTTAGCTCAATCCGATTTGTAGTTTGTGAGTTACACTCAAAACATCGAAGCTTGGTCTACTGTGTGGTGTGAATTTCACTATCAACTTCCACAATTCATAGCTCCTTAATCTAACCTCCTTTGGACTTAAATTTTATATCAAAATAACTCATTAGAAGTCTATTTTCATATGTCACTGGTTTCACCTTAATCGGATCTCTGGTTTGGGAGATATCATTGAATTACCAGACCTCGCCCAAGCTGAACGTGAAACAGAGTAGAACAGAGTTGTTGATCAGTATTGTAAACTTGAGTTTGTACTTAGAAACTCAAGTTTTCCTAGTCCAAAGACGCTAGAGATGCTGAAGACAATTATTGACTCGAGTTTATAATAGCTGACTCGGGTTTATGATGGCTGACTCGAGTTTGGAGTCCTAAACTCGAGTTTTCTCGTATCCAAGAAGCAAATCATTGCAACAAGGTAGTAAACTCTTATTTTAACTCCGAATTGAGCCATTCCAACTTCCATATGATATTGGATACTTCTAGTATCAATCTAGAAATTTGAATAATGATATCTTCATTTAATTCAACAAGTTCTTCCTTCTTTAATCTCTCATCTTGATCATTCTGCATAATTCAACTCTTTCTTTCTTTCTTCTCTTCTCTTGATAATTCTATGTCATTCAACTTGGACTCATCATTCTCAAAAAGTTCTACCTTCTTCAAAATCTTCTCTTCTTCTAGATTATCCCTCAAAATCCTTTGATAAGTTCTTGCTTCATTGACATTCTGATATTCTCATTATATTGTGCGCAAGAGCTTCTTTCTTCAATCTGCTTTATTGATCATTCTTCAATATTGAACTTCACATCTACATTAAATATAAGACTTAGTCAAAGTAGAAGATAAATGTAGTATGCAAACTTTTCACATCTATATAAGACATCATCAAAACCAATCATATCCAACAGAAATATCTAAATTTTTGAGACATGTTTTCATTTCCCTGATTAATGTCTTCATCTCAAGACTGTGTCTGACTTGTGTTTCGGGATCCCTAATAAGTTTAGTTTTTATGGTGAGGGTTTTATTATGTTTTGTTAAGTCAATGATACTCATGGGTAATGGTTGAAGTAGGATTTTACTATTTTCATGAAGATATCGTTGGTGTGTTGATTTCATGGACATTAACAATCCCAATAGAGACGGTTGGTGTATTCAATAAGGCTACTATTGATGTTTGACAGGATGGACGAAATGGGTATGGGAGAAACTGTACCACTGAAAATGTTGCATGCCGTTGAAGTTGGGTAGGTTGATGAATTGAAGGGAAATATTTGTTTTCAAGTGTTGTAGATATTGTATTTGCTCAAAGCGCGAGGGGAGTTGTTGCTTGTTATATGAAATATAAACGATTTTAAAAAGGATTGGTTAATCATGGTATCATTATTGGCAATAATGGGCCTATTTGGGTTGACTGTGGGAGCAGTTGCTTATTTTCTATCAGACTTTTGCAAAAGCTCAATAGGAAAATAGTCAAATTGTAATGTAATTTGTGTTTAGATTGATGGTGGTACAAGTGATTTTTTTAAATAGAGACATGTTTGGGTTAGCGGTTGAAAAGTCAATTGAGATTTTAAAAAAATGACTAAAAAGAGTATGAATATTAGTGAATACTATGTATGTATGTATGTATCGTTGTAATTGAAGATAAAAATTTAAATTTATATAAGAAAATTAAATTAATAGATAAAAAGAGGCATACATCATTTGTGGGATTTTAATTTAGAATATAAGTTTTTAATTAAATTTAAGAAATAAAAGAATAATAAATAAATAATCAATTATTATTATTATATAACATTTTTACCATAGCTCCTTCCGCACACAGAGGCACGGGTACCTAAGAGCATGTAAAGGAGATCATTTGGTGCATATTTGTCTAGCATAGAGCATGTGGTAGCACAAAGCCCCTTTCTCGACTTGTTGTGTTGCCAACAACTCCTTTTTTTTTTTTTTTTTGGTGTAAAAGGCTTGGACTCCTTGCTTCTGAAAAATATAGCGTTTTGCGTTAAAGCCTAACGAAAAATAAGTCAATCCAACTACCTCTCACTCGACTTTTTTCACTGAATTTTCTTCTAACGCCTACCTATATTTTTTGCCTGAACCGCTCTCATACCACAAAACCCAAACTGGCCCAATACCCACACACCAACCTACCTATTTATTTGCAGGTGTTAAGACTTGTATATTTGTGATTTACAAAACTAGTTATTATATGTGGCCAACTAAAGACGAAACATCTTGCACCTGTATGTGGAATAAATCTATTTCTCATGAGCACCTAAGAGTTTTGGGTTTTGTTTACGTTATCCTTCACTGGAGGATTTTATTACCTTTAAAGAGACCCCCCCCCCCCCCCCAAAAAAAAAAATTAGGGCTTGTTTAGTTTGAGGGTGGAGGAGGAAAAGTAGATGGGGAAAAAATTTAGCAGGATTTAAAAGATGAGAAAAATGGGGTTGAAAGTTTCAAATTTGTATATCTTACTATTTTATATTACATCTTCTCTATATTTATAACTACACTTCTCTAATTTTCTTATATATAATTTATAAATTTTTTCGACTTCCTCCAAATCCCTCATAGACCCTTAACGAAACTTCCATAATTATCTTTGTTTTTTTTTTTTAATATGGTATTATGGGCATATTGTTATTACATTTGCCTTGGATCATATGGCACCAAGACTCAAGAGCCATTGGGCTAGATGTGTTATGGGTTGTAGAAGAGCTTGTTCATGATAAGAGGCGGATGTACATACATACAAGGTTGGGGGACAAGTGCCCTCCCTTAAATTGAGGGATTGGATTTTTTTTTTAAATAAATAATTTAAAATTAATATATGTTTAAATGATTTCTCACCCTTAAATTAAATGTCCACTCTTAATACATCAAGACTGCACTTCGTAATTAAATGAGGGATGAATGGTTGAATGATTGTTTAGTGCTTTATATTGAAAAAGATGTATTTGATAGCATTGATAATAGGATAATTATGATTGGAATTCCAAAAAAAAAAAGGCCTAAAAGGATGACATTGTAATTATTTTTATTGTAATATATTTTTGTTATTAAAATATATGTATTTAAACTTATTGAGTGCCCACCCTTCGTTGTAATTTATGTAACTGCATTTCTAACCGCACTTAGCCTTACTTTTCTAAATGACAAGTTTGTAAAATAATTGTTTCTATTATTACATCATTAATATTCACTTGATTTCATGAATATTTTTTGATATTCTTTTCTTTTCTTATTTATATTCTTTTGTTAGCATTTAAAACTTCCCATAAAAAATAAATTTGGGGCATCCCTGAATCTCCCTGTCATTGGTGCCCCCCTTGATCAATTTTCTGGATCTGTCACTGCTCATGATATAGTGTTGATTAACTAAAATGAAGAATCTTATAATAAAGATTAAACAACCCTTCTACATGATACTTTGTTATGGACTTTAACTTTAACACTCCAGACTCAGGTAGAGATTATTCTTAGGTCCAAAGTGATTTGAAGATACTTTGCATATATATATATATATATATATATGAGGGAATGAACAAGTACCCATCACATCTTATTATTATTATTAGGAAAATATTTGATTCTTAAAGTTTCCTCTTATTTTAGTTTTGGTTCCTCAAATTTTATTTTGTTTAAAACATTAGTTTATATTACTCAATAAAAACCTCAATCATTTTGCTCATATATGGACCAAAACCAATGGTTTGAAATTTGAGAGATTAAAACTAAAATAAGGATAAAGTTGAGGGATCCAAGATGATATTAACTCCTATTTTTATTAAGAAAATTATACAGTCTCCATATTTTGATTAAGCACTTTTGTATCAGCAATCAATTACTTCAATTCAAAATTTTTCAATCAAGATTAAGGTTAGTAATAATAATAATTCTTTACAAGTAGGATACTCCCTCCTAACCTTTTAATAAGATCCCAATTTTTGAATTGGTTTGATCATTTTTCTAAGATTCATTTTGGAGTTGTCTAAACATTAAATACATTGTTACGTACCAATTTTAATTACCTCTAATGAATTCCATTATCTCACCACTATCTCTCTTCCTTAATTGCGCATTATAAATTAGAGCATATGTGGAAAAGAATTATTTCTTATATATTTTTATTTTAAACTAATTTTAACTAGTTTCTTAAATCAGATAATTTGGTTAAAAAGATACCGTAAAAAAAACCGCAGAGGGAGTATATGATTACTTATGGACATGTTTTTTGTTCCAACCATATGTGTTGTTTACTTTAATTTTTGTCTTTCATTGTGAGTTCGATTGTCTCTGGTTTGTGTGTGTGTGTGTGAGTCTTTGGATTTTATATTTCTCTTTGGATTTTATATTTCGACGGTCGACTTCAGTGCTGTGATATTCAAACTTTGTAACTTCCTTTGAAGTTTAATAATTAATATACTACCTCCGGTCCTAATTATAAGGCATAGTTGACTTTCTTTGGAGATATTAAGAAAGTTAAATAAGTTACTTAATCATTTCATATGTTGTGCATCTAAATAAAAGTCAACTATGAAAAAAATAAAAATAAAAATAATCTAAAGTAATTTAATTAGCTTTCTTAATTTTTCCAAAAAAATCAACTATGCCTTATAATTAGGACCGGAGGAAGTATTTCCTTGATCTTTTTTACCGGTTAATACATTTCCCAGTTGGCAAAAAGGAAAATTAAATTACCGATGGAAATAAGAAGGGAAAAAAGGACTAATTTTAGAGATTCTAGAAGATTTTAAAACAACCAAAGATATTTGACGATGATGAACTGATTTGCAAGATTCTGTTTTAATTTTGATTTATTGTTATCTTATTATATTACTTGGTTAATAAGATAATATTTAAGAGATGATTTTGGTCCTAACTATAAGACAAAAACTAATTTATCAATTTCTTCTCAAAATACCCCTATTGATTATTTCTCAATAATAATTAAATATAATAATAATATAATAATTCATCTATATATTCTATAACGTAAGTAATGTTTTTTTTTTTGATACAGCCAGTGAGGGAGGAGGAGGTAGGGCTCAACCCCTGGACAAGAGGGAAGGCCAGCTTTTAAGGCTGGCCCTAGTGCCATCGCGCTACGAGGCGCTTAGCTAACGTAAGTAATGTTTACAACTCATTAATCCCACATACACCTTAATTCTACTTTTTTTTAATAAAATAATTTTGAGCAATTTTTATTATATTTAATAATGATATTACTATTAAATTACTCTTTCAACCTCCAAGAGTAGACGGAAGTTGTTAAAGGAGACCGATGACACTAGACTATGTGAAAGCTAGGAGAAGTCGTGTGTGAGGTAGGAGAGGTCCGGCTTACAAGGACAAAAGGGTAATTTCACCCGTGTTACTATTCACTCCATCCAAATTGACGGTTAACGTCTGGTCAACTAACGATCCGTGGTATTTTTGTTCCAAAAACGTAACTATGTGTGTACTTTTGTTCTAGAAAAAAGTTCGTGGTGTTGAGCTCTTCCTGAGGTAAAGTTCATGTGTAAAATTGCTCCTTTACCATTAGCATGTGCTTTTATGGGAAAAAAAATACCGCATATATCAGATAAATATAAGTCACCTTCTGTTGCATGAGACGCCGAAACGACGTCGTATAATAAGCCATTCGGGATTCCCAATCTCAACGGTCGATTCTAATTCCGAAATTTGATTTTCGGATATTTTTTCTTTCGGATTTTGCTGCTCTTAAATCCCTTGTTTCGCCGTACGACTCCCGAATCCTGAGCGAATCTGAACAAAGTGGTCTGCTTTCATTCTTGGGAGTGCAAGCAGAAAGCAAATGATCACGGGAGGGAGAGTAATTGATCGAAAACCATCTCCGATGCCATCGATCGAATTGAAGAAACCGATTGAGATAATTTCTCTTTCTTCCTCTGAAGAAGACGATAGTCCAATTAGGGCTATAGTCTGCCTTAAAAGAAGAGATGACATCAAACGAGTCGAGGAATCTGAGGACTGCTTCATCTTAGATTTTGATCCTTTTGAGTCGGCTGATATATCGAAGCTCACTTTGAAGAATGAGAACCCTGCTGATGAAGATGTCAGTGATATCTCTATCATCGCGGAAAAGGGCCAGGTACAACATCAATTTACTGTAACTATACTTTCTCAAAATTTCATCTACTTTCCTATAACTTCAGCTATTCAACTCATTAATCGGACCATATCAGTTATGTATCTTCCAGTGTTTGATCCAAGCGCATTACCTTGTTGGGTTCTATACATTTTCCTTTTCTAATTCGTGGCCTATGGTAAAATGTATGAGAGGAAAACCAATAAATACATCAATTTATTTTTATCCTTATCATAACGGGATGCAAAATTTCGAGGCTGAATATGAGATCAATATCACCTAATAGGGTTTTATAGTTTCCTTTAGAAGGGTAAATTAGCAATCTGTAATTTGGGTTTCAACGGGTTTGTTTTCTTTGCCTGGCATGAGAATGTATTGCTGGATACACTTGTTAAGACTTTTTGACAAACAGGTAGCGTGCAGAGATTTCCCGCATTCAAGACATCTCTGTCTCAGATTTCCATTTAATACGAAGCCTCATGACAGCTACTGTGAAATGGTACAGCAACTTGCCAGTTTATTTTGTGACTAAAGAAATCTTTATCTTGGATGGCTGATAATAGTTTCTTGTCTTGAATGGTTGATCAAATGCAGTGCTATTGTTTTGTCTGTGATTCAGCTGCCCCGTGTAAGTCCTGGGATGTTCATTGTCATGCCCACGCTGCTGATGCCTGGAAGAACCAGAGGAAGATGCACAAAGATCTAATGATGTTTCAGAAACAAGTAGCGGAGGTACAGAAACTGGCTGCGCATAAATGAGAAATACCCTTCTGCTTGAAAGGTTTAGGGGAAAGAAAAAAACTGATTTTTGTTGTAATGCTGTCAAATCCTTTGTTGGAATTTGACTTTTTGGGTAGTGTAGATCGGTTACTTACTACATGCAGAAGCAGAAAGTATCTGATTAAAGGAGCATGCGAAGGGGGCTAACTCTTGAGGTATATTCCTATATTAGAGCAATGCCTATAATGTTTTAGTTATTAAGTGCTTTTCCAAAGAATTGATTAGGCCAGATTTAAGTTGGTTTTGTAAAAATGTTAAAATCCCATAGTATTTATATGTAACTTCTTGCCTGATTCCAGCTCTTCTGAGGTGCTGGAAGAAGATGGATGTAGTTTCTCCTTCTCCTAATTACTCATAGGAGTCTTGTACTCTCATACTCTCCATATGAGTATGATCTGTGTTGCGGATTAAAGAACTTCCGAAGTGATTTGTATTATCGATTTATTTACTTTTTTGAGTTGCGGGTGCAAGGCAAATAATAGGTCATTGAAATGAAAAACTAATAATAATTGAACTAAGGGGATAAAAGAGAGCTATTGTTTGAAACCTAAACGAAATACGTAGTAACATGTTTCATGGTGGGTTGAGATGCGTTGAGATGCATAAGTGTTTATGCATATAAATCGGGACAACACTCTTCTCACATACCACTCTGATTCTATTTATAAGTCTCTTTTGATTAAAAAAATTTGGTCCTATTTATAAGTCCTCTTTAACTAAATAAATGAGATTGAGACAATTTTGTCTATATTTGTACCAATAAAAATATAGAGAAAAAAAAATTGAAAGCACCCAATCATAAATGAGGGTAAAGTTGAAAATTCACTTCATAATCATTGAGCTAACTACCTCTTCTTGGTATGTGTGATTTGATAAAAACTGGACTTATAACTGTTTTTGAACACCCCCATCACTGCTCCAAATGAATACGGAATCACAATATTATTACTTGCCATAACATCCACACAGCATGCTAGCTATTTGCCGGAAGTAAGACGTGTGTGTGTGTTTTACAAAACTAGCCATTTTGCTTAAGTGGCCGACTAAGTTGGCGCAGCCATGCCGATTTTTTTTTTTGGTTAACATCAGTTTATATTTGACATCCACTATAATAGGTGAGTACTTTAAATGATGAGGAGTACGCTGGAATAAATATAAGGTTAAATACCAACTTTACTCTAGAAGTACATGTTAAAGACTAATTTTGTCCTAAAAGTTGTTTTGGAGTAATGTTGCCTCGGAAGTATAAAAAGGTAGTAATATTGTCCTTCTGTTAACAACTCTAACGTTCAAACGTTAGTTGACCGTATTATGCTGACGTGTATTGTCTATGTGGCATTTTTGTCACTTTTTTAAATATCAATTTTGTCCCGGAAATATATGCTTAACAGCAATTTTGTCTTGGATGTTTTTTTGTCTCAATGTTGCCCCAGAAGTCTAAAAACGTATGATATGATTAAATAACTTATTTGGCTTCCTTAATCTCTTCAAAAAAGTCAATCTGATCTTATAACTAGGACCGGAGGTTGTATAAATAAGTAACTTATTTAGTTTTCTTAATTTCTTTTTAAAAAAAAAGGTCAACCCGGTCTTATAATTATAATCATGACAAGAGGGAGCAAAGTTAGCAATCAATTTTTTTTTAAAACTAAAAATATCTTACTCCTTCTTCCCTTCATAGTGTCCTCCATCGCAGGCATTCCTCAATCAAACAATAATCACTCACCTGTAAAATTTGTCCAGAAAAAATGTTTCTAATAAATCAAACAAAAAAGTAAGAACGAATTTGTCTGAACACAAGATCAAACAAGTACGTTATAGGCAGTCCAAACGAATTTTTCCAAACAATAATCACTCGCCTGTGGAATTATCTATGCAAACGATTAACGAATCTCTATTGTATTGTAAGCAGAGATGACTGAGAGAATAGAGTTTATAAAAAGCGTCAAATACAATTAATTAGGGCTGCTAACAGGGGGCAATAGTGCTACATTTTTAGACTTCCGGAGCAACATTGAGACAAAAAAAAAAAAAACTTCCAAGGCAATATTGCTCCTTGGCGTATACTTCCGGAGCAAAATTGCTACTTAACCCAAAAAAAAGTGAGAAAAATGCCACGTAGACAATCTACGTCAACATAATTGGGTCAACTAATGTTTGACCATTAGGGTAGTTAACGGAGGGGCAACATTGCTATGTTTTTATATTTTCAGGGTAACATTGCTCCAAAAGAAACTTCCAAGGCAAAATTGGTCCTCAGTGTGTAGTACTTAACCCATAAATATATACTATATGTAACACCTCAATTTTAATACCCAAAAACTCGGTCAAAATATTGAAAATACCTTCAAAAGAGTTCAACAATATCCAAATCCTTTTACAATGTTACTATTTCGAATAAAACCCGTAATACATAATCAGAATAAATTCCAGAAAATATTTCAGAGTTTAATACAAAACGGAAGTCTTAGGTTCATGGCAAATATAATAACATAACATAATCTATTGGAGATCAAAAGAGCTACCAGAGCTCACTCCATAGGTGCCTTCCCTTGCTCTCTACTAGAATAATCACCTGAAAAATGTTAATATGGGATGAGATTCCACGTCTCAGTAACTACTGAATATTTCTACCTTACATGAGCAAATTACATATGACAAAAATAAAAGGTAATATAATGTGAATTTAATATACTCAGATATTTTTAGATATACCGTTGTTCACATCAAATGCCTTTACAAAATACTCATCATTCTTTATTGAATAATTCAGAAATGCACTATGCAGTATGCAGCCTCCCTTATATCCCCTTCCAACCGTATACCGCTGACTGGAACCATAGGCTAACATATAGTCCAATAGAAACTCATTCATTTGACTGGATGGTTTCAAGCTCACCAAAACTTAAGATACACCCGGCCAAAGGTATAGAGCTTAAATCTGGACTATGGCTCCCCTCCTTTAAAATAACAACTAAGGAGGTGTCACATGTCCCACATCTCCAATGAAATCCCGGCCAGAGGAAAACATGGAAGATGGGGCCCTGAAAAGTACCATCCACTGTGCACCGAGTGGTGGCATAAACAATTCTTATCATTCAATTCCCTCCTTACTCCACCCATCACAATACAACCGCCATGATGAATGTATTTACTCAAAAATAATGCATTATTATACCATTATATACATTGATATGCGTATTTATGATTAGTAAAATACTATGCGTATCTGTGAATAGTAAAATACTATGCGTATCTGTGAATAGTAAAATACGGTATATACATGAATAGTAACATGAATAGTAAATACGGTATACGTGAATAGTAACATGAATAGTAAATACGGTATACGTGAATAGTAACATGAATAGTAAATACAGTATACGTGAATAGTAAATACGGTATACGTGAATAGTAAAAATGAATAGTAAATACGGTATACGTGAATAGTAAAAATGAATAGTAAATACGGTATAAGTGAATAGTAAAAATGAATAGTAAATACGGTATATGTGAATAGTAAAATGAATAGTAAATACGGTATATGTGAATAGTGACGTACGTATAAATAGTACCTCTACAGATTTGCAAGTCAAAGTTCCCACACCAGATCTTAAAACCATAAATATTTTCTAAATATTCTTGCCAAAATAGTAAACAAGCAAATTTATAATCATACATAATTCACAAGTATAAGGAAAAATATTCAGAGTTACCTGTTACTTGCTAATACCCGAATCACCAACCAGCTATTATAACTCTCAAGCAAATATCTCTACTCTCTCTCTCTCTCTACCTCTCTCTATGGCTCTTAGAAGTTGTGAAGAATGAAATGAAATGGAAGGTCTATTTATAGTTGGAAAATGGGTCTTTAAGTGTAATTTTCGTCTCTGGGTCATTTTACGTAATTTTTCTCGAAAATCAAAAAAATTGCACCCCGTGAACCTCTCAGCCGCCTCGTGAAAAATTTTGAAAATTTATAATAATATTTTAATATTTTAAATAATAAAATAAAATAATAATAATATAATATTATTATAATTAATATTAAGTGGGTCCCGCGGCCAAATTTTTCAAAGTCACAAGAAAGTTTGTCACTCACGGGAAAGTTTGCAGAGAATTATTTTGGCCGTGGGTCCCGCATGAATAGTAAATACGTATTTAGGAATAGTAAATACCGTATTTTTAAATAGTAAATACGTATTTGTGAATAGTGAACACTATTCATATTTCACAAATTTCAAGTATTAAATACGTATTTGCGAATAACATATATATATATATATATTTTTAAATACGTATTTGTAAATAGTAAAAACGTATACGTGAATAGTAAATACTATTCACGGGGCCCACAAAATACTGATTTCAAATTTATCACTTTCCAAAAATAGAGCCTACTAGTCTTCCCAAAATAGGTTTATGTTCAAGATATTATATTCAAAATTCAGGATGTTACATTTCTCCCCTCCTAAAAGAAAGTTTTGTCCTCAAAATTTCGCCATAATAAGAATTCTAACCTATTTAAATAATTGAGGATAGGTTTGTCGCATGCTCTCCTCCGTTTCCCAAGTAGCATCTCCGGGAACCATTCCTTTCCACTCGACCTTTACAAGTCTAATGGTCTTGTTTCTTAATTTCTTGTCCCTTGCATCAACAATCCGCTCCGGCTCGGCTTTATACGTCATGTTATCCTTGAGTTCTACCTCTTCTACTTCTATAATGTGGGAAGGATCCGGTTGGTATTTCTTCAGTTGTGATACATGAAAGACATTGTGAAGATTCGCAAGTTGTGGAGGTAATGCAATTCTGTAAGCTACCGGTCCAACTTTCTCCAAAATCTCATAAGGACCCATAAAACGAGGCGAAAGCTTCTTTGCTCGTATTGCTCTACCAATGCCAGTCATTGGTGTGACTCTTAAGAATACATGTTCGCCCACCATGAACTCCAACGGTCGTCTTCTCTTGTCAGCATAACTCTTCTGTCGACTCTGAGCAGTGAGAAGTTTCTGTTGAATCACCTTAATCTTTTGAGTCGTCTCGTCCACAAGTTCTGGACCTATTAAAATTCGCTCATTTAATTCCGTCCAGCAAATAGGAGATCTACATTTTCTTCCATACAAAGCCTCATAAGGTGCCATCTCAATGCTGGAGTGATAACTATTGTTATATGCAAACTCCACAAGATGAAGATGATCGTCCCAACTTCCTTTTAATTCGATTGCACAAGCCCGCAACATGTCTTCCAGAGTTTGAATAGTCCTCTCAGTCTGCCCGTCAGTTTGAGGATGATAAGCGGTACTATAACTCATCCGAGTTCCCATAGCATTCTGCAATGCTTTCCAAAATCGTGAAGTGAATCGTGGATCACGATCAGATACGATGCTATTTGGTATCCCATGCAATCTGACAATCTCCTTCATGTAGGTCTTTGCTAGTCTCTCCAATGAGTATTCTGCTGTAATTGCTAGAAAATGAGCTGACTTAGTTAACCTATCGACAATTACCCAAATGGCATTATGTCCGGATGTCGTTAGAGGAAGCCCCATGATGAAATCCATAGAGATGCTGTCCCATTTCCACTCTGGGATATCCAAATTCTTTAATAATCCAGGAGGTTTCCGATGTTCGATCTTGACTTTCTGACAAGTCAAACAACAAGTGACAAAGTCAGTCACATCTTTCTTCATGCCTCGCCACCACCAATTCCGCTTGAGATCATGATACATCTTGGTTGCTCCGGGATGGATAGTGTATTTACTCCGATGTGCCTCCTCTAGTATGAGCTTTTTTATTTCTCCATCATTAGGTATGCACACTTTTCCTTTATACCTTAATATCCCATCTCTATCGATCCCAAATTTCGATTCTTTTCCTTCTTCAATATCTTCCCTCACGTTTAATAGATACTCATCTTCGAGCTGAGCGAATTTAATCTCTTTCCAAATTGTGCTTTCAATAGTTAATGCTTCCATGGTAGCGACCAAACCTGACATTACATCAATAGATGTACTTGGTATCTCCTCGAGCAATTTATGTTCTCTGATCATCATCTGGGCTACATGGATTGTCTTTCTACTTAAGGCATCTGCTACAACGTTCGCCTTTCCTGGATGATACTTCAATTCGAAGTCGTAGTCCTTGATAAACTCCATCCATCTCCTCTGTCGCATGTTGAGCTCCTTTTGGTCGAACAGGTACTTCAGACTTTTGTGGTCACTATAAACCTCGAACTTTGAACCGTAGAGGTGGTGCCTCCAAATTTTCAGTGCAAATACTACTGCTGCCAGTTCTAAGTCGTGAGTAGGATAATTCCCTTCATGTGGCCTTAACTGTCAAGAAGCATAAGCCACTACCCTACCATTTTGCATCAACACACACCCAAGACCTTTCTTAGAAGCATCGGTGTACAAAGTAAAGGTCTGAGCAGGATCTGGAATTATAAGTACTGGTGCCGTAGTCAACTTAGTCTTCAAATTTTGAAAAGCTGCTTCACACTTTTCGTCCCATACAAATGGTTGACCCTTCCTAGTTAACTTTGTCAAGGGCATAGCTATTTGCGAAAAGCCCTTGATAAATCTCCTATAATAGCCAGCTAAACCTAGAAAACTCCTGATCTCAGTCACAGACTTTGGTCGTTCCCATTGAAGAACTGCATCAACTTTAGTAGGGTCCATTGCAACACCTTCAGCTGATACGACATGGCCTAGGAATTTTACTTCCTTTAACCAAAATTCACACTTAGACAGTTTCGCATAGAGCTTGTGCTCCTTCAACACTTGTAGCACGATTCTAAGGTGCTCTTTATGTTCTTCTTCATCCTTAGAGTAGATAAGGATGTCGTCAATGAAAACCACTACAAATTTATCTAGATATGGTCGGAAAATTCTATTCATGTAATCCATGAATACTGCTGGAGCATTTGTTAGCCCAAATGGCATAACAAGAAATTCATAATGGCCATATCTAGTTCTGAATGCAGTTTTTGAGACATCTTCAGCTTTGACTCTCAGTTGGTGATAACCTGATCTGAGGTCGATCTTGGAGAATATGGATGCTCCCTTCAACTGATCAAGTAGATCGTCGATCCTGGGTAAAGGATATTTATTCTTTATAGTCACTTTATTCAACTGGCGATAGTCAATGCATAGTCTCAGGCTCCCATCTTTCTTCTTCACAAAGAGTACGGGCGATCCCCAAGGAGATACACTGGGTCTGATAAAACCCTTTTCTAACAATTCCTCGATCTGCCTCTTCAATTCTGCTAGTTCCGATGGAGACATTCGGTAAGGAGCTTTAGATATAGGTTCCGTTCCAGGTACGAGATCAATAGAAAATTCTACTTCTCTCTCTGGGGGTAAACCTGTCATTTCTTTCGGGAATACCTCCGGAAACTCGTTTACCACTTCGATATCTTCTATCCCTTCCTCTACTTCTGCTTGAATGGAGAAAAACACCATGTACGCAAGACAACCATGATGAACAGGCTTTTCATCTTGTACTATAGACAACAATTGTGGTCTACTATGACTCATAGAGTCATCCGCAAGAGAGATAGTCTTCCTCTTGCAGTCAAGGATGATGTCATTAGCTGACAACCAATCCATTCCTATTATTACATCGATACCCTTCGTGGGTAAACAAACAAGGTCTATATTTGAGATCCTATTATCAATCTCAATCGTACAATTTAAGCAAGCCCTAGAAGTTTTTACTGAAGCTCCCGCCGGTGTAGAAATAATCATATAATAAGGCAATTCACTCACTCTTAAATTCAATCGAGGCACACAGTCGTATGATATAAAAGAGTGTGTGGCACCAGAATCAAATAAGGCTTCTACTTCAAGACCTTGGAGTTTGAGGATACCTTTAATCAGATTTGGTGAAGCACTTGCCTCCTGATGTGATAGTGCAAACACTTTCCCTGGCACTGCAGTTCTAGCATCCTTGGCTCCTCGAGGCTCCTCCTCACAAAATCTGGAAATGTGTCCTGGCTTTCCACAGTTGAAACACGTCACACATGGTCCTTGGTGTATTCTTCCACACTTGGCACACATCTGATTGTTGGCGGTGCTTGCAACAGGAGCTGTGGATCCCCTATATGAACTCTGACCTCCACTGAAGTGACTCCTTTGAGGTCCTTTGAATTGACTCCTCGGTGGTCTGCTGAAATGACTTCTTTGGGGTCCAGTAAAATAACTCCTCGTTGGTCCACCAAAGTGATTTCTGGATGGTTGGCTAAACCGCGTATTCACATTACTGAAGTTGTGACTCTGCTTCTTAGTAACTCCTCCCGTTGGTCTCATGAGGTGTGTAGATCTGGCCTGAAAACCCTTCATCTTCTCAGCTTCCTCTTCTCGTTTGTTCCTTGCTATCGTGCGCAGTTTGTCGCATATTTCTTCAAAATCCCTTGTTTCATCAAGGAACGGTGATAGAGCTGTTTTTAGGTCTGGCCTAGCTTTTTCAACCAATCGAGCACTCAACCATTTAGAGTTGTTCTGTGAATATCCACAGAATTTAGACAACTCTAAAAAGCGAGTAATAAATTCGTCTTCATGTAATTCCCCTTGCCTGAATGTGAGGAATTCAGTTTCTTTCTCTATTCTGATTGAAGGGGAAAAGTAATAATTTTCGAACTTTTCCTTAAACTCTTCCCACGTCATCTCAGCATTTCCTTTTGTTTTGGTGCTTTCCCACCATTCTTCAGCTGCTTTCTGCAACAATTGTTCAGCAACCATCACCTTTTGTTGTGAGCTAATCTCGATAACTCTGAAAATCTTTTCTACACGCTTCAGCCACTCCAGTGCTGCAATCGGATCTAGCTTCCCCTCGAACATCGGTGGAGTAAACTTCCGAAATTTTTCCCAAACCTCAGTAATAGGTAAGGAATGATATTGAGAATGAGATCCGCTACTACCTCCATCTTCAGTGCGAGAACGACTTCCTCCCCTAGATTGATGGTCAGAAGGTGTGACTTCCAGAGCCTTCTCCTTTCCTTCCTTACCACCTTGGCCTCTTCCTTTTGCTAGTTCATCCTCGTGTCTATTCACTTTCTCTCTCATCTCCAGGATGACGTCTCGTAACTCTGCCAAAAGGGCATTGTTATCCTGAGAATAGGGACCATCTTGATGCGGAGGGAGACCTCTTTGGGACGGAGCAGGGGTTGAATTAGTTCTTCGAGTTCTTGCCATTATCTCCTCCTATGATTAATACTATAAGGACACTAAACAAATAAAAATAGCTAAATAAATTCTAAATCTAACAAAGGGAAGTGCTCATGTTATGATATTTAATTTGCCACGAACTTTTTTTAAAAAAAATTTAAGAAATCACTTTAGAAAATAAACAAAATTGCCATGGAACCTTTAGCTCTGATACCAAAAATGTAACACCTCAATTTTAATACCCAAAAACTCGGTCAAAATATTGAAAATACCTTCAAAAGAGTTCAACAATATCCAAATCCTTTTACAATGTTACTATTTCGAATAAAACCCGTAATACATAATCAGAATAAATTCCAGAAAATATTTCAGAGTTTAATACAAAACGGAAGTCTTAGGTTCATGGCAAATATAATAACATAACATAATCTATTGGAGATCAAAAGAGCTACCAGAGCTCACTCCATAGGTGCCTTCCCTTGCTCTCTACTAGAATAATCACCTGAAAAATGTTAATATGGGATGAGATTCCACGTCTCAGTAACTACTGAATATTTCTACCTTACATGAGCAAATTACATATGACAAAAATAAAAGGTAATATAATGTGAATTTAATATACTCAGATATTTTTAGATATACCGTTGTTCACATCAAATGCCTTTACAAAATACTCATCATTCTTTATTGAATAATTCAGAAATGCACTATGCAGTATGCAGCCTCCCTTATATCCCCTTCCAACCGTATACCGCTGACTGGAACCATAGGCTAACATATAGTCCAATAGAAACTCATTCATTTGACTGGATGGTTTCAAGCTCACCAAAACTTAAGATACACCCGGCCAAAGGTATAGAGCTTAAATCTGGACTATGGCTCCCCTCCTTTAAAATAACAACTAAGGAGGTGTCACATGTCCCACATCTCCAATGAAATCCCGGCCAGAGGAAAACATGGAAGATGGGGCCCTGAAAAGTACCATCCACTGTGCACCGAGTGGTGGCATAAACAATTCTTATCATTCAATTCCCTCCTTACTCCACCCATCACAATACAACCGCCATGATGAATGTATTTACTCAAAAATAATGCATTATTATACCATTATATACATTGATATGCGTATTTATGATTAGTAAAATACTATGCGTATCTGTGAATAGTAAAATACTATGCGTATCTGTGAATAGTAAAATACGGTATATACATGAATAGTAACATGAATAGTAAATACGGTATACGTGAATAGTAACATGAATAGTAAATACGGTATACGTGAATAGTAACATGAATAGTAAATACAGTATACGTGAATAGTAAATACGGTATACGTGAATAGTAAAAATGAATAGTAAATACGGTATACGTGAATAGTAAAAATGAATAGTAAATACGGTATAAGTGAATAGTAAAAATGAATAGTAAATACGGTATATGTGAATAGTAAAATGAATAGTAAATACGGTATATGTGAATAGTGACGTACGTATAAATAGTACCTCTACAGATTTGCAAGTCAAAGTTCCCACACCAGATCTTAAAACCATAAATATTTTCTAAATATTCTTGCCAAAATAGTAAACAAGCAAATTTATAATCATACATAATTCACAAGTATAAGGAAAAATATTCAGAGTTACCTGTTACTTGCTAATACCCGAATCACCAACCAGCTATTATAACTCTCAAGCAAATATCTCTACTCTCTCTCTCTCTCTACCTCTCTCTATGGCTCTTAGAAGTTGTGAAGAATGAAATGAAATGGAAGGTCTATTTATAGTTGGAAAATGGGTCTTTAAGTGTAATTTTCGTCTCTGGGTCATTTTACGTAATTTTTCTCGAAAATCAAAAAAATTGCACCCCGTGAACCTCTCAGCCGCCTCGTGAAAAATTTTGAAAATTTATAATAATATTTTAATATTTTAAATAATAAAATAAAATAATAATAATATAATATTATTATAATTAATATTAAGTGGGTCCCGCGGCCAAATTTTTCAAAGTCACAAGAAAGTTTGTCACTCACGGGAAAGTTTGCAGAGAATTATTTTGGCCGTGGGTCCCGCATGAATAGTAAATACGTATTTAGGAATAGTAAATACCGTATTTTTAAATAGTAAATACGTATTTGTGAATAGTGAACACTATTCATATTTCACAAATTTCAAGTATTAAATACGTATTTGCGAATAACATATATATATATATATATATATTTTTAAATACGTATTTGTAAATAGTAAAAACGTATACGTGAATAGTAAATACTATTCACGGGGCCCACAAAATACTGATTTCAAATTTATCACTTTCCAAAAATAGAGCCTACTAGTCTTCCCAAAATAGGTTTATGTTCAAGATATTATATTCAAAATTCAGGATGTTACACTATATATTTCGATATTTATTAGAAAATATTAGGAACCATTTTTAGTCTCCAAGATCTGATGTCTTTTGTAAAGGCAACGAGAGGCTAATATCAATATGGTCCGGGATTAGGTGGTCGATTTTCAGCGTCACTTAGAATATTGGTTGTGAGTCTAGTTAGTTAATAATAGTCTTCCACTCTCCCTATGAAAAGAGCCATTCACTTCACACACACGCGTAGGGGTGTAGGGTGTGGTTCAACCTCCCCCAAGAAAGAGAGGTTAACATATGTACATTCTTCATGTATCCCAAGATTTTTGGGCCTTGTTTGTTATCATTTAATGAAGGATTTGGTTATTCTTGAGAGGATTTATGAGCTCTTTTTGTTGATTGATGAATCCTCGTTATATTGATTCTTTTTGCTTAATATGGAATTATGAGCAGGTTGTTATTGGGCTAGATATACACTTGTAAATGTACTCATGGTACCATGTTAACTAACCAAAAACTAATGGGGGTTGACTCAAGTGGTAAGCGGCTTACGACACTTAAGTAAGATCTCGGGTTTGAGCCTTGTGAATGTAAAAAAAACCCCTGCTAGGAGACTCTTCCACTATAGTCAGGTGCGTGACGTGGGTCGGATCCGGATTAGTCGGAGCGAAGCTCTGGTGAATCGGATGGTTAACAAAAAAATGTTAACTAACCAAAATGAAGAATCTTATTAATCAAGAATCAGGGTTTACATGAGAATTGATCAAACCATTATATACTAACATGTGCTTATCATGTCATATCTTATTATTATTAATAAAAGAAAATATAAAGTTTCAATATGTGGCTCGTAAATCAGATCCAAGACCAACTTAAGATTATGGTTATTGGCTATTAATGTGATATCTTTGATGATGAGATAACACACTTGAGTTTTACAGCCCATTGAAAAATGAGAGTTAGAAAACCTAGATTGCTCACACGAGGTTCCCTAACTAGTGACGATTCTTAACCCAATTGCCATCATTGTACCTTACAACCAGTTAGAGAGAGACCTGACAATTATCTTCGATCTTTACGTTCTTTTGCAGCTCTCTTTTACCGGGACTTGTGAGTTCCCTCTGTGATTAAAGTTTAACAATGGCAAGAGGTTATTCTTATAAGTTTTTCGAATTTATGATTTATTTTGTATTCCATGAATTTTGTCCCACATTTACTAAACTAGTGGGAAAAAAATAGTAATAGCAATACTCTTTTTGGACCTAAATATAAGAGTCCGTTGACTTTTTCTTTTTTTAGATAGATTAAAGAAGTTAAATAAATTATGTTAAAGTAATTATATTTATTGTTTTCCTTCAAACTAATTTGCTTAATTTATAAACTGATATGTAACATAATAATACACTACATATGTTATGTTATAATTAAGTAACTTATTTAACTTACTTAATCTATCTTAAAAAAAAAAAAAACAAATTCAAAGCTCTTATATTAAGGACCAAATGCAATGGTCTGTTTTTTTTTTTCCCTCCTTCCATAAAGTTTAGGACATGATATGTCTCCATGCTCAAACCCTTGTTTGAAATCTATAAATCTTGCTTCTATAAATAGAATATAAAAATGTTGCTTGGTGACCCCAAATTGGCAAGTCGTATGATCATCCTTTTTTCCTCAAAACACAAAAGTCTTGAATGCCATACACAAAAGTAGTGGACGGAGATATAGTAATAATATTGGCCCAAATTTACGGCCCAACATGCCCAAAACCCTTCACGAGGACCGGATAAAACCCAGGGATTAGGGGTAAGCGACTATGCGAGGGTGCTCAAACTAAACCTTATCATTCTCATTTCGCAACTCCACTGTGTGAAACCCCAACTCAGTGTGAGAAGAAATGTCTCCAGGTCCCGTTGTTGACCCTGCCGCCGAGGCTGAAACCCAGCAACCACTTCCTACCTCCGATGAAACTGAGAAGACTAAAATTCAGCATCAGGTTTTATTTGACCCCGTGATTTTTTTTATTCGTTATTTCGATTCGTCCCTCCCATCTTTACTCTTTTTGTTTTCTTTTTGCTTTAACCATGTGATCTGATTTCCCAGGATGAGGATGCTCCCGTTGTCGAGGATGTAAAAGATGATGAGAAAGATGAAGACGATGCTGACGATGACGATGAGGAGGATGACGATGATGATGAGAAGGAAGAGGGAGCTCAAGGTTTTTTTATCACTTCATTAGACCATTAAGAAATGCTTTTCCTAGCTTTATTTCATAGTTTGTTTACCTAATATGTACCCTATGGAACTAGGGTTGGGAGGCATAACAGCGTTTGGTTAGTCTTAAATTTTTAAGAATTTCGGTAATTCTGATTTTTTTGGTGGTTCTAGACTGATTATTAAGAGACCTACAGAAGACATTTAAATTTAAGTTTTTGAGATATGTAGAAAATTTAGGATTATCCTACTTGATGTGTCAATTCAGGCGTGAACACTGGGGATCTTATAACCTTAAACCGGTCTAAAACTTGAATATTTAATCCATCGGATATCAAATACATGGGAAATTAATTTTAAACTGGATCTATGCCTTCATCTTTTGGCGCTTCCGTGTGGGTTTCCCGTGTTAACTTTTTCTTCTATTTGATGTCTTATGTGGGAGGGAGAGGGATGCATATGCTTTCTTTTTACAGAGTTACGCTGCCTCACCTAAAAGCTAAAACTAGTAGTAGATATCCGTATTTTACAACATTGCTTTTTGAATAAAGGCAGCGTATTCCTTTGGGTCCAAAACCAATCTCTCTGTCTGAGGGTGGAGATGGGATCACAAGTTGATGTTTTATTGGTTTTCTGCTTGTAGCACTATACCCTAAAACTTTTTGGGGATCTGATACTAACTTGTAGTTAAGTTGTTTGGTTGATAAACTTTTGTTTGCTTAAGCATACTAGCTAGATATAAGCTGGGTTGTTTTTCTTCACAAATATTCCATAGAAGATTCATAGAATACAATGGTTCAATTCTTGCGAAGAAATTGGTCATGATACTAACAATCATCAGTTTAGAGGAAATAATTTCCTGTAGATAATAGTTACCCCTGTTCTATGTTGAAGATTTTGCTGCTTTTGTTGAATATTATCTTGCAATTTGGAATAGTTGTATCCATCCTACACTACCTGCTGGAATGGTCCTCCCTTGAATTTTACCTTCCGTGTTTTCCAATCACTATATTGTTCTTAAATCTGCTCTACTCACAATGAAATGCAGGTGCTACTGAGGGTTCAAAGCAGAGCAGAAGTGAGAAGAAGAGTCGTAAAGCAATGTTGAAGTTGGGGCTGAAACCAGTTACTGGTGTTAGTAGAGTCACAATTAAGAGAACGAAAAATGTGAGTAATCATCCAATTATTTTTCTCTGCATCATGCATATGGAATATGGATGCTATCTTGCTAATTTCTTTTCTGCTTCAGATTCTATTCTTCATCTCAAAACCTGATGTCTTCAAGAGTCCCAATTCTGAGACATATGTCATATTTGGGGAAGCAAAGATAGAAGATTTGAGTTCTCAGTTGCAAACACAAGCTGCTCAGCAGTTTAGGATGCCAGACATGGGATCCATAGCGGCGAAACCAGATGCTGCTGCTGCAGCAGCTGCCGCAACACAAGCAGATGAGGAAGAGGAGGAGGTTGATGAAGCCGGGGTTGAGCCACGAGACATTGAATTGGTCATGACACAGGCAGGAGTGTCAAGAAGCAAGGCTGTTAAGGCTCTCAAGACTCATGGCGGTGACATTGTTGGTGCCATCATGGAGCTCACTACTTGAAAATAGCTTTGTACTTCATTTTATTCAAGTCGTATATTTTTTGGGATAATTTTGGATCTAACGCCTCCCTCTAGTTACTCTAGTCAGCCATATATGGTTGCATTATCTCGTTGTTTTGTTGCGCTCTATAGTTGTGGGACGTCATGGTCAGTGCATTATTTTTTAGTTGCGTCTACACATGATTAAACCTTCCTTGAGCTATTTCCTCTCCACCAGATACAATGATGATTCGTGATGTGAAGTTTTGGCCTACTTTATTAAGTATTATGCTAAAAGCAATTTTTCCTTGAATGAATTAAGTGCAACTGGGATTCGTTAATTCCAAGTAGCTTCTCTTTATGGGCCTGTTTGGTACAGGGAACACATGAAAAAGGAGAGGAAGGGAAAATTGGGAGGGATTTTAAATAGGTGAGTTGTTTGGCAGACATGAGAATGAATCTAAAGTTAAGGGAAAATAAAATATTTTGTAAGAAGAAAATGTAGTTGGTTAAGAGGGAAGTGTTGGTAAAATAGCTATAATGCCTTTGACATAGAAAATGATGAAAAAGCCTTAACTGAATTTTGTTGTTGCTATTAGATAGAAGCAGAGCCTACCTAGAAGGTGATTGGGTTGGTTAAGAAGGAAAATAGAAGGAGCTGTCGATGGGATCTTCAATGGTGACAACTAGAACGGCAGCCGGAGGTGAGTAAGAAGATGGAAATGGAAGAAACTACGGATGCAACGCCAAATTTATTTTACTGGCAAGTTTCAACAGGAACAAAGGGGAAATAAAACTACAATGTGTCTAAATCCTGCCAACGTCGGTTTTAGTTGTTTTTGGAGGAATGCAAGACTAAAGGAGTGTGGAGAACTAAAGAATTGGAGAATTTTTTATCATACTAAAAAATCAGGACATAACATGAGCAAAAGTGCAAAACAACGTGCTTGGCAGTTGAAGTCAAAGTTGGCAGATGAATTGGCCCTGTGGTACATGGTATTTGTCTGCAGAAAATGAAATGAAAGAAGAAAAAAAGCATAAAAAATGAATCAAACACCACAACCAAAAAGCATATGGTGGTTCAAACAAAGTTGCGAAGTTCAAACTTCAATGACATCTAAACCATTGAATTTCAAACAATGACAACAATATAAGGCATTTTTCTGTTGTCAATATCAACACATGGTCGGAAAAAACTGTTAATAAGCAATGAAAATAACAGAAACCCAAACATAGTAGCTCCATAACAAATATCATCAACCTTTACAATTGTAGATTCTATAACATAAGTTGTTCAAAAATTACAACTGTGTTGTTTTCTCTTTCATTGGTTTTGCATACGATTTTTGCTTCAAGAATACCTACATCAAACAAATTTAAGTAACTCCATAGTTTAATATTTACCGTTAACATGTTAACTATTTTCAATGAAAACCCACTTCTAATCTTTAAAAAACATATCAGCAGGCTATAAGCACTTGAATATATCAAACACATGAAACATTATGGTTAGCTTCATTATTATTATTATTATTTAAAAAAAAGAGCACACTGTATAGGAAAACAGAAGCAACGTCATTGCCTCTTTGAACTGCATTTATGCTTTATAATTGTTAACTAAACATGACCCACACCACAAACAAAACATACTTACTAGTACACGATACATTAAATTATACACAAAACTAGCTTCCAAAGGCATTATCTGCAGCTGGAAGGAAGAGGTCATCGCCAAAAGAAAATTGCACAGAACACACTCACAGACCACGACATAAGCACGCAGTGCCATTTACCTTGATTCGAACTTCAATTTCCTCTGCCTTCAACTCGTCGTTCACCTTGTCCTTCGACTGTTTTCACTCATGTCTTCAGCTTGTCTCTCGTGTTTTATTTCCACTGTTTATAAGGGGCTTTTTTATCCTATAATTTGTCTATCCCGGGGGAACTTTTGGACTTGCCGCCACTTTCAGTGGGAAGTCACTTTCCCATATTTAAAGGAACTCTGCACCTAGCAGGAACTCGTTTTTAGGGAGGATCTCAACACCAAACATATTTTTTACTAGGGAACCTGTCATCTTCTCTTTCCTCCCTTACATGTTGCGTAACCAAAAACTTTAAACCCTAGGCCCTAAGTCTTCAATTCCGGTGGAACTAAGAATGTGAAGTATGAAAGAATCCTATTACATACTACTAACAGATGAAAGATCTACATATATTACAGGGGTCGAATGTGATCAGTTCCAAGTCCAACAGCCATCGCTGATGTTGACATTTTTTCGGCCAGAAAATATAGACTTCATTAAGAAAATCAACAACGTAAGTAAACATCAGCATAAAAGTCCAAAACAAAACAAAACATAAAAAAGCTAAAGCCCAGTCCAAACACAACAACCCAACTCAAACAACACCACCATCTAAACCCTAACCCTGATCCAAAAGAAGAGAACTTCAAGTGCCGCCGCCGATGTTGACAAAAAACATATACACAAAGGGAGTATAAATCGATATACTAACTATCATGTTAAATAACTTGGGCAACAACCCTCATTAAACTATGAAATTTTACTGTCAGCAGGAATGAAGTCATTCAAGGCAGGAGAGAGAGACCATTGAAAAAGAAACTTTTGTTCCAAAAAGTAATTCATTACATGTCCTGCGTCCCTGGATGAAGTGAATATTATATATTGCTGCATATGCTTTTATTATAAGTCATCCTTTGAAAGTATGTTCTCATTCACAAGTCATTTGAAAAAATTTATGAAAATATTGATTCTATTATTTTATTTAATGTCGCTTTTGTTATGAATACTAAGTAATTATGTTCTTATTCACAAGTCATTTGAAAAAATTTATGAAAATATTGATTCTAATATTTTATTTAATGTCGCTTTTGGTATGAATACTAAGTAATTATGATGGAGAAAGGAATTTAGAGAAATGAATAAGACTGATTTGGAATTTATTGTATTCAATTAAGAATGTTTTTAATATGTAATTTCAAAAACACCAACTAAATCTCTTAGTCTATGTGAATTGGTTAAAAACAGTGCTTATAAATAAGAAATGATATAATATTTCTATATTTAAAGTAAAATTTAACCCCACCTCCTTAAAAATGAGTTACGATGGTAGGTAACTTATGAATTCGAGCTTATTTAGAGTTGTTTATTATAAACACATTCACACAATTTAAGGGGAAAAAAAAAACTTATTTTACATACTTACCTCATATACCACAAATCATAATTCAAAAGTTGTTTTTGAAGGCTCCATTCTTAATTTCAAACAAGCTTGACAAACATAAGATCAACTTTATGTTTAACAAAACTGTAGTTGCAAGAGAGGGAAGAAAGGCCTACATTCCTTGGATTGCCGACAGCTGATTTCCATAATGAACATCTAACAAAAGCTGCTTCTTCATAATCAAACATTCAAGCCACCGCAGATGTGACATGCCACAGCATCAATTAGCATATCTTAACGTTGAAGCACGTTCACACACTCCACTTCCTTCCATTCCATTTTTACACTTGACATTTTCAAATTAGCATTTTATATAACCAAAACATCACTTTCTACCTCCCTAAATTTTTTCTGGCTTCCACAACGTAATGAGAGTTATCTAATTTAGCCCAAGCAAGCAGATAAATGCGTCGAGATTTTCAAAGAAGAAATATATGCTCCCATTTTTTTCCGGACAAACCACCTAATCTGATTCATAATCTTCATTAGCCTTTTTGTCAACTCTTTGCCAGGTTCCCCTTCAATTCCTTCATCTTGAAGCATAAATGATTCATCAATTTTGTGGTGTAAGTCCATTCTTCTATATTATAATTTTTAAATGATTCGTCACTTAACTTGTTCCATGTTTGCTTTCCACTTTCATATGGAAAGATGGTTTCAGTCCAACATCAATAATTGGCAGAGACCTAAACTTTTGGCTTTAGGTTGCTGAGGGAATAATAAAAAGAAGAACAACAAAACAAGTTTTTCACTTGTCTTGTTCACACACTTCATTTCCAAATTGACATTTTATACAAGCAAAACATACACCACCTTATGCGTCTCTAATCCTCAAAGCTATTCAAACACATTTTTCAGCCACCTCCCCACAAGCAAACTTGAATTATTGCAATAGTCAAACAAGATAAGTTCTACCCCACACATTAACAATGGACACAAACATCTTTAATAAAAAAATTTTTGCACCCCCTATAAAGATATGGGAACAAAAGTAAATCACTAGCTAAATACACTTCATGGGTGGGTTTCTAGTTATTAACCTTCCTGCAATTTGTTCTGATCTCTCCAGAATTCCCAGTTAGCACACCAATCTGACCCATTTTGACCATAGCACCAGCAAATTTGTTCATCCACAGAAATGGATTCGCCGCATTCTGATTCACCTGCTCAGCTGTTACTGTGCTAGACAAGAGAGCTTGATCTGATGAAAACAAACCTCTATTTGCCAACACATTCAGATAGTAACCTGAGTCTTCTCTTTCAGGACTAAAAGGATCCATGGGAACCACTGCGTTTGGGTTGGTATTTCCTTGAGGGCATTGAAGCTTCAATTGGGATGCATATGCTGCATCTAAACTTGGATCCACACTTGAAGTGCTACTGAAATTGTATAATCTGTTGATGAATGAAGAGCAAGATGAGCGCCCAATAGTGTGTGCCCCTGCATACAGATATAAAGCATAAACAATCAAATGAGTGTTTTTTCCCGAGAAAAAGTTTTTAGCATACTAAGTGAAGTCAAGCCCTCAAGACTCAGCACATTTGTTTTAACAATTAATGATCTATAGTTTTTTGGGAAAATCGGTAAAAAGTGTGCCTATATGAATTCAAACATAGAAAGCAGCAGTACTCAAAATTCAGGTCCTTTTGACCAATAAAATTTTCAAATAGGGACTTTTCACCGATTTTTTCTAGTTTTTATAGTGAGATATGATTTCGAGGATCTTACCAGAGAGGGTGACCATTTCTTCTTGTGTGAGGCCCTTACTTGCAAAGAGTTTAGTGAGTTGGTCAAGGTTGGAAGTTGGAGGGGGAAGGTTTGTCCTTGTTTCCGAAGCTAGTGATATTTTCCCATCTCTTCTTCCTGCGGGAACATCATACCCAAATCCTCCACTCTGCACATCAAAATTATAATATATATATCCTTTTGTTGAAAATTTCATACCAACCAAGAGGTGGAACGATTTAGAGAGACTTACTAACTCAATGCTATCTCTTGCTGCAAAAGCAACTATATCAGCACATGAAACAGTTCCTTTGCAAACTGCTTCAAGTCTTGCTTTAGCATTGTCAATCACTTCAAATCCTCTCAGACTTGGCTTATTTGCTGGTGAGTCCTTTTCTGCTGTGCTTGAAGCTGTGGAATCTAAAAGCACCGAAGCATCACACCCCTACAATTAAAAACATCTCAGTTATCTATATAGACTTCAACTTGTAAGAATATTTTTGGCTTTACTAGTAAAACATTGAATAAAAATGAAGTTTCTTACGGTATTAAAAGCTACGTATAATGGCTTCACATGATGATTACTTACTCTAACAAAGCAATCATGGAAGTGCATTCTCACAAGCCCAGCAGCAATCCCAGGGTTTTGAATAAACCCTTTTGTGACTTCATCCTTTACAATAAACTCTGCAGATCTACATGAATCGCTGTAAAACCCGGCCTCAAGCTCAGAGTTAACATTTTGAGACACTAGATATATGAACATTACTAAAGTTGCAAACTTTAGCTTCTTTGGACTCATTTTCCCAGTTACAATGTCACACTCTTCTAAGCTTATTATTACACAACTACAACCTTATTTATATTTATAATAATAAGGGATGGTGTGGTGCCCTTAGTGCCATGTGATAAGGCTATAAGCTGGAACGTCATTGTTAAAGTAGAATCAAGTGAGACAATAATAATATTAATGTAGAATAAAAGCCTCTTTTTCAAGCTTTAGAGCAGCATGGGGCTAAGAAATACCTGCACGAATTGGTTTTAGTAAGACTTGAGTGCACGAAAATCCAAATTAGTTGTTAAAGTAGAATCCTTTTCGAAAATAATACAGCAAAATATTTGCATTAGATATTTCTGGAAATAGGGCTAGCCTTGGGAACACAAAGTCACGTTTAAGAGTAGTTCAGTGTTCAATAATTACTCTCCCATAAATTAGCATTTCCCGGTGGGATTAGGTGTGTTAATTGGCATTGACCGTGGCACATTATAATCTGATTAGGAACTTTTAAACTAAACCAACAACAAGCTTTTGCTTTTGGTTAAGATTTTTCGAATGACGCGCTTTGGAACTGGTCTACTATGCAATAGTTACGTTGGTGAAGCTAGCTGCCGCACAATTTTATCACAACTTGCATTGGTCGGCGTTCGATAATTAGTTAGGTCTTATGTAATCATAATCAGACCCCCCCCCCCCCCCTCCCACCAAAAAAAAAAAAAAAATCGCAATCATCCATACATATATAGGTGACTGTATATAAAAATCAAACATCTTCACACTTATTTTCTATTTTCTATCCTTTTCCATATATATATAAGATCCACATATATATATATATAAGATCCATTTTGTAGTTTAATTTATTCATTAAAATGGGTCTTGCAAAAATATAACTCCATTCCATGTATAGCAATCACAAACAAAAACGTTTGACATTAATTTAACAAGAAATCAAAAGACATCAAGCCTATAAACTGCCAAATACTTGTTTATCTAAAACCCACTACTATCTCCAGTCTTAAATATAAGACATAGTTTATGGAGTAAATTGAAGGAGTGGTAAACAAGATATAACAAGCACTGGTTAGTGCAGCTATATATGTAATGAGACGTTCCAAAACTGATGTAATCTTTAAGAAAAGAGAATCCCAATTTCCAAACTACGACTGTATAAGCTTTAAGGTGATTGATTTAAGAGATACTAGCATCTATTGATAGATAAAAATAGGCATGCAAAAGTTATAACTTTAAGGTTTAATATTTTTGAGATTCTTTTCATGTAGATATTTTGAGCGCATTTGAGGCTTGAGCTCTTCTTGAAATAAGAAGAGTTTCCTTTTGGAACTTCGCTGATTTAATCTTGATGACACACTTGTGCAGATGCACTTGGAAAATGAAAATAAGCACATGCACGCATACATACAAATAGTCAAATACTGAGATAAGATCCATAGCCATATGCCAAGTTATTTATTTATGTCGAAGCCACAGACCAAAGAACCACTCATATATGTCTAATTATTTAATTAACGTAATCAAGAAACGTCTGAACCATAAACATTCATATAATTTCCTCCAGCTCTTTCAAGGTTTGGAACTCTGCCCTGTGAATTCCTCCATCTTAACATGTTCCCATTCTGATGAGAAGCCATCGGAGTAATACGTGGGAAGCTGAATGCCAAACCTGGATGTTCCTTGAGGCTGAATTTCGTTACCATCCTTCGAATATGCATGAAATTCCTTCGGAGTTGGCGGTTCAACAGCAGCATAGGAACTGAGATGCATTATGGGAGGACTTAGACTGAAATTTGAACTGTGGGCCTCTGATGCATCTCTTATGATCGTGCAATCAGTTCTGTTCCCTGCAGATTCAACTCCATATAACAGCTGCCATTCTGATGACATAGAGCTTGAATCTTCAACCCGGGATTTAAGAACCTGGAATCTGGCCATAACAGAAGACACATAATCATCATCCTGGTTTACCTGGGTGAAATTGGTAGCTTGGAGTTTGCTATCCGCTGGTTCATATGAAGATTGGTCTGCTCGGTTGAGAGCACGAGAAACCACGGAACTTGGTACTTCTTCTATATTGGCAGTATTGGTGCATGACCCTTCATCCCGGGATTTAAGAATGTGGAATCTAGCCATAACAGGAGATACATAATCATCAGCCTTCTTGTTTCCAGGATTTGGTGATATCTCAGTGAAATTGGCTTGGTCTTCATCATCCGTCTGTCCAGATGCCAATTTGTCTGCTGTAGCATGGGCATGAGAAACCTCAGAACTCAGTTGTTCCTTCAGATTGGCGACATTGACGCATGTATTTACATCCCTGTAATTGCAAGAATAGAATGTGGCCTTAGTTGAAGCTTCAAACTCTCCAGTCTCTTTGCTTGTGCCATAAACAGCACAATCCTGGATGAAACTATCCACGTTTTGACCACCATTGTCATCTGGTGTCAACATGCAAGGCTTGTTCAGGTCAGGAGAAAACTTCAAGCCGGATAACTCCTTTAAGTTGGCAGCATTTAAATCAGGTAAGTTCTCTGCAGAATAATTGGGATTTGGAACAACGTTTCCTTCGACTGCAGAACTATGAGCTGCGCTCAAATTGGGATCATCTAGTTTTGTTTCCTCCTCCACATCTAAAACATTATCCAAGGATAAGAAGCAGAATATTAGCTTTTGAAAAAAAGAACCAAATTTCCAGTTTAGTTTTCTAGAATATTGAACGATTGGTCATTTAGAAATAAGGATAAATGTGCACCTCTTTGTGCAGAACATTTCTCCATCTCAATCTTCATTTGATTATAACGAGCTCTGCATTTCATGGAACATATAGCAGCTTCTGCCTCAAGCCATAAATTCTTGTATAACAGAGTCTGAGACTCTGGTCCTTCATCATCATGGAAATTCTCAGCAAGAGTCCTTTTCAGAGCCTATAAATCAAAAGTATGCCAAAATTTAAATTGCTTTTCCTCCACAGCCTTTGCTACCTTTCTTTGGGGAGTAAAACACAGCATTAAAAAGTAGAGAATGACAGAAAATGCCATAAAAAGCACCTTAATCATGTTCTCTTCTTTCGTCATGTCTGTATCACCCTTTTCAGGAAAAGAATCAGAAAACTTCCCTAGTTTACCAGATACAAAATGATAGGCTTTCATCTCCTGAACAGGCAGATTCTCATGGTCCTTAGAGCCCTCTGGATCTACCTTAGTTAAGTGGGGTCTCTCGAACCTTGCATTCTGACAATTCACTCAGATTTACAATTATTTTAATGCAGGGATAATAAAATAATTGGCGTATAAAACAAGTAAAGAACCATGTGCTTCAACCAAAGCCTCGATGAACCAAAAGATCAGTGTAGGGAAACAAAAAATGCCTATCGTTTTCCCTTCAAGAATTAAAGACTAAATATGGTCTCTACGTCCTATAAATTTCAGAACCAAATTAAGGAGTAAATTACATATTGGTTAGATTTGTGGTCTGAACCTCATGGAAGCGTAAAAAATGCTACCTTTAATTCTTGAAAACCAGATGATGAGTTGGGTGTTTTTGCAGTCGAACAGGAAAAATAGCTTGAAGACAACTACTGCTGACATTTTACCAAAAGTCAAGAATGTTACCCATCACATGTTCATGGTGCAGTTTAATCCTCCCTACTTTCAATTCGAACAAACTTAGCATCACGTCAAAAGTTTCCTTTTCTCCACTAAATAATTATTTCCCCGATTAAACAGCAAAAAATGCTTTGAATCTCCTTTTCAAGCACACAAAAAGGCTAAGCAAGAGTTTAACTTTATCTCCTTCATAGGATGGTTTGCCCATCATAGGCATTCTTTGAGATACAGTGCAATATGCCATAATCCTCAACACATGTAACAGGCAAGCACTTTGAAGCAAAAAGCAATTATTGAAAGTTGCACATATAGAAGGTGGGACAAGTCACCAGAATTTACCGTAACCTGTCATGCTTTTAAGTTAAAAATTAAAACTGTATGAGATGATTTTGAAGTCGGTATTCAGAAATGCTTGGCTCTCAGTGAAACCTATCAAAACTTGAAGAATGATTCATTTAATATGATATTCAGAAAAAGGTGGCTGAGTCAGTAAGCAAAGTATTCTACAAGTGCAAATGAAGAGTTTCAACCTCTGTCAAATTCTCCAGATAAGTTATGCAAATAAATCATATAATTTTTTTTTTAATCTCTGAACCCCTCATATTTTTCTATTTTTTCCTCTTTTTTTTTTTCTTTTTGGGAGGGGGGGGGGGTTGTCAGATAGTTATCGTTGAATGGCAATCAAATCATACCTGCTCAACCTCGAGTGTTTCTCCGACATGCTTAGGAGGATTTGGATGAGGGAGAACACATTCTTGCACAGGAAACATCTGGCCCGCAGTCTTTGAAGCACAAGTATTAAGATTGCTAATCGCATTACCAAGGACCCAGCGGTGATTTTCTTTCAATTCACATGTATCATTCAAACAATGAAAAAGAAGCAATTCTGACAAGTTGTGTATTGTATCAACCAGAATTTGGATGTTTTTTTTTGGAGTTGACGCTTTTGCAGCTGATTCTTTAAGTGCAATAGGGGCACCTACACTTGAAGCAGGCAAAGAAGGTGAAGGCTCTGCCGCATAAGAAGCAAAGTATTTCAAATACTCATTACCATTAATTTCACCATCTGCAGATACCCCAGATAAGGTATGCTGTTTCTGAGACATGTTTTCTTCCATAATCTGTTGCTCGTTGGAAAATCTAGACTCGGAATCATATGTTGAATTGTTTGATGGAACATTATTTTCTGTCATTTCAGAACTGTCATCCAGATATTGAAGTCCGTAATCACAGATTGGCTTAGACTCAAAACATCCGGTACTTACCGCACCATCTAAATTATTTTTTTCAGATGAAAAGTTTGCCACTGAAAACTTCCTTGAAGAGCCTGCCAAACCTTTTTCCAGATAGTCAGTTTCACTGTCTATTTGATTGTTCTTTGAATTTTCAGATGATATTTCTGTGATATTGCTTGCATCAAGACGAAAGTTCTGAGGCCCTTCGAACTTAAGAGAAAACTTCTCCTCATCTGACTTTGAATGTTCAGGATACAGAGCCTCAGAACCATCAAAAGAATGAAAATGGGTGGCTGGAGCTCCTTTCCAGCACGGTGAATCGACAGCAGGGTTACATTTATCAACACTGTCAAAAGATTTCAAATTGACATCCTCGTCAGTTCTGAATCCCAAGCATAAATTATTCAGACTTGCCTGAGGATTTTGAAATTCATTCCTTGCCTTGAATATATAATCAACAACACCTGTTGCAACATGACTGTCTGGAAGCATTTCATTATTTGCTGAGGTAGAGTCAACTCTATTTAGATGCATGCGAATAGGGCCTAAATCAAAGCAACCCGTGCGTCTAGGACTTGTCAGGGGATAAGTCTCCTTCATTCCAATTATAGGTGCTGAAGATCCTGCATCCACCAGTGAAGGTTTGTCATGCTGTACCAAAAGTTGGTCAATTGATGCATTGTATGAAGAGTGGTAGCTCCCTGAATCTGTGGCTAATTTCAAGTGGTTGTCATAATGAGTGTCATGAGAAACCAAAGGAGATCCTTGAATAGATGTACTTGAAATATTAACTGGCAAGGAACTGGCAGTTTGCCACCAGCAAGATTTATCATCCAACTGATCCGCACTGACAGGCACACCCACACCATGCTTTTCCCAACCCATGGTATTGATGCAATGTAAAGCTTTCCCACTATTTGAGGCCTTAACATCTTGATATCCTGCATTAGAACATATTATTCAAATCAGCACAATGAATTGATTTGATTTCTCAGGAATAGTTATAATAATGATTCAATTCAGTACACCAAGATGTAGTTTATTTTATAGCATTTAATTTACCATTTACCAGTGAAGGATCTATCACCTCAAAGGGATTAAATCCAGAATTATTGTGAGCTAAGGGAATACAACACAATCAAATTCAAGCCAACATGGCAGCATTTCATGATTTTATTATTCACATAAGCATGCAAAAATTGAGTTGGCTTGACAATATTTTATTGTCATTAAGTGTTGTCTATGTCTCCTTTCACAAACATAAAGAAGGATTTTACTTAAGATCATTCCAAAAATTAATAATTTACAAACTTGCAAGGAACATATGTCCTCGAGTTAGATTTGTTAACCTGATTATTCAATGCATATCATTAAAATATATTTGCCATATTTTAAATTTTAAGCTAATTCTCTATTTGTTACTAAATTTTACAATCTACCATAATTTATTATTACAATTAGGAATATATTTTATTATTTTTCAAAACATATAACTATTACTACAACTATGTATAAAAGATGGACATAGATCGTCACTTGGCATCTTATACATTTCTTTTTTTTTTTTTTACTTTTCAAGATCATGTTAATTAATTTGTTTCCCTTGTATTTCTTTCACAACTTTAATGTATAATTAAAAAATGTTAAAAAATAAAAATTTTAGGAATCAGTCAAGGCTGTGTGTATGCGACACAAAACAGGGGAAGACTGAAAGGAATCTGGATAGAATGAAAAACAGGAAAATGGTACCTCATAGTCATAACTAAGGTTTTCCATAGTTATAAATGCTATCCGGTAGAGTGTTATCAGAGTGTAGTTTCATGTTAAAAGTGTGGCAACTTATTCGAGCTTGTCAATTTCACTATTCTGTGTATTCGGAACAGTGAGATAGCATGATATTAATATTTATTGGGCATCAACAATAATCACTTTTCAGAGTATAACCATCAGTAGCTTCAACAAGAAAATCAGGCATTGAGGAAAGGGTAAACATACCATGATTCACAAGGTTTTCTTCATTAATCGGACCAGCTAAATTTGCTTCTTTTGAGCAGAAACTGCCCCCAGCTTCCAACTGTGAACTACTATTACCTTGGTTGAACTCCGCAAACTGATTCCAAAAGCCAACCCTCTGGCCCGAATACCCTTCTGACTTGTTTTGAGTATCGTCCAGGGAGGACCAATGATCAGGTGCTGCTGGATTGACAACATGAGTGGATGGTGGAATATATGAAGGATAGTATGGTTGGGCTTCAAGAAGACTTGATTTAATGTTATTAGAAGGCTGATCATAAGCAAATGTGTCCTTAGACGCCAAACCGAGAGTGTTAAAATGAGGCAATTGGCTGGTAGGTAGGTCTAAGACTTGTGAGACCGAGTATCCATAAGCCTTCGAGGAAGGCGTTGAATCCAACTCTCTGACAGGACTCGAGAAAAAATCATACCCGTAAGGGCGAGAGTGAACAGGAAAGTGATTCGAGGGGGTAGCATCTGCAGATTCCACAAAATCTACATATGGGGCTGAAACATCATTGGGCGTGGTTTTGTTAACACTGAATGGTTGGGCAAAAGCTGACAAATTTGAAGAAGATGGATAATATGCCCGATCATCATAATACCCAACACCCTTCATCGCTAAGATTAACCGGAGAAGAGCGATAAACCAAGCTGATTCAAACCCCAACAAAATAAATGTAAACCAACCGAAGAAGATTGGACAAAACAAAGTAATTTTCCTACTATATCAAAATTATGAAAATGATATAAAATATACAACTGTCATGGAATTGAAATGAATTTTCTATCAGATGGTCTCGATTATACAGAAAAATCGCCCAGAAACCTGAAAGTTATAAATTGATATCGTACCGGAAACCTGACGTTGAAGACCATACGCTACTGCGAAAAGCCGTAAAGAGACGGAGCTTGTGAGCGACAGTCGTCTCTGGTTTCTCCTTCCAACACAAGGAAGCGATGGCAGAGTTGAAAATTAATTAATATTCGGAAATGCAAAGAAATTTACGTAACCCATTTATTTTATTTAAGTATTGAGTGAAAAAAATATTTAAATATTTGAGGAAAAAAAAAGAAAAAAAATATTTAAATACCACTTAAAACTTGTAAATGACAAAAAAAGGATGGGTGGAAATATGAGTTTTTATATTTTGGCCTAAAGACTAAAATGTCCCTTTCACAATATCAATGATTTTGTCAAAACTATTATGATTTTGGGAAAATTCTAAATAAATACCGCCTGAATTTGTAAAACCCCCAGAAGTCCGTCAAATTTGTAAAAAGATTGAGAGGTGATAAAGATTTTTAAGGGATATGCAAATTCGAGCGAAATTACCTTTTTGCCTTTAGTTTTAAATAATTAAAAAAAAAAGTAAATACCCCGCGGTGGGCCCCACCGTCGGCAGCCCCCACCTCTGCCGGCGGTGGTGGTGGCCACCGGCGGCCGCCGGACCCACCACGAGGAGGGGGTATTTACTTTTTTTTTTAAAAAAAATATTTAAAACTAAGGGCAAATGGGTAATTTCGCTCAAATTTACATATCCCTTAAAAGTTATTGTCACCTCTCAGTCTTTTTACAAATTCGACGGACTTCTGTGGGTTTTACAAATTCAAGCTGTATTTATTTAAAATTTTCCCTATGATTTTTGTCAAAATCATCATTATTTTAGTCAAATTCATTACTTAATTGATCACCGCCCAAACAAATAGTAATGATTTTAATAAAATAATTAAGTACTACAAAAATGTGTGAAATGAGCATTTTAGTCTTTAGCCAGAACATGAAAAACTCAACTTCTTACTTCATCCATTTTCTGTTATTTGCAAATTTTGATGGTCTTTTATAAATTTTAGAAGTTGAAATGGTATTTAAATATCTTTTTCCCGTATTTTAAACTCTAAAATGAGTTTCACACCATTTCCATTTCGTAGTGTCTCATGAAAGAAGAACGCGCCATGTTTTTACACATGATCTTTTTTAATGAATAGTTATAAATTCTATAACAGAAATTGTTATTTTCAAATTCGAACTTGGTACACCCATATCGATTCTAGAATTTCATCTACATCTGCCTTATTTAAATATTATAAATGTAAAGTTGTCATTTCTATATCATAATTAGTTGTTTTCAAAGTGGAACTTAGTCAACCCAACTTGAATCTAGGAATTCAACAATGTCCGCTTTTTATACAAACAAGTGGTTCTTGAGCTTTATGGGGGGTTATTAGGATTTCAGAATAACAACTTCTAATATGAAAATGACAACTCCTAATTTAAAAATGGCCACTTATAAAAATATCATACATTCTTCTTTCCTTTTGTTAAAACTCGCTGAGAGACATTTTCGCCATTTTCTTTAAATTTCAAAAAGATCAGTTGAGGTACACACACATTTATAGTATTATGAATATTCGAAAAACCTCTTTATCATTTAACATTTTTAATGGTCTTTATGTGGGGTTTTCCCTTAAAAAAACCTACTTATTGAAAAAACCTAACTAAATCTTTTTCAATAAGAGTATTTTTAATAAGAAATTAAGTGATTAATTAAATACAAAGTTGAAGTGAAAGTAGTCTTTGTTTCATCAAGGCCTGAGGCCTACAAGCCTACTTAGATAAATAGTGTGTCTATTTTTATAAGAGCTAGTCTCCGATGCTATAAACATGACCTATTTAGTTTTTCTTTATCTACATTATTATATATAATTTAAATTAAGTTAATTTTATAAATTATCTATAACATTAATTTAACTTTAACCTTAAATTTCATGGCATCTCATCCATATAGGCTCAATCTCTTTATTGATTAGCCATTCACCCCTATCTCTTTTCTCATTAATCATTAAAGATGGTAATACTGGCTCAATCCACTCCCTTGATTTGTGTCATTTGAAACATAATAAATGTTGTACGTTCATTTTAATGATGCTTTCAGCTATGAAACCTAAGGTTTGTGATTTTGATAATCAAATTAGTGTGAATGTCCCAATTATTGTTATGCATGATTCTTTTATAGATGTTTTGACTTTTATTGATGAAATCAAATGGATTTTGTGCAATGCTCTAAATTTTTGGATACTCTTAAATCTACTTGTAAGGATGTGCATGTTATGCTTTCTTTAAATTCAGTGAATGTTTGTATTTTGAGATTATCTAATTACAGAAGTAATTAACTTGAATGATCATTTTTATGTTTGAAACCTTGTTGTTTGAAAAGGAATGAAAATAAAGTAATTATGATGTTTGATATTTATAATTAGAAGTTGTTTTGAGAAGGTTAGCTAAAGACTTTAAACTTAGTATTTCTTGAAAGGCAACCCAAGGTTTTGGTTTAATATTTTGTTTTGATTTTGTAGGATTTTTGGAGCCCCAAACGAAGTGCTTTGCTATGGAAACAAAGATCAAGAGAAATTGAAAGTGCAAGTAAAGGACAAACATGGGAGTTCCCCCCCCCCCCCCCCCCACTTTTCTTTAATTTGTCTAGTTTGATTGTTGATGATGGTAATACTTGAAATTTGCGTACTCTCTATATTTAGATATGGTTGTTTCTTCATTTTCATTACTTATTGTTGCATGTTTACATTGAAGACAATGTGACATTTAAGTGAGGGGTGAAACTACCATTGAGTTTACATGACTTGTCCCAATTTTTTTCTTTTAAAAAAAGAACAATATAAAATTGGTTTTCTTTTGGAAGTATGGTTTTTTTTTTTTTTGCAAGCATTATCAGAGTTAGTTTGATTTTAATATGAAAATGATTGAATTTGATTCTATGTTCTTTTAATGGTAGTAAATAGGTAAAGATTTGGCTTGAGTACTTCACTTTAGGATGTCAAAAAAACCTATAAAGAATTTGAGCCCAAATATTTATTCTTATGAAAGAGTACATTTATTATGATTTAATCTCTAAAACTTGTATTGAATCTCTTTTCGAAGCAAAAAATTTCCTTTGCATACCTAAAGATCATTTAGGCAGCCATTTTTATTCATTACTCTAAGAAGTGTTAAGTTGAAAAAAAAGGGACATTGAAGGGACTTAAAAAAAGAAGAAATAAGAAAAATATGAACGACTCCGTTGAGATCTCTTGAGTTGACTTAGTAACCAAAGGCACTTTATCATTAATGTTGGCATTCACGTCAAACGGTTAAGTAAAAAAGGGTTATGAGTTGGGCTGAAAGTCATTAAAGGTGCCTGTTGGAGTGCTTGAGTAACCAGTACTGCATTACCCATATGCACGGTCGCGTAAAAGGGGGACCTATAACGGTTCTCTAGGAAAAAAGGCAGAAAGAGAGAGAGAGAGAGTATAAAGGTTTGATTATCCTTTCATTCTTTTCGTTTTCTTGAATTGCTTAGCACTAACTAAATTATTCATTCATTATCAAAGTCTTTTTTATTTGTGTATGTAATGGGATGATATAATTGAGAATGAGAGGAGACACAAGCTTATGGTAGATGGGTTATAATAGGTGGAACTAAGTAAAACACAAGCCCTTGAATATATTAAGAGATGAATGTAAACACTTGACTTTTAAAGGAGTATTTACTCTAGTTTATGTAAGATCATTGCTAAGACCATAGCCAATTGCTTGCGCTCTGTCATGCCCGAGCTGATCAATCATTACCAATCGAGCTTTATTCAGGGCTGTAGCATTATATTGATAATATTATAATTGCCCAGGAAGCAATGCACTTGATGAGGGAAAAAAAGGGAAATTTGGATGGATGATTATTAAAATCGATCTTGAGAAGGCATTTGATAAGCTCAGATGGGATTTTATCGCTGACACTCTTAAAAATGCTGGTATACCGAGTAATTTAGCATGCTTGGTGATGGAATGTATTTCCTCTCCTACCATGCAAATCTTATGAAATCGGAAGCCTTCCAGCACCTTTACTCCTGAGAGAGGTGTTAGGTAAGGAGATTCTCTGTCCCCTTACATCTTTGTTCTCTGTATGGAACGCCTTTTACCGTTAATTGAAATGACATTCTATTGTGATTTATCTTTATCAAATTAATTATGTTGCTATTTGTATTTTTTTTGGGAAGGTGGAAAAGGGTTATAATTGATTGTACATTTTTTAAAAAACAAATACAGGTTGTGTGTATAATAAAAATGAGCTACGGCATGTGTCCTAGTTTTTTTTTTTAAATTATTATTATAACGGCATGTGTCCTAGTTTTTTTTATGATATGAAAATATTTCTGCAAGGCATTTTTTTTTTTTTTTGGATGAAGCCCAAAGATTCAAGCAAAAGGAAAATTGAGCCCAAAGATTCCGGTAAAAAAATTTGACTCAAAACCTAATTTAATTTCCCAACACGTTCATGTTTATAAAATAAATAAATAAATATTCCCACCGATATTTTATATAAGATTTAATTAGGAACTTCATTTTATTTTAAATATATAACAACAACCCATTTTATGTCCCAAATTTTTAATTCTTTTTCTAAAGTATTTCTAATAATTGCACATATTGAATAATTTATATTTAAGACATACATGGTAAAATATGATATTTTTTAGAAAAAATAACATATATTTATCATAAATAATTAATATAACTAGCTTTCTTAATTTATTTAGTAAATTAGCTCTTATATTATATTAAAGACAAATAATAATATATTCTACGGATATAAATATGAATTTAATGTTTCTACTTTTACTAGCAGAAATATTTTTTCTGCCAATCCCACCAATATTTTCTCTCTTTTCTCTGTACAATACTATAATGATATCCACTCACTTTTATGTAAGTATGACAGAAAAAATATTTTTGTAGCAAAAATAAAAACATTAAATCCTATAAATATATGTAACTCGAACATGATCGCCTTAAGATAAACTCACTCAAGGAAACGAGACGATGTGAGATTAGATGTTTGGAGTCGTTGAGAATGAGGAGCATGATTTCCACGAAGGCAATATTCCTTTTTTTTTTTTTTTAATAGTACACGCCGTTTGTTTCTGGATTATTATTTTATTTATAAAATGTTAATTTACTATTTTTTTGAGGAGGCCATGAATGATGGGTGGGAGAAAAATATAGAATAAAATCACAAAACTAACTAAAGACGGTAGGAAGCTAGAGACTAGAGTAGTATGTAGATATCACCTAACCCAAACCAAAAAAAGGACAAGCTCCATTAGGCAGGACTTGGATATGTTATCAACTGTAACACACAAATGTCAATTTTAGACTAAACATGGTACATCATTAGACTAGTTTCTAAATCCTCCAAGAGCTGGTAAGATTCTTCTTACGACAAATATTCAAACCAATTGATGTTATAATAATTACTTTTCTAATAAGCTGTTTAATCATGTTATTGTGATCAATTATAAATTCAATATAAGGACCTCAGGAAGTACTTTCTATAATGCAGCTCAGCACAGAAGAGAAAGCGGCAATGCTCTCACTGGTATCCAAACAAACCACAGACTACTGAATGATTTATCAGCGTGGAATTCATATGTGTGTGTCCATGTTCTGTTGAATAATGTTTTATAATTAATTGACATCATCTGAGATTGACATCTTCTTTTGTCTTTCTCCCAGAGTGGAACTAAAAAAGACTTCTTCTCAGAATTTGATTCTCGCACCTAAAGAAGAAGTCGATCTTTCCTCCCAAACGGCATTCACTTTAAGTTCAATAGCCTTTGGGTTAACGAAACTCATCAATTGGCAATCATAACCCCTTTGTTTGAGAGTTTGGAGGGGAGGGAAAGGAAAGGAATGCAAGGAGAATAGAGGGGAAGGGATGAAAGGGAAATAGATGATATTTCCTCCCTTTGTTTGGGAGTTAAAAAAATAGTAAGGGAAGAAGATGGAGGATTAATGAGTTACTTTTACCATTTTGTCCTTTTTTTTTATAATTAATATAATTATTATACTTTACAAATAAATTTAAATTTGAATTTTCTAAAAAAATTATTTATGTAAGTTTTATATTCAAAAAATTATTTATGTGGCTGTGGCGGCAGTGGTGGCGGGGCGGTAGTGGTGGCGGCGGCAGCCGTGGTGGCGGGTAGTGTGGTGGTGGTGAATGATGGTAAAGAAGTAATTAACCTATTTCCCCTCTTAAAACCCCTCATATTAGGGGAACTTTATTTTTTAAAAGAATGAAGGTTTTGGAGGATTTGTAAAATCCCCTGATTCCCTTTCTTCTTATTTTCAAAACTTGCAAACAAGGGAAGGGACTACCAAAACCCTCTCTTTCCTTTCCTTTCCCTCCAAAATAAAACTCCCAAACATAGCCTAAGGGATCTTGTTGAATTACTTTATTGAGTGTTCTCTACGGTCCTCTTCAGTCTCTCTTGATTAAACTCTCTTGATTAAACTCCAAACAACTTGATTTGTTTTTATCACTGACGCATCCAATGGTCTTCTCTATACATATTCAAATGAACTATTTTAGACAATTTTTTATCATTTTTCTTTAATAGGTGCCATTTCAACCGTTCATCGTGTAAGTTAGTTTATCACAAATATTATATTTCTTTATATGACTACACGTCCCTCTCAACATATTTATCTCAATTACTGTCACTTTGTGCTCATGAAGCATCTTCATAGCCCAATATTCTCTACTATCGCAAGCATTAATACTGAAGTCCCATATCGCATTTACAAAAGCATGATCATCAAACCTGGGTCAAGTAGGCCCTTCACATTTCACACCACCAACTTATTGGTTGACAAGTGCATTGGTCAACTCAATCCTCAGAAATTTTGTAGTGCTGTTCATAAAATATAATCTATTAAAAAATAGTTGACATGATTTACATTTTATAGTGTGTACGCTTGCTTATTAATTATTAATGAGTAGTATATCTTTGAATAGAAAACCTCTTGAGAACTAGAATATGATAGAGAATCGATTTTTGAGAAATATAATATATCTAATAGTGATAAATATATGGAGGTGAGGTTTTTTTTTTTTTTAATCGTCTATACACATCAGGTATCCAGACAGGAGGGAAGAGCTATCAATGTCACTTGTTTCATTCATAGTCTCAAACTGAGGACCTGCTTAAGGGAGAACGACCACTCAATCTAAATGGATGTGGGTAAGGGGCGAGGCTATCTTTTAATTGAGAAGGTTGTAGCCTAATTAGTGGACTTTCTCTCTTGAAAATAACAACCTAACTAACAGCAACAGTGACATGATCATGTTCCATTTTTCCCTTAATGGACAAGTACACATATTTTTGTTGAATAATGGGGCCTCATAAGCTTCATAATATTCCAACTATATCATTCAACTCTAATTTTTCATGCATTTTTTATGTCCTTGTGATTTCCTTGATAATTTGCATTCTACAATTGATATTATTTTATTTTTCCTTTTCGGGCCAGGTTGCAACTTCTTCCACGTAACGTTTCACTGTTTTAGCTATCACTTTCATAGCAATCAAGGATTAAAATAAAACATTATTTTGTACAAGATTACAAGCAACGAGAAAATGATATAGGTAATCATCATGGAGTTAAAAAAGTGATCAGGAGCCGAAAATATTACTCCCTCCAGTCTTAATTATAAAACATAGTTAATTTTTTTAGAAAAATTAAGAAAGCTAATTAAATTAACTTAGAGTATTTTTATTTTTATTTTTTTCTTCAAAGTAAGTAGCTTGATTCACATACTAATATATAATCTAAAGATATACAACATATAAAATGATTAAGTAACTTATTTAGCTTCCTTAATCTCTCCAAACAAAGTCAACTATGCCTTATAATTAGGACCGGAGGTAGTAATTAATATCCATAGTTTTTCTGCAAGAATATAGAAGAAACATGGACCACAAAAATACAACGTCTTATCAGGAGAGAAAAATATATACTGGAGGGGGCAATGGCATGTGAACAAGAAATAGGGGTCCAGTGAAAACTGAAATAATATAATGGTGATAAATATATACAGTGCATGGCATAGTTGTTTCAAGTTTCAACATACTTATAATTGATTCTTCATTATCATCATTATTTTTATTTTCTCAGACAGAATCATTATTGGCTACAAATTATATTCATATATTCTTCGTTCACTGAATTCAGATAACGTTGTATTGTCAGGTTTAAAGTATAGATATGCTGATACCCCAGATGATCTTGGCTTATCAGAGCAGAAACCTAACCAAAATGGCAAAAGTCCAAAAAGAAAAAAAAAAAAAAATGTGTGTGTGTGTGGGGTCCATGTCCCCCTTCTACGACATTATATAGAATGAAACCTTATTTATTTCTTTGAGCAAAAAAAAACCTTATTTATTTAATCAAGGGATAATGAAATGTTCAGTCTCTTACATTTTTTGCTAACTTATAGATTTGGTTCCTGAAGCTTTAGTTTACTTTTATCAACAGAGACCTTTGCGTACGTTAATGAAATTATAACTTGCACAAAGAGCATCAAATTTTTAAGCCAAAAAGGTGGGGTAAACAGAGCATCAAATTTTTAAGCCAAAAAGGTGGGGTAAACAGAGCATCAATGTTGTTGACAAAAAAATGAGAAGAAATCTCGACAAGTTGGTGCTTCAGTCAACAAATTAAAAGAGTTATAGCCTCAAGCTAGACTGATAAAAATAAAATTTGAGAGACCAAAGTTAATAACTGAACCAAATGTGAAGGACTAAAATTTCCATAATCTCTATATTAAAACTACTACTCTGTTTATTCGGGAAAAAAAACTACTACTCTGTTTCTGTCTTGATCAGACGTTCAAAAGGACTTAGTTCTCTCTCTGTTTTTTCTTTCCAACAAAAGGACTTAGTTATCTTATCATGGCCCGTTTGATATTTTCCCCAATAACCAGTTAATTTCTGACAGTTTAGTGAGATTGCCGTTCAAAATTATTGAAACTCTCTGTAAAAATTCTGTTCTGTGAAGTACTCTAGTTGAACTTACCTTCCGTAGGTTTAATTCAAATGAAATTGCAGGAATGTTAGAAAACCAAAGCTTCAGGGGATAAAATTTTCGGAGAAGCCAGCTTTAAATTCACATCAAATGCAAGAAGATTACAACATGCCTTGCAATTCATAAGTGAAACTGTTCCTACATTCAAAACGTGCTTCTCACACAGATCAAATGAAGCAATAATAAAATATTCCTAAAACGAGAACAAATTGAACCCCATTTGACAATTTTATGGAACACTTGGGAACCCAGTATATAATTTCACTGCTACCTAGAAGTACACCAGAAAAGAATCAGCTTGAGACGAAGAGGCTCTAGAGGAAAGGCGAAGATTACTGAGACGGAGAAAGCGTAAGCGACGGCGAGGAAGGAGACGCTCCGTCACCCTCGTCAGAGCCGCCGTGTATTCTCCGAATATCTCCGTCATAATCGCCACCATGATCATCTTTCTGGCTTCGTGGCCCTCAAAGAAGAACCAAAGGCTATGTTGTGGGTCTGAAACTGATAGCTATGTAACGTGAAGAAAAAGGGAGACGAAGGCCAAACATATAAAGCACGACGAGAGAGAGAGGGGTGGGCAAAAAGGTTTTGAACTCTGGCACTTTCTGGCAAGAGCGGTGAATTGGGATTATTATTTTTATTATTTGTTTTTTCAGGCTATCTATCGCCTGTAACTAATTCTTCACACGGTAGGCTTTTTGAAGGAGTTTTAAAGATAGTTATGAGATGTGTCAAACCCACTAGACGTTCTTCATAGTTTATTTTATTGTTTATTATTACAGGAGTCAGATTTGTACTCCATTATTACTGCAATGACTACAAAATAAAAGGACCATAATGACCAAATCAAAGGGGGGTTAGTTACTGAATTCATGGTTTCACATGTTATTTAATTATTATTGTATGCCATGAGGTCTCTTTCACTGGCCAAAGTATTCTTGGAGGTGTTGATTACGCGCAAGGGTGAACTTCACGGAAATTCAAAACTGAAAAATGTGAGCTTTTCCATGTTTTTATTATGGGGGTTGGAAACTTGGAGTAAGGAAAGAAGGAAGTTTTACCGGTGGCACTTGATCCGGTGATGTACCAACTCGATAATAAAGTAGAGGAATTGAGTTTAAATTTCATATTGTTAAAAAACACTTGGAAGATGAGTTCTATTTACAAAGCTTCAATCCAAATTAGATGCTTGATAATAGGATCTAAAAATGCGTGTGGTCCAAAGGTTATCAGAAGGGAAGAGTGGTAGAAGCACGCTTTGGTTTCGACCAAAAAAAAAAAGAAGCACGCTTTGGCTTCATGTGGCGAGACTTGAATTTGGGTCACTGTATTTTTGGGAAAATGCCAAGTCATGTGTGTGTTTATGAATTCTGATCACCACATGTGATATGGCAGAACTGAACAACATTAATGGCCACCTTCAACTAACTTTTCTAGGTAGGTAGGGACACAACACAAGACCTGATCATGTGTGGTTTAAAATCTCCTCCTGTGAAAATGATTTATGAAATTGTCTGAGAATAAACAAGACTGTGTTTTGGAGTGAAGTTGCTAGGGGCCGGCCTATAAAAATAAATAAAAGGGGCATATGTATTACTCTTTCTCAACCTAAATAAAAGCCATAGTTGACTTTTTTTTAAGAGATAAATAAGTTACTTGATCATATTTTATATTATATATCTTTATATTATACTCCCGTGGTCCTCTTATTATAAAGCATCAATTAACAATTCTCATAAATCAATAAAAACAGTTAAAGTTATTAAATTTATCTTAAAATTTAAGATATTTCTAATATTACTACTACTAATTGCACTAAATTCTAATATCCTATTAATTATTACTCTCACTCACTACCTTTATTAATTATAGACATACATAAAATAAAAATATTTAATGCTCTTTGAAAACAGCAAGTGCCTCATAAAAAGAACCAAATATACTTGTTAGTTGGTACCTTATAATAAAAACCAGAGGAAGTATATTAATTTACCAGTCAAATTAATTACTTTGCAGAAAAAAAAACTCTAAAGTAATTTAATTAGTTTCTTTAACCTCTCCCAAAAAAATCAACTTTATCTTATATTTAAAATAGACTAGATATCTGATGAGGCGGTTGAACAGAATGTTACTTGGACACCTCGTTGCTTGCCTTGAACGAGAAAGATGGCCGTAAAAGCTCCACGTTTTGTGCACTCACTCAGTGTATAGAAGGTTGCGCCGACAGTTAAAAAGGAAAGCGAAATTCAATGTTCAGAGTCACTCTTTTCCTTGGACTTTTCTAGGGGATAAACACTGTTCATAAACCATGTGCATTATGGTGTGCTAATGAACGTGATTATGATAGCCAAAGAGTCAAGAGTTTGGTTAGGTTTGGTGAAGAAGAGTACATCATATCAAGTCTTGGGGGTTTTGATTTTCTGCATAATTCTGATATGATGAGATGGGAGCAAGTCAGTCATAAACCAGTTGCTTCAAGATGGGGCATAGTGAGAAAGGAGTGGCCAAATTTGGAATGTTAAAGAGGCTACGAAAATAGAGAGAGAGAGAGTGAATGGTGATCACAAAATTAGCTTATACTGTGCTCTTTTTTGGACCAAGGATTTGATTAGCTATATGTTTGTTGAAACTATATTTCTAAGTTAACAAGAGAAAATAAATAAATAAAACTTGTGGACGCCTATAACTGTTGACAAACAAACATCAGCTACATTGCCAAATATTATAAGCATCACCAAAATGTTTTTTTTAAAAAAATTACTTTAAAATGATTAAATTTTAACTGTGATTAATGGATGAGGGCTTTCTCACTGTCTGGTTTCTTGTGCTATCCATAATTCTTCCGGTGTGCATAATAAGAACAAGGCAATCCGTCATCTCAACCAACTGTACATCTACTTTGTCCGTTGAAGCTGGCTTCATTTTCTATTTTTCTTGGTCCCACTGCCTTGCAAACCCTTATCCATTAGGGATCCGGTTTCACGGACGAGTAAGGAGATCTTGTCCCCTCATCTGGTCTATCCAGATTTTATTTTTATTTTTTATTTTTTGTGAAAAATGTTTTAATGAGTAGAGAATTTAAAATAAAGATAATATCTGAACTAATATTTTTTTATCTAAAAATTAGCAGTTTTTTTCTTTAAAAAAAAAGAAATTTAAACTGTCCAGATCTTATCTAGACGATTCAGATGAGAGCCCAAAGGACGAGCTTTCCTTACTCGTCCAACAGGGAAAGGGAAACTGGTTTCTATCAGTTAGTCACCCTTGTTTTTCCTCGTTTTTTTCCTTTTTGGTTTGTGAGTAGGGACGGAGTATTGAAGGGACAAGGGGGGCCACCCCCCAAAAAAAATTGTTTAGAATTTTTTAAAATATAATGTAAAATTTAATTTTGGCCCCCCAACTTTTTTTAATTACATTTTTCCCTCTTTTTATATCTTTGGAGCTTATAATTCAATCTTTATTCAATGTAGGATCTTGTATAATTTATGTTAATCTTGTCATTTTTTTTCCATATTTCATTCTAATTTCCTGAATTTTTTAGCTTATCAGTGAAATTTATTTTTGTAGTGTATCATTTACTATGCTTTTACTCATACTCGAACTTATTGAGTGTCCACCCTTCATTGTAATTTATGTAGCTACATTTCTAACAGCACTTAGTCTTACTTTTCTAAATGATAGGTTTGTAAGATAATTGTCTCTCTTATTACATCATCAGTATTCACTTGATTTCATGAATATTTTTTTATATTATTTTCTTTTTTAATGCATTTAAAACTTTTCTTAAAAAAAAAAGTACCCCGAATCCCCGAATCCTCCCATCATTTTTTGGCCCCCCAAATTTTTACTGCAAGCTCCATCTCTGTTTGTGAGAGAAAAATGTATAATAATTATATAATAAAAAGTTTATGTCAATTTTAGAGGATAAAATAGGTATATAATACTAATAAAAAATTGAAAGCTTTTCTTTTGGTACAAGAAAAGTTTATGTGAGTTGAGCTCCAGGGCCTCACCAAGGTAAATGCATGTCTCCTGATTTAAAGAACGTTTATATTAGTGCTTATAAATTACCTCAAGAATTGAAAACTTGGTTCCTTGGTCATAGCCCAACTATAGAAGATTCTCATTGAGGAACAGTTATTATTTACTTATGGATTATGGATGGATGTGGTGAGGACTTATGAGATATGAGGCCTTTGTTCATGAAATGGATTTGCATTCCTTTCCTTCAAAGAAGCCCATCCAAGCCGCAACAAAAAAACATGTTTTTAATGTTTAATCAAATCTAAAGTTTTAAGAACAAAAAAAAATCTAAAGTTTTAATTTGGGCATTTAGCCCTCTTCCTTTATAAAAATAAAAAAAAAATCTAAAGTTTGAAGTTTCGTTGGAAAGTATTATCACCCGTCTTAAATATGAGGCCCAAATAATTTCTTAGAAAAATTAAAAAAAAAAACTAAATAAATTACTTTAAAATATTTATATTAATGATTTTTTTCCTCTAAATTAGTATAGATGACTTATAAACTACTATATAATCTAATCATAAATAATATATATTGTGATTAAGTAATTCATTTATTTTTTTAATCTCTTTAAAAAAAATTAATCAGATCTTATATTTGAGTCCAAGTATAATTGCATTATGTCCTAAGAGATCTAAACAAAGTTCCAGGTGCTTTAGCATATATACGGACTACTAACTCCTCTTTATTGGATGTGTGTCTGTATCACCTTCAAATTCTAGTGGATCAAGTTTGTGTGGGATTTAATTCTCCTCCAAAGTTTGATTTATTTCAAGTTTGAGCTCCTCTGTTTGGCGGGGAAAAATGTTTTGTTCAATTGATTAATTGATAGGCCCTTGGTTAAGGTAATTTTAAGTGTTTGTTTTTTAATGGGTAGTGACTTGGATGAATGCAAAGCTGAGTCAGAAAGCTTTGTTGGGGATGCATTGTATTCAACTTTTTGGATGTTTAGTTTTTTGTTTTCTTGAACGGAAAAAGTGATGAGTCACTCATGTTTCATCATACGCCATACCTCATTGTTTTATATCTTCAAAAGAAATCATTTTCAATTAAAACTTCAAATCTCCAATCACATGCGCTGTTTGAATCATCGTATCTCGAAGGATATACCCGTGATTCCTCTTCTCTTGGCTTTTCAGAACTTTTTAGTGAGCATATGTGAAAAAAACAAAAGTTAATGATAATATTATATATGTCCTAAAGGCCACGAGAGCAGCTAAGTAATTTCTACACATACTTTACAGCTCAAAATGAAACTATTAATTCTGCAGAAAGAATCCACCGGAATGAATACGTCAGCTAAATAAAACTTGAAAAATAAGGATGCAAAGAAAGGGCATTAATGTACCTTTTTTATTAAACTTTTGCGTTTCATTATACGGCTGCACATATATGTAGATTTCTATATACATATCCATACTCAAAACACATAGAAAAAGAAATATTTATTGATAAGCTCATGAATATGTGGCTCCATATTGATACATATATATATGTCCACCAATACAGTTATAAAAATCCCTCATTGGTGGAACTAAGTACTAATTACAATCAAGTTTGAAACTTTTTTTTTTTTTAAAAAAAAATCTCCTCTTAGAATTTACGAGATGCAACATGCATTAGGGTTTTCATCACTGAAAAACTGAGGTGGTGGGATTCTTTCAACCATATAGAGTGGCTGGTAATAATAGTACATCATCCTCTTCATCCCTTCATCTTCCATATTCATCACCTCCATTTGTTCTCCTCCTTCTTCTTTATTATTCTCACTTTTGTTTTCACCACTTCCATCACCTTCCTCTTTCTTCTCTTCCTCTGCTGGTTTTTCCTCCTCTTTTTTCTCTTCAGTTTTGGCTTCTTCTCCTTCTTTCTTTTCTGGTTCTGGTTCTGGTTCTGGTTGTGGCACTATTTTTGCCTGTTTTCTGGTGCTCCTGTACACATAATCCACTAGCTTGTTCGCATCCATCGTCCCTGTCACTTTTACCTTCCCTGTACTTTGCTCTGTCTCTGCCGTTTGCACTCCTGTGTATGTTTATGAGCACACTTTAGTACACTATTATAAACATAACCATGAATTTATTGAGGAGAATCATAATTCACGAACAAAGCATTATTTATACTAACCTCCGGTCCTAAATATAAGACCCAATTGATTTGATTTGTTTAAAGAGATTAAGAAAACAAATTAAATTACATTAAAGTTTTAATATTTATTGTTTTGCTTCAAATTACTTTACTTAGCTTATAAACTGATATATAATCTAATGATATATAAGATACGATGTAATTAAATAATTTATTCAACTTTCTTAATCTCTAAAAAAAAGTCAACTGGGATTTATATTTACTTCAAAGGGAGTAATATGTTTAGATTAATCAGAACTTTGTTTTGTTTTGCCAGAGTGAGTGAGTCCTACTATACATTTATTTATTGGGTCTTTTTTTTTTCTCTTTGGAAAAAATTATTAAGAAATGGATCCCACATGGAGGCTTTGTAAGAACTGCCCCACTTGATTCTTTATCAGTTTTGATGTGGAACTGAGCAGGACATGGACTTGGGTTCACCATCAGATATGTTTCTGATTGGGCAATCTGAGTGGGAAGTGTTGTCAAAAAAAAAAAGAAGAAGAAGAAGATGTCCCAAAATTGAGGTTAGATGATTCATACTTTTATGGTAATCACCTACTTTATAAGATTTACTTGTTAGGGCATAAATTTGGCTTGTCACCATCACAAAATTGAAGTGAAGATTTATACACACAAATGAAATTCAATCCTTAAGAAAGAAGGCTGTCCAACTCTTCCCTTTATATTTATCATCGTTATCTGATATCAATCACAATGAAGAGTGGAGTTATGACATTAAAATGAAGATTAAGGAGATAAAAGAAAAAAGGTACCTCTCAGTTTAAGTATCTTTTTCTTCAGTTGCTCAGCACAGGCCTCACAGTGCATGTTCACATTAAGTTCCACAGTTACTGGTCCACTAACCTGGAACATCAAAACAATTAACTAATAATTAAGAAACTGTCTAATTAAATTTTAAATCTCCTTAACTAGGAAAAATAATTTAAATTCTTAAAGTTAGTCATACATACCTGAGAAGTTACAACCTCTGGTACAGGTTCTCCTTCTGCTTCAGGCAATGGAGATATGATTTTGGCTCTTCTCTTTATTTTCTTGGTAATTCTGTTGCAGATTGCTTCAGGCTCCACTATTCCCTTTATGGTCAATTCATTTTTAGCCATATCAATGACCACTCCCTCAACTCCTATTAAAAGATAAACGAAAAATATTAATAAAGTTCAAAATCACATGCATGCATGGCATCTGGAAGAAGAAAGGAAAAGAGAGAGGTAGGTGAAAGATGTGAACCTCTCATTTTCATAATAGACTTTTGAATTTTCTTGGCACATCCCATACAATGCAGGTCCACAAGAAGCACACATGGTGATGGTGGTTTAGGCTCTTCCTTCTTCTCTTCCTTCTTCTCTTCTTTCTTCTCCTCTGCTTTCTCTTCTTGCTTCTCTTCTTTCTTCTCCTCTGCTTTCTCCTCTACTTTGGGTTGTTCCTACTCAATCAAATCAAATGAAAAATTGGGATTAGAAAAACTACTAATGCAGATGCAGTAGTTAACCATGAGAAACCCAGAAACCAGAGAGAATGAGAATGATATTATCATAAAGAATTCTCACCTGCACTTTAGCTTCCTCACCCATTGTTAGTGATTATGAAACTATATGATTCAGATTTGGGAAGGAAAGGTCTTAAGAGACACAAGAGATGGAGAGTGACAGATAACAAGTATATATGGAGAAGAGAGTGATATAATGTAAGGAAGGAGAAGGAGTCTATAATAGATGGCCGGTGGATGATTAGAATATAAGGCTATATAACTGAGTGATTCCACAGCACATGCAATGCCACTAACTGTACAGAGAACCTCTTATAGTTTATTGTTTCTTTTTTGGAACTGTTTTCAATCTCCCAGGCACAAGGTTGAGGAAAGAAGAAGGAGAGAGGAGGGGGAAAACCAGTGGAGAAAGATTAGCAGTTTTATAGACAGAAAAAAAAGGGGTTGATTATGGTGAGTAAGAGAGAGAGAAGAGAGATTAAAAAAAGCATCTTTGAAAATGATAATACTTCCATCACCCACCGACTGGTAGATTTTTGATGACCAGGTGGTGAGGTGTCATTCTGTCAGACATGCATGGCTGATTGTAACTGTAGGGCCTCACGACATTCTAGGACAACCTGGACACCAACCTAGTTCTGTTTTGAGTCACATACTCATTTATTTATTGGCCTCTAACTTTACTAAACATCAGTTATTATAATAATGCTAGATATAGAACTAGAATGTTCGAGCAAATCAGAATGCAGCACCTAAGTTAATTAATAGTTAGCGTTAAGATTCTCTCCCCCGGGGTTGGGGGTATTATTATTATATATAAAGTTCTGCAGAATTAATTACTGGTTGAATTGGAAGTTGGATCAGGTTTGATTCTTCAGTTAATCGCAGTGGCATAAGCCTTGCTGCCTTGGTGATGAGGATCCGCCAGAAATCTGAGGAAGGAATTGACTTTATTGTTATAATCAGATCAATCTAATATCCTTGAGAATCTTTCTCTCTGCTAACAACATAACTTGCAATAATTATAAACTATTGCCACATCTTTCGTCGAGGGAAAAAAAATTTATGGCTTCTTCAAGTTTTGTTACCTAGCTAAACTATCCAATGCTATTGACCATTTTCAAGAGATTCATCTATATCAGACATTCGACTTGTTTAATTATTTATAGGCACTGTTTGGTCTTTTATGTTTTCTTCAAGTATCCATTTAGTCCCTTAAGTTTGTAAAATGCTTGTTTGGTCCTTGAAAGTTAACACCGGTAAGTAGATTTAACGGAAAATACTAACTCAGTAATTTTAAACGATAACTGTGCACTTAAATGCTGACAAAGCAAGCTTCCATGTTATTTTTTTAATAAATTAATATTTTAAATCCTGTAAATTGAAATTTATTCAAGCAAACTTTGGGTATATGTTTTTCGTCTGAGGCATTTAAGTGCACAGTCATCGTTTAAAATTTCAATTTACAGGATTTAAAATTTCAATTTACAGGATTTAAAATATTAATTTATTAAAAAAGTAATATGTAAGATTGCTTTATTAACATTTAAGTGCACAGTCATCGTTTAAATTTGCTGAATTAGTATTTTCCGTTAAGTCTACTTAACGGTGTTAATTTTTAAGGACCAAACGAACATTTTACAAACTTCAAGGACTAAATAGATACCTGAAGTAAACATAAAGGACCAAACGAATACTTTAGCATTGTTTATATCATCAGTGTTCATATTATACACTCCTTTCAGTTAACTTTTTAAAAAGGATTAAAGTATGTTGTGTATAATTAGATTTTTACAAACTAACTTTAAAAATAACGATAAATATAAATATTTTAAAATAATTTATTTAACTTTCTTAATTTCTTTAAAAAAATTAATTAAGATTTATATTAAGGACCAAAGGTGGTATATAATTTTGCAAAACAACAAATCTTGAAAATTATCAAATGAGTGGATTTTTTCCTTTGCAGATTGTACTTTGTATAATATTTCCTTTTTAATGTAAAAAGTTTCTTTTGTGACTTATAAACAAAATTGCACACATATTTGAAGTCCAAAAATAGACTCAAGTTACAATAAACAAGGATTTATACGTGTAAATGATGAGACGAACAACATTTTCTTCACATAATGAAATTTCTAGCTGGTTGTTGCGAATGGTTTTTCCCCTGCCCATAATGTTTGTTTGGCAAATGGAAAATGGAGGGAGGGAAGGGAAAAATTTTATGAGTTAGACTTAAAAAAATTGGAGATGTTGGGCTATAAAATTTTAAGGATTAATTAATCTATTGGCCTTTATAGTTTCAACCAATTTTTAATTAGGTTCCTATAGTTTTTTTTCCCCTTTTTTTTATCAGGCATTTATACTTTCACATGTTTTTAATTAGGTCGTTGTAGATTTTTTAAAATTTTTAATTTAATTGAAAATTAAATAAATGAATAATATTATAATATAATTTGAGAAATAGAAATAGAACTAAATAATTATATAATTATAAAAATAATTAGTATAATTATTAATTATTAATTAATTAGTTATATTATAATTATATTCTATTTCTAGAAAAATTCATTATTATAACTCAAATTTCATAATTATGAAAATAAATAATATAGATATACGTGCTTGATTAAAAAATTAAGAAGAATATTAAAATAAATAAAATATTTAAATCAAGTTCCTTATTTCTATTTCGTCAAATTCTCCAATCACATATGACCATGTTCTATTTTTGAATTATTATCAGTTAAGTATAAATCCAAATGTGAAAAATAGGATACATAGCCATGTTTGATTAATTAAAGAATTTGATATAGTAGAGGTAAGAAACTTGATATAACTATGGTCCTGAAAATAATTTATAAAAAATAATGTTACAATAAAATTATCATAAAAATTTATTAGTAGTAGAATATTACTGTAGTATACTAGTATTTACAGAATAATATTAATATTATCATATTTTATATATATGTGGAAGAATATTCTTAGAATTTTTTTATTAAATAATACAAAACCTATAGGGACTTGATTAAAAATCATTTGAAACTATAAGGACCTGATTAAAAAAAAGTAAAGCATAAGGATTAGATAAAAAGGATTTTTTTTTTTAAAAAAAAAACCTAGTTAAAAATTGATTAATTTATAAGGACTTGCAGATTAATTATCCCAATTTTTTAATAAAGATAAGATGTAAAATAAAAGAGTAGAAAAATTAATTAAAAATTTTAACCCCCACTTTTCTAATTTTTTAAAATCCAACTTATAAAATTTTCCCTCCCCTTGCTTCCCTCTAAATCCCTCGTACGAAACAACCCTTTAGAGTGTTATCACGCTAAATTTGGTATGTTATATTATACTCATATTTTAGTTTAACAAGCACAATCTCCCCGTTCAACGTGCGGATACATCGGCTTAATTTCACATTCCATTTCATACACCTTCGTTGACACTAAAGGGTATGTTTGGTTTGAGGGAGGGGGAGGGGGAAGGAAATGACCAAATTGTTATTAATGAAAGGAATATTCATTTTTGTTGAGAGTATGTTTTTGGAATATTGGAAAGTTTCCAGGGGTAATTTAGGAAAGGGGAGACCAAAGATCTCCCCCTCCCCCTCCTCCTCCCTCTCCCTCCCTCAATCCAAACACCCCCTAAAAGTATAGTTGGCCCCTGCAATGGAAAATAAAAGAGAGCTAATAGTTTTGAAGTTCAAAATTTGATATTTAAAAAGAATGGAAATAAAAGCAACATCCTATTACACAAAGCCACATTATAAGGTTTGGTTGAAGGTTCAAAAGTAGCTTTTCAATTGTGATAACTTATGTGCATAAACACTTATAAATCTTTCCAAAGCTCCACCAAACATGTGCTAGTATCAAGCTGGCACTGATAGGGAGGAGCCACCCACCCATACAAAATGGCTTGGCTTATTTCCCCATCATCACTCTCTTAAAGGTGTAGTGATTTGAAATTTTTCTTCAATGATTTGTAAAAAGACTCTTAATATATTCCGCTCATATATGACTCCTCTCATGTTCGTAAAAGTTATGATCCAAAAATTAATACAAACATTAACGAAGACCAAAAAATTAATTGAAATCGATCATTGCAGCAAAAAGGGATTGTACGTGAAATTTTATTGAGATGATAAGAACCTACTTAAATTTAAATTTTTCATAATGAAATTTCTCCTTTGACGTGATCAGTTCGGTTTCTGTCCCTCACATTAAACATTTTTTATAATTAAAATTTCCGTTTTATCTTATATTATTTCCTCTCATTTTACTTCCCGAAAATTTCCACCCCTAAAAGGGTTTATAGACCATTAAATCAGGTAAAGAAAATGTGTCCAATCAAATTATAAAAGAGCCAGATGTCATGAATAAGATTACAAATATATTGAGATTTCTTAAAACGAGACTACAGATGAAAATATGCGTTCGGTAGGGTAGGTTAGAGCGCAAGCAACTCAATTCTCATTTTCATGGAGTACGATAGGGATGGGTTGAAACGCGGGTTCCGAGAAATCCCTTTCGTTTTTGCGTGTAAGAACTAAAGAAACTTTGGTCTCCACATGGGATGTCACTCATCCTTCTATCACAAACCTTAATCTCTTCAGTTCTATATATTTTTATCAGACATCAGTTGAGACAAATTAGTGAATGTGTCTCACGATGATAGGTTTAACATAACAAATGACCAATCCTACGATAATATTATAGTACGTACCAAACTATGTTATCTTGCGACATCTGGTTTGTTCTTCTTCTCCTTCAAGTCCAATCATTACATATCAAAGACATATAAGCTTTTTGACGGGAGAACTGTGATGAATAAGACATTCAACATAACAAGGCGAAGGAAGCCGCACGTGGAGCTGAGTCATGAAAGCACTAAAGGAGGCCCATTTTGTACACTGTGGTTAATTTTTCGGTGACAGATCTCAACCACTTGATCCCAAAGATAGAGATATAGTACCAACCAACACATGCTAATGTTGTATCTGATTCAAAAGCTAAAGGGATTAAAGTCTATGCCAAGAGTATTTAGGTTGACCTTAATTGTTTGGGTTTCTACTGTTCAAAGAGGAAAAGCAGATTTTGATGATGATCATGTGGTGATAGTTGTATAAGTTTTGAAAACCGCCCATTTATGAGTATGTACATTGAATAGTGAAGTGGTTATGCTAAAGAAAACTCGATTTCAAAACATACGAATTAACGGATGAATTATTCATTTCCTTCTATTTATATATAGTACCAAAACTAGACAGTAGGTTGTGTGGAATGTAGTTTGGGATAAATTGGTAGTTAATATGAAATATATTTAACTAATTTAATTCGATTAATCTTAGTTAAGTTAGTTAATATGACATGTATTTTCTAAAATACCTTAAGTATCTTCCTTAATTCCTTTTTTCGCGCTCCTTCTTAATTGTTGTTAAAAGAGTATTATTAATAAGATTAGTAAATTAGCAAAATATTGACCAATATGAAAAAAAAAGTCTTATATTTAGGGCCAATATCAATTCTTCAAATATGTTTTACATTAAGGACTAGAGGGTGTATTTGTTAAATTAATTATTGGTTTATATATAATATATAAGTGTTTGACGCTTAATGAAGTCATTAAATGGTTTATTTTGGTTATTAATCTACTACTTTTGTCTTATTTATAAGTCTTTTTTTTTTTACAAAATCACACTTACCAAGAAGAGGTAGTTAATTCAATGATTATATGATGAATTTTTAACTTTGTCCTCATTTATGAATAAATATTTTTCAACTCTTTCTTCTTTCCTTTTTTTCATTAGTATAATTAATACGGAAAAAAAAATTATCACAATCTCATTTACTACTCTGAAATTGACTTATAAATAGGACCAAATTTTTTAGTAAAAAAAGATTTATAAATAAGATCAAAATGTATCTCATAGAAAAATGCATCTTGTGATCTATGCCCACCTAGTGAGTCTTTTTTTTTAAAAAAAAAAGATACATCCTTCGCTTGCAAGAAAAAAACATCTGTCCACACTTCACGCTGGCACTTTCATTATTTATTATTATTAATTTTTTTGGTTCTGAAAACTTCAATTGTATTATGAATATATTATTATATGGATGTTCATTTACGTTTCTATCCACTGCATAGTAACTCCTGAAGGTCTATAAATAGAGGCCTTATGTAAACATTTTGTATACATTGAAATGAGAATTCCTCCATCTCTCTAGAATTTCTCTCTGACTTCTCTCTACTTTCTCTACTGATTTTCTTTAGTTTTATATCACGTTATCAGCACGAAGCTCTAATCAATTGAGTTTTTGTTGTTGATCACAATTGTTCTCATTCACCTTTTTCCTTCTTCACCTTATCTTCTTCCCTCTTCGGTTTAGAAAACGTTTTTGGATCGGTGAAAGTAATTTCTCTTCACTCAGGTATGTTTTTAAGTTTTGATTGTTGTTTTATTAAATATGATATCTGTGTGAAAGTATGAAAAAAAAAAAAAAGAAAGAAGTCTTAGGCGCAGGCGCAGGCGCAGGATGAAGAAGAAGAAGAAAAAAAAAATAATAAAAAATAATGGAGGAGGAGTTCACGGGAGGTTTGAAAAAATTTCTCGTGGACCCCACATGTTTTTAATATTATATTATTATTATTATTATTTAAATGTTTGCACAATTATTGCATAATGATTGTGCAATATATATTAATTCTTTTCTTATATTGTTTTAATTTGTGATATTTTATTTTTATTGTTACTAGCATATTTAAGCTTCAGCATTTACTTTAATTTTTACATTCGACTCCTACTTGGGGTTAAACCTCCTAACTGGAAGTCTAGATTTAAATTTAGCATTTACTTTTATGCTCCTAACATAACATTTAAATTCAGCATTTAATTTTATGCTCCTAACATAACATGCTCCTAACATAACATTTACATTTATTGCTCCTAACATAACATTTATTTTTTTATTACAACTAACATAATGTTATTGTTCCTAACATAATATTTATTGTTTATGTCTTGTTAATTATTAATTTTAATATCTTCTTTATTATATGATTAGATGTCATATACAATGGCTAGAAATTTTTGTTTATCCTGAAGATAAACATTTGGAAGCCATATTTTTTTCTTTTCTGATAATATATGTTAAATGGCCAGAAGCCGCAAAAAAAAAAAAAATGATAATTTTTAACATATAAATTTCCTGTTATTAATTTTGTTTATTTTTTTTTTATTAGCTTGAATCATGGCAAACACAACAAATCCACCCCTTGTAAAACTTGAATTTATGGCCCTAGATATTTCCGGAAGGAATTATTTATCTTGGAGGCTGGATGCTGAAATCCATCTGAATGCTCATGGTCTAGAAGAAACAATCAAAGAAGGAAATAATACTTCTAATCAAGAAAAAGCCAAATCCATGATTTTCTTACGCCACCATTTACATGAAAGTTTAAAACTTGAATATTTGACAGTGAAAGACCCGCTAGTTCTTTGGAACAATTTAAAAGAAAGATATGATCACCTGAAGGTGGTTATCCTCCCAAAAGCTCGTCATCGCTGGCATCATCTACGTTTACAAGATTATAAATCTGTGAGTGAATATAACTCAGCCATGTTCAGCATTACTTCTCAATTGAAATTATGTGGAGTTGAAATTACTGATGAAGATATGTTAGAAAAAACATTCTCCACATTTCATGCCACCAATTTGCTCCTGCAGCAGCAATATCGTGAAAAAGGATTCAAGAAATATGCTGAATTAATTTCTTGTCTCCTTGTGGCTGAGCAAAACAATGAGCTTTTATTGTTGAATCATGAATCTCGTCCTACTGGCTCTGCTCCATTCCCAGAAGTGAATGCAGTGACTAATGAAAATTTTAGAGGCCGAGGACGGGGACGTAGAAGAGGCTACAACCGAGGAGGTGGTCGTAGCCGTGGTCGTGGTTCAAATCGTGGTGGATTTAATTCCTATTCTAAGGGAGGAAGAATTGAAAAGAACCCTAGAAGGGAGACTAGTGGAAATAACAAGCATTCTGAAAATGCATGTTATCGTTGTGGTGGTAAAGGTCATTGGTCTCGTACCTGTCGTACGCCAAGACATTTGGTTGATCTTTACCAAGAATCATTGAAAAATGGTGGTAAAAGACCAAGGTCTGAAGCAAATCATGTTGATATGGCTGAAAACTCTGAACAAAAAGACATAGATATTAATTATTTAGAAGCTGCTGATGACTTTGCATAAGTCATCTTTATCTATAATTAAGTTTGAACTATGTTTTGTATAATCAAACTTGTTTCTATTATCTGTATTTCTTTTAACTTTGCTTTTATTTATTTTCATGTATTCTTGAATGAAGAATGAATTCCTTTGGCATCAATCCTGAAGATTTATGTCTCGTTGATAGTGCAACAACTCACACCATACTACGAAATGATAAATATTTCTCTTCTTTAGTAATGCAAGAAGCCAACATTCAGACTATATCTGGTAGTATAAATTTGATTGAAGGCTCCGGAAGAGCTAATATTTTGTTACCTGAAGGAACAAAATTATGCATTGATAATGCATTTTATTCTACCAGATCTAAAAGAAATTTGTTGAGTTTTAAAGATATTCGCAGAAATGGATATCATATAGAAACAACAGTTAATAATAATCAAGAATGTTTGGCTATAACAAAAATTGTTTCTGGTAGAAAATGCATATTAGAATGTCTTCCTACTTTCTCTTCTGGATTGTATTATACATTTATAAGCACAATTGAAGCACATGTTATTGCAAACCAGAAGTTTGCTAATCCAAACCAGAAGTTTGTTAATGAATTTAATGTTTGGCATGACCGGTTAGGCCATCCCGGATCAACTATGATGCGACGAATAATTGAGAATTCATGTGGACATACCCTGAAGTGTAAACAAATACCACAGTCCCATGATTTCTCATGTGCTGCTTGTTCCAAGGGAAAGCTGATTATTCGGCCATCACCAAGCAAAGTAGAAAGTGAGTCACTCACATTTCTAGAACGAATACAGGGAGATATTTGTGGGCCAATACACCCACCATGTGGACCATTTAGGTATTTTATGGTTTTAATTGATGCATCAACTAAATGGTCACATGTTTGTTTATTATCTTCTCGCAACCTGGCGTTTGCGAGATTACTTGCTCAATTGATTAGATTAAGAGCACATTATCCTGATTATCCTATCAAGAAAATACGTCTTGATAATGCTGGTGAATTTACTTCACAAGCTTTTAATGATTATTGCATGTCCCTTGGAATTGATGTTGAACATCCTGTAGCTCATGTTCACACACAAAATGGACTTGCAGAATCTTTGATTAAACGATTGCAACTTATTGCAAGACCTTTGCTTATGAGATCTAATCTCCCAGTTTCTGCTTGGGGCCATGCAATTCTGCATGCAGCGATGTTAATTCGCATCAGGCCAACTAGTTACTTAAAAGTTTCTCCCCTACAAATGGTTTTTGGTAAAGAACCTAATATTTCCCATATACGGATTTTTGGTTGTGCAGTATATGTGCCAGTAGCACCACCACAACGTACTAAAATGGGTCCTCAAAGAAGAATGGGAATATATGTTGGGTATGAATCTCCTTCAATCATAAAACATTTAGAACCATCAACAGGAGATTTATTTACGGCACGATTTGCCGACTGTCATTTTGATGAATCAGTTTTCCCAACATTAGGGGGAGAAAATAAGCAGTTGGGACAAGAGATTAGCTGGAATGAATTATCATTGGCTCACTTTGATCCTCGTACGAAACAATGTGAACTAGAAGTTCAAAAGATAATTCATTTACAGAATTTAGCTAATCGAATGCCAGAAGCATTCACTAACCCAAAGGGAGTGGCTAAGTCACATGTCCTAGCTGCGAATGCTCCTATTCGAATTGATGTCCCTGGAGGACAACCTATTACAAATGAATCAAAAACACGCCTGAAGCGTGGCAGACCCATCGGTTCTAAAGATAAAAATCCTCGAAAGAAGAAAGGAGCTAAAAATATAGATGGTCAAATCGAGGATAATCAAGAAAAGTTAGTAGCTCCAGAAGAGTCATCTCCTGAAGAGTTATTATCTCCAGAAGAGATATCTCCAGAAGAGAATGATGTAGTCCCAGAAGAGACCCAGGTACCTGACATATGTGAAAATAATGAGATCTCAATAAATTATGTTATGAATGGTATCCGATGGGACCGAAATGAAGTCAACGTTGATGATATATTTGCTTATCATATAGCATGTGATGTAATAAATGATGATGAGGATCATGAGCCAAAATCTATAAGCGAGTGCCAACAAAGAAAGGATTGGTCCTTATGGAAAGATGCTATAAATGCAGAATTAAAATCACTGGCAAAACGAAAAGTATTTGGGCCTGTAGTCCCTACACCTGAAGATGTACAGCCAGTTGGATACAAATGGGTCTTTGTAAGAAAGCGAAATGAAAAGGGTGAAATTACAAGATATAAGGCACGTCTTGTAGCCCAAGGTTTTACACAAAGACCAGGTATTGATTTTGAAGAAACATACTCACCAGTAGTGGATGCAACTACTTTTCGCTATTTGATTAGCTTAGCAGTACATGAAAGACTTGATTTGCATTTAATGGATGTTGTGACAGCCTATTTGTATGGCCCACTTGATAATGACATTTATATGAAAGTCCCTGAAGGACTCAAGGTGCCAGAAGCATCGAATTCAAGTTCTAAAAAACAATACTCCATTAAATTAAATAAGTCCCTGTATGGCCTGAAGCAATCAGGGCGCATGTGGTATAATTGTCTCAAAGAATATTTGTTGAAAGAAGGGTATAAAAATGACCCAATATGCCCATGCATTTTTATTAAAAGATCTAGCAATGAGTTTGCTATAATTGCTGTTTATGTTGATGATATTAACATCATTGGAACTCCTGAAGAGCTCCAAAAGACAATTAATTGTTTGAAGAAGGAATTTGAAATGAAAGACTTGGGCAGAACAAAATTCTGTCTTGGACTACAGATTGAGCACTTCAAGAATGGGATCTTTGTATATCAAGAAGCTTATACAAAGAAGATCTTAGAGCGCTTTTATATGGATAAGTCACATCCATTATGTATCCCAATGATTATAAGATCTTTGCAGGTTGATAAAGATCCATTCCGACCTCAAATAATTACTGAAGAAGGTGAGGAAGAATTACTTGGTCCAGAAGTACCATATCTTAGTGCTATTGGAGCATTAATGTATCTTGCTCAACACACACGTCCTGATATATCATTTGCAGTTAATTTATTAGCAAGATATAGTTCTGCACCAACACGAAGGCATTGGAATGGAGTAAAACGCATTTTTCGTTACCTCAGAGGCACCATGGACATGGGGCTATATTACTCAAAAGCATCAAAACATGAATTGATTGGCTATGCTGATGCTGGATTTATGTCTGATCCACACGATGGTAAATCACAAACTGGTTATCTATTTACATGTGGAGGTACAGCTATTTCATGGCGATCTATGAAGCAGACTATATCAGCCACATCATCTAATCATGCAGAAATTCTAGCAATGCATGAAACAAGTCGAGAATGCATATGGTTGAGGTCAGTTATACACCACATTCAAACAACTTGTCATTTATCTTCAGGAAAAATGGATCCAACTATTCTATATGAAGATAATGCTGCATGTGTTGCTCAACTTAAAGAAGGTTATATCAAGGGTGATAGAACAAAGCATATTTCACCAAAATTTTTCTTTACTCGTGATCTTCAAAAGGATGGTGAGATAGATATCCGACAAATCAGTTCAAGTGAAAATCTGGCAGATTTATTTACTAAGTCACTACCAGAAGTAATTTTTGAAAAACTTGTCTATGGTATTGGCCTTCGGAGACTCAAAGATCTTAACTGATGTAGTCAAAAGGGGGAGTTGATACACGCTGTACTCTTTTTTCCTTATCTAGGTTTTGTCCCACTGGGTTTTCCTAGAAAGGTTTTTAATGAGGCAGCATTTGATAGTGTATCAACGAATGATGTACTCTTTTTTCTTTGACTAGGTTTTTATCCCACTGGGTTTTTCCTAGTTAAAGTTTTTAACGAGGCACATTCATAAATGAACATCCAAGGGGGAGTATTATGAATATATTATTATATGGATGTTCATTTACGTTTCTATCCACTGCATAGTAACTCCTGAAGGTCTATAAATAGAGGCCTTATGTAAACATTTTGTATACATTGAAATGAGAATTCCTCCATCTCTCTAGAATTTCTCTCTGACTTCTCTCTACTTTCTCTACTGATTTTCTTTAGTTTTATATCAAATTGAAATTTAAACAAGAGATATCTTTCAAAATCTCAAGGACCAAAAGCATTGAGAATCCAATTCAAAGAGAAATTATTGAGTGAAAACGGTGTAAATCATTGGGCATTATTATATACCTACAAACCAATACATGGCATTATAACAAGACAAATGTGAGCTCCATTATTGAAGAATCTGAGAGATCATGATATGTAACCATGATAACAGGATGAGTCTTTTTAAATTTATACTACTTTTAGTTATTAATATATAAGATCCACTTTAATGAACAAAATTAAACTATAAAGTGAATTTATTACGGATCGCACATAGTATTTCATATTTGAACCCGAAATGGAGAACAAAAACTTAAAATCTAAACCCAAAACCTTTCATTTCATCAAAGCTTTAAAAATTTGAGCCATCTTTCTTACATACTAGTCATATTTTAAATGTGATTTTTTTTTAAAAAAAATCAATATTGTTTATAATTGATAAATATATTTTTACACTATAGATTTATATATATTAATTAGTTTCCTTCCTTTCAAAACCAAAAAAAAAAAAAAAAATTTGTGGATGGTGATTGTTGCCATGGTATTATGTGTTGTAGACTGATCTATTGGGCCCATTAGACATGCGACCCAGTGAGAATATTCACGATGGAATCCCTCTTTAATTAGGTAGAGTGTTAATTATATTTGCATATATAGTGCCTATAATCTAGGACCGTACAAGTAGTGGAGCAGGCATTTGCAAGACGTGGGAAGTGCACACTACCTGAGTAACGGATTCACAGTCATGGGAGTGAAACCCTAGGTAATCCCTATAAATAGGAGGTTACCCGCTAGGTGCAATCTCTACATTTTCTATTCCGTTATTTACTATTCAGCTTCACTGTGCATACACCCCACCCCATTGGCGAAACGCTGCACCTGTGTAGCACAGTGATCTGAGAGTGCTTCTTGATATGTTCCTCATAGGTATCGATTAGCTATTATCTTCTCTTAGGTGTTTAATCCATAAGCATCTTTGGGAAGTCATTTGATCCTATATCAACATCTCCTAACCTCTTAGGACTAGACATTTATGTTCTACTACTGAAGACTATGTATTTGCATGAATTGTATGTGTGAATGTGTTTAACTCGTTAATTGATTAAATTGACTTCCTTTCCATAAATCATGCGTATACGCGTAACCAAATGTGTGGGTATTACATTTCTTCATTATACTTGTATTTTTCCACTTTTTTCCTTTATTGGAATCACTTCACACTTCTACATATTTGTTGATATATGACACTTATTATTATCGATCATAAATTACATTTTCGAATCCTCATATATGAGGACACTAATATACTCAATTCCAAACTATAATATATGTTGAAGACATATATAATGGTTATTTGTTAATAATCGTAATATCTTGACTTTACTTTTTTAATAATATATAGTTATCTTTTATTATTTTGGGTAAAGAAGCAAAAATACACATGCGTTTTACTTTCGGGAGCGTTTAGCTTCATATGCTTTCTGGAGGAGAAAAATGCACGAGTTTTTAAAATCAGAGCCAAAATCCTATCACAGTTAAATTCTTTTAATAGACGTTAAGTACAGAGTGAAAATACCAAAATACCCCTGAACTCAAAAGTTTTCAACCCAAAATTCCCCTAAGCTCAGTTGAATCTTCTTCTCCTCCGGCGAGCTCCATTCACAGTTCACAAATATCAAAAGAACGCACCAACAACTCCTTGTGGCCCTGAGAGCCGTCCAAGTTCAAGAGCTTGACGGTGACGGTCTGAGCCTTAAGACCTAACCGGAGCTTATCGTGGATGAACCCCTTATGAACCGGTCCGAACCCACCTTCTCCAAGAAAGTTACCGGAAGAGAAACCTTGAGTGATCAGCTTCATCTCCGCCAACGTAAACACATACAGATTGGATCCAGCTAGCGACACCGACAGATCTTCCGACAGCGTCGCACTAATCAGATTGCTCAAGTTTGACACCGACACCCAGGGGGTACGAACTCTACTTCATCGCCACCACCTTGGCCTTGCACATCGGCATCGCTGCCTGACCGTCCACCTTGAAACAACCCCAAATGTCGGCTATGTGTAGCGTTGTTTGGGAAGGAAGCTAATCAAGAGCTTGAAAGAGGGGGTGTTTTCAGATCCAGATCGAAGCTGGGCTGGTCAGATGAGAGCTTACAAGCATTAGATCTAATGAGAGAGAGGGGGTAAAGTTGGCAATTATAAAAGGTGTGACATTTTTTACTTTTTAAAATAGCACGGGGCCCACCTTGAGACTAACACCAGTTAAAGGAATTTAACTATATATATATAGTTTTACACCCATTTTGAGAGCTCATGTGTATTTTTGCTCCTCCGAAAAGCATATAGTGCTGGACGCTCCCGAATGTAAAGCATATGTGTATTTTTGCTCCTTTACCCTATTATTTTTTATTTAATCTTATTGTTAATATTTATAAAATAAAACACAAAACAATCATAGATAATAACAAAACAATACTATTAAATAAAAAATTTATTTATAGTATTCAAAATTCAATACGTTATAGATAAAAATTATATAATTTAAAATAAATTAATCATTTAAATACTATAGATAATTTATCTTATAATTTTTTGAATTCTAAAAGAAAATTTAGTAAAAAACCTACAATATTCTCCAATATGTTTGTGGTAGATTGTCGACCATGTATCAACACTTTAGAGTTTCTGTAACCGCAAAAAGGATAATATAAATATGAAAACCCATATATATATATATATGAGAAAAGTATTTCTCCTGTCACTGGAGATAGAGTTATCTCCAGTAACTCTAAAATTACGTCGTTTTGAATTAATGAAATGTATGTTTGTAATTTTAGATGAATTAATGAAGGGTGTGTTTGTAATTTTAGGTGAATTGATGAAAGGTGTTTCCGTAATTCTGCATTTTTATTAATTCACTTAAAATTACAAACACACCATTCATTAATATAAAACGATGTAGTTTTAGGGTCACTGGAGATAACTCTATCTCCAGTGACTGGAGAAATCTTTTACCCTATATATATATATTCTAAGGGAAAAGTATTTCTCCAGTCACTAGAGATAGAGTTATCTCCAGTGACCCCAAAACTACGTCGTTTTAGATTAATGAAGGGTGTGACTGTAATTTTAGGTGAATTAATGAAGGGTGTTTCGGTAAAATTCATATGATAAAAATAAACAAAATTACAGAAACATCCTTCATTAGTCCAAAACGACGTAGTTTTGGGCTCACTGACTGGAGAAATCCTTTACCCATATTCTAAAACTCGCAAATATTAAAAGGGAAAAGTATTTCTCTAGTTACTGGAGATAGAATTATCTCCAGTGACCCCAAAACTACGTTGTTTTGAATTAATGAAGGGTTTGTTGGTAATTTTAGGTAAATTAATGAAGGGTGTTTTGGTAAAATATATAAGATTAAAAAATAAACACAATTACAGAAACACCCTTCATTAATTCAAAACGACGTAGTTTTAGGGTTACTGGAGATAACTCTATCTCTAGTGACTGGAGAAATCCTTTACCCATATTAAAATTAAGCACATCTCGATCTAATTCAATAAATCTGATTTCAACATACCTGCTAAAGTTTAGGAACGTAAGAGGGTGAATGTTTAAGTATATTGTGATTCAACAACTTGCTAAAAAATAGGAGAAAAAATTATATTGATTTTAGTTTATATAATCTAGTGTAATCAGAATTATTTTCACAGCAATAAATCAATAATAAAAAATTCGGCATTTTAGCTCATTGTTTTTTTGTGCCCTCTCGTTTTCTCCAATGTTTTTTTTTTTTTTTCTTCAAACCAACAACCATCTTCATAAATTAGATATCTCACAAGAGAAGCTCAAAAACATTAGAAAGAATTGGAAGAGTTGAGTGAAATAAATTTTTTTCCAGAATCCCGCCTCTTTATATTTAATATTTTTAGTATCCCGTCTTTTTTTTTTTTGGTCAAAAGATACTTGTATTAAAAAGACTTCAACGATTACAAACCAACAGAAACAGAGAAAGGAAATAACAGGAGAAAAAACAACATCCGAGGATAGAGAAAGACTAAAAACAATACAAACAAACAGAATACACACAAATAAAACAAACTACAAACAATCACCAATCAAAGAGTGATTGGGGAGAAGGGCATCATGAGGAACAACATTCGCCTTATGGGAGTCCAAAGCTAGAAGTGACAGCAAAGAAGGTGTTGGTTGTAAGATCCACCTAATCGGGCACACCCCTTTATAAGCATTTGCTGCAATTAGGTCAGTGGCATGATTACCCCCTTGGGGTAAAGGACAGAGAAAACCCAACCTTGGTCCCTAAAAGACAAATAATATCGAAAATAATGCTCCTACTCTTCCAATCAATCATATCTGGAGATTTAGCATCAACACATTCACAAAGAGAAAGACAGTCGGTTTCAAAAACAACATTGTCATGACCGAGATCAACAGCGAGCATCAGTGCCCTCTTCAAAGCTAAAGCTTTGGTCATAAAAACAGAGATGGATTTCACCTTATCCACAAAACCCCATTTAAAATCACCAAAATGGTCCCTACAAATAACTGCAATAGCAGCGCCAGGCTTATGAGCCGTAAAGGCTCCATCATAGTTATATTTAAACTTACCAGAAGGTGGAGGAGACCAGAAAGCTAGATGAGAAGGAACAACCCCTTGACCCTCCGGATTTCTATGCTTTTTATCACAATTCACCCAGAAGTCAAAATTGTTTTTCCTCGCACATTCAATGACAACAATAGGGTTAGGATCTCTATGATTAAAAACCAAATTATTCCTTTGCTTCCAGATAAACCATAAGATCCAACAAATTAATGAAAGATTTTGCTTACTCAGACAAGACATACCTGTAAGGTGAATCCACCAAGCATTTAAGTTCGAAATACGAGCGACGTCCAGCTTTGCACCAAGGGGACATCCAAACCAGACACACCTAGTCCAAGGGCAACCAAAAAACAGGTGTTCCACCGTCTCCACAACATCAGAACACACAGGGCAAATGTTACTCTGAGCTCGCTTTCTTCTAAAAAGGGCATCAGTAGTAGCGACAGCACTATTTAATATCCGCCAGACGAATTGCTATACTCTCGGGATAACCTGAATCTTCCAAATGACTTCCAGCAAAAAGAAGTGAGAACTATCGAAGAACCAGCCTTGTTGCCCTCAGAAGGCATATCCCCTTTACTATTATAATACCCTCCTTTCACTGAATACACCCTGTTCTTGGCACTGGTCCATACTAGTTTATCAGCTAGCCCATTAGATGGAATAACAATCTCATATATAGTAGTCTTGACTTTAGGCTGTACATACTGGGCGATGGGGGTAAGATCCTACTTTCCATTGACAATAAGATCACACACTCTGCCCTCTTCAATAAAAGGATCATTTAGATTTTTAGGTTTCTTTGGGAAATTGACATGTGGAATCCATTTATCATCCCAAATTCTAATATCAGCACCATCTCCAACATCCCAATGCAAGTCTTGCACAAGAAAATCTCTACCATCCAAGATACTAGACCAACACCACGATGCTTTATATCCTTTCTCTGCCTTCAAGAAATCATCTTCAGGAAAATATACACTCTTCAAAACCCTAGCCCATAGATCATTGGGGCACATCAGCAGCCTCCATGCAGTTTTAGCCAAAAGAGCATCATTCATGACAAGTAGATCTCGAAAACCCATCCCACCAGAGCTCTTGGTATTAGTTAAAGACCCCCAAGCTTTCCAATGTGTGGTTCCACCAGAGACAATACCGCTCCACCAAAAGTTAGCAATAAGTCTGCTAATCTCTCTGCAAGTCTTAACCGAAAACTTGAAAACATTCATAGGATAGATAGGGATTGTCTGAAGAATAGCTTTAATCATAACATCACGGCCATCAAAGGAGAGAAGGGAATGACCCCATCCTTGGATTTTATTAGCAATACGCTCTCGAACATAAGCCAGTGCCTGATGCTTTGTCTTTCCCCAAAGACTCGGAATACCAAGATATCTACTTGGGTCCTCTGTCACCGGAATACCCAATATTCTTTCAACCATATTTTTGACATTATCAGGGGTATGAGAAGAGAAAAGGATACTCGATTTATCAAGATTAATGACCTGGCCAGAGGCAGTGCAATACATCTTTAAGATATCAGCCAGATGATCGCAATTTCTTTGAGTTGCACGCATGTACAGAAGGGCATCATTAGCAAAGAAACTATGAGTTAGTTCAGGACAACTGTGACTCAATTTCACACCCTTAATAAAATAATCCGCTTGCTCCTTCTAATCATAATGGAGAGAACTTCTGCAACAATAATAAAAAGATATGGCGAGAGGGGATCTCCCTAACGAATGCCCCTGCTCGGAGTAAAAGAACTCACTTTTTCACCTGATAAGCAAATATTCAAACTAACAGAGCGAACACACTTCATTAGAAGAGACACCCACTCAACACAGAAACCAAATCTTAACAAAACAAATTCCAGAAAATTCGACTCCACTCTATCATATGCTTTGCTCATATCCATTTTAAGAGCAAATTCATACTTACCCCCAGTTTTCATTCGACGCAGATAATGATATACCTCATTAGCAATAATAATATCATCATGGATACACCTACCTAGAACAAAGGCACTTTGATTCTGTGAAATACAAGTATAAAAAAAGGGCTGCATTCTATTGGCCATAATTTTAGAAATGATCTTATAAGAGAAATTACACAAACCTATGGGGCGAAAATGGGAAATATGCTTAGGCTTTTGAAGTTTAGGAATAAGAGTAATGTTAGTTGAGTTTAAATCATTAAGCTCTAAATGACCTACAAAGAACTCTTTGACCAAACTACAAACAGACTCACCAATTTCAGACCATGAAGAATGATAAAATTTACCCAAAAAGCCATCAGGTCCAAGTGCTTTCATGCTCCCAAGATTAAAGGCTACCTCTTTAATCTCGTCCGCAAAAATTGGTAACAAGAGACTGTGATTCATATCAGATGAGATAGACAGCTCAATGAAACCCAAGACTGTATCCATAGGTCGAGCACCAGAAGTGGTAAACAGCTCCTGAAAAAAGTTAGCAATATTATCTGAGATAGCATCCTTCTCGTACAACCAAAGGCCCTCATCATTCCTAATACACACGATTCTGTTCTGGTGCCTCCTCTTGATAGTAAAGATGTGAAAGAATCGTGAGTTCCTGTCCCTAGCGCCTAACCATTTAATCTGTGATCGTTGCCACCAGTATTGCTCTTCGCGCTCCAATAATTGATCCAGATCACCTCTTACCTTCTCAATTCCTCTAGAAATATCTGGAGATCGGACTTCCTGAGATAACTCAGCCAAATGGGTCTTTAACAGATCACAGCATCCCGATCACCATATTCAAATATGGCCGTCGACTTAGCCACCGCCAGCACCCTACTCGTTGGCGACCCACTCCTTTGTGAAGATCCAGCCGATTTTTCCTTAAACAGGAAGCAAGCCTCACTCCAACCTTCCTTACACACGATGAGCTCCTCCTCCATGGTTCGCAAAGAAGGCGTGCCTAGCCAACTTCCGAACGCAGGCTCGACTTCAACCCCTTCTTCACTATTCATTACCTCCGCGCATCCGCGGTTGTCATGCCCTAGCCGACCACACTTATAACAGAAATGTTGGAGCCACTCATATTTAACCATGACCCAGGCTGGACCCTTATCCTTCCGCAGCACCCAAAAGCCAGGAACCAACGGATCATTCAACTGAATAAGAGACCTCACTCTGACGAAGCTACGCCCCAGTCTTCCTTCAATCATCGGTTTCTCAAACATAACAGCTTCCCCTACTGAATCTCCAAGGATTTTGCATTGTAATCGTCAAAGGCTGCTACTGGAAGACCATGAAATTGCACCCAGAATGGAGCTGCTTCAAAATCAACATCCTTAAGAACCATGGAGTCCTCCCAAACCTGGAGATTTAGCAGAAAGCCTTGAATAGTCCAAGGTCTACCTTTCAATATGGGACCAAACTCCTTATTATTACTGAAACGGAAAAGAAAAATGAACTTGCTACGGTCAAGTTCACGCACCTTCAAATCCTTTGTTAACTGCCACCCTTTTTTTATCATAGAGATGACAGTGGGAATGTTCAGGTTCTTATTTGTATGGAGCTTCCCAACTAGAGAGCCACCAGACTTATCAACCTTCTCATCCAGCTTCAGAACCACCTGTTTCATCCTCCTAGAGTTACTGCCATTGTCCACCTCCATACCACCAGCACCCACAGCGACAATCACTACCCACACACAAATTAAGAAATAAAGAACTAAGCGAAAAAAGAAAGAGGATGGAAGATGGTGTTGCAGGTTACACAAGAACCTAGCGAACCCTCACAGAGAGAGAAGAGAGCTCTCACAAAGAGAGGACTGTGTCGTCAGTTTGCGAAGCGCAGTATCCCGCCTTTTTAGATAAAATAATACTTAATTATTTTTTTGTGAATAACCGTAATATACTGTTCATGATATTAATTAATATATCAATAAAGAAAATATTAATGTATTGTTAGATTACTTAAAATTCTTTATAAATAACCATAATATGTTGTAAATATTTTTTTATATTACAAGATACTTAACCGTTACTTATAGAGAACTGTAATATATTGTCAAATATTTTTTTTTCTTGGAATCCCATTTTTTTATGTTAAATATCAGACTTAATGGTCTTTTTATGAATAACGGTAATGTATTGTGATATAGCTTTTTTATATACTTCTGCCTCCCTATAATTGACATTTTTTAAAATCTCGTCTTTTTATATATGACAGTTATTAAAATTAAGTAATCTTAAAATATATATAGCAACTGTTTGTGTAAAATTGTCAAGTATTGTGAAATAAATTGTTTAGCATCCTATCTTCTTATATATGACGACTTTCATTGATAACTCAAATATTTTTAGAAAAGACATAACAGTTCTTTATGAAGGATTGTCAAATATATATATATTATAAGAATCCCGACTTTCCCGCCTCCTTAAGATCAAATATTAATAGATAATACATTTTAGATTAATATCTTAACATATAGATCTGAGATATTATATTATATCTAATAATATCTCATATTTATAATCATACTTTATGGGTTTGTTATTGATATAATGTTAGAAATCATTGGTAAGTATTACATGACATTTGTTTTGAATGAACCGTCAAGTTTGTCCCTAAATAAATTGAGATTATTAACTACAACCGTTATTTTTGTTTTGTAAATTCCGCCTATCAACACATAACGTTACACATATTTTAGCGTTATATGTTATTTTTGTGCGATATTCGTCTTGATATACACGAAATTTATTCATTATATATAACCATTATTTATTAAAGATTATATACCCAAATCTATAATAGTGCCTACCTTTTTTCCCTGTCGAAGTATGGCATTGAGAGAATTGATTAATCACCATTTCAAACAAGGTACTCTGAAAAGAAAAATGGATTCTGAGTAAATTAAAGAAACACTTTTTGATTGAATGTTAATGAGGATAAGTAAATCGCTGGATCTCAAAGCAAGCACGAAATTAAAATTGGGCCGTTTAAGTTTAATTTAGTTTTAACACTATATTTTATTTAAGGGATTAACATTTCTTTCTGCAGCAACGCAAAAAGGACGTCGTTTCATTACTTTTTTTTTTCTTTTTAAAGAAAAAGACGAAGGGTGAAGCAAACTGTCATAGAGTGAGTAGTTGGAGCCAAGAACACAAACCCGCCGGAAGAATAGTCGACAATTGGAAGAGAAAACAGGAAGGACGGTCGACGATTAGAAGCCAAAATCGGTGATTGTGGGGGGAAGTGTTGCTGGGCTATCGACCACACAAGCGCTTTGTCATGCAAAAACAATTTTTTTCTTTCTAATCAAAGGAGGTACCTGTGCATAAAAGATCCCGATCTGGGTATTTCCAAACCACCACTGGTTGGCCTTTGACTGGCAGGTGATATCGAAGGCTGATCAGCGGCACTAAGACGACTACTGGCAGTAGAGAAAGGCGCAGAATGGTGTTCCCAACTGTGATAAAAGACATCCACAGCAGGAAAAGTGTAGGAAGCTGGCATTTCATTAGGCAAAATAAGCACGATGGACGCCCAGTGAGATGAGAAGCAAAAAAAAAAAAAAAGAGTGTTTGGCATGTGAGTAAATATTGATGGGCATCAGGATTTAAGCACGATGAACGCCAATTTTTGATGAAGCAAGATGAAGGTTGGTAAAGTTAGAAGCATCTGAAGCCGTTCCTCCAGAGTTTGGACGAAGATGGATGTATTGGTCCAGTGTATGCAATATATGGACAATGGGTCCCACGTTACTTTGCTTCTTATTAGCAACCTTTGTTGACTGGCCTTTCCTCCATTCTTCCACATTATGTTGCTTCTTTTCAAACCTTTTCTCCATTCTTTCACATTGTTTCTTTTCAAATTCCTCACTGTGTAGTATTTTCTACATTCTTCCTATTGCTTCTTTTTCCTCTATGGCCGCCGGTTTTGACTTGGTCTTCCTTTCTTAATTAATAAACAATTCATCTCTCTTCTTTGCTTCATTTACATAAACAATGTTGCTTGTCATACAGTTGCTCAGCAAGCTTCTCTCCTGCATGATCTTCATTACTGTCAAACGAGGAGGTTGACTCCTATGTTCCCTCTGAGTCCAGCCTCTTTGTCTATACATATAAGATCATCATTTCTAGCCATTTGCTTGACAGGGATATTTCTTTCATCTGTTTCTTTTCTTGTAACATCAGAAACCCCCCACCTTCATCACATTTCCGTTCACATTGCGTTCGGTGTTTTAAGCTCTTTATTATCCATGTACTGTGGTGGCATCCAAACAAACGGATACGGATAATTCTGCAGCTGGGATGGAAACACAACATTGTTCAAAATGCAAAAGAGTTTATCAGTGAGGGAAAACAGAGTCTCCGGAAGGACCTTTAGAGCATCAGCAGCACTTGCACAGGACACTCACAGTGGCAGTTTTAATAACTTTCAACCAGTGGTAGCCTGTCATCCAACATGCTCATGGCTCAAACTCCTCCACCATCCACCACCGTCGGAGTGTGCATGGCCATGGGCTATAACAGTTTGCTCCACATTTCGTCTTTTTCCAAAAAAAAAAAAAGAGTAATGAAACGACATCATTTCTGCGTTGCTGCAGAAAAAATTTTCTGCAGCAACTGTAGAAATGTTAATTCCTTTATTTAAATATCTTTAAAAATGATAATTTATCATTTAAAATATTAAAAATGTAACTGAAAAACTTGATGTTTAAAATAAAATGTTAAGGTGTAAATTTGCCTTGAAAGTTTTCGCTGAGAAGCAATGTTATTTTAAAAGTTTTTTTAGGTTTAGCGTCATCCCAGAAATTTCAAAACGTAGCAATATTATTTCACGCCGCTAAAAAATTGACGTTGACCATTAATTTTTTTAAAGGAAAAGGGAAACATTGCTCCATTTTAATACTTCTGAGACAATATTAAATCTAGAGAAACTTTCAGTATAACATTGCTCTTCAGTAAAAACTTTCAGAACAAATTTACATTTTAACCCTAAAATTAATTTTGGGTAATGTAAATCTCACTTAAATAATGCGGACGTAATCCGCTTGCCTTGGGCTGCATGCAGGATGGACCTATTTTGTCTTGTGATGCCCTGGAAGTCGGAAGATTTTGAACTGGGAAATTATTCAGACCCATGGATAATTTGACTCTAGATTCAATAGTTATGCTTTTGAACCGAACAAAAAAGAAAACGTTCTTCAAAATTTTATTGGTAAGAATGACTTAATAAATGTTTATACATAAAAAGATACATACTCTACAAATTTTGTACACAGAATATGGTACTCAGAGAAAATTTTATTGGATATGGACTAATTATGAAGAGATGTAATTCTCCCTATCACGTTAGCATGCCATGAATTTCTTTGAGTTTTTGATGCTACCAAAAATTATACTATCTCTTCATACCAATGATTCTAAAAAGAAAATGAGATAAATGATTTTGAGAGAACCTAAACCCATCATATCATGCTCTCTTTCTTTTGTTCTTTGTGTCAACTAACTATTCTACTCTTACATTATTTTCTCTTTTCACTCACTCACATCACAAAAACATATAAACACCCATCTTTTTTAATTTAAAACAAGTATAATAATAAATATAGTATAAAAATAAAAGTGAAAAAAAGTGTCATGTGAGAAGTATGAGATATGAGTCAAACTCTCAAACAAGCCATCAGAGAAAAGAGAATAAGAGTATTTAGGTTTAATTTTTTAAGAAAAACTGAAAAATAAATCAATAAAAAGAATTCTTTAAGCAGGTCAACCCACGGGTTGAACGGGGGTGGCCCTGTGCAACCCATCCTTTGGCGGGCTGGCATTTACCTAGTTGAGCCTGCCACTTTTAGCAGCCTGGCAGGCCTAACCTACGGTTATAATCCATTTTACCAGTTCTATCCAAAACTAATACATGGATTTATATATATATATATATATATATAAGTGACTAATACATGGATTACATAATTGTATCTATATCAACATAACGATCTTCGTTAGTCATTACCCAAAATTAAGGCATTTATGCATTTAGTTCATATAAATAAGGTTGTAAAACTCACAAGTTTAAATAAACTCATAAGAGTAAGGTAAACTCGTATTGTGAACTCGAATCGTAAACTTGTAAGAGTCTACTTTTCCATTAAATATATATTAATAGCATATAATTAAATAATTAAAATATAAAAATAACAACAATTTGATTTAAATATTTTTTTAAAATCCAAATAATTGAAATTAAATCCAATCAACATTCATAATTTATTATATTTAACAAAGAAATTTCTATAAAATTTACATTTAAATCTGTTGAGTATGATCAAATCGAAGAAGTTAATACGAGTTTAAAGATAAGTAGACATGGTTTTGTAAGCTGGAAACGTAAAAACGGTAAACTTGGTATATAAACTCGTGAGTTTAACCGAGTTTACAACGATCACGAATTTACCAGTGACCTAACTCGATTTTGTAAGCTAGAAACGCAAACACCTTAAAATCGAAGAGTCAACTCACGAGTTTGACAACAATGCATATGAATGTTCTTACACTTAATGACTTGGATTCATGAATGGGAAGGCAGATTAAGATAAGATAAAATGATTCATGGAAATCATAATCAAGTTACTTTTTTTGACCCGATCATAATCAAGTTACTTGAATGATGCACATCTATAAGATATGATAATATTTACAACAATCTAGAAATTAAACACCAATCTATAAATTCATGGATAACTTTTTTTATTTTCTAATTATAATATTTATAAATACTTATATAATAAAGCTCGTGAAATTAATTTGTATCTGGATTAAAATTTAGAAAATCTAACGATCATAACACTAAAATGATCATGATAAGAAATTAACAAATATTGATATAGTCCGTGTGAACTTAATCCATAGGGAAAATTCCTATAAAAGACAACTAAATTATTTAAATTCTAATTTGAGTCATTAAATTCAACTAATTTTAAATCAAGTCATATGACTTAAAATAAGATTTTGGAATTTGATAATGTTACCTTATTACCTCTTTTTTGAGTTGAGTATCCATCTCGGTTATTTTAATAGTTTTTATATAAAAAATATTAAGTCTTAATTACAGACTCTCTCCTTTGCAACAATTTTCCTTTTTTAACTATGCTCTCTATAATTTGATATATTATAGAGTCAAATTCTAAGCCATTTTATTTAAGATTTACAAAAGGGTTAAGGTGCAAAATATATATGTGGTTTGATAAAAAAAACGCATAACACTAAGTGATTTTAGGTATAAAAGTGATTATGTGGTTACAAAAGTGGAGCAAAAGTCATATATTTCGTTACTTGAAGCTAATGTGTCCGTTAACTTTGATATTATGGTGCCAGGTGAAGTCCAACTATAACTTGACTAGGCACACGTGGCAGTGTGGGTCTGATTTCTCCATTAAACACACACCAACTCCACCCGATCGGTGAGGTCATGCCTGAAGATCTATCCACGCCGATTTCCTTCGTCACCAAGCTAGGCAACGGCGAGTACTTCACCAGAGTCAGTGTTGGTCTCCCGCCAAAGCCTCTCTTCACGATTCTCAACATTGAGAGTGATGTGAATTGGATCTAATGTAAGCCCTGTACCGATTGTTACAACCAAATTGACTCGATTTTTGACCTGACTACTTCATCTTCTTACAGTCCTCTCACTTGTAGTTCATGACAATGCCAGCAACTTGAAACATCTGCTTGCTGGAACGACAAGTGTCTCTATCAGGTTTCCTACGGTGACGGGTCTTTCACAATTGGAGACTATGCGACTAAAACGATGTCGTTTGGTAAACCTGGGTTAGTGAATTGTGTTGCTATTGGTTGTGGCCTCAACAATGGGGTATGTTCGTTGGAGCTGCCGAGTTGATCGGCCTTGGTAGTGGTCCTCTATCTCTCACATCTCAAATCAAAGTGAAGTCGATCTCCTAATATAGATAGATACCCATCTCAAATTAGGGATAGTATGGTAAAATTATTGAATTCTAAAATTCTATTTTAGATCAGATGACCTAATTTAGAATTTTTTGAATTTAATGACTTAATTTAGAATTTAAATAATTGAACTATCTTTTATAAGGATTTTCCCTAATCCATATTTCACAAAAGGTGCAATTTCAAATTTCATTGATTGATAATAATATTTTTTTTTAAAAAAAAAACATCATTCACGGGTAATTTGTAGCCACTTAAAACTAGATTAAATAATGAAAAATAATTCAGAGCTTAAATCTTCTTAATATGATATATATATATATATATATATATGTATATTCTAGAAAAATCTTTGAGGCCTCAACAATATTTTTAAAGCAAGTCATTAAAATTCAATTATGTTTTATTAAAAAAGACATATACAAATAACAAGAGATATAAACAAGATGGAACTGAAGGAATTTTTATGCCACCAATCTTTTACATGTGGAGATTACAAGTTGCGAACTAGTTTCAGTGCTTATCACAATGGTGTTCATTGCTAAGTGAGATCTACACCATAGATAAACAATTTTAATGTTTAAATATGAAATTTTCAACTAATAAATTATAAATAAAAAATTATTATTTAAAAAACTGACGGTTTTTTGGGTAAAAAAACTGACAGTCAAGCGATTTATAAAAAAATTTAAAACTTGAATATAAATCATTTTTACCATATGTTTGAATAGAGAAAAATTAGAAGATACAAAATATTAGGAGTGAAAACTTTTAAAAATAGTAAAAAAAAAAAAAAATTGTCAGTTTTTGAAGTTTTCCTTGATAGTATCTCCTCTTGATTTCCTATTTTCTTCTAATTTTTCTCAGCATCCATATATAGCTTTAGTGATTATTATTTTGCTTGCCAAAACTTGTCCCGCAAGGTTGACATTAAAATCTAAAATCCAATTTAATGCAGGGATTTATTTCCTTTCTTAGGCCGGAGCACGCATTTCTTGGCGGTGGTTGGAGCGTTTATGCATCTGGGCTCGATTCACGGGCCTGGTAAACCTTCAGCCCACAGAACCGCGAATTCCAGACGCTAAACCGCCCTGCTAGCCTCCCGATATAAGTGGCATTTCATCGCCCACGCCCCACGATCTCTGTACCTTGCAAATATCCTCCTCTTCCTACTGTTCCAGATACCTCCATTGTCCCGAATCCCGATCATGTCTCACTTCAAGTCCAAGTTCCATGGTAATTTTTCTCTCTACCTTTACTTGATGCCGTTTATCTTCCATTTTTCTGCTGATTGAAGTTTTAGCCTTACTGTGTTTCATCTTCACTGGTTTTTGCGGCTCATACTTGAATGAGTTAGTTTTTATTATAATCGTATTGAAGCAAGAATTATACGACTCTTAAATCTTAATGATTTTGGTATTCATATGTCGTGATTTTGTGTTTTCTTCCACACATGATTTTTGAGTTTTTCCCCGTTTAATCCCTTTTGCATGCATGATCAGATCCAGAACCTGGAACCTTTAGTTCAAAGTTCCTTTCGGTCCCTCTCGTTTTATCTGTTGTAGCAATTATCTAACATGAAGCTTTTGTTTGGTTGTAAGTATCTATTTTCTTGGGCTTCAATCAGTCTTTCTCGCACCTCTATCTTTCTTCCTTTCTAAAAAAAATATTTTTTTTTATGGGACTTTGATTTGGATTGTTCGAGTTGGTATTGCTTTTCAGTGTTTATATGATCGGCAATGCTGGCAACGGTATCTGGCCGTGATTTATTCGTAGAACTTGTGGGTTTATTCGGTATTTCGCCCCCTTTTTTCATGTGATTTATTCCTAGAACTTGATGGAAATAAATTTTTCCTTGTTGGCATGACCCTGTTGCCGTTTGTTTGTTCTTTAAAAGTTCTGGTTTTAGTTACGTGACACCATAGTAATTTTTGGGGTTGTTTCCTATTGAAAATTTCGAGTGTCATACTCATACCAATCTGTGATTTGCAGATGAGCTTATTGCCAATGCTGCCTACATTGGCACACCAGGAAAGGGTATTCTTGCTGCTGACGAGTCAACTGGAACAATTGGCAAGCGTCTAGCCAGTATCAATGTGGAGAATGTTGAATCAAACAGGCGTGCTCTTCGCGAGCTCCTCTTCACAACTCCTGGAGCCCTCCAGTGTATAAGTGGAGTGATCCTTTTTGAGGAAACCCTTTACCAGAAGACAGCTGCAGGTATCATCAACAGTTTTGATTGCTTTTATCTTACTTTGTTACATGATTTAGATGATTTATTGGCTATGTATATGCATTTCAAAGTTTGGTTTGTTTAGGCCTGTAGTTTTCCTTTTGTTGATGTGGTTTTTTATTGGTATGCTTTGGATGTATATTGATGTCTATACATGCATTGACATTATTTATGGACTTCTTCAGGCAAGCCCTTTGTCGATGTGTTGAAGGAAGGTGGTGTGCTTCCAGGCATCAAGGTTGACAAAGGCACCGTTGAGCTTGCTGGAACTAATGGAGAAACCACCACTCAAGGTCTAGATGGCCTTGCTCAGCGTTGCCAGAAATATTATGAAGCCGGTGCGCGGTTTGCCAAGTGGCGGGCTGTGCTCAAAATTGGCCCGACTGAGCCATCTGAGCTAGCTATTCATGAAAATGCATATGGATTGGCGAGATATGCTGCCATATGCCAAGAGAATGGATTGGTTCCTATTGTTGAACCTGAGATCCTTGTCGATGGAACTCATGACATCAACAAGTGTGCTGCAGTGACTGAACGTGTGCTTGCTGCATGCTACAAGGCTTTAAACGATCACCATGTACTGCTTGAAGGAACACTTTTGAAGCCAAACATGGTGACCCCTGGATCAGAAGCTCCAAAAGTTTCCCCTGAGGTTATTGCTGAGCACACTGTTAGAGCTCTGCTGCGTACTGTACCTTCGGCTGTTCCTGCTGTGGTTTTCTTGTCCGGCGGCCAGAGTGAGGAGGAGGCAACTCTCAACCTCAATGCCATGAACAAGCTCAAGGGGAAGAAGCCGTGGTCTCTTTCATTCTCTTTCGGAAGGGCTCTTCAGCAGAGCACTCTCAAGGCATGGTCTGGAAAGGAGGAAAACGTAAAGAAAGCTCAGGAAGCCTTCCTGACAAGGTGCAAAGCCAATTCAGAGGCAACACTTGGAACCTACAAGGGTGATGCAAAGCTTGGTGCAGGTGCTGCCGAGAGCCTCCATGTGAAGGACTACAAGTACTGATTACCGTCAGAGTCAAGAGAAATCGGCCATGAGGATCCAAGTTCGTTGAGCTAGAGATATCGATGAAGATTGTGGTTGGACTGCTGCTGAATAATTGATCGATTTTTGTCGGTCTTTTCTTTTTCTCCAGTGTTTTCTGTGCTTATGTCAGTTCCTGCGTACTTACTAGGTTTGTAATTACCAGTTTGTGTCACACCGTTGCAGAAAGACGTGGTTGCTTATTTATACATGTGACTCTGTTTGAATTAGAAGTAAAATAAAACTCTTTTTGACATATTTATTTCGCCCACCGTAAGTCATCTTTTTCACAGCTTATAAATCTAAACAGGCATAACTGATGAATTCTCACGTGATTTATTCCGGTTATTATGCCACGTCCTCTGAGAAGGTGGTTAGCAGCTTCTGTGCAATCAGATACAACTTGGAGCATTGCACAACTTGGATATTCCTGTACCCGCGAGACCAGCATAACTGAAGGCCATGGAGGGCTGTCCTTCAAAATTTTACGTCCAAGTTTGATTTTTCCCCTTTTGTAAATGAAATTGATTTGTAGTACATAATAACTTGTAGATCTTTCAAAATAAAATTATGTAAATATCTTGAATATCATTATATTATGAATACCATCACAATTACAGTAGGATTTCGATATCAATTTCATTGCTATTCTATATCACATTAATCATAAAATTATTTTGGGTTAAGTATCATTTTCTATCTTGAAGTTTTGTTTCAAAAGTACTGGGCACCCGAAAAAAAATTTTAGATCATTTTTTGCCCAAAAGTTAAAGAACATAACAGTTTATCCTAGAAGTTAAAACTTAAAACGTATTTTTCAACGCTAAGTTTCTACTACATTTAGTAAACTTCCTCAGCAAAATTGCTCAAAAAGAAACTTTCAGATATTTACTACTCATCAACCACAACTTTCTGGGCAAATTGCTACACTTTCTAAACTTCTAGAGCAACAATAATCCATATCCAGTGCTCCTCAGCCAAAACTTCTTGGATGAAAATAATACTTATCCCAATTATTTTCATGCGGAGTTTGCTCAATTTTCTTAACCAATAGCTTAGCATTGACGTGTTATCCAGTTCTTCCGTGTTTGTGATGCGCCCAACCTTTCTCCCTCTAGTCCTGGCCGTCTGATATCTAATCAGTGAGGCAATTCAGCTTTGCCACGGAAGTTTAATTTCCTGGAATTATATACTACATTAGATTGTTTAATATAGTACTCCCTCCGGTCCTATTTATAAGATAACATTTAGAAATTGGTTTTGGTCCTAATTATAGGACAACATTCTAAGTTTTGTCAATTTATTCCTAAAATACCCCTATTTTATTCTTTCAAGTGTATTTGGTTTTTGGTGAATATAATTATATGTACGTGAATGTATAGACTCTTCCAATCATTGAAACTTTTAAATTATTAAATTTTAATCTGTTTATTGATCAATTGTCATTAATTTGCCAATATATATAGACACACACATACATATTCATACACATAGAGATGTGTGTGTGTGTTTTTATATGTGTGTCTACACACAAATATTCATACATATATACATAGACACATATATAAACCCACACACACACACACACACATATATATTTATCTGTGAGTGTGTATGTTGTCAATATATATGTGTATGTGTACATATATAAACACGCACACGTGTGCGTATTCATATATATATATATATGAGTGTGTGTGTGTGTGTTTTTATATGTGTATCTACATACAAATATACATACACAGACGCACATAAAAAAAAAAAAAAAAACACACACACACACACACATATATGTGATTGTGTGTTGTTGTCAATATATGTGTATGTGTGCATATATGAACACACACATATATATACATAGGTGTGTGTGTACCTATACATATACACACACACATATATGTATATAACAATACTATTATTTCAATTAGAAAGCGTGTTGTTGTCAACATATCTGTGATTGTGTGTTTTGTCAATATATGTGTATGTGTGCATATATGAACACACACATATATATACATATATGTGTGTGTATTCATATATATGTGTGTGTGTGTGTACCTATACATACACACACACATATATGTGTATATAACAATACCATTATTTTAATTAGAAAGCGTGTAGAAAAGAAAATTTTAGGTTAAAGAGGTATGTGATATGAGTTGTTATTTACTTTTACTTTTGTCATTTCAAATTTATATAAGAGCATTTTAGGAAAATGAACAAATTTAACTAATTTAACTTCTTTCCTTAATCTCCCCAAAATTAGTTAAATATGTCCTATAATTAGGACCACACGGAGTATATAATTAACGGATCCTATAATGGATATCTAGACTTGCAAACCCAGTACTTCCAAACGGATCTCAGAAACTGAGAAACCAAGATTATGCGTTGTAAGAAAATCCTTTTTGATGTTAATAGCTCCCAATTTGGGAATATGAGGTCCCATAAATTACTTTATACAGCATAATAGTGCAATTCTGCGGGGTTATTTCAAGCTATTGAGCATAAGTCAGGCAAGAACAGAGATGGTTACAAGCCTCAAGAAGGCCAGGAAAAGAGTTGTATGAGAAAGATACATAAGAAGCTAATATAACTTAACTGAAGCTATAGTACAGCTGCATAAAACAAAGGAACAGCCTACATATGAACAAAGACAAATATTCATATAAACATCCAAACTAACACAGCCAACCTACACGTCTCTCCCCTCAAAGGGCCTTGTTAATTGTTATCCACCCACCAAAAATTCAAAATTACAACGTGGCAAATTACCCAGCAGTTCAAAATTTCAGAATTCCCCATATATTAGCCATGAATACTACTGCGGCCATTAAACCGACAGAGAGTACCACTTTAGATGACCAGATTGTCGCCCCACGAGAAGAAGCTGATTTGCACAACAAGGTCTCTTCTAAACCAGAGAGAGCATCTTCATTTGTAACAAGTGGTTCAGAAATCTTGTTACTGTCAACTGACTCGGGAGTCGAAGGCTCACTCCCAGCCTCAGTACTAGTAGCATCCTCTTCAGCACCATCGTTTTCTGAGGCTTTAGTCTCCTGCAAAAGAGCAATCCCACAAATCTCACAAGATGTGCAAAATAATATTGTTAGATACATAAGTTTTACTGTAAAAACATCGTACCCCTGTGATAATTGGTTTTGAGTCGAGGTCATCTTGAGCACATCTCCCATCTTCCTCAACTTTATTGGAGCCAGGTGGTAATTTGTGTACGTGTAGAAATATTCTTCTTGGAGCAGTACCTTGTCCTTGGTTCATAGGGTACGTGTTTACCTGTTCATTTCGCACTGGGCGAGTCCTAATCCTGATCCCGGTACTATTATCGCCGCCAACAACTGTATTGTAGTTACTTGGTTCTTGACAACTATTTGATACACCAGACTCTGGGTCAAAAGCAACATTAGATGCCATCTGAGGATGGCCTTGGAATATCCCCACATTGCTTTTCTGCTCATAACCGCTCAGGTCACAGGTAATGGTTCTGTTAAATTCTGAAGCTGTATCTATCATGGAAGGAATCCTCTTGTCAATTTGCTCCTCAGGATGCGCAGCAAGCAACGCTTGCCAATACTGCAGAATACAACAAGATAATAGCATTATACAACAGATTAAATTATTAATGCTACTAACACTCTCTATCACAACTAGATCACACATGTTGCAAACTGATGCGTCAATCTGGTAGCCTATTAGTGGGAACCATTATATATATCTAAAGCTACCACTTCAAGTTGGAAAACCAACACCCTTCCATTTGGCAGAGAAATCCAAAATGACATAAATTTAGTGCTAGAACAGGTATTTACCAGCATATTGGCCATTTGCCCATCTGAGACACTGCCAGATCCATTGTCCCAAGGATTTAAAATGCCAGAGGTTGGCTTCTGACTGATGTAATCCCCACAGGACAATTCACCACAATTATTGTATGCGTCTAAGAAGTCTGAAATATTTGTCTCATTTGTGCCAAATGGAAGTTGCAGCCCACATTGACTATCTGACTCGTTGCACACTGGATCATAAAATTCTGACACATGTAATGGGGAGAACATCTTGTCATCAAATGGCCCAGTTATTGGTTCATTAAATATATCATCAAGGCTTGCCAGTGGATCCTCCTGAAGAAGTAAGCAACAACTACAAGTTCTAGATAAGAAAATTCAAAATACCGACATCGAAAAAAGAGCAGAGGAAACAAGAAAGACAAATTAACACCGATAGAAATTCAAGTAATCTATCTGACCTCCCAAGCTGTTTTATCTACATTTTGATTTTGTGCACAGGAAGCATCACCCCCATCACTATGGCAATCAGCTGATGTTATTACGTTAGATGTCGTTTCTTCAGTGTTCTCAGAAATACAGAATGGAACAATCTGCCGCTTGTCATCTTCTGGAGCTGGCGATGGGGATACCACAGCCATACCTGCATCAGACTGTATTTCTTCTGGGGAGTAATTAGCAGCAGTAGGAGTTGACGCGGTTCGTTCAGTTTCATCAGCTTCAAGAGTTTCATCTTGTTTCCTAAACAAACGACAGAGGACATAGGCATTCTGGTACAAACCAAAAACCATGAAACCAAAATTTAGACATAATCATCTACACAAAAAATACAGTCAGGCAAAAGTTCTATTAACACTAAGGTAATCAAAATGTAAGAGTGCAGAATAGAGACTTTCTTTACTCAGACTGGGAAAAAAATAGCTCAAACACAAGATCACATAGAACACTTAAAATTCAACTACAGGATAGTTATTTCCCAAAGATATTGGATGCAATATTGGACGTTTCCAACAATTCAATGTAAAAACCCCACAATAACAAGACATGAAGAAGCAAATTTAAATAGCATAAACATGAGGGAAGGCTTTACCTGTCCAGGATTGGTACCATCAAGCTCCTTAAGAGTAGGACGGTACTCATGCATAACCCAATGGGTCCTCTTCCCCCTGGGAGCACGACCACTATAGAAGACCAAAGTCTTCTTCATTCCTATCAAGTTGGGACCAGACTTGATTCTCCGATCCTTGCCAGTTGCTTTCCAATACCCTTGATTTGTTGCTCGGTTCAATCTATGGCCATTCGGGTACTTGCGGTCCTGAGGACAGAAGAAGAACCACTCTGGATCCTTGTTCCGTATCACCGATAAATCTGTCGACAAACCAAATCAATCGAAACAAGAAAGAACCAAATGAGCAAATAAAATAGCATACGAAGCACTAAGACTAGCTAATTTGAGCAAAAGTTCTATCACACCAATCCTACACTAATAATGCAATATTGTATACTACTTGTTCCAGAGGATCCCGTAGAAGAAAATTGAATATTTCAAGGCTGTTGTCAATGGTAGAGAAGTGAGAAACTAATCGATCGCCTTCTATTCTTAAAACCCGTAATTTTTTCAATAGACACATGTAAAATTGAAAAGAACAGAGGAATGAATAGTGTGTCCATAGCAAAACAAGAAAAGCCAAGTCTAGCAACTTTCCCAATTTCAAGCTGAAAGATAAAAGTAAGAAATACCAGGCAAATCCCAGGGCTCCCATTTGCAAACATCGATTTCCCGAATAACCCAGACGTCGTGGCCAAAACCGTTAATCTTCTGTCTCAGGTAATAATCAACAAGCTCCTCGTCGGTGGGCCGAAATCTGAAACCCAGAGGCAGCGAATTCAGAGGTAAAACCGCCGTCTCATCCGCACTCGGCGGCGGCGGTGGATGACAGTTAGTAGCCGCACCCATCCGGAAGTATCAACAGGAGTTTCGAACAAAGGGAGAAGAAAGAGAGAGAGAAGGGAGTGTTTGACGATCAATTATATAGAGAGAAAGAGAGAGAAGGAATAGCTAGAAGGAGAGCTTGGGATCAAGATGATTCTGAGTATTTTTGGGTGCGATGGGCCATGGAGCTTTATCCTTCTCTTGTTTACAATCGGTTAAAGAAAGAAAGTGAAACGCGTTCGTGAAGAGCTAACCACGAAGCGTGGCCAGATACTATCATACTACCATGACATAACCACAGAATAGTCAGTCACAGTGCTAATCAACGTAAACCTGGGTCGCTTCCTTACTAGGAAGGAACCGCGTGTACCATATTTACCCTCGTTGATCCTCTAAAACCACAGACAATGCCATTCCAATGTGAAAAGGGTTTGGTCGTAGACTCGTGAGCCGAGGTGGGTAAGGGTAAGTAAGGTAGGACTGAACAGCACTGTAGCAAAAAAACGACAAACTGAAAAAAAGCGCTCAGAGGGCATGACCAATAATATGAAGACGCCTGGCTCAGTGGGCCCTGTAATATAGACGTAGTCAGCAAGGAAACCTGGGGGTCTTTCAATTTTATTTTTCATTTTTTGTTACATAACAAGTGCTACTCTATTCTTTTTTTATAAGTTCAGTTTTTTTTTAAAAAAAAAAAATTGGTTTTTATTATAAGGGAGTAATTAATGATATTGTTACAATTTTTCCTTAGGTAATGAATTAATTGACATTAAAAAGAGAAAGGAGAAAAACGTGAGAGGGTTGATTCATAAAAGAGAGTAAAATAAAAAAAAAAAATTAAGACATATTTAATGAGTTAACAAATTTTTCTTAACATATGAGATTGATGATATAGGTTATGATCAATAAGGCAATTACCTCTCCCTGGCATAGTGGCACAGAACATCTTTCCAATTCCCCATACATGACAATAACCTCTCAACTTTCCTTATCATTCACCGAAAGCGGCTTCAGTCTACTTCTTCTTAATATCCTCTCCCTTCCACTTCTTCAAACAGCGCCGTTTTGGCACAAAATCAGCACTGATGCTCTTTTTTTAAAAAAATTACATATTTTAGGATACTAAAAAAGATATTTTAAGATACTGATTGGTATTGAAAAAATACTGACAAGTACTTTATGATGTTGAAAAATTAGTTTATGATGTTGAAAAAATGTTTCAGGGTATTGACTATTTTAAGATCCTAAAATAATTGTTTCAACATCATGAAGTATTTTTTCAATCCTAGCCAGTATCCTGAAGTATCTTTTTAGTACCAGTTAGTGCCTTGAAATATTTTTTCAACATCCAAAACTAATTTTTCAACATCATGAAGTATTTTTTCAATACGGGTCAATATCCAGAAATATCTTTTTAGTAGCTAAAATATCCTGAAATATGTATTTTTTTTTAAAAAAAAAAGAGCATCATTGCTGATTTTGCGCCTAAATGGCGCTGTTTAGAGGAGTGGAGAGCAAAGGATATTGAGAAGAAGTGGACTTTAGCCGCTCCCATAATTCACCTCCCTCTATTTATTGATTGTCGTCCTTAAATCAACTCTAATGTTTGAAATTTAATATCTTATAAAAATATTGATTTAATATAAAATAAAATTTAGATAAATAAGTTTAAATCATTAAAATTTGATTAAATAGTTCATATATTTGCATTTTTACATCAAATAATAAGAAATTTATATAAATAAATTTAAATCATTAAATTTTGATATAAATGGTTCATATATTTATACTTTTATTAAAGTATTATATAGATAAATACATATTATTTTAAGAAATTAAATATCAACCGTTTAAAGTTACTTTAAGGTTGGGAATAAAGAAGTGACGTGGTGGAGAAACATATTTCCCTACCCACCCACTTACAACTTAATTTATTTTGATTAACCGTCAAAAACACTTTTTAAAAAATTTGATTAAAAATCATAATTTTGAGTAAGGTAAAATTTAAAATATTTATTATTGTTGTGAGAATCTTTTTTTTTAATGTATAAATTACTAAAAATAACGTAAGGTAAGGTAATTATTTAAATGAGCAGTAAATGTCAATTTTTTTTCCCTTCAGAGGGGGTATTTTGGTATATACAGCAATTTTGACAACAAATATTTCCTCCGATATGATGACCAGAATTCCTAATCATAAGCTGGTATTAATAGCTCTCCCCAAACCACCATTTCTGCTCAATCATCTATTTTAGATTAATGAAGAATGTTTGGTCGGTAAGTACCAAAATCATGGCTTAGGTGCAAAAATTGTCATGCATTGGGTTTTTCAATCCTTAATATTCTAACAATATCAATGGAATCTTTTGTAAGGGTGGCCTTTTTAATTATTTGCTTACATATTATATACTCACTGATCTTAAATATAACACACAGTTAACTTAACTTTTTTGAGTAGAAAGTTAAATAAATTACTTAATTACATTATATGTTATTATTATTAGATTATACTATCAGTTTATAAGTCAAGCAAATTAGATTACAGAAAAATGAGACAAAACTCCTTATTCACGTATATCATTTGTGATCCTAAAAGTGTTTATTCACATATATCAAGACAAAACTTCCTTTACATACATATCTTATTATTGAAAAACTAATTTCGAGCCAACGCCTTAGTAGCGCAGTGGCAGTAGCACAGTAGCATGAGAGCTTAGCTCCCCTCCCCCATGTTCAAGGTTTGAACCCTACCCCTCCCCAACTATGTGTATAAAAAAAAAAAAAACTAATTTTGAAAGCTCCAATCTCTATTTTAAATAAGCATTTTTTTCCAAAAAAATCAACAGGATCTTTAATTTAAAACATGATAGTGCCACAATGTCTGTTTGGTAACTTGGATCATCTTGATTTTTTTATTTTTTCAAATAAAGCAAAAGGGAGTTTCACTATTTTTTGGGTACAGCACGTGCTGTGTTTTCCCTCTAAGAATTCTTCTCTCCATAATTTATAAACTAATAGGAGTACCTTTTTTATCGCTTCAATTCCTTTTAGCATTTCCATGAGTAGCATTATAAGTCTTTTCATTTATATCAATAGCTATATGAGATTTTTTGGTTGTAATTTTAAACAAATAGTTGGTGTTAATAATAGTTTATGTAAATAAATATCGATTCAAGAAAAATATTTTCCACTTACAGACAGGATTTTTCTTTTTGGACAAAACACTTACAAATAGGGTTAAATGGGCATATATTTAGACGAGTGAAATGGTTAGCATACAAAATATTATTTTCTTTAATATCAATATTTTTAAAAAATAAAAAAGTAAACGGAGAAGAGTTTTGAGGAAGATCAATCATGGATGGGTTACAAGTAAAATCCCTAAAATTACCACCAAATGCCCCCAAAAAGGAAGAATCCAATGTCAAGTGGGGCCCTCATTCGTCGCCCAACTTTCATGAAAGATTCTCAATTTTTAATACTCTCAACTTTTTTCAAGTTATTTAACTCGGATAAAAGCGAAAAATTTGCCATAAAGTGCAATTATGTATAATTGTTTCCCATTCTTCTGTGTTACATGATTACATCACACAAAAATAAGTTCCATTACATGATACTAGTAGAAGGGAAAAAAGATTCTCTCCATATCTTTTTTCTCATTTTTTTTCATTGGCTTAATCTAAGTCATTGATTGAGAAAATAAGAGAAAAGTAAAAGTAGTATTGTATTAATTAGGCGGATATAATTTAAAAATTATAATGGATAATAAGAAAAAGATGATGAGCGAAACTCAACCCAATACTAATACTAATAGTTGCTCCGTTCATTTTAAAATAGAAGCTTCAATATGAGAATATCTCCGTTTTTTAATATAAACTTCGTTTCAGTTTTATCTCATTATTTATTACTTTCTTTTTTTCAATTTTACCATTTGATTTTAGTATATTTAATTGCTCTTAATCAATTTTAATTGTTTTCTTGATAAACACAAATCGATTATTTGAAGTTTACCATTATAGTCCTATTTATAAGAAAATACGTTATTCTGTCTACTCTTATTTTATCTTTTTTTTGGCCTACCTTTTTCAATATCATTAAATTACAATCTCATCTAACAGTGAAAATTTAAGAAATAAAATAAATCGTTTTACTCCTTCCTCTCTCCCACCACCTCCTACCCTCTCTTTCTCCCCCCTCTGCTGGCATGTACAAACTTCGTCTCCGGTCTCCTACAGCTTCTTCTCCACCGGTCCCTCAAATTTCTCGCCCAAGAACAAGTCAAATACAGACTTCCTCACATTTGGATCACTGTTTATTATAAAATCAAAAACCCAGAATCACACACACACGTATATGCATTTATAACAAGGACGAATTAACCCACATGGAAATAACACAATGCTCAATTATTCAACAATCAAACAGTCCTGCTCTGCTTAGAATCAAGGGAAGAAGAACAAACATTGGTTGGCCATCACGGAAGATTCCGGCACCAACAATGAGTTCAATTTGGACCACCGTGGGCCGAGGCGGAGAATGGTTGCACTTCTTTAGGGGTATAGTGATGGTTTTTGCGGAGAAATGTGGAAGTTTGGGATCATTGCTTCGTACGGGCGGGGAGGGGGAGAGAGAGTGAGAGGCGGTGGGAGAGAAAAATAGGTAAAATGATTTATTTTATCCCTCAAATAGATGAGATTATAATCTAATGGGAGAGGTAGGTAAAATAAGGGTGTGCATAATAACCTATTCCATTTATAAGTTCATTTTGACCAAAAAATTTGGTCCTTATTATAAGCCAACTTTCAGAGTAATAAATTAGATTATCACAATTTTACCCCTATTAATTCAAATGAAAAAATTATTTATGTTGACTCTTGGACCACTATTCATAAATTAGGGTAAGATTAAAAATTTAGTTTATCTTTAATGAGGTAACTAGCTCTTCTCAGTACTTCCTCTAGCCCACATTATTAGGCACTTCTAGAAGGAATGCATGGTCCAGAATGTAAGTTATATCTAGTTAATTAATGCTTTTTTTTTTTGTCTTGCTCCTGTTATCAGTACCCACTTTCCAATTTTCCCTACTCATTATATCTGTTCTCTCTATAATAATATTATTAATGCAATTAAACACATTTTTGAAAAAGGATAAAAGTGAAAAAAATTTGCACTTTCGAACATATGAAATTACTTAACTGTCATTTATTGTTTCCGTTGATATATAGTTGAAGTGCTTTATATTATAGACCTTAGGGATTATATGAGTTATGTAAATAGGACCAGGGTAGTGTATTTAGGGATGGAGAGAGTATTTATACTCTTCTGGTCTTATATAGGGTAGAGAGAGAAAAGATTTTTTTTTTTCTATTTATAAGACATTTTATTAAAATTCTGAGCTGAATGTACAAATATTTAATGTTCTTTGAAATAAGCAAGTGTTTTATACTTGTTAGTTAGTGTGTTATAATAATGACTAGAAGGAATATTATAATAAATAAGGGTAAAATAAGAAATAACTAAAGTTAGAAAGTTATTAAATTTTATAGTAAAATTAATAAGATTTAATTTTTTTTTCTTGGCCGTGTGAAAGATGTTGGAAAGTTCTCTATAACTAATTAAGATGAGTATAATTACAATTCATAAAAATAATAAATGAAAAGATAATTCAGGGCAGGGCAGGTTTTAATTTCGAGTTGTGGGTCTCTGACTGAGAGTATCGGCCTTGGAACTTGAGGTTGGTATGGCACGTGTGCTCTGGACCCTCAAATTCAATCATCATCGCATGAAGGTTCAAGCATTTAATGCGCGTGGACATATATATTAATCATAGTCCATTGAATTTATTTATTTTTTAATGAATAATTTAAGTATATATCACTTTAATTTTATTTATAAGTCATTTTTAACTAGAAGTTAAAAAATATTTATCCATAAATGAGAGTAAAGTTAAAAATTTATTCTATAATTATTTAATTAACTACCTCTCGTTAATAGATGTAATTTAGTTAAAAAAAACTTATATAAATAAAATATAGTCATATTTTAAATGTATCATAATTAAAATTAAAAATACACTCATAATTGAGGAAAAAATAATGGAGGCTGTTTATTTTAATGGGGATATTTTTGATTTGGACGGGGTTAGGTGAGGCAAGTGGATTAAAGTAAAGGAAAGAAGAATTTGACTTAAATAATCACGTGGGGAAGGCAAATGCAATTCCACTTGATCCATGGAAGCTTTCTTAAAGCAATTCCCTTTTTTTTTGACTCATCAGTTTAAAATATAGGTCCCTATGATTTCATCAATTAAAAAAAGAACATTAATATTAATTATAAGGGATATAAATTTTGTCACGGCTAAATGCAATTCCGCAGTCGGTTCTTTCTCAAAACAAGCCACCTATATTTTTTTAGAATCATAATATACGATGCTTTTAAAACTTCATCACGTTCTTTATAAGAAAAAGGGGTTAAGGTATATTTTTGCCTTTAAAGTATGTGCCCAGAAATAATTTTGCTTTTGAAGTTTTCAGCGTAGCAATGTTGCCCCTGAAGTTTAAAAACAGAGCAATGTTGCACATCCGTTAAAAACTCTAACGGTCAACGTTAGGGTTTTTAACAGAGGGGCAACATTGCTCCGTTTTTAAACTTCAAGGGTAATATTGCTACGTTGAAAACTTTAAGGATAAAATTGTTTCTGAACATATATTTTGATGGCAAAAATGCACCTTAAACAGCAATAAAGACTACTCCACATTCCAAGAAATCCATAAATGATTTTTTTTTAAAAAAATAAAGCAAGTGAAATCCAATAGGCATGACAAAAGAACACTTGAGAAGTACCACTCTGATCCTATTTATAAGTTTAGTTTGACCAAATCTCACATACCAAGAGAAGGTAAGTATCTCAATGATTGTAGAATAAATTTCCAACTTTACCCTCATTTATGAATAGGTATTTTTTAAAATTTATTGTTAAATATCTCTCATCTTTTTCTCTTTCCAACATGGCTAGCCAATCTCTCTCATCATCATTATTATGGGTAAAATTGTCACAATCTCATTTATTTGGTCAAAATGGACTTATAAAAAGAACCAAATTTTTTGGTCTAACTAGACTTATAAATAGGATCAGAGTGGTATATTAGCCTTAAAATTCATGTCTCTTATGATATGTTGTAAGTCAACCAGCCAATCAAATTAAAGCACGCTATGACTTTTATTGATTAAATTTCAATTATCATGAAAATCATTATTTTTCTCATAGATAAGCTTAATTTTACGTCAAAAAATAAATTACAAAAAACAATTATGATTAAATTTGGTTTAGATAAATAATATAGGGAGGCGATTCCACTTGATTGTTGGAAGCATTCTTAAAGCAATCTTTTAATTATCAATATAAAATATAGGTCCCTAAGATATAATCAATAAAAAGATTTATCTATAAAGGATATATATTTTGTCACGGCTCAATGAAACACACCTCAAGTCCCCATTTTTTCTTTCTAAAAAAAAAGCAGCACCTAAATTGTTTAGAATCATACAATACTCTCAAATCTTTTAGTTTTGAGCTTGTTATCATATCACCTTAATTACAGTTTTGACAAAATTTGTACGTACAAAATTACAAAAGAATTATAATTCAAATTTCTCAAGATTATTTCTCAGACACGGTGAACCTTTCACCTATAGGCTTAGGGTATAAGTAATTTTCAATAATGTCATATCAACACAGGGGGAAAAAAAAATACCCTAACTTCTTATTTTATTTAAAAAATAACAATTTTTCCATTGGGGTACAAACGAGGACATGTAATTGAGATGCCTCGTAAACTCGTTCTCTTTACAAGTCACAACTCTTAGCTAAGAAGCTAAGAGCAGTGCACCAAAAAAACAAAGTACCAAAGCGCTTACGTCCATACAAGCATATAACTGTTGGCCTTAACATTGGTCCTTCATAACAAGCTGCCTTAACAATGGTCCTTTATAACAAGTTAACCCCATCACCACAGTTGAAAAGAATCTTTGACGTGTTTTTGACTATGTACATGTTTGAGTTTGTGAAAATCCTTTTCAGAGCCCTTTTTATTAAAAAAATACTAAAAAAGGCTTAAAGATTCTGAAAATTTGAAAAAAAGGTTTAAGATTATGAAATTCCGGAAAAGGCCCAACGTAGTTGTTAATAGGATTGATATAGTTGTTAGCGGGGTACTGATATAGTTGTTAATTGGGTTGATTTAGTTGTTAAAAATAGATTTTGAAATTCTGAAAAAGACCCAAGGTGAGTTGTTAATGGGGCTAATATAGTTGTTAGTGGGGTACTGATATAGTTATTAACTGGGCTGATTTAGTTGTTAAAAATTCCGGAATTTTAGAATCTTGGGCATTTTTTCGAATTTTCAGAATTTTTGGACTTTTTTTTTGAAATTTTTTTGGTAATATGGGCCCTAAACAGGATTTTTCCTTTGAGTTAATGTTGTGAGAAGTACGTTCATATTAGTTAAGACAAAACTCTTCTTACATATTTACCTGTGATGTGGAATGTGCTACAGAATGTGAAATGACGACGAGGAAGAAAAGGTAAAGGGGAAATAAAATAAAGGTTACTAATAAACTTTTCTTGCTGTGTGCTAAAACCAGAAAGATGAAGTGACAAAAAGAAATAAAGAAAAAAGAAAAGGCCAAGACCTAAAAGTTGCCACCATTACTCTGCTCTTCATTATCCCTCTCCTTTTGTAAACTTATCTCCACTTTTTCTCTATTTGATCATTCAACCATGAGATCATGTTTTAATGGGTAAGATTTAATGATATGCAGAAAATCTTATTATAATATTAAATGTAATAAAAATTAATCTACAATTATGATATTCTTACCTAACATTAAATTTTATCTATTAAAATATGATCCAATGGTTGAGATATTAAGTAGAGAGGAAAATTAGTAAAACCACCTCTTTTACATGTTATGTCGCGCCCTATACATTTACTCTTTTGCATTTATTTGATATTGGTTTGTTTGTTCAAATTTGAATTTGAATATATTTTTTATCATAATTTTGATATAAATATTAGGAAAAATCACTATGAGATTTAAAAAATAAAACGTAATAAAAAAAAATTCTTACATGTGAACATTACCTTTTTTTTTTTTTTTGGTCAAAGGGAACGTTACCATTGAATTGAATAGTAAGTATTTTTTTTTGGTCAAAGGGAACGTTACCATTGAATTGAATAGTAAGTAATAATAAGTTATATAAGGAGTGGGATTGCAAGGCTAAGGAAAGCGACCAATTTTTCAGGATTGAACATGTAAGCTCCACGTGGCAACACGTCAAGGGATGTCATCAATTGATATGTTGGGTCTAGAAAATTATTATTTTTTCCCTATCCGAAGGGAAAAAGAAACAGGAATATAAAATACTAATACAGTAACATTTACACTTTTCAAGGGAATCTACCTTTTATACGGAATATTGGAAAGGAATGGAGTGACACAAAGCTCGAGATTTGTGTCTGTTTAACGTTAGAAACAGTGAGATTTGGCTTTGATTGCCTCTGTGCAGTGTTTCCTGTGTTTTGGTAAGAAAGAAAAACTAAATTAATCCTTTCCTTTGTACAATTTGAATATTTTTACAAAGTCTAAAGTCAAAAAATTACTAGAGGCCTACAAAACAGTACATCCCTACAAACTTATATTTAAAAAAAAAAAAAAAAAAATCTGTACACAACATTCTCATCTTCTCTCTGTTGAATGGGAAAACATATCAGGTGACTCCAAATGCCACCAACCATGCTTTCGGTAACATTAATTCAAATTGTTCATCTTGTTTCTGCTGTGTTTCACAGCATTGTGAGATTGAGCTTCTGGCTTTAAAAGCCTCCTCATGAGTCATTGTGTAGTTAGTTGCCTCTTTTACTTCTTCCTCATCCATTCCCAATCACATCTTGTGTCCTATTATGTACAAGTGTCTTAAACCCTAGAATGAGTACCCCCCAACACCCAGCATTTCTGTCAATATATCATCCGTGAACATGGCAATCTTATCGGCGAGAACGCTACCGTGAGTCTTGCATGATCAGATAAATAGTAGTCTTCAGGCCATATGCCGCTCTCTGCCTCAGGAGGGGACAGTGTTGCATTCTTTATACAGAAACCAAAGGCTTGTTCCTGATTGCCCTTTGATTCATCATTTTGCTCCTCATTCTTTATCTCATGTATCTGATCTAAACATGACGGAATCCAGATTCGCTGCTACAACCCCACAAATTATGAACATGATTTAGCCAAAAGAGTTTTAGACCAGAATCTCAAAGTGTTCGTATGCCTTGTAACTTTGCTGTAAGCTACCTTACCTGAAATTCTTTAAAATCCACCAAACCATTTCCATCCATATCCACTAGAACCCACAAGTCTTTTGCCTCTTGAAAACTAAGCCCACAAGGAGGACCAATTAAATTAAGCTGCATGCAAGAAGCAGAGAGAACCTTGATCAAAATGACGTCTTGCCATACTAGCAAGGACACACAGATTTATTATCTTGAAAATAGGGTCCTGGTGTTTTCATTATGCACTGTACCTGTTCAAGTGCATCATAGAAACCAGCAAAGGTAATACAATCTTCATTATCGGCCCTTAGAAAGGCAAATGCATCACTCTCATTCAGGGAAGCTCTCCGCAATAGATACTGAAATAGACAAATTTCTTGTCAGTAGAAGAAGAAAATGAAATCCATTCTATGCTCACAGAAAAATAATCTAAAATTTGCAGGATGGTCAAATTAGTAAATTGAATAATGGAGTCCAGAGGTATTGCAGTTACCTTGAACATGCCAAACACAGCATCATTCCAAGTTGCTTTCAGCAGTTTCCGATATTTATCAGGATTTAGAAGCCATATAAAATCAACAGCACATATATCTCCTCGGTGATTGCGGTGACTAACCCACTGCATTCATACCAAGTTTATAAACAGAAGATTAAGTGATGAGAATATGGTTCAGCATAAAGATAAAAATTAAAAAAAAAATCTCTGGATAGGGTTGGATATATCACCTTGTGTGCATCTGTATCTGTGTATTGATGAGCAATATCATATGATGATACAAACCCATGTGACCTCAGGAACCGGTAAACATGCCCACGTTTGCTACCGTTCCAGTCACTGAGAAATTAATTGTTGAAAAAACAAATCATTGACAGTGATTCAAAAGTAAAAGGATGAAATAAGTTCAGGAAGGCGAATGAGTCCCTCACAAAGAAGTCCATCCATTCAAATTTACCCGCATAGCAAGATTGGCAAAGGCTTCAGCTGATACTCTTTCTGATAGGAGTCCACATATTGAAGAATCTTGTAGGCCTGTAAAAAAAGTGTGAGAATTAGCATATACCATGCCTGTACATAAATCAACATAATGCTGGGATATTACCTGATTCAGTCGCACTATGGACAGAGTTGAGTCATGAGGGAATAGCAAGTGAGTGTTGACAATGATCATTTCCTGCCCAGTATCGCTATTTCGGTATTGTGATAATGGAGAAGCTAATTCAACATGTAACAACTGAGCCACGCGATCTCCACAATCATTGAAGTGCAATTCTTTGTAATTGAGAATCTTAAAGTGTTCCTTTTGCACTGCTATTAGAAGACCTACAGACTCCAACAGAAACAACAAAAAGGCAATTTTAGTATTTTAAAAACAGTAAGACTTCAATTCCTTCGAGTCTCAACAATTTTAAGTACGTTTATGATTTTATTCCATTTATCAACATTATCCAAACTTTGCTCATGACATCTTGCCCATCCTAAAGCAGATTGAAAGAAGGAAAAAACATGAAATCTTGACTTAAGTTTCAAAAGCAATGGTAATATCATATGTAGATTAGATTAGCAACCTAATTAACTTCAGTAAATAGTGGTTGACGTGTTTATCCTCGATAAAGATGATTAATTTGAAATATTGACAAAACTGAGAATCTAAAGGGGTAGAATTTCAAATAAGGAAAATAAATGCATACCATCCCCACGGTTGTTAGTCCGTCCAAGGTTGAAATTAATATAACCAGCATCACCGAGTCTCTTCTCATACAAATTAACAAGCTCTGAGTTTCCAACCCAGAATTCCTGCCAAAAAAATTCAAATATGTTGGCATCAAACTATTTACAGTCCCTCAAAAAATTTCATAACGAAAATCACAGTAGCATCAAACTACAAGCCTCATTATGAATCTTGTGGACCACTCTTGTAAATTTCCCAGAAAAAAATAAAAAGCACAAGCAAAAGTGAAGGAGAAAGAGATATTGTAATGATCATAGTCATTCGAACCTGAAGACAGATAATGGAAGACCTCTCTTGCAACAGCCAATCCAATATTCTGTCATTCCTGTCCAACCAAAACGGTCTAAAGTGGCTTTCTCTGCAACTCGCGTCCTACAAATAAGGAAAAATAGTAAATAAAAAAAGAAACATTGAAATTAAAATAACCCAGTTAAGGAAATCAATAATCAATGCAGGTATAGAAGAAGACCTCTTGGTCAAGGCGCTTGTATATGGGAGCAAGAATGTTGAAGGTGGTGCACGTAATGAGAGGTTGTTGCTTCTCCTTCATAGAAGGAATTGCAAAACTCGCAATCCTTGAAATCCTTCCCATATTCTTCAGACTCTATGAAGTCCTACACCCACCGATTGCTCACAATCTCTCACAAACCCACCAACCAAACGGGGAAAAAGGTAAGAAAACGAAGGGTCAGGCAATAAAAATCGTTCCTTTTTCCTTTCTTCACAGGCGAAAATCTAAATGTGTATCAAATAATGATTCTATAAGACTGTCTGGAATGAAATGGGACAAATCGAAGGCGACCCTCTGTGGATACAGAGCTGCAGAAGAAGCAGAGAGAAATTGAAATCAGAGAGACGCAACGACTAGGAGTCGTTTCGTAATCGAGATCATAGAGAGACACAGGCCCAGAATAGCAACAACGATCCTCGTCCTTTCACGTTGTCCGGCTAAAATATCGTTCAAACGATTATTTCCTATTTGCAAAAAACGAAGAAATCCGCCATTTTTGAATAATCCGCCTCTGACATTTGATTCTTTTATTTTAAATACTCATAAAGGTTTTCTTTTTTTCTTTTTCTCTTTTCACAAAGGCGTTCTAGCCATTTTTGAATATCTCTTTAAGCCTCCGAAGATACATCGAGAAACATTAATCTTTATCAAGTAGTTCTGTGTAGTTATATTTTTTTTTTCCTTCACAAATCTTGAGTAAACTTATCATTTCGTTGAGTGAAGTTAGAGATAAAGAAGGGAACTTCATGAGTCATCAAAGGGGAAGATATTTTTAAATAATTCTTGCAGCGGGTCATTGATCTATTGGACTTTGTCATTTATTTTTCTAACAATTTCTTAGCAATGAATCTTCTGCAGAGACAATTATTACAAATTCAACTTACTTAATTCTTTACTTATTGTAGTCTTTCAAAACTCTTAACTTACCAAAGAATGGAGGAGATTGAAGATCAAGGGTAAAGAAGGGAAATTTATTTTAGACATGGTCCTTAGTTTAGTTACTTCTCTCATGAGTATGCTTGGATTGATGACTATGTAAAGTACCATTCTATTGCTTCATTGGTGGGAGCTGAGAAGGCCTTAGTGTGTATATAGAAATACAAATTCACCCTATTGTGTTCTCATTTGAGACACTAAGTGTGGTGCCCCTTTTCATATATTCCTTTCATATAAAGAGGTAGTCAGGTTGTAGTTCCAACCTTTTGCAGAATATGGACTCTGATATCTTGGGAATCAATTTGGGAATTTGTACATTTTGTCCTATAAAAATTTCTTTACTCTATAATGGCTTGAAATTCTTTTGCTCAAACAATGTGTCATGTACTGGCATGCTCTTGCATACTAGGCTATAATTTAAAATGAGAAGTGAGAAGCTACCTCTTGAAATTTTTCTTGCTGTTTTGATTATTAGTTTTTGGTAAAAATCAAGATATTAAATTATAAGAATTGAGTGTAGATATGGGAGCAGAGATTGTGGGATTATTTAAATTGTATTGATTATTATATAACCGCATATTTCCTAATATTTATCCTGTAAATTAATTTGATTATGATCCATTACACATATTTTTTTTTTGGGTACAAGGCGAGGGGAGGGAAGATTCGAACACAGGACCTGAGAGGAGATATAAAGCATCTCAATACCACCAGCTGTGCCACTGCACTGCTGTCCTCGGTGGTTCATTACATATATTTAAATTATAGAAACCGATACCAATATATCCTAATTTATAGGATTTGGGCCTACATATGGGGAATTATTTTATTATTGGATTATTTAAGTTATATTTACACATGAGTAAATCTAATTCTTCGAGTAGTCTCATCAAGTTATAAATTGTAGTCACCTTCCTATAGTATCTCTATATCGGTCACCTTTTCTTGGCTAATTCACTATAGCATACTTTTGTGGATGATATATATATATATCTTTGGAAAAACGGTGGGAGCATTTTAAGCTATTTGTACTTGCTATATCAATGGGATGGTAGTGAATGTCAAATATAAAAAGCGGATTTAAAAATGCAAATTCCTACTCAGAACACCAATTAATAATTAAGTATAACCACAATATAATTTAATTTAATCTAATTGATTGTTGACCATGTGACTCATGCTTCCATAGGATAATGCTACATCCTTTGAAGAAATGTAATTAATGTAGCTAATAAACATTCCATAATAAATATGTTTGCTGAAAGTGAAGAGAACTGTAGGAAATGAAATATGAAATGCAGTAAATGCATCTCATGCAAAGGTGGAGAGAACTGTAGGGAATGAAATATGAGATGAAGTAAATGCATCCCATGTAAAGCACGAGGGAGTGCATGCTTGAATGCTTTTGAGGAAGGTCATGCATTTGAATGTGTCGAGGAGTGTTAAGGGAGTACCAAGTTGATAAAATTTTTAGAAATGATTATGACATGTTAGTTCATGTTGCATATATGAATGTTTACGTACTATGATGGATAGTATTTTGATGTAATATTTTTTTCTTAGCTTTTGAGCTGAGGTAGAAGTTACTAAACATATAAAAGTACAACCAATGCGGTTGTGTTTTAAGTAGTGATACAATTTTTAAGAGTGGAGACACGAGTTGCTCCATGAAAGCTTCATTCAATTGGTAACAAAAACTTGACCATCTCATCCATATGCTATTTGTTGTTTACATGTGCAAATAGTGCTAGACAACATTCAAATCTCTCATGTGAGTATCTTCTGCAATTATAGACAGTAATGCATGTGGTGTTAAGGAAATTCAAAAAGAAATCTTATTGTTCCTTTGTAGCTGGATGCTTGGTTGGTTTAATTTTTGTTTTGTTTACAAGTTTATGTTTTTAAGCAGCGGGCAAGAATGTAAGCTTCCTTTAATGAGAGGTTGATTGGCAGCAAAGTGGGTGACTTCTGATAAGTTGAATAAACTGTGTATTTAATGTTCCTATTTGGTTGTTCTTCAAGCCATGATCATGTTATAAATGAATTGTTGCCCCAGCTATGTTAAGGAAGGACTTCTTGGCTAAGCTAGATAGGCACAGATTTACAATCATGTTACAGTGAGTAGGTTTTCTCACTATTTTTTAAAAAATAATTTGATTTTGTGGGGCCATAAGTTGATGGAAATTCAGATGAGTTTGGCATGGATCAACTTTCATTGGAATACTAATTCAATCATAGGTTTTATATTACAGATAACGAATAGAGTTTAATGATCATGGCAAGTTTGTGCAAGATGACATTCCTATCTTTTAGGTGTTGACATAGGCAACATATATAAAGAGAACAGGAAAAACAGAAGAGGGGGAGTGTTGTTGAGAATAAGAAAAGTACGCACATGCTTTTATTGCCTGCCTAGCCAAGACTTCTTTGAAGCCTGTCAAAGTAATTGAACAAGAGAAATTCTACTTTATGTTGATGTGTTATACTCTGGGTCTTCCATATTAATATTTAGTTATGACTTTGTTTTTTATTTGATCTTAGTGGCAACTAGAACTATATAGTCCTGTACTTCGGTTGTGAACTCAAGTAGCACTACACTTTAGAACATAAAAAGTTGCTATAAGAGTACAAGGACTGATGTGGTTGTGGTCCATGCCATGGTTTGGGGTAGTGATGTAACTTATATGTTGTGTTGGTATATTTGAAATTTAATTATTTACTTTATGTTTGTCTGTGTTTTATTTAATTTCTTATTTAGATGAGTGAAAGGTTTCAAGGTGTTTTAGTGTTATGAAATTATTGCATCCGCGCAATGCACGGGGAGAATTTTTACTTGTTTGCAAAAAACGAAGAAATCCGCCAAGGATTTAACACGCGAATAATCCGCCTCTAACATTTGATTCTTTTATTTTAAATACTGATAAAAGTTTTCTTTTTTTCTTTTTTCATAAAGGCGTTCTAGCCATTTTTGGTTTTTTTTTTTACGTAGATTTTTTTAGGGAAAATTTATGAAAAAGAAGTTTACAAATACTGAAGAACAAAAAAGCGTTCTAAATATTTATAATGTTAGAGAAGTGTGAGGGTGTGATTTGTTTTTTTCAAGATTAAATGACAGTAACAGAAATGCTCTTCTGAGTTTAAAAATATGCTTCTTTTTTTTTAATAAGGGTTTAATAAGTTTAAATAAAGTTTTAACAAGTGTCAATAAAATTTTCATAAATTCTAATTTAAAAATGCCACTTGCTATAATGACAATGGATTGATTTTCACTTTTGATAAAATACTATCAAATCTTGTTAAAACCTTATTTGACTTTATGAAACCCTTATAAAAAATGTGAATCAATACCTTGTCATTATATCGTATGACAAATTTTGAATTGAAATTTGTAAAAATCTTACTAGAACTTGCTAAAATATTATATGAACTTGTGAAACTCTTATCGGAGGTGAGAATCAATACTTTGTCATCATTTTAGTCGGTGGTGATTTTTGAATTGGAATTTATGAAAATATTTTCAGAACTTGTTAAAATCTTATTTGAATTTGTAAAACATTTATCAAAAGTGAGATTTTGTCATTGTAGGTGGTGTTTTTTGAATTAGAATTTATAAAAATCTTATTAAAATTTGTTAAAGTCTTATATAAACTCGCTTAACCCTGGTAAAAAATGGAGCACGTTTTTTAAATTTAGAGACATTTCTGTTATTTTTTTTCCAATATTTCTGTAATTTTTATTTAATTTTAAAAAAGATATACTAGGCCCTCACATCCCTCTATTACGAATATTCAGAACTCATTTTTGCCTTTTAACATTTTTAAAGTTGTTTTTAAAAAATTGTCCCTTTTTCTTAAGGGTAAATTTTTTTGCCTTCTTTTTAACCGTCAATTTGACCCCTTGACAGGTTTTCTTGACCAAATGAAAAAACCAGAAAGATTGTTTATGGAATGTAACAAATAACTGGTTGGATCACTTATATATCGATCCGCATCCGCTCGTAATTGTAATGTTATCCAATTATTCAACATGGCGTCGCTCGTCTTGATTCTTGATTAGCTTAGTGTCGGGCCTCCAGGTGAAGGCTTTGATTACGGAAATCACGAATATTAAATAATTTACATGTATGTGTGTGTATATATGTATATATATATAACATATTAACCCATCAATGTCAATAAACTAAAGGCGTGTATTATATATCAATTATTATATAGAAAAAACACTTCTCATGTAGGAGAAGTGTATTTTTATGTAACACACACATGAAATGGTGGGAGTCACGTACATATACATATGTGTGTGTGTTTGGGTTCCATCATTTTATGTATGTAGGAATCTTCTTCTTCTTCTTCTCATGTAATATGAGAAGTTTAAACCCTTTATTATATAAGGGTTATCGTTTGTCATGTTATTTGATATAAACTTATATCAAGTTATCCTAAAACTATGTCGTTTTGGAGTTAGAGGAATTAATGAACTCTCAAAACGACGTACGTAGTTTTGGAGTTAGGGGAATTAATGAGGAATCTTTTAGTAAAATTCATTTAATAAATACAAAAACACCCTTTATTAATTCTTTTAATTCCCAAAACAACGTAGTTTTGGGATGACTTACCATAATCTTATATTAAGTGACATGACAAACGATAAATCTTATTATATCTATTATAAGTAGGGTTCTGATAAAATCCTCAACTATTTTTTCAACAATACATTCAATATTCTAAAGAGGATGATGCAGGACTAAAAATTTTCCTAAGTTCATCTAAATCCATATGAGCCAACTCTATAATTTCACATAAATACTTATTAGTATCATTATATAATTTATGGATTATAAAAAATCGAAAAATATTGTTCAGCGATATCACCAAATTAACTTCATTGTACTGAAAAAAAAAAAAAATTACATCACCAAAAGCAGCAAATATTTTAGGGATAATATAGACTTTATAGTTTTAACCAATTTTTAATTAGGTTCTTATAAATAAGGTTATCAAACTTACGAATTTAAGTAAACTCGCTTATCCATTTCTCTCGTCATATCTAATGTACTGTAACTTATAATTTTATGTTTTGAGAATGGTTCCGCATGTCCGTGGATCTTTCATTTTCATTCGGTTGTAACTATCAATTTTGTGGTTTGATAAAGTAATAAAAACTGAAAATTACAATTTGGCCTAACTAAAATTACAGTTTTGTGCCCAACAAAAATTACAGTTTAGTACCAAAATTGAAAACGATAGTTTAGTTCCGCATTTTGGAAATGACACTTTAGTCCCGGATTTCGATAACGACAGTTTATTTCTAAATTTTGGAAATGACACTTTAGTCCTGAATTTCGGTAATGACAGTTTAGTCCCGAATTTTGAAAATGACACTTTGGTCTCAAATTTAAAAAATAACACTTTAGTCCCGAATTTTCGAAATGACAGTTTAGTCCAGAATTTCGGAAATGACAGTTTAGTCCTGAATTTTGGAAAGTACAGTTTAATCCTGAATTTTAGAAATGACATTTTAGTCCCAAATTTTTGAAATGATAGTTTAGTCTTGAATTTCAGAAATGACAGTTTAGTCCCGAATTTCGGAAATGACACTTTTAGTCCTGAATTTCAAAAAGTACAGTTTAATCCCAAATTTTGAAAATGACAGTTTAATCCTTCGAATCAATATATATATCTCATCCTTCAAACTGATCAGAAAACAACTTATCTATACTCCTCTCACATTTTATTGTTCATAAACCAGATGAAATTTCTCGAGCTGCGCATAAGCTGCTATCCACCCGCTGTTATCCGGCCCCAATTTCAAATTCAAATAACTCATCCTCTTGATTTATGCGCCAATCACTGGATATTGACGTCACATCAAAAAATTTATTTGTTTGCTAATTTTGTAGTTTCTCCAAATGTTAGTCAAGATAGAGCTACAAAGAATGCTTTTAAGTTAACTTTACTCGGCGAACATATATTGTACAACATGTAATTGAATGAAGAGAATGATTTATGTTAACGATTGAGATGGAATGAATGTTTGAATTATTTATAAATATTGAGATTGTGGAATGAACTTTTAGTTTCTTGTAATACTTCTGTAGATTGGAAATTGACAATGTGCAGATTTTTCATTCATGCGTTTGATTACTTATCAGAAGAAGCATTAATTATCTTTTGTTCAGCATTGGCTTCCATGTTTTTTTTTCTTTTAAAGCATATGGAGAAAATATCATCTCCCTTTTCACGGTCATTTTTAAGCAATTGAATTGTACGTATAATAGGTTTCGCTCATCAAACCCGACTTTGTACATTGGGATATGTCACTGTAGTCACTATACCCAACCATTGAAAAAAAGAAAAAAGAAAAGGGGCGTTTATTTGTTGGACCTCATATTATCCTCACGGTATGACTATCAACTTAGACAAATCACCATCTTTATCTAGAATCTTCTCCTTTTTCACACATACATAATGTAACAATTTATTGTTTTTTCCGTAGAGCAAATCTTTTCAGAAGGCTGATCTGTGTTGCTTAAGCATATAGCTATGACTTTATAGACACTTTATTTTTTGGTCAAATTCATAGACACTTTATAGTCATTACATTTCATACTACATTATCCCACTCAACCAAGAGTGGGAGTACTTAGCCTTCAAATTGCCGAAAAATAACTGGCCCGTCCTTGTATTTGATTTCCTCCTTCTGTTTTAATTCTTCCAGTGTAAATGATTATTTATAAAATTTCACTGTTAAAGCAACTTGAACAACGATCAATTGTAATGTTAGAAATCGCTTGAGCCTTTTATTTTATATGACAGTTTGCTTTTTTAATTTTCATATATGCCTGGATTGAAAAACTTGAACGATAAGCTATATCAGCATTTATACGAAGAACCCAAGTTGAAAAACTTGAACCCTGGACTGACAGAGGTTGCTTTATATAGAGTATACAAATAATATGCATTTAAAGAATTTGCGAAATAAAATGCATAAACGGGTAAACATTAAAAACGGAAAAGGGCTGAGAAATAGTATTGATTAAAATAAGGTACTAATTAAAATCATGACAATTTTCTTCTAAACAATAGTATTTTGAAATATATTGATAAACATTTATCTTAAAATTAATATATATATTATTTCTTTATATCTTCCCTTTTACCATTTAATCAAATAAATATATAACAGAATAGCTGAAATATTTTTTGAAGATGTAAATTAATAAAAATCTTTGTAAGAAATATATCATAAATTTTGAAATCACATGATTAAAATGTTTAAATAAGCGAATAATTATTGCTACTGAAGGTTAGAATAAAAGCCCTAAAAATCATGAATTATATGACCATTATAATCTTATCTCTAATTTATAGTTATCTCAACTTACGATGTTGTCATGAATTATATATAAATGTCGCTTAGGGTTTAAATGGCAAAAAGTTAGAATTTACTGACAAATGTCGCTTATAAATGAATTATATATAAATTTTGAAATCATGGATTTAGTTAAGTATGCTTATGGATTACTTGGTTTTAATGGATTACATATATACCTCAAAGTTTGAGACCGGGAAGAGAATATTTATATAAGCAAAAATATAGCACCTCATGTTAGTCATCTTGGAAAATTTTCTTTGAAAAATGTGAGTCATCCTGCTGTCTTTTCCTTTCTCACATATTAATGAGGTCCCAAAACTGACATCTGGATGCACTGAGTTCTTAGGTGCTATATTTCCGTTTGGAATTTGTCTAATGCGACACATTTGAAGGTAAGTTATTTTTTTCCTTAGCTTTCCTTTTTTTTTAAAAAAATACTCTTTACACCTTTTATGATGTGATACAGATTTTCTGTCTCACTCTTGAATATTGATGCCAAATACTTCAAAAATGATGGGATAGATAAGAGAGTGTGTAGAGATCGTAATTTTGTTCTATATGTTTTAGTATGAAATGAAGTAAGCTTTTAATTTTTTTTAAAAAAATTCAAAGGTCACATTTGAATCTTGAGTTGTCAACTTAGAAGAACAAATCATAGTCTTGAACGAAGGTGGTGAAGTACATGATAAAAATTGGTAGGCATTTCAATAATAGATTTAAAATTCACTTCCCACACAAATTCAAACTCCTCAATTTTTCATGATTGAAACTTTCACTTAAATACACATTTTCATTTAGTATGCATTGATTTTTTTTACATTACTTAATTAAATATTTAGTTTTGAAGTTACTACACATTATTCATACCACCATTCCTTATACATTTTACTTATTGACGTTATGATTTTTTATTTTTACTTTCGGAAATTGTGATTTTTTATTCTTGCTTTTATTTTAGTGTATGAAAAATTTTGAGATCCATGGAATAATTTTATATCATTCTATTGTGTTGAAGGATATTCAATCTGCTGTGGGTGTCATTGCACCCGATCAAAATGCAGATGAAGAAATTGGTTGGCATAAGGTCCAACAAACTCATTCACAAAGAGTAGATGACAAGAAGTGTTGTATCCAAAGAGATATTTATGAATGTCAATCAATTAGAAGACATTGTTGTTAAATATTGTTCAGATTTCATTTGTAATATGTATTTTAAATCGGTTGGAGGATATTGTTGCTTATTATTGTTGAAATTTTATTTCTAATATGTAATTATTCATTAGTAGTGATGTTTTAATGTTCCGTAAAGATAATAAAGTTGCATTATGTAAGAAGCAAAATATGTTTAAATAACCCGTGAAATACTATCGCTATTGCAAGGGGAAGTACAAGCTCGTTTAGATAATAGCCAAGGTGAAATCACTACAATTTGAAAACTTTCGGGGAAGCATAGCTCTTGAGTGAAAACTTTCGGGGCATCTAATTTGCACCTAAATCCAAAATAAAAATGATGTAGTAACATTATTCCAAAAATTTTGAAAAATTTTGGGGCAACATTATTCCAAGAAGAATTTTTAGGGCAAAATTGAGATTTTTTTCACAACTTTCAGGAAAAAATGAACCTTTATCCATAATTATTTGTTAAAAGTTTTCCTAAAATCAACATTTAATAGTCAAAGTTGAACTTCTCTTAGGATGGGAGGCAATTGCACCATAAAAATTAGTTTAGGTTTGAAATTGTTCTTCCCTCCTTTGGTATGGAATGTTAAAATTAAATTGGACTATCAGATATAAATGGTCCACATCTGACCAGGTCTTAATGAGCATTCAAACTGCTTACACAAGAAGCAGGGCATGTATTGGCGGCTCTGACGTTGTCACAGGATGTCTGGCTTCCACCAGCTGAGGGAGTGGTGGTTAAGTTTAATGTCGATGGTGCCTTTTGGCAAGTGCGTGCTCAGGCGGGCGGTTCCTAGTTTTAATGGCGAGGTATGGGGTTTGAGACAGGCTTAATTGGGATAAGCGCGTGGACTCCGTCATTGTTGAAACAGATTGTGCAGAACTTGTGGATCGAAGGACGATCACCGGCTAGGATGAGAGTACCATGATTGTGAGTTGCTTAGTTGCATGCATGAGATCCGCAACCTTCTCAGCAGGGAGTGCAATGCGTGAATCAGTTGGGTCCATCATAATATATGGTGTGATAAAATCTTGTGGCCGCTGATGATGCTCTTCCTAAAGAACTGGCCATAATATATATGGTTCTTGTTGTGCTTTTGACAATTTAGGGTGTGCATGGTAACACTCCCAGAATGACTTTTTTCCTAATTTTTGTGCCCCTGAACAAAACTGAATGAGAATTATGTTTGGTAAATCCAGTTTTTTTTCTTGCTCCCGGGATGAACCGGTTTATTTTTTGTGTTGGGGAGTAAAAAAAAGAAGCTAAAAATTTTGGCTTCTTTATTCCAGGGCAAAAAATCAGAATTTATTTTTCCCTCAATCGAAGCAGAAATTTACCCTCGTTCACCACCACCACCGCCGTTGCCACCCCCAACACCACCGCTTCCCCACCGCCACCGCCCCGCCACTGTCGCCGCCGCCACCGCCCCGCCACCACCACCGTCGCCGCCACCACCACCGTCGTCGCCACCACCACCGCCACCGCCACCACCACCACCGCTGCCACCACCACCCCACCTCAGCCCCCATCGCCCATAAATAATTGTTTGAATATAAAAATTACATAAATAGTTTTTTTAGAAAATTTAAATTTAAGTTTATTTGCAAAGTATAATAATTATATTAATTATTAAAGAAAAGGACAAAATGGTAAAAATAACTTATTAATCTTTCATCTTCCTCCCTTACTATTTTTTTAACTCCCAAACAAAAGGAGGAAAAATGTGTTACCAAACATAATTCTGAATCTCGGAGTAAAAATAAAATGGGTTAACAAACGTAATTCTGATTCTCAAAACTCTTCCAAAGCACAGAATCAGAAAAAACTGTTTCATCTCAGAAACAGTGCTGGACAACAGAATGATTGCCATGCACACCCTTAATACTTGTGTCGCTTTTACTTATTTATTTATTAATTAATTATATCCTGGTTTCTTATGGTCCAAAATTAAGCAAGAAGCCATGCTAATTGCTTGATCTAACTCATCGGAACAAACCAGCAGCATCCCTAAAATAGATATCACATTATTCAAAGTCCTACATGAGATCAGAATATCACGGATATATGGAGGCCACTAATATGATTCTTCTCGTATTTAGAAGCTCTTGAAATTACCAGAAGCATACCGAAAGCAAGAAAGTTGATCGATCTGGCTGAAGCTTCAGGATTTTATTTGCTCACATCGCTGGACACTACCTTGTTGGGTTCTATGAACTCCATTGTTTGTTCCTTTATTTTCTTTGGATCAAGCTACGCTCTCATACTAAGAAAGCACAATGCCGTGGGTTGCGATAAGTATGATACTTGTTCAAGTTATCTTGGCAGGGGCACAGTTATTGTCAAGGGTGATTCTAACTAAGGGCACTTTCACTTTCGCCTATATTACTTATCGTTACATAGTTGCCACTCTTTGTGTTGCCCCTTTTGCTTTCTACCTCGAGAGGTATATGTTTTTTCTATATTTATTCTTTTATATATCTTTCTAGATTCATTTTCGATACTGTTTTCTTTTTGCAAATTTTGTGTTGCAGACGCCACGAAAAGAAGTTGGATAATTGGCCGGTCTGGTGGTGGTCTTTTCTCACTTCATTAGTTAGGTAAGTCAGCAAGTATTTGGTCAATCATCTTCGTTAATTAGTGATCCGTCATCATTCAATTGTGAGTGAGTTCCTCTCATCATACGTTCTTGTATATGAACTGATTTAGTTTGGAGGGGTCTATGCTTTACCCTCAATACATTGAGAGAGCTAGCTAATTAATATCTATTATCAATGAGGTTTATTGCTTTGCTCTTTGGAAAGAAAACCCAAGAAGTTTGGATTAATGAAGAATCCTACCCAACAAAATAATGTGGCTTAATTATTAGAGTTCTAATAGATTTTCAGTATGTTTTGAATATGTCACCCAAAAAATACTTCAAAGACGCATGCTTTAAATTTTAAAGGCTTTGTTAAAGAAGTTTCTACATTGGTATGTAAGCAAAAAAGAGGAAATAAAAAATGGAACCGGTTTCCCAACTCGTCTTTGGGACAAGTTGGGGGAGCTCGTCTGTACGGACGAGCTGCTCCTGGCCGTCCACATCTAAATCTGGACGGCCTAAATCTTATTTTATTTTAATTTTTTAATTTTTTTTCTACAAGAAAAAATCATTTTTTGGGAAAATGTTAGTTGAGAGATTATCTTTATTTTAGATTCTCTACCTATTAAAATTATTTTTTATAAAAAATAAAAAAGAAAAAAAAATCAGATCTCGGCCGTTCAGATCAGATCTAGACGGCCTGGAGCTTGTCCGTACGGACGAGCTCCCCCTGCTCGTCCTCAGGACAAGCAGTGAATCTGATTCCATGACAAGCTTTATAGGTGTATTTTCTCATTTGTAAAATCCAAATTCAATTGCAATCCCAATCTTCAATAATTCTCCTGTGTCAGTTTTGTTTTTATATATATTATTCATTATTTTTAGTTCTTAAAAATAATTTTATGTGCAATCTTAAATAAAAATTGAATTTATAATTGATGGTAAGTACCAAATTTAAGAGCTTTTACTAACGGAGAAACCTCAAAACACAAGTTAAACAAAACTAATTTTCTAGGCAACGTACGCAATCACAACACTAAATATAATCATATAGTCATCTCTTAAGGAATGTAAGAATGCATTAGTTATCTAAATACTTTGTTATATTAGAAAATATATTTCTAACGACAAAATGCCGCCATTTTCAGGTTATTAAATGCAATTTTTTTCTATTATGGACTACTAGACACTTCAGCAACTTACTCGACCAACCTCCTCAGCTTGGTTCCCATATTCACTTTCATAGTCTCCATCATATTCAGGTATCTAAGTAATATATGTGTACACACAAAGATCAACTTTCATGAAAAGCTATGCTATATCACAATTACCGTATAATATGAATTTATCCACAAATGAGTGTAGGATGGAGAAACTAGAACTAAAAACATGGGCTGGTAAAGCCAAGGTCGTAGGTACAATTATTTGTGTTGGAGGAGCATTAACCACCAGCCTTTACACAGGAAAGAAATTTTATATTGGTAAGAATAGTTATCATTCTTCTAGCACTGCTTCAACAAAACAACCAAAGACTCACATGCTTCGAGGCACACTCTTTCTAATTGCTAGCTGCTTCTCATATACAGGATGGTTTATTATCCAAGTAATCTTTCTAACAATTTTCACAATATGTCGGCTCTCGACGTGGAATAGAAATAATTTGCTTTATTGTGATAGTCTTCCTTATTAAATTGTTGTGTTTTGAAATGAAACAGGTGAAGTTGCAAAAATATCTTCCATTGAAGTATTGGAACACGATGCTGACATGTTTCATAGTGTCGATTCAAGGTGCAGTAATAGGACTATGCATGGACAGTAGGAAAGTTTCTTGGTCTTTAGGATGGAATATTGAATTGATCACTATAATATACTCGGTAAGATTTATGAACTTAAATGAATTAAGATTTTATGTTTTAAAGATATCTGCATTTTTCTGGTTCATCCTCTACGAATCACTATGAACTAATGCATGAGATTTTTTATCTATAAATATAGGGGGCTTTTGCTACGGCTCTCACATTCGTCATAATAGCTTGGGTCCTTTCATTAATGGGGCCTACTTATCCCTCAATGTTCAATCCATTGGCTCTTATCTTTGTAGCCTTTTCAGAAGCTTTTTTCTTGGGCGAACCACTGAAAGTCGGAACGTATGAGCATTGTTATTATTTTAATTTGTCCTTTCTGAAGATTCTCTTTGATATTACTGTCTCAATGTTAATATGGGATTCAAAAGTCTAATAAAATAATATCTCATGGCAGCTTGGTTGGCATGGTTTTAATAATAGGTGGCCTCTACTGCTTCTTGTATGGTAAAAGAAAGGAAACACAAAACTCGGGCCATCCAAAGGAAGCAGCTATTGAAGTTTCAACACCAATGCCTTCTACTAGTCTGCAATCAATTGAAGTGATTGCAAGTAATCGAAGAATGCAGGAGACACAAAACGTGGCCCAAGCAAATCAACCTCCTTAATCTTTTCTTTCCTTATAATAGAGCCGATTAGTTTTTCCGTTAACTTACTGAGATTACCAATTTTATCTTTTTTTATTGTTTTAAATACAGCTGCAGAAAGACACTGACATAGTGATTTAGGGGAAGACGGAGCAACCGAAGCCAAAAAATCTGAGCTTATGATTTATTCCTCTGATGTCATGAAATAGGCAATTCCAAAATACTTTCCATTCTTCTTTTGGAGGCTCACAATTCCCTCTTCACTATCGCCGTCTTCGTTGGTTTCTCTCTCACAACCCCGGGCCAGTGAAGTCTCGAGAATTGGTCCTAGTGCGACGCTGGAATCAACGTCGCATAGAAGATTCTCATCTTCAAGGTCGTCTCTTTCAGCTTCTCCTTGTTGGTCGCTCAAGGCTTGAAACTTGGAAAAACTGGAGATACTTTTAAAACCAGTTGTGTACACACAATTGGTTTAATAGGTCTTATATCTTAAAAAACTAGTTTAAAAAGTTATTTTTAAGACCGGATGAGAAGCCAATCTTAAAAGTAACAGACTTTTAAAATTGGTTATATTGAAACCAGATCTAAAACCGATCTAAAAAGCAATTATCACCCAATCTAAAAAAGCAACTTTTGTACTAGTGTCATATCACTGTCACTAAAATACACAAATATAGTGATACAACATGAGAGTGTTTAGATTAGCTTATAAAGAAAAATTGATAAAAATGATTTTAGATGATAGATTATGTGGGGAAAAAATGATTTTGATAAAATAATAGTGATTGAATATTATATCGAATGTTGTTATTAGAATCACTTTTTTCATTTTCAAATTACTAAAAAAGATATTAGCTTTTATAATAATTGCATATAAAGATAAGATTTTATTTTAAATATTTTTAACATTAAATTTTATAAGAAATACCAAAAATGAAATAAATTTGTCTACAAAATTAAAATTATAATATTAGTCAATTATTTAACATGATAAAAAATAGCTCAAACATATATCTATTAATAAATTGTATAGACTCAAATCATTTATAAATAGGAATTAAAAAAAAATCAATATTTTAGACTACAATAAGTAATAAATTTGACCTTTTTTTCTGATACAAATCTGATATCATATACTAGCAAATGAGAAAATGGAAACAAAATTCTGACAAAAATAAGAGGGAAGGAGAAATGACTATGGAAGGAAGAAGAAAGGGAAGAAATGAGAGAGAAAGGGTTGTCAGGGGAAATTCCATCCCATCATAGAAAAAGTGAAAAATATTAGCTTCTCCAAAACTATGGTTTCGGACAAAAAATTGATTCTGAACTTTTGGAGAATGTTTGGGTATATTTTTGCAACACCATGCTTTTACCTTCAGAAGCACTATTGAAATTTTATCCAAACACTAATACAATGACACATAGATTTTTATAGTAAGGAGAGAGATAACGGGTGGTGTAAAGGAATATGCTAACGCTACATGATCATCATCCAAGGTTCTTAAACCCGGACCGGACAGGATATCGGGTCAAGTGTCAGACCAAAGCTAACCTGAGGCCAAATTGGTAAGAAATTGAAGATTTTAGGGTAATTAATATAAAATACTAAGGAAAATTTTAAAAAATCATTTTACTAACCAATTTCTAGACTAGCCAGTCCGGTCCAAGTTTCAGGACCTAGTCATCATTATCAAAATTCGACGGCATGAACCATTACTTGAATCCTCCCATAATCTTCCTTTTGGGTTCTTGCTTGTGCAAGTACATGATGTATTTCAGTAAGTAAGAAGAGAAACGACATGGCAATTGTACAGGAGTATTCCTTCTCGTGGCATGTTGTAATAAGTATGCTATTAGTGCAAGCTTTAAAGATAGAGTTACATCTATTGTCTAGGGTCATCTTGGTTTAAGACACTTTCTTTTTCTCGCTCCTTACCTATCGTCACATAGTTACTATTCTCTGTATTGCTCCTTTTACTTTATATTTTGAGAGATATAACTTTTTAATTCTTCACCTTCCTATTTTCAAATTTGACACAATGTGTTTGCTGCATTTTCTTTTAAATTGTTAAATGTCATTGCAAAGGCCAAGCTACAAGATTGGGGTTGGTCCGTGTGGTTTTGGGTTTTTGTCAATGCATTACTTGGATTAGTGGCGGAGCCAGGAATTTGAATAAGAAGGGACAAAAATCGCGTAACTTTAATTATTTTCCTCAAATCAATCTTACTAGTTGTCTATTTCCCCCTACTAACTGACAAGCAAATATCTAAAATCACCATTGCATAAGACGGCTGCAGATAAATCTTAGAGCTAAATTAAAAGGGGAAAACAAAACAAGAAAATATTTGAACGCCCGCCATTCATTGCAAATAAAACATAAGTAAAGCCCAAACTTATGACATTCTTGAAGATTAAACCAAAACTCAAGGCAAATAACAATGAGATTGAAAGTAAGATTTATAAAGAAGGCATCGCATGACCCTGTACCACTTTTCTTTTGGCCAATGACAATTGACAGCACTGGGGTTAAACCCAAGACCTACAAACTACTCATTCCCCTGAACACTAGACTGCAATTATTATGGCTTTCTGAATGTGTGAAGACGATGCTTTGCATATGCATCACAATTCCATGATAGCAAGTTACAGCTAATTACGAAACAATAATTATAATTTGCCAAAAAAGAGAATAAATATGAATTGGCGAAATTCGGTTCCAACTATTAACGAAGAAAGCAACATGAAATGAACAAATATTGAAAGATAAAGGGGGAGAAGCAACAAGCATACTTTCAGTTTATAAAGACGCATTAAGTTCTAAAAGGAACCTATACAAAGCAAAATGAGTCATTTTGAGATAAACAGAACTTGGGATTGAGATTTATATATGGTCTAAGTGCATACCGAAGGTATCTTGCCTGATATCATATGTGGGTTGAGGTGTCATTAACCGAAGCATTAAAATGGAGGCCCCGCGTTATGCATAGCCCGATTGCCTGCAGCTTGAATTGACATCATGATACATGTCAACATTGTTGCCCAGAACTTTAATGGAAGAGCTCTTAGCAACTCCACCCAGTAAATTTCAAAAATACAACAGTCTAATTAGAAGAAAGCTATCATTCTTTAATTTCCTCACTATAACACTAGTGTTGTTAGAATCTTTGCGGTAGAAGCTTGCTTGGACAATATACCATAGTGTACAGAATTTTAACCACCCAATTTTGATTTGTCAGTACGTAATCATCCTCTATTATTAAATTTAGACATTAAATAATCTATCACCAAAAACATATGTAAAAGAATCAAATTTGTTGGCTTCGGCAAGGGAGATTAATTAAAAGAACAGAAAAGTATTATCATGAAATACTAGTTCAGTATATTTTTGTCCAAAAAAAAAATTTAAAACGCTAAAAATACAAAATTGACTGATAATTAACTACTTAAATTTCCTTTTTTTTTTTTGGTCTTTTGGCCATAACTAATAACTACTCTTCTTTAGGTTTGGTAGGTTGAATTCATTCATATTGTTATTAGGGAGTATTAATAACCTGGTTAGTGCCTAATTAAGATATGATAACCTCAGACTGAAAGTTCTAAAATATGAAATGTTGATCTTTTGGAAGGAGATTAATTAATTAAATCATATTCCTCCACTTCTTTTATAATCATTTATCTTATATGCAGCTAATTAACAACTAGAAGGAGAGTGCCTCGAAGCATGAGAGTCTTGGGCGCTTCTGCTGAAATCGTGTGAGAGGAATGACCACCAATGTAATATTTCTTTCCGACGTAAAGGGTAGTGGTCAATGCCCCTCCAACACAAATAAATACCAAAATAGACTTGGTTTCACTCGCTCATGTTCCCAGTCCTAATTTCTCTATTGATAGTGACTTCGGCAAGTGCACCGGTCGTTATAAGTAATAAAGTAGTGAGAAAAAGATCGTCCCACGAGGAATAGTACTCCAATCACTAATTTTGCTATTTTTGCTTTAGTTGGATGAATCGAGTAATATGAGGTTAACAGAATTTAAAAAATTAAATAAAGAAAAAGAATCTAAAATCAAGAATTCAAGAACAGTTGAGAGAGTAAAAAAAATGAGTATTCCAAAATCAAGAAAAACGCAGTTAGGGATAAGAATCCCCCTATGTTCCTCCAAATGTTTAAATTGAATCCCTAATTGATTATTATTCTCATGATTGACAATCAATTCTCTAAAATTATACTAAGTCCCAATGTCTTGATGCTACCTTAGTCCGTTATCTTTGAAAACAACCTAATGTCTTAGTATTGTTTGGAAAGATCATACTTTTACCAGAATTCTGAGATCGCATAAACTAATAAGTCTATGTCTAGGTCATACAACTCTATGATGAATTAACGGTTCTGGTTAAATGTACCAACATCTCTATTGTCATACACCAACCTATGAACAATCTAAAAGGTGATCAGTCTTTAAGAAAGCTTTAAGCAAAGATAATTTATTCAATCAAGAAAATAAAGAATCCAAATAAATATTTTAGATTCGTATAGGGTTCATCCTCTCCCTAACTACAAAAGAAAACTAGCCAAACATGGCTAGGTTAACAAAATAAAAGAGATAAAATCAAACTCTTTCTTGCGGCTCACACTCCTAATTTCTTGCGTCTTTGCTGTTCCTCGGTTCACGTTGTGCGTTCTTTTTCCTCCCTGTGCCTCGTTCTTATTTTGACGTGCGTGGTTCTGATTTGTTCTTGATTCTTTTCTTTTTTCAATTGCGTCGTACTTGATGATCTGTGCGTCTCCAATTTATTGACTTGGGCCGCCAATCTTGTATTTCTTTAGATATGATGATTTTGGATATTATATATCCAAGATCATATATTCTACTCCAATTGTCTGTGCGCAAGGGTCCCACGTCTTCATTCCAATTACTTTTCTTCACGCATGTACAGGCACATCCTTCCTTCATCCAATTCCTTGGTCATATATTATATAATATAATATATCCATTTTACAATATAATAATTTATTATATTATATCTTTTTGAATTTAATTTGCTGTCTTTCTTAGATTACCTGCACAACAAAATAGGATATCAATAGATTTTCTGTTATAATATTCTCTTATCCTATATTTAATTAAAAGATAGATAAGCATATAAAAGATAATTAAATAAGCACAAGATATTAATAAAATCAATCAATATCGCCCAAAATCCCTACTTATTTAATTATAAAATATGTACTTATCATCCATCCGGCAATCATTTTATGAATCAATGCAAGCTTTTGCTAAAGGCTGCTCTCTTGTGTGTAATTTACACACATACCTAAATATGACGGAGATTAAGTAAGTCGCTCTGGGAATTAAGTTGAGGAAGGCAGAAGAGTAAGTAGCCGTAGTGTCTGCCAAACCATAATAGTAGATTCTGAGTCATTATCCTGAAAAATGAAAATGATGGCATTTCACAGTTAGAAAATATATTCATCAATAGCACAAGGTATATTGAAAACTAATATTGCACTATTCTGATGAGTTAATGTTGGTGGTCAAGTTGGAATTGGTTCAAAGGTTTCAGATCATTTCCTCTCGCTTATGAAGCTGTGCGTGAGGATGTTCGTCTTTGGTGGTCCTATTTTCTGGATCTATTACGTCCCATTTGGTAGAGCAAAAGTCTGTGGAAGGAAATAGAAAACGCCTTCAATCCCTATGTGTATGTGTCGTGTTTGTTTGTCCAGGAAAAGTTACTGTTTAATTTCCTGCAGGTAAATATTTTCTTTTGCACTGGGGAAATTAATTTCCTTCCATGAATTATTCCCCTCCCTTCCATTCCATTCCATTTATATCAATTCTTCCTACCAAACCCCCCTTTTTGGACAAATTGTTTTGACTAAGCTATTCGTTTTGTAATGTTGTATACTTGCTTCAATCTCAGAAAATATGTATGTTTGTATATATATATTCATAGATAAGGCTCACGAAATGAGTGGTTTGTTAGGGAAGATGACTGAACAAAATCTTGCTCGTTTACCCAACTGATGCATTGAGAAAAACCTAGAGACAGGCAGACCAACCCAATATTTTAGCAGGGCCTCTGCAATAACATTTAACAAATTAATAGAAAAAACAAAAAAAAAATTTTGTCGAAAATGAACCCAGAAAGATGAAGGAGTAAAAATGAGATAGAAAAATATTTTCAACTCTCAAAATATAAGGCAAACAGGACAAGGGTGATAGTCAAAGGCGGATACACGTTGGTGAGCCCTTGAATTTGGGATTTTTTTTTTAAAAAATTCAAGTTAAACGAGTTTGAATTAATAACTTGAATATATAATGGTTTTAAAATTTTGATCACTATTAGTATTATTTAATACATGTTTGAATGATTGCTCATCTTTAAATTAAGTGCTCGCCCTTCATACATAAAGATTGCACTTCGTAATCGGATGAGGGATGAATGGTTGAATGATTATTTAGTGCCTTATATTGAAAAAGATATATTCGTTGTTATCAAAAAAAAAAAAAGAAGATGTATTTGATATCAATGATAATAAGGCAATTATGATGGAATTCCAAGAAATAAGGCCTAGAAGAATAACATTATAATTATTTTTATTGTAATATACTTTTGTTATTAAAATATATTTACTTAATTAAACATATTGAGTGCCCACCCTTCATTGTAATTTATGTAACTATATTTCAAACAGCAGTTAGCCTTGTTTTTCTAAATGACAAGTTTATAAAAAAATTGTCTCCCTTATTACATCATAAGTATTCACTTGATTTCATAAATATTTTTTTGATATTCTTTTTTTTTGTTTATATTCTTTTCTTTTTTAATGCATCTAAAACTTTCTTAAAAAAAAAAAAAATTCAGGGGCACTACCCCGAACCCCCAATCCCCCAACACTAATACCCCCTTCAGTTATTTTTTGGATCTGCTACTAGTGATAGTAGCAACCAGATAACGGAAAAGCAAGGACGGAGAAAACGAACCTTCCCTTAACCAAAATCATACTTACAGGAGCACGCCATTCCATACTATACCATGAAGCATTCCTTCACAAGACAAAGTACAGTATCACTTACTTATCTTGTGGATAGACAGATTTTTTTATTTAAATTATAAGTTGATGTGGAGAACTGAAGCTCATAAAAATAGATGATGATAGGCGTTTGGCTTCTTTTTCTTTTTGGCTTTTTCGGGATTTTGGGTGGGGTTTTTAGGGAAAGATTTCTTTATCCATTAAGCGAAAAAAAAAAGAGCTGAAAACTTAATTATATTTAATTAATATTATAGATACTATATGAATAATAATCTTAATTTATACTCCTGTAGGATCGTGTTTGTACCTAGCTAGCTTTGTTTAACATGATACTTACATAATATTATGGTGCATTTTGGAATTAAAGAAAGTAATTATTGACATTATTGACCTAAATTATTGATTATCACACTCTTTAATTTCAAAAGAAAGTTACGTTCTTATAAGTTGTAACAGATTCGGATGCTAAAGACTTGCTCAATCAATTTAATAATACAAGCCATGCGATATTATTGCAGTGAAAGCTAGCTAGAGTATATATAGCTACAAATTTTTTAATAAAAAACTAAAAATTTAATTAGCTGGATAAAATTATTTTATAATATAAGGATCATATGTGAGATGTGGTGAGAGTAAATGTAGGAGGCTTAATTAGTTCAGTATAATAATTTGATTCTCTTAAATAATTATAATTTTTAACAAAATGCGTAAAGGACAAGAGTGATGTAAGTGATCCCTCTAGAAAAATCTTTTGCCGACTCGTTTGCTTTTGCTCATATTTGTAGTTAGGTTTGGCAATATCTTCTCACGTTCCCACATGCATGTCATTACCCAAAAAAGAAAAAAAAAAAGTTCCCACATAGGCGTTACCATTTAACTATAAATACACATATATCATGATAGTGCATCTTGAGACAATTAGTATTGAAGTTGTCATAATTTCTCCAAGTATCAGAAATTCTTTGCTAAAATGACTATCCATGTTGTTAAAATAGGAATAAGTAGTTGTTAAAATACATATTATCTTCTAATGTGAAATTTATCATGAAGTATTGAAATTTAAAAATTTCTCCACGTATGAAAAACTTGTTGTTAAAATGATTTTTCATGTTGTCAAAATGACTTTTATTGTTATTAAAAATTCTCCAGATTTCTAAAATTCTACACGTATGAAAAACTCGTTGAAAAATTAAATGCTTGTAATATTCTCAAAATAGTTTTTCATGTTATCAAAAATCAACCGTAATTCTCAAAAATCTTATGAGAATTACACCATCATCCGATCCAGCATTTACAAATAGCACATATTCCTTTGAGGTTTTAGATATCTTCTAAACCCAGTTGGAATTAATCTAGAACTGGGGTGGGGTCACAAACCATCGTATCGGAAGAATATGATATTAGGACCTTGCACATTGAAGCAACAACGATACTGAATAACGCACAAATTGGAGGCTAGGATTCTTGACTGGAGAAGTGGACAAGTTGGGGATCGAAGACAATAGTTTCTCATGCCAAAACCAAAGCAACGCAATAAATCGAAAAGCATGGCAGGAAATCAAACAACGCAGGCGAACAATAATCATTCATCTTTGGACAAATTGGGGTTTGAAGGCGCTGGCAACCAAACCACAAATCTGGAGCGTCTTGACTTCTCGGATTGAAATCGCAAAACGACTCCACGAGAGAACAGAGCTGAGCGTAAGTCAAGATTTGCTGCATCAAGAAATCTTCAAAATTTCGCCAAAAAAAAAAAAAAAAACCCCACAAATCCGGAGAAGAGACTATGATGGCAAGGAAAGCCACAGATCAGGAGCTAATAATCACCAAAAAAAAAAAAATCTCTAGGGATTTTCTGTGATATTTTATAAGAAGAATTTAGTATGTGTTATGAATATTATATTTGTGGATGTCCATATCTCCAATTATTTCCTAATCTCTCATAGTTTCCTATTTCTCATCCATGAATCCCTATGATTGTGGAATCACATTAATTTAGATTTAAGAGTTGTGCCTATAAATAGGAGGCATATGTTATGTATTGATACACATCAGAATACACTGGAATAAGAATTACACTCCTCTTTCTCTCTTCTTTATTCTCTTGTTCTTATTATCTATCTCTTATCTCAGATATATTGTTATATTTATAACACGTTATCAGCACGAGACGCTCAAACGAAGGTCTGATCGCTTCTTTAGCGCTTTCAGCCTACCTTCTCTAATTTATGTTTCTTTTATCTATCTGGGATAATCTGAGCCACCATATGGAATTAAAGAGATACTTTTACCGATTGTTTTATGCGTCGGGTTCCATGGCTAAGATTGGAGATTATTACTGTTTGTATATCTTATATTGATCTCCTTTACGAGTTATTTTATATTATTGATATTGTTATTTTTTGTATGGCTGGAAGCCATACACCTTTGATTTCATATTCTGAAATTATATGACCAGAAGTCATATTGTTCTAATTTCCTATTACATGGCCAGAAGCCATAGTCTTTTTATTCCTACTTTGTTTTATTTTTGTTGTTTTAATTTGACTCCTACATGGAAGGTTCTACCTCCTACATGGAAGTCTAGATTTAAGTTTTCCCTTTTATCATTTTAATTTGACTCCTACATGGAAGGTTCTACCTCCTACACGGAAGTCTAGATTTAAGTTTTCTTTTTCATGGCCAGAAGCCATACGCCTCTAATTTCTTATTATGAAATTATATGACCAGAAGTCATATCACTTTAATTTCTTATTTTTGGCTAGAAGCTATATAAATTTAAATTCTCATTATGAGTACTAAATGGCCGGAAGCCATAAAGTTTTAATTTTTATATCTTTAATTTTTATTGTTTTATTTTCATATTATTTGATTCATTGTTATATGGCCAGATGTCATATATATAATTTTTATTTATACTGAAGATAAATGGCTAGAAGCCATACTCATTTAATTCCCTATTATATGACCTGAAGTCATATTCTTTTTCATCTTTTATTTTATTGAATGAAACATTTATTTAATTTTTATATATCTTGGAGATAAAAGGCCAGAAGCCATATAATTCTAAATCCTCATCATTGGCCCGAAGCCATAAAATTTTGATATTATATGACCAGAAGTCATATAGCTTTCATCCTCTTATTGTATGGCTGGAAGCCATATTGATTTAATTTCTCATGACACAAATTTGCCTGAAGTAAAGTGATAATTTGGCCTGAAGCCATAAGACAAATTGAAGTAAAGCTAGATCCATGATTTTTATATGCCACAATTTGTATAAAGGCTTCAAAATTGAATATTTGGCATTAAAAGATTCCGTTGTTCTTTAGAATAAATTAAAGGGATTGTATAACCACCAGAAGATGGTTATTCTTCTAAAAGTTCGTTATAAATGAATATTATAGAAAACACATGTTATTGTAAACCAGAAGTTTACACATAATAATACAAACTAGAAGTTTGTCAATGCAAACCAAATGTTTGCCAATGTAAACTAGAAGTTTACTGTTAATGAGATATTAAAGAGGCAATGAACTGCAGAGAAATATGTCCATATTTATTTGAAAGCCAAGGCCCAAGAGAAATGAATAAGCCCAGAAGGTAACATGATGCTTACTTTTTGTTATTATTGTTATTTTTATTTATGTGATCATATATCAAAAATTTGTTTCTAAGAGAATTTTTCTGATGGAAAATTTTTCTAAATCTGTGTGATTTTAAGTTATTTTGATCATGAATATCTTCATATAGGTGAACTGTATGTATTTTGCATATATGAGTAAATTGAAGTATATTATTAATGAGTAATGAAATTATCTAGTAATATAATATCATATGTTTATTCCTGAAGAATCAACATAGATTTTTATTTTGAGCTTTAAAGGGTTTTAAAGTGATTTTGAAATATATATATATATATATATATATATATATATATATATAAAGAAATTATGTTTATATAACTCACACTTGAGGGGGAGATTGTTAGATTACAAGTATGAGTTAAAATATAAGTGTGAGCTTGTTTTTGAGAAGTTATATACTTCTCACATAAAGCATAAAGGGTTTCCCAAAATGGATGTCAGATTATTGAAATGTTTATTATTTGTTGAAAAAAATATTACAGTAAACCAGAAGTTTACTAACTCAAAGAAATTAATTGTTGGCATGACTTGTTTGATCATCCAAGTCATATAATTGAAATAAAATTACGTATTGACATCCATTGAAGAACTAGAAGATTCTTCATGAATAACCAACATATTATTTATGAATTACGTGCTACTTGTTCTCAAAGCAAATTATTTGCAAGACAATCATTGATCATGATTAGTACTGGATTTCAGTATTTCTGGAAATATATCAAACAAATTATATGGGCCCATTGAGATAACATGTAAACCATATAAACTTGAAAGATGCATCTATGAAATGGTTACATGCGAGATTATTATCTTAAAACCTAAAGTTTGTAAGAATGTTTGCAACCCGAAGTTTGCAATAATGTTTGATGAATTAAGTGCACAATTTCCAGATTATATGATCAAGAAATCATGAATTAAAGCCTCCATAAATAGCTAGATCAATTCTTATGAGAACAAAATTTTTATGTTGGTATATTTGATCTTACATATTGCAGCACTTATATAAGCCAACAAAATTCTCCCGATAGAATTGGCTCTTGGTCAGTAGCCAGAAAAATTCCATCTTAAAAGGTTTGAATGTGCAATGCTTATAAATCCACCACAATGCACATAGATGGATTTAGAGAGAAAGTTGAGATAAAAGTTATATGAAGATCTCCTTTTTAATTGTTTGTTTCTAGAAGAAACAAAATGATGTTTCTAAAGGAAACACATGGAGACTTATATTAGTCAATTGATATTTGACATAGTTTTCTCAACATGAGGGGGAGAAATTGAATAGCTGGAAAAGAGAATAAGTGGAATGCATTATAGCAAAGTATATATCCTCGAATAAAGATGTATGAACCAGAAGTTCATCAGGTTATGCATTCATGATATATTTGCCAGATATAATCACTGACCTAAATGAGATTTATTAAATCTCATATTCCAGCTAAAAATGCTCCAATTAGTAACATGCCTGAAGCATGAGTAAGTATTCGGTTCCAAATATAAACGTTATGAATGAATTGGAGCAATAATTAAGATGATCATATTAAGGAGGTAGATACTCCAGAAGAGTATCAAGACATAACTTATTGCAAAACCTAAAGAAAGGTTCAAGTACCTGAGTAATATTGATATGGTTATGTCGAATTGGAAAAATAGAACCGAAAAGATAAAGTTGTCGACAACAATTTTGATGATGGTATCACGTGATCAAATGAGGATATTATATAAAGATTATTGGCCAAGAGGATAATTGAAATTGAGAATGACGCAAATATAATCATATCATGATAGTTATGGACCTGAAGTCCAAATTGGGATATATGATTTTGTGGTGGATACAATAAATCTGGCAGTTTATCAATGATAAATTATGCGTCTATTAGATATTGTTATATAGCATATGCGTATGGCTCACATGTCCCTGAAGGACTTAATGTGCCAGAAGCACAAGTCCCTGAAGGACTCAATGTACTAGAAGCACAAATCCTTAAAGGATTCAAGGTGCCAGAAGCACATGTCCCTGAAGGACTCAAGATGCCGAAAGCATCTAATTCAAAGTTCTCGAGAACAATACTTGATAAGTTTTGTATGACTTAAAGCTATCAGAGCATGTATGATATAATCATTTTAAAGAAAATCTGTTGGTATGCATCTAGATATATCTTATAATATGCTTAGAAATCATGTTAGTATTATTATGATTTTGCTGGAAATATTTAGTTCTTGCAGGTACACAATAGAATGTTTGATGACCAAAAAAAAGATATGCTCAAAAGTCATTGAAAGTAATGTAGTCATCAGGGGGAGCAAATCTGATGTAATTAAGAGAGGGAGATGATACACGCTGTACTCTTTTTCCCTTATCTAGGTTTTGTCCCACTGGGTTTTCCTAGAAAGGTTTTTAATAAGGCAGCATTAGAAAATGTATCAATGGATGATGTACTCTTTTCTTTGACTAGGTTTTTATCCCACTGAGTTTTCCTAGTTAAAGTTTTTAACGAGGCACATTCATAATGGACATCCAAGGGGGAGTGTTATGAATATTATATTTATGGATGTCCATATCTCCAATTATTTCCTAATCTCTCATAGTTTCCTATTTCTCATCCATGAATCCCTATGATTGTGGAATCACATTAATTTAGATTTAAGAGTTGTGCCTATAAATAGGAGGCATATGTTATGTATTGATACACATCTGAATACACTGGAATAAGAATTACACTCCTCTTTCGCTCTTCTTTATTCTCTTGTTCTTATTCTCTATCTCTTATCTCAGATATATTGTTATATTTATAACAGTATGAGACTTTTTTTAAAAAAAATTTATGTAGTTTGGGACCTCACTGTAATTGTCCCGAAAAATTAGTATAAAAAGAAGAATAAAGGTGGTTGACACCACCAAACTTTCACAAGTTTGGATTTCGATCCATCATGCTTCAACGTACACTTCCTGCTTTTGAAACGCTAGAATCACTACTCGGGCCGATAGCTGCAATGTTGGATAAAGAACTTGGAATCACTTCGGTTGCAGAATCAGTAGGCATAGCTTCTTCATTTGGTTGGGCCAGCTCATGTGTCTCCTTTGATTTGCCCCATAAGAAGCCGTACAAGCCAGCTACGATGAAAATCATGCCCACCAAGCTGCAAGGATATCTTATTTTGTTAGAATATCAAAGGGAATATTAAGAAAAGACAAATCTAGAAAGTAGCAATGTTCATACAGTCCAACTGTGAGTGGCTCATCTAGTAAGATGCCTTCGAAAAAGGCCACCAAAAGAAGGTACAATGGGTTGAACATGGGAGGATAAGTAGGCCCCCTCAAAGTACCAACCCAAGATATTAAGTAATATGTAAGTATGTAACTGCTGTAGCTAGTACCCCCTGTATCAAGAAATCACGTAGGTCAATTTATTGTGATTCAGATAAGAGATGGAAAAAACAAAAATGTGGATATCTCATAGCTTAAAAATTAAATCTTAATTCATTTAAGTTTAAAAATCTTACTGAGTATACTATAGTTAGGAGCTCCATATTCCAACCCAGAGACCATGAAGCTTTGCTATGATCTATGCACAGCCCAACTATTGCAGATTGAATTGATATTACAAGACATGTCAACGTTGTTGCCCATAAATTTAATGGAAAAGCTTTTAGTAGCTTCACCTATAATATTTCAAAAACACAACAGTTTAATTAGATGGAAGACTATAGCAAAAAAGCAAATTCTTTCTGTTTCCACTCTAAAACACTTAGTATTGTCAGACTCTTTGAAGAAGAAAACTTACTTGGACAACGTACCATACTGCGTACAGGAAGCAGCTAGCTACACAAAAGAGAGTGCCCCGGACCATATGGGTATTGTGGGGTTCTTTTGAAGTGGTGTGAGGGGAATGATTACCACCAATATAAATTTTGTGTCCTCCGTAAAGACTAGAGATCAATGCCCCTCCAACACAAATAATTATCCCAATAGCCTTTATTTTACCCGCCCATGTTCTCAACCGTAGTTTCTCCATCCTGCAATTATGTATGAATTAATTCTTATGATATATATTCTAATTGAGAAACAACAAAGGTTGCTCTCTCTTGCATGTATTTTACACACATACCTAAATGTGATCGAGACTAAGAAAGTGAATATATGGGAACCGTGTTCAGGAAGTTAACCGAGAAAGTAGCAGAAGTGTCTAACAAGCCATAGTAGTAGAATCCTGTAGTCATTGTCCTGAAAAATGATAATGATGGCATTTTACAGTGTTAAAAATATATTCATCAGTAACACAAGGTATATAGAAAACTAATATAATATTGCATTTTCCCGATGGGTTAATGTTGCTGATTGTTTAGTCGGAATCTCAGTTCAAATGTTTTAGATCATTTCTTATCCCTTATAAAGCTGAGTGTGGTGATGTGCGTTCATCTTTTATTGGCCTATTTAATTTTCTGAATCTCTTGCACGTCCCGTTTGGTAGAGCAAAAATCCTTGGAAGGAAATGGAAGAGGCATTTCTAATTCGATGAAGCTTTGGAAACCAAGCCTTTCCATTGGAAAATCTTGAAAAAGACAACTACCCCGAATACAAGGTATCTCAGACCCACTGTACTTTTACTAAATAGGATTATTTTGTCATTTATTTTGATATGATATAGCGCAAAAGGTTTTCACATTGCTTATATAACTCCTAAATTGGTGGACCATGATGCTTGACTTCTAAATACAAATACAAATAGCCCATCAGATTAATTAAATTAAATTAGTAAAACTGTAACAAATTTCTATATAGTTTTCAAAATTATCCTTTATCAAATTAAAAATAAAACTTATTTTTCCAGCATATTTTCACCAAGTGGGAAAGCTTAGTTGGAAATTAATCATAAAGTTTTCCATATTAAATTTTATAAAGAATTGTGTATTAAAAATCATGAAGAGCAATCTCATACCCCGTCCGACCCATAAGTTGTCACTAATTTTATGAATTTATCCTAGTAGATAGTGGCCCTTGTTACTAACCATAACCTAGAGAAAGTTAATGCAATACAGAATTATACCAACTGGGCCCACTCCACACTCCAAATTTTGAAAGCCTCGCTCCTTCTAATTGGGGACAAGACCTCAACTAATCCTGTATAATTAGTGGGACTATGTTAAAGCCTGGTATACTACCTTGGGACTCCATGTCACTGTCACTACTCAGTTCTCACTAACTCACCGGTTAAAAGTCAAAACCTGTCAATCTCCCTCACCCTCCGGATCCAAGTTCCTCATCCCATCAATGGAGTTGGAATCAACAGGACCCAAATCTCTTGCGATTGCGATCTTCCTCCTCTCCTTTATCATATTTTGCTCAAATCACAACTATGTTTCTTCTTCTCCTTCCCAAAATCCATCCCGTGCGTTACCAAAACAATCCCTCCCCACAAAATCTGGCTACCTCTCCGTTAACCACACTTCCAAATCCGCCATTTTCTACGCTTTCTATGAAGCCCAGAACCTCACTTCACCTCTCTCCCAAACCCCACTTCTCATCTGGCTCCAAGGCGGCCCTGGCTGCTCCTCCATGTTCGGCAATTTCTTCGAGCTCAGTCCATGGCGCGTCACCAAAAATTTTAAAAATTCACAGAAGTGCCATTTGACCGATAGGGGACGCATGTCCGAGATACGTTAGGGGGAAAAAAAATTCTCATGAAACTCTTTAATATCCGTATGGCATAAACAGTCAAGCTCAAGAATCAACCCAGACACACTTTTCCCAAAACATGGCAAGCTTTCATTCAAATACACTATTTCGAAGGAAGGCAAGAATGAAACTTGTATTTCAAGGTTATAAACCTAACAGTGAAATCTGAAAAGGGGCTAAATAAAAATTGCTAAGATGGATATTTGCTTCAATATCCAAAAATATGAATATATCCATAGATAAGGCCCTATGAAACAAGTGGCTAGTGGCTAGTTAAAGAAGATGACTTAACAAAAGCTTGTTCGCTTACCCGAGTAATGCATTGAGGAAAACCCAGAACCAGACGAACCAACCCAATCTTGTAGCGTGGCCTCTACAATAACATTTAACATTTTAATAGAAAACGCAGCACACACATTGTGTCATAATTGAACCCAGAAAGGTGAAGAAGTAAAAAGTGATACCTCTCAAAATATAAAGCAAACGGAGCTATACAGAGAGTAGCAACTATGTGGCGATATGTAAGGAGCGAGAAAACGTAAGTGCCTTCAACCAAGATGAGCCTAGACAATAGCTGCAATCCTGCCCTAAAAACTTGCACTAATAGCATACTTATTATAGCACGCCATGAGAAGAAGTATTCCATCACACTTGCCATATGCCATCTCTCCTTCTTTCTGAAATACATCAAGTAATTATCTTGTGAACGGACATAGAGATTAATTATTTTATAAGTTGATGTGGGGATGTGAAGTCAATTACAAAAAGTAGATGACAGGGGTTAGTCAAGATTTTGGGTGGGGATAAGTAGCATTTTTGCTTGGAAAGTTTCGACTGAGAAGCACTGGATACTTGGAAGTTTTTTTTGGAGCAAAATTGCCCCGGAAGTAACAAAACGAAAATATTTTGCCCCTTTCATTACTTTTAACCGTTAAGTTTAACTGATATACACATATAGCACCAATGCTCGCCACTCAGTAGTCAAAATATGGTTAAATATCATTTTTGCCCCAGAAGTTTTAGATGAGGAGCAATGAGTATCCAGAAGTTTTTTTAAGGAGCAATTTTATCCCAGAAATTTACAAAAGATAGGAATTCCAAGGATTTAAGGGAGGGTAGCCTAGAGCAATCTATACAAAAGTAAATACTATCACTATTGATTTGTCTCACTGAACCAATTTAGAACAATTCATACCTCATTTTGTGTTTTATTTGCTTAGATCTTAAGTGATGCTTCCTCTAGATTTTGTAAAAGACCTTTCAGTCTCTTTGATCAGTTCGGCTTTACAAATTCTAGCCGCCTTGAGCTCAACGTCTCAAGGATCTCCCTCTCCGACTCCAAGTTTAACTTTTTCGAGATAGATTTCTTCCTCTGCACCCTCGATTCCTGGCTATGTGTCCTCCAACAACTCAAAGAAGACAAGATTTCTTGCATTGTTCAATCCAATCTTATTGAGTCTGTTTATCCCTCTAATTCCTTCAATACCAATGATTCCTTTAACAAGAAAGAGATGACGAGGAGTGATGCTACGTCATATTAGGCTAAGTGCTGTGGATGATGAGGTGGCATGACATATGTGTTCTTTGACTAATTTAACAGTCAAATTTAACATTGAGGGCAAAAGGGATGTAAACTTCTGGAGCAAAATTTCTCCTAAAAAAAATTCTGGATACCCATTGCTCCTCAACAAAAACTTACAAGACAAAAATGAGACTTAACCCTATTTTGATTGATGAGGTGGCATGCCACGTGTGCAAATCAGTTAAACTTAACGATCAAAATTAATGGAAGGACAAAATTTTTAAGTTTTGTTAACTTTTGAGGCAATTTTGCTCAAAAAAACTTCCAAGTACCCAATGCTCCTCAGCCAAAACTTTCGGGACAAAAATGATACTTATCCCATTGTGGGTGTAGACTTTCATTTTCTGTATATTTCTGATAGGGATTTGTGGGGTTTTCCCTTCTAAGAGACGGTTTTCATTTTTCATCAAGGAAAAAAAAAACTGAAAACTTTATTTTATTAATTATTTTTGTGGTCAACATATTATTATTTAAAAAAAAAAAAGAGGTTGACCGAGGTTTGATTCAGTGGTTGCCGGTTGAAGTCAAAGACGGGGAACAAATTCTGTGCTATCTTTTCTTAAAATTTTCTGGAACAACATCAAAGGTTTGTCGGGTTTTTGGATGTGGCTGGGGTTTGTGGCTTTCGCTTTCAGTATATTCCTACTATGGTTTGTCGGGTTTTTGAGGGGTGGGGGGTTTTATAGACTATTTTCATTTTCCTTTAAAAAACAAAGAGGTTGATGGAGGTTTGAAGAGAGCAAACCAAATCAACCAGTGAAACCAGTCATCAAATATAAAAGCTACAAAGAGATGGAAAAACACCATTAGTGGAATTGTTTCCCACCTGCCACTGAGACACGTTAAAAAACCACCCAAGGAACTGAACTGAAATCCCATCAGTTGAATCTCAAGCAGGTAGATTGGCAAGAAGCCATCTACCACAGAGATCAACAAAATGGGACACAAGTTACTGAACCAAAGGTAAAAAATATGCCTCGAGATTATGAGAAACAGGTGGGACAGAGGAGAACCTTGTAGGAAAACCCTAAAGAGAAGCCTCCATAGTTGGAAAGTTTTATGTTGCGCAGCTATGACTCAAAACGCTTTCATGGTTAAAAATTGTTCATAGTTTTATCAAACAGATCTTCGAAGCAAGGCTTGCTAGTGTTCTAATCAGAAAAAGTTATGAGTACGAAATTTTACCTCAAGAATTTGCTCCAAGCTCTGTTAATGGTTTCCCTCTCATATTTGACCGTCGACGTACTGGGGAAGAGGAAACATGTTGTGAGTGGGGTTTGTGTAGGAAAGGGAGATTTGGTATTATATGAGGACGAGGTTGAATCAATGGCTATGATATGAGACTCTGGTTCTCTTCTCCAAGATTCAAAACGCGTTCACCAAAAGGAAAAATTATTAAGATTGAAAATTAGTTATTTCAAGATAAACACAACTCAGGGATTGAGATTTGTATTGAAAATGAGCAATTTTGGGATAAACACAACTCGGATGGAGATTTATATAGTATTAGTACTTACGTACGTCGGTACGTGGATGCAATTTGCGACTTGATTTTGGACCAATCTACTTGTACTTTATTTGGCAGTTCTTTGTCCCCTAATGGAGATTTAAAATATACTCAATTATTTTCTTAAAAAAATAATATTAAATACTTTTTCAATCTTAATTAACAAAATATATGCATGTCTGGCGATAAATAAGTTGATTGTGCCTTTATCTTTCTTTTTTTTTTTTTTTGGTTCTAATAGATTTTCAGTATTTAAAGAATACGGCACCCAAAATACTTCAAAGACCCATGCTTTAAACTTTCATGGCTTTGTTAAAGAAGTTTCTCCGTTGGTAAGTAAGCAAAAAGAGGAAACAAAAAACACGCTTTATAGGTGCATGTTCTCATTTGTAAAATCCAAATTCAATTGCAATCCCAATTTTCAATAATTCTCCTCTGTCAGTTTTGTTTTTTTGTTTTATATTATTCATTATTTTAAGTTCTTAAAAATAATTTTATACGCAATCTTAGATAAAAATACACTTTCTAATGGATGGTAAGTAACAAATTTACGAGCTTTTACTAATGGATAAACCTCAAAACATAAGTTAAACAAAACTAGTTTTGATAGGTAATACACTCACAATACTAAATATAATCATATAGCCCTCTTAAGCAATGTAAGAGTTTATTAGTTACCTATATACTTTGTTTGTTGGAAATAGATGATCTAATCATGTTTGTACAACTAAATAACAATTACACCAATACCGAATTAAAATGAAAGGATTTAACATATCTCCAGCCATTGATATTGATTTGTCTTTAGAAAAAGAAAACTCCGGTTTCTGGTTTTTTTTTACATATGAACTTAGATGTTCACAACTGGGGTGCGGGTAAAATCAAAGTTTTACAGCTCCTCCACCGTATCTTGTATAAAATTTTCCACTTTTGTGTATGATGCTTTCTGGGGGTCTTTGGCTCTTATTTCCCAAATATGGTCAAAATGAGTTTTTCCCCCCCTGATAGGACCTTTTAGGCGAAAAGGGCCAAAGCTTGGGGTTTCTTTTGGCAGAAAGGATAAGCTTATGAAAAATAACTAGATTAAAATATTAAACAGACAAAAGTTCTCGTTGTCTTCATTCAATAAACAAATCTCCTTAAATAGGAGTTAAACAAATCAATTAAAAATAATAACTGACATTACTAATCTTAAACCTAGGATTCAACTATGACCACTAACAGTCTAGGTAAATAAACTAACTAATATTTAAATAACAATAAATAATAAAAAGCTACCACGAACCGTACGTGGCTAAGGAGTGCGCCATAAATCCACTAACTAATAATTAAATAATAACAATAAGCTAAAAGGTAGGGAAAATTCTAACTAATAATTAAATAATAACAATAAGCTAAAAGGTAGGAAAAATCATCCTAATATCCACCGATTCGATTCAGATCCACAAAATTAGGTAGAGGTGTTAACCATGAAATCTTGAAGGTACGGCATGATCGTATCAACCCCCCCCCCCCCCCGACAAACACGTCATATTTCTAAAATACACAAATAGAGTGATATGACATCTTATTACATCTTGAAGGTACGGCATGATTGCATGCGGTTTTTTAAAAATTTGTTTTGGACCTTTGGATCAAGATTTCAACAGTCAGGATGAGACTATGAGAGATAATGAGAAAGTTACTCATGAGAAAGAGATGACAGGTGGTATGACGGAGTCTGCATCTATTTTCATCATCATCATCAAAATTCGACGGCAAGAACCATTTCTTGACTCCTCCGATAGATATTTTTTCAAATGTGTCTAGTAAGCCAAAGTATTATATGGTCATCTAGGGTGTGCATGGTAACACTCCCAGAATGACTTTTTTCTTAATTTCTGTGCCCTGGAACAAAAATGGATGGGAATTGTGTTTGGTAAATCCGGTTTTTTTTCTTGCTCCCGAGATGAACCGGTTTATTTTTTGTGCTGGGGAGTAAAAAAAAGAAGCTAAAAAATTTAGCTTCTCTATTCCAGGGCAAAAAATCAGAATTTATTTTTCCCTCAATCAAAGCAGAAATTTACCCTCGTTCACCACCATCGTCGCTCCACCACCACCGCCGTTGCCACCCCCAACACCGCCACCGCCCCACCGCCACCGCCCCGCCACCATCACCGCCGCCCCACCACCACCACCGCCGCCGCCATCGCCCCACCACCGCCACCGCCCCGCCACCACCACCGCCACCGCCCCGCCGCCACCACCGCAACCGCACCATCGCCACCGCCGCTGCCACCACCACCGCCACCACCACCCCACCTCAGCCACCACCGCCACCGCCCCACAACCACCACTGCCGCCACCGCCATCGCCACCGCCACCGCCACCACCACCACCGCCATCGCCCCACCACCACCACCGTCGTCACCACCACCACCACCGCCACCGCACTATCACCACCGCCACCGCCGCTGCCACCACCACCACCCCGCCTCAGCCACCGCCCCACCACTGCCGCCGCCACCACCACCGCCACCACCACCACCACCACCGCCACCACCCCACCACCGCCACCGCCCCCCGCCGCCACCACCACCGTCCCCACCACCACCGCCCCCCGCCGCTACCACCACCACCGCTACCGTCCCCAGCACCACCACCCCCCGCCACCGCCACCACCACCGCCATTACCACATAAATAATTTTTTGAATATAATAATTACATAAATAATTTTTTTAGAAATTTAAATTTAAGTTTATTTGTAAAGTATAATAATTATATTAATTATGAAAGAAAATGATAAAATCGTAAAAATAACTCATTGATCCTTCATCTTCCTTCCTTACTATTTTTTTAACTCCCAAATAAGATGAGAAAAAATGTGTTACCAAACGTAATTCTGATTCTCGGGGTAAAAATAAAATGGGTTAACAAACGTAATTCTGATTCTCAGAACTCTTCCAAAGCACAGAATTAGAAAAAACTGTTTCATCTCAGAAACAGTGCTGGGCAACAGAATGGTTGCCATGCACACCCCTAACGTTTTGGAATATCTTTTTAGATGCATCCAAAACCTTAAATTACCAAGAATAAAATTGGACAATAAAATACTTTAAGGTACTCACAACTAGAAAGATAGTTCAGCATGAACTACAAAATACTAATTGATTTTCTCTTTCTCATCAAATCTGTCAAGCATTCTTATTCTTCTCTTTTGCAAATGGAAAGCGTACGTGGTTCTTGCTCTTGTCGGATCTTGCCCTCATCAGTCTCCTTGGACGATCAGCAGCAGCGGTCAGATATTGAAACTATCAATCGGGCATGCAAAACAAATACACTTCCAAATCAAATCAATAATTAATCAAGTATACCAAAGAGAAGAGGATGAGGATTCAGAAATGATCGAAGAGGTCCTCTAAACAGGCTATCAGTTTCAATGGCGAAATTTTGAGTATGGCGCTGAACTTCTGTGGCTTAGAAGGGTGCTATGGACGTAAGAAAGATGGTGAAATAATTATTAACATTACGTTTACCGTTCTATTTAAAATTATCAATCTAATATCAATATCATGCCTTTACACAATAATTACATAAGGTCAGTGCCGGACCCAGGATTTTATGTTTGTGGGTGCACAATTAATGGGGGATTCAGGGGTAGCACTCCCGAATTTTTTTTAAAGGAAAATTTTAAATATATTAAAAAATAAAAAAATATAGACAAAAAAGAAGAAAAAAAACTTCAACTTAACATAGAAAAATAATAATCAAGATTAAGAGTATTCAGGGATTATTATTGCTTAATGTATGCTCCTATTCTTCTTCTCTTCCTTTCTAAACTACATCCTTTTTTCATACCGAATGGAAGTTGACAATCATAATTTAGTTTCTAAAAACAAAAGGATTGAATTAAATCTTCTCCTACCAATGTTTATTTCAACATTTCCATTCAAGTTAACTCTGTTCACTTGATCTGGTTGTCTAACTCTGTTTACTTGATCTTTCACAATTCACATTATGAGATCCGAAGTGATATTTTTTTGTTTAGTTTTAGGCTAATGGAACGAAATTAAAATTGTTCCAATCTTCAGGAAAGTTTGCATTTTAATTACAATTACTAACCAGCCCATTGGCATTGGATGTCATCACATTTCCTTTTGCATGTGTCAAAAGAAAAATGAAAAATGAGTTCATCAAAATGTACTAAGATTAATTTCCAAAATGATTTTAGGACCACTGTAACGAGCAAAAAAGTTAAATATCAGTTCTCAGTTTTTTATGGAAGCAATGCTATAACTAAGATAATACAAATCAATGCGATCTCATATATAAACGCAGAAGTTGAGATAGGAATTGCAGTTTTGGGATTACAATCTGTGAGAATTATGAGATGCCAGCAAGCGTAGATCTGAAAACGAACACTAAATTGAAATCATTTAATTTTGAGCAACCAAGCTCGTCAATTGAATCCAAAACAGGTTTTAAGAAAATGGAATCGCAAATCTAAAGTAAAAAAGGGCAGAATTTTGGAGAAAAGTTATCAAATTATTGCAACAAACACATCACAGACTCTCAAAGCACGAACTGATTTCAAAAGCCAAGTCGAAAACAGTAGAGGTACATGAAAATTGAAAAGCTTAGGGAATTGACGAAAAGAATCGAACCTAAAGTGTGAGATAAAAGTAGAAGGAAAAAGAGAACCAGTGTAACGAAAAAATAATTAAATTAAGAAAATTGTCTGAAGACAGGTTCGAACCGGAGACCTCTACATTGTGAGACTGTGTTAACCAACTATACCACAAAAACAACTTGTCACAAGATTCCTTCTAAATATATATATTGTCAAAAGTTTATGTCTGCACTTAGCCACACATACACTAGTGTGGGTCCGCCACTGTATAAGGTTGCACCAAGAATGCACATACACTGCACAAGGATTACCCAAAGAATGCAATGATAAAGAAAGTATAAAGATTACAAAATTTGAGTAGAGATTGAACAAAAATTATTTAGAGATTGCGATAATGTGTAAGTTTTAATAAAGAATAATCTATTTTATGTCTCCTTCCCAAGTCCCCATCCAACATATAACATATGCGTATTGAACTCGCTATAAAGCAAAAATAAGAAATTTGTAATTAAAAGAAAGGAGGTTTCCTAAGAGGGAAATCGGCGGTATTCTAGAAACGAGCGTAATTAATCTTCTAGAAGAGGGAGTATAATTAATTATTTCTTCACATTCTTCTAATATTGCTAGCTATACTGCATTAAGTTGCGCGAACCCGTTTATGGTAAATGGTAATGGTCTCCAAATTTAAGAAAGATGGTGAAATAATCATTTTGTTCCTCATCAATTGATCTGCGAACTGGTTTATTCTCAAATAAAGCTTTAGTTAATTTTTTTTTTTTTTGGGGGGGGGGGGGGGGGGGACTCGCATTTTCAGAGTTATTGTATATTTTGGAGCGAATGAGTTTATCATAAGCTTCTTAGATTAGCATATAATGATCATTCAAATTCATTTCAGCATGGTTATCATCAGTACCAACCCCATTTTCATGGCTAGCAATATTCTCTAAATTGCACAAAAGTTTTCATAAAAAGAATCATTTATACTCTGATGAGTTATTCCTCGCTCCCCAAAAGGTTCAAGAAAGTTCAGCGCTATCTATGCGTAGCCCTATTACCATTGCTTGAATTGATGCCTCAAGACAAGTTAGCTCCATTGTCCAAAATCTTAAATGGAAAATAAATGCTCGAAACAATTTTATCTGTTAAAATATGAAAATAAAAGAGTGATAAATCCTAATTTAATATATTTTATTCCACCTTATTCATTTATTTTGGGGACTATTTTAGGTTAATTTGGATTTATTAGACAATAATTGGATTGTTAGACTATTTTAGGAAATAATATAAATCAGAATTAATTATGATATTATTGGACTTAAATTGTTATTATTTTGATTGACATCTTGTTATTATTTATCACGATTTTATTTAATTTTTGCAGGATAAGAAAAAGTATATTGGAAGATCCTACGATGCAGAATTAACCTTGGAAGCTAAAAGAAGATCTGATGGTGGGATTTTGTTGGGCTTTTGGAATTTTAATTGTCTCAAATTGATGCCCAAAAACCCTCTCTTTCTCCTATAAAATTAACCTAGCTGCCTATTGATTATACACGCTCTCATTGAGAGCCGCAAGACGCACACTAAGCCGCTGGAAGAATTGGTGGTAGGAGTTATATATTCACCACGGAACTTCACTGAAAGAGGACAATCATTATCAATTCCATCAACCTATTCTACTCTTCTTATTCTCGCACAGCCACGTTCCTTGAATCATTGATTCATCAATTCATCAATTCGAATGGTTGGGAGCTACGTGATGTTTGGTGGAGAACTTGAATTCATGGAAGCTTAAGGTTCTTAGAAGATAATTTGGGAGGAGCATGGAGAAGGCTAGAGCCTAAGAACTTACACTTGAGATTATTTAGTTTTAAAGGATTTCAAGTTGTGTTAATTGAAAACAATCTAGTTTTAGATTGTAAACATATTTCTTTTGGATTAGACTGATAATTTGAAGTTTTTATGTGTGAGACAATTGTTGGAGTTTTGTTGCAACATTTTGATTGTCAATTGAAATATTAATTGAGTTTTCATTATTAATTTAATTGTCAATTTGGTTTATCATCTTAATTGTTTAATTGAGTTGATAAATTATCTAGTTGTTCAATTGGATAATTGTAAACAAGATTTTCAAAACTATTTTGTGATTGATTTTGAATGAGTTTAATTAGCCACCGCTTATTTCATTATGACTTTTCTAGTGGAATATGTGTTATTGAGCTAGGGAAACCCGTGTTCAATTAGGTGATTAAATTCATTAATCTTCCTTTGGTCTAATTAAATGGTTTGGGCTAAGAAAGTTAACTCCATACAATTCCTAAGTTGTCCCCTTCTTCCTCATAACTGAACTAGATCTTTATCATTTAATTTGATTTTAATCAATTTTCTTCTTAGGATTTTAATTTTCCTCTCATAACAAAAACCCCCCAAAAATTGCATTCAAATTCATATAGATTAGTTTCATTCTCATTCAGATTTTAGAGTCAATTGCATCAGCATTTTTAGTTAGTTTAATTTCATTTAGGTAGTAGCATTCTACATTCTAGTTTAGGTCCATTCCATTGTATTTTTCATCACTTAAATTCAACCTAAAGAAAACTCACAGCTTGCTCCTTGAGAGAATGACCTAAGTTTCCACTATATTGCATTATTAGTTGGTAAGCAAGCTCATCAAAGAGCAATACAATGACAATAATGGTTTAATGTTCTTATAAAGAACCCACATTCTGCTACGAAAGCATGTGAAGTCCAACCATTTAGGCACGTTTTTCTTTGGCTTTTGAAGTATGAGGCTTACTAAGCAGCTGACAACTAGAAAGAGTGCCTAGAAGCACACGATTTTGTGCGTAGTTCTGCGGAACTGTCTAAATATGGAGAAAAAGAAAGTCATGAATATGGGAATCAAGTTGAGATTGTTAAGAATCTCATAGCCACCATTATCATCTTAAATTGGTAGCATTAAGTTAATTAGAATCGTATAGCTTTGGCTTATGACATGAGAGGACGAGTTTCAGTCTGAGTCTTCGAAATTTGGGAGCAACCAATCCTAACGGATCGTATTTGTGGTGTGGCTCCTTCGTCTTGTTCTTTGTGTCTTTTGTATGTTACTGACAAGCCTTTGGTTTGTCCCCAAATCTGGACTCTTTTCTCTTCCCTCTGTTTTCACTCTCTGTTTTTCATTCTATACATATTTAAACACACATAAATGATACTCCTCATCTCTTTAATATATGTCACAATTAAGGGGTTGATCTTCGTTATAAATATAAGACATAATTTTTATATTTATCAATCTTTTTCTAATATACTTTATTGATGCTTCATCAACAATAACAAAGGAGAAGAGGGAATTGAATGTGAAAATTAAAGAAGATGATTTGAGTGTTTTAAAAAAGAGATATCATTTTAACTAATTCAACTAACCTCCTTAATCTAATCAAATTAAGTAAATATGTCTTATATTAGAAAACCAGAGAAGTATTCAGTAAAAAGGTTTGAATTCACATCCTATTATTATTCGAAGTGATATGAGCTAGAGGCCAGGCTCATCTCTTTCTCAGTTGTTGATTAAATTGGTTGATGCAAAATTCCAGTGTAAAATTAAAACATTTATAGAGTCATTCAAAGTATCATTTGGACCACGAGATTCATAAAAGTTAGAATATGATATTCAATGATATTCTTTAATGTCATAAATCAACTCTCCATTAGTCAAATATTTAAAATCTATCATGGATAAAAGAACTTTTCTCATCATTTCCCAGACTAAACTATAATTAATCAACACACTTGAGGCTTAGACTTCTTGAAGTCTAAAACATAATTATTCAACCATAAACTGAACAAACTCTCAATAATCGAAATACTTAAACAACAATAAATTTCTTGAATAACCGCTTGAGTTACTTATCCATAATAAAAACCAGCATAATCCAACATATAAAATCACATCATAGTATGAAACTTGCAACATGAGCCTTACATTGACAATACATAACAATTCATTAAATAAATAAATAGGAGAAGGCTTTATAAGGATTATCACAAGAATCAAGCCTTTGAGCCTTCCCCAATTGACTTGTAGAAAAACTATTATCTAAAAAATGTCAAATCAATAGGGTGAGACAAAAACTTTTTAACCAACTATTCAACTTATTATACTTGCTAATTTGTGCTTGTGAAATGCAAAGTGAAACAATTTATATAACAAAAGTATTAGAGATATAATTTACAAAATTCCATATTACATATTTTATTTTCACAAACTCATATCACAAATTCCATCTCAAACTCCATATCAAAAATTCTATATTACAATTTCTATATCACAATATCAATATAACAATTTTCATACACAAATTTTTGTATCACTGTTCTCAAATTGCGTCCCATCAATCCAACCAAACCGTCTTATCTTTGCTGACTAGTTCCATGAACTAAGTTACTATCCATATTGCTGGCCACTTAAAAGTTCACTGCTTATGTGATAAAGAGAACCAAAATCCACATAGCACATGTGTAACACCACAATTTTAATACCCAAAAACTCGATCAAAATATTAAAAATTCCTTCAAAAGGTTTAACAATATCCAAATCTTCTTACAACATTACCATTTTGAACAAAAACCCGTAATACATAATCAGAATAAATTTCAGAAAATATTTCAGAGTTCAGTACAAAACGGAAGTCTTAGGTTCATGGCAAATATAATAACATAACATAATCTATTGGAGATCAAAAGAGCTTCCAGAGCTCACTCCATAGGTGCCTTCCCTTGCTTTCTACTAGAATAATCACCTGAAAAATGTTAATATGGGATGAGATTCCACGTCTCAGTAACTACTGAATATTTCTACCTTACACGAGCAAATTACATATGACAAGAATAAATAATGTGAATTTAATATACTCAGATATTTTTAGATATACCGTTGTTCACAACAAATGCCTTTACAAAATACTCATCATTCTTTATTGAATAATTCAGAAATGCACTATGCAGTATGCAGCCTCCCTTATATCCCCTTCCAACCGTATACCGCTGACTGGAACCATAGGCTAACATATAGTCCAATAGAAACTCATTCATTTGACTGGATGGTTTCAAGCTCACCAAAACTTAAGATATACCCGGCCAAAGGTATAGAGCTTAAATCTGGACTATGGCTCCCCTCCTTTAAAATAACAACTAAGGAGGTGTCACATGTCCCACATCTCCAATGAAATCCCGGCCAGAGGAAAACATGGAAGATGGGGCCCTGAAAAGTACCATCCACTGTGCACCGAGTGGTGGCATAAACAATTCTTATCATTCAATTCCCTCCTTACTCCACCCATCACAATACAACCGCCATGATGAATGTATTTACTAAAAAAAATAATGCATTATTATACCATTATATACATTGATATGCGTATTTATGAATAGTAAAATACTATGCGTATCTGTGAATAGTAAAATACTATGCGTATCTGTGAATAGTAAAATACTATGCGTATCTGTGAATAGTAAAATACGGTATATACATGAATAGTAAAATAAGTAGTAAATACGGTATACGTGAATAGTAACATGAATAGTAAATACGGTATACGTGAATAGTAACATGAATAGTAAATACGGTATACGTGAATAGTAACATGAATAGTAAATACGGTATACGTGAATAGTGAAAATGAATAGTAAATACGGTATATGTGAATAGTAACGTACGTTTAAATAGTACCTCTACAGATTTGTAAGTCAAAGTTCCCACACCAGATCTTAAAACCATAAATATTTTCTAAATATTCTTGCCAAAATAGTAAACAAACAAATTTATAATCATACATAATTCACAAGTATAAGGAAGAATATTCAGAGTTACCTGTTACTTGCTAATACCCGAATCACCAACCAGCTATTATAACTCTCAAGCAAATATCTCTCTACTCTCTCTCTCTCTCTCTCTCTCTACCTCTCTCTATGGCTCTTAGAGGTTGTGAAGAATGAAATGAAATGGAAGGTCTATTTATAGTTGGAAAATGGGTCATTAGGCGTAATTTTTATAAAATTATAAAAATATAAAAAAAAGAGCACGAGGTGCTCCTCGTGGTTCCTTCCTTCCTTTCTTTTTTTTTTAAATAAATTATAAAAAAGTATGTGGGTCCCGCGGAATTTAAAATTCCCACGAGGCGCACCACGAGGGAAAGGCTGCTGGTGGGAAAATTATTTGGCGTGGGTCCTACGTATTTTCAAATAATGAGTACGTATTTATAAATAGTAAATACCGTATTTTTAAATAGTAAATACGTATTTGTAAATAGTAAAAATGTATACGTGAATAGTAAATACTATTCACGGGTCCCACAAAATACTAATTTCAAATTTATCACTTTCTGAAAATAGAGCCTACTAGTCTTCCCAAAATAGGTTTATGTTCAAGATATTAGATTCAAAATTCAGGATGTTACATTTCTCCCCTCCTAAAAGAAAATTTTGTCCTCAAAATTTCGCTATAATAAGAATTCTAACCTATTTAAATAAATGAGGATAGGTTTGTCGCATGCTCTCCTCCGTTTCCCAAGTAGCATCTCCGGGAACCATTCCTTTCCACTCGACCTTTACAAGTCTAATGGTCTTGTTTCTTAATTGCTTGTCCCTTGCATCAACAATCCGCTCCGGCTCGGCTTTATACGTCATGTTATCCTTGAGTTCTACCTCTTCTACTTCTATAATGTGGGAAGGATCCGGTTGGTATTTCTTCAGTTGCGATACATGAAAGACATCGTGAAGATTTGCAAGCTGTGGAGGTAATGCAATTCTGTAAGCTACCGGTCCAACTTTCTCCAAAATCTCATAAGGACCCATAAAACGAGGTGAAAGCTTCTTTGCTCGTATTGCTCTACCAATGCCGGTTATTGGTGTGACTCTTAAGAATACATGTTCGCCCACCATGAACTCCAACGGTCGTCTTCTCTTGTCAGCATAACTCTTCTGTCGACTCTGAGCAGTGAGAAGTTTCTGTTGAATCACCTTAATCTTTTGAGTCGTCTCGTCCACAAGTTCTGGACCTATTAAAATTCGCTCATTCAATTCCGTCCAACAAATAGGAGATCTACATTTTCTTCCATACAAAGCCTCATAAGGTGCCATCTCAATGCTGGAGTGATAACTATTGTTATATGCAAACTCCGCAAGATGAAGATGATCGTCCCAACTTCCTTTTAATTCGATTGCACAAGCCCGCAACATGTCCTCCAGAGTTTGAATAGTCCTCTCAGTCTGCCCGTCAGTTTGAGGATGATAAGCGGTACTATAACTCATCCGAGTTCCCATAGCATTCTGCAATGCTTTCCAAAATCGTGAAGTGAATCGTGGATCACGATCAGATACGATGCTATTCGGTATCCCATGCAATCTGACAATCTCCTTCATGTAGATCTTTGCTAGTCTCTCCAATGAGTATTCTGCTGCAATTGCTAGAAAATGAGCTGACTTAGTTAACCTATCGACAATTACCCAAATGGCATTATGTCCGGATGTCGTTAGAGGAAGCCCCATGATGAAATCCATAGAGATGCTGTCCCATTTCCACTCTGGGATATCCAAATTCTTTAATAATCCAGGAGGTTTCCGATGTTCGATCTTGACTTTCTGACAAGTCAAACAACAAGTGACAAAGTCAGTCACATCTTTCTTCATGCCCCGCCACCACCAATTCCGCTTGAGATCATGATACATCTTGGTTGCTCCGGGATGGATAGTGTATTTACTCCGATGTGCCTCCTCTAGTATGAGCTTTTTTATTTCTCCATCATTAGGTATGCACACTTTTCCTTTATACCTTAATATCCCATCTCTATCGATCCCAAATTTCGATTCTTTTCCTTCTTCAATATCTTCCCTCACGTTTAATAGATACTCATCTTCGAGCTGAGCGAATTTAATCTCTTTCCAAATTGTGCTTTCAATAGTTAATGCTTCTATGGTAGCGACCAAACCTGACATTACATCAATAGATGTACTTGGTATCTCCTCGAGTAATTTATGTTCTCTGATCATCATCTGGGCTACATGGATTGTCTTTCTACTTAAGGCATCTGCTACAACGTTCGCCTTTCCTGGATGATACTTCAATTCGAAGTCGTAGTCCTTGATAAACTCCATCCATCTCCTCTGTCGCATGTTGAGCTCCTTTTGGTCGAACAGGTACTTCAGACTTTTGTGGTCACTATAAACCTCGAACTTTGAACCGTAGAGGTGATGCCTCCAAATCTTCAGAGCAAACACTACTGCTGCCAGTTCTAAGTCGTGAGTAGGATAATTCCCTTCATGTGGCCTTAACTGTCGAGAAGCATAAGCTACTACCCTACCATTTTGCATTAATACACACCCAAGACCTTTCTTGGAAGCATCTGTGTACAAAGTAAAGGTCTGAGCAGGATCTGGAATTATAAGTACTGGTGCCGTAGTCAACTTAGTCTTCAAATTTTGAAAAGCTGCTTCACACTTTTCGTCCCATACATATGGTTGACCCTTCCTAGTTAACTTTGTCAAAGGCATAGCTATTTGCGAAAAGCCCTTGATAAATCTCCTATAATAGCCAGCTAGACCTAGAAAACTCTTGATCTCAGTCACGGACTTTGGTCGTTCCCATTGGAGAACTGCTTCAACTTTAGTACGGTCCACTGCAACACCTTCAGCCGATACGACATGGCCTAGGAATTTTACTTCCTTCAACCAAAATTCGCACTTAGACAGTTTCGCATAGAGCTTGTGCTCCTTCAACACTTGTAGCACGATTCTAAGGTGCTCTTTATGCTCTTCTTCATCCTTAGAGTAGATAAGGATGTCGTCAATGAAAACCACTACAAATTTATCTAGATATGGTCGGAAAATTCTATTCATGTAATCCATGAATACTGCTGGAGCATTTGTTAGCCCAAATGGCATAACAAGAAATTCATAATGGCCATATCTAGTTCTGAATGCAGTTTTTGAGACATCTTCCGATTTGACTCTCAGTTGGTGATAACCTGATCTGAGGTCGATCTTGGAGAATATGGATGCTCCCTTCAACTGATCAAGTAGATCGTCGATCCTGGGTAAAGGATATTTATTCTTTATAGTCACTTTATTCAACTGGCGATAGTCAATGCATAGTCTCAGGCTCCCATCTTTCTTCTTCACAAAGAGTACGGGCGATCCCCAAGGAGATACACTGGGTCTGATAAAACCCTTTTCTAACAATTCTTCGATCTGCTTCTTCAATTCTGCTAGTTCTGATGGAGACATTCGGTAAGGAGCCTTAGATATAGGTTCTGTTCCAGGTACGAGATCAATAGAAAATTCTACTTCTCTCTCTGGGGGTAAACCTGTCATTTCTTTCGGAAATACTTCCGGAAATTCTTTCACCACTTCAATGTTCTCTATCCCTTCCTCCACTTCTGTTTGAATGGAGAAAAACACCATGTACGCAAGACAACCATGATGAACAGGCTTTTCATCTTGTGCTATAGACAACAATTGTGGTCTACTATGACTCATAGAGTCATCCGCAAGAGAGATAGTCTTCCTCTTGCAGTCAAGGATGATGTCATTAGCTGACAACCAATCCATTCCTATTATTACATCGATACCCTTCGTGGGTAAACAAACAAGGTCTATATTTGAGATCCTATTATCAATCTCAATCGTACAATTTAAGCAAGCCCTAGAAGTTTTTACTGAAGCTCCCGCCGGTGTAGAAATAATCATATAATAAGGCAATTCACTCACTCTTAAATTCAATCGAGGCACACAGTCGTATGATATAAAAGAGTGTGTGGCACCAGAATCAAATAAGGCTTCTACTTCAAGACCTTGGAGTTTGAGGATACCTTTAATCAGATTTGGTGAAGCACTTGCCTCCTGATGTGATAGTGCAAACACTTTCCCTGGCACTGCAGTTCTAGCATCCTTGGCTCCTCGAGGCTCCTCCTCGCAAAATCTGGAAATGTGTCCTGGCTTTCCACAGTTGAAACACGTCACACATGGTCCTTGGTGTATTCTTCCACACTTGGCACACATCTGATTGTTGGCGGTGCTTGCAGCAGGAGCTGTGGATCCCCTATATGAACTCTGACCTCCACTGAAGTGACTCCTTTGAGGTCCTTTGAATTGACTCCTCGGTGGTCTGCTGAAATGACTTCTTTGGGGTCCAGTAAAATAACTCCTCGATGGTCCACCAAAGTGATTTCTGGATGGTTGGCTAAACCGCGTATTACTGAAGTTGTGACTCTGCTTCTTAGTAACTCCTCCCGTTGGTCTCATGAGGTGTGTACATCTGGCCTGAAAACCCTTCATCTTCTCAGCTTCCTCTTCTCGTTTGTTCCTTGCTATCGTGCGCAGTTTGTCGCATATTTCTTCAAAATCCCTTGTTTCATCAAGGAACGGTGATAGAGCTGTTTTTAGGTCTGGTCTAGCTTTTTCAACCAATCGAGCACTCAACCATTTAGAGTTGTTCTGTGAATATCCGCAGAATTTAGACAACTCCAAAAAGCGAGTAATAAATTCGTCTTCATGTAATTCCCCTTGCCTGAATGTGAGGAATTCAGTTTCTTTCTCTATTCTGATTGAAGGGGAAAAGTAATAATTTTCGAACTTTTCCTTAAACTCTTCCCACGTCATCTCAGCATTCCCTTTTGTTTTGGTGCTTTCCCACCATTCTTCAGCTGCTTTCTGCAACAATTGTTCAGCAACCATCACCTTTTGTTGTGAGCTAATCTCGATAACTCTGAAAATCTTTTCTACACGCTTCAGCCACTCCAGTGCTGCAATCGGATCTAGCTTCCCCTCGAACATCGGTGGAGTAAACTTCCGAAATTTTTCCCAAACCTCAGTAATAGGTAAGGAATGATATTGAGAATGAGATCCGCTACTACCTCCATCTTCAGTGCGAGAACGACTTCCTCCCCTAGATTGATGGTCAGAAGGTGTGACTTCCAGAGCCTTCTCCTTTCCTTCCTTACCACCTTGGCCTCTTCCTTTTGCTAGTTCATCCTCGTGTCTATTCACTTTCTCTCTCATCTCCAGGATGACGTCTCGTAATTCTGCCAAAAGGGCATTGTTATCCTGAGAATAGGGACCATCTTGATGCGGAGGGAGACCTCTTTGGGATGGAGCAGGGGTTGAATTAGTTCTTCGAGTTCTTGCCATTATCTCCTCCTATGATTAATACTATAAGGACACTAAACAAATAAAAATAGCTAAATAAATTCTAAATCTAACAAAGGGAAGTGCTCATGTTATGATATTTAATTTGCCACGAACTTTTAAATTTTTTTTTTTTTTGAAGAAATCACTTTAGAAAATAAACAAAATTGCCATGGAACCTTTGGCTCTGATACCAAAAACTGAACAAACTCTCAATAATCGAAATACTTAAACAACAATAAATTTCTTGAATAACCGCTTGAGTTACTTATCCATAATAAAAACCAGCATAATCCAACATATAAAATCACATCATAGTATGAAACTTGCAACATGAGCCTTACATTGACAATACATAACAATTCATTAAATAAATAAATAGGAGAAGGCTTTATAAGGATTATCACAAGAATCAAGCCTTTGAGCCTTCCCCAATTGACTTGTAGAAAAACTATTATCTAAAAAATGTCAAATCAATAGGGTGAGACAAAAACTTTTTAACCAACTATTCAACTTATTATACTTGCTAATTTGTGCTTGTGAAATGCAAAGTGAAACAATTTATATAACAAAAGTATTAGAGATATAATTTACAAAATTCCATATTACATATTTTATTTTCACAAACTCATATCACAAATTCCATCTCAAACTCCATATCAAAAATTCTATATTACAATTTCTATATCACAATATCAATATAACAATTTTCATACACAAATTTTTGTATCACTGTTCTCAAATTGCGTCCCATCAATCCAACCAAACCGTCTTATCTTTGCTGACTAGTTCCATGAACTAAGTTACTATCCATATTGCTGGCCACTTAAAAGTTCACTGCTTATGTGATAAAGAGAACCAAAATCCACATAGCACATGTGTAACACCACAATTTTAATACCCAAAAACTCGATCAAAATATTAAAAATTCCTTCAAAAGGTTTAACAATATCCAAATCTTCTTACAACATTACCATTTTGAACAAAAACCCGTAATACATAATCAGAATAAATTTCAGAAAATATTTCAGAGTTCAGTACAAAACGGAAGTCTTAGGTTCATGGCAAATATAATAACATAACATAATCTATTGGAGATCAAAAGAGCTTCCAGAGCTCACTCCATAGGTGCCTTCCCTTGCTTTCTACTAGAATAATCACCTGAAAAATGTTAATATGGGATGAGATTCCACGTCTCAGTAACTACTGAATATTTCTACCTTACACGAGCAAATTACATATGACAAGAATAAATAATGTGAATTTAATATACTCAGATATTTTTAGATATACCGTTGTTCACAACAAATGCCTTTACAAAATACTCATCATTCTTTATTGAATAATTCAGAAATGCACTATGCAGTATGCAGCCTCCCTTATATCCCCTTCCAACCGTATACCGCTGACTGGAACCATAGGCTAACATATAGTCCAATAGAAACTCATTCATTTGACTGGATGGTTTCAAGCTCACCAAAACTTAAGATATACCCGGCCAAAGGTATAGAGCTTAAATCTGGACTATGGCTCCCCTCCTTTAAAATAACAACTAAGGAGGTGTCACATGTCCCACATCTCCAATGAAATCCCGGCCAGAGGAAAACATGGAAGATGGGGCCCTGAAAAGTACCATCCACTGTGCACCGAGTGGTGGCATAAACAATTCTTATCATTCAATTCCCTCCTTACTCCACCCATCACAATACAACCGCCATGATGAATGTATTTACTAAAAAAAATAATGCATTATTATACCATTATATACATTGATATGCGTATTTATGAATAGTAAAATACTATGCGTATCTGTGAATAGTAAAATACTATGCGTATCTGTGAATAGTAAAATACTATGCGTATCTGTGAATAGTAAAATACGGTATATACATGAATAGTAAAATAAGTAGTAAATACGGTATACGTGAATAGTAACATGAATAGTAAATACGGTATACGTGAATAGTAACATGAATAGTAAATACGGTATACGTGAATAGTAACATGAATAGTAAATACGGTATACGTGAATAGTGAAAATGAATAGTAAATACGGTATATGTGAATAGTAACGTACGTTTAAATAGTACCTCTACAGATTTGTAAGTCAAAGTTCCCACACCAGATCTTAAAACCATAAATATTTTCTAAATATTCTTGCCAAAATAGTAAACAAACAAATTTATAATCATACATAATTCACAAGTATAAGGAAGAATATTCAGAGTTACCTGTTACTTGCTAATACCCGAATCACCAACCAGCTATTATAACTCTCAAGCAAATATCTCTCTACTCTCTCTCTCTCTCTCTCTACCTCTCTCTATGGCTCTTAGAGGTTGTGAAGAATGAAATGAAATGGAAGGTCTATTTATAGTTGGAAAATGGGTCATTAGGCGTAATTTTTATAAAATTATAAAAATATAAAAAAAAGAGCACGAGGTGCTCCTCGTGGTTCCTTCCTTCCTTTCTTTTTTTTTTTAAATAAATTATAAAAAAGTATGTGGGTCCCGCGGAATTTAAAATTCCCACGAGGCGCACCACGAGGGAAAGGCTGCTGGTGGGAAAATTATTTGGCGTGGGTCCTACGTATTTTCAAATAATGAGTACGTATTTATAAATAGTAAATACCGTATTTTTAAATAGTAAATACGTATTTGTAAATAGTAAAAATGTATACGTGAATAGTAAATACTATTCACGGGTCCCACAAAATACTAATTTCAAATTTATCACTTTCTGAAAATAGAGCCTACTAGTCTTCCCAAAATAGGTTTATGTTCAAGATATTAGATTCAAAATTCAGGATGTTACAACATGTCCAAATCGTGGTTCTTTTTCCCTCGTTGAACTGGTAGGGCAGTCCCTCATTGAACAAGTGGGACAATAGAAAGCCAACCATCGAACATAATCGAGGTTATACCACGTGGTAGAACAAATATTCCATCTCATTTAATTCAATCATCACAATAATTGTCAATAAATAGCTTAACATAATTTCTTAAGATTTTCACATTCATAAAATGATATTTAAATCATCTTCATATACATGACATAATGTCTCATTTCTTAGCTGATATACATATGTGTGTGTAGATGTAGATGTGTGTGTGTATTTCACAATTCAAATCATAAGGTTCTACAAGATAATTTCTATCTAAATACTCATTAACATTATTATAATTTTCCCGATCTCGATAAACATTTCAAAGTACCGATTGAAATATTTAATTAATATCAATATACTATTTTTATTTTCATAATCATTGCTAAAAATACTCACCAACAACATAGTAAAAGATATAACAAGTAAAAAGTAGTTACCTCTTCTCAAAGTAAAGTGAAGAGTACAACAATTTTTGTGAAGCCCGGTGTTCAACCACAATTGAGGAGTCTAATTAATATATGTGAATATCATGATAACTAATATAACGATTTACAATTGATAACTAGACTCTCAACCTCTACTTGTTCCTTAGAAAAACTCCTAATATTTCTACCGTTCATATATTTACCATCCTAAAAATATTCTTCCTATCCTTCCATTTTATTATACTTCATTAAAATTATTAACTAACTTCCAAATGCTCACTTAAATTATAATTTCTCAATTCTACTCTCAAATATTCAAGTTCATAATTATCTTATTTAACTAAATCATTCATTTTTTTTTAGAACTTTCAATTCAAGACTTGCAAATAAACTCCACAATTCCAAACATTTCATAACCTTTTATTTACTCTCACATCACTTTTTTTTTAAAAAAAATACAAGAAATTCTATAAACTACAATTCACTATTTTTCCAAAATCCTCTTTTTTAAAAATAAGAATTGTAACTCAAATTTAGTTCAATCACCATGAAAATTTAAATACAATATCCTTATTACCTAAAGTTTATAACTAAAATAATTCCGTAGCCAAACAATGTCCATATTTCTCATTCAAAAAGTACCTCAAAAATTTGCAAAGAATCCTCCATAAATAGGAAATCCACTCAAACTTATAATTTAATCACAAACTTAAGTTTCAACTAGTATTTCTAAGCTATCCGTAATCAATTATCAAAGTTTCAACTAAGAATTTATTCTAAAAACTAAAATCCCTCTTCTCTCATCTAGGGTTAAATCTCAACAAGCCTAAAGTGAAAAAATTAACCTTATCCAGCAAAGTAAACTAATTAAATGCAAGTATTTTTTTTACCACTACAATTCTATGGTTCCCATTTATTGAAAATCCACACTTGCTTCAAACCCTAACTACTAAATTTGCTTTGCTCCCAATGATATTTATACCAATGGAAAGCTTTCATAGAGCAGAAAAATATTTGAAAAATAGGTATTATAGTTTGGTGATTTTATGTAAAATAAATGAAGCCCAAAGGCACCTCAATCCTCCATTAATGAGGGATACATCAAAGGGGTGTGTGGGCCTCACTTTTTTCCCTTTAAAATTATTATTCTATTCTTTTAATTATTATTTTTTCCTTTTCTTCTTTTTATTTTTTTTTATTTTTCTAATTATTCTTTAATTCATATTGGCATTGAGAAATCTATAACCTCTTTTCCTTAATTAACCACCATTTTTTAAAATTACCCAAGGGTCCAAATAATTAACTATTTGTATATTTTATTCCAATAATATCTTTATAATATATAAATAATTAAAATCTCTTAAATGATAAAATATGTTAAATATTTCTATTCAATCTCATCAAGCCTTGTCAAATTTTCTCTCCATTATTTTATGAAAAAACACAATTTAAGATTATTGTCACATAATTAAATCCATTCAGGATAATATCTTCATATTCAAATAATTGTACGAAAACTTCCATTTACCATGAAATAATCCCATTCAACAACCCATTATTAATAGATATACTACACACAAATTTTCAATCATATTTTACTATTTTCTTAATTTTATGTTTCTAACATACTCTACACCTTAAATTACTTAATAGATCACATTTTATAAAAATTAAAATCAAGATATTACATCAATGCCTCAGTTGATGTTGAATTCAAATTGTGTCAGCTTCTTGGCGTTGTTAACCATGTATCAAATACTCCTCGGATATTTCTGGCGTCTGAAAATGATTATGTTCATCATTCTCAAAACATGGTTGTAGTGATTGATATGACTAATAGATGGTTGATTCCGTGGTCGAATTGTTTATTTCTTGTTCGGCCTTGTCCTTGTCAACCCCAGGACAGCCACTTAATTACAAGTTACAACTACAAGGCAATTTTTTTTTAATTAAAAAAAGTAAATATAAAACAAATATGTGTAAGGTACGTAATTTCTTATCCTTTTCTGAGTACAAAGATGCATTCTATCCTCTCCAAAAAAAAAAAAAAAGAAGAAGAAGAAGAAGAAGTGAAAGATGCAAAACAAGAATAAAAAAAAAGTATTGTTATCGGAATCGGATTGGACTGCCCGGGGTCGGTTTTAGCTGGAAAACGTCCAACCGGTTTAGTTCGATAGGTTGGATCAGTTTGACCAGTCCACCTTTTTTAAAATTAAAATAAATAAATTGATTCATTTTTTAAATAATCTTAAATTTTCATTTCCTCATCGATTCAATCCTAAGTTAGCTTTAGTTTGACTCCAATCTAGCTAATTTATTAATCCTTAACCTAGTACCTCAACCGATTTCGTCATTACTTTGCAGGTCTAAGTTTAATAACCTAGGAAAAAAATCACTTATCCTTCATTAGATTTTGCCTAGCTAGGAGACTTAATTATCAGATGTTTAATCAAAGATGCAAAAATTTGGTTACAAGACTATATGAGAGTACTTCGCTACCCTCTTAATTAATTAGCTCCCTTGCCACATAATTAATAATAATGATCCTCAGTCTCTATGAGAGAGTAATATAGATCCCTAAACTATATCACTTAGATGGGACTTATCACAACCTCCCGTGATTAAGTTAATAGCTTCTACACCATCAGTGGTTACAATTTACAACAATTTTCCTATAGCCCTTAGATCATCAATTCTTATAATCCTTTCATTTCACAATTCAAACTTGATAAAATACTTTTTGGATAATTAATTGTCCATGGGTTTTTAATTTTTTTTATTTGATTAAATGTATAACCGTTTTGGGGCCTTAAAGTATAAAAGGTTTTCGTCTCTCTTAACAAATGTGTATATGATATATTGAACATATAATTTTTTTCTCATACGACGATGCCGCTAACCACATTTGTTGGTAGTTTTTAATCTGTTATTACGAGAGCCTTTTATATTTTATAGAAAACGCTGACGAACTACGTATGATTGTGGCCACAGAAAGCGTACTGGTCTGCTCATGCATGTCGCAGCAAAAGCTTATTAATTAACGGCTTCAAAGTATTCATATAAATATGTGAGTCAGTGTATTATTGTGGTGGATTTTCTGAAGTTTGATTAAAAAATGGTCTCCCATTCTAATTTTGGACGGTAGAAATGAATATGAAAATCTGCCTTTTGGAAAGAGCCAGAGTCGCTTACCTTGCAATTGATTACCAAGTTCTTACATAAGTATGTTTGGAAAACTAGCATTACCGTTTTTGATTTAAAACATCGTCAGTTATTCTACTACTTAACAAAACATATTAAAAATCAATATGTGAGTGGAAAGTGAGTAGGCTGTAGGGTGACGTAACTCTGTGACCTCAACTTTTGTTTTAGGGTTAAGTAGTAAATTTGTCCTGAAAGTTTTCCTTAAATAATATTTATTATTTCTGTTAAAAAAGTTAACAGTTAATGTTAGTTTCTTAATGGAATAAAGAAACATTACTATATTTTAAAATTTTCAGAAAAATATTGAGACAAAAAAAGAAAAACTTTTCAAGGCAGTATTACTCCTACACTTATACTTCTGGAACGGATTTATTACTTGACTCTTTTTTTTTAACCACTCTTTGACCTTTCCTTCGCACTAAAATCTATTACTTTTAAGTTAACCAAATGCTAAGTGCAAAGTACAAGGTGGTGAAACAATTGCTGTTTTTCTTTAAATATATAATTAACTTTTTTTCTGTATCTCAAAATTTAAATTACTTTTTTTAACTGCCTATTAAATACATATCTTTACATTAATTATACTCACTTATACGAATTCTCTTTCATTTGGTCATTCATTTTACATTTTCTGTTATATTTTATACTCGTACTTTCTCATATATTTTCTCATTCCCTCTCTCATGCCAATTTCATAAATAAGAGAGTATTTGAAAAAAAAGATAGTTTTAACATATATAGGATACTCGTATTGTGTTGTATGTGATTGGTTTTGCCGATTAAATTATGCAATGATTAAGATCCAAAACAAACATGTGTCCCACACTCCCACCCTTATACGACAGACATAAGGGTTGGTTTCCTGTCGTTTTCACTTGGATTACTGCACATGGTAGGATTGATTATTCTTTCTTTTCTTCACCGGGCGGGATTTTTTTTTTCCCCATTACTAGCAATCACAGACTAATTCGACTTGTCAGGCCACGGTAAACCTTTTCTTTTTTTTTTTTTCAAAAAGTGGTGGCAAAGTGCACAACTATTCTAGGTCGGGAGTTGTTAACGGTAAAACCCTCTCCAAACGAGTGACTCCAAGAATCAAACCTTTCTTACTTTATTGGTAGGAGAATGTCTTGGGGCCTAACCAATTTCCTCCAGGCCAACCCACATCGGGTCAGGCCACAGTAAACCTTACTACCTCCAAATAATTATTACAAAAGTATATATAGGATTGGAATATCAGACCACTTCTTAAGTTTGGAACAATCTACAATTAGTGGATCAAACGCTTCATAGCGGTGATAGGTGATAGGATTGATTCTAATGGTAGCCTCCCGCCAAAATAATAAATTAAATAAATATGGTCCAATGAAGTCTCTATAATCAAATTGGAGCCTCGTATTCTTTTTGTACCTCTATATATATATATATATATATATATATATATCGCTTAATAATTCACCTGTATTTGGTCATCGTTATCATTTAAAACTAAAATGGATTTTTCTGTCAAATACTCAAATTTAATCTGTTTGTTACCTTTTAAAATTCTTTCAAGCATTTTCTCCTAGAGACGTCCCATTTCTTCTCTCCTTTTATTCATTTTTCGCAGAATCAAAATCCGAATCTTGTCAGCTTCTGCTTTTTAACGTTCTAATAATCAGTAACCATAATAGCACCAACCGTCCTGCTATACCTACAGCTTTTCCCCCAACTCCATGATTGGAAATCCTGATAAAGAAAGGGCTAAGCCTTAGTCTTTTCTAATTTCCAAACGAGCTAGTGGAAGCAGGACACTGGAGCTTCTATCTTCATTTCACTTGTTATGGCTTCCTTTTATTTCATCTTCTTCGTATTTACTCTTCTAGCTTCAATTACAGCACACCCAGTTATTGCTTATTCATCATCCGCCATTAATGTAACCAAACACTTCTACTTCTCCGATTTCACCATAAGCAATAACTCCAGAATCCTCCATGATTTGAAGCTCCTAGGCAGTGCCAAGTTCTCAGAAGAAAACGGCGCTCTTCAAATTCCTGATCAATCCTCAGACATCAGACATCAAGCTGGAAGAGGAATTTACGCTTTCCCGATTCGCCTTCTAGACCCAGAAACTCAGACCCCAGCTTCTTTCCAAACAACTTTCTCTTTTCAGTTCATCAATCACAGCAACTCACAACAAAATAATGATGATTCTTCTTATGGTGGTAGTGGCTTCACTTTCATCATCGTCCCCGACGAGTTCACTGTGGGAAGGTCAGGACCATGGCTAGCCATGCTTAACGATGCTTGTCAAGATAATTACAAAGCAGTGGCCATAGAATTCGACACTAGAATGAACCCAGAATTCGGAGATCCAAATGACAACCACATCGGCATCAATTTAGGTACCATATTATCCTCTAAAACCATTAACGTTTCTGATGTTGGAGTTAACCTTAAGGATGGTTTTGTGCACCGTGCTTGGATTACCTATGATGGTCCTGGAAAAAGAATGGACATTCGTTTAGGATCAGCAAACCAAGAAGATTATTACCCTTCTAAACCAATCTTCTCAGAATCTGTGGATCTCTCTCCTTTTTTAAACGAGTATATGTTTGTGGGATTCTCTGCTTCCACTGGAAACCATACCCAAATCCACAATATTCTTTCATGGAATTTCACTTCCACTTCTCAAGCTTCTCTTCGATTCCCTTCATCTGATACCTGCGAGGGTAAGATCTCACTTCAGAATCCCACTGCAACTCCTAGAACTAAAAATGGTGGTTCTAAATTTGAGCCTTCTCGCAGCTTTTTAATCTTTGTGTCTGTAGTGGCTTTTGTTCTTGCTCTTGTTCTTGGCTTTTATTCATACAGTAAACTCAAAAGGAATGCTGAAAAATCAATCTTTCCAAGCCCCCCAAATAAGCCTCGTCGCTTTACCTTATCTGAGATTTCCTCTGCCACTCGATCCTTCAATGAAATTGATGTTTTGGGTAGTGATTCCAGGGGCGTGTACTACTGTGGGAAGCTTCCTAACGGCGTAAGAGTAGCTGTGAAGAGATTCTCATCTCAGTTTCTGGGCTCATATGGGTCAGATCATAAGAAAAGATTGTTGAAGGAAATCAAATCTATCAGCCAGTTTCGGCACCCGAATTTGACGCCCATAAGAGGGTGGTGCCAAGACAGGCATGAAACAATGGTGGTCTATGACTTCTTCCCAAATGGCAGCCTTGAAAAATGGTTATTCGAGGACAATGTTCTTCCATGGACTCGCCGATTAAAAATCATAAAAGACGTAGCCGATGGATTGTGCTTCCTCCACTCTAAGCAACTAGCCCACAAGAACTTGAAATGTAGCAGTGTGTTTCTTGATGTGAACTACAGAGCAATCTTGGGTGACTTTGGCTTTGTACTATTAGAATCAGAGTCAAGGCAATTCGAGTCCACCGTGTGCCGAGGCGTTGATGTGTTTGAATTTGGTGTGTTGGTTTTGGAAGTGATAGCAGGAAGGCGAAGAGCAGAGGAAGAAGAGAATGTAAAACCAGAAGCAAAGAACTTGTTGGACTATGCTTGGAACTTGCATGAGATTGACGAGAAAGTGAAGGTGCTAGATAGAAGAATGGGATCACTAATAAACTTGGAGCAAGCAAATCGTGTACTTGAAATTGGATTGCTTTGCACATTGAATGAGAACAAAGGAAGGCCAAGTATGGAGCAAGTGATAGGGTTTTTGAACATGGAGATACCCATTCCTAAGCTCCCAACAACTCGCCCTGTTGCATTGTTCCCTTACAGCAGCACCAACGCAGGTCTCTGCAACACCTACTCCTGCACTACCTTGAAGATAAGCAATGACATTAGGGGCGCATTCACTGGGTAGCCATGCAACTAGCATTCAAATTTCAAAATAAATAAATAAATTGATATTGATGTGATTCTTATTGGGGCAGTGTCTTTGGAACAGATTCAGAGTGCTGCAAAGCAAAGTGTATCAAGTGGTGTGTGTGTGTGTGGATAGTGTGTTGAAGTTGTGTGTACAAGGGAGAGTGTCTGAATAGTTTGTGAATATGCGCATTTATTGGAAGGGATATGTATATAGTCTGTGTGTGTGAACATGATTTGGAGCTTGCCTGCTTCCTATTTAGAATCTGTTTTGTGATGTGATTAATGAAGTTTGGCCCTTCCAAAATTGAAGAGTTCTTGAAGTGGAAAACCAGAGTGGGTCTGTGAGGATGAAACTTCATAGTTGTTCAGCCAAATGATATGAACGATCTGATCTTTGTTGTTGTCGTTGTTGAGATAGGATTCTCATGAGTCTATTTCTATCGATCTACATTAACATTTTTTCACAACTCTCCTTAATTAATTATTCTTCTTAAATCAGACACATTGTAGAAGACGGGGAAGAAAATTTTTCCTTATGAATATCTTCAGAGTCAAACCTTCTCCTTTCAATTAGTTTCACATTAGGTGCTTGTCTTGATGTGCTTCTTACATGCTTGTCCCTCTAATTTTATTTTTTAATTTTTTTATTTAGAGTAAATTATATGTCGCTTTCTAAATCTTTTTTTTTTAATATCCAATGTCTCAAATTAATTAGTTTCCAGGATACTGGTATTATAGGATAAATATTTCTAAATGCAGAATTAGAAACTAATTAATTTGAGATATTGGGTGTAAAAAAATTTTCAAAAAGTATCATATAATTTAATCAAAAAAAATAAAAAAAAATTGTTTATCCCTCTAATTAGAGGCACAAGCATATAAGACGCACCTTGCATGCTTCCCTTTCAAACAGGGATCAAAAGTATAACTACAATAGTTATGCTTAATGGTATAAACTTCTGACTTTAAAAAACATAACAAAAACGTCAAAAAGTGTTTATTTGAAATTAGATTAGGCATAATGCAAACACACAGCATTCAAGAATAAATCGCATTCCATCCATCTAGTTATTAATATAAGACCCAGTTAAATTTTTTTGAAGAGATTAAAGAAATTAAATAAGTTACTTAATTATATTATAATTGTATATCATTAGATTATATATATCGTTTGTAAGTTCGGCAAATTAGTTTAAAGAAAAATAATAGAGTATAAATACTTTAAAATACTTTATTTAGTTTTATTAATCACTCCAAAAAAATTAAGTGGACCAGATCACATATACTCCCTCCGGTCCTTATTATAAGGCACCAACTAACTTTTCTCACAAACCAATAAAAGTAGTTAAAGTCAATAAAGTTACCCTACAATTTAAGTAACTTCCAATATTACCCCTACTAATTGCACTAAACTCTGATATTATATTAATTATTACTCACTCACTACCCTCATTAATTAGGGGCAGACATGAAAATAAATAATTAATGCTCATTGGAAACAAGCAAGTGTCTTATAAAAAAAATCAAATAAACTTACTAGTTAGTGCCTTATAATAAGAACCAGAAGAAGTAGTAGTATTTATGGTGTATAAGGAGATGGAAATTTTTAAATACATCCAACCTAGGGGACACTAGCATGTAACCTTGATAAAGGACAGCAAGTGTTGGAATAAGTAATTCTAAATAGTTTGCATGGTCAAAAGTTGACTTAAATTTTTTTCAAAACCTAGAATATCTCAAATTACTTTCATCTAACATCTTGTTGGTAGGTAGCTGACTTAAATTTAATATTTCCTCTGGTCTTAATTATAAGAGGTAGTTGATTTTTTTAAAGAGACTAAGGAAGCTAATTAAATTAGTTTAGGGTTTTTTTATTTTTTCTTCAAACTAAATAGTTTAACTAATAAACTAATATATAATCTAAGAAAACACAATATATGAAATGATTAAGTAACTTATTTAGCTTCTTTAATTTCTCCCAAAAAAGTCAACTAGCTCTTATAATTAGGACCGGAGGTAGTACCATTTGTGTAAATATAAGCAACCTTTCTAGGGGAAAAAAATTATAATCTTTATATTTATTTTATAATATTATATAAAATTTTCAACGCTTAGTTTTATGCAAGAAATCATTTAAAACATACTTCAGTGATTGAAATATTTGATTTCAAGCAACGATTTGCTTGAAATTCACAATATTCATTTCGGACAGAATTTTTTTCTCTTGAACAGAAATATAACATTTTTATACATAAAATGAACTTGTACTATGCACATTTTATATACGTACATTACTAATTACTCTCTTTTGTTCTAATTCTAATTATAATATCGGTTTATCTTTTTAGAAAAGATTAAGAAAACTAAATAATTTATTTTATTATATTATATAGTGTGCATTCTTAGATTACATATTAGTTTATTAGTCAAACTAATTAGAGTAAATACCCTTTCTGGTCCCTGATAAAAAACACTGAACCAATCTCTTTCATCTTTTTCTTTTTCCAATATGGTTAGTCAATCTCTCTTATCATCATTACTATGGGCAAAATGTGCAATCAGCACCAAAAAGTTTTACTCCAAGGGCATCTAGTACAAAAAAAAAGTACTCATTTTTTGTGCTGACTGCACATTTTTAAATTTTTTTGGTATTTTTAATCCACTTAAAAGTTATTTATGCTAAATGATTCTAAGGTAATAGTTCGTTGACCAAATTATTCCTTAACCTTACATATATAAACCGTCTCCTTTTAATACAGTATCATTTTGTTCTACTCTTAATAAATAAATAATATATGGGAAAAATATTTCTCTTATCACTGGAGATAGAGTTATCTCCAGTGACATCAAAACTATGTCGTTTTGAATTAATGAAGGGTTTGTTAGTAATTTCAGGTGAATTAATGAAGACTGTTTTGGTAAAATGTATATGATGAAAAAATAAACAAAATTATAAAAACACCCTTCATTAATCTAAAACCACTTAGTTTTGGGGTCACTGAAGATAATTCTATCTCCAATAACTGGAGAAATCTTTTACCCATAAACTGTCTCCTTTTAATACAGCATCATTTTGTTTTGCTCTTAATAAATAAATTTTTTTTTTGGGGGGGGGGGGGGGGGGGGGGGGGTTGTCGGTCTTGGCTTGATTGGCAAGGCTAGAATTCCATTGAAAGAGAGCAGACTAGAGACTGAAGAGGTTTTAATAGGGCTTTTATAAAACCCTCTGAGCACTTGAAAACGGAGTAACCAAGTAATCACTGAAGAAGAAGACGAGATTGCCGGAATAAGCACAGCAATCCAATGAGTCGCATTTGTAAAACCATAGCTATGAACAACGCCCTACGTTCTCTGAAGCAACTTAGCCACTTCGCTGGCTCTCGTCCTCTCTCTACTTCATCTCCTTCTCACCTCATTCCTAAGCAATCCTTGCTTCTTTTCTCCAATCGTCAGTTGTCTCGAGCTCCCTCTCCCAGACCTCTACCCCATTTTCCCTCTGCCCGCTATTTTCGTACTGGTCGGGATCCTGCCTCCAGGTAATTCTTTCTTTCAATCGTTAAACCCCCAATATTCATAACAAGATCTTGAATATTTTGATAAATAGGTTTTTTCTTTCAGAAATTATGAGATTGAACCTCCTATGAATTGGGGAATTCGGATTGTGCCTGAGAAGATTGCGTTTGTTATTGAGCGATTCGGCAAGTACGTTAAAACTCTTCCTTCAGGAATTCATTTCCTGATTCCGTTTGTTGATCGGATAGCTTATGTACATTCCCTCAAGGAAGAGGCGATTAGTATCCCTGATCAGTCTGCCATCACCAAGGATAATGTCACCATCTTAATTGATGGAGTGCTTTATGTGAAGGTGAGGAGTGACGTGAATTTTATCTGGCATAGTGGTTTTTTTGGCTTTCCTCGTTGATGGGTTGCTTGTCGTTTTTCAATTTCCTGGTGCAGATTGTGGATCCTAAGCTGGCGTCTTATGGTGTAGAAAACCCCATTTATGCAGTGATTCAGCTTGCGCAAACAACAATGCGTAGCGAGCTTGGCAAGATTACTCTTGACAAGACATTTGAGGAAAGAGACACGCTGAACGAAAAGATAGTGGTGAGTTTTAATTTTAGAAGACGGGACTGTTTTATGTGCTTTTGCTATTGTTTTAAGAGTAGCAACTACACATATTTTTGCCCTAGCCAAACATATAGTTACCAATTACAGGGTATACTTGAAAATTGTAATTTAGTTCGAGGCAGTCTTTGACAGTGAAACATAGGTTAGAACTGATAGAATGTGCCTTAAGATGGAGCTATAATTTGGTGGAAAGGGTATTGTGCCTAAAGATGGCTGTCCCTGAAAATTTCAGGCGGAGTCGAGATCTGGAAAACACACTGAAAAAAAGGAAAACTGAAAACAAAGCGGAAACAGGAATCAGTTTTTTTTTTTACACCCTTCACCAATGCACATTGATGTTAGCTTCTAACGGCTAGCTTCAAATTTGTGCATTCCACAGAGAAAAATACGGGCACTAGCACTCCATAATTTTTTTTGAGATCAAATGTCCCTGACAGCCAGAGTTGAAGTCTTTTTTTTTTTTCCCAATAGTCGTTAAGTTTAGTAGAATGATAATGATTAGTATAGTGTGTGTATTCTTCTAGGAAACAATTTGGAATCTGATTCTGCCGTTTGCTTTTCCTCGTGACATTTGGTTAGACTTAGAACAACTAATTATCGCAGATTTACCATTTGGAAAATTGTGGAAAGTTGGACCATAGGTTCTAAACCTGCTTGGTGCATATTTGATATTTACCATATCTAAGATAAAAATAACGAAGATTAGAATTTCAACATTTGTGTGACAACGTTGCTGCAGGAGGCCATAAATGTGGCTGCAAAAAGTTGGGGTCTGGAGTGTCTTCGATATGAAATAAGTAAGCTTTGGAATCTCTGGAAGATTTCTCATTCTTATTTTCAAGATAGTTTTTGTTGATATTTATTTTGCCATTGTTCTTCAGGGGATATATCTCCTCCTCGTGGAGTAAGAGCAGCTATGGAGATGCAAGCTGAGGCAGAAAGGAAAAAGAGGGCTCAAATTCTTGAATCCGAAGGTAATCAATTTGATATTATAATTCTTAGGGGGTTCAAGGATGATATTCTGTTCATTTTCTCCTAAAACTAATTTTAGTACACATTTCATCCATTTTGTGGCTTGGGTATTTGTTGGTTGACCTTAAACGTTGTGCAGGTGAAAGACAGGCCAACATAAATATTGCTGACGGAAGAAAGAGTTCAGTAATCTTGGCATCAGAAGCTGCAAGGATGGATCAAGTTAACAGAGCTCAAGGTTCCATCCACTCCCAAATTTACAGCAATATTATTTACTTAATTCTTGATGACATGCTAAACATGAAGTGCTAATCCGTCATTCGACCATATTCTTTAGTGATTTATGCTAAAACATGCCTAAAACATGCATATTCTTTGTTCAGTAGAATAATTATATATATTTTGCGTGACTAGAGGATATTGAACTGTCAATTATAGTAAATTCTTTCTTCAGTTGTTAATCTATGTTCATCATAACCTGTCCCCGATGACTGTGTTTCACCTTGGCGGCTTTTTACTTATGTTTTCTTCACCTCACATTTCTTGGAAGGAAAGCAACTATGAACTTCATAAATGTTAATATTACTATGAGGTTACTTTCTTTTGGTATGTTAAGACCTGCATAACTGATATTGTTTTTTCTTAGGTGAGGCTGAAGCCATCCTTGCCAGAGCTGGAGCAACAGCTGAGGGACTTGCCCTTGTTTCGCAAGCACTAAAAGAAAATGGAGGACAAGAGGTTAGTTTTCTTAATTTGCTAATGTTGCATGTTTTAGAACGTGTATTAGCAGTGAAATAATCATTATTGAGTTCAATTTATCCTTATATAGTATTGCACATGTTATCCATAACAGTCGAGAAATTTTCTGGATTTTCATTGTGTAGAATCCCATGACCCATCAATGTCACCCTTTTGAAATGACAGACTTTAGTATTGTGAGTTCTAGACATATGATAATTCCCAGAGGCTTTTAATGTAGTTAGGGCTATATTACGCTTGAAGTTTAAGAAAATCCGTTTGGGTGATACCCAACTGGTGTATGAAATATTCTATTGATGGCATGTATTACTAACTCAGCTGAAGCTCATGGAATAACAGGGATGGCATTGATATTGTTATTTGGTTTTCAGGCAGCAAGTTTGAGAATTGCGGAGCAATATATTCAAGCCTTTAGTAACATAGCCAAGGAGGTAACTGTACTTGCTGATTAATATACAAGTCCTTCTTTGCACTGGTCATCAGTGTCAAAAACCTGTTTCATGTTCTTTACTTTTTTCCTCAGAGCACAACAATGTTGCTTCCTAGCTCTGCATCCAATCCGGCTAATATGATGGCTCAAGCCCTCACTATGTACAAAAGCTTGTTAGGTGATGTTTCTAATGAAAAAATTGTTGGAAGCACACCCACTTCAGTCGGAGAAATTGAGGAGAATGGTCACTCTGGCAAGGCTAAGAACAAGAGCTCAAGTAATATCACTCAACAAGGGAGCCCAGCAACTTCTACCACGACTGATAACGAAAATAGTATAAACAAACCTGCGTTCACACTTCAGAGCCCGAAGAAGAAAAGTGAATAGTCCAACAATTTACAATACCAAGCCCACCACCCTCAAGAATTAAATCTCCCAAATCCTTTTCTTTTTCTTTTGAGCTGTGAATTTTACAAAGCATTAATTTATCATCTGTAGCCTTTTCTTTTTCTTTTGAGCTGTGGATTTTACCAAGCATTAATTCAGCACCGAGCATTGGTGATCTAACTTAGATACAACTTCATTCTATTTGTAGCTTGACATCAAGTCATTTAAAAACATCCTTTGTTGCTAATTGTCAATGTGAACAGGAAGGAACAATTTTTTTTGCCTTCCCCGCCCGCTTACTGAAATTTCGTATGGATAACAGGATAAGTGGTAGCTTCATTCACCAAAGTGAGTTCCAGTGAGGTAATCAAAAAGCATTACTGATTGGCATATCTTAATCTCACGAGTATTTTTGCATCAATTGGTCCAGACAACTAAGAACCGACTGTCACTAGACACCAATAATGGTGCTTACTGCTTAACTTAGTTCTGACAGCTAGGCATTAGTGACAAAGAAATAATATTATTCCATAGCCAGCTCGAAAAAATTTGTTTTGAATGAAAACAACCCTGAATCATAAACAAGAGACAATTTTCCAACTCAACTATAACTTACTATATCAAGCGGGTGGCAGAACGATCTGCAATTCAATTATTACAGGCTTATATTTGAATAATGCGCAAAATGTAAATCCATGGACTATTCGCCGTATAAGACGCCTAAAGTAAGCTCACATTTGCAATAAGTACATTCTATAATACAAGGACGCAACAGACAACCCAAGGTTCAAGCGACTAAAATTATAGTTTGTGCTACCATCCAATTGTATAAGCTAGTCAATGGTAATCAGGTCATTTTTTAAAGAATAAGAAACATGAAATATCCAAAACTCCCGCAATAATTTGTTAACTGCTCAAAGATGCATGAGTTTCCGACATTACCCTGGGCGCCAATGTCCTAATCTGTCTCATTTCACGTGCTTGCAAAATTCATGCTTGCTAATTCTAAGTTTCCAACAAGACATAAATTATATTAACCATTTCCTTTCTTGTTAATGATCACTCCTCTACGGCTCTACAAATATAGATTGGAAGAATATAATGAGTAGAGACAACAATGTTCAACAGACATTACAACACTGAGATTTTTTCTTAGTTACGAACACGGGAAATATATACAATCGCTCTCCGTATGTCCCTATGATCAGCAAGTTAGGTGAGTTAGCTATGTACAGCTGGGAAGTGAAGAAATGTATTGTTTGGCACCCATCTAAAGTCCACCATATGCTTGGGTATGTCTTGAAGGAGACCAATAATTAATTTAGTAGTTAGTTTAACTCATAGTTCTCATACATTACACACAGAAACCAAAAAATGAAATGTTTGATAATTTTGTTGATTCATTAGTTAACTGCATATATAATAATCTTGAGCGTTACATCTTTCCGGTTAATTAACCCTAGCATGCTGCTTCACTACAAAATTAACCCCAAACTTCCTTGTCTTTACAAAGTCCACACTTCCTTGTCTTTACAACGTCCACACTCCATTTTTAGTCTACAGCAACGGTTTTCAGTGTAAACTGTCAATCTTAACTAACTTTAGGGATCAACAAATACTGTGAAACACTTGGAAACTGTTGCCTATACCTGCAGTCTTCTACTTTAATAAGGCGTGTACCGCTTTTCTTTTCACCATTTTGGCTGCCTCGACCCCATCAAAAAGGACAAAAGCTACTGTGGCAGAGTAGGCATGTCAGCGTGTGTGCATGTGGCGGTGGAGTGTTTACTGTGTAGTTATAACTTTAATATAACTTGCTGATCATAGGGACATACGGAGAGTGATTGTATATATTTCGCGTGTTCGTAGCTTAGAAAAAATTTCAGTGCTGTAATGTCTGTTGAACATTGTTGTCTCTACTCATTATATCCTTCCAACCTATGGTTGTAGAGCCGTAGAGGAGTGATCATTAACAAGAAAGGAAATGGTTAATATAATTATCTTGTTTGAAGCTTAGAATCACCGAGCATGAATTTTGCAACCACTCTCCGTATGTCCCTAACATCACTTACCAGCTATAAAAGATACAGCTTTCCATTAGATCATCATCCAAGGTTTAAAAAGATTCAGCGTGGTGACCAACTGATGGCAAGTCTGCCAAGTGCCAACACCATCAATAAGGCCCCAAATGTGCGTGTGCGTGTGAGTGAGTGTGAGAGAGAGGAACTTGCAGGTAACCAAAGAAGAAAAAGAAAGTTATAAATTTATACAATCACTCTCCGTATGTCCCAAAGCAAAATAAGCACAAGTGAAATGGATGTTTGCCTAAAATTGTTACGGTGACATAGGGACAACTTACAGAATTATCTCAAAAGAACTAAAGACATTTGTGTTTTAGGGTTCAATACAATGAAAAAACAGGCTCAGATCCTTACACAAGTTCTGAACATATATTCACAAGGAAATTCAGACATCACAATATGACACCTAAAATTTTGATTACATAACTTCAGCCAGGTGAAAGGAATGACATCATAATATTTGCAAAACTGGTTTATTACTATATTTGCCGAAAACCCTGAAAATTATTAATCTTCTATTAACAACATGCTCTATCATCCAAAAAAATAATAATATTTGATAATTAATATACATCCACTACACATATTCGGTGTTCTCAAGAATTCTATCAATGCTAAAATGAAAAGAATTAAACATCACACAGAGAAATTAGGGAAAAGCCATCCATATTGGCCATATGACTGACTAATATAACAAGCTTAACCCAAAATTAAGGAAATCCGCAGCAAAATAATACAAGAATTCCCGATGTAAGTATAACTGATATACACAGTAAAAGAATTTCCTGTCAGTGTTCAACAAAAGAATATCAGTGCAAAGAAGATTAATATATAGAAATCCCTCTTTTACATACAAAGAAACGCACACACAACCTCACATCAACCAAACAAAGATTCCCGAAAAGTATGCTCAGAGACCAAGACCACACATGTACATAGCGAACAAATCCTCACAAATTAACGTGAGTGGGAAATCAAAAGAGACCAAACAACACCGAGAACCCAAGCACAATGAGCCAGACAATATGCACCAAGAGAAGCGCCTGACCAGGAAGGGAGGCAGAACTCCCGCTGCCCACTTCGCAAAACCCCGATCTGGCAACTTTAGCGCCGGCGCAGGCAGCTTCGGCGCAGCCACACCAGTAGGTGACGCCGTCAACGCCGCAAACGGGGTCAGTCCGGAAGCATTTCACAGGGCATGAGGCGGGTACTGTTCCGGAGCACAAATTCTGGGCTTCGTTGGAGGATTCAGAGGGTAACTGAATTAGGGATGACCAATCGTCTTGCGCTCGAACCATGGGAGAGAGGCAGGTTGTGAAGATGGTAATCGCAACGGCTAAAAAGCACGTAAAGAATGGGGTTCGGGAGAATCTGGCCATGATTGAGTACGGAAAAGGCGAGTGGCCGAAGGCTCGCCTGCCGAATTCGAGACCAACCTAAAATCTGATATCTGAAATTTGAAAGAAAAAAGGAACCAATTTGGAAGAGGGAATATCGGAGGGTTGAACTTGAATCGAACCCTAGTTGACGGAAATTGAGGATTTTGAAGATCTTGGCGAGTAATTGGGGGAAAAGGTGGGGAGAGGCAGAGAATACTTATTCATTTTTTTGGTCAAAAGAGAGAGAATCCTTATGGCTCGAAGGAACGGGTCTTCTGTGGAGAAGGCGTCCATATGTGGGGAAGGTTCTGCTTTACTTACCGTTGCCTTCTGTCGTTACTATCAAGACGATGGGAGTGTTTTCTTGTTGAAAAGGAAGTTATTGTCGGTTTGTCACTCCTAATATTATCATTTTTTTAAAAAAAAAATTTAAATAAATACCATTTGAATTTGCAAAATTTTCAAAGTATGTTGAATTTGAAAAAAGATTTAGAAGTACCAAGGACCTATGAGAGATATGCAAATTCAGGTCAAATTACCCTTTTGCCCTTAGTTTTAAAAAAAATAAAAAAACCCCGCACCGAGCGGGCGGCCACCGGACGGGGGTGGGGGTTTTTTTTTTTTTTGAGTGGGTTTTTTTTTTTTGGAAAAAAATTTATTTATTGAAGTGTAGGGGTGGGGTTCAAACCCCCCACCTCTCACAAATGCATAGGGCCAAGTGGTCCACCAGTTGGGCCACTTGATTCCTTTGGTATATATATACATTAACAAATATATGTATTCTTCTTAACATTTTTTCAACGCTATTTACAATAGCAAATGATATATTTACAACAGAAAAAACGTATAACAACAACCTTTGAAAGCCTAGATTTTTTTTTTTTTATTATTTCTCACGTCCAGAGGCCATTTACAACAATAAATGTTATATTTACAACAGAAAAAACGAATATTTACAATAACCTTTGAAAACCTGGATTTTTTTCATTTCTCACGTCCAGAGGCTATTTACAACAACAAATGATATATTTAAAATAGAAAAAACGTATATTAACAACATCCTTTGAAACTTGGATTTTTTTTCATTTCTCACGTCTAGAGGCTATTTATAACAACAAATGATATATTTATAACAGAAAAGCGTATATTAACAACAACCTTTGAAAACATAAATTTTTTCATTTCTCACGTCCAAAGGCCATTTAGAACAACAAATGATATATTTACAATAGAAAAAGCATATATTTACAATACGAAGTGCAAGAGCGTATCTTTAATAACTTCCAGTAGAAGATTACTACAATCAATTTTAGAATTGATTGTTTTAGTAGTGACTTACATTATTATAGCAATACGAAGAGCTGTAAATAGCCGGAAACACTTTCTTCTGTTATAAATATAGCATTTGTTGTTGTAAATAGCCTTTGGACGTGAGAAAAGAAAAATTCAGGTTTTCGAAGGTTGTTATTAATATATGCTTTTTCTGTTGTAAATATAGTATTTGTTGTTGTAAGTAGCCTCTGAACATGAGAAATGAAAAAAAATCTAGGTTTCCAAAGGTTGTTGTAAATAGGTTCGAACATAAATACATTCAAACGTAAATGATAAGTTGGAACGAAAATGATAATTTCGAACAAAAATCATAAGTTCGAACTTAAAAGAAGCCTACGGGTATGAGTTACATTCAAATATGAGTGCATTCAATCAAATATTAGTCATCTTCAAAACGTTGCGATATCAAATTCTCTACGCTTACAACATTTCGTATTGCTATAATAATGTAAGTCACTACTAATACAATCAATTCTGTTCTATTCTGGGAACAGGACTGCTTGAACTTGACTAGGTGTCAAGCCTAGAGCCTACATACCCTTTGAAGAGATCAAAGTCCACGTAATTCGATGAATACTTGGAAGCGTTTAACCAGGGGGTGGTGTGTGTGCTCTGTATGGTAGAAAGTAAACTGAGCATAAGTTAGAACGTGTGCATCTGGTTAATCGACCTCTGTACTTATAGAAGTTTTTGTGGAGGATATCTCGGCTGTGCATGATATCCGGGGCGAGTATCTAGGGAAATTGTTCATGTAGATATAGTTCGGATACTCCTATGATGTCGATAGATAGGATCCGCTATAATATAGGTGGGATCTGTTATGAGATATTTCACATTGGGTCATACCTCGAATATGGGCCTTAGGCCGGTCCGTAACAAATTCTAAAATTAATTGCAGTAATCTTCTGCTGGAAGTCATTAAAGATACGCTCTTACACTTCATATTGTAAATATATGTTTTTTTTTTTTGTAAATATATCATTTGTTGTTGTAAATGGCCTCTGAACGTGAGAAATGAAAAAAATCTAGGTTTTCAAAGGTTGTTGTTAATATACGTTTTTTCTATTGTAAATATATCATTTGTTGTTGTAAATAGCCTCTGGACGTAAGAAACGAAAAAAATCCAGGTTTTCAAATGTTGTTGTAAATATACACTTTTTTTGTTGTAAATATAGTATTTGTTGTTGTAAATGGCTTCTGGACGTGAGAAATTTTTTTAAAAAAAATTCAGGTTTTCAAAGGTTGTTGTTAATATACGCTTTTTCGGTTATAAATATATCATTTGTTGTTGTAAATAACGATGAAAAATGTTAAAAAGAATATATATACTTATTAATGTATATATATATCAAAGGAACCAAGTGGCCCAACTGGTGGACCACTTGGTCCCATGCATTTGTGAGGGGTGGGGGGTTCGAACCCCACCCCCTACACCTTAATAAATATTTTTTTCCCAAAAAAAAAAACCACAAAAAACCCCCCCACCCCCACCCCCTTCTTGTGGCCGCCCTCGCTGGCGGTGGGCGGCCCTCCGGCGAGGGTATTTTTTAGTTTTTATTTTTTTTAAAACTAAGGGTAAAAGGGTAATTTGACCCGAATTTGCATATCCCTCATAGGTCCTTGGTACTTCTCAGTCTTTTTTCAAATTCAACGGACTTCTGGGGGTTTTGCAAATTCAAATGGTATTTATTTGGAATTGTCTCTTTTTTAGTCTCTTATATTGAGATTCTGATCTAACGGTAAAAAAAAAAATTGATAATGACATTAATAATGATCAAAATGGGTAATGACAATATCCTATCCCATTTATCCTAGTTAAGGGATCTTTTACCTTAAAAACTTCTATGGAAGGTTAAATTTGTTCCAAAAGTTTTTCAAGAGTAATTCTATTCCGAAAATGTCAAAACGGGAGCAATTTTACTTTGATCGTTATCGCAGTTAATTTTGACTATTAATTAACCAAATATACTAAGTTGAAATTTTACACGTCATCCATATCATTTTTGTTATAGTGCAAATTTCCTTTAGAAGTCTCTGTATTATCTACTTCACTTTTTAAAAAAGTTAGATTTAAAATTTTTAAGGCAAATTTGCACTTTAACAAAAATGATGTGGATGACATGTGCACCGTCAACATAGTATATTTGGTCAACTAATGGTCTAAATTAATTGCAATAATAGCTAGAGCAAAATCGTTCCCTTTTTACACTCCAAAAGCAAAATTGTCCCTCGATGAAAACTACTGAAGAAAAATCGTCCCTTAACCCCTTAGTTTTTTTTTTTAAAAAAAAAACTTTTACTTTCTAAATTTTTATTTAATTTTAAAATTGGAGATGAATCTTAAGCCCTTACTTTTGGAAATAGGGGATTAATCTTCAATAAGAATAAGTCATCTCTTATTAGGAGATGAATCTTCAAATAGTGTTAAAAAAAATGTAGACATGTGACCAATGGAGCTTAACATGGCATAAATTGGTAATATTTATGATTAATCAACCTATCTAAATGGTGAGTAGACTCTTTCTTACATGTGTCGTGTAGCAATGAGTTTGTAGGGAAATATTATAATGCTTCTTTCAAATTTTGTTACAGCTATACTCTTTCTTTTTAAAATCGTATTTTAATCTAGCTTCTAAATGATTTGTGTTTTTAATAAGAAAAGATTCGTGACATTCTATCTTGCAATGATGGAATAAAAATGGCATGGATATGAATAAATTGTACACCAACGGATACTTGTAAGTTATACTCCTTCTAACTCTTAAATATAAGATAGAATTGACTTTGTTTTTAGAGATTAAGGAAGTTAAATAAGTCAGTGAATCATATCATATATCGTGTATCATTGTATTATATATCAGTTTATATGTTAAGCAAAATATTTTGAAGAAAAAAGGGTTAAGGTTCATTTTTGCCTTTAAAGTATGCGCCCAGGAACAATTTTGCCCCTGAAGTCTTCGGCGTAACAATGTTGCCCCTGAAGTTTAAAAATGGAGCAATGTTGCCCCTCTGTTAAAAACCCTAACGGTCAACTAATGTTGACTATTAGTTAATCGTTAAGGTTTCAAACGGAGGGGCAATATTGCTCTGTTTTTAAACTTCAAGGGCAAAATTGTTACTTTTTTTTGGAGCAATGTTGCCCCTAAAGTTTAAAAATGGAGCAATGTTGCCCCTCCGTTAAAAACCCTAACGTTGACTGTTAGGGTTTCTTCTTCTGTAGATATGTACATGTGTGTGTGTGTGTTAGATAGAGTTTCTTCTTTTGTTTTGCTTGTTGAGTTTGACTGTATAATAAAACAGAATATCACACATCCAGTATAATCATACAATTTGGGATGGATTAAGGCATTTTCAACTTTGTGGCTAGGCTCTATGGAACCCCTACTGTAAAGGGCTCAAGGAGTATGTAGCTTCGAACAAGACTTGATAGAGAATGGGGGGGTTAAATCTATAGAACGCCATATGCTTTTTAACAAGAAGGAGCATATGGCGTACTATTGATCTAACCCCTCATTCTCTATCAAGCCTTGTTTGAGGCTACATACTCTTGAGCCCTTTAGAGTAGGAAGTTTCATTGAGCCTAGCCACAAAGTCGAAAATGTCTTTATCCATCCTAAATTGTATAGTTATACTCGATGTGTGAATTTCTATACTATACAAATTTGAATGTAATTTCGTTCTGTATGCATGTGGGGCCAAAAAGAGAATACCCATTTTTTGTAAAAAAAATAAATTTCCTAAAAAGTTAATGGTTATTAAATAAGATCTGTTATATATCTATACACTGTATATTATGGTTGGTTCATTAAACTCGTTAGCATTTATAGCAAATAAACAAACGTACGGTTGCTATATAGTAATAGTTATGTATGCTAAACTTTATATAATAGTTATTTTAAAAGCACCGTTATTTATGTTACCAAGTTTTATAATGATTGTTTATTTGAGACCATTATTTATTACGATAGCATTACGGACAGCATAGACTCACCACATCTCAATACATAATAAGTGTTATAATAAAATCATTATAATAGATACTAAAAATCATTTAATAATTATCATACATCACAATTTCTATAGTAATGATGGCTACCATAGGCAATCATAGAATCAAATGTCACAATCATTCCTCTACTAGCATAGGTCAAAACTAGGTAAAAAAACTTTGTCACCACCACCAGGGTGGAATCAAGGGGTTAGGGGTGGGCCCCCCTAAAATTAAAAATTTTGCCCCTATATTTTAGAAAATTATGTTTTAATCTCACAAAATCAACATTTTCACTTTAGTCCCTATTAAAAGTCTATAGAGGGACTAAAATGTTAAAATAGACAGTTTTATAAGGCTAAAACATAATTGGGGTCATATTCTGTAATTTTCGCCCTCCACTGGGTTCTATTATGTAATCTTCACCCTCTCTAATTTCAAATCTTGGCTCCCCTGACCACCATATAGATAGATAGATATATGGGGTTTAAACTTCTCATGTTGCATGAAAAAAAGAAGATTCCTACACACACATGAAATAGTGAGACCTACATACATATAATGCTAATTATATAAATATGTGGGTCCCACCATTTTATGTGTGTGTGACATGAGAAAACACTTCTCCATATATATATATATATTGATCAAATCATATAGATATATATATAGAGGATAATGCTATTGTTTGTCCGATAAAATATACGAGTAATGTGATTTTTTAACAACTCTAGTTATATTCTTTATTCATTCATCCACTATCCCATTATTTTCAACATCTATTAACATTCACGACATGCTATTAAACTTATCATGTGATGCCATGTTACTTGCCAGTTCATTTTTCAGGAGTTAAATATGCCAATTTGAGACTTTTTAAATAATATGAGTGCCGGTTTCATAATAAAATAATTTGCCAATTTGAGACCTTTTTAATAATATGAGTGCCGGTTTCATAATAAAATGATACTATCAAGACTGAATATTTAAATTTTTCTATAACTTTTTATTCATCGTATCAAACTATTCTATAATAATTAAACTGAATATATATTTAACCACGTTCTCAAAGGATGCTCTATGACCTCATCAGTTTGGAAAAAAAAAAAAAAAAATCCTTCCTGCTACCTTAGCGCCGATTTCTTCTGTATGCCCATTCACATTTAGATTCATTTAGTCATCCAATCTGCCTCTCTTCCCACCTCATGGAAGATCGGTATTTGCATCACATGTTGGAAGCTCTGGGATGTTAGAAATCGAAGAATTTTTGCTGATGAACATTTCAATTCAGAAGGGATTGTAGCCCATGTTAAATCTCTTACTGCACATACTCAGCATTGTTTTGCTAGGTTTACTTCTCTTATGTAGTTTCCTTTTATAGTTTCACAATAGTCCAGTTGTATATCCTCTGATTTTTCTTTTATGAAATCCTCTTCACTCAAAAAGGGGCTTAGGGGCAACAAACTTCTGCGTCAATTTACAAGGTAAAATTATTTTTATCTTAATAATTAAAATTGTTTAAATGTTACTATATATCATGCAATGTCAATAAACAATTATAGACTCTTCTACAGTATATTGCCCAATATAAATAATAACATGATAAAAGTCTTTTGTTACAAATGTATTTATCTGACCAGAAATTTTTATTTGAACATTTTAAAACATAAATTCCAATAGAAAAATTGTATGAAAGTAGGGTATGTTAGAAGGAGATAGCAGGAGAGCACGAATCAATATTTATTTTGTAAGGAAAAAAAAAATAGATAACCATATTTAAAATAGTAAAACCCAATCTTTACTGCATTAAGTTCATTTTTTTTATTGGATAAAATTTGAAATGGTTCAGCATTGGGAAAAACAAAAGCATGGGATACAAACATATTAAGCATGGTCCGTACATCTTGTAGCAAGGAGATAGAGTGTTAGGTTTCCAAAAGCCCATGCTACAAGGAACAAGCACTTATGACGTGTGATAATTTAACTGGCTTACCAAACAGAGAGTAAAGACAGTGGGACAGCCAAATCCCTAACTGTCGGGGTGTCCTAAATGGGCCTCTGGACATATCTGCCAATCGTGAAGCTTTCTGCTGTCAAAATAAACTTCAATTTGGATACTGTTCAACTAGTAAAGGGGTCACCCTTCCTCACTTAAATTAAAGTGAGGAGATTCGATCCTGGAGTTGGTCAAGGCGCTGGGAGATGCATCTTAAGGTCTGGGAAGCAGTAAAAACGCTAGTGGAGGTGGAGGTATATGTATTTTCCGGCCAGTATGGCTTGTGGACTGGGCTCCAAGCGCCTTGCCCTTCGATTATGGGTGAACCCAACCCCCTTCCTAAAATTCTCTTATAGAAAAAAAAAAATGAATATGGCAATTTGCATATGATGAAGTTTGATGGAAAAGAACTTCAACAGCCAATGGCTAGAGTTGACAATCTTAAAATATAGAATATAAGTACTATTCTAATTTTATTTATAAGTTCATTTTGATTAAAATATTTTCTCCTATTTATAAGTCAAGTTTCATGTAATAAATAAGATTGTGACAATTTTTGCCATATTAATTATACTCATGAAGATAGAAAGAGAAGAAACAATTAAAAATACTTAATCATAAATGAGGGCAAAGTTAAAAATTTTCTCCCATAATCATTGTGTCAACTACATTTCCTTAGAATGTAAAATTTGGTCAAAGTGAATTTATAAATAAAACCAAAGTGATATGAGAGAAGGAAACTTTAATTTATAGGTCTTGTGCTTAGTATAGAATTTGAGGTAAATTGTTCTTATCATACTTTACTAAATGACTGTAAGGGAGGCCCCTTTTTTGACCTCGTAGATGTATATTTTCTAGTTCTCATAAATATTACTAAATGATAATTAAAAAATATATATAATAAACACACTATAATGGGTTGTTGCATCTTTTCTTTCATCTTCACTATGTGATATACATAACCTAAACTTATAAATGGTTTTTCTGTAATATCTTTTCTTACATCTTCCGTGTGTGATATATCTAACCTAAATTTATACACCTTCCCGTCTTTATATATAAGTATTGTCGGTAAATTCATGAGTCGGCTCTCCAAGTTTAACGTTTTTAATTTTTTTAGTCTATAAAAATCAAGTTGAGTCACTAGTAAACTTATAATCGTTGTAATTATTTAATTATGGGAGAATTATAATAAAGGACCTAAGAAAAATAATATTTATTAAGAAGGACAATAAAAATGTTAATTATTTTGAAGGACAAAAAATTAAAACATTAATATAAAGAGACTAAATTACCTTTGGTTCTACAATTTTTACATAAAGGTGAGAAATGAAAAAAAAAAGTTTTGGAACAATAATATATAACAACCTTTTTTTGGAATGAAATATCTAATTAATAAAAAAAAACCTACAATGAAATATCTAATTAACCCCAAAAAAAAAACCTCCAAGTCAATGTTTGCGAAACTTTTTTTTTTACAATAATATATTGCAACCTTCCCTTCCACATAAAGAAAGAAAAGTGACACACCATGCGAATTGGCTTCAGTGATTCAAAACAAAAGTTTGAAAAATATACAATATTAAAGAGGCAAGGATTAATCAGATTTTAAAGATTATAACAAGAACCAAACTAAAGGAAAACAAGATAAAAAATTATCAGGAAGAAGAACTTGAAGATCATAGAATAGAGGGCAGGACACCTGAGAGATCTTTGTGGATGAAAGAACCTACGATATTTTCTTTAGTCTTCATAGAGAGATAAAAAGTTACCAATAGAGACTTTAACTTGTATATTCCAGATTCTGATTTGATCTCTATTTATCATTTTCAATCAATCACTTCAGATTCTGATTTAATTAGAGATAATATAAGAAATTTGACCAAGGACAATTTAGTCTCTTTATATTAATGTTTTAATTTTTTGTCCTTCAAAATAATTACCATTTTTATGGTCCTTCTAAATAAATATTATTTTTCTTAGGTTCTTTATTATAATTCTCCCTTAATTATATGCTATCAATATCTATTTAATAATAAAATTAAACTCTTATAATTCACGATACGAGTTTACCTCATTGTCACCAATTTGTTTAAACTTGCGAGTTTAACAACTTTATATATAAGATCCAATTTTGAAAGTGGGTATTAAAATGTAGATTCATTTCCTTTATTCTCTCACATCATCTTCTCATTATTACTCCTCTTACTCATTAAATCATTCATAAATAATTAAATAAATAAAATCATTCATAAATAAGAGTTCAATACTCAACTTACTTAAACTTTCATGTACCCAAAAAAAAAATCATTTATAAATAAGGATATTATCGCCGGTCTTAATTATAGAAACACTTTTGTAGTGCAATTTGTATTACAAAAGTGTTCCTATAATTAGGACTGGAGGGAGTATTTTTTTTCAGTCTTAATTATAGGAACTATTTACTAGAATTTGGAGAGATTAAGAAGAGAAATTAAATTAGTTAAATATAATTATTTTCCAAAAATATCCTTACTAAAAAGTGAAAATTGCCCTTGCTTTGTTTTACTTGTTCGCGCACTTCCTTTGTTTCCTGCCTTTTGGGCTTTTTTCCCCCTCCTCCTATCCCATCTGCTTTAATTGGTAGCCGGTCTCCATTGATCTTGAGTAATTATCCTAAACTTCTCTTTGCCCAAAAATAAAAAATATTTTCGAACCAATTATTGGCAACACTTCACCTTAACATAAAAAATAATAGATGTAAAAAGCTTGCACGCATTCACCTGTGACAAAAATTGCTTAAAATTATAAAAAAAAGAAAAGTATAATTGAGGTATATATAATATTAATGAGTTGCAAGTATTATTTACTTTATAAAATATATAGGTGTATTATTAAATTATTATTGTCTTTAATTATTATTGAGAAAGTATAAATAGGGGTATTATAGGAAAAAATTGACAAAAATTAAAATTTGCTCTTATAATTAGGATCAAAATCAACTCCAAAATATGTTTTTATAATTAGAACTAGAGGGAGTAGATCTCATACATATTTATTACTTTTAAATAATTTTAGTTATCTTGTATAACCCGTAATTTGATTAAGTGAGTGTTTAGGTAATTTTGAAACCGTGGTTTCAGAAACTCCCCAAGTTAAGATAAAACTTCTTTTACATATTTACTTTATAAATCATAAAAATTATTCTCCAGAAACTAATCTAAAAGCACACACAAAAAAGATCTTATATATACCTAAAAGGATTTCATATAGAAGAAAGAAGGGAGTAATCGGTTTTCCTCTAATTATCTTTTCTTTCATCGTCTTCGTCACTATGTGATATACCTAACCCAATCTGGTATTTGGTTGGTTTCTCTGTCCCCTTTTTCTTAGCTTCGTTGTCAAAGAAGCTTATCTATCCTAGGAAATCTATTTTGTCTCTAATATAAACGGTTCAACCAAAAAAAATATAAATTCATTAACAATGCGTCAATTATTCTTGTAGTCTTGTATTCATTCACTTCCCTTTTATGTAACATTGATGAAAATATTAACTTTTGTCAAAATTAGCACGAGAAATAAAAATAGTAAACTGAAGAAACAAGAAACAAATAAATATTTTTTCAATGTATATTAAAAAAAAATTCAATAAGAGACTACTCAAAAATAATGTAAATTGCCCCTAGCATGTTAAGTTATCACATTTGATGAGCCACACCAAGCCCCTCGCCGAGGCTCTTGCTCAGGTTCTTCATATTCATTTTGATTCATTTCTACATTTCATTACACAGATGGTGCCTTTGATTATTCATTGTTATGGGTGTGCTGTGTCGAGGCGAAGGGTAAGAAGAAGATCTGATAGATCTTTCTGAGGCACAAAAAAAAAAAAAAAAAAAGATTCTGAGCCATACCTACTGTCTGTGAGTCTGAAGAAACCAACAAATGAGGAAACCCAGAAAGATCAGATGATAAGCCAAATGTTTGATGATAACACATATTTATGGCATTAATTTATGACAAGCGTTGTACTTCATTGAGCATTGTGTGCGTAAATAGAAAAATTCTTCCATTTTGCTTCTATTTGAGCTCCACTGTGTACTGCTACAAATTGACATAAGCCAGAGAATTTATATCTTCTTTTGATATAAAAAAGAAACGAGACTCCTCGAGGGACACTGAACATTGGTTTGTCGCCTAATCCACTTGGTTACAAATGACAAATGAGTTGGGTATACACACAGCTCCCATGGCAAAGTCATTGAACAATGGGAACGACGAAAAGTGAAAGACAAGAAACAAACAACAAGAACTATGTAAATTTGCCAAAGGGCCCATGTTTGATCTCTCTTTTGAATCATCTTCCGCAGAGAGAGCCTCTTACGCAATCTTACATTGGTTTTGTCACGGCTCGGAAGAGCCTTTGTCGGCCGTTGATGAAGCAATCTCTTTGCTGGGTTCCTTTTCAGCCTCATCATTGTCATCTTTCACAGCCAACATCACCAAAACCAGCAATGAAGGATAGCTTATTGAGGTGAGCACCCAATTCGCTATGAACTGCGTCATGAACGACACATTCCTCGTATCAATTTGCCATGCCACTGCTGCTCCTGCACTTTGAATCCCTTTATAGAATCCAGCATACCTGCACAGAATATATATAAGCAAAGTGACAGGTCCTATAGATTTTATAATTAACTTAGGAAGAGACAGACAGATAGATAAGAATTGATTTGATTGGATGAATAAGTTACCTGCTGAGGATCTCAGAGTCATTAGCAAGGGCACCAATGACCCAATAGACCATGCTCTGGAACATGGCATCTAGTAATCCAAAGGAAAAATACAAGACAAAGGGTCCTGCAAAAGCAGAACCTGAGTCCTTAAAGTCCAGTTTGTCAGGTAAATTGTTCCTGGAGTACCTGAGTTGATTAGCCAGACCACCACCCCATATAGCAGAAGAAAGAACAGCAACAACTCCAATCCCTACAAATCCCCTCATTCTTCTGCTCTTAAAACTAAAATCCATTAGATACCCAATTCCCACTGACCCCAACATCTGGGCAGCCCAATAGACAACACTGTTCAACCCTCTGGTTCTCAAATTGAACAGAGCACCATTCACGTTATTGAATTGGTAGGTGTAAAAGAAATTGCTGCTCCAAGCAGCAGGCACTATGAGAAGCATCTTCCAATTCATGAAGAGCCTCAGAATTTCTAGAGCCTCAGTGGGCACGTTAGAGTATAAGATTTGTGTACAATTGGTTCCATCATCACGAACAACCTTACTTGGAGGCAAGATTACTAGTGACAAAACTGTGCCTGCTGACATGAAGACCATGAATCCTATATAGGTTGCATCGTTAACTGAAGCAGCCTCAGTGCGATGGTAATTCAAAAAGAAAGGGATAAGCCCACCAATCACACCTCCCATGTTGAAGATGCTCCAGAAGAGGGAGATATAAGTCCCTTTGCGATTGACCGGAGGGTATGAGGTCATAATAGCACCCTGCGCCGCCCACAGGAGGCCGGCACCGATGCCGAGTATGGCGCCGGCCACGATGGCGAAGGCTTGATGGTGGTAGTGGTTGTAGTAGAGGAAGGAACCGGCGTAGAGGACATAGGTAGAGCAACCGGCTAAAAGGGTCAGATGGGGTCCGAGGATGTTGTAGATGCCACCACCGAGGACACCAAAAACGGCGAAGGTGGTGTAAAGAGCAGTGTTGGCGTTGTTGGCGGCGGTGTGATCCACTTGACCGCCACCGCCCATGCCGGAGAGTGCATTGAACATACCAGGACAGCAAAAGCAGACCACTCCAATAAGAACAATTTGAACCAGTGGTGAATTGTACCTAAAACGGGAAGAACTTTTTGTGTTCCCAGGCATCATCTGGGCTCCAGATTCTTCGTCTCCGGCGACCCCCATCCTGCGCTAGACTAAAAAGGATTGGTTTGTGTGTATGAAATCTGAGCTTCTCTGAGTGAGTGAGGCTTCTCGGTGGGAAAACAATAGAGATCAGGAAAGTTAAGGACAATTAGTGAAGGGGAATGAAAGGATTTAAGGACTGAGTTTGGAGGGGAGGCCTAATGAGACAAAGAAGATGGCAATAATAAAATCACGAATTTAGGAGAGATCTGTTTTTCAGGCACCATTAAAAGAGGTAAAGAATAGGAACAGACAGTTTAAAAAAAAAAAAGAAGAAGAAGATAGAAGTGAAGTCTTCTTCGGTCTTTCAAATTCAGAATAATCAACAGGGAACTCCCGGACGCTTACGCAAGCCTTCCTGCAACTTGAAGGCTAAAAGGACACTAATAAATGTATGGCTTGAAGGATGAAATTTGATTCCGAACCGGAAAATTATTTGTTAACGTTTCTGTATTTGAACGTTGGGTTCATCCACAAAAGGTCAACGATCAAGCCATAAATTACGTGATATGGTGATGGCATATTTTGTGAGTAATTAGATAAGGATAAAAAAAATAGGGAAAATTTCTTTAGGTCCTAAAAACTAAAAAAAATGCTAAAAAAGTTTTAAGGGAAATTTAAATATTAAAAAAGTCCTAAAGAATTATTAACTTCATAATAAGAATTGTTAACAAGACTTTTAACATTGAAATTTCTCTTGAGACTTTTTTTTAATATTTTCTTGATCTTTTGAGACCTGAACTAAACCCAAAGAAAAAACGATAAGGAAAAAATTACCTTATATTTTATTTTATTTTACTAGAAAATAATGATGCAACTCATATAGCTAGGATTTATGATCTTCATGTCGGCCGGCACAGCACAGTTAGGTGGTTCGTGAGGATGGAAGATGCTTCCCACAGTTATATTAATACTTTTTTTTTTTTTTGAGAAAAAAAAAACATGATCATTTAACAATACTCATATCTTCTATTGTTTTATTAAAAAAATAATAGGAGATTTGGCCCAAAAAATTTACAGAAGAAATTAAAAAAAAAAAACATGATCATTTAACAATACTCATATCATTTATGTCGCGGTTCTCGCTGGAAGAAAAGAAACCAAAGTGTGTACTACTCTAGTCTTATTTATAAGTCTATTTTGACCAAATCTCACATACTAAGAAAAGTTAGTTGACACAATGATTATGAGGGTAAATTTTCAATTTTGCCCTCATTTTTGATTGAGTACTTTTTTATTGTTTCTTCTCTCTCTATCTTTATGAGTGCAATTAATATGGTTAAAATTGTCATAATCTCATTTATTTCTGAAACTAGACTTATAAGTAGGACCAAATTTTTTTGGTCAAACTGGACTTATAAATAAGACCAGAGTAATATCTGTGTTTGTGTGTTCTCACTGGAGTAGCTGTTTGGTACGTGATGTCATTAATGTTGTTAAAATCGAGTTTTTATATAGAAATAGAAGATATAATTATAGAAACATAAATCGTAAAAATGATACAAAATGTAAATATTTTACCACTAAACGTCAGGATACAAAATTATATATACACATATGGAAGAAAAATATAAATCACTATTCAAAATTTAGTGAATACTTTCATATTTAAAATATATAAGTCACATAACTATATAAAAAATAAGTCAAAAACACAAAAAGAATTTAACAACTCATATAATCAAGTTATAAAACATCAAAAAATAAAGTTTAACAATTTCTAAATTACATCAATTGGTGCAAATCAGACACATTATCTTACATCATTTGCATGTCTTTAATGTCCTAATCTCTTGCTTTTATAACAAGTTCATGTTTTTATAAACACTAATATTGTCAAATCGAGTTTCTATATAGGGGTTTACTTTTCTCATGTTACAGGAGAGAAACAGGATTCCTACCTACACATAAAATGGTGGGGCCCACATATATATATAATGCTAATTATATATATATATATGCGGGTCCCACCATTTTATGTGTGTGTGGCATGAGAAAATATTTCTTCTACAACATGAGAAATGTTTTTCCCTTCTATATATGTTAAAACAGAAGAGGTGGTGGTAGAAACGTATATGGTAGATACAACACAGAATGTAAATTTTTTACTATTTAACATCAGGATACAAAATTATACACACACATGTAATATATATATATATATAAATCACTGCTCAAAATTTAATGAATAACTTTATATTTAAAAAATATAAGTCACATAATTATATAAAAAAATAAGTCAAAAAATACAAAAAGAGTTTAACAACTCTTACAAACAAGTTCTAAAGCATCAAAAGAATAAAGTTTTATAATTTCTAAATTATACTCATTCAAGTCTTAATTATAAGACAACATTTAAAAGTTTGTTTTGGTCCTAATTATAAGACAACATTCTATTTTTGGTCATTTTCTTCCTAAAATATCCATATTGATATAATTAAGGAATAATGTGAAATCAATAAGTTAATTGAAGTGAAAAATTTATATAAAGGCATTTTTTTTAAAAAAAAAGAGTAAAATTAACTAATTTAACTCCTATCCTTAATCCCTCCAAAATCGATTAAAAATGCTCTATTATTAGAACTGGAGAGAGTATCAATTGGTTCAAATCAAATACACCATCTTATATTAGTTACATGTCCTTTCCTAATCTCTTGCTCTTATAATAAATTCATGGTCTTATGATTTGAAATGCAAAACTTAGGGGAAATGAAAAATATATATTTTTTTTTAAAAAAAGAAAGTAAAAATGATAAAATACGTTTTTACCAGCTGCATTATTTACCCGTTTTTGTTTGTGTTTTAACAAGTATCACTCTCCAGTTTACCCTAGTTTTTGTCCACACTGTGGGGAGTACAGATAAGTCATAAGTTTATTTGAACATATAAAAGTAATTATAAAATAACTATTAAAAAAAATCGTTGTAAAACCTGTTTATCGTATATTTTGTTAGGTTTTATAAAATCCAATTAAACCGTGATTTCCTCCCATCCCATATGTAACAAGGGATTGTTTCGAAAATTCCGCATAGAAAAATTTCTCTACAACCTTCTCCAAAGTTAAGGAGACAAATGTCTGATATATCTCTCTATTTAATGTATCTATTAATAGATTAAATTTTAATGATTCAGATTTAATATTATATAAAAAATATTATTATGACATTAAATATAATAAAAATCTTTCATGGTAAATAGAATAAATCTTAATCATTAAAACTTAATCTAATGATGGATACACTATATGGAGAAGGCAAGATTAAATCCTCTCTCTAAATATACTAGCCTTCTAGGTATTGTTCTCAAACTCGTGAGTTAACTTTCCGAGTTTACCGGTTTCTAGCTTATAAAAATGAGTCGAGTCAGTGATAAACTCGTGCTAGTTGTAAACTCGGTTAAACTCACGAGTTTATGCACCGAATTTACTGTTTTTACTTTTCTAGCTTACAAGACCGTGTTATCTTAATCTTAAACTCGTGTTAACTTCTTTTGATTTGATCATGCTCAGCAGCTTTATATAGAAATTTTATAGAAATTTTTTTATTAAATATAATAAATGATAAATGTTGGTGGATATAATTTTAATTATTTGAATTTAAGATATATTTAAATCAAATTGTTGTTATTTTTATATTTTAATTATTTAATTATACACTAGTAATACCTATTTAATAATAAAAGTAAACTTTTACGGCATTTGAACTCTCGGCTTGATGGGGGAGTTCGAAACCGCGTATACGATTCAGAACCGAAAAAAAAAAAGTAAACTTTTACGAGTTTAGAGTTCATGGTACGAGTTTACGTCGCTGTCATGAGTTTGCTTAAACTTGTGAGTTTGACAACCTTGCTTCTCGGCACATATTTTGGCTTTTACTTTTCAACTAACATGGTTTTTTTATCCGTTTCAAATGATATTATTTTAAATATTATATTGTCCACTACTTAATCTGAATTTTTAAACTATTTTAAATAATAAAAATTATAAAATAAAAAAATTCATGCCGTCTATTAAATCATATTTAAAAGTAATTATAAATATTTAATGATCATTCTTATTAAATATAATCATAAAAATGTAAATAGCTTGATTGGATTCATACTTTAATTTTTTTTGGGTGATTATACATGTATACATGATTTGAATGAAGCCTAATATAATTTAAAAAATATATATATAAAAACTCTTATAAAAACTATATTCAAACAGATATCATCATTATCCATCCAGCGTCACTTTCAACATGTGTCACTTATAAAAAATCACATGATCTAAATTCACAATTGTTCCCCGCTAACACCTAAAGCCCCACCAGCTGCTAATACGCCGGAGGATTTTGAAATATTATGACTATAAACAAAGGGAAAAGTATTTTTCTGATTGACACTAAAATTATGTCGTTTTAGATTAATGAATAGTGTGTTTGTAATTTTAGATGAATTGATGAAGGATGTTTCGATAAAATTTATATGATAAAAAAGTCAACAAAATTACAAAAACATCATTTATTAATAAAAAACGATGTAATTTTGAGGTCACTGGAGATAATTTTATTTCCAGTGAGACAGGAAAAATCATATACCCAAAAATAAATAAGGCTCACCAATTCTCACCTATTAAGAAATAGAAATTGAGACATTTAATATGTCTTAAATTGATTGAACTGTTCAAATTAACCATAATATTTAAAAAAAATCCTACATTTTCTCTTACATATTTTAATCGGTATAAAATTGGAAAATAACTATCAAGTTAAACTTAAACTGAGAACCAAACATTTTTTATAAGTTTAATTATAATAAAGATTAGGGTACTAACTGGCAAGTCATTCTTGTCATCGTTTTTCTTGTTTGACCCAGAATTTAATTTTAAAAAATCTAAAAATAAATCAACCCCTTGCACAAATGTGCCGCCATGGAATCAATCTTGTAGTTTTCTGTCTGGTTTGAGGAACCTTTAAATTCACTCATTAATTATCATCTCTATGATTCCTGAGCAGGATTCGTTTCTGACCACTCAGAATATCCCTCTAGCAGTCTTCAAGCACATTTCTGATTATTATTATTTTTTTAAAAAACTCTTTCTGTGGGGCACTGGGGCTGTATATAAAAACACATTCCTGGAGTCATTCAAAAAATATAGTCAACAAAGTGATGAAGGCTTGTCTTATTCTCTCTTGTCAATTAGTGGAAGATATTTGTGATGAAGCTGGCTCTAGCCGGCTGCAATTTGAGTGACATATTTTATTAAATACGATTACATAACTTATTATTTAATATAGATTGTATATATAAGAGATATTCCAGATATTACTATTTTATTATTTTGATCCAAACTAAATGTTCTAGATATAAGGGAAAATTATAGATAAATACCATCTGAATTTGTAAAACCCCAGACGTCCATCGAATTTGTAAAAAGACTGAGAAGTGACATGGACCTATGAGGGATATGTAAATTCGAAGAAAAAGACCACAATGCCCCTTAACTAACAAAAGATTATACATCTCTCTCTCTTCTTCATCAGATGCTAAACACGAACAGAGCTGGTTGCTACGACAAGACGACTGTGAGATTGGGAGGAAGTGGTTGGGGGATTGCAGTTAACGATCCCTCCCCATCTACAAATTCATGAACTCCTCGGTCTCTCCATTAGCTACAAGCTTGCAACCACTTCCTCCCCCTCTCCAACCTTCTTGTGAGTCGTTTTGCGTCACATCCCCAACCATACCTCGTCTCCTTCGCCTCTTCCTCCCTTGGCGTGTGAAGCACCGATGGCGACGGGTTCTTCCCTCCGTCTCAATCCCTCTCCCTTCCTCCCTTTATTTATGGTTTTCCTCTTAGATCTCAAATCTTAAATGTGCTCCCTCAATTTTCTTCTCCTCCGCCATCCATCCCTCTCCTCTCCTTCAAAATCCTCTTCTCCTTGTCTACCTCTGCGTCTTAGATGTTTTTTTGTTAACAAATTGACAATATATTTTTTTCTGCATTTGTTAATAATTAAAATTGAGTTTTGAGTTTTTTGCCCGACTGTGAACAAGCTATGTGCAGGATTGACAAAATGGTTGATGTGGAAAAACCTTGATTTGAATGAAGGATAAATGAGAGGTAGGGGATAAAAATGTGGGAAATGGGCACCATTGAAGCAAGGAGAAGGAGGGATAGGAAGGGGATTTTTTTTTTGTCAAGATCGACGCGTTCGTTTCAAAATTAAAACTGGTTGCTTCACATTGGAGTAAGTGGGTTTTGGGTTCAATTTGTTTTTCTGAGTTTGTTGATCTAATATTTGTTCTTTAAAGTATGTGAGTTTTGATTTCTTCGGTAATGTTAAATGAAGGTTTCTAGGTTTTGGGGGTTGCATTAGTATAGGTGTAGTGCAGTGTGATCCAAGCTCTGTTCGTGTTTAGTGTCTGATGAAAAAGAGAGATATATATATAATCTTTTGTTACTTAAGGGGCAATGTAGTCTTTTTCCTCGAATTTGCATATCCCTCATAGGCCCATGTCACTTCTCAGTCTTTTTACAAATTCGATGGGCATCTGGGGGTTTTATAAATTCAGATGATATTTATCTGTAATTTTCCCTAGATATAATTTGATTATTGTTTTTGAATAAAATATATATGGATAGTAGTCTGATAATTGTTCTAGACATTTGGTTTATATTACTTGCTTGGCCGACAAGCTGTTACAACTTTGATGTGAGGTTATAAATAACATGAGTCTAATTTAGAGTAGTAACATAGAAAATATGTATATATCATTGTGTCCAATCTTTCCATTAGAAGAAACCCTCATCTCAGTTCTTCTAACTTTGTCTTTCTTACTGCTCTTTATTGTAGAATATATATGATGTATTTTTATGTCATATTCCCACAATTTTCACTCAAACTAATTATATTTTAATGCTTCAAACTTCACCCAGAACTACTAACCATTAATCAATTTAACATGGAAGAAGATATTCATATGAATGAAGCCCAATTACTCTATAACATGTTAACATAATCAAGGGCTAAGAAGCAATTTTTTCATGAAAGTTTTTACTGAGGAGCGGTCCGTGCCGGAATTTTTTGGGGTCTATTTTGCCTTAGAAATGTCGAAAATGGAGCAATTTTGCCTTACCCGTGATCCGAGTTAATTTTGACTGTTGGTTGACCAAATATACTAAGTTGACAGTCCCTATATCATCCATTTCATTTTTGTTAAGGTGCAAATTTATGCAAGAATTTCATGTGTTATTTACTTCATCTTTTTTCAAAGTTAGATTTAAAACTTTTGGGACAAACTTGCATCTTAATAAAAATGATGTGGATGATATGTGGAGTACCAACTCAGCATATTTATTTAAATAACGGTTAAAATCAATTAGGATAATGATCAAGGCAAAATTGCTCTATTTTAAAAATTTTCAGAGCAAAATTATCCCTCAATACTTGAAAACTTTCAGAATAAAAATGTCATGAGGTTTTGTATTAATTATCTACCCATGAGAACAAAATTGAATCTGATTGAAAGATGTTCCCACATTTAGGGCCCGTTTGGTATGAGGAAAATTTGAGGAGCGAAAGGAACTTAGAAAAGGGAAAGAAATGGAAGATTTTGAGGGATGGGAAAAGATGGCTTGAGGGAATATAAGTTGTTTGGTGGGAAGAAAATGAATGGGTAGTAGTTGGTAAAGAATAAGGAAATACCTATTTTACCCTCAAAAGTAATTAATTCAAAATGAAAAGAAACAATTATTTTTTTGCTAAAATATATTTCAAAAAAAAAAAAACCTCTTATCAAGTTTGAATTTGTCTAGAATATTTTTCACTAAGTTCGAATTTGTTTAAAAAAATTTCCCGTCAAATTTGAATTTGAGTAAAATATTCTCCCACCAATAAGTTAGAATTCAATCATATTTTCTTGTATTATCTAATAAAAATATTTTATGAAGGGTAAATATGTTCAAAAATGTCATTGTTCATATTGGAACTAGAGATCCCAAGTTCTATCCAATTTTGGTGGATCTCATCTTCTCACATGTAAAGGAATATTGGTGGGTCCAGTGTAAGCTTGGGAACTTGAATTCTTAGGGATCGTTTGGTTCAGGGAACATTTAAAGAGGGAAATGAACTTAAAGAAGGGAAGATTGAAACGGAACTTTAAAAAGTTGAGCTGTTTGATAGACATGAGAATATAAGTAAACTAAGGGAAGATAAATTATTTAGTAAGAAGAATTGAGTGTTGGTTAAGTGGGAACTTTAGGTAAAATTCCCACAATGCCCTCCCACAAAAAAGCCAGAAAACATTTTTTGTTTTGTTTTGCAAATTGGACAGAGAGCCAAACCAAATCGCGTCTTGGTGGAGAAAGAAAATTGCAACCAAACATCGAAGGAATCTGCAACTGCGACGAGCATAACGGCTACCGAAGGTGAGAAGGACACTGGACATGGAAAGAAATAGAGGGGGACAACACGAAATGAAGCAATCTGGTGTGGACATGAATATTGCAAGAGGAATAGGGATCAATGAACAATGAACAATGAACCCAGTTGCTGCTTTGACAGGAAAAATAAAAAATTGAAATTACTCAGTGCTAAAACCCTAAAATTGTGAAGTGGATGAAATAAATTACTACGTTGGTAAGAAAAAATAGAGTGACTTAAAAGCAAACATCTACATAAAAACCAATGCTACTGATGTTACAGAACAACATGAAGAAGTTCGAATGTAAGCATAAAGTTCGAACTTACAAACTTTACGAGCACACATGTTTGAACGCATTATTTGACAGAAGGACATATCAGCAGAGCAAATATGAAAATAATTGCAGGCAAGACCAAAATCATTAAAAAGAATTTGCCAACTATTCATGGACAACAGTCAAGTTCGAACTCACAACACAAAATGTCAACCAGTACAGTAAAATTAAGGAGGTAAGTGAAAAATAAACACGTACACAATCTCTCGAATTTCTGCAAGAACCTTGCTCCATGAGTCTCCCCTGTTGCAGAGTCTTAAAGCGCCGACAACAAGTTACACTGAAAAGCCATCTACCACCACACCCACCTACATATATTGAGCTGAGGAGCAAAAGTAAATGAAAAATGCTCCTGAATCACACACAGCAGCGAAATAGGGGAAGGAAAACGTAGCTCCACATACCCACAACATCTAGCAGAAATGATGAAGAAGAAAGACAAAACTAGCCAAAACCCATGCCACAATCACGCACACAGATGCGACTAAAAGGAAGAGGAAACACAAAGAAGTACTTGATCCCTCATGCCTACAAGGCAGCGTCGATTGTGGTGGCCAAAGAAAGAAAAGAAGAATGGTGACGCTGAATCCAGGAAAGAAGGCGAGAAGCATTTGGTTTATAATTTCAGAGGGGCTTTTTTGTCTCAAAATTTAGTTTCCCGGGAACGTTTTCAAGATCCCGCCATTTTTGAAGGGATCTCAATTTCCCACGTTTGTGGGAAGATTGGGCGAGGTTGGAACTCAGTCTCACCGGAACTTGTGACGCCAAACGGTTTTGGGGGGTGGGAACTGTATTATGTTCCCTGGAACTTACATAAATTCTGTAAACCAAACGGGACCTTATGAAGATTTAACACAAACAACATACCAAACAAGGGAATTTACCAATCTTCTTTCCCTTCCTTCCTACCGAATTCATGTTCCGAACATGCCCTTAATGTAACTGTGCATAGAAGAATAGATCATATTACATCCAATAAAGAAAATAAAAAGAGATATGATGGCTGATTAATTATAATTAAGATGATAAGGACATTTATTATGACGATTGTTGTTTGGATGAATTCAAAAATTTCAACTACTCCTAGATCTCTTTATTTGAATAATATAGAACCAGTTCCGGTCTCATGTTTATAAGGAGATTGTAAAATGAATGTCTTATTCATGAATCATTAATGTATAATTTTTTAAAATGTTTATATTATATAAATATATGGATATGCAACAATTCATATGATCACACTAATTAATCGACAACTATTCATACGATCGCATGTTTACAACGATCTTTTCTCCGGCAAAAAGTTGATGGAAGGACAAAGAGATGGTAGACTTTCCTTTGCCGTCTTTTATTATTAATTTATGAAATTCAATAAAATATTAATATTAAATAATAGAAAACTAAATTTGACCAAATTATATAAAATCAAGTTATGTTTTGTATCTCGAATTTTTTTTTTTTTTTTTAAAACCACCTTGGTCATTAATCATGTGTTGACCTTGGATAAGTCGTACGAACAGACCTGAAACCCTTTTACATTGCTGATTGCGCCTTGTAGAAAACATTAAGGACCTGTGTGGTACGGGTAAAATTTGAGGAATGAAAGGAATTATAGAAAGGAAAGGAAAGATTTTGAAAAGCGAGAGAAGATGGTTTGAAGGAAGATAAGTTATTTGGTAGGAATAAAATAAAGGGGTAGTAGTTGATAAAGAATCAAGAAATGTCTATTTATTGCATTCTCAAAAGTAATTAATTTAAAATAAAAAATAATAATTTTTTTGCTAAAATATATATTTTTAAAATATGCTCTTATCAAGTTCAAACTACTACCCCTTCATTTTATTCCTACCGCTTCATTTTCTTCCTACCAAACAACTCATTTTTCAAAATCTTTTTTTTCCCTATTTTAAATTCCTTTCCTTCTTGAAATTTTCTCTGTACCAAACGGACTCTAAAGAAAGTCTCCTAATATCAGAATCAATGTAGGATAAGCAAAGCAGCCTCTTAGCTGTAGAATACATTTTGTTGAGGCATACAATTGCTAGCACCAATGAGAAAAACATTGTTGGAAAGAAAACCTTATCAGTTGTCACCAGTGATGTTAGTTTATTATGTATTTCTCGTAGTTGATTATACAAAGCTGTTTATTGTCTCGTGGGATCACAATGGGACTGATCAGTCATGGGAAATTCAGAAGAGAAATGCGGATGCTAGCTTCACATTATTGTTAATTAATGATATTTTTGTTAGGGGCTGTTTGGTATGAGGGATCGAAAGGACACATGCATATTGCACTACATATTCATTTCTTAAAGCAACCGTACAACAATTTTTATTGCGTTTGTTTGGTTAGTGGTGGGACCGGTAACTTATTTTTTATGACTTTTGTAGAAGTCAAATAAAAAAAATTAAGTTATAAATATAATTTGTGTTTGAATTGTCCGTTTTACTTTTACAAAAATGGTTTTTTTCCCTCTCTAAACTGATGAGATGAAAAATGACATAAATTCTATTAAATATTACATATATATTAATATTTTGAATCCTATATCTTATTTAGTTGTATATATTGCGATAATTGAATATAAAAAGATAAATTTAAAATTTGATTTAAAAAATTAAGTTAGAAAAAGGTGGAAGGTTAATATAAAGGCTGGTACAGTTTTTTCCAGCCTCTAGACAAAATACTGGGCCAAAAATTTTCAGAAAAGTTGAAAGTTAATGGTCGAACACACTAGTTGGAAATATGTGGGCTATTTCTGCCATTCAATATGCCGCATGGAAATATGATTGCCATTTCTATCATAATGACTGTCTGCACATGGAAATATGCCGCATCCTTAGCGCCCAAGAAGCTGTCTTTTTTTTTTTTTTTTTATATATAAAAGTTTAGGTAGGGGTAAATACCGGTACCCCACCAGGACCAGGATATGCCTCCTGGTTCAAAGAGCGCTTATAGAGGTACTTATAGATCGCCCACCAATGAGGTTCTCACATCGACCAGCAGGAATCGAATCTCTTCCCTTTTAAGGTGAAAGTCGACGCTTTAGCGTTCAAGAAGCTGTCTTATTGAATTTCTCATTAAAAGCAGTTTTTCCCCCCTCCCATTAAGAGCCCGTTTGGATGAGCTTTTCTGAGAAAAAAAAAAACTTTTTTAATACAAAAAAAATACTTTTTAAATTAATTTATGTGTTTAGATGCTTTTTTTTAAAAAAGCAAAAGTCACAAAAAAAAAAGCTAAAGTACTGTTTTTTTAAAAAATATTTAATTTGGAGCTTAAAAAATAAGTACTTAAAAAAAATATTTTTTTTAAAAGCTCATTCAAATGGGCCTTAAGCCAATTTACAAATAAGCTAATCGAAGCACTACTTTAGTGGACTTTTTCCCCCCCCCCCCCCTTTTTGATACATCTTTAGTGGACTTTTTCTCAAATTCACTGGGCTTTAAGGGTTCAGGAGCTGAATCCAAACAGACTCATTAATAGAGAGCGCGGAACTGAGTTGAGTAAATATTGGGCCTTTTTTTTTGGCCTTTTCTTTTTTATATCCACTCTTTTTTTTTTTTTTTATACGAGAAAGTTTTGGAGGGTTCGGCATCAGTCCCCCACCAAGGCCAGGGCACGGCCCCGGGCTCTATGAGCACTTACTGGGGACTTACGAAATCACCTACCAAAGGAGTCCCAGCAACGGCAGAGGGGATTGAACTCACGACCCAAAGGCCTAGTCCTGGATCCCTTACCATCTATGCCAACTCTCATTGGCATTATATCTACTCCATGTATAATTGTATTGTCTCTTCTTTCCGGGGGCCAATCTATGAATATAACCACAGTCAAAAATGAATTTGAAAAGTACTCCCTCTGGTCCTAATTATATGACATATTTAATCGATTTTAGGGAGGTTAAGGAAAGAAGTTAAATTAGTTAATTTTACTCATTTTCATAAAATACCCTTATATAAATTTAAAGTAACATAAGTAAAAGTGAATTAATAACCCCTATTACATACCTTTCCAACTTAAAATTTTCTTTTCCACATGCTTTTTAGTTGAAATAATGGTCTTATTATATAAACATATATGTGTATATATGTATACATATAGATATAGACATATATATATATAGACACACATACGCATACGTATACATACATATATCTAAGCACATGTATATAAACACACACACACATATGTATATATATGTGTGTTTATATATCTACATACATATACACACACAGATATACATATATGTACACAAACACATATATATACACAGATACACACACACTACTCACATGTGTGTGTATTTGTATATAGACACACACACACATATATATATAAGGGGTTTAAACTTCTCATGTAACATGAAAAGAAGAAGATTCCTGCACACACATGAAATGGTGGGACCCACATATATATATAATGCTCATTATATATATATGTGGGTCCCACCATTTCATGTGTGTGTTACATGAGAAAACACTTCTCCTGCAACATGAGAAGTATTTTTCCCTATATATAATCACAAAAAATTAAACACATTTGAGAGAGTAAAATATGGGTATTTTAAGAAAAAAGTAGATAAAATTTAGAATGTTGTCTTATAATTAGAACCAAAACCAACTTCTAAATATTGTCTTATAATTAGGACTGAAGGAAGTATATTGACTGTGTTTTTGAAAAATAAAACTATGTTACTATATGTAGTTATCTTTGGATCTAAGGAGCTATGGTTATATCCCAAATGATGGGTCGTAATTGGGGGAAGAGAATTCTCTACATGTAGGACAAGTCACTGGGAAGCCTTGCAAACGAAGTTTCTGCTTTCGCCTGCCTGAACGGTCAACTGTTGGTGATTGTACATCTGAAGCTCAAAATCAGTTGAACCTTTTAGTCTTCTTTTTCTTCTGAATTTAATAGGATAATCCTATGTAACGTACAATAATGGAATCCTACTGATAGGATTTCCGAAAAGAAAATCCATAATTCTCCATTCAGAGCCAGAGGGGTCACTTTTGGATTTCCTGATTTGCACCATTTCCCATGAAACAGAAAAAGCAAAGCATTTCTTCTTCATGAGGCCATCCACTATAAAAGAAATACGAAACCCAGAATCACCCTCTTGCGAAGAATTTCACGAAAGCAACGTAACGTACGGTTTGGTTTTTTGTAATGCACAGTTCCAGAATCGTCAAATTACATATAGGACGAAGTTGGATTCTCCATTAATCCGAATAACAACCAATAATAATGACATCCTCCTTCTGCAAGTTCCACAGTTTCCTTCTCATTCTCTTCTTCTCCTTGTCTTCTTCCTCGTCCAATATATTCACCATAACCAACAACTGTCCCTACACCATTTGGCCCGGAACCCTCTCAGGCTCCGGATCACCTCCGCTTACGACGACCGGATTCCAATTAAACTCTGGCCAGAAAGCGAAACTCACGAGCGTTCCCGGATGGTCCGGTCGGATATGGGGACGAACAGGCTGTAATTTTGACGCTACAGGTATTGGGAAATGCCTAACAGGTGATTGTGGAGGAAGGCTTGAGTGTGACGGAACTGGCGCTGCCCCGCCGACGTCCTTGTTCGAGATAACACTCGGACAAGGCAACACACAAGACTTCTACGATGTAAGCATGGTGGACGGCTACAATCTGCCAATACTCGCCGTGCCTCGTGGTGTGTATGGTGATCGCGCTTGTAATGCCACAGGTTGTGTGTATGATCTGAACAGAGGTAAATATTTGTCCTTGAGTCTCCTCAATAATAATATAGTCAACAATGAAAAAATGAGGAAATTAAAGAAGATAATTAGAAGCGTTTTAGAAAATACATATTATATTGACTAACTTAATCAATCTAAATCTAAAAATATGTCTTATATTAGCCATCGATGAGAGTATTATTTGTGTTATATAGCTTTTAAGATGAGAATATATACGATGTTGCAGGATGCCCTAGAGAGCTTCAAGTGGTTGGTGGAGAAGGAGGAAATGAAGGTGGTGTGGTTGCGTGCAAGAGTGCGTGTGAGGCTTTCGGGTCGGATCGGTACTGTTGCAGTGGAGAGTTTGCGAACCCGAACACGTGCCAACCTACTTACTATTCCACCATTTTCAAGAGGGCTTGTCCCAGAGCTTATAGCTACGCTTTTGATGATGGCACCAGCACTTTCACTTGCAGAGCCACCGAATACGACATCGTTTTCTGTCCCTACTCCAACAGGTATTGTATATATATATATGTATATCTATATCTATATAACTCTCATGATTTATTTGTAATAATGTTTTACTTGGCATATATATTTGCAGGATGAAGCGGCCAAATAATTTTGTCTCCCCACCACCCCCTTATTACCAGATTGAACAACCAACAACAGGGAAGGCTGTGAAGGATATGGCTTCCACCAGCTCCTCTAGTATTCTCTCACCTTTTTCAGTGCCTGTTTTTATCTTCATGTTCATCAGCCTAATTAACTTTCTCAGCATTAATATTTAGCCATTAAACTTGCTTTCATCTGAGAAAATAACGCTACTAGAGAAGGATGAGGGAAGGTCTAGCGAAGCCAAAGAATATCTTGGAAATTAATATCGCTTCGCTGCTTCAGAAAACAAAGGCTATATATCTATATAGCTGTGTTCATAGCAGTGATCAGCCCCTAGTCATCCCAGTTTATACCCAAAATCCAGGTCAAGATGATAAATTCTATATGTCATCAAGGATAGATCCTTCTGTGAATAAATTTGTGGTGATCTTTTTTTTTTTTTTTTTTCATGGGGTAATAATGCGGTGCGTGAGTATATATTATATTATATATATATATATATATATGTTCATCTGATTATCTGATCATTTCCCGGTCTTTGGTTAATTCTCAGCCTTTTCCTTCCATTGGTTTTGCGTGTTCAAAAGGCACATGCTGATCGTTTTGGAGGGAAATGATGACTTCTTATTAGCCTCTCATTTTCTTAATCTCGTACGTATTTGGTTGTATATTTTCTTCTAAAACTAAAAACTAGCTTCTTTCTAGATGCTAGTAAGTAAATACTTTAAAGAAATTTCTCACCTATTCCCTTCTCAGTATAACGCGGTTTTTAAATAAACAAAATTTCTAAATCTAATTAATTGTTCTAAAGATTTAAAAGATGTTAGGGGTCTTGTAAAAAAAAAAAAATTTATATTAGGGAGATATGGAGAATACCCGCGTTACCATCTTCCTAAAGTAAATTAAAGATTTTGCAACATACTGTAACAATAAAATTTTCAATAATATGTTTGAGATTCCTATTTAACAACTCAAACTAAACTAATATATTCTAATTTTAAAGGCTAAATGAGTCTTTAAAAAGACTTCAAACTCAATCAAGCCTTATAAAAACTTAGACTTAAACTTAAAAAAAAGCTTGCATTTAGGCTTAGGCTTTTTGTCCCCATTTCAAGCTCATGTATATTTAGTCAAAGTCTAACTGAGCTTTTTTTAATTGCTAAGCGGATGACCTATTTTCAGCCAATGGCCATAAAGTGGGAAAAAGACGGCAACGAACGCGAAAATAAAAGAAGTCAAGATCCCAAAAAGTTTAATTCACATCCAATATAGAGGCATAACCCCTAAAATATAAGGAATAGAAAATCAAATCAAGGTCCAGCCAAAAATAATGATATCTTAAAAGTCCCATATAATTTACTAATGGTGTCACTTTCACTTTATTTTGATTTGGTTGGGACTATGTTATGATTTCCCCTTTTTCAAACGACCCAGTGAATTATGAACTTTCCCTTCGACCAAAAAAAAGAATTATGAACTTTCCCACACTGTAAAATCCAACTTATTTGGGTTGTGACCCGGGTAGGGTTATTTTTTTCTTCCGAAATTAAAGTAAAAAATTAAATCAAAAGTCAAAACTAGTATAGAATAAGAAATTATCTTTGTTATCCAACCGGCACTGCGGAGTTGTAGAGAAGGTGTGGAGAAGGTAATTGGAGTCGGAAAATGGAGCAAGGGAAGGCCGGAGTAGCGGTGGCGAACGTGATGCCTCCTCAGCTCAAGAACCCAATTGAGCATCTCCAACTTCGCTTCAAGGACTTGGAGAATGGCTTCAGGCTTTGGCTCTCCAAGCAGTCTTTGCCCGTCGAGGCCGCCGTCGTCTCCACCACCGGCGCCGCCCAAGGGGCCGCCATTGGAGCATTCATGGCTACTTTTGCCCCCGATGCTTCCTCTATCCCCACTCCTCCTCCTCAGGCTTCCCTCAATCCTCAAGCCATGGCTTCCCTTAAGCAAGTGCAGGTTTGTTCTTTTACTTTTCCTCTACTCCTTCATTAATCCTAGTTTAGTTGCTTTGATGCTCATAGTCTCTATTATTATCTTATGTGTTTATATTGTATGGCAGACCCGAACTTTTGAATTGTAATTCCTTTCTGATGTTCTCTTAGGTGAATCATACTTTGGGATCTTTGAATTTAATTATCAATCATGGGTAAGGGTTTAATGGAACTTGAGTATTTCCAGCTGCATTGAGGATACAGTTCTTGCTGGTTCTTCAACTTAGACCGTTCCATATTGCCCTTATATTCCACCTGGGGCCTCTAATTTAATAATAGAGGAATTTTCCTATAGCCTCTTTCCTCAATGGCACCCAAAAAACAGAGGAATTTTCCTTCATTTGGAAATGGAACAGGAAATGGTGGCTTTAACTCAATTTTAAGCTGGATTGTTTTTACCAGTGGCATATAATTGGTTTAATAACCTTTTCCTCTTCTGATGATATGAAAAAGAGGCTGCAGAAGAATTACTGCAATTTTCTTACCATAATTTATCCATTAATTGAGGAATTGTATCTGTCTGTTCTTTAACACGATTTTTTCCCCAATAATTTTTGTAGGCTCTTTCCGGGGGTCCCTTGGTACAAGCTCGCAATTTTGCTGTCATGACAGGAGTGAATGCTGGTATTTCCTGTGTCTTTAAAAGAATCAGAGGCAAGGAAGACGTCCAGTCCAGGTGAGATTAACAATTTATTTCTTTTATTCTTTTTGTTTCTTCCGTAAGGTTCCTTCCCTCAATTGACGGCAGCAAAGTTTTGGAGAGTGAGCTGGAAACTGTTTGTCTCATTGTTCCTTGGTGATCTAGTCTAAGCGCCAAATCAAATATTACATGTCACCTGGAAGCGGTTAACTATTCTTCCTTGGTGATCTAGTCCAAGCGCCACAAAATGATATAGGGTTTTCCAAATATTACATGTCACCTGGAAGTGCTTAACTATTCGTCCTTGTTGATCATGTCACTAAGATGCCATCTTAATTATGGAAGTGCTTAGCAGGTATGACAGGAACCTTCTTCGGACATAGTTTAGGAGGCTCCACACTCTCATCTTCCCACCCCACCCCACCCCCCCCCTCCCCCCCGGGTCCTGCCGATGGGTGGTAAGTTAGTGTTAGGTCTATCAGTGTTTAAAAAAACAAAAAAAACCTGTGACTGTGATTGTATGCCTTGCACCTAAAACACCCGATGCTGAAGAGGATCTAAATTGAATAAAAAATCTGATCTTTGTATGAATTTTAATATGTCAAATTTTCTAGCTGCTTAAAATGAGTTCAAATCCATGTGTATATGCAAAAGACAAAAAGGGACATATCAATTATAGGAAGGAAGGGGATTAAATTTAGAGCTCTACTATATGGACAATGGTGATAAGATATTCAACACTGTTCAATAACAATGTATCGGGGTAATAAATATATTCGAGGATATCATACAATACTTCAATCCAAGGTTAAGTTTCCTTGGTGGCTTGTATTGATCATGATCTCTAATTTAAATGTCAAACTCTACTTGTTGGAAATGAGTAAGCATAAAAAGGTTATTCATGTATTTGAAGTCATTCTTAGTTACTCTAGAATCTTGCTGAGCAGACCTGAGCGTCAACGTGCTAGAAATTACTTCTATGATGTATTTGAAGTCATTCTTAGTTACTTTAGAATATTTTAAGGATCGAATTTGACCCACTTTTGTTCTCTAAACAGAAGCTTCTAAGCCATTTCTCCTTCAAAGAAGTCTAAGTATTTTGGTTTCCCATTTCCTTGTTACCAGGAACTTGCTTTCTTGCTGCAAATTTGATCTTGTTAATGATTATATACTTTTATATGTGATGCAGCATGGCAGCAGCTTTTGGTTCTGGGGCCATTTTTTCATTGGTTAGTGGCATGGGTGGACCTAATCAGGCAGTAAATGCAGTCACTTCTGGACTTTTCTTCGCACTTGTTCAGGGTGGAATTTTCCAGGTGAGCATGAAAGAAGAAGCAATGCCCGTCTTCACAAAGTTGTTCTGGGACTTAGTTGCCACATTACCAATTTACCATAATAGTAATCTGGCTTTACGTGCTGTCATCATTGCGCGGAAAATATATAATCATGGTTTAGATGTGAGATTTTAAGGGAAAATATTCATGGATTTTTTGCTTATAGTCTGTAATTAATAATTATGAAATGATCACTCCGTAATAATTTGTCCAATGTTGGTTCATAATTTGCTGTCCATTTAGCCTTTTCCCCCTGCTAAGAGCGTGTCCTGTGATACAGTTTGGGAAGAAGTTTTCTAAATCTCCAGCCGAAGATATTCATTATGCTAAAACGAGACACATGTTGGACAACCTTGGCCTCCAAAATTACGAGAAAAATTTTAAGAAAGGCCTGTTAACGGACAACACTTTGCCTCTACTCACAGACAGGTAAGCAAATGGATAATTGTCTCACAATGTTGTCAATATCTTATCATTTTCTCATTCCGAATGTTGCTGGTCATGATCTGGATTTCCTCAATATGTTTCAGTGCTCTCAGAGATGTACAAATCCCTCCTGGACCAAGGCTTTTGATTCTAGATCACATTGAGAGGTAAGACCTTATGAGTTAGCTCTTTTTAGAACAAAATCGTCTTAATTTACTTCAAGTGAAATGCAAAAGGGGGTGGGGAAATAGATATAAGCTTGACTTCTCACACTCTCGCTCTCTCTGTTCTTCACTTTAGGTGATATACGTTTCTCTATAGCCTGTAGTTACATGATAACCTGTCTCGGCTTTCCCCTTACAAGTTCTTGTCTGGCTTCAGGGATTCAGATTTCAGAGGGAAGCGAGGAAGCCGCAATTGAGTTTTGACGCCCTGCAATTTTATTGTTTTATAACAGAAACCTGTTGGAAAGTGATAGTAGCAACTAGCAAGATTGCTTTGAAAATGATTTTCCCCCCTCATTTTTTTCCAATTGAAAAGAAAAACGCTTTCTATACCTTTATAGGTGCGGTTTACATACAGGGGTAGGCTTTGTATTCCAATTCAATTATTATGTTTTTGAAGGGTACTATCGGTCCCATCAGGATTAAGTGTTGCTTGAAGTCTTGTCATTGATTTGAGTTCAACGGTAGACGCTAAGGGCATGAGGTTATAAACGGGACCAGATCCATAACCTCTCATTTATAAAGGAGCATCTATATCAATAGTTTACAAGGTCATTTGCTCATTGGTTTAATATGATGAATGCAAGTGAGGTTTAATGGCGGAAAATCGTGCCAGGTGTGTATTTGAACCAACTAATGACCCTTTTAAAAGCTTAGTGACTATTCTCTCAATTTCTAATTATAAGAACTATTTACTAAAATTTGGAGAGATTTATAAAAGAAGTTAAATTAATTAATTAAAATTATTTTTTGAAAATACCCCTACTTAAAATTGAAAATTACATCAAGCAAAATTAGTTGAATCGTTGCCCCGTGCACTTGGTATTCTCACCCTCCGTGATTTCTTTGAGCTTAACAATTCGAAGTATGTGGAAACTGCGCACTTGGTAATCTATTAGCTTAAGGGTGCAGAACTGAGGAAGCAAAGAAAGAAAGGAATACTAAAATTATTTTATTTAAAAATAAAAAAAATAAAGTAGAATCTTTTACTTAATAGAATATAAGTGTGTTGTTAAATTAATTATTTTGGAGGAAGTATTAGTAGAGGTGATATGGGAAAAATATGATAAAAATTGTTATTTTATTTAAAAAAATTATAATTGAGGTATATATGACATTAATGAGTTACAAACATTATTTACTTTATAGAATATATAGGTGTATCATTAAATTAATGTTGTCTTTAATTATTATTGAGAAGTATCAAATACGAGTATTTTAGGAAAAAATTGACAAAAGTTAAAACTTGGTCTTATAATTAGAACTAAAACAAACTTCAAAATGTGTTTATATAATTAGGACCGGAGAGAGTATTTTGCTACAGTCTATAGTGAGAAGTGAGATCTCTCTCCCTTCTCTTCCCCCCTCATTTAATGGGAACTTAAATTTTAATAAAGACTATTTTTAAATATGTTCTTTTTAATTTTTAACATCTTAAATATTCCTTCATTATTGTAATACGCATGCTAAACAAGTTTTATCATATAATTATAAGGTTTAATGTTTTTGCCTTTGCTGCAGAAATATTTTTTCTTACACACTCACATAAAAGTGGGTGGATCCTACTAATATTTTCTCTTTCTTTTCTTTACAATGGGACTCACCCACCTTTATGTGAGTGTGGTAAAAAAAAAAAAAATCTGCAACAAAAGCATAAAAATTAAACCCATAATTATATTCATTTGGTGCATGCCTGTTCACAAATTTTCGGGTTGGGCTCGCTCATAATCTAAGGGGAGGGCGCTTGGAGCCCTACAGGGGATACTGGCCAGAAAGCACACATGCCTCCACCTCTACCAACGTTACCACTGCTTCCTAGACCCTTAGGATGCCTCTCTCAGCGCCTTGACAAAGGCAGGGATCGAACCCCCTTTCCTAAAGGTGAGAAAGATCGACTGATGAGTATATATTTTATGATTAAATAGGTGTATATTTTATGAGATTTGATTGTAATTATTGATATTATATACCTATTTAATTATCTTTTATGAATGTTTCCATAATTGAATGAAACTTGGGATCAAAGAATAAATCGACATAAAATCTACTCATATCCTATTTTTATTGTGCAGGAAATATTAGCTGATTTGGAAAGAAGTAGAAAAGGCGATAAGAGGATATGCAATCAGTCAAATTCAGTGGTCTCACGCAAGAAAAATAGAAACAAAATCAATTGTGTGATCTGATGGAGTAAATTACAAGATATGAGATATCTTTGTAATAAGTGAAAGAGAATCAATGACCCAAGATCTAAATTATTATAAATAAGGAAGCAGAGACAAGCAAATGGAGGACGGAGCAAAAAGATCAGGAGAGACGCAGAACGAGAAGGAAGGGACAAAGAAGCAGAGAAGCAGAGGCTGAGCGTTTCGGTTCTCTTCATCATTTCCACGGAAGGACGGAAGGACTGTGGAGGCGACGAAGAAATTTTCTTTCCTCTCTCTTCTTCTTCTTCTTTGAATCTGAATTCTTTTCTTTTTGTTTATGGATTTGAATAAAGCCATGTGTGGCTAGTTGGTTTTGCAACCTAGAGGATCTATGAACTTGTTTGGGTTTTAGAGATTATTCCCACTTTTTAGTTTTGATTAATTTTATTTAGTTTATTTAATCCTGTGTTTATTGCTATTGCTTAGTGAGTGGCCACCATTGAGCATGTTTTGGGGATTTAGGGTTGAACTTGGAAGAGGGAATCCGAAATTGACCTTGGGAATAAATAATGTGGAATTAGGTCTAAATTTAACGTGAAGTTAGGTTTTAATCTAATTTGCGTCTAGGATAGGAATATACCTAGAAGCTCCGCATAATCAAATTAGAGTGAGCCCGATTTAAAAAGCATCTTATTTAGTTGTGTGAGACATTACATAATTAATTAAGATAGGTAGATAAATGGACCGAAAGGCATTTATAGACATTAATACTCTAGATTAGCTGATTAGATTAAGTCAAAGTTAATTTAGTGGGGATAAAATCTAAGAATCAAATAAGGGATTAGTGATTCTAGGTTGCTCATTTGATTATTGTGGTAGTTTTTCTTATTTTTATTTTAGTTTTAATTTCTTTTTCTTAATTAAATTCAATTTGGTTTTCTCAACTTAAACGAAATTATGAGATTAATGCTTAACTAAAGTTGTGATACCAAGTCCTCGTGGGAACGATATCTTACTTACTCTTTATTACTTGATACGGCCCGTGCACTTGCGGAGTTTTTTTAGGCTTAAAGTTTTGCCCTATCAAGTTTTTGGCGCCGTTGCCGGGGACTTGTGTGCCACAACTTTCTTGGTTGGAATTGATTGAGCATTAGTAGTTTGAGTTTATAAATATTTTATTTTAGTTTTTTTTATTTTGAAAAAAAAATAAAAAAAATGGATTTCAATTGGCAACCAACTGGTCTTAATATTGAAAAGGAGATGAATTCTTTGTCTTCTACACAAGATAGATTGATTGCTACTTTAAATTCTTTGAATGAATATTGGCAACGTAAAAGGAGCATAAACGATGGTTGTATTCCATATGTTGATTCTTCTCAATATATTTGCATGTGTTGTGTTTATTGTGGAGGGAATCATTCATTTGAGCATTGTCCATATAGTACAACTAGTTATTTTGTGAGAGATGATTTCACTAGGAACCAAGCTTGTTTTGATAACTCATTTTGTCCTAGTGAAGGTTTTGAGCAACAAAATTTTAGGGATCCACATGTCTATTGTTCCTATGAAAATACCCCTCCTTGTTACTCTTATCCATATGTTGAAGAATACACCATTGAGTATAGGGAAAAATCTAATTTGGAAAGATTAGTTGAGGAGTATGGGGAAGCATTAGAGAAATCTAGTAGAGAGCAAAAGGAGATGGTCAAAAGTATTGGGGTATATGTGAGTCAAATTCTTTCTACCCTTGAGACTATGGTGCAAGATAATTCCTTAAACTTGATGACCACTTCTTATATTGATAATGATTATTGTGAGGAAGTTGAATGTATGGAATTACATGAGACTATGGACAATATAAAAAGTGATTGTGAGCTTGACAATGATTTAGATGAGCATATTGGATGTTTAGAAGAGGTTTCAGCTGTGGAGCCTAAGGTTTGTGATGTTGATGATCAAATTGATGTAAAGATCCCAATGGTTGTTGGTCATGACCCTCCTCTTGAAGTGTTGACTCTTACTGATGAGAGTCAAGTTGATTTTATTGGATGCTCTAAATTTTTGGATGTGCCTATATTTATTTTCAAAGATATGCATGTTGTGCTTAATTTGAATTCAATGATTGCTTGTAATCCAAGATTGTCTATGATTAAGGAAATACAAGCAATTAACTTGAATGATTAATTTTTGTGTGAGATACCTTGTTGTGTGAAAAGGAATGAAGACAAGGTAATTATGGTGTTTGATACTTATGATTAGTGGTTTGTTTTGAGAAGTCTGGCTGAAGACTATAAATTTAGCGCTTCTTGGGAGGCAACCCATGGGTTTTGCTTGCTTATTTTATTATTATTGTTGTTATTATTTTCTTGCTTTCTTTCTTTCAGTTTTATTCAGGTTTGAAGAAGTTCACTTCTTTTGTTACTGCAAGGTCTTGCTTTAGCACTCCACATCAGAGTTAGAGGCCTAAACCAGGGGAGTACTAGTTCCTTTCCCTCTTTATATTTTTGCAACATTGAAGATAATGTTTGATTTAAGTGTGGGGGAGGGATATAATTTCTTTGGTTATAATTTAATTTCTTTGAATTATGCTTGTCCTTATGCATTTGAAAGATTTTTGTTTATTGGAGATTTTTGCATTGTTGAGGATTGACCTTAATTTTGAGCTTTCCCCATCTTAGAGAATATTATCAAGTCAAAAATTAAAATAGAAAAAAAAATGATTTAACTAAGTCTCTAAGCCTTGAGTTTTTTTTGCAATCTTGAGATGGACTATGAGAATAAGGATTAGTTTGTAATGTGATCAACAAATTATTAGTTCAAGAATATTTTGCTATATGATTTCTTTAGAAAATTAGATGATGATCTATGCTAACCAAGTAAAACTTTTGTGTAGGGAAATAACTCAGAAAAAAAAAAGAAGAAGATTGAAGGGGTTGGAAAAAAAAACACATGCACACACGCACACAAACTCCAATGACTTCTCTAGACCTTACTTAGTAACCGGGGGCACTTCATCACCAATGTTGGCACTCGCGTCAAACGGTAAAGTCAAAGAGGGTTATGAGTTGGGCTAAAAGCCTCTTGAGGTGCCTGTTGGAGTAACTGAGTAACTGGTGCTGCATCACCCATATGCAGGGTCGCGTCAAAAGGGGACCTACAACGGCTCAAGAAACAAAAAAAAAATCAAAAATCAAAGAAAAAAGAAAAAAGAAAAAAAAAGGAAAGAAAAAAAAGGAAAGGAAAAAATGAGTTATTTCCTACCTGAGAATTCTTAATAAATTAAATGAAAAGCTTGGTTTGGTGGGGACATTTGAATTTTTCTGGAGAAATTGAGTAGCGTAATATTCTTTTACTAATCTTATGGTTGAATTTATTGCTTGCCGATCTTTTGATCATGGGATGTTAAGAGATTGTTACACTCAATTGGCTTAGTGACCTATTTTTATAAAACATTAACTTAAATAAGATTTGATGATATGATCCAAGTGTGGTGGTTTATTGCTCTCTATTTAGGAATTTCATAGGCAATGTTCTTTTCAGATAATAAATTCTCTTTCTTTTGCTTGAGGACAAGCAAATGTTTAAGTGTGGGGGTGTTTGCGCCAAAAACTTGATAGGGCAAAACTTTAAGCCTAAAAAAACTCCGCAAGTGCACGGGCCGTATCAAGTAATAAAGAGTAAGTAAGATATCGTTCCCACGAGGACTTGGTATCACAACTTTAGTTAAGCATTAATCTCATAATTTCGTTTAAGTTGAGAAAACCAAATTGAATTTAATTAAGAAAAAGAAATTAAAACTAAAATAAAAATAAGAAAAACTACCACAATAATTAAATGAGCAACCTAGAATCACTAATCCCTTATTTGATTCTTAGATTTTATCCCCACTAAATTAACTTTGACTTAATCTAATCAGCTAATCTAGAGTATTAATGTCTATAAATGCCTTCCGGTCCATTTATCTACCTATCTTAATTAATTATGTAATGTCTCACACAACTAAATAAGATGCTTTTTAAATCGGGCTCACTCTAATTTGATTATGCGGAGCTTCTAGGTATATTCCTATCCTAGACGCAAATTAGATTAAAACCTAACTTCACGTTAAATTTAGACCTAATTCCACATTATTTATTCCCAAGGTCAATTTCGGATTCCCTCTTCCAAGTTCAACCCTAAATCCCCAAAACATGCTCAATGGTGGCCACTCACTAAGCAATAGCAATAAACACAGGATTAAATAAACTAAATAAAATTAATCAAAACTAAAAAGTGGGAATAATCTCTAAAACCCAAACAAGTTCATAGATCCTCTAGGTTGCAAAACCAACTAGCCACACATGGCTTTATTCAAATCCATAAACAAAAAGAAAAGAATTCAGATTCAAAGAAGAAGAAGAAGAGAGAGGAAAGAAAATTTCTTCGTCGCCTCCACAGTCCTTCCGTCCTTCCGTGGAAATGATGAAGAGAACCGAAACGCTCAGCCTCTACTTCTCTGCTTCTTTGTCCCTTCCTTCTCGTTTTGCGTCTCTCCTGATCTTTTTGCTCCGTCCACCATTTGCTTGTCTCTGCTTCCTTATTTATAATAATTTAGATCTTGGGTCATTGATTCTCTTTCACTTATTACAAAGATATCTCATATCTTGTAATTTACTCCATCAGATCACACAATTGATTTTGTTTCTATTTTTCTTGCGTGAGACCACTGAATTTGACTGATTGCATATCCTCTTATCGCCTTTTCTACTTCTTTCCAAATCAGCTAATATTTCCTGCACAATAAAAATAGGATATGAGTAGATTTTATGTCGATTTATTCTTTGATCCCAAGTTTCATTCAATTATGGAAACATTCATAAAAGATAATTAAATAGGTATATAATATCAATAATTACAATCAAATCTCATAAAATATACACCTATTTAATCATAAAATATATACTCATCATCGACCCTCACGCCAGTTGAACCCAAGGATGAGGGGTAATTTTTTTTTTCTATTTTAAATTTATTAAAAATATTCCTCAGCCAAGCAAAATGAATCCCAACCCTTTCCACAAAATCACCTTGTTGTCAGCCCAATTCTTCCACGAAAATCTGTAAATTTTTGAAGTCCAATAAAACGGACAATATTTTTTGCGTAATAGATATTCAATGAATTATTTAGTTATAAAATTAAAGTATATAATGATACTCAGTAAATTTAATAATTTATGCATATTTTCTCCCAATTATAATATATTTTGTGCAAAAAAGGGATCGGCACTTTTCGATACTACGTGTTAGAAATAGAATATATTTGAAAAGTAAATTTCATTTTTTATATTGAAAAAAATCAATGTTTTAGCATTTCATACTCCTTAAAAAAAATAAATAATTGATCTTTCATAGGGGGAGAAAAGTAAATTGTAAAGAATAAAATATTGTTCAAATTTGAAAAATAAAATAAATAAATAACTTAATTTTTTTTAAATTTTTTTTTCTTATACCAAAATATCCGAATTATCCTATTGTGAAGGTTTTAAAACTATAAAATAAATTTTACTAAAAAAAGTAGCTATAACATTCCTATAAATTTTTTTCTTAAAAATACTCAGGAAAAAAAATTGTAAGGAATCATCGTCGAAGCTCTAATTAAAAAAATAAATATAAATTGGAATAGATTGATTTTACTTATTGTTTAAAAAATATTTATTTCTTGTACCAAAATATCAGAATAATCCTATTGTGAAGGTTTTAAATTTATAAAATAAATATATCCGCAAAAAAATAAAGTAGTAATCCGTTTTAAAAGATCATGCATGTATGTTTAAATAGATCATGTACCAAATATATATATATATATATATATATATATATATATATATATATATATATATATAAAATTACGATCACAATCACAATACCTTTCATGAATCAATGAAGATTTTATTGTGAAGGTTTTAAATTTATAAAATAAATTTTACTAAAAAAAGTAGCCATAACATTCCTATAATTTTTTCTTAAAAAATAAGCTTTCATACGGGAGAAAAATAATTTGTAAAGAATCATTGTGATGCTCAAATTAAAAAATAACTACAAAATGACTCTTTCATACGCCCGCCCCGGGCGCCCCCCGGGGGAGGGGGAGGTAAGGAATCATCGTCGAAGCTCTAATTAAAAAAATAAATATAAATTAGAATAGATTGATTCGACTTATTGTTTAAAAATATTTAATTTCTTGTACCGAAATATTAGAATAATTCTTCTGTGAAGGCTTTAAATTTATAAAATAAATTTTGCGTAAAAAGAAAAGTAGCAATCCGTTTTAAAAGATCATGCATGTTTAAATAGATCATGCATAATCTTTCATGTACCAATAAAAAATAATTACAATCACAATCACAACTGAAATATTTTTATGAATCAATGAAGATTTTATTGTTTGGGTTTTAAATTTATAAAATAAATTTTAATACAAGAAAGTAGCTATAACATTCCGATAATTTTTTTCCTTAAAAATACTCTTTCATACGCGAGAAAAATAAATTTAAAGAATCATTGTGACGCTCAAATTTAAAAAACTGTAAGGAATAATCGTCGAAGCTCTAATTTAACAAATAAATATAAATTAGAATAGATTGATTCCACTTTATTGTTTAAAAAAAAATTATTTCTCGTATCAAAATATCATAATAATCATCCTGTGAAGGTTTTAAATTTATAAGATAAATTTTCCTTAAAAAAAAAAAAGTAGCAATCCGTTTTAAAAGATTATACATGTTTAAAGAAAGGGATAGGATATTGTTACAACTTTTTTTTTGTTAACCACTTTTCTACCGTTAGATCAGAATCTCATTTACCTATATAATTTCTCTCTCCTATTAAGATTCTGATCTAACGGTGGAAAAGTGGTAGTAACATTGGTTGTAACAAAATCCTATCCCTTAAAGAAATCATGTATATAAAAAAAATAATTACAATCACAATCACAACTGAAAATATTTTTATGAATCAATGAAGATTTCTCAGTGTTGGCAAATAAAAATGAAGATTTTTTAAGTGAAGAGACCGTCCCATGTTCATGCACAGCCCCAGAATTGCAACTCTATGTCAGCTTACCATCATCTCAATAGATTCTACCCAGTTATTGGTTTACGAATTCAATATTTTTTTGCTGAAGATGAATTTGTAAGGTAACAACATGATGCAAAGAGAGTCCGAGAATAAACTACAACGGCTAGTTTCTCACTTTTTTTCAAAGAGCTTGCACATAATTGTTGGCTCGAGGGTTCCTTCGCTTCACTCACATCACATTGGCCGCCAATCAACGGTGAGTACTCGTGCCAAAACGATTCACGACCAATGGTTTCACTTATTATTAGGCAATCCACCTATTGCTCTAGAAAATTTAAACTACTTTCCCTATCATCCTATGATAGTTGACATTGTTCTACTGCCAAAAGGAACTAACAGTTCATCCTCTAATAAAATAGTCCTTGAGAGGTGGATTGTTCACTATGAGTACTCACCATCACCAGCATTGGCTCCTCAAAATAACTACCTCATGAAGGCATACTGCAAGTCAACAATACTGTTCCGATCGCTTTATTCTCAAATGAGGCTTCTTCCTGTACACAATATATTCAGGCAGCTAAGCACTTCAATTAATACTCTCAATTTTGATATCGATTACCAAATATCTTGGTTTAGTGATCCATTTTCAAGAGATGAGGAGAAAATGATGGAACAATATAATTTCAAAGCTATTGAGGCTTTTCCGGGACGACTCTCTATATCAGTGACTTATCGTACCACATTGGCTGATTTGAAACTTGATGAGTTTCCAACGCATTGGCCGCCACCAAAATTTACGAAGGATCATGTTGGAAGCCCTAATATCAGCCCTGTGATTAGAGGACTACGACCTATGCCTTGTGTGACAGTTAAACAACATCCTCATCCTTGTCGCAAGATAAGTGATTATCCAACTCATCTTGGTTTTGGTAACAGGATTCCCAGCTATTCAATGCAAAATCTATTGCCTTTAGTAGCTGACCCCAAAGCAACCATGTACCCTTCAGGAATGGGCAAAGGTTCTAGAAATTTCTCTCATAGTTCTTTAGATTCTAGTGGAAATTTATTCCCTAGAAACACAAAGGATGGTAATTCGTTACGGAAATCTTCATCTGACAACAGATCAACCAAGAAAATGGAGGCTCATAGGGGTGCAGGTGTAAAATATTCTAGGACAGTAAATTATGGTGATCAAAAGGTAACATTTGGGCCTACACCTCTAGTTCTAAAATTCAAATGTTGATTTCTTTGTTTGATAACCTATATTTTTTGTTCCTCCTCTTAGATTGGCAGAGGTAACAAGGATGATTCGTTATCAGCTTATCCTTTCGATGTTGAAGATGTTGATATGCTAGGTGTTGAGCCCAGGTAGCTTGATTTGACTTCTTATCTCTCTGTTATATATGAAGCATCTTCTTGCTTGCTTCCCTATATTAAATTTTAAGGATTTGTAAAATGTTCCAGATTAGGAGGTTTCTAACTAGCTTGAATGGTAATGGGAGTAAACTAAGTCAGGGAAAAACAATCTAAGACTATATTGAGATTTTCATGTTTCATTATCTTTCCTAGATGTGTAGTTCAGTCCTTTATTAGTCAATGCAAACACTCCCTTTTTATAGATAAACAAGACTATCTAGGAAAAAACCGTTGATAATTCTTCTTCGTAAAGATAGCCTAGCCTTTTCTAGTTAATCTTCTCAAATTAAAGCTTACTTCGTATAGATGGAGTACATTGAAAGAATGAATTATATATGATGGTTCCTCTATTACTCTCATTTTGCTGCATTTTCTTATGTTGGTTTTCTCCTTAAATAGTCAGAATGCAAATCATATGGACAGGAAATCACAAAATGCTGCACTTGGCGTTTTGGCACACAAGCTTAGAGTGCCACCTCCTCTGCACCAAAATCATTTTTTGCATAGGAAGATGGATGATTCACTAGAAGAGCTTAGGAACTACAAAATAATGGGAGACCGTTTCAGCAAATATGGATATTGGGAATTATAAGCACTTATATATATATATATGTTATATACTTACAACATGAACCAGAATGATAATAAGCTACTGACATGTTCATTGGCTTCAGTATCAAGAGTTTGTACCTTTGGATGAGAGAGTTATTTCCCTAGGCTATCGGAATTTTAGATGAAAGGTTGTTGATGACTTTTATTTATATAAATATGCATGAATTTGCTTATCTTCAGGAAACAATTTTGTGTTAACACCATTATAATATTTATTACTTTTGTCATTCACCTTTGAGCCTAAGTTGTCTCTAATAGTCTAATTACACTTACTATTTTGTGATTGTTAGTTGTTAAAACACATACACACACTCATAAATTCACTTAGGAATACTTGTAAGTCTATGTATTAGCTTTTATTGAGATCTATAAATTTTTAGATGGACATAGTTATTTTGCTATTCTTCATTGTTAGGATGTGTACTTATATTATAAGTTGTAAATTTTCACCTATAAATTTAAACTAAAAGACAAAGGGGTTTTTTTTTTTTAAAAAAAAAAATTTTACAACCATATGGAATCTGTAGTCTAGCCCAACTTTTTGGCCTATACATGCATTAGGTTAGTTTTAGTTATAGAATACTACATCTAGTTCTTAATATAATTAATTTTGAAAGATTAATAAAAATCGAAAAAATACTTAATTATAGTATATGTTATCAATTTATATGTCAAAAAATTAATTTGAAGAAAAATGATTAATATAATTAGTTTAAAAGAATTCATTTAGAATTTTTAATCTTCTAAAATTAATTGAGTTTTATATTAAAAAATAGATGTATCAGTATAATCTAATAACATCCTATCATGGTCATTATATATGATATGCTTTTCCATGTGTAATTTCTTCTCAAATCATCTAAAGTTGATCTTCCGACTATTAAAATATTTTTCAATTTACCACTTATTTTCCTCAATTTAATAATGATTTTATTTAGAATGGTGCAACACGTGATTGTGAGGGATCGCAATGAAACTTAAATATAAATTACTAACAAGAATTTGAATTTAATGGCTATTCTTGTCTTTTGTTTAGCTCACATTTTTCTTTTTGGAAATGATTGTCCTTTCCAATTAAAATTATAATTTGGAGTTACACTCATATTTTAATCATTTGAACCTAATGGTTAATTTTATTGGTTCTTGCAATCAATCTGTAGGATTTTTTTATTTTTTCAAAAACCAGACAATATTAGCCATGTAACATCTTCAATCATCAAGAAATCCTCACAGGACTAATCGTTCCTTAACACTTGAAGAGTTTCTATATGAAATTCTGGTTCTTGTCCTTCTCTAGACTTAGTTGTACTAAAATGATGTTACATTCAAGATTGATTTATTACCATGGACAGGAAAAAGGGACAAGAAGAAAGAGAGATTTATACATTGATTTGAAACAACGCTTCTCACTCAATATTGATATGATGGTCAACACTTTTATTAAACTAAACTGTCTGTCTATCAACCATTTTATAAAATATTGATACCAGAACACCCTTTTTATCACTGATACAGAAACACAAAATAACCCCTACATGTGAAGACCAAGCCCATAATGCCTTCTATCTTTTGGTATAGATCATAATGCCTTTATCTAAAACAATTAATCGGTTATTATACACACTGTGGAGTTGTATACAAAAATCCATGACTGGATCAGCTTTTTTCAAAGCTCTGCAACTTGGAAAGCCTTGAGTAAAGCCCTGTTTTTGACTCTATCAAGGTTGAGTGGGACCCCATCTCCACGATTTTGCCTTTCTCCATGACAATTATGGTATCTGAATTTATAACAGTGGAAAGCCTATGAGCTATTGTGATCTGAGTTGTTCTTGAATTCAACCCTGTTCCTCCCTTTTGACTTATTGTCTTCATTGCACTTATCACTGTTTTTTCAGACTCAGCATCAAGAGCACTTGTTGCTTCATCAAGAAGTAAAATGGGCGGCTTCTTTAACAATGTTCTAGCGATTGCTATTCTCTGCTTTTGCCCTCCTGAAAGCTGACATCCTTTCTCCCCAACCACAGTGTTGTACCCATTTGGTAAATTACTCACAAATTCATGTATGTTTGCTTCTCTAGAAACTTCCACTATATCACTTTCAGAAGCTTCATTGTTGCCATAACAAATATTCTCTCTTATAGAGCAGTTAAAAAGCATTGGCTCTTGTTGTACCAACCCTATTTGTTTCCTTAACCATCTTAGGTTATAATCCTTAATGTCTTTCCCATCAATGAGTACCTGTCCATCTCTTGGATCATAAAATCTGAGTAAAAGGGCTAATACAGATGACTTCCCAGCCCCACTTGGCCCCACAAAAGCCACCTTTGAACCAGCTTTAATTTTCAAACTGAAATTGTCAAGAACAGTCACCTCAGGTCTCAACGGATAGTTGAACTTTACTCCTTCAAATTCAATATTTCCTTGTATTGGCTTTGGCTCTACGTCTTCTGGGACATCTGGTTCAATCTCAGTTTTCCGATCAAGGGTTTGGAATGCTGGTGTAAGTATGCTAATAGCAGAGATCACAGTAGGGATCAATGTGTACAGTTCTGTGATGGAAGGGACAGTGAGAGAAAAAATCTGATACGATCTTATGCCATTTTCAAACGAAGCTTGCCGTCTTTCGACTAGAATTGCTGTGTACCATAAAGCTACAGCGTGTGCTACATTCCATAAGAATATAGAGAAGCCTTGAATGATACCATATTTGATGCTTTCATTTCTGTACTTCTTCTTCGGGATGTCCAAGGATGCTTTGGCTTTCCTCAACACGTGTTCTTCATGGCAAAATGATGCGATAGTCTTAATGTTTGTTGTGGATTCCGATGTAAGAGCAACGAGTTCAGAATGTGCAGCAGAGCTGTCTCCTGAGAATCCTTTAGCAGCCTTGGCTTGAACAAGACCACCTATGAAGTGGCAGGGCATTACAGCCCAAGCTACTAAACCCATTCTCCAGTTAACATACATGCTCACCACTGTTGCTATTAGTACAGAGGAAATGCATTGGACAATTACAGACATGCGATCAGCAATTATGACTTTGACCATGGCCGTGTCGCTTATAATGCGTGAAGTTAGTGAACCAACACTGTTCGCAGGTTTGTCAAACCAGCCAATTTCGTTACGAAGTACTCCTACAATTTGAAGACGCAATGATGAGTAATGATTAATTTGCAAGTAATGATTGTGACATAGTTGATTTTATGTTAGTTGCACGGTATGTAAGTACTTTGTATAAAAAGTGCCTTTTGTCATCAATAATATTCAAGCCATTCAATTCATTTCACAATTCATAACACCTGAAGTAACAGATTACGTTGTGTTCGTGTTCATGTTTGTCTTGGCTTAACTCTCAAGTCCATTCAGTGAATAAAAATTAGGCTGTGAAAATTCTAATAGAGAGAATATTTCTGATACCTGAATAAAGAGCTCGTCTGATATTTCCCATGGCCTTTTCTCCAATTATTCCAAAGAAGTAATGTTGCAAGGTGTGACTGAATAGTGAAAGTAGCCCTATTGCCGCGAAGATGAGAGAATACAACGCGACTTTCTTTTTTGCATCGGGACCAAAGTATGCTACTCCAATGGTGATGATGTAAAATCCAAAAACCGGCTTTGAAATGCCGGAAAAAGCTGCGGCGAAGGCTCCAATGGCTGTCTTTGCAAGCTCTCTTTTTCTTAGACCATACCAGATTCTAAGAAATTTACTTTTTTCTTTTCTGCTATTCTGTTCCTCTTCCATCGAATTCTGGATGAGAATTTCTAGCATATCATCAACTTGCTTCTCCTGTGATCTAATTTCTCGAAAAGAATCTTCCTTTATGACACTTAAAGTTTCATCCTTTGAACTTGATGGCCTAGCAATTCAACATTTTCAGCTAGTTAGTTAAATTACAAATCATCTCCCAAGTTAGTTTTATGCACTATAAAATTAATGTTTAAAATTTAAACAGTTGTGTACCTAGATTCAGGAAGTGGTTCAAGGTTCTGCATGTTGTATAGTGCGTTATAGAATGGGCTAGTTTCTAGCAAACTGTTATGTGTTCCCATTTCTGATACTTGTCCATTCTGCACAACAACAATTATATCTGCATTTACCACAGTTGATAACCTGTGAGCAATCATGATCACAGTTCTTCCACTCATGGCTTTCTCAAGAGCCTCTTGAACCAGCTTCTCTGATTCTGAGTCTAGGGCACTTGTAGCTTCATCAAGCAACAGAATTGGTGGATTTTTTAGAATGGCCCTTGCTATTGCTATCCTTTGTTTTTGGCCTCCTGATAATTGGACACCCCTTTGTCCTACCTGTAAATTTTTGTTTTTAATTTTCAGTTTTTGTTTCACAGGAACCTTAGACAAGTAAGATAGGAGATTAAGAAGTTGACCTCTGTTAGGTACTGATCTGGAAGTTTTGATATGAAAGAGTGCGCATTTGACATTTCTGCTGCACTCTGTATCTCTTGATCACCTGCTTCCATTTTCCCTACTTTCAAGTTATCCTTGATGGTTCCTGTGAAAAGTGAAGGTTCTTGGGAAACAGCTCCTATGTTTCTTCTAAGGAACTTCAAATCAAGATCCTTAATATTTTGGTGATCAATGAAAATTTCTCCTGCAAGATTTAAGACCATGTTAGGTTTCAACAATACCTATTTCAATATATAATCATGCACACTCAATAACATAATTGCCTGCTACGCATACATTTTGAGTTTTGAACAAATAATTTGTAAGAATTAACAAGTGGGGGAAAACCTTTTGAGACTTCATAAAATCTGGAAACTAGGGAGATGACAGTACTCTTTCCACATCCACTACTACCAACTAATGCTACTGACTTCCCTGCAGGTATTGACAGTGAAAATCCTTGAAGGATAGGTTTCTTTGGGCGTGATGGATATGAAAAGTGAACATCGCGTATTTCGATAGAGCCTTCAATCTTCTGAGGTTCCTTTCCTTCTGATTCGTTACTTATGAGTGGTCTTCGTTGGATCACTTGGAAAACCTCATATCCTGCTGCTTTTGCCTGATTGAATATTTGCATGTCTGGTGCTGCATAAGTCAAATATCTGAAAAATTGAAAAGGAGAGCTCTGTTATTGGCAGTTTAAAAAAAAAAGACTAAACTTCCTTCTCCATTTCATGGGAGTTACACTCTGGGTTTTTAATATAAGAGCTAGATAACTAATTTATAAATATTAAAGAAATTAATCAAGTTGGTTATTTGTAACAGAAAAGTGTTGGTTTGCCTAGAATACCATTTCTAATAAGGATACTATGGGGAGAAAATTTTAATCTGGGGGACAAAGTTGATTGAAGTCCTATATTTAGAACCAAAGTAAATCTCTTATCTAGCTCTTATATTTAGAACCAAAAGTAATATTAATTGAAGACTGTTGTTTCTTGTCCCTTACATAGCACCAAAGAGAATGCTCATGACAGCAGCAATAATGTCTCCTCCAGTTGCTCTATGAGCAGTGACCACAACAGCTCCAACCCAAACAATGAGAGCCCATGAAACAAAACTCACAGTTTGGAACATTCCTGTTCCAACCCCCTTTATAAGTGCCTCTCCCTTGCTTATAATATAAAGCTTGTCCATGTTTTCTGTGAAGGCTTTCATTGCAGAGTTCTCTCCAACAAATGCATATACAGTTTTTATTTGTGATATTGTCTGCAATTTCACAATCAGAGATCAGCTTATGTTACTAATAAAACCATTTTGATCCATATATTTTAGGGTTAAGGTCCACCCAGCAGTATTTTTCTAGATGTATACAGTGTCTTAAAGTATTTTGTAGTGCATCTAGCACTCTGAAATATTTTTTTAGGGCGTCCATCACTCTAAAGCATTTTTTTGTGCAATCTTGTACTTAATAATTTAGATAATTTGGAGTATTAATATATATGAAAAAAATACTTTAGGATATTAGCTGCACCAAAAAAATAGTTTATAGTACCGGATACACTTGAAAAAATACTTCAAGATATTAGGTGCACTAAAAAAAAATATTTTACTGGGTGCATCACAAAATAATTTAGGACATTGAATACACCTGAAAAAATATTTTAGAGTATTAGATGCACCTTAATCTTATGATTTATTATCCCCTCAAGAGTTATCTCAATTCTGAAGTATACAAATTAAACCTGTTCAATCATAGCTGTGGCTTCAGTCTGGTAAATCATTTTGGTGGTCGAAATATTGTTCATCCTCTTGGTGTAAGTGGCCCCTATAAGAAGAATAAGAGGGACAACCACTAGACACAGAAGTGCAATTTCCCAGGTGCAATATGCAGCAATCACAAGTCCCGAGAAGAAAGTTGCTAAGCATGCTGTGAAGTGACCCAACTGTGAGTAATATCAAGAAATTGTATTTTAGTTGAAGATTCGGTCATATGTATCAGAATTTGATGATGAAGGAAAAAGCAGATATTTTGAAGACCTTCTCTCCAATGGCATCTTGGATGATACTCATGTGGTTGCTGATTCCGTTGATGATTTTGCCACTTGTTAATTCTGTGTCAAACGCTCCAATCTCTTGGCTAAGTACTGCTCTTAAGTATGCTAATCTTAGCCTTGCTACTTGTCTTTCACTTGTGTACATCCAGCACCCCGTCTCTGTAAATTTGTTTAATTCACATTCATTATTTTATTTGACTATTATGGAAAAAAAAAACTTTTTTAGTAACAAAAATAAACAAGTCGTATCAGTTTAAATACTTTCAACCATTTTCTGTTATTAAAAAAATAACGTGTCAGTTAAACAAAAGTTAAATCATTTTAGCCCAGAAAAACAACCAAAAAAGGGCAAGCATTACTTCATCAAGGATGATATTTGGGATCTCAAAGTTTATTTTTACCATAAAGATCGAGAGATTTGAACGTCTGATATATATTACTCGTATTTATTTAATATTCATATATTTGGTCCATCAGTTAAGACTACTCATTGCTGCTGTATATGTGAGGAGCTTGAGATAAATTTATACTTTTCCACTACTTAATATAAAATATATTTACTTAATTTGAAATTAGATTAAAGAAGTTAGTTGAATTAGTATAATGTATAGTATTATTCTGACACAATGCAAAAAGAGCCAAACAAATACATTATTTTCTCCCATATAGGGCCGTCAACGTAATATTTTCAAAATAATGAAGTCGATCGCTTCTGTCTCTTATGTATATCCGTACGTGTTATGAGGATTTTTTTTGCTCAGATACGTGTTATGAGGATAACGTACGTGGTCTTTGTTATTTAACTATATATGTTGTCAGGTCCATTGGTACTCCATAAATCCATATTGACCTTCTTTGCAAGGGTATGATGACAACAGAAAATACTAGCAGTCCATTGGAGGACCCAAATAATAATACTCTTATATTTTAGAGCGGCCGTTCAAAAATAATTTCTAGTTTTTTATTTCTTTGATGGATAACCTATAATCTGTCCCATATCTCAGGCTACCTAATAAATACTCCTCTAGTTCTTAATATAAAATATATCTAAGGAGTTGACCTAAGTCCTAAATATAAGATATATTTTTTTATTTATTAATATTTTTCTTATTTACCTTTATTGATACTCTTTCAACAAAAATCAACAAGAAAAGGAGAGAGAAAATTAAGAAAAATAACTACATGTACTCTGAGATATGACACACATTATAGGTTACTACCTCTGGTCCTCATTATAAGGCCTAGTTATCTTTTTTTGGAAAGATTAAGGAAGCTAAATTAGTTACTTAATCATTTCATATATTGTGTATCTTTAGATTATATATTAGTTTATTAGTCAAACTAATTAGTTTGAAGAAAAAGTTAAAAATAAAAATACTCTAAAGTAATTTAACTAGTTTCCTTAACATTTCTAAAAAAATCAACTAGGTCTTATAATTAAGACCGGAAGAGTATCTATCAAAGAAATTATAACAATCGTTTAGTGAAACTAAACCATATTTGAACTTATATATACTTTGACCAAAAAATAAAAGAACTTATATATACTGTATGTGTAGAGACACAAAATAACAACCAGAAATTATTTTGGCTGCTCTAAAATATACGAGTATTATTATTTGGGTCCTCCAATGGACTGCTAGTATTTTCTGTTGTCATCATACCCTTGGAGAGAAGGTCAATATGGACTTATGGAGTACAAATGGACCCGACAACATATACAGTTAAATAACAATGACTACGTTCGTTATCCTGATAACACATACTGATATACATAAGAGATCACAGAAGTGATCGAATTCATTATTTTGAAAATATTTACGTGGACGGCCCTATATGGGAGAAAATAATGTATTTGTTTGGCTCTTTTTGCATTGTCACTTTCAATAATACTATAAGTATAAGCAAGAAAAGCAGTATATAATACTCGCATGCATGAAGATCAATCTCTCTCTCTCTCTCTCTCTGACGGGAGAGGATTCTCTCATAAAGATCTCTCTCTCTGTGACGGGAGAAGATTCTCTCATGAGCAAATTTCTTATTATCTCTCACAGTCTCATTCTAACGGGTTCACATTAGGTGCTTCTCTTTTATGTGCTTCTTACATGCTTCTCCTTCTAATTAGAGGGACAAACAATTTTTTTAAATTTTTTTTAAATTTTTTATATATTCTATATATTTAGATTAAATTATATGTTGCTTTCTGAAAAAAAAATTTGACACCCAGTATCTTAAATTAATTAGTTTCCAGTTCTACATTCAGAAATATGTCTTGCAACACCAGTATACTGAAAAATAATTAAATTGATATATTGGGTGCCAAATTTTTTTCCAAAAAGCAACATATAATTTAATCTCAATATATAGAATATATAAAAAATTTAAAAAAATTTAAAAAAATTGTTTGTCCCTCTAATTAGAAGGAGAAGCATGTAAGAAGCACATAAGGGAAAAGCATCTAATGTGAACCCCATTCTAACCGTCAAAATCTTGATCCAAGGATCCAGAGCACATTTTAAAAAAACCGCATGCGGTAATTTTTACCGCACGCGATTTTTTTAAAAATTGTTCTGGCCCTTGAATATAATAAGGATTTCAACGATCAGGATTTGCTGATGATAAGAGATAGGCAGAAAGCTAATAATGAGAAGATCTGCACCCCTCTGTGACACTTATCATTATAGCACTAATACCCTAACAACAAATTAAAAAATAATTAAAGTGATTTGAGAATCCCGAGGGTAAAAACCTACCAAGTATTCCAGCAGGAAATGTGGCGATGGCCATGTACCACACATAGGGAACTACCTGAATAATTAAACAAGCAACACCGTTATTGTCAATACTCCATTAATTTAAATCTTTCTCTAATAAATATCATCATGTAACATGGAAGATCCTAGTCCTTTTCTCTGCTACAAATAGAACGTCAATAATAACTAGCTTTCAGCGTATTGTTTATTGAAGAACTTGCGTGTTTTGATAGGAGTCCCTTTTTATTTTATACACATTTCATCTCTTCTTTTATTTAATTAATGTGTGACTTCTTTACATTCTAATATTCTTCTGAGTCTCAGGGACTCAGGTCCATAATATTCATTTTTTCATCTATTTTGTTGTGTTACTCTAGTCGAATGGCTCTGATTTTAGTTATTCAAATGTGTATTAAGTTTTACTTTCTCGCAAAATAGCTTAAAAGCAGTCCTATCAAATAGCTTAAACTATTTTGATAAAAAGACAACCTAACATATGCCTATATCTAAATTTCTAATGCGCATTACACATTTTTAAACAAGTTAGATGTGGATAGACACGTTTTCGAAGAGAGAGAAACTCCAACTTCTCTCTTCTGCACCTCTTCTTCCTCACCTTAAGCCCCCTCGCCGGCGGCTTGTGCTTTACACACAAACCGCCGGCGAGCACCATTTTTGAGGCACATATGAGTCAAAGAGGTAGTGTAGAGTCCAAATCTGGGATCTGTGGTCTTCTCTCTCCGAGTTCTGTCGGATGTGGTCTTCTCTAGTCATTGGGGCGAGCCCTTTCCTCCCTTTCTTCAAATTTGATCTGCGGCAGTGAGAGTTTTCTTTCTTTCTTTTCTTTTTCTGTGATGCTGGTTTTTGTGGTGTTGTTCTTATTTTCTCATGAAATAAACAGATTTGTCAGATCTAAGTATAAATCCTTTTGGTTGGATGTTGGTTCGAACGTTATCAACTTCGATTATCACTTAGTGGCTCGGATCTACGTTCTTAGGGGAAGATTTTAAGAGGTGTTATTTGGTGTGCGATCGATGTCACCTGCTTTGCTTGAACGGAAGAGCAGAAGATTTCTTTAGGATTTCATGGGCTTTCTTTTTCCTAAGGTTGGGTTTTCTTTGTTCCTTATCCCAAGAAGGGGTGTATGTAGAGTTGCCCTAGTTGCAGCTTATGCTTATAAGGAGGTGTGCCCGATCGGGTGGGTTTTACAACTCTCACCTTCTTCCTAGTCACTTCTAACCTTAGGTTTCTAGGAGGCCTTTGTTGTATATGAGTCTACTTTTACTCTTTAATGGGTGGCGATTGGTCCTTATTGTATTTGGTTTGTTTGGTTGTATTTATTTTGGCTTTGTTTGGATTTGATTTTCAGTTTGTTCTTATGTATTATGTATTGTACCGGTTTTTAGTATTAATATAAATATCTTTGACAAAAATAATAATAATAATGCGCGTGACACTGTTACTTATATGTACAAGCGCTATCTAATTAATCACTAAACTCGTTTGTTTGATTTGCGACAAATTACACCACGAACAAAATCTTATACTAACGATAGGAGATAGTATTTAGCTATACCTTTTCTTTAAGAGTTCTAGCCATGGCGTCATTGTCATTGATATTGGTGCCAAAAGCATTAAGAGCTTTTCCAAGCAAGAGATAGCCTACAGGGAAAGCCATGCCATGCACCACAGAACCCACAGTCCCCAACGCCATCAGAATCCAATCCACTGCATCAGCATAACTCAACAGTGTAAAGAACGACAAACTTTTCACTTCTCCGTTACTCTTCACTTGCTCATCTTCTTCTTCCTCAAACCCGTCTTCTGCTCTATCCAACACCCTGAAAGATCTGCTCTTCATTATTATTCACAAAAATTAAACTTTGTGTGCACGTCTCTTCACTGGGATATGCAAGCCATACTTATATACACTGAAATATGCTACGTTAATTAATACAAGAGTTAAACCACTCACTGTCAGTATTCGAATGTGCGAGAGAATATGCCTTGCATATACGCAACATGATTAAGATGATTTATAATCCCATAATATGTGAAATCACGACGATGGCTGTTCTTGGTTGCTCGGTTGCTTTTGGTTTTGTCGATTTTCACAAAGCCTCTTGCTGCTTGCCGAACAAAATAAGTTCCTTTCGATCAGTTCGTTTTCATATTATTATTCTACTGTTTTAGATAGCGTCCATGCTATGCGCTTTGTTTTTCTTCAAATTTTTATATAGGACTAGAGTCAGGGGCAGAGCTTGGGATAAAAAATTGGGATGCTAAATGTATACTCATTAACTAATTAAAATTTTTAAGATTATACAACATTTTAAGAATATTTAGATTTATAATAAAATTATTTTAACAATTCTAATGTATAAGATAACATGTCTATTTCTAGTATGAATGTCATATCAATTATAAAATGAGAAGATATCATGAAATTCGAGAAGATTGTCTATTATATAATATATCAGAATATTAAAAGTTAACAATGTAATTTATCATGCAAAATTAATAAAACATTATATTAAATGAAATAATTAAAAATTACTTTCACTTAAAGTAATGCTCTTTGTTCTTTTATTGACTTGAAATCATCAATGATTGAATCAGTAATTTATTATGCTTATTTCTTTTTCAATATGAATTATTATATTATCTGTAGGAAAATCATCTTCCATCTTGTTATGTAACTTTATTTTAAGGGTGAAGGAGTAAATTGGCCAACAGACTTTTAACTCAGGAGCGATCAACACAAAAAACTTTTAAATGTGAAATTTATACCAACAGACTTTTAGTTCAGGAGCGATCAACACAAAATCGTTATCTGGGTAGTAACACTCCGTTAGTGGATCACATTTTTGGGAAATAATGAGCTGAAATAAAAAATAAAATGCAGAAAAAACTGGTGGCATAGGTTCTAGTGAGTTTGAGAAGGGTCTTTTAGACCTCATTGCTTCCACTCTTGGACAAACCAGTATCTTATTATTCAGCTTCAGGACCCCCTGCAAAGCTACAATTTTTACAGTCGGTTCACTTATCCCAACAAACTCGATAACTCCCATTCGCCCACAAAAGATTACGGCAACTAAGAACACTTGGAATATGGAAACTAAAGGAAAACGACAAGAGAACCTAGTGAAATAAAAACAATTTCTAGACGCAAATTGCAAGACTTGTTTTTAGACGCAAACTGCAATGATCCCGTCGATGAAGATGGTGGTTTCGCTCAGCCTCGATCTCGCTCCTCCTTTTCTTCTTTCAGAACCAGGTTGGAGCCACGTTTTTTATTAGGTTATGGCCACTTTTTTTCTGCTTTGTATTTTAATTTTTATTTCAGCTCATTATTTCCCCAAAAATGTGACCTACTAATGGAGTGTTACTGCCCAGATAACGATTTTGTGTTGATCGCTCTTGAACTAAAAGTCTGTTGGCCAATTTGCTCCTGAGCTAGAAGTCTGTTGGTATAAATTTCACATTTAAAAGTTTTTTGTATTGATCGCTCCTGAGCTAAAAGTCTATTGGCCAATTTGCTCCTTCACCCTTATTTTAATTATTTTCATTGCTGAAAATGAGCGTTCTGCGGTAGGTGTTGAAACTGGAAGAGTTAATAAAAGGCAACTCAATCGATTAATCAAGTAATACACTTTAAATTTCCTTGTTTTCATCAAAGCACAACATAATCCAAGTAAAATTTATAGATTATTTAAATTTGGATGACTAGAAGTATCAATAACAAAATGTTGAAGTTGAGACTTCAAAATTATTTTTTCTTGCTTAGTAAAATCAATAGGATAGTATTTTGCAATAAGAGGACAAATATTATCAATGTTGAAAGTTTTACAAGCATCCTTAGAAATCAAATGAGAGCTAAGTGTCAAAAGCTCCAAAATTTTAAGTTGTCAACGTCTCGGGGAAGGAAACGAGAAAAAGAAGGAAAAATGTATTTAAAAAAATTGGGGGGGGGGAATTAAATTTTACATTATATAAAATTTCTTTAAAAAAATCTAAACTAAATTTTTTTTTTTTGGGGGGGGGGGCCATGGCCCCCTTGTCATAACTAAGTTCCATCTTTGACTAGAGTTATTATAATCAAGTAATTAGATATAATTATCGTTGTGTTTATTGTCATGTTAAGAATCTAGGAAATCAAGGATAATTTGTTACCCCTCTAAAGAAGTTTTCATTAGCTTTAAAATGGTTGGTGATGACGAACAAACAAACTATTGGTTGAGATGGTAATGGATCTCACACAATTCAAATTTTAGGAAGCGCATTTGATGATAGAATTGAAAACATTTTTGTTCTTTAAGAGCCTCAAGAGGAAACCTTTGATTAAATTGGGGGGGGGGGGGGGGGAAGGCTGAGGACGGCCACGTACGATTCTCATCATCGGATAACACTCCTGCTCTATTTCTTTTGGTTCCTGGCCGGGAATGAACAATGTGACGCCTAGTCCGAAAAGGGGTTTCAGGAGCGGAGATTCTAAGTTGGATTTGAGTCGTCTTCTTGTTTTTACCCCCTTCATATTTATCTTTTACCGTTTTTAAAAGTCTTTTTTAAACTAGTGAGAACCTCTAGAAATGAGCATGTTCGTGCTAGGTTTGTCAATTTAAAGATATAGAAATGTGCTATATTCATCAAGATTCTGATATTAACACGGGCAAGAAATGTTAAATTCATATATGAAAAAACTTGTAGGTGCACTATTTTCCACCCTAGATAGAATGATAGATCAAAAAGATGATAGAAAGTGTCTCTAGTGGCAAGTTTTAGTCACAACTATTTTATTATTGGTTTTTATTTTGTATATTTTCCTTTACCACAAAAAATTACCATGTCCAAAATTCTCAATATTTAGTTAGCTTTAATGATTACTGTTACGGACCTGCATAAGGCCCATATTCGATGTGCGATCCAACTAGAGGTATGATCATTATCGGATCTCGCCTACAATAAAGGAAGATCCTATCACGTGATAATAGAGGGGTATCCATCTAATATATCAGGATGAAAGTGGAGCTAAATACCCAAGAAGTGGGTGAATTGGGTATTTTAACAAATTTTCGAGTTTGACCCTGTTTCTAAACAGCAAAAACAAAGATGAACAGAGTAAAGGGAAGAGTAGCTGAACACAGAGATTTATACTGGTTCAGTCCTAACGACTTGACCTACATCCAGTCCCCAGACTCTTTGGGATTTTCCACTATCACAAGGATTACACACTATGTACTCAAGAGTAGTTTTTTCACTAGAACTCACTCCCCCTTACAAGTTGTAATCAATGAACTCCTAAATCACCAAGTCCCCTTGACTTGTGATTCTTTACAATAAATGATTTACAAATAAAAACTCTCTCTAAAAGTGAATGATGATAAACACTGAAGCTTTTATATCACAAGATACACTACAGTTGAAAACTGAAGGAATAAATGCAAAACTTGAATGATTTTCGTTTTCAACAGTTGTAGTTGTTGAGAAGACTTGAATGCAGCTCTATTTATACTCAGAGTGCATTAATTGACCGTTGCTTTCCTAATTGAACCGTTGGGGATGTTTAGCAGTGGTTAGGAAGTGGTTTGGTCTTCTTCTCTCTCTAATCTCCACTTAATCCAGCTGTGCAGAAGTCCAGAGTTGACTTCCTGTGAATTGATCCGTTGAAGAAGCAGGTGCTGGATGTGGAAATCATTCTTTAATTCTTGCTAGACGTGTGCAGATGGATTACCCAAAAGAATGCAACTTTCTGGGTTTGCATTTAATGTGCTGACGTCACTTTTTGCTTTTGCTTTAAACCTTCAATAAACATTCTCTAATTCATCTGAAACTCACTAACAAAGTGGTTAAACATATATAGGAATAGTAGAGAATAATACTGGAAAGCATTAAGATCAAACAAGAGAGATTTCCAAAATCGTGAGATTTGAATTTCTGATTCAGCGCAGAAACCTCGAGGTTTGTTCACCAAACCTCGAGTTTTGGACTGTGCTTGCAAAGCTAGTTTTTGTCCAAAACTTCAAAACTTAAGGTTTCTAATCAAAACTAGAGGTTTCAAAACTTCAAAATGTTCAGTGCTCTTTAGTTGACAAAACCTCGAGGTTTCCAACCAAACCACGAGTTTTCATTTAAATATGAAAGTTTTGAAAAACTGCGCCAAAAGCAAAACCTTGAGGTTTCCTTGAAACCTCGAGTTTTTCAAATCAGTGAAAAGTCATTTACTCTCTGTTTGCCAAAACCTCGAGTTTTTTTGAGCCAAAAAAAAAAAAAAAAAGGACCTAGCCAATTTAGTTGCGATGCTGGAGACCTATCAATTTTATCGTTATCATTATCAATATATGATATCAAATACAATATTTATAACAATATGCTCATCTAGTCCTGCTTAATTCTACTAATTGAGACCTTGTTGTAATTTTTCCTGAATTAAAATTGTCAAATTAAAAATAAGAGTCTAATTCAAACCAAATAAATTATATTGACATGAGAAATCAGGGTAAACCATAAGAATATGTGGATTCATTTTTCCTAATCAATATAATTAATGTTCTTTTGTTGTATTTAAAAGGGAAAAAAATAGAGACAATAAGAGTTAATTAATTTACAGCGGTATAATTTAAGTTGATAACGTTATTTGTATTTTAAAGTTACAACAATAAGAGTAATAATGAAGCCAAGAAGTAGTCCACAACCGTGTTTCCCACCCATTAGTACGGACAATTGTATACTGACATTACCAAACACAATTAAATATTTATAACAAAATTAATACTAAAATGAAGAATTATTAATCTGGCGTCGTGATTAGCTTGTCATTTTGCACAATGTTCAGCTTTTTATATTCAAATTGGCCGTAGAGGACTGAGGTAAGCGCCTGAGATGTGTGTAGATATATCAAAGAAAAATTATTTTAATTAAAATAATCAATGTTCATAAGTTTTATCACGACTTTGCGGTTCCATGTAATAATTTTTTGTTATTTACAATGATAGCATGCTTAAGAAATCAATTCTAGTAAAAATAATATTATCATTCCTCGAAACATACAATAACCATAGATATTAATTTAAGAATAATCGAAGAGAATTACACTGACCGTCCCTGTATTTAATTTCCTATGTTGTTTTGAGATACTGTGGGATATGCTACCCTAGGTTAAATAATAGGGAAAATCCTTTTAAGGTCTCAAGGACTAAAAAAATGTCAAAAAAGCCATAGGAAAAATTATAATGTCAAAAATGTCTCATTGACAACTTTTTCAGTAGAAGATTGACAATTCTATCTATGAGTTTTAACAATTCTTTAAAACCTTTTTTACATCAAAATTTTTCTAAAGACTTTTTTTAACATTTTCTTAGTCTCTTAGTACGGATTTTCATCCACTTAACTTGTTGATTGGGCTGAGCCTCCTAGTTACACTTCACTTCCTTACTAAGCTGACAAATGTTTTGAGATCATCCAGTCTTAATGTATAACACTATAATATGAAATAGTGATAAAGATAACCAGTTAAATTAATATTAAATTGTAATATGGGATTTTCATTTTAGTATTTATATGAGATGATAAAAATAATTATAAGTGCCAATAGTTTTGGAGGATATATGCATGTATTATATACTACATCCGGATTAAATATAACAATAGTTAAGTAATTACAAGTGCCAGTAGTATTGGAGAATGCATGTATTATATGCTAGCTACCTCCCCTTTTAACTATAAGACTTAATTTATAAGTGAATTTTGGTTCTAAATATAAGACCTTTTATTTATTTATTTCTTATGTTTATCTAATTTTTCTGACTTATAAACCGTTATATATAATCTAATGATATACAAAAGTATTTCAAATAGATCAAATCGCCTATGTTATAATTACGTAATTTATTTAACTTTTTTAATCTCTCCAAATTAGAAAAATAGGTCTTATATTTAGAAATATAGTACTCCCTCCAGTCCTAATTAGAAGAACTATTTACTAGAATTTGGAGAGATTAAGGAAAGAAGTTAAATTAGTTTATTATAATTATTTTCTAAAAATACCCCTGCTAAAAATTGAAAATTACATAAAACAAAATTAGTTGAATTGTGGCCACGCACAGTCGCACAGTACTCTCACGATTTCTACGCCTCTGGAAAAATAGCATAGCACTCTGGAGTCAAAATTAGGCGGCATCGACACGCCTATCCAACAAATAATAGATAATAAATAATCTATTTGTTCTCTATGGGCGGGAATAAGATATTTAATGATTAATAAATAATGAATTAGGTAAATTTAACAAAAATTGCTCAAAATTATTATATATATATATATATATATATATATATATATAAAATATAATATAATATAATTTAGGTGTATATGACATTAATGAGTTGGAAATATTATTTACTTTATTAAATATATAGGTGTATTATTAAATTATTATTATCTTTAATTATTATTGAGAAAGTATAAATAGGGGTATTATAGGAAAAAATTGACAAAAGTTAAAACTTGCTCTTATAATTAGGATCAAAATCAACTCCAAAAAGTGTTTCTATAATTAGGACCAGAGGAAGTAGTATCTATATCTTTTTTTTTTTTGGGTACACGGAGGTAGTATAATTTAATTTCATTAAAAAAAAAATGGGGTCAAACTAGATGCAATTTATGTTGTAATTATATTAGGGAAAGAATATGTATGAATTTTAGATAGAAGAGAAATTAGATATGAGACCAAAATACACACATTTTAGAGAGGATATGAAAGTTGCATGAAAGCATGCTATACACAAACCATAATTCATAAGATTTATTTAAGAGATCCCATGCAAATATTATAGAGGACCTACACAAAGTAGAAATGGAACTGAAAGCCATAATAGTAAATGTGGGGTTGGCTTATGAGTTATGACAAGTATGAGCAAAATATGGATATTGGGTCACTTGTTATGAATAGTTCACCCGAAAAAAACATGACCTGCTTAAATATTTTTTTATGAAGAAGAATAAAGTGAAGCTGGGGATGGTAGGTTTGGCTTTACCTTTGTATTATTTGTTTTTAGTAAGCAAAATGAAACATGCAGAATTCAACATTAATTATTTCTGCTATCTCAATCGGGTTCATCTGATAAGATTGGAACACAAAAGAGAGTATAAGAAAATAAAAAAATCAAGGTGTGTTTCACGCATGGAGCGCCAATGCGTTCTTCTTCCTTTATGATTCTAAAAAAAAAAAAAGGTAATTCTTGTGGAATAAGAAACTGACCAATTTTGCAATAGAACTGTGCAGAGTGGCCCGACACCTAGGTAAATCTGGTCCTGCTCAAGTTGTTTCAACTGTTTTGATTAAGCATCATGCATAGTCACTTGGGGTCAAACTCAAAACATCAATGGAGCAACAGATTAAAAAGAGCACTCTCAGCTGGGGAGTATAGGAAGAAGAAGAAGAAGAAGAAGAAATGGAAGAGACCACTTTGGAGGTAAGTGATAGCGACTTCGGCAAGTGCACCGGTCGTTATAAGTAATAAAGTAGTGAGAAAAAGATCGTCCCACGAGGAATAGTACTCCAATCACTAATTTATTATTTTCGCTTTAGTTGGATGAATAAGTAATATGAGGTGAGTTGTAACCAAACAGAATTTAAAGAATTAAATAAAGAAAAAGAATCTAAAATCAAGAATTCAAGAACAGTTGAAAAATATAAGTAATTAAGAAAAACGCAGTTAGGGATGAGAATCCCCCTATGTTCCTCAAAGTATTTGAATTGAATCCCTTAATTGATTATTATTCCCTTGATTGACGATCAATTCTCTAAAATTGGACTAAGTCTCAATGTCTTGATGCTATCTTAGTCTGTTATCTTTGAAAACAACCTAATGTCTTAGTATGGTTTGAAAAGATCATATTTTTACCAGAATTCTGAGATCGCATAAACTCGTAAGCCTATGTCTAGGTCATACAACTCTATGATGAATTAACGGTTCCGGTTAAATGCACCAACATCTCTATTGTCATACATCAACCTATGAACAATCTAAAAGGTGATCAGTCTTTAAGAAAATTTTAAGCAAAGATAATTCATTCAATCAAGAAAATAAAGAATTAATAAAGAATCAAAACAAATATTTTAGATTCACATAGGGTTCATCCCCGCCCTAACAACAAAAGAAAACTAGCCAAGCATGGCTAGGTTAACAAAAGAAAAGAGATAAAATCAAACTCGTTCTTGTGGCCTGTGTGCGTATCGCGTCTCAATCTTTTTTCCCAATGTTACTTTGCTCTCTGCGTCCTGTGCGTTGTTTTGCGTCTGAATTCTTTTTTTCTTCCGTCGTGATGTGCGTTCTCAATTGTTATTCCCGTTCTCCCCGCATGATGTTCCAATATATCATGCTTTAATGGATTTTGCTTCCTTTTCCCCCTGGGTCCCACGGGATTATTCCTATTTTAAAAGATTGGATCTATTCAATCTGATCATCCCTTTACCATTATTCACGTGGGTTGCAATCTTTTAGCATATTATATTATTTAATATAATATGTCATATCTTTTTTAATTGAATTTATTGTCCAATAATGTTACGCCTTTCCTATATTTCCTCCTCCCCTCGATCACATAATATCTCTGCACAATTAAATAGGATATTAATAGATTTTCTGTTATAATATTCTTTTATCTTATATTTAATTAAAAGATAGATAAGTATATAAAAGATAATTAAATAAGCATAAGATATTAATAAAATCAATCAATATCGCCCAAAATCCATACTTATTTAATTATAAAATATATACTTATCAGTAAGGAAATACTCTCAGCGTTCAAGGATGATCATATGAATGCGGGCGAGGTGGCGGGAACATCTTCGTCTCCTCCACCTCCTGTGCAGAAACAGAATGAAGTTTCAGAGGAGAACTATGTTATTACAACATAAACATCACTACACTGATGAAGAAGTAAAGGACGCTGCAACAAGTGAACATAGAGATATTGCTTCATTTGACAATCAAGAAGGTACGTACTTAACTCTCTTGCTTCCTTTTAGTTTATGGGCTTCATTCTTTTTCAGCTATGAACACTGCTTCTTGCTACAATGTGTACATGAAACCTTGCTCTTTAGTCTTCCCCCTTGTGCAGGTGATCAGTGAACCCAGTCCAAAAGCTGATCCTCCTGAGTTGAAAGAAGATTTGGACGAGAAACTCTGAGAATTAGATGTTGAGGCAGTGTTGGTCAAGCAAGAGACCCATGATTTGTTTTGTCCTAATTGCAAGTCTTGCATTACCAAAAGGGTCATCCTCAGAAAAAGAAAACGGACGGTTCAAGATTTATATTCTAATGCAAAGCGTGACAAGTTTGATACTACTGTAGTTAGCTCCAAGCTGGCTGATAGTTCTGCTTATGAATCCATCCAAAGTGATGAAGCAATCAAAACTAATATTGATAGAGAAGTGCCACCTGCTGATAGTTATAGTCATGAAAGTGAACCAGAAGTATTCAGATGCTTATCATGCTTCAGATATTTTACTCCTACAGGTAAGTAAATGATTACCTAAAGTCTTTGACTAATAGATAGATGCTTCATGCAAGTGAAGGTCATCGACCCGTTTTGCACACAGAATGACATTTTTTTCCTGATGACGTGTAAAACTATAAATTGTCATGGAAGTAATGTTCTGTGCTCATCGTCTAGAAGAGCTTAATAATCTGATTATTTTGGCAGGAAATAGTTTCAATTTGTTCCGAAAATTTATTGGTGCTCGTCAGCAAGGAAGTTCACAGAATTCTTCAAGTTTACATGCATTGACTCACAAGGTTCTTCAAGGTCATCACCCATCACCGATGAGAAAAATCTTTCAAATATACCAGACTCCAATTCAAATTGGTTCTTCTCTCTATTTAGTTCAAATAAGCGGAGAACAGCTAGTAAGCAAAGGCTTTATATTATCATTAGTACATCAAAGTTCTAATTAAATTTCTTTCACAGAGAAATACAACTTATTCTACACTATGCCACAGTTATTGAGCCATATTTCGTTTCTTTTTCACAATATAGGTCACTGCTTGAGAAATTTAGAAGTTTGTTTATATTTGATGGTCAAGTTCTTTGCAAAGAGCTGCATTCGGGGAGCATATTATACTCTGTCATTTTCTTCCTATTACTAGTATTAGAATTTCTCTTAGGTTCCTTTCATGCATTTTCTTGAGTAGTTGAGGCACATGATATGTAACCAGAGTAATATCAGGGACATGCACATTGAATGCAGTAAATTTCACACACCACTCAAATAAGTCTATCTTTGGAAAAGGTCACTCCTTGATAGATAACACACGTTGGGTCAATACCAGCTCAATCCTTTATATGTCTCTTACTTCCAAATAAACCATTCTGTACCCGAAAGATAAAAAGTTGTAATTCAGGTATCGAAGAATTTTTCTGCTTCATTTTTTGAGTGAGATTTTAATCTAAAACTTGCATAGTTTCTCTCAGACGTTTATCAAATATATGTATGTATACCACTAAACCTATACATAGAAGCTTGATTACACAAAAATGGTAGTTTCCAAATATGTTAGTCATTAGATGGATGCACTTCCGGTTCAGTAAGCAATATATTGTCGTTTGTTTCAATAAATCACTCTGAAGCAGACTTTGTTGCCTCATTGAACATTTCTGTTGATGTTATGTGGAGAATCAAGGGTAATTGGGAGAATCAGTAAGAGTATTTATGAGAATTAGGATTGGGGGGCGATTTGGTTATTTGTGATCAGTGTGAATGAATTAGTTTTTCAGTGTTACTGTGATTCAGAGGTTTTCCATGCATCAGGTGATATAGTACCAAAGCACGTTGGAGATCTTTAAGAGACTACAATTACTAGTGGAGCAGTTGTTAAAGCTGAAGAACATACAAAAGATCCCGCTCCGAAACCTTTTGAAGAAGAAACTGATATGATTCCCGAAAGAAAAGGATGATTGGATCAACTAGAAATGGAATTTTCAGCCTCTGACGCGTCATAAAGAACGGAATGTATCTCACGCTACAGACCTCGGATTTGAGCACTTCCAAAACGACCGGAAAGATGACGTTTTGAACTACAATTTTGACTAATTAAACACTGAAAAAGGATAAGGGAAACTGGAGATACGGAACGAAGAAATTTAGCACGAAACTGCAGTTTGGGTAGGCGCCACAATTCCAAAAAATTGATAAGCCCAAGAACGCCACAAGGATTGATGCCCTTGATAAGTTCAGAGATTCTCAAAAAAACCCTAGAGAAGCTTGCCTCTCACCAAAAAGGTTAAAATCTCAATTCAAATCTGCCGTTCCAAAAGCCATGGTGTTCCTTTATAAAGTGGGCAACATCCATATTAAGTTTAACCCTAATATGCTTACACACAAAGCCCAACAAGCAAGCCCAATAAGCCTTATTACAAAAGTTTAACTAAATGTAAGAAAATAAAACTAAGTGCAGAATTTGGGCCAAGGCCCAATGAAGCCTTCATGCATATCCATTGAGGCTTATTTTTCAAGGTCTTCAATCTGGAGCCTTTTTAGCTTTTGCTCTTGTCATTGGGTCTCCAAAATCTTATATGTCCTCCAAGTTTGTTGCCTTGGTCATGCCGCCTCCTATGTACTCATCAGAAACTGAGCATTCATATCATCCCTCATCAATTCAGGGTTCACAGGTAGCTGCTCAGTCATTTTGCAACGCAGAACTTGCAAAGAATGCAACTTCCGAAACGCAAAGCATTGGTGGAGATGCTGAATATTTACCAGAACAAGATCTTACACTGGCCGAAAAAGCGAAAGAGGAAATTGAAGAAGCAAGAAATCCTCAGGTCGGAACAGAGAAGAAAGGTATTTGCAAGAATGAGATAACCATTTGTTAAATCTCAATCATGTAAGACTCTAGTTCATGTCTCTAGCAGTTTATGTTCTCAGAGAAAACTCATTTTTATGAGTTTCTTAGGTATACCTGGTCTAATTAAAACAAACTGAAAGACCAAAAAAATCCTGTAGACATTTAAGTACTACAGATGTGGGTTTAACTGAAATAGTGTCAGGCATGCTTACATCTCTATTTAAAATTGGCTTAGCTTAACAAGTTTATGTAAATCATATTCATCCAAAAATTTGAGAGTTTTCAGTGCATCAACAGTAAATCTGTAAATATGTATCGATTATGATGCAGGGAGCGAGGTGATGGTGTTAGTTGAATCCACTGCTATTCAAACAGAAGTTAGTATTCCAATTGAAGGCACTATTTTGGCAGAAACATCTACTCAAGCTCAAGTACATAATGATGAACAAGCAGGAGGTGAAGTTGATGAACCGTACGGATGGGAAATACTTAAAAGCATTGTGTATGGTGGTTTAATTGAACCAATCACAAGTCTGGGAATTGTGACATCTGCAGCTAGTGCTGGTTCTTCTTCTTGTAAGTACAAGTCACCATCTTTACTTCTAAAATTATTCCAACTTAGCAGTTATGTGATTTCACTAGGTTAAAGTTTCCGTTCCAGTTGTTAACGATTGATTTATTTTCTGATATTATGTTGTTACAGTGAATATTATAGCCTTGGGATTAACAAATCTGGTTGGTTGACTTTTCATCATTGTTCATCATGTGAGTGAGTTTCCTTGTAATTCTTGGTGTTCTAAAACTTTAATATCTTTATCGTCTGGCCATCTTTTCCAATTGATTTTTTATGCGTGCAAGCCATATTTAAATCAAATAAGTAAAGAAGTTAGTAATTGAGTATTTGAGCTGTCTTTGGAAAAATGCAAGTAGGAACAGTGGGCGTGATATGTATTTTTCCCTACACAATTATACAAGTTTCCTTGTTAGAAAGCCTGGCTTTTTAATGTTGAATGCATGTTCTAAATAAATATCCTATTCGATTCTAAATATAAGAGTTTAATAAAAAGTTTATTTGTAAATATAAATACCCCTATTAATTAATTGTATATAGAAAGTTGATTTCCATTAAGGCTTGATTAAAAAGACCTTTTAGACAAACCAACACATATTTGCGTAAATAAATAATTCAAATATTTTTTTTAATATAAAAAATTAGTTATCTAGCTCAACGTTTCAATGCATGAATCATGCTTCAATTCTGTGTGGAAAAATACATTACCAAGCTCGATTAATTTTCAAAGCATGAAGACAAGCCCTTGTTACTTTCACAGCTTATGGAATTGAAAGAAGATGATTCCGAGGGGATACACAGCAAACAAAACGGGCACCAGAGATTGCTTGGTCGCCGCGAAAACTTCGTACTTCATGCGGTTGTCGCTGTTTCGTTATTCCTAATATTTGGTGTTGTCTCTGTCGTTATTTATGGCATATAGATCGATGAAAGTTACTCTTCCGAAGTTAAGGTTACCGAAGTAGTAGCCGCTTCTCTGGTATGCATTATTCTGCTTGCAACTGGCAAGGTTTACACCAAGAGACCGCCCAAAACATCCGTCAACACGCTGTCGTATTATGCTGCCTTGGCGGTTGCAGCTTGGGGAGCGTCTTATGGAGTGGTAATTAAGGTAAATTAGAGTCAGGTTTTGCTATTCCCTTGCCAGTCCCAGACTCAGCAGAGGGGGAACCGCCATGGACATCTTTTTGAAGTTGATTAGATAAGCCACACATTACTTTTCATATATATATATATATAAGTCTCATTTATGATGCGAAGACTTTTCTGGTTTTTATTATTATTATTTTTTTCATAAAAGATCAATATGCATTAAAATGATTAAAGATAATACATCATTTTTCTACAATCATGTGATGTTTTTTATTGACTCGGGCTAAAGGGTTGCATTGACATCATCACTAATTTGATAGAGTTATCACCCAAAAAAATTGATACAAGAGTAATTGTAGCAGTGAACTTATCCACAATGAACCATAATGCCAAACTATGAAGATTCATGAGCATCTGGGTCAACATTGCATTCAACTATTGGAGAATGCTCCATGGATTGGAGTAACAGGATGTGATTTCTATTAGAAGGTGATGCTACAATATTACAAGGACGCAATTTACAACCCTCGACCCAACCCAATTGATCACTATCAACCTGCTGAATGAAATATGGAAAACCGTTCCTCATTTGTGCGAGTTTTAATGTAACACAGCAAGAATTTAAGGAAAACTTGGTGCTAACTTTGCTATGAACATGTCCTGTGATGAGGGTAGAAATAATCTTTATCCTTAAGGCTATCCATAGCATTAATGAAACTTTGCCTCTGAGGGTTTGCTTCCCCTGAAAGCTGAAAGAGAAAAGAATGATCTTGACCCTGGAACACAGACATGTAGAAGCAGCAATGAGTTAATTGTACCTCTACTGAGAAGAATAGCAAGAAAATATAATTTTCTGGCACGCAAATAAATAGCCCTTCAAGTCGTGGATTACTCATAGAGTAAGGACTCACCTTTAGTACCAGCACCAAAATCTCGGCCTCCTTGCATCTTGTGAGAGCCTTTGCCATCAGGTTTACTTAAATCTGCACATCACAATTTTATGAGCAACTCGTACAAAGTAATATGTCAATGTGAAAAAGCTTGTCTATTTTATCAAAAATTTTAAAAAAGGAAAAGTCAAATTAGGGTTTAATCATTTAAGCGCAACACAGATAGCTTTTCCCCCCCATTTTTTAAGGTCTGAACTAAGAGCAGATGTCAAAAGGAACTGAAATAATATGATACTACAATAAAAATTAGAAGACAGCATGGAGAGGGGTTTAAAACCAAAAAAGCAACAATGAAGGAAAAGCAATGGGCAAAGGCTGAAACACGCTTAATTAGTTTGTGAGTACCTAAATTTTTGTCATAGCCTTCATGTAATGAACTCTTTGGTTGCCCAGCGTTTCTTTTTGTACTATTTTTAGACTCCTCAGCATCATCCTCTCCTTCAGAAAAGACAGATGGGCTAGACCAGCCACTGGAATTTGTATCCCCCTTGCTCTTTCGAGCAAATTTCAAGAGTCTTTTCAATCCTTTGGGTGCATCTTTTTGGTATATCATGGCAGGAGGATTCTCTGCATTTCCCCACTCACAAGTGTCAGGTTCACTACTTTCTTCTTGCAGCATCTGGGACAGAGAATGGCGAACTCGAGGACTAGCTAATCCCGCTGGAACAATATTGGCTGGAGATGCAGGTTGGAATGTGCCATCCTCACATGTCTTGGGCAGTTCTAGATGCTCTTCTATTTCCTCCCAAGCGGTAGGTGGTATGGTTGATTCTTCTTCAGTATTCATATTCAATGAAGACCATTCCACATTTGTTGAGACATCAACAACTTCAGTAGGTACTTGATCTACATTATCAGTTTCCCCAGATTGCAAGTGATTATTTATCTGACATTCTGGTTCTATAGTCGCACTCTGATTATTAGGTGTCACCGAATCCCTATCAGAAGGCTGACTGAGCAAATCAGAAGTATTGGCAACCAAATCGGTTTCTTGAGCTTCAATTTGGACTCCATTGTCTCTAGGAGATTCCTCAGGCTTGGGAGAAATTTTTTTCTTGCTATTAATGCCAGTACTATGTCCAGTCCTTGAACCCTTGCGCAGAAAGGGTTTCAATTCCACTGGCACTACACTGCTTTTCTTGGTCCCCTTGTTTGTTAAGCTAATTTTTGAAGGAGCAGACGAATCTACAGAAGCATTTGTCACTTTTTCTTTCATTTCCTTGTTTGTGGCTGCTGGCTGCCGCTTTTCATTTTTGCTTTTGAGGCTCTTGACACTATCAGTTTGGGTTTCTTTCTCCTTCCTAATTCGCTGCTGAGCTCTTTCTTTTTGTGGACTTGGTTGAGGAACAGATACTGCTGACTGTGGCTTTCGACGCGTTGGGGTGGTACTTGCTGAAGAAACTCCACCCCGGGCTTTAGCAGGGGATGTTGCAGCAACCCTTGGTGAAGGTGTTGCTGACCAAGACTTACGGGTAGCAGGCAATGATGATGTTTTAGGTGACACCTTCTTGGCAACTGCTGGCTTGGTGGCTTCCTTTGGGGAATTTACAGCTTGAGTTGAATTCCTGAGGGACTTTTGAGGCTTCCGAGATGCATTTTTTTTAGTTCCATTCCCATTATTGGACACCATTTCAGCTTTTCTCTTATCAAGTATTTGCTGCATTGCTTTCAACTGTGCCTCCTTTTCAACTTTTTTCCTGGCATTCCCTCCTTGAAGTTTAGCATCTCTTTTCTCCTTGTAATGATCCAAAGATCCTCCTCTTTGTTCACTTGGAATATTCTGATTTTTACGAGGCTGAGACTTGCCAAATTTTGCAGATTTACTTTCCATCATTTTCTTAAGAATCTCATTATACTCTGCTTGCTTTTGTTGATTCCATTCAGCTGAGGCTGCCAACTTACTGGTTTCCTTTCCAAGATCAGGATTTGTTTCTGCCTGGTTATCAACTGTGTTAGACCTTACATTTTCCTCTCTTTCTGGTTTTACAATATTTTCAGTGATATCATTATTATAATTATGACTTTCAGACACAAAATCGGACACCACTTCTCCCTCTATACTTTTTGAGTTCTTAACATCTGCCACGTTATTGGAAGTTGCAGAAACAGAATCTTCAGAATCATGTTGTGGCTGGAACTGGACAGAGTTTTCCCCTATACCTGAACTCCATCTTCTTAATACAGATTTATTTGTACTAATAGAGGCATCTGTCAATGACCTCCTAGTCTGAATGTCTGTAGCTTGATCCCTCTGTTTGCTTTCAAACAGATTGATGGCATCTTGCACAGTTATCCTCCTTACATCAATTTCCGGCTTCTTATAAGGTTTTTCAGATATCTCCTCTTCACAGCCATTTGTAGCAGCATCTCTATAAGATGTTGCCCTTTCTCTGGCAGGGATAAAATTAAGACTTTTGATGGTCAATGCAGCAGCTCTTCGGGGTCCAGTTCTTCCTATTTGTATTCTCCTCATTGGGGATGCTGACCTTCTGGGTGTTGCAGATCTAGTGAGAGATCGACTTCTTTCAGTAGATGCCTGACCTTCATCACTGGAGTAAGATGATTCTTCACTTTCTGTTGAACTCTGTCTCTCAACTTGAGCAGCTTTAGCTGGTGAAACACCATACTTAACTGGTGTTTCTTGATGTACTGGCTTGGAAATCTGGGAATTTGTTACAACCCTGGTTGAATCATTGGTCACATTGCATGTGGAGAAGGCTGGTTCATTGTTCAGGGGACCAACATCCTGGCTCTTTTGGTTTAATTCTATAAGCTTACTCAAAGAGTTCCTGAGACCAATAGCACAGTGAAAGGAAAAAAGGATCTTAGCAAGCGGTTTTTAGTTAGATGGAGGAAAAAGGAAACATACAAGTGATTTGTATATCTCAAATGCGGTATTTGCATTGTGCTGCAAATTCTGAAGGGAAAGAGAATACGATTTGTTGTCCAAAACTTACCCAATATTAGTGGCACCAAATTGTTGAGAAAACTTCGCTAAATAAATTATATCTTTAAGGGAGCAGATGGAATTGGTAGCCTTGTTAAACGTTGTTGTTAATTCCTTGCTTAATGCTGAGAACCTCACGTCCATTGCTCGCAAGAGCTCATTCCTGGACATATATTTCATAAGCTTAATGGAGAGTACAGCTGATAAACATCTAACTCAAAATTAATAGCCACAGGAACATACTTTGAAGCATCAGATGGTGTAGTGTTAACTTGGATCTGCTATATGCACGAAAATGTTAGTTGAATTGCAACGCAATAAAGAAAAGAATATTGATAAAAATAGTGATGCTGAATTTAAACAAAAAGGAAAAAGAAACCAGCCCACAGTTCTCAAGAAAAGAAATTACTTTGGAGGATGGTGCCATGTCAGTTGAACTGGAGCCATCTGTCAAAAGAGGTAAGGCTATAATGATAAAAATAATGGAAATCTGGAGAACACAGGTATCTTGGGTAAAACATGAGGTGTTAAGTAGAGAGAAAGGAAGTTAGTAAAGTAAGCTGAGACATGACAGACACCAAACTACTAAAACTTCTGCACATTATGATAGTTCGACTTACACAGAAAACCCATATCAGGAAAATGTTATCCTAATGAGAAAATTTACTAAAATCAACTTGATTATTGGTTGCTAGATTTATAATATTAGATCAAACTCTTATTTAATATAATCCAGCACCCTGACATGCCAGGGCAGCACAGCATGAGAACTCCATGCTAACAACAAATACCAGAGGCTGAACTTATCCTAATCACAAACAACTGATACATTGTTAAGACTTTGTAAATCATAACAGTAATCCTGGTCAAATGATCATCCAGCTTGATGAAGTAGTAGTCATTTAGGCATTTAGGCATGTGTTGCCGCTTTGGAAAGAAATTTTGATGTACACAACCAAAAATATTTGGAAGGTTAAGACAGATTATCCAGATCCGCAACCACTAGTTTACTTGAAACATCAAGGCATAGACTTGTCCCAGCCCCGAGAAAGGTTAATTTTCTACTGGTCATTCAGAAGCCAATCTATGTCAGAGGGACCTACTTTATCTTATAAAGAGTTAACCAGAGGATCTTTCTGGTGGATAAGAATCAACAAGCCTTGAAGTACAAGTTAAAAAGCATTGAAGAATTACCTTTTTCTTCACCTTCAAGATGATGCTTCTGGTCCTGATTTCAGAAGAATATCATCAATTAGAAACTACACACATGCATATTAATTCAAAGACACAGAATATCACCTTTCCATATAAAGAAAGATGAAAATTTTTTGATTCCTCCAGCAAAGACATCTCATTTATGATAGCATTGATTGTGTCTATCAGATCAGGTGAGCCAACAACATCAAGGAACCTGAGTGATGAAATAACGAGAGAAGTTGTTAAAAGTCTATCCTGTACTAAAAATAAAAGGCAAAATAAAAGCAGAGAACAAACTGATCGTTGGTAAGAACCTTTTAACAGTTACTTTAGTAAACCAATCAACTTCATGCAGATTTTCTGGTGACTTGAGGTCAAAGTTTGCATCCAATCCCTTTGCACATAGATCATTTATTCCAGGTAAATGTAGCAACAAATGTTCCAAAAGCCCTACAGTCACTATCTCCACTTGTTCCTCCCTATAAGCAAATGCTTCATATCTGGACCACAACCAAAGGGAAGAGTAAAGAGCCAGCAAAAGTTCAAAAAATGTAAAGTTCTACTCAAGGAAGAAAAACAAACAAAGGAGATCCTAACTATATGAATAGGAAACATAAATACAATGACTAAAATATTTTTAGCGGGTGTAAGTCTGCAGCAGAAGGATTGGGTGGTCAGACAAGTATTTCACAAGTCCACTTTAAACACAAATTAAAATCAATATTTTATTGATTGGATTTTATGAAATAGTGATTATATTTTTAAAATGCAAGTTAGATTATATTCAAATCAAACAACAAAACTCTTGACGATTAAGAAATGTTAGTTATTCTCAAGTTTTACTTGAGCGTCATGAGTGACATATGCAGCTTGTGTGCTTGGATCAGGCCTTTGGAGACTTTTACGCCGATATTCCCAAAATAAAACTGATACTCAGACCAAGAAGAAAACAAGGCGATCTAGAGTATATGTAATTATTTCTCCAAACCCACGAAGCTATTCCAAGTGTTTAATTCAAAGAGGTCCCCTTCAGAATTGTAACCAAATGCTACTCTGAGGATTGTCACTGTACAAAGATGATATTAAAATTATTTAATGCAATAAAATCTGCTTCAACCTTGAGCCTAATTTTATATCCACTCAGCATCAAAACTGACCTGTTTTGGTTAGGAAAAATCTGAATTGAAGCATAATCTAATGGCACATCACCAGCTAATGCATCACCCATTACAAAATGCTTAGATCAAAATCCAAGGAACCTGAACCTGAAAGAAGCCGGAAAAAATATTTAGATTGAGCCATGGATTATATGTCACCCTGAAATTATACAAGATATTTCAACTGGAAGACCAAAGTGATAATACTATGTGAGTCCAACGTATTATGTTTTAAAAGTCTGCCCGTAACTCAAGCAGAAGCGAGCTAGAATTAATTTCGATTTGCATATTGAGAAACTCGAGTAATTGCATTATTAGAATTTAGAAATAAAGCATAGAAAGATTTGTAGAAATGTAAGAGGCATGCACAGTAGAAGAGTAGATAGATTCTCCGAGTCATATATAACCAAACGAATGACGAGTATACGAAATTTCTTTCATTTGCATGCTGGGAGGGAGGCAGAATAATTTAGAATTGTATTTTGTCTCAAAATGACCAAGTTCTTCTTAAATGCAAACTGCTGAATAGCCTGCGCAAATTTTATTACAATGCTACCCGGGGGGGAGGGGGGGGGGGGAGCAGCAGAAATGTTCGTTTTGAAAATATAATGCAGTAGAAAATTAAACAAACAAAGGAAAGAAGGGGGGAAAAGAGTGAACCTAAAAGGCTTGTACTGCCATCAAATTTCAGTGCACCCAGCAAGAAGGCAACAACAGATTTGCAACAGGGCAAAATCCAAATGTGGTCAAAGAACACAGCTAGTTTGGGGGAAAAAGTGACGCAAGCTCATATTTTGTGACTTCATAATCAGAAAATAATTCCCAGATCAAAAGAGAAAAGGACGATAGTTAGATATGGTCGCAGTGAAGTCAGATCTAGCAGGCCGCCAGACCGCCTTAATTACGGAAACAAAACCATACGCTGGCTGAGTTCTAGTGAAACAAATAAGGAAGAAAATCTTTGGGTTCAATTCTTTCAGAATCCGCAGATTTTACAACGGATTAGTCAAATTCCGCTGACTAGTGAAGAATCCAATGGAGTACAACTCAAAGAATATTTACAAAATGATTGAAAAAGAATGCCCAATGGTTTCAGGGGCAAAAATAGAACAAGAAAGAAAAGAAGAAAAATGCGAAGAAGTCTTCCAAAGCAGAAAACCAATGGGAGGAGAAAATAGGTGAAAGGCTCAAACCTTTGAGGTGGGATCTGGATTGTATTACTCCAAGTGAATGCGAGAAGAAGAGATCTTCGAAATGCAGAAGCGGAAGCAGCGGTCTTCGAGCTCCAATTCCGTACAGTGTGAATGGCGAGCGCTCGGCCTATAGTAATGAGTAATGACTGATGAGAAGGCGATTTTACTGGATGAAGAAAGACAAGGCGCGTCGATTGGCACAAACTGGAAAGAAAATAAGGGGGAGAAATTGAGAAAAGGACCGGGCTTTAGCTGACGCGTGCTATCACGCTCCAGGACCACTGGTAGGCCCCAACTGTTCTGTCGGTATTTTTTGGAAAACAAAATTCTTAATTTTACTCCGGTAGCTTTCCGCGCATCTTTGTCCTAATGTAATAATTTAGAGGGAAAATTACAGTTAAATACCATTTAAAAGAGGAAAATTGAAATTATATAAAAGTTGTGGATAAAAATTTAAAGAAGTTTATATGTTTTTATCAAAATGCCCTGAGTTTTAGTGCCTGTAGAGATAAAACGATCAAAATTTTTATTAAAATATATAAATTAATGTTTTAAATAGAATGAAACCTAATGGGTCAAAACAAAAATGGGGGTAAATTTAAAAAACTAAAGATTTTATTAACCTCTTTTTAAACAACATTTTATTGATTAAAAAAAACTATTCAAAATTTGATGTAAGTCATCCAATTTTAACATAAACAGTCCACATGAAGAATGTTATTAAACATGGAATCATAGACGTGGTTTTATGTCCACATTATTATTTGCAGGTCTTTGAGTACTGAATGGGTAGAAGAAATATCAATAAAAAATAAAATATGAATATCAAAGGAATAAGGGGGATATTTTAAAGATGATATGTTTATATTGATTTGGGGAATACGTAATGGGGAAGAATTGTGAGGAAGAGACAATAGTTGAGGACGACCAATTGAAGGAGAAGGCGTGCATGTTGTGATGAACACATGTTTGGATTTGTCGGTAATTCACATTGGTGCATGTTCTGCAAAAACGGAATATATCAATTATTATACCTTTTTTATTTTATAAAAAAAACAACTATTCATATTTTTTTTTTCAAACACGAACCAACCAATCTACTATAATTAATACTGTATATATGCACATAAAATAGCCATAAAGCTTGTCACCTAATTCCCACATCCCTTTCTTGTCTCACCCGAATCCAAACCTAAATTAAATGTACACCAATTAATACGCATATCCACGCGCGATGAGGCCCTACGGCAAAGGAAAACATAGCCTCAGTTCTTTTCAATTAGTATGTTTTTTTTTTTTCAGAGACTGTGTGTGTGCGGCTTAGATATATGGCTCTAATATAAAATAATTTGTTATTAATATTGGAATCACATATATTTACATAAAATGCTTTTAAAAAGAGAAAAGAAAATTGCATAGTAAAAAATCTATGTCAATGGAAGTCCCTTTTGTTTCATCTTCATATATCAACAAACATTGATACCACTCTGATTCTATTTATAAGTCCATTTTGACCAAAAAATTTGGTCTATTTTATAAGTCCATTTTGACCAAATAAATGAGATTATGACAATTTTGCCCATAGTAATGATGATGAGAGAGATTGGCTAGCCATGTTGGAAAGAGAAAAAGATGAGAGAGATTTGACAATAAATTTTAAAAGGTATTCATTCATAAATGAAGGTAAATTTGGAAATTTATTTCATAATCATTAAGATACTTACCTTTCTTTGGTATGTGAGATTTGTTCAAATTGGACTTATAAATAGGACCAGAGCGGTATTAGAAGAAAGTGGGCAAAAAAGATATACTACTCTGATCCTATTTATAACTTTCTTTTAACTAAATCACACATACCAAGAAGATATAGTTAACTCAATAATTATGGAATAGTTTTCAATTTTACCCTTATTTTATGATTGTATATTTTTCAACTCTTTTTTTTCTTTATATTTTTATTTACACAATTATTATGGGCAAAATTATCACAACCTCATTTATTATCTTGAAAATGGACTTATAAATAGGACTAACTAACTAATCATTACAACATTTCACGAATTTCTAAAATATATGAAAAACCAATTAAAAGAGCGTGGATGCAACTTATTGGTATATGCATTTCAATATAGATGTTAGGGTATCCAAACTTGGATCAAATTTGACATGAACTTTCCAAGTTACCGGCAGTTCTTCCAATTATCCTTTTCCATGTACGAAATTGGTTATATATGATGGCAAAGAAAGATTCCATTGGTTGCATCACTATTTTTGATGCCAAGTGGAAGCGTGTAGGTCAGCTTTTGCACTGAGGCTAGATAAGATCTGGCAGAACAGAAGGCATAGGAAGAAAAGTAGCATGAAACACAAAAGTAAACTGATGGAAGCACAAGAACATGGTGAAGGTTGGAAAATCGTAAAGCTACCACACTACTTATTGCTTTTTCCTACCTTTACCGTTGCTGCAGTTGCAATCCATGTGAAGTTCATAAGATTAGGCCACCATATGCCACCACATGAGCAAACAAAAAACAAATGAACCAAACTCACAGGAACAAGGGGGGAAGCAAAGAAAATAGAGTTACATTATTCACATATTTCACTCTAGAGGGCCAGAGGCCGCTCCGTCAAATGTTAAAATAGATTACAGCAGAGGCAACATCTGGCATGAGAGTTACCAGCTTAGAATTTCACATAATACAGATATAGGTTGTCAACTGCTGGGACAAACTTGCCTGAGACGTGCATCACTTGGAAAAAAAAAATTGAATCATACAAATATAAAAAGGGTTATTACTCCCACAAGTCGTCTTACAGCAGGCAAGGACAATCAACTCAACCATGGATCAAAGAGCAATTAGAAAGAACGAAGCATTATTAGGGTCAACAATACATCAGTTAGACCATACATGAACCAGACCATGTCTATTGCCGGTATAGATCTCATTGCGCTCTTCATCGTAGAAGAGAGCAGTAATGTCTTCCAAGGCTTCCGCAACTGTGCTCCTGATTCTGGATGTATACTTTCGCTTCCTTGAAGTGCAACCATTACTTGAACATTTGTCACAACAACTGCATCCATTCTCCATGGGTGAGCTATTGCTTGTTCTTATTTTAGCCAGACACTTGCCAGTTAAAATATTGCTGACATTAATGGATCCTGCTGCATTATGAAAAAGAGCTCGTTAGTATATGCTCAATCATGCAACTACGCCGTAGACAGCAGGTTCTCACTACCAGTGTTACAATAAGTTTCAAACCGGTCAATAGTACATGATATCACAACTTAAATTTGGCTTATATAGTCAGCACATGACAAGTTTAGTTGGATCATCTTTCCCCTCTGACGGAGAAGCTACAATCCTCCGTTACAAACTATTTCTCACTGTCCTTTGCAGTTTGCATCACAAAAAGTGCATTACCAGGGGAGGGGCGATGGCAGAAAAACAAATAAGAGGCCCAGAGAGAAAAGGAAAGGTACCATTTCCTTCAGACAAAGGGTCATCAGAATCAGCCTTGCAGTATGATATAATGAGATCTTGGTCACTGGTTATGTATATATTATTTGTATTGCAGTCAGGATGCCACAAAAGGTGGTCCTCAAAAGAAGTCACAAGCTCTCCGCGGAAATTCCAAACAGCCACAGTACGATTGCGGAAGGTCAGGAATAATTGGTTCTCATACAGAAATATAAATGCAGATGGTGTCATGAATTCACTTCTACTGACTTCTGTTAACTCAAATGTCCGCACCTAAAATACAATTAGAAGTCAGATATTTGTATGCAGATCAATGTATACAGGTCATGTAAAAGAGAACAATACTTACATCAAGGATTTGGAGATTCTCATTCTCTTGCTTGACAAGAAGTTTTTCATTAAACTGTTCAATGAAATCAACCTTTTTATTTCGATGAAGGAGGTGGTTGAATGATTTCAAAACGGTACCATCTTCAATTGAGAGGATTTTAAGTGGCACGTGACTGCTTGCTTTAGCAAAGATCAACAACATGATCCCTGGGCTGATAAAGAGAATCATCAAGAAGAACACAATAAGTGCAAATTAAGTATGACCACCCAAAGAAAAATGGAAAAAGAAAACTGATTTTTTAAGTAAAGAGAAGATTATGTAATATCTTAAAACTTGGACATGGCCATATACAACCTCTATGTAGTGTGAAGTGCAACTGCAAGTAACGTTCACAGGTTCATTAGAGAGAATACCTTATCTTAATCTCTTGAACATTTTTATCAGAAATGGAGTACAACATCGTATAATTTTTCAGATCAAACACCTTGTAGATGCTGTATGCCCAAAAACAGCAAAAGAAATGCAAGTGTTAGAACAAAGAAGTCAATATAATAATTAAATCTTTACACAAGAGTATTATGCAATAAAATATTTACCTATCCTGGGCAGAGTAGGTGAGAACCTTCCCGTTTACATCATCAAACTCAACAAAACCTGGCCACTTCAAAGATTCGGATTCAAAAAGAGCAAAGCCAGCATCTGGTTTACCCCTCCTTATGTACCTGGACCCAAAAAAAAAACATCAGACAAAGAAACTGAAAATACAAGACACACAAACAACAGTTACCACTTGCAGTTCTTTCAGTTATTATGTTTGTGCTCATGAATCATGAGGTTTTTCCCCTCTTTTTTTGTTGTGTGTGTGGGGGGAAATGGATATGTTTGCAAAACAATCAAACGGAGCTAGACATACTCAATCCTTGTGCTTCTACATTTCAAAGAACTGTAACTGTCTGAAGCATAAACAGAAACTGTAATAAGTGAATCATTGTTCTTATTATAGAACAGACTCCTTATAACTTCATCTGGACTCACGTTCAGGAAGCATATTCTTTGATTAGTTTCTGGAACAAAAAAGGAAAGGAAAACGATTAAAACATGCAATATGTATCATACATTGACTTTCAGATGCAAATAGAATTGAACAGCATATTCAGATATCATAACACATAGCCGATATTTATACCTCGACTAAATGCTGCACAAACACCAGACTGTGCAAGAGCAAAAACTATATCCTGTGCTGCCACAATCTCAATAATTTTTGACCTCTTTCTCAGAAAAGGAAGTACCACAGAAGAAGGACCTTTTGCATCATGTGTATCGTATTCTTCCTAAAAACAGATCCAATAGAGATCAGATAGACCACAACGAGTAGGGTAGAAAATGCACATAGTTATACCAAAGTACACATCTCCCTAGTATACATGAAGAACAGGGGGTTCGTCAATTAAAATCGAGTAAACATCATATGTACCACTAGATGTTTCATCAGTAATATGAATAAGCAAAGGAATTTCGTGAAGAAGGCCCAACAAAAAACTCAACTAGCACATCATAAGTATACTCTGCTCGTGGATGCAAAGCACATGCTTTAATGCTCCACTTTATTCACTTACATCAGGAAATACACCCATCTTACTATCGAATTTCAAATAATGTTTTCCCAACCATCCTTATACCTATCTATCATACCAACCATTAATATTAGAATTCAAGCTAATCGCCACGAAATTGTCTTTAAGTTAAACTGTACAGTTGTGAGCAAACTCAATAAATTCGTCGAGCATATTGCTCAACAAGTTCATACTAATTCAAATACCAAGACTTAGAGAACAAAGTAAGAAGTAGGAAAAAACTACTTAAGTCATGAAACAAAAAATAGAAAGCAAAATATCACGCTATGGAAACCGAACCTGCAAGCGGATATTACGAAATCTTTCTTGAGCATCGCTCATACTGAAAGCTCTATCACGCTTAGAGCTAATTTCACGCCTCTGAAGCTTCTTTACGCTGTTGACAAATCCATCAACTCCCCCACCTCGACGCTGTCTCTTCTTCGCTACTACTCTGCGACCACTACAAGGCCTAGGGCTCACCGTGATCCTTCTTCCACCATCCATATCGCCCTCTTCAAAACATCCAACTTCAAATTTGAACCCCAAATTTACACTCCCCGTGAGTTCTACCAGTACAGTATTTTTCGCGAAGGACTAATTCTGCTCCTGCATCCGCTACTCAGCTAACGTCCTTCGCAGAAAACCCTAATTCCTTCGACCTCGAAAAGAAACGAAAATGAAGGCCTTCAACAGTGAGATTTCCAGAACTAACATCAATTTCTCAGTGACAATGATTGGAGGAAAAAAGAGCAAGAAACCGAAAATTAAGTCCAATAAGAGGGAGGGGAGAGTGTGAAATTTCGATGGGCGTCATCGAGTTCGATCCAGTTTCAAAATCCGAATTTGGGATCTCGAATATAAAGAAAATATTTTTTAAAAAAATAACGTCACAAGAGTAAAAAAAAAAAAGAGTTAAAAAGTGGCATACGTAGTGTCCCGCTTTCAGTCTGTTAATAATGCCCACCTATTAACTTGGTCCAAAGTTTCTTCGGCCCACATATCATCCATGGGCTAGCCTATTTTCTCGGATACGTAAGCAGGGCCCAAATTGATTAAAAAACAAGGCCCAAGTTATGAATCTTAGACTTGGCAACTTTAAATAAACATACTACACCGGCACTACTAGTAGTGCAGTGGTATTGGAAGTAGTCTTCCCACCTCCTTGTACTAGGTTCGATCCCTCCCATCCCCTATCGTCTATGTATCAAAAAAAAAATAAACATACTACCCTGTTCTTGTGGTCAAACATAAATAATGGGCGTATTTTTCAAATGCTGTATTTGATTAAATAAAGATGGCATACGATTTCTATATTATTATCATAATGGCTTTAATGATATTTATATATTGTAAATATTATACAAATTTAGAAAGGAAAAATTCCAAATAAATACCAAATGAATTTGTAAAACCCCCAGAAGTTCGTCGAATTTGCAAAAAAACTTAGAGATGGCAAGGACCTTTGGGGGATATGCAAATTCGCGCCAAATTACCCTTTTACCCTTAGGGTTAAATAATTTTTTTTAAAAAAAAGGAAAATACCCCCCCTGCGGTGGGCCCTGCCGCCGGTGACCACCACCGCGATATTTTCTTAATACATAATTCTGTTATAAATATAACAGTATATCTAAGATAAAAGACAGAGAATAAGAACAAGAGAATAGAGAAGAGAGAAAGAGGAGAGTGATTCTTATTCTTGTGTATTTCGATGTGTTTCAATACATAACATATACTTCTATTTATAGGCACAACTCTCAAATCTACAATTAATGTGATTCCACAATCATAGGGATTCATGGATGAGAAATAGGAAACTATGAGAGATTAGGAAATAATTGGAGATATGGACATCCACAAATATAATATTCATAACACTCCCCCTTGGATGTCCATTATGAATGTGCCTCGTTAAAAACTTTAACTAGGAAAACCCAGTGGGATAAAAACCTAGCCAAAGAAAAGAGTACATCATCCATTGATACATTTTCTAATGCTGCCTCATTAAAAACCTTTCTAGGAAAACCCAGTGGGACAAAACCTAGATAAGGGAAAAAGAGTACAGCGTGTATCATCTCCCCCTCTTAATTACATCAGATTTTCTCCCCCTCATGACTATATTACTTTCAATGACTTTTGAGCATATCTTCTTCTTGGTCATCAAACATTCTATTGTGTACCTGCAAGAACTAAATATTTCTAGCAAAATCATAATAATACTAACATGATTTCTAATCATTCTTATAGGATATATCTAGATGCATATCAACAGATATTCTTTAAAATGATTATATCATACATGCTCTGATAGCTTTAAGTCATATAAAACTTATTAAATATTGTTCTCGAGAACTTTGAATTTGATGCTTCTGGCATCTTGAGTCCTTCAGGGATATGTGCTTCTGGCACCTTGAATCCTTCAGGGATTTGTGCTTCTAGTACATTGAGTCCTTCGGGGACTTGTGCTTCTGGCACATTAAGTCCTTCAGGGACATGTGAGCCATATGCATATGCTATATAACGATATCTAATAGACGCATAATTTATCATTCATAAACTGCCAGATCTATTGTATCCACCACAAAATCATATATCCCAATTTGGACTTCAGGTCCATAACTATCATATTTGCGTCATTCTCAATTTCACTTATCCTCTTGGCCAATAATCTTTATATAATATCCTCATTTGATCATGTGATATCATCATCAAAATTGTTGTCGACAACTTTATCTTTTCGGTTCTATTTTTCTAATTCGACATAACCATATCAATGTTACTCAGGTACCTGAACCTCTGTTTAGGTTTTGCAATAAGTTATGTTGTGATACTCTTCTGGAGTATCTACCTCCTTAATATGATCATCTTAATTATTGCTCCAATTCATCCATAACGTTTATATTTTGAACCGAATATTTACTCATGCTTCAGGCATGTTCCTAATTGGAGTATTTTTTAGCTGGAATATGAGATTTAATAAATCTCATTTAGGTCAGTAATTCTATCTGGCAAATATATCATGAATGCATAACCTAATGAACTTCTGGTTCATACTTCTTAATTCGAGGATATATACTTTGCTATAATGCATTCCATTTATTCTCTTTTCCAGCTATTCAATTTCTCCCCCTCATGTTGAGAAAACTATGTCAAATATCAATTGACTAATATAAGTCTCCATGTGTTTCCTTTAGAAACATCATTTTGTTTCTTCTAGAAACAAACAGATAAAAAGGAGATCTTCATATAACTTTTATCTCAACTTTCTCTCTAAATCCATCTATGTGCATTGTGGTGGATTTATAAGCATTGCACATTCAAACCTTTTAAGATGGAATTTGTATGGCTACTGACCAAGAGCCAATTCTATCGGGAGAATTTTGTTGGCTTATATAAGTGCTGCAATATGTAAGATCAAATATACCAACATAAAAATTTTGTTCTCATAAGAATTGATCTAGCTATTTATGGAGGCTTTAATTCATGATTTCTTGATCATATAATCTGGAAATTGTGCACTTAATTCATCAAACATTATTGCAAACTTCGGGTTGCAAACATTCTTACAAACTTCAGGTTTTAAGATAATAATCTCGCATGTAACCATTTCATAGATGCATCTTTCAAGTTTATATGGTTTACATGTTATCTCAATGGGCCCATATAATTTGTTTGATATATTTCCAGAAATACTGAAATCCAGTACTAATCATGATCAATGATTGTCTTGCAAATAATTTGCTTTGAGAACAAGTAGCACATAATTCATAAATAATATGTTGGTTATTCATGAAGAATCTTCTGGTTCTTCAATGGATGTCAATACGTAATTTTATTTCAATTATATGACTTGGATGATCAAACAAGTCATGCCAACAATTAATTTCTTTGAGTTAGTAAACTTCTGGTTTACTGTAATATTTGTTTCAACAAATAATAAACATTTCAATAATCTGACATCCATTTTGGGAAACCTTTTATGCTTTATGTGAGAAGTATATAACTTCTCAAAAACAAGCTCACACTTATATTTTAACTCACACTTGTAATATAACATTCTCCCCCTCAAGTGTGAGTTATATAAAGATAATTTTTTTATATGTGTATATATATATATATATCAAAATCACTTTAAAAACCCTTTAAAGCTCAAAATAAAAATCTATGTTGATTCTTCAGGAATAAACATATGATATTATATCACTAGATAATTTCATTACTCATTAATAATATACTTCAATTTACTCATATATGCAAAATACATACAGTTCACCTTATATGAAGATATTCATGATCAAAATAACTTAAAATCACACAGATTTAGAAAAATTTTCCATCAGAAAAATTCTCTTAGAAACAAATTTATGATATATGATCACATAAATAAAAATAACAATAATAACAAAAAGTATGCATCATGTTACCTTCTGGGCTTATTCATTTCTCTTGGGCCTTGGCTTTCAAATAAATATGGACATATTTCTCTGCAGTTCATTGCCTCTTTAATATCTCATTAACAGTAAACTTCTAGTTTACATTGGCAAACATTTGGTTTGCATTGATAAACTTCTAGTTTGTATTATTATGTGTAAACTTCTGGTTTACAATAACATGTGTTTTCTATAATATTCATTTATAACGAACTTTTAGAAGAATAACCATCTTCTGGTGGTTATACAATCCCTTTAATTTATTCTAAAGAACAACGGAATCTTTTAATGCCAAATATTCAATTTTGAAGCCTTTATACAAATTGTGGCATATAAAAATCATGGATCTAGCTTTACTTCAATTTGTCTTATGGCTTCAGGCCAAATTATCACTTTACTTCAGGCAAATTTGTGTCATGAGAAATTAAATCAATATGGCTTCCAGCCATACAATAAGAGGATGAAAGCTATATGACTTCTAGTCATATAATATCAAAATTTTATGGCTTCGGGCCAATGATGAGGATTTAGAATTATATGGCTTCTGGCCTTTTATCTCCAAGATATATAAAAATTAAATAAATGTTTCATTCAATAAAATAAAAGATGAAAAAGAATATGACTTCAGGTCATATAATAGGGAATTAAATGAGTATGGCTTCTAGCCATTTATCTTCAGTATAAATAAAAATTATATATATGACATCTGGCCATATAACAATGAATCAAATAATATGAAAATAAAACAATAAAAATTAAAGATATAAAAATTAAAACTTTATGGCTTCCGGCCATTTAGTACTCATAATGAGAATTTAAATTTATATAGCTTCTAGCCAAAAATAAGAAATTAAAGTGATATGACTTCTGGTCATATAATTTCATAATAAGAAATTAGAGGCGTATGGCTTCTGGCCATGAAAAAGAAAACTTAAATCTAGACTTCCGTGTAGGAGGTAGAACCTTCCATGTAAGAGTCAAATTAAAATGATAAAAGGGAAAGCTTAAATCTAGACTTCCATGTAGGAGGTAGAACCTTCCATGTAGGAGTCAAATTAAAATGATAAAAGGGAAAACTTAAATCTAGACTTCCATGTAGGAGGTAGAACCTTCCATGTAGGAGTCAAATTAAAACAACAAAAATAAAACAAAGTAGGAATAAAAAGACTATGGCTTCTGGCCATGTAATAGGAAATTAGAACAATATGACTTCTGGTCATATAATTTCAGAATATGAAATCAAAGGTGTATGGCTTCCAGCCATACAAAAATAACAATATCAATAATATAAAATAACTCGTAAAGGAGATCAATATAAGATATACAAACAGTAATAATCTCCAATCTTAGCTATGGAACCCGACGCATAAAACAATCGGTAAAAGTATCTCTTTAATTCCATATGGTGGCTCAGATTATCCCAGATAGATAAAAGAAACATAAATTAGAGAAGGTAGGCTGAAAGCGCTAAAGAAGCGATCAGACCTTCGTTTGAGCGTCTCGTGCTGATAACGTGTTATAAATATAACAGTATATCTGAGATAAAAGACAGAGAATAAGAACAAGAGAATAGAGAAGAGAGAAAGAGGAGAGTGATTCTTATTCTTGTGTATTTCGATGTGTATCAATACATAACATATGCTTCTATTTATAGGCACAACTCTCAAATCTACAATTAATGTGATTCCACAATCATAGGGATTCATGGATGAGAAATAGGAAACTATGAGAGATTAGGAAATAATTGGAGATATGGACATCCACAAATATAATATTCATAACAATTCATAAATATTGCACGTTATTAATGGTTTTTTCTGTCAGTGTTTTGATATTATATGTAGATATAGATTACATAATGCGCTGTCCAGTTGTATTTATAAGTTATAATTATATACTCCGAAATTCTAATTCGTTTATTCATTTAATCCTCATTGATTTCCTTTTTTGTATTAATTATCACATATTTTTATAATGCATCCTCTCTCTTTCGGTAGACTTTTTTCATATATTTTTCTTCATACTTTCTCAAGCTTTCTCCTCATTTCGTAATTGAATTGTTTGTATCTTTTACACTGCTCAATCTAATAAGTTTAATATTGTCAAAAACAGAACAGATCCTTGCCTGCCTGTAATGCACAAGCGACAGCTTTACAAACTAAAAAGTAGTGATGACTCTGGTGTGTTTGACTTAGCTTTCAAAGAATAATTTTTGGGCAAAAAGTTGAATAAATAAATAAATAAAAAGATAATAGATGGGGAATAGCTTCTAAAAATGTGTAAGAGAAAAATATAGCTTCCAGAAAACCATAACTTTAAACCCCCAAATCATATAATTTTGCAGAATTACAGTGTTTGGATAACTTAACTCAAACTATGATTTTGGGAGAAAAATGTGTTTTTACCTTTGTTTTTTTTCAAATGTTTAAGTAATTTTTCTCCAAACTATGATTTTCAGTCCAAAATTACTTTTATATTGTTATCCAACAACAATGGCCCTTTGGGATAAAATACTTTCCACTGCTCAAAGAAACGTAGCCTTCCAATAACTAATCACTACCAAATTACCATTGTTCCATCCAGCAACATATAGCTTGTGAGTGGCACCTATAAAGAAAGAATGATAGAGAATTTTTTGAGGTGATTTGGGTATGTTTAAAATCTAATGAAAAAGGTTAATCAAGTAGTACAGAATTCTTTAAAGGATATCAAAACATACCGAAACAAACAATTAATAAGTTTTATTAATTGATAAGCTATCTAAAGATCTGCAAATCCATCCATATAACTTATCCACATGGTGGAATAAGAGTAGTAACCCATTTTTTTATTAATATATATGAGATTTTCTTAATGAGAGGCAAGACTTTTTATTAAAACAAAAAATAAATAATCCATAAATGAAAGAATTGGGAAAGGGAAAAATGACAGAATCCTAGGAAGTAGTAAAGAAACAATAAGATGAACTCAACTTCCATAGCACCCTCACCTTTGATTTATAAGTCTCTTTCAAAGTCTCTTTTGCCTAAATCACATATATTAAGAAGAGATAAGTAACCCAATAATTATGAAGTAAATTACTTCTCAACTTTTTATTCTCTCTATTTTCATTAGTAGGTAAAATTGTCACAATCTCATTTATTTGATTAAAAGAGACTTATAAATAAAACCAAATTTTCATATTGTACATGAGTGGTATATATGGATGATCATCCACTCCCTCTTTCTTTCTGTTCCCGACTCAGCGAAGCAAGAACCCTACGCAGCTGTTTCTTTGTTACAGTGTCACTGTGCTCCCTCTATGGGGAAATTCTGGATCGAGGTGTGCTTGATATCTGCAAGGGGGTTGCAACGTTCAGTCTCTCTTTGGAAGCGTCAATGGTATGCTGTTGGCTGGGTTGATCCTAAATCCAAGTACTGCACCAAAATCGATGCTTCTGGGAATGCAAATCCTGTTTGGAGAACAAAGTTCTCTTTTCTTCTTGATGATGCTGCCTCGGAGCAGAGCCTCCAAGATCTGGCACTCAACGTCCAAGTCTTCAGCAGAGACCCCTTTTTTCTCACCGAAAAGCTTCAAGGTTCTGCCACTATAATGCTCAAAGAGTTTCTCGCCAAGCATGTAAACAAATCTCAGACTTCAGGGAATGAGGAACTAGGGAGTTACCAACTGCGAAAGAAGAAATCCAACAAACCACGAGGGTTCATTGACATTTCAATTCGTATTTCAGACGACAAGGAAGAGCCAAATATGTTCCAAGGTATATGAATGCTTCACAAAACTAATGTTAAATACGCCATCCTGTCTTGTCTTGCCCTGCATCTGCTGTAATTGTCCCAGTGTCAAAAGCGTATCGGTACAATTCTGCAAATGCGGATCATGGTATTTTAACCAATAACATTGGAATTAACATATTTTTAGTTTATAGCAAAAAACATATTTTTAGTGCCAATTCGTTTAATGCAACCAAAAAAAAAAAAAAAGTTTCTCCTCCTCAACGTCTTCTGGCGTTCCTATGCTTCTTTGGTCTCATGTACTACCTCCGGTACTTAATGTGAGATAGATGTATTTACCTAATTTAACTAATTTGATGAGGTTAAAAAAGTTAATTTAGTTGGTTGGCATGACAGGTTTCTTATAAAAGAGCTTAAGCACCTTAATTTCTTTTATCTTTCTTTACTTGATTATTGTTGTCAATAGGAGTAAATTAAGAAGAGATTATCTTACGTTTTAGGACCAGATCAACTCTCCAATAAGCCAGAGGGAGTATTTCGCCAGCCTATCAGTATTTGAGTTGACACGCTGACTGAAATAATTTCACTTGAGTTCTAACTTCAAGTAATTTAAAGGTAAAAGCTTGATTTTTGTTAGGTAGCCAGGGAGGAATTTTTGTCCTGGATCCAGGAAGAAACACTAACATGACCACACCAGGTGGGTTAGAGCAACCCCATCTGCAGCAGCAGCAAGTGCCTCCGGCGACAATTCACCGGCCAGAAAATCTACAGCAGCAGCCAAACATGTCCTCATACCCAAAGCCATATCCTACAAACTATCCCAACCCATATGTGGGAGGACCAAGTTACTATGCACAAGCTGGACCAAGCCATCAACCACCTCCACCTCCACCTCCACATGTTGGATACAATCCCACTATGCTCCCAACAACAGAGTACATCAATATGCCATCGTCGTCGTCATCTGGGGTTGGTCCTGCTGCACAAAGAGGAGGAGTACCTGCTGGTTTTGCAATAGGAGCAGGTGCTGGAGCATTGGCAGCTGGTGCTGTTATGTTTGGTGGCGACTTCATGTCAGCAGCACATAATTTTCCTCCTGGTTTTGGGGATGCTAGTGTTACCATAGCCACTGATCCTCTTTTCTGAACAAGCATTTACTAGATATAGAATGTTTAACCATATATGGTTTCCTTCTATTTATTTATTTTCCTTATGCTTTGTAATCAATCAGGAACGTTTGCTTTCAGTGGGAAATAGCTGGTTTTGATAGCTTTATACTACTACATTGCTAACCTCTGGCACCTATATTCAAGAGAAAAAAAAATCAAAAAAATATTCATGAAATCAAGTGAATACTAATGATGTAATAAGAGAAACAATTATTTTTATTTTAATAAAAAAGTATATTACAATAAAAATAATTACAATGTCATCCTTATTTTTTGGAATTCCATCATAATTGCCTTATTATCAATATATCAAAACAACTTTTTCAATATAAGGCACTAAACAATTATTCAACCATTCATCCTCATCCGGTTACAAAGTGCAGTCTTGATGTATTAAGGGTGAGCACTTAATTTAAAGGTGAGCAATCATTTAAACATGTATTAATTAAAATATATATATCCCAAATTCAAGGTGCCCCCTTCTCTAGAGTAGTGCATTTAATGGTTTGCACAAATCTTGTTGCAGAATGCCAAGCAGCAGAAATCACAAGAGTATTTTACAAAATGATATAATGGGGCGGAAATTACAATCATTTTTTGCTTATCCACAAGTTTCCACAACCCAAACTTATCACTAGCTGTACAGAGATCATCATGATTGCTGGATTTAGTATGAGCATTTATTGTCATAACACATGAATTCGATGAATTTACCACGATCCAATTGCATGATCAATCTGCTTTGTTGTCCAACCCTCTATAGATCTTCAATGAAAGAATTGAGGCTCGAGTGGTAGAAATTTCATTTTACATATTGCAGGTTATACTCGTTTGAATTCGTACCAACTAATCTCTGTAGGAATTTCTCCACTGCAGCAATAAACTCCTCAACTTTTTCTTCGTGGGGCAAATGGCCACATTGCTTAATTACTTCAAGGGTTGATCCTGGAATGACTCGTGCAAGTCTCTCGGCATTCCATGAAGGAACTAGTCGGTCAGTATCGCCGGTGACAATCAAAACTGTTTTTCATATATTTTAAAAAAATATCATCAATCATGCTCGGTGTTCAACTCATAGCATAAAGTATAGGTAGTTACGTTAGGGGGAAAACACACACACATAAAGAAAGAAAGAAAGACTCATTATTTCACCATAAGTTCTCCGCCAATGACCCGCTAGCTAAAAATTCCAAGAACTGACAAACAACAGGTGAATCTACAAATCAAGCCGACAACCACTTGACTAGCCCAATATATGGAAAGACATTAATACTATCTCTAGTCTTTGTTATAAGACCCAGTTAATTAATTTTGGGAGATTAAGGAAGTTAAATTAATTACTTAATTATAAAGTATATTAAATGATATATTTGAAATGCTTGTGTATATTATTATATTATATATCAATTTATAAGTCAAGCAAATTAGTTTTTAATAAAAAGATAAATATAAATATTTTAGGATAATCTATCTAGATTACTTAATCTACTCAAATTAATCAACTGGATTTTATATTAAGAACCAGAGGTAGTACATCATGTCTTGTAAGACTGACAAGTAGTTTCCAATCCAATCCAACTGACTTTGTAATCTTGGCAAATGCCAAAAGATAGCATGAACAGATCAACCTATTGATTACCACCATAAATTACTCTATATAACCAATTATAAATGGCCTTATCTTATCCAATTTGCTACCTTCTCTGATCAGTTATTTAAAAACAAGCTCAAGGTATTGGGGAAAGAGAAAAAATAATACATACATACATATAAATATATACAGATAGAAATTCAAGGTTTAATAATATTCTGAACTTGATTTATTGAATAATAAGGAATATATTTGTAGAAGAAAAGAGGGGTAGTCAAACGCTCAAGTAACTAACCATATGATAAGGTCTGTTAAACCACAACAAAATAAGCAGCTACTCGAAAAGGCATAAACATGATCGAGAAATCAACTTTAGGGGGGAAAACATCCGACACAAAAATAATATAGGGGACAACTAGGCATATAAAATTCAAATCAACACTTGTACTAATTAAAAAGCAAAATCATAATTAGATAATGTGATCTCCTCTGTGTGTGTGTGTGTAATGACTAGTGTTATTACCAGGACAGGATATCTGATGAAGTCTTTGAGTCACTGTGGGCTTTGTTTTAGATTCCTCATCCAGAAGCGTTGCTGCTGTGAATTCAACCAGTGCCCTATCCCAATCTTTAGTCCCCAATGGCTGGATTCAGTATATATTACTACTATCATCCAGGTGATTACTGACTTCAAATTACAAGGTATAGAAACGGACAAGACAGACTTTGTACAAAAATTAGGACATTGCTGAGAGATTACCTTTGTATAACCATCAATGACATTTTCGTCGACCTTATTTGGATCATACCATGCATTTCGAACAGCCGCAATACCAAACTTATCAATCACCATCCTTATCTGTAATCAATGTGAGGCAAGTGGCTATTAGATAGGTAAATAGATGAGCCATCATGACATTATACTATGATCGTTTCCGCTCTACAACTAGTTTAACAAACCTACAAATATACCCCCAAAAAGAGTCATCCAACAAGAAAAATTCTAAAAAGGCAACTGAAATAAATTGACCAGAATATCCTGACAGATCACACTATTTACTTCAACTCTAAGCCAAACGTCAGGGATCCTAAATGTTGGTGAAAAGGGAAGGTGTGGGATTCCACCTCATTGGAAAGGCTCTAATGAGCTCAGCGACAGTTGTATTTTAGACAACAATCCCATCTCGTTCTTTAATTATAATATTAAGCCAGTGATAATTTAACCAAGGCAATACTAAATTAACTAAAAACAAAGATTATATTGCATTATGTATAAAAAAGTTTATTACCAGCGTTGTGGCAAGGGCACTACGCAGGACAGCTGATAAAAATTTCCTATACAAAGAGTTGAGCATATTTATCATCCCCTTCATCATCTTGGTTATTGCTTCTGAAATGTATTTGGTAATCATGGACAAAACCTTGTAAAGCCCAGAAATTGGATTTGCTCTAATAGTAGAATTGTTGTTTTCTTTCATTACACTATCTTCGTTCACTTGATTTTTCTCAACAATTTTAGGTGCGCTAAGTGGGGCTAAAATTGCTGGGGCAATAAGAATTAGAGCAGCAACACGTTCAGGAGCTTCAAAATATGTATTAACTGCTACAAGTGATCCAGCTGAGTGCCTGACATGTCATTTTGAGAAAATATCAGCTTCAAAAGAAAACAAAAGCCAACAAAAGTATCACAACTTATTTGCTTGCAGACAAATCCAGAAAGGCAATTTTGGAACCCCTATACTAGACTACCATCATTCTCTAGTGGTGAAACACAAAGTTATTATTTTAATGCTTGAGTTGAGACCAATGAAATAACCTTCATTTTAATACAACAACTCTTGCATAAAACAACTAGGATAATTGGATAAATAAAAAATGCAAGATATGTGGATGCAGGACTGCAATATATGATTGCCTATGCAGTTTGCATCTTGTCATGGCAACGATGGAAAATATGATTTTTTTTTCTTAAAAAAAAAATGAATATCACCAGCTACATCAATATAAAGTCACTTTACCAAACAGATGATTAGATATTCACATACCCCACCAGGATTGCCTTGTCAGCATTTAAAAGATCAATGAAGTACAAGGTGGCAAGCACTGAAAACGCCATCGAGTATGGATTTAAAGATTTTGAGACATCAGTTCCTGAAGAAAAATTTACTCTTGATGTCAATCCAAAGGCTGGCCTGTCAAAAGCAAGAACTTTTGAACCAGAAACCTCAGCCAAAAGCTTCATGACCTTTTTCCATGAGAAAACTGATGCTCCAAAGCCATGTAATAGAATCATAGGAAAACCTAGCTCCTTAGTTTTATGAGGGAGCTGAGAAACAGTGTAATTCTTGAACGTGCTATGTGCTTGAGATTCTCCCTTATATATCTTATGGTGTATGTGTACTCCTTTGAACTCACAAAAACAACTGTCTGGATCAGCTAAAAGCTTTGGATCTACTAATTCATCCTGATCTATGCCAGCTATCCCCTTCCTTTTCTTCTTTGTTCCAATATCCGACAATTGCTCTGGTGAAAAGAGGTTCAACATAGAATGCTATAAGTAAGCCACATTGCAACAATACTCACTAGACCAGAAGAAGATAAACACTAATCAGTAATCCATCTCCATCCCCATTCTTATAGTATAAAGAAAATGAGGCAGATGCCGCCTCTTAGTCATTGTTCCATGTCTATCTTTTCTTGAGGAGACTACAATAAAGGATAGAGTATCTAGAAATTGAGGATAATGCATGCCCTGATAACAAGTGTAAAGAAATTGAGGATAATGCAAGCCCTGATAACAAGACAAAGAACCTTATGTATAATTAATTGACGAACAGAAAGCATAAAACACCAACTCTTAAATGTCTGCAAACCTTTGCATATCTGATAAGGATAACTGTCTCAAAAAATCATATCATATCTTTATTGAAGATCTTGATAGAAAAAAATATAAAGGACTGTAAATTTACTCCAAAAATTAATTGCTGAAACTTCAAGCATTATTAGACTTTAACCAATTTCAACACATGCTAGAAAGGTGTATTTTTATCAGGCCTTATTTTCATATTTTTTCACCAAACCCGTGATAATGAATGGAAAGAAGATATCTATGATGAACTTGGAGAAAACAGTGCTCTTCGAAGCAATCTAAGATTTGCTAGACAGGTGTCAACAGTGGCATTGTCAGAGACTCAGAGGCCAACACCTTTAAAGTAGGTGTTGTCGTACTTTATAGCTAGAGGGGACACATGATGGAATTCTGGTGCGCGTTGGTTGGATGAATCATGTGAGAAGTTAGGTGAGAACAGAACCATACATAAAATATCTAGGTTACATAAGTGTAACCGAGTTAGCTTGTTAAGGCTGCTTCTTTCAGTGGTTTCTTATTAAAAGGTGTGGATATGTAATTGAAGAAAAAATTGTAAGTTCAAATGTGATGATCCTGACTAAATAGGGTAGTTTTGATAGAAGCCCAACAAAATTGTAATTCACATAATTTCGGCTTAGTGTGATAGGAAGGTGGGGAAATTGTAGATAAACAAAAAATCCACACAACACGCACACAAAAACAGACTTGAAGAAGCTAACAGCGAGATGGAATAAAAATTACCAGAATATTCGGCACCTGAGCCACCAAATGGTGGAGCTGAAGAAGCGGAAGCAACAAAAGTAGACATAAGAGTAGGAAACTCAGCGTCGCCGAAACCAAATTTGAGAGGAGAATGAACCAAACAAGAAGGAAACTTGCGCAAAGGTTGAATAGAAGATGGAAGCGCCCATTGCTGGTGAAAAACCGCTGCTTTGGTCATCTGATTGTAGGGGAAACACAGAAACTCGCAGATTGAAGCGTGGTCAACTGGTCGTTGATGATAAACGAAGAAGACGCCAGTCAGGTCCGCTTCAGTCTTCAGTCTGCTTCTGTATGGATAAAATAAAATTTATAATTTATAATCCATTCCACCTTCCAAAGCCGGTAATAACCGGCGGCGACGGTTTCTTTCTTGACTAGATGTTTGGATTAGATTTGGAGTTTTGCATAGGAGCTTTTACAATACCGAACTTAAAGTTGATTTTTAAAAAATTAAAAATTAAAAAGTTAATTAAATTACTTTAAATCATTTATAATTATATTTTTCTCTAAACTAATTAATTTAACTAATAAACTAATATAATCAAATAATATACCATATATGATATGATTAAGTAATTTATTTAACTTTTTTAATCTTTCTAAAAAAGGTCAACTCTATTATAGATTAATACTAGAGGAGTATATGATTTATGAGATGAGTATGGGAGAAAAATTTTATCCTGACTAATAGGTAAATGTTTATGAAACCACAATTGTGATTTGTTAAACACGCACTTAATTAATTTTTTGCTCCCATAATCGCTTAAGGTGCATGGCCCTCCAGGTGTTTTTTATTGCCTTAAAATTTTTTGTGGCACATTCAGCAACTTAAAATACTTTTTAAAATATGTCCAGTATCATAAATTATTTTTTTAAGCATCCAAGACCTAAAAATGTTTTTTAGGTATATCCAATACCAAAAATTATCTAAATTATTAGGTGTAGAATTGCACAAATTTTATAATGATAACCACATCTTTAAAAAAATAATTTAAGATGTTAGATACACCACAAAATACTTTAAGACACTTTTTTTTTTTTTTATAAATACTTCAAGACACTTGATACACATATAAAAGTAATTTAAGGTTCTAGCACTTTTAACTTTTTTTTAAAAAAAATTGCGCCTTGCAGGCCGTAAACCACTATTTTTTATGGCACCAATTCACTGATTAAGTGCCCATTTGAATTAGTTTTTTTTTAATTATTATTGAGAAAGTATTATAAGACCACTTTTTAGAGTTGGTTTTGGTCCTAATTATAAGAATAAGTTTTAACTTTTGAGATTTTTAAAGATATCTTCCTTTTGATCTTTGAAATATTGTTCTTGAACACTCCATTCTTCAATTCAGCTTTGATTCTGTGGTTGAGATTGAGAACACGAATAGTGCAACTTTCACTTTAATGACTTTCAATCAAATGGTTAAGCCACTTCAAACATGTCAGCAAAAGCAAACCACCGGTTCATGCTGCCATTTCTACGTATTTGGCCATTTTTGGATCAAGTTCTCTGACCATTGAAACAACTCTTGGCCAAATAAGATGGTAAGGTTGCCCTCAACAAAAAATGTGTCCTCGGATGCATCCCAGCTTGTGCAAATCAAGTATGTACAAAACCTTGTTTTCTCCTTCTTTTGTTTTTTTGTTTTTTGTTTTTTATTAACTGTTGGGTTAATATGCTCTTTAATCACTTAAGCCTAATAAGGCTTAATTGAAACTACAGCCCAAGAATTTTATGGCCTATGTGGTTTAGGGTTAGGTTTTGGGTGTAGTAGCATATAAACCTAATTTCACCTGCTTGAAAAAGATTCACGCATAAGGAGGCTCTCATCAGAAACAAACCCTAGAGGCAGACGTTCATCATCTGAACGGTTGCCCACACAACCATCCTATTCCCCTCGAGAGATAAAGATCGATCATAGAGCGGACGAGGACTATTCGTGGAGAGGCTTATAGATCGCTGCTTCAGATATGAGGACTATTTGTGGAGAGGCTTTTAGATCGCTGCTTCTTTCCAAGTAATCAAAACGATGAAGGTTTTAACTTTTCCAATATTATGTGGTATGATACGCTTCTGCGTTTCTGGTGAGATCCCAATAATTGGTATCAGAGTCAATAGCGATGAGGAAAAGAACCCAGTTTTGATATTAATTTATATTTCATGTGATTCTTTTCGATTTTTTTTTTTGAAAATATGACATCTTTTTCTATATTTGTTATTTATTTCATTGTAGTTATTCGTTTATAATTCATATTTGGTATTAGTTTTAGTTTCAATCGGTTAATCGTTTAAATCCATGGTTAGATTCTCTCGTGTATTTCTTGATTTGTAACAAGGAGGCTAATCCCATATGATTATGTTTCCTCCTTGCTTTTTTTTTTGAATTTCTATGTATTTTTTGAATTTCTGTAAAAGTTGGAGATCAAGAAACTGCGAAGAAGATGAGATGACTTCGGCTGAAGGCGTGTCAGAAGTGATGGCTAGGGTTCCTCTTTTGTGTCCTAGGGTTTCTAGCCAAGGATTGGGTTTTTTGCTTTTGGGCCCATAGATACCCTAAAAGGGTTTGAGACAGATACTATGGGCTGGACGAAAGAGGAATTCCAAAGTTATAATTTTTTATTCTTATTTTTTTTAGGAAAGCCATAGATTAAAGTTATTTGTTTAATTATTTAATTCCTTTGTTAAATTGTATGAATTATATTTGCGATTAACATGATATTGGTAAATAACATGTCATATAGAATATGAAGATGTCATATTGTTGCATAATCACATGTCATAATTGCATAGTAGCTATTGTGCCTTGAATCCACTAGTATGATAGTTATTATGCGAGATTATTTAGATTGCCCACTACGTTAATTGTCAATTATTATGATTTTAAATTAAAATCTAGAATAATAATTGGATTGATTGACTGTGGAATTAAAATCTACACATTAATTATCAATTATTATGATTTTAAATTAAAATCTAGAATAATAATTGGATTGATTGATTGTGGAATTAAAATCTACACATTAATTATCAATTATTATGATTTTAAATTAAAATCTAGAATAATAATTGGATTGATTGATTGTGGAATTAAAATCTACACATTAATTATCAATTATTATGATTTTAAATTAAAATCTAGAATAATAATTGGATTAATTGATTGTGGAATTAAAATCTAGACATTAATTGTCAATTATTATGATTTTAAATTAAAATCTAGAATAATAATTGGATTAATTGATTGTGGAATTAAAATTTACACATTAATTATCAATTATTATGATTTTAAATTTTAAAATCTAGAATAATAATTGGATTGATTAATTGTGGAATTAAAATCTAGACATTAATTATCAATTATTATGATTTTAAATTAAAATTTAGAATAATAATTGTGGAATTAAAATCTAGACAAATAATTCAGAAAATTTTTTAAGAGAATTGTACCTTTTAGAGTAATTTGTGGGTTATTTAAAATGGTCATGTGACACACACTCTGCCAATCATGACTAGATTTTAGATACCTAATAATTTACTCTAAATTGAACAAATTATTGGAAATTGAAAATTCTAAATTTAAAATATTGAATGGGTGAAGGTTTTAAATTAAGCATTTAATTTTAAAACCTACCGGCTCCAATTGTGAGTTTATTAGTGAAATGATTATTGCTGAAGCCCCATCGGATAAGGATAATCGGATTTCGCTAGATTAAACCCTAATATTTTCAAAATTTTAGTAAAGTATTGCACGACCCATTGTCGGCAACACTTAGACACTAAAGATAATTTTGAAAGTAAACAATGGTTAAATACATTCAACTTTGGTAAAATTGCTAACCCTCCCATCGAGGCTCTGGCAATGGAACTGAAGGCCTAAATTAACAATATTAATTTTACAAGAATCTTGCCCATCGTAAGCCTTGTAAAGATAACTAATGGATTGTTAAACAATAAACAAATAGTAGTTATTAGAATATACTAGCGCAATATCTGTTTGTTGTTAATTATAAGTTTGTAATTAGTGTGTTTTTCTTTTTCCTTATTTTCAGAAAAATGTTTTCATTCAATCCTTTAGCTACAATCTTGAGCCAAAAACCTATGGATGATACAAACTACAAACAATGGAAAACTAATTTGGATATTGTTCTTCAATATGAAAAGCTCAACTTTGTTCTTACTACCCCTATGTCAGCGCAGCCTGCTGCAGATGCGTCTGATGCAATTCGGACTCGATTTCAGCAAGAGAAGGATAGATGGGAGAAGGCGAATGTGTCAGTTCGCTGCTACATTTTGGCTAGTCTCGCCAATCACTTTCAGGAGCAAGTGAGCATGATTGAGAGTGGAGCAACAATGCTCCAGACTCTTGATGGCATGTTTGCTACACCTAGCAGCTCTGCTAGGCAAAATGCGCTGAATTCAGTCACCAAGATAGTGATGTTTGGAGGAAGTGTGCGGGATCATCGTAAGCCTTGTAAAGATAACTAATGGATTGTTAAACAATAAACAAATAGTAGTTATTAGAATCTACTAGCGCAATATCTGTTTGTTGTTAATTATAAGTTTGTAATTAGTGTGTTTTTCTTTTTCCTTATTTTCAGAAAAATGTTTTCATTCAATCCTTTAGCTACAATCTTGAGCCAAAAACCTATGGATGATACAAACTACAAACAATGGAAAACTAATTTGGATATTGTTCTTCAATATGAAAAGCTCAACTTTGTTCTTACTACCCCTATGTCAGCGCAGCCTGCTGCAGATGCGTCTGATGCAATTCGGACTCGATTTCAGCAAGAGAAGGATAGATGGGAGAAGGCGAATGTGTCAGTTCGCTGCTACATTTTGGCTAGTCTCGCCAATCACTTTCAGGAGCAAGTGAGCATGATTGAGAGTGGAGCAACAATGCTCCAGACTCTTGATGGCATGTTTGCTACACCTAGCAGCTCTGCTAGGCAAAATGCGCTGAATTCAGTCACCAAGACAGTGATGTTTGGAGGAAGTGTGCGGGATCATTGTCTAACAATGATAGCGAACTTCAAGAAGGCTGATGACCATGGTATTAAGTTTGAACAAGAAGTAAAAGTTGACCTTCTCTTACAATCACTGCCTGAGTATTTCAATCAATTCAAGATAAATTATAACATGAACAAGATGAATCTTGACCTCACTCAATTGATGCACGAGCTTGAGAGTGCTGAACAGTCTATAGTCAAGCAGGGAAGTGCAATTTTTGCTGGTGAAAGTTCTATGAAACCTAAGGGGAAACCCAAGGGAAAGAACAAGAACAAGAAAAATAAGAAATCAGGTACTTCAGTTACCAAAACAGTTGCAATGAAGCAGCCAAAAGGCAAGTGCTTTAAGTGCGGACAAAAGGGGCACTGGAAGAAAAATTGCCCACGTATGAATAAACCAGGTATGGGCAATTTAAATGTGATTAAGGCTTGTTTAGTGGAGAATCACGATGATAAATGGATCGTTGATTTAGGAGCCACTAATCATGTTTGTTACTCTTTGCAATGGTTCAAACATAACTTGCATGTAAGTAAAGGACAAAGAGATTTGAAGCTTGGAATTGGGGAGCTTGTGTCTGCACACAAAGAGATTTGAAGCTTGGAACTGGGGAGCTTGTGTCTGCACTAATAGTGGGACAAGTTGTTTTATCTTTTGATAATTGCAGAACTTTGGTTTTAGAAGACTGTTTATTTATTCCAGATTTTAAGAGGAATTTAATTTCTTTTAGTTGTTTGGATAAACATGATTTGACAGTTCAATTTAATTCCTCAGTTTCAATAAGAAGTTCACCTTCTTTTATTTGTTCTGGTGTAAAGTTTAATGGTCTTTATTTCCTTAGTCCTGTTCCCTGTGAAGTTAATCATGTTGAATTAAAAGATGTTGAGCATATTAATTCATCAAAGAAAAGAAAAGTTTCCAATGAAACTTATCTTTGGCATTTGAGATTGGGTCATATTAACTCTAACAGGATACAAGGTTTGGTCAAAAGTGGGATTTTAAAATCCTTGAACTTTGAACCGATACCAGTATGTGAATCATATTTAGAGGTTAAAATGACTAAGAGATCTTTCAAGGCCAAGAGAAAACGTGCCACACTTTAGTTGGAATTGGTACATATTGATGTATGTGGACCTATAAATGTCCAAGCCAGAGGCGGGTATCAGTATTTTATCACATTTACTGATGATTACTCTAGATTTGGACATGTGTACTTGATGCGTCACAAGTCTGAAGCTTTTGGAAAATTCCAAGAGTTCAAGGCTGAGGCAGAAAAACATCTTGGTGTTCAAATTAAGACTTTTTGATCTGATCAAGGGGGTGAATACCTATCTGGAGAGTTCAGATCTTACCTGACCAAAGAGGGGATAGTTTCACAATTATCTTCTCCAAGGACACCCCAGTAGAATGGAGTTGCTGAAGGGAGAAATAGAACATTTTTAGAAATGACAAGATCTATGCTCAGTTATTCATCTCTTTCTGATTCATTCTGGGGATATGCCTTAGAAACAACTATGTATCTATTGAACTTAACTCCGTCCAAGTTGGTTTCAAAGACACCAATAGAATTGTGGAAAGGGTGTAAGCCCATCATGAATCATATTCGGATTTAGGGTGCTCCGGCACACGTCTTGAAACAGAAACTAGATAAGATGGACTCGCGTAGACGCGTACTGAAGTATTCATGTTTGTAGGCTATCCTAAAGGAACCAGAGGTTAGTTGTTTTATAGTCCAAAAGAAAAGAAGGTTATAGTAAGCACTCACGCAACTTTCTTAGAGGAGGACTATATGAAAAATTATAAGCCAAGGAGCAAGGTTATTCTTGATGAGCTAGTCTCAGATTAAGTTTCACCACAACCTCAGATGGTTCCAGCTTTTATTCCTATGGTTGTTCAAAGAGGGGAAAATGTACCTGAACATACACAGAAACCAGAGATAGAACCAGAAATTTAGCATGATGATGAACTTAATGAAGAACAAAATCATGAATTGGTTGATCCACTTAATGAAGGTCTTCATCTAGAAATTGTTAACCCACAAAATGTGGACCCCCTGAAGATGCACAACATCAAGTGTGGCAAAGTCGTAGTGGGAGATTGATTTGTAAACCTGCAAGATATCTCTTGTTGGGTGAGTCAAATCAGGATGACATCATTGCAGAAGATGTTGATTCCACGAGTTATGATGAAGCACTAGGAGATGTTAATGCTCAGGAATGGCTTGAGACTATAAATCGTGAAATGGATTCTATGTATTCCAACTCAGTTTGGTCTCTTGTAGATGCACCTGAAGGGGTAAGACCCATTGGGTGTAAGTGGATTTACAAGAGAAAGAGAGGATCGGACGGGAAGGTTGAAACCTTCAAAGCTAGATTGGTGGCGAAAGGGTAGTCCCAAAAGGAAGGTGTGGATTATGATGAAACTTTTTCGCCGGTTGCCATGCTCAAGTCCATCCGAATTCTCTTAGCTGTTGCAGCAAATCTTGATTATTGAAATTGAGGAATTAAACTGAACTGTCAAACCATGTTTATCCAAACAACTAGCAGAAATTAAATTCCTCTTAAAATCTGGAATAAATAAACAGACTTCTAAAACCAAAGTTCTGCAATTATCAAAAGATAAAATAACTTGTCCCACTGCTAGTGTAGACACAAGCTCCCCATTTCCAAGCTTCAAATCTCTTTGTCCTTTACTTACAGGCAAGCTATGTTTGAACCACTGCAAAGAGTAACAAACATGGTTAGTGGCTCCTGAATCAACGATCCATTTATCATCATGATTCTCCACTAAACAAGCCTCAATCACATGTAAATTACCCATACCTGGTTTATTCCGTGGGCAATTTTTCTTCCAATGCCCCTTTTGTCCGCACTTGAAGCACTTGCATTTTGGTTGCTTCATTGCAACTGTTTTGGCAACTGGAGTACCTGATTTCTTCTTTTTCTTGTTCTTGTTCTTTCCCTTGGGTTTCCCCTTAGGTTTCACAGAACTTTCACCAGCAAAAAAAGCACTTTCCTGCTTGAGTAGAGACTGTTTAGCACTCTCAAGCTCGTGCATCAGTTGAGTGAGGTCAAGATTCATCTTGTTCATATTATAATTCATCTTGAATTGATTGAAGTACTCAGGCAGTGATTGTAAGAGAAGGTCAACTTTTACTTCTTGTTCAAACTTGATACCATGGTCATCAGCCTTCTTGAAGTTTTCTATCATTGTTAGACAATGATCCCCACGCTTCCACCAGACATCACAGTCTTGGTGACTGAATTCAACGCATTTTGCCTAGCAGAGCTGCTAGGGGTAGTAAACATGCCATCAAGAGTTTGGAGCATTGTTGCTCTACTCTCAATCATGCTCACTTGCTCCTAAAGGTGATTGGCGAGACTGGCCAAAATGTAGCAGCGAACTGACACATTCGCCTTCTCCCATCTTTCCTTCTCCTGTTGAAATCGAGTCCGAATTGCATCAGACACATCTGCAACAGGCTGCGCTAGCATAAGGTAGTGAGAACAAAGTTGAGCTTTTCATATTGAAGAACAATATCCAAATTAGTTTTCCATTGTTTGTAGTTTGTACCATCCATAGGTTTTTGGCTCAAGACTGTAGCTAAAGGATTGAATGAAGACATTTTTCTGAAAATAAGGAAAAAAAACACACTAATTACAAACTATAATTAACAACAAACAAATATAGCGCTAGTAGATTCTAATAACTACTATTCGTTTATTGTTTAACAATCCATTAGTTATCTTTACAAGATTTACGATGGGTAAGATTCTTGTAAAACTAATATTGTTAATTTGGGCCTTCAGTTCCATTACCAGAACCTCGATGGGATGGTTAACAATTTTACCAAAGTTTAATGTATTTAACCATTGTTTACTTTCAAAATTATCCTTAGTGTCTAAGTGTTGCCAACGATGGGCCACTAAAATTTTGAAAATATTAGGGTTTAATCTAGCGAAATCTGATTATCCTTATCCGATGGGGTTTTAGTGATAACCATTTCACTAATAAACCCACAATTGGGTCCCATAGGATTTTAAAATTAAATGCTTAATTTAAAACCTTCACCTATTCAATATTTTAAATTTAGAATTTTTAATTTCCAAGAACTTGTTCAATTTAGAGTATTCCTTGTCTGAGATCAACAACTATAATTGAAATCATTAGGTATATAAAATCTAGTCATGATTGGCAGAGTGTACGTCACATGACCATTTTAAATAACCCACAAATTACTCTCAAAAATACAATTTTCTTAGGAAATTTCCTGGATTATTTGTCTAGATTTTAATTCCACAATTAATTAATCCAATTATTATTCTAGATTTTAATTTAAAATCATAATAATTGATAATTAGTTTAGTGGATAACCTAAATAATCTCGCATAATAACTATCATACTAGTCGATTTAAGGCATAATAGCTACTATGCTGTTATGACATGTAATTATGCAATAATATGACATCTTCCTATTCTATATGACATGTTATTTACAAACATCATGTTAATCGCAGATATAATTCATACAATTCAATAAAAGCATTAAATAATTAAACAAATAACTTTAATCCATGGCTTTCCTATAAAAATTTAAAAATAAAAATTAACAACTTTGGAATTCCTCTTTCGTCCAGCCCATAGTATTTGTCTCAAACCCCTTTAGGGTATCTATGGGCCCAAAAGCCCAAAGACCCATACTTTGGCTAGAAACCCTAGGACACAAAAGAGGAATCCTAGCCATCACTTCTGCCACGCCATCAGCCGAAGTCATCTCAGCACGAAACTCCAGGGGAAGGACCGCCATGGGGAGACAAGAACACGATCGCCGGAACCACCCAAAAAGGGTGTCCCACGCGTGGCTCCTTGGCTGGCGCGTGACGGCCACTTGCAGCCGCTTGTGGCGGCGCGTGGCAGCGTTTCTGGCGACAGTCCACCCACCACTTTGCTCGTATTTCTGTCCTCTTTCCATTCATATATGGATCGTCCAAATCCGAGGTCCAGAGGTCCACGAAAAGTGTTTGACAGTGTTGAATTCTCATCTTCTTTGCAGTTTCTTGATCTCCAACTTTTACAGAAATTCAAAAAATACATAGAAATTCCAAAAAAGAATAAAAACAGCAAGGAGGAAACCTAATCATATGGGATTAGCCTCCTTGTTACAAATCAAGAAATACACGAGAGAATCTAACCATGGATTGAAGCGATTAACCGATTGAAATTAAAACTAATACCAAATATGAATTATAAACGAATAATTACCATGAAATAAATAACAAATATAGAAAAGGATGCCATATTTTCAAAAAAAAAATTGAAAAGAATCACATGAAATATAAATTAATATCAAAACTTGGTTCTTTTTCTCATCGCGATTGGCTCTGATGCCAATTGTAGGAATTTCATCAGAAACGCGGAAGCGTATCGTACCACACGATATAGGAAAAGTTAAAACCTTCATCGTTTTGATTACCTGAAAAGATGCAGCGATCTGAAGGCCTATCCACGAACAGTCGTAGTCCGCTCTATGATCGATCTTCCAGACTATCTCTCGAGGGGGATAGGATGGTTGTGTGGGCAACCGTTCAGATGACGAACGTCTGCCTCTAGGGTTTGTTTCTGATGAAAGCCTCCTTATTCTTGCGTCTCTTTTACAAGCAGGTGAAAGTAGGTTTATATGCTACTACATCCAAGACCTAACCCTAAACCACATGGGCCATAAAGTTCTTAAGCTGTAGTCTCATTTAAGCCTTATTGGGCTTAAGTGACTAAAGAGCACATTAATCCAATACTTTCCAATTATAACAAGAGTAACTCTCCTGATTCCAAAACAGGTATAGAACCGTAGTCCTGATTTTAAGACACAGAGAGCAACCCTACTGAACTCAGCAGCCTCATGCTTTTAGTGACTGATCAGCGGCCTACCTTGTTTATTGCCCTTTTGCCACGTCAATATCGGACTCAGAAAGATACCCACAATAGTCACCCTTCAACTTGTAGTAGAAAACAATGGCTTCTCCTTGATGAAGCATATGGATCAGATGCTCATTAATTATTGTTAGAATGTTGCTGCAAATCTTGGAAGGTTCCTCCTCGACCCCCTGGCCGTAACTCTTGAGAAATTTAAAATTTTGCTCTTTTCCCTTTAGTGGAAGAGAACAAAACAAGCTCCACAGCTGGCAAAGCACGCACAAAAAGAAAATGCCCAATCTGCTAAAGCACGTCCAACTTGAGTAAAAAATTGATAAAGTTGAGTATTGAGCAATGAAAGTGGGTTAATTTCTTAGTCAATAATAGATAGAATCAAACCCCTGAGTATGTGGAGTCGGGAAAATCGGTTGAACTCGACGGCCTTTAATTTATAAGGGCTAGATTTAAGATTTTTGCCTCAAAAGTAAAAGCGAACCTAAAAGAGTCAGCCCTGTAGGGTTAATGGCCTAAAAGGGCCGGCCTACCCTTCTATATGATCATAATATTATTATTTTTTATACTTTTTTAATGATATTGCAAATATTTAGTTGCTATTATCTTTTTTATGAATAAGTTTCATAAAAACATCTTGCATTAAGAACCTTAAAAATTTAAAACTTATTAAAAATATTTCTTATTTGATAAGTATTCTTACTAATTTTGTGTTTTTTTTAAAAAATTTATTTTCTAGTTGTTATTTTGTTCATATCTTGTGTTGCTTATTTTCACTTTTCAAGACATATTAATAAGAAATATTTTTAATTTTGTTAAGTCTTTTCATTAATTATTTGTAATTGTAGTATGTGGACAATAATTTACATTTGATTATAACTTAGTGATTGTGTTTGTTTGTTATATGATATATATCTTCTACACCTTAATTTTGATAACATTTATGTGTTAAATTAGAATTTTTAATGTTCTAAATTTATTTCTTTAAAAAAATGAAATAATAATAATAATAAATTGTTAAAATAGCCTTGGCACTTGCCCTTATACTCAAAAGATGAATCTCCAAAAAATTACTATTTTTCTTTAACTGAACCTAAAAAGGCCGGCCCTAACTTGTGAAGGGCTGGCTCGGCTCTTTTTACCAACTCTACATTTCATTCTTCTTCACTTGATTGATTTCATTTTTTTTTAATGTGGGTCAGCCCTTCGGTGGAAAACAAGGCCGACCCACATTTAAAAAAAAAAAAAAAAGATTCAGATGCATTATTAGAGCCCAAAAATAACCTGGTCAAGATATCATGTTAATAAAATCAAGAAGAATTTTTATTGGTAACAATGGATGTTTATAAGTATAAATCAAATCACTTGAGTTTAACAGTGATCATCTCTCTGCTAAGGATGATTAACAACTAACATTAACTCTAAGGATCTTGGAGGAACTCCCCTCTTTAAAGAAAAACTCAAATTAACATCTCTCTTAACATTACGTGAATTTCACTATCATAAACACTAAACACATTCACTAAGACCTCTATTTACAGTGTCCAATCAATAATCATGATCTTTACTAACAAGATAAGATCTTTAATCATAGTTCAAAATATCAACAGCTAGCAAGAGATCATTTGAGCAAGACTTTTTAGTTAAATGATCATTTGTTACTCTTGATCGCCCAATCTATAATAGTCCAATTAATAGTTGACAAAATTGGTTGATATTTTATACAGATACATCAAAGTGATAAGATATAGCTGGCCCACATAAGAAAGGAATTGTGATATTTAGGATGGAAATAAGATATCCTGAAAGCATTTATGATATTTAGGAAAATTGCTATTGGACTAAGGACCCGTTTATATGAGCTTTTTTAAAAAGTGTTTTTTTAAACTTTAAATTGGAGTTTTTTTAAAAAAACATTTTGGCTTTTTTTGTGACTTTTACTTAAAAAAAATCATCTAAATACATAAATTAATAAAAAAATGCCTTGAGAACAGTCTTTGACCCTTGAGAACATAGATACCCCCATGTGATGCACAAGGTGTTTTCACTTCTACTCTATCAACGTCTCATTCGGTTTTTCATCACAAGTAAAAATATAAGTGCTTACTTCTTATGATTAGGAAGAACAGTTTTTTTTTTTTTTTGGTGGAATGGAAAGAATAATATATATCATTTAAGACTAGATCGACCTTTTTGAAGAGATTAAGGAAATTAAATAAGTTACTTAATCATATCATTTCTTGTGTATCCTTAGATTATATATTAGTTTATTAATAAAACTAATTAGTTTGAAAAAAAAAAAAGAACGAATAAAGATCCCCCCATGTGATGCACAAGGTGTTTTCACTTCTACGTTATCAACGTCTCATTCGGTTTTTCATCACAAGTAAAAATATAAGTGCTTACTTCTTATTATTAGAAAGAACAGTTTTCTTTTGGGAAAATTAAAATAAAGGACCTAAATAAAATAATATTTAATTAGAAGGACCATAAAAATCAAAATTATTAAGCAGGACCAAATAAACTGAAAAATACTAAATTACCCTTCAAATTCTCAATTACTTCCCCGACGTAGAAAACAAAGAATAGAGCATTTTCTTCTCTCCTCTCTATGAATATCAAGGTGAGGCCATTTGAGAATTAGTATTGAAAGTTAAAAACTGCGATATTTGGTAAAAGTGTATACATAAAAGCAAGATTGATCGAAGGAGAAAGGAGACACGTGAAGCAAAGAAAGAACCGGAGGTAGAAATTTTTTATCTTGATTATAACAATGCATCAAAGTACATTAAGTAGAGAAAGAACTGGTAGGAAACACATGCACGACGGTCAACTTCAACCAGATCCGCTGCAGGAGTGGAATGCTGAAGAACTAACTCGGAGATTGCACCATGGGCTTCCGAAGCTAGAGCATCCGCCGTTGAATTTGCAAGTCTTTTTTACAGTTTCAACTCATTTTTAATCTTTCAGGTAATGAAAGAAAAAGTAATTTTGATTTTAATCCTATATTATTTTTTATCAAGTCCCTGTACTATTTTTTTCCCCTTCTTATTATTAGGTTCAACTTATCCTTGAACACGAGAGACGAAAGATGCAGCATATCATATTTACCACTATGCGTAGTTTGAAGATTATGGATGGGTGTAAACAGTGGCGGATCCACATACTTGACAAGGGGGGCAAGTGCCCCCCTTAAATTTGTTTTGTTTTGTTTTTTAAAATAAATAATAATAATAATAATAAATAAAATAAAAATAAAAATAATATATATGTTTGAATGATTGCTGCTCAGGTTTAAATTAAGTGTCTACTTTTAATTCATTAAGACTATACTTCGTAATGGGATGTGAATAAATGGTTGAATGATTGTTTAATGCCTTATATTGAAAAAAGATGTATTTGATAACAATCATAATAAGACAATTACAATGGAATTCCAAAAGATAAAACCTAGAAGGATGACATTATAATTATTTTTATTGTAATATACTTTTTTTATTAAAATATATGTACTCGAACTTATTGAGTGTCCACCTTTCATTGTAATTTATATAGTTGTATTTTTAACCGTACTTAGCCTTGTTTTTCTAAGTGACAGGTTTGTAAAATAATTACCTCTTTTATTACATCATCAATATTCACTTGATTTCATAAATATTTTTTTTTAATTTTTTTCTTATTTATATTCTTTTGTTTTTAAATGTATTTAAAACTTTCCTTAAAAAAAAATTCCGAAGCCCCCCACCCCGCTAATTGTGCCCCCTCTGTAAATTTCTGGATTCGCCCCTGGCTGTAAAGTAATCAAGTCTATCCTTTCAACGCATCCCAAGATCAAATTAGAACCCAATGCATGTGGAGCAGATCCGTTTGGAAATTGCAAGCTCCAAAAGTGGGATTCGGCTTCTCTCCGCTGATGGTGCCATCCGCTGCCCTCCTTTTCTTTTATACTGCGCCGTTTTGGCGCAAATCAAGTGCCTCTTTTTTTTTTTATAAATATTTTAGGATACTGTAAGGTACTAAAAAGACACTTTATGATATTGACTGGTAGTGAAAAAAAAAACTTCATAATCTTGAAAAATTATTTTAGAATCTTGAAAAAATATTTCAGGGTACTGACTACTACTAAAAAAAATACTTTAGGATACCGACTGAGGATACTGACTGCTACTGAAAACTAACTCATGATCTTGAAAAATTGTTTTAGTATTTTGAAGATATTTTTTCAAGATCCTAAAATAATTTAAAAAATATTGAGGTAGTTTTTCAGTACCAGTGAGTATCCTCAGTCGATATTCTAAAGTATTTTTTTAGTACCACTTAGTATCTTGAAATATTTTTTCAAGATTCTAAAATAATTTTTCAAGATTATGAAATATTTTTTCACTACTTAAAGTATATTTTTTAGTACCTCACAGTATTTTAAAACATTTTTTTTTTAAAAAAATATAGGCATTAGATTTGCGCCAAAACGGCACAGTATAAAGGAAAAGGAGGGCAGCGGATGGCAGCGACAGCGGAGAGAAGCCGAGTCCTCAAAAGTGAAAGCAATTGACTTTGTTGGTAATAGCCTAATTCCGTATGAAGTGGCATCAGCCTGCTACTCAAGGAGGCGCTGAAACAACGATGAATGCAGAAGAACTAACTCAGAGATTGCACCATGGGCTTCCGAAGCTAGAGCATCCACCGTTGAATTCGCATGTCAATTTCACATCAGTAATTCGACATCTCATTAGTGGATTTCCAAATGGCCTTACCTTGATATTCATGAGGAGGAAGGAATAAGGCGCATTGTTCTTTGTTTTCTATGTAGGGAAGCAACTAAAAATTTAAAGGACAATTTAGTACTTTTTTGTTTATTTGGTCCTCTTTAATAATTTCAATTTTTATGGTCTTTCTAATTAAATAGTATTTTATTTAGGTCTTTTATTTTAATTTTCCCTTTTCTTTTTCTTTTTCTTTTTGGTGGAATGGAAAGAATAGTATATCATTTAAGACCAGATCGACCTTTTTGAAGAAATTAAGAAAGTTAAATAAGTTACTTAATCATATCATTTGCTGTGTATCCTTAAATTATATATTAGTTTATTAGTAAGACTAATTAGTTTGAAAAAAAATATATAAATACAAATACTCTAAAGTAATTTAATTAGATTCTATAATTTCTCCAAAAAAAATTTAACTTAATCTTCTAATTAGGACTAGAGGGCGTACTTCATTCTATCTTTAATATGACTCAGTTAACTTTTTTTTTAAAGAGATTAAGAGAACTAAATAAGTTACTTATTAGTCATATGTTGTGTATCATTAGATTATATATTAATTTATAAATCAGGTAAATCATTTTGAAAAAAGCGATGAGTATAGATACTTTAAATAACTTATTTAACTTCTTTAATATCAATAATTTAATCATATATTTAGGAATGGATAGAAGGTAGTACAACTTACAACACTACAGTAATATTTGACCAACATTATTTAGGATTCTGTTCAAAAGCTTTACGAACAGTACGTAATACTGATTATCTTTTGACGAGAAACTCAATTTCACTCCCAATTCAATATGTCATGAATAAAGCGTCCCAAATGTGAGTATGAAGAGCCACCCTCCATTAAAGCCCTCTTACTGATCTCACTCATATGCTTCACCTTCTTCCTCACCTCACTCTCCTTCTCCATCACTTGTCTTATTCCCTTCTCTATCCTCTCTGCACTTATCACCTCCGTTTTCCTCACATTACAAAACCCCATCCTATTATCCAAGCAGATCTCCACACCCAATTTCAACTCCTTCACCACTTCAAATGCATTCATTCCTTGATCCCCAAACAGCGGCCACGTGGCAATAGGCACCCCGAAATATATGCTCTCCAGTATGGAATTCCACCCACAGTGGGACACGAACCCTCCTACCGCTTTATGGGCTAGGATTTGCGCCTGCGGGGCCCATCCTATTACTCTCCCAATCCTAGCCGTCCGCTCAAGAAACCCCTCCGGTAATACTTCTGCCACGTCACAGTAGTCCCCTGGCGCACTCACGGAATCGGATGGGGGCCTCCGAAGAGCCCACACGAAGTGGACCCCACTTCTTTCAAGAGCACATGCGATTTCCGTCACTTGATCAGTGTCCTCAAAATAGCCCCTGCTTCCGAAGCACAGGAGTAAAACCGACGAAACCGGTTGATCATTGAGCCACTCCATGACGTCGGATCCTTGTTGCACTTTCTCGTCCCTGTCCTCCCCTATGTTTACGATGGGCCCCACCGTAAAGACTTTAAAATCACTGTTGCAAAATGACTGGACCGCGTGGGGTTCAAGCTCCTCGAATGTATTTACCATTATACCCTTCACTTTTCGTAGCTCGTTTGCACGACTGTAGAAGAATGAATCCCACCCCTTGTCCAGGACAGCTTCGGTGAAAACACTGGCAGGAACAAGGTTCACGAAGCTCGGGATAGCAAACTCAGTGCCCGATTCTTTGAAGTTAAACGACGTCGTGTCCACATTTCCTCGCTCCCGAATCTCGTGAATATGAAGCATGAACCCTAGAAACGCAGCGCCGGTGATCAAGAATACCATGGTGGGAACCCCGAACTCGTTGGCCACGTCAATCATGGAGGTGCAGAACATGTCCACCACGAATCCAGCGATCTGGGCCGTGTCCGGTTCGGATTTGAGGTTGGACACAGCTTCTCTGACGCTGGGTTTCTGGTTTTCTATAAGACTGTCTATAAAGGGAGCTGGGTGGGAGGGCTGATCGGAGTTGGCATGAGGGTGGTGGCTCGTAGGAAGGAGAATGAAGCGGAGACGTTGTGAGAAGACGGAAGGGGAAGAAGTGAGGGAGTGTGTGTAGGAGTCGACGGCAGGGTCAAACGGTGCTTGGATCAGGAGGGCGGTGATGGAAAGGTGTTCATCGTGTTCGATAAGAAGCTTGGCGAACTGGATGGTGGGCACTAGGTGACCTATGGCAGGAAAAGGAACAAAAACTAGCTGCGATTTCTTTATCATGGTGCTTCTAAATGAATAATTATAATGATGAAAACATATCTTTAGCTTCGTTCCCATATATATATATATATACACAATCAGACGCAGTTGTTTTTCAATATGCATGCTTTGACCCATGGGAACAAAGTTAAGTTTTTTTTTTTTTTTGCTGGAAAGAACAAAGTTAAGTATTTCAACAATAAATAAAGATCAATTCAAAATATCTACTTTAAATTAAAGAGTTACATGACATAAATTTATTCCATTATTTATGGGGTGGTTGAAATGAGGATATTGATTATATATATATATATATATATATATATATATATATATATATATATATATATATATATATATGAATATGCAAGCAGTATGGATTCTCATCATAAAAAGGAGTAAAAGAAGATCGAAATGAATATTTAATGAAATTAATGAGAGAGGCCTCTCAATTAATAACTTAACTAAACATTTAGTTGTTGATACACGCAATTATATCATGTAATTTAGATTTCGATTCTTTGTTTTTTTTTTTATACAACCAATGGGGGAGGGGGAGAGATTTCAATTCTATTCGGTAGGATAAGACTACAATAGTTGTCATTGTTGTGTTATATATTCTTTATAGTTTACCCGTATTATTTACGAAGTTATTATGTGATATGAAAATGAAAATATCCCTTTCTTCTCTCTCTCTCTCTCACACACACACATATATATATATATATATATTTATCGTTTGTCATGTCACTTGATATAATGTTATGTCAAGTCACCCCAAAATTACGTCGTTTTGGGGTTAAAAGAATTAATGAACTTTCAAAACTACGTAGTTTTAGGGTTATGGAAATTAATGAAAGATCTTTTAGTAAAATTCATATAATAAATATAAAAACAAAAATACTAAAACACTCTTCATTAATTTTTTTAATACCCAAAATGACATAGTTTTGGAGTAACTTGACATAATCTTATGTCAAGTGCCATGAAGGACGATAAACCATATATATATATATATATATATATATATATATATATATATATATATATATATATATATATGGGGTGATACAAACAGCGTGTGGTTAATATATCACATGATGAAAACGTCCCTTTCTTCATAAATCAAATCAAATGATAATACTCTAAAACCACCCCTATATATATCCTACCAGTCAATGGTGCCTGTACACTCCCATTGCGTTTTATCTGCACGTTAGGTGGATTCATATTAGATAAGCTCAAATTTAATTATTTATATATACATTGTTAGAATATTAAATTATAATAAATGAATTTAAGACTGAACGCTTCAAAATACCGTATAAAATATAAAACATTAACCATCAATAATTCAATCAAAATTAAACTGAACTCTCAAATTAACGTTGGTAATAACTTGGCATTTAGGGTGGGCGGCTATAATTACATGACCAGAACTTTTTATACTCAGTCATTGAGTGACAATAATCGATCCAGTATGGTGGAATAAAATAATTTAGGCCCTATTTGATTCTACGTTCTACTTTTTGTTTTAATTTTTTATTATATAAATTTAGTCCCTGTTTAATTCTATTATCTCTCTGTTTTTTTCTTCAAAAGAGTTTTATAAAACTGGCTTTTTTTTCTTTCTTTTTCTTTTTTTTTTTTAAAAAAAACCTATTGGAATAGTTGTTTCAAAAAATCTACTTAAAATGATGTGGCAGTAGTCGCCACAGGCTATGTGAGTCCTAGAGGAGTCACTCGTATTGAGATAGGTAGTCATAAACCCCAAACTAGATATCAGATAATAATATAAGAAAAATGATAATATGACCCCTATATTAATCCTACCAGTCAATGGCTCCTCTGCACTCCCACTGCGTTTTATCTGAACATTAGTTGGATTCATCTGAACATTACTGATTTATAAATACATTGTTAAAATATTTAATTATAATAAATGAATTTAAGACTGAACTTTTTAAAAATACTGTATAAAATACTCTCTCCGGTCCTAATTATTGGAACACTTTTGTAGTGTAATTTATACTACAAAAGTATTCCAATAATTAGGACTGGAGGTGGTATAAAACATTAACCACCAATAATTCAATCAAAATTAATCTGAACTCTCAAATTAACGTAGGTAATAACTTGGGATTATGGGCGGCTATCATTACATGACCAGAACTTTTTATGCACAGTCAATGACGAGTGACCATACTAGATCGAATATGGCGGAATAAAATAATTTAGGTCCTATTCAATTCTTTTTTTTTTTTTTTCGATTTAGTCCCTGTTTAATCCTATTCTCTCTCTCTCTTTTTCCTCAAAAGAGTTTTATAAACCTGTTCTTGGGGAAGAAACACCTGTTAGGATGGTTGTTTCAAAAAATCTATTTAAAATGATGTGTTCGTACGTCATCAAGGGTTGTATGAGCGCTAGAAGAGTCACTCCTGTTGAAAGAGGTAGTTACAAACCTCGGATAAATAAAAATGACAATACTCTGTAACGACCCCTATATATATCCATCCAGTCAATGGTTCTTCTACACTCCCACTGCGTTTGATCTGAACGTTAGGTGGATTCATATTAGATAAGTTTAAATTTAATGATTTAAAAATACATTGTTAAAATATTTAATTATAATAAATGAATTTGAGACTGAACTTTTAAAAAATATTGTATAAAATATAAAACATTAACCACCAATAATTCAATCAAAATTAAACTGAACTCTCAAATTAACGTTGGTAATAACTTGCATTAATGTAAAAGTCGTTTTTTAGACCAGGTAAAAATAATTACTTTTTAGACTGGTTCTTGATTTGGTCTCAATACAGCCGATCTTGTGTTATATTTTTTATTGGTTACTTACATTTTTCAAGACATATTTATAAGAGGTATTTTTAATTTTACCAAGTCTTCTCATTAATTATTTGTAATTGTGGTATGTGGACAATAATTTATCTTTAATTATTACTTAGTAACTGTGTTTGTTTATTGTATGATATTTAGCTTTTACACCTTAATTTTGACAATATTTATGTGTTAAAATAGCTTTAGAAGGCTTGAGTAGCCCATCCGGAAAAATGACTATTTTTCTTTAATAACGACGTTAGCTTGTAAAGGGTTGGCCCTGTACCAACTCTACAAGTACGAAAGGATAACAAACTCAGCGATGAAACAATACTACGATGTATTGAGAATTTGCAACAAACTCAAAAGTATCTTAAACGCAAAATCTAGCAGCGAAATACGAACTTGAAACAGAGAGGGTACCAAGGGAACGAGACAAAGAACATGACAGATGATCTTGCGGTGAACCATCATCCGAGGCAGAAGCAGAAATCAATCGATTGAAGAAGATCAAGTTTGGTGCATTAACAAAACTACTCACAAGACCGTACTCTGGTAGTAATCCTCGACGGCCATAGATCAAGGTTGTCTTTGTAAGGAGCCACGACTGAGAATCGCCCCTATCGTGGTGGAGGCAAGGGACAGCAAAGTTCACCAGACACCAAACTACATACCTCGTGGCAAAAAATATGCCAGAGGTGATCTTGCAACGATAATATAATCGAATAGAGCTTCACGAATGATGAACCCTGCACACCGCCTCAAACTTCTTATAAATATAAATATAGTAGTTCTTATTGTTACAAAAAAAACATTACATATTTAGAAGCAAGTTCCCAACATGAAATTGAAAGCAAGTAAATAGGCAATATCCATAAGTTGAAAAGCAGAGCCTCCCCGCATAATGCACAGGGTGATTTCATTTACTTGCAATCAATCATTTCTTTTCATTATAACCATTATTTTGCAACCATCTCCAAATGTTCTTTGTCCCATGAGCACGTGGATTGACTCGCACAACCAGTATGAAAGCAAAGACTCCCCCATGGGATGCACAAGGTATTTTTACTTCTATGCTATCAACCGCCTCATTCTTTTTTCATCACAAGCAAAAAATATGGTGCTTACTTCTTATAGTTAGAAAAAATAGTTTTTTTTTTTTTGTCAAAAGGAAAAGAATAATATGTCCTTTAAAACCACGAAACTAATTTCATAAAAAACATTCTTTAGAATTTTGTTTTTTAACTAAAACGCAATCATATAAACCACACTCATCTAAAACAAACAATAAGATGGCCACTAGTAGCAACTGTATCCCCACTTACAAAACCATGGTTTTGTCATAATAATCACCTTTTCCATTTTAATGGGTGTAATATATATGAGTATTTTTTTCTGAAACCATGGTTTAGCACTTTTACTCTTAAAAAACAGTGCTTTTTTTCATTCCCCAAACATAGATCAGATAAAACTAATCACACAGATGAGCAAACATTATGTTTTGGTGTAAAATAGACCTTAGAATACGGGTCTAGTTAAGTGACAGATTTGCCTTAAAAGTTCTCGCCCTAGCGCATCTGGTTCCCTTCACTTTTAATCCGTGCTTTGTTTTTCTGAAAATTTTAAAAAAATATACTCCATCTTATCTTTAATATAAGGCTTAGTTGACTTTTTTAAGGAGATTAAAAAAATTAAATAAGTTACTTAATCATATTATATGCTATGTATCATTATATTATATATCGGTTTATAAGTCAGACAAATTAATTTTAAAAAAATCGATGAGTATAAATACTTTAAACAACTTATTTAGTTGCATTAATATTGACAAACAAAGGAGTCTTATATGTTACAGTAATGTTTGACCAACATTATTTATGATTCTGCTCAAAAGCTTTAGGAACAGTAACCGAACTATTGATTATCTTTTGATGCACTAGTTATCTCATCAGTGTGCTGGGACAAGACGGGAAACACAATTTCAGACTCAAATAAGAACATCAGCAATAAAGCGTTCCAAATAAGAGTAGGAAGAGCCACCCTCCATTATTTATGTTTCTTTAGGCTTTTTTTGGTGGTGGTGTTGATTATATTGTCTTTGTGGCAATAAATCAAGTTGGGAGTTTCAATGATAGAAATCTCACCTGGTGGCTATGTTTTGCGGTTTTGGGATTACAAATTGGTAACTATAGTTTTATATATTGTTGGCTCTATCTTTTAAAAGACTATTATGATTTGTTGGCGAATTCGAAATGTATGTCATAGTCGAGACTGTGCCTTTCATTGCGCAGTTGACAACTTCTCTATCTTCATCCTTTTTATTGGTGTTTGTGGCTGCTTTTCCTTCTATGAGATCTTTTCATGGAGTTTCTTCAACAACCAATCTCATTGCTTTATTGCCGATAAAAACAATGGACCTTTGGGATGGTTCATCTAAACAAATACATCTTACAATGACTTTGTAGCATGTGACGATGTTTTTCTACCCACAGATTTCAATGAATTGGGATTGTGTAGGTGGTGCCGTGGTGGGGTTCTTAGCTGTGGCGGCGGCACCCTCTCACCTATTTTAGGGTTAGGTTATTTTTAGGGTTCATTGCATTATTATGTATTTGGGCTTTCTTTTTACGAAGTTTTTATTGTAAGCTTAGCTTGTATCCCTCATTGAGTTAGTTTTAATGAAATATTTTTCTGGAAAAGAGAAAAATTGATTTTTTCAAATTTATCTTCATTTAATGACAATTGTTGGGAAAAAAAGATACTATACAGTATCTCTTCTTTTTGGTCGAAGTATACAGTATCTCTCACCCACATACATTTACATTTTTAATAGGGGCGTAATTAAAGAGGACTAATATTTAGGGTGTGTTTGGTTCAACAGAAGAAAGGGGAATAAAGGGTAGGAGAGGTTCATTAAAGGTAGGTGGGATACTAAGATAGGGGAGGTTATGAGCTTTGTTGGGTTGAATGAGAGTGTTGCGGCCGTGGGGAGGCTTGATTTCTTATTTGATTCAGGAGGCCGGTAGGGGAGAGAAGTTAATTATGAGTTAACAAATATGCCGTTATTTTTATTTATAAAAAAATAATCAGAAAATTAATAAATCATCCTAAAAATTTCAATAAATTTTTGGAAAAAATCATAACGGAGTGTGCCTGAGAGCATAAAAAAATCAATATCAAATTAGACACACGCACGAACGGTGATGGTGACAGGGGGAACTGGAGAAGAGAATCACCGAGAAGAAATTATGATTCCGTGGACATCTCAGGCACAACAACTTATATATTCCTCCATGGAAGATGAAGACGAAGAAGATGGAGAATAAAGCTGAAGGCGGAGGTAGAAAATATACAAACAGCTGTTATGGACAATGAAGATGAAGAAGATAGAGAAGAGAAGCCACAGAGATCACAGTGCAGCAACATAGATGGAGAGAGAAAGATGAATAATTTTGGAACGACATTACAAATTAAACTAGTAGCATATGCAAATTAGTCAGGGCAAGGCAGAATATTTCTCTCCCATCCCCCCAAAAAAAACCCAATTTTGACAGGGTGAGAGAAGAGGGGAGGGGAATAAAAGACCCTCCTCTCCCCTCCATTTTTTAAACCAAACAGCCATACACTCTATCTGCCCCTCCCTCCACCAAAACCCCCCCAACCAAATAATGTCTTATGATCGAAAACTGTTGATACATTAGCTCTATTATCTTAATTAAGAGTCTTGGTATGTTTGTTGATAAACCACGTGAGGATCTTTCTTTGATGGGATGCATGGGCCTACTTTTTCTTTCAATTTTCAAAGACGTCAATCTTAGCATGGGGCCAAATGTCATTGTGGTCGATGAGGTCAATGGTTTATAAGTTATAGGGTTAAAGGTTGGAGGGCCATCCCTTTCTCATCACTTATTCTTCGCAGATGATCTAATATTATTCAGTGAGGCAGCTTCAGATCAAATGGTAAGAATCAAAAGTGTTATACAAGAGGTTTGTAAGGTTTCAGGACATAGAATCAGCTTGCCAAAATCAAAAGTGTTTATCCAAAAACGTACAATTCCACCGTGCATCTCAACCAAGTTAGTTGTTGGGAATCACTCTCACCCCGGATCTTAGGAATATATTGGGGGTTCCACTGTCACACGAGAGAGCAGTAAAGGTGACATTTAGCCCATTAGCTGTGAAGATTCAAAAGAAATTAACCAATTGGAAAGGGAAATTCCTCAATATGCCGGGCAAAGCAGTTTTAATTAAGTCAGCATTGTCCACTATCCCTTTTTATCAAATGCCTACTTTGATCCTGAAAAGAGTGTTGGAGGAGATTGAGAATATTAGTAGGAATTTTTTCTGGAATCAAGGTCTGGAAGGAAGGAAACTGCATCTCATCGCCTGGGATAATATAAAGAAAAGGGAGGAACATAAGGGCTAGGCTTGAAAGATTTGATCCGTCAAGATGAGGCTTTCATCATGAAATTGTGTTGGCAAAACCAAATGCTTTTTCGGCAAGATGTTCACATATTAAGTATGGATGTGTGGAAGCGAAGATACCAAGAGTCAGGGACAGACCCAGAAAATTACCAAAAGAGGCACCATTGGCAAGGGGATTTGGGAGCAAGGCTCCCGATTTTTTTTAAGGAAAGTTTTAAATGCATTAAAAAATAAAAGAATATAAACAAGAAAAGAAAAGAATATAAAAAACATATTCATGAAATCAAGTGAACACTGATGATGTAATAAGAGGGGCAATTATTTTACAAACATGTCATTTATAAATGTAAGGCTAAATGCTGTTAGAAATGCAGTTACATAAATTATAATGGAGGGTAGACACTCAATAAGTTCAAGTACATATATTTTAATAACAAAAGTATATTACAATAAAAATAATTATAATATCATTATTTTAGGCCTTATTTTTTGGAATTCCATCATAATTGCCTTATTATCAATACTATTAAATAAGTTTTTTTTAATATAAGGCACTAAATAATAATTCGATCATTCATCCCCCATCTGATTATGAACACTACAAGAAAAATCAAATTTTGCTACGGAAAACAATCTGTCGCAATTTGCGACGGAATTTGCTACGGAATTCAAATCCGTAGCAAAATTTTGCTACGGAAATAAAAATCCGTAGCAAATTGCGACGGATTTGGAAATCCGTAGCAAAATTTTTCTACGGAATCCAAATTCCGTAGCAAAATTTCCTATGGAATCCAAATCCGTAGCAAACTTTTGCTACGGAAAAACAAATCCGTCGCAAAACTCAAAAAAATAAATCCAATTTTCTGGAGGGAAAAGTCAACAAATTTGCTACAGAATTGAAAATCTGTAGCAAAATTTTGCTACGGAATCAAAATCTGTAGCAAATTGTGACGGATTTTGAATTCCGTAGCAAAATTTTGCTACGAATTTGCAATTCCGTAGCAAAACTAAAAAAGAAAGAAAAAAATCCACGTTCGTGGAGGGAAAAAGCCCGCAAATTTGCTACGGAATCCAAATCCGTAGCAAATTGCGACAGATTTGGATTTCATAGCAAAAAAATAAAAAATAAAAAAATCAGAGTTTCTTTTAGTGCTTGATTTCGATTTTTAATCAATCCCCAGCCTCCTTCATTCATCTTCGTCCTTCTGCCCTTCCTTGCCGCGGCTGCCAGCTCATTCGACATCTTGTGTTCCCGACTGCCCTCTTTCTTCAGCAACTGGACTCAGCTCAGCCTTAGGTCTTCGGTCTCCGACTCTCCGTAACTCAGTTCATCTCGCATCGACGCATCCCCACCTCGTCTTCCGTCTCCGACTCTCCGTAAGTTTTCTTCCTTCGATTTAAATCTCAGAAACCCTAAGTCATTTTGCCTTGTGCCTTGCTTTGATTTTTTGGATTTAGTGGATTTAAATCTCTCCATCTCTCATCCCTTGCTTTGATTTTGCCTTATGAACTTTGGTCTTAACATTGATTTGAAAATATATTTCTATAACATTGATTTAAAAACATATTTTTATGGGGTGATATTTTTATCCAGATCTCTCCTTGTTAGAGAAATCATGATTGTTTGAGAGAGCTCTTGAGGAGTTGCACAAGAAGGAACCAAAAATTGTATGTATGTTTTATTTACTGGTTTAGTTTTATTATATAAATTGTAAGTGCAAGAAGAATGGGGAGTTAACTTATTTCTCTCTGTTCTTTTTAGGTTGATAAGCTTGCATATAAAGAACAAGAAGTATCTCTTTTAGTGAAGCTTGGTCACTTAGAAGAAGGCGAAAAGCTGTACCGGATCTTACTTTCTATGAATCCTGATAATTATAGGTGATCTTTCTGACCACTTAGTTTCTTCGTTGAACTTTCTTTGTTGCAAAGTCTATCAAGAACTTCTACCTTTTATGTTTTCCCCTTGCTTTTGTCTTTTGCACACTTCTATTTTCCATAGGAGTTTTATGTGTTTTTGCATATAAAGATTCTGTTTCTATTGTTCAAGTTATGCTTTGAATTAGTTTAAAGTTAGAGATTACTTTGTGCTTGATCTGAATTATTATCTGTTTGATGGCACTCAAGTGGGATGGGTAACTCTTCCCCAAAAGGTGGCTATTGAGATGGAAGAACCAATCCTCTTGAATACCTCAGAGCATCTCATACTAACTCAATGTTGGACTTAGGCATCACATGCTTGCCTTCATCTTCTCCACTATTCTTTTTTTTGTTACAATATTTTGTTTAGATTTTATCAATAGAAGATAATTTGTTTTATAGAAACCCGTTTGTCTTATATAGAATAATCATGTTAAAATACTTCTATAGGTGATTTAATCAGATCATTTCAGGGGTGTTATTTTTTGTAATTTTCTTTTTACTCATGGTGGACAATCTTTTTATGGATGTGTTCACCTACCATTTACCATGGTCTAGACTTTAGAGTCTTTGCTTCATGTAAAATTTTTATTGACTTTTATATCTGAAAGCAGGGTAAGTTGTAGCTACCCTTGAACCAGTTTTGATCAATAATTGAAAAAAGGAAGCTGAATATTTTCTGTTTAGGGTTATACAACTGTGATTTGGTTTTATATGACACAGTATTATAGTTAAACTATTCTTTGAAGTTTGGTAGACTATCCTCCTAATATTGTTATATCTTCAGAGCTCACTTACTAGTAAGTTTTTTCAAGAAGTTATTTGTAGTAAGTACATTTAACAACAAGGGTAGGGACATGATTTTGGTTCAGGTCTCTTGTCTGTATCATTTGATTGTATAACTCAATACTAACTAGTCTGTTTTTATATTTGATTTTGTCATTTTTTTTCATGCTTGGTTTTGTTGTTATGATATCATCGAAGGCCTACGATTATATGTTCTGTAATTAGCTGTTTTGGTGATTTTTAATAGTTAACTAATAATATGTAATATTTGTGTAGCTCATTCTGATTGTTCCCCTATCATTGCATTTTTGATAACATTGTGGACTTACGGAAGCTAAATCTGCTTCTTTTTGCTTTATATTATTATTCAGATACTATGAAGGCCTTCAAAAATGTCTTGGATTATATTCTGATAATGGCCATTATTCTCTTGATGAGATAGAAGGGCTAGATGCATTGTACAAATCACAGGGCTGGTAACTATTGTGTCGTAGCACAAGAACTATAAATATGAGAAACTGGTTTGGTTGATTTCTTATCAGGAAATCCATTAGCGAAGATAGAGGTTTACTAAAGTATGTTTACAATCATTTGGAATAATATGAGAATGACAAGCTGTTAAGACCATCTGAGCATATTTTATGCCTCAGGTCACATAATGTTTAAGTCTAGTCTTTTAGGGAATCTGTGAGACAAATTAACATAATGTCAAGTATGGCTTCATGTTGAAAAGTTGGTGAATAATTGAATTTGAAGGCTAAGAGAATTATAAGGGGTATGTATTTCTAATTTACATTTTTTTTTGGGTCCTTAAGAGTGGAAATAATAGGATTATGATTCTTCTCTACCATGTTTTATATTTAAGCTTTGATAGAAAATGAGACTAGCAAACTTTGTAATATCATGTTGATGTTTTAATGTTGTTGGTTAGTGAACCAGAATCATAGGCTTCATTTAGGTTTTAGATTCAGAATGCATATAAGGTATTTGATAAAATGTTTGAAGGAAGAAAGAGTAATAAATGGAGTTCTAAAGCATGTATAAAAGAAGGGAATAATTTCTTATTATTTGAGGAGTTTTTTTTTTTTTAAAAATCTTGTTGAAAGTGTTAATTGGTTATGGCATATATTGTTAATCAAATTCAATGTGGTATTCCATATACGGGAGTTGAAAGCAAGATATTTCTCTTATACGCCATTTCTATTGGACATGGAATTAGATGGGGAAAAGATCTTGGACTTGTAATTACAAGGTTAATTTTTGGTTGTGTTAATCTTTGGGATGCATATAAAGCATCTAATAAAATGATTGAGAAAAAAACTTTTTGGAATTGAGGAATGAACATGGTTGGTGGTAGCATTGAATGAGGTGGAGCACGAGCAATTTATTCTTGTTTGCTTAGTTAACTGCATACGATAATTTCTTTATTATATTATATTTGCTTATATGCAGCGGATATTAAATTTCTGTATAATATATAATCTTGGTAGTTAGAGATATTTTAGGATCTGATCGAATTATGGAATTTGAATTTTGCAATTGCTTTTTTGTTTTATAATTCCTAGATATTAGGATATTTCTTTTATAATTCTTATATATTATGATCTACCTTTTATAATTTTTAGATATTAGAATATGCCTTTTATAATCCTAGATATTAGGATCGGCCTAAATTAATCAATAGATTATAGAATTTGAATTTTGTAATTGCTTTTCTGTTTTTATAATTCCTAGATATTAGGATTGGCCTAAACTAGAGTATCTACCTGTATTAAAATCGTGAAGGCTTATGAATAATAAAAATAAAAAAACTCAGAATTTTGTACATTTCTTTTTAATTTCGTAATTTATATATTTTTTTTAGGAATCGAATGACCATACTGGTGCATCAAAATGAAGCATATGCAGATTCTACTTCAGTCCCTAATAAAGGACAAGGGTGACCATACTGCTGCTATTTAGAATTTTTTTTATTACATATTATTCATAACATTATTATTTATATTTTGTTTTCTCTATGTAAACTCTTTATGATTATTATTATATATTCAATTTTCTCAAAAAAAAAAATTTAAATATCCATGGCACACTACTTTCTGTATTCACTTTTTTTTTTAAAAAAAAATTATAGAATATTTTTTTAAAAAATTTTATTAGTTTTGCTACGGAATTTGTTTTCGTAGCAAATGCTCCAAATTGCTAGGGAATTTGTTTCCGTAGCAAATTCTCAAATCTGGGAAAATTTGCTACGGAAAAAAATTCCGGAGCAAAATTTTGAGTTTGCTATGGAAAAAAATTCCGTAGCAATTTGCTACGGAAAAAATTCCGTAGCAATTTGCTACGGAATTTTTTTCTGTAGCAAATTGCGACGGATGGGAATTTCCGTCGCAATTTGCTACGAGGAATTTTGCTGCGGAAAAAATCCGTAGCAAATTCATTTTACTACGGAAAAATAGCAAAATTTGAATTTTTTTTGTAGTGGAAGTGCGTTCTTTGATGCATTAAAGGTGAACATTTAATTTAAGAGTGCGTAATCATTCAAATATGTATTAATTAATTTTTTTTAAAAGAAAATATCAAATTCAAGGGGGGCACTTGCCCCCCTTCTATATAACCTGGCTCCGCCCATGCCAAGAGTAAAGAGTAAAAGAAAACAAAATGAGGTTTGGAAGGCTATAACTTCAATATGAGTTTTGAAAAGGAGTAGGCAGCAAAATCCGAGAAGGGTGTGATATGAATGCATGGTGGGAACTTTGCCTCAACCTTGAGTGTCCTTTGATGATAGAGGTGAGCCAATTAATTTGTCAATGAAAAATGGTATGTGGGATGTGGGTAAATGGAGTTTGTTTCTTCCTAACTGGGTGTTAGATAAAATCAAACAAGTGAAACCACCTTCACAGGTGGGGGGAGATTAGATTTGGTGGAGGAAATCATCCAACGATTCCTTTAATTGAAGTCAGCCCACAACATGATTATGGAAGTAGAGAATCAGCCTAGTAAACCTGTGTGGAAGACCCTATGGAGGTGGCCAATTCCTGAAAGGGTTCATGTGTGGCAAGTGTTTCAAGAGAAGGTCTACAAATTCGCTTAGGAATCAGCGTGGCCTTACAATTTACAAACCAACTTGAGTGCACATTTGAGTGTTCTTGTGAGGCATCCATACTACATATATAGTGTGTGGTCATTATTAATTAACCCTATTTACTACTTTGCTTTTTTTGGTGGAAAAATTTGCAGGATTGGCTGAGGTGGAACCTACATAATTCCCCGGGGAGGAAGAAAATGAACTAGATCTATGACCTTGGCTACGCGTCTTTGGTCTAGCTTGTTGGACCATTTGGAAGAACAGATGCAAGAAGGCTTTTGAGGACGAAACTGATAACGCAAGGAACATGGTTAACAGATGTTATCATTTCCTACGAGGGACATAAGATGGCCGATACAAGCATAAGATCTTCCAGACCATAGAAAGAGCTTATGCTCGATGGTCACCTCCACCGGAAGGCCACGTGCGAGTTGATGTAGATGGTTAGTCAACACCCAACAACTTCAAGGACATGGATATGTAAATACCAACAAAAACTGGGTCCTTTTCTATTCTCAACAGCAGCTGATCATGGTGTAAGAGCTGGGTTGCAGGTTTGTAGAAACCGTGGATATAAGAAAATTAGATGCATTCTGATTCGACTGAAGCAATTCAGCTTCTGCTTATGGATCATGGTGTTAACCATCCACTAGCTGAGGAGATTCTTAATGTTAGAGACCTCGAGATTACACATTCTCATATAGAAACTCTAAGATGCGCAGACTACTTGGCAAGAATGGCTCATGAAACGAACAGAGATCTAGCTACAAATCCTATAGGATCCTCCCAGCTTTATGTTCGAAACAAGTGTTAGTTGATTTAGGCTAACATTAGTGAAGCGAACTTTTTGAGCTTCAAGTTTGTAATGCATCTGTAGTTGTACTACTCTCCAAGCATTAAGCTTGTCTATACTCTTTTTTTTTTTTAAAAAAAAGAAATAGAGTTGAGGGAATTTTGTTTTGAAAGTTTTCACTGAGGGATAATTTTATCTCAAAAGTTTTTTGGAGATCAATTTTGCCGTGGAAGTTTTTAAAATGAAGCAATTTTGTCATAGCCATTATCCCAGTTAATTTTAATCGTTAGGTAACCAAATATGCTGAAGTGACAATTCACATGTCATCGGATCATTCTTGTTGAAGGTGCAAATTTTCTCAAAAAGTTTTAAATATGATTTTGAAAAAAGATGAAATAGATAATATATGGACTTTTGGCTCAAGTTTGTATTTTAACATAAATGACGTAGATGACATGTAGGTTGTTAGCTCAGTAATTTGGTCAACTACTAGTGAAAATTAACTAAAATAATGGTCCGAGTAAAATTGCTCCATTTTCAATAAAATTGCCACACGAAAAACTTTTATAGCAAAATTACTCCCATAAAAACTTTTTTTGGGGTAAAATTACCCTTTAACTATATGTTCTATTATAATTTAAAAATAAAAGAGACATATATACCCATGATAATCCTGTCATAAATATTTTTCTTACTAACAGAACCATATGCTGCATGAATGCATAGATCTTCCATATATAGAACACGTACGCTTTCTTGATGGCGGTTGTCGGAGCCTTAAGGTGAGAGTGATAGATGCCTATAAAATATAAATAGCTAATTGGCAAGAATAATAATGGGTATTTTTCTGGCAAGATAAAAGAGTATCAACAATAATAAACTACTCCCTCCGGTCCTAATTATAAGACATAGTTGACTTTTTTAGAAAAATTAAGGAAGCTAATTAAATTAACTTAGAGTATTTTTCTTTTTATTTTTTTCTTCAAAGTAATTAGTTTGACTCACATACTAATATACTCCATCCGGTCCTAATTATAAGAGCTAGTTGACTTTTTTTGGAGAGATTAAGGAAGCTAATTAAATTACTTTAAAGTATTTTTATTTTTTTCTTTAAACTTATTAGTTTGACCAATAAATTAATATATAATTTAAGAATATTTAACATATGAAATGATTAAGTAACTTATTTAGCTTCCTTAATTTCTCCGAAGAAAGTCAACTAGTTCTTATAATTAGGACCAGAGGTAGTGTAGTATAATCTAAAGATATACAATATATAAAATGATTAAGTAACTTATTTAGCTTTCTTAATCTCTCCAAACAAAGTCAACTATGCCTTATAATTAGGACCGAAGGGAGGTAGTATCTATTAATAAAGGAAAAACCATTACAATAACCGTTCAGACGGCATCTTAATTAACAAACTTACACAATAGCATACAAATACTTCAAATCTCTTTATTTCCTAAAAGGTACTCTAAAAGGACAAGGAAAGAGATTTCAACCAGAAATGAAAAGCAAACACACCCATACTTTCCTTTCAAGGAAAATCCAAAGCCTTACCATATGTATGTTGGTCGTAGGTTAATTATTCAAACAGAATAGAATCGCGAACATATAGTTAACCAAATTCAACAATGACTTATAGGTAACTACTAATTCCATCTCAGATCTCTCACAAGTGAGAACTTCAATTTCAATTCAGAATATCATGAATAAAGCGTCCCACATTGGAGTCGGAAGAGCCACCCTCCATTAAAGCCCTCTTACACATCTCACTCATCTCCTTCACTTTCTTCCTCACCTCACTCTCTTTCTCCATCACTTGTTTTATTCCTTTCTCTATTCTCCCTGCACTTATCACCCCCGACCTCCTCACTTGCCCCCACTCTCCCTTGTTATCCAATGAGATCTCCACGCTCATCTTCAACTCACGCACCACTTCGAATGCGTTCACTTGTTGCTCCGCATAAAGCGGCCACGTCGCAATGGGTACACCGTAGTATATACTTTCCAGTACGGAGTTCCATCCGCAATGTGACACAAACGCTCCTACGGCTTTGTGGGCCAAGATCTGTGCCTGTGGAGCCCAGCCTATGACTCTTCCCGTCCCAGCCGTCCGCTGTAAGAACCCTTCAGGCAATACTTCTTCCAGATTTGAGTAATCACCCGGCTCTTCCGCCAAACCTCTGGGTGGGGGCTTCCGTAGAGACCACACAAAGTTGACCCTGGTTGCTTCAAGAGCGCGGGCGATTTCCGCCGCTTGATTCTCCTCATCGAAATAACCCCTACTCCCAAAGCACAAGAACAGAACAGAAGAAGGTGGTTGATCATCAAGCCACTTCACGACAGGATGATCTGATCCCTGTGGACCCGTCTTGTTGTCCCTTGAACTCAAGATGGGTCCCACGGAATAAACGTTGAAATCACTGTTGGTGAATGAGTGAACTGCACGGGATTCCAGCTCCTCGAACGTATTCACTATCACGGCCTTTGCTCTCTTAAACTTGCATACCTGACTGAAGAAAAATTTCGCCCACTCCTTGTCCAACATAACACTAGGGAAAATATTGGCGGGAACGTGGTTCTCAAAACTCGGGATGGCAAACTTAACTCCCGAGTCTGTGAAGTTAAACGCGGTCGTATCAACTTCCTCTCGCTCCCTCAGCATGTCAACATGAAGCGCGAAGCGCAGAAAAGCACCGCTCGAGCTAAAGAAGATCGTGGCTGGAACTCGGAACTCTGCGGCTACATCAATCATGGTGGTGCAGAACATGTCCACTACGAAGCCGGCGAGGTGGGGAGAGTCAGGAGCCGAGTTGAGTCTGGACACGGCATCTCTAACATTTTGCTTCTGGCTTTCAACGAGAGAATCCAATAGGGAAGGAAGATTAAGAGAGTGAGGGCTGTTAGGGTTTGGGTGTGGAGGGAGGAGAGTGAAGTGAACACGACTGGGGAAGGAAGTGGAGGAAGTGAGGGAGTGGATGTAGGCGTCGACGTGATCGTCAAACGGTGCTTCGATGATGAGGAAGGTGATGGAAAGGTGGCGATGGTGGTTGACGAGAAGCTTAGCGCACTCGACGATGGACACAAGGTGACCCATGCCAGGACATGGCACGAAAACTAGCTGAGACTTCATGACCGTATTAATTGGTACGGTGGACCGGGACAAGAGAAGTGAAAAAGAATGAATCAGTCTCCTTAACTTTGGTGAAGATGATTGTGGGGATTGAATTAGGTCATAGGCAAGTGGTGGTGATGTCTACCGTTATATATATATATATATATGAAACGATTATTACTCATCATCATAGAGGGCGGAGGTGGTTGGCCGCCGCCCCCTAAAATTTAAAGCAAAAAAAATGTTATATATATAAAATGACACTTTGATAATTTTATAATTCATTCCAATATAATGCTGCCGTGAAAGAACTGAAATCTTAGAATGGGGCATTCCAATTCTGGAAATATTTATCATGACGATACCACATCAATATAAATAATGTATATGTCAACATATTGACACTTTCACGCCCTACTATATTTTTTACATAATTAATAGATAATATGGAAAAAAAAAAACATACTGTAGTATAAAATAATATCTTAAAGTTGGGTTACATGTAGAAAATCTTCCTAACTTTCAAAACTTTATAGTAAACTCTCTTAAACTTTTGCATGTATGCAAATAATTCCAATTGTTAATTTGATTGTTACTTTAGTAGATTAAATCATGGTAAAGATTATTGTTTGGAATTGATCAATGACAGTTTTTTGTAGGAAAATTGAGCCAAATATGCAAAAGAGTGTTTAATTAGTTACGCTTGTGTTTTTTTTTTTTTACCCTTCATTTAAGTGTAAGGTTAAAGATGAAAACTGATTAGCCAATATATTTGAAGGTCTATATAGGCTATAGTGTACAGAGTTCGAATAGAGACGATGCTTCGATGATGTAGTAGTTGAATCACTAATGTTATCAATGGTTCTAGCATTACAAAACTGACTAATTATAGATAAAAGTTTTCTTAAGCCTCACCATACGTTAACTTTTAAATTTATTTTTATTGGGGAAAAAAGGAAAGTACCAGTAATTCTGAAATTAAAGAAGAAAGAGAAGGCATGCATTACAGATTACAAAGTAAATAAAAAGGATATTAGTATAAAAGGACATCGAATTCTAATAAAATTAAAGTTATTGCTCAATCCTCGAATCATATTTTTCTAAGAGATTTGTTTTGATTCAAAATATAAGATCACGAGAGGCCTATTTATAGTCACCTGCGAGGTCTTTTTAGAAGTTATACTACTCAGTAAGCCTTTTAAAAAGGCATGGCCAAGCCAAGACTACAAAGCTGAGGCCTGAACTTAGAAAATAGCCGGCATATAATCGATAGAAGCTTTTTTTTGATAAAAAAATTTTTAGAAAAGGGTTGGGCTCACTCACAGTCCAAGGACAGGGCGCTTGAAGCCTAGTCTATAGGGGATACTAGCCAGAAAGTACACATGCCTCCACCTCTACCAATATTACCACTGTTACTTAGATCGAACCCCCTCCCTTAAGGTGAGGAAGATCGACCTCCACATCAGTTGAACCCAAAGATAAGGGGTTAATAGATAGAAGCTTAGAGTTATAAATATAAATGTAGGTGTGTCAAATGAAACAGGTCAGCTGCATTACTTGAAAATCCAAAAGAGTCCAAGTGTATATATCAAAACACGTGAGCTTGGATAAGTACATGGGCTCATAGAAGTAGGCTCAGTGATAATCATTATCCAAAAAAAAAAGAGTAGATCTGAGCTTGGATAAAGTTTAAGCGATACGTCCAACGTATCAAACACGAAGTAGGCTCAGTGATAACCTTTACCCAAAGAGAGAAGCAGCCTCGGTGATGCTGCCTTAGATGCCTAAAATTATCCATTTTGACATATGCAAAAGAGACAAAAGAGTAAAGGCAGCCATTGACCTCTTCTTCTTTGGTTCAACCGGTAAAGAGGTTGAACATTCTCATTAAAGAGAGAGAGTTTGATCCTGGAGTTGGTTAATTAGTTGGGGGAGGCATCCTAACTCTGAGGTGTCTAGGTAAATACTTGAGGGTAATAGACGGCTCGCCCTGTTCAACATCGGTATTATTTGGGATGAAGAGAGATTTCGTTCCATCCTTAGATTGTGGGTGAACCCAACCCCTTTCCTAAAATTTCTCTATAAAAAAAAAAAAAAAAAGCAAAGGCAGCCATTGGTGGAGCATTTATTTCTGCAAGTTGTTGGCAATGACCCCAGGAATTTTAATGACATGGGATAAAAATAAAAAAAAATACTATGTCATAAACAAAAATACTTGACATACAATATAGACTTAGTATACAAAAATTAAAAGAAATTTATCACATAATAGCTCTACTTGCATTGAGTTTGGGCGGCTCTAATCCACCAAGAATGGATTATGTCTATTCCAATAAATTACTCCCTTAGATGTATAATATAAGACATATTTAAGAAGTTAATTTTTGTCTTAAATATAATACAGTTTTCATATTCGTTAACAATAATTAAAGAAGATAGTGAATGAAAAAAATTAGGGAAAATGATGGCTATGGAGTTTTAGAAAATATATGTCAAATTAACTTATTCAATCAACTCTTTAATCTATCTAAATTACGTAAATATATCTTATATTTAGAACGGAAGAGTATTAACTAGATTTTCAAAATACAAATGATGAAATACAATAGAATCAAACAAGCTTAGCTTATTAAGCTTGTATGTATATGTATATATCTCCTAATGTTTTGTTACACATGATAATTTCAAACTCAAAAGTTAAGGACCAAACACAAGTCAAGATTATGCGAAACTATTATCTATTAAGATGAAAAGATAAGTAAGTTATACATAATAAGTTTCTCTTGCGCATGCGTTTGTTTGTGTGTAGTCGAAATATTAAAATAATAAGTTGTAGTTTATGATGTTGATGGTGACATTACACGTTGATATGCCCCTTTTTAAACTTCAGCAATGTGGGGGGCGAATGCTCTTTTTTTTAAAAAGAAAAGTCACTGTAATGGGATCAGAAGCTCTAACAATTAGTTTCAGCCAAATAGTGACCTCAGACCAAAAGTTCATCAAATATTGAAGTTTTTCCAAACACAAAAAAAATCATGTTTTCTATACTACTGCGCTTTTTCTTCTTTTGATGCCATCCCAAACAGGCGCGCCATTTAATTTCTACTCTCTCTAATCCTTATTATAAAATACTAACTAACAATTCTAATAAACCAATAAAAAAATAAAGTCAATAAAGTAGTCTTAAAATTTAAGTAACTTCTAATATTATCCTTACTAATTGCACTAAACTTTAATATTATATTAATTATTACTCTCACCCACTACCCTTATTAATTATAGGCATATGTGAAAAAAAATAATTAATGCACTTTGGAAATAAATAAGTGCCTTATAAAAAAGACCAAATATAATTGATAGTTAGTGCCTTATAATAAGGATCAGAGGTAGTATCTACTTTTTCAAACAACCTAAGGCATAAAAATACCATAAACTTTTTGTGCACATATATTTGGATTAATTGTTGCAGAATATTTTTTATAATTTACAAGATAAGCATGTGAGATGGGTTTTATCTCGGCTTACAGAAAAACCACAGTTTAGGTGTTACCTAAACACTCATTAACAATAATTTTTTTTATGTAAAAGTAACCATTTAAAAAAAAAAAGGAAGAAGAAGAAGAAGCAAAAGTGACCCAAATGGTAAGATCAGCTTACAGCCGTTTAGTATCGTGAAAGTATTAGCTGCTCATCTTTTGTTCATGATCGTTTGATTAAGGTTTCGATGGTCCAAAGTTATTGGTCCCTCCGATTTTAAATATAATATATAGTTAATTTTTTAAAAAAGATGAAGGGAACTAAATAAGTTACTCAATCATATTATGTATCTTTAGATTATATATTAGTTCATTAGTTAAATTAATTAGCTTGGAGAGAAAAATAAAAATACTCTAAAATAATTTGATTTGCTTCCTTAATCTCTCCAAAAAGTCAATCTTATCATATATTTAGAACTAGAAAGAGTATCTTAAAAAAATATTATAATAATTTTTCTTAAAAAATCCACAAATAAATTTAAAATGCTAAAATTTAATTTGAATAGTTGACAGCTATAATGAAAAAATGGAAAGAAAATCTAAATAATCTACAACTTTTCTACTCAAATTTTAGTAGTTTAAATTTTTTTGTTTAATTTTTAAGTAAAGTTATTATAATATTTTTATAAGATAGATTCCTTCAGTACTAAATATATGACATAATTTATAGTGTAAATTACACTGCAAACTATATTTTATATTTAAAATTAGAAAACTATTAAATTTATACTATTGAAATTTAAATACAATGACAAGAAACAGATGGTAAAAGAGAGGTCTTGGAGTTGATGAGTATGGGAGGTTTATGCCTGAGTCATGACAGCACTGAGACTCCGTCCCAATGCATGGCGGAACTACCTCATGGTCAGTTGGGCCTTGGCCCCCACTGACTTTCTCGTATTTCATATATTTATATGTATGTATTATATTTTAGCAAAAAAAAAAATGTATGCATTATATAATATTTTATTTTGACTAATAATTTGGCTTTGACTAATCTCTTATTTTCTCTATAATTATGCTTGTTTTTTTTATTAGGACAATGTTTGATTCATTACTTATTGGACTATGAGAGAAAAGCAAAATTCTTGTTTGAGATACTTACTAAAAAAGTTAGAATTATCTTATATCTTGTTTTGATTTTTTTATTTTAAAAAACGTGGGCTATGAAAAATAAATAAATGATAATAATAATTGAAGGGGCATGTGACCCTTAGCTTGCACGTGCCTCACATTTCTTTGTCATTTTCTTCGTGCATATGAGATGGTCTTGAGGCGTCAAACTTCTTCCACTCTCGGGCTCCTGCACTGTTCATCTTCATTTTAAAAATTAAATAGATACTCAAAGTACTTCTTTTTACCTTACTTCTTTTACCAAAGTTATTTTACGTATTTTTCTTTTTCTAATGAGGGTAATATTATATTCATTAGTGAAAATTTTGGGGGAATATTGAGTGTTGACAATAGATGACTATATGTATGTAAAGAATGATCAATGACTAATTTTGTTCGGTGTGAAAAATAAAATTCTTTTTAAGATACATGCTAAAAATATTGATATCATCATATCTTATTATAATTTATAATTATCTACTATTATTCATTTATATTTTTAATATTATACGATATTATTTAATAAATAGTTCAATATATTTATTCAGCTACCCTAGTTCAATATATTTTTTCAGCTGCCCCACTAATCAATCGCTTGATTATTAGTGGTCAACATTAATGCAACTCACATGAGTTGCAGTCACCTCATCGGCACATACCCTGAGACATGACGGCACTGAGACTTCAATCCCTCGATTATTAGTGGTCAACATTAATGCTGCTCACATGAGGTGCAGATTGGCACCTACTTAGGAGGTCAGTGAATGATATTGTACTCCGCGGAAAACTCCAACTCAGTGACTACTGTACGTCACTACTCTCTTTTACGGACCGTCCATCTCTCTGATCAGAATCAACGTACACTTGCCATAATCTGTTATGGGAGTGAGGACCATTCGTGACAGGACAGTTGGAAGCTTTAATGGAAGTGAGGAGGGTTCTGGACCTTGTATGGCATTTCTCTATTTTCTGTCTTTATGATACTGTCCTTACCATGCATTTAAATATAAACATACGAGGGACATTTTATTTAGGTCTCATCAACGGCAGACCCATATTGGGGCCAGTGTGGGTAAATACAGACATTAAAATTCTGATAATATATATATATTTTAAAGAAATCCTATATCAACTTGTCAAGGTGGCTTATTTGGTTGTAAGTCTACAAAGTTGGTGGTCATAGTGTCTCGCCTTCGATAATATGTATATATTTTGAAAGAATCCTACATCAACTTGTCAAGGTAGCCTATTTGATTATAAGTCTACAAAGTTGGTGGTTGTCAAGGTGGCCTATTTGGTTATAAGTCTACAAAGTTGGTGGTCATAGTGTCCTGCGTTCGATTCCTCTAGGTGTGTTTCATTCAGAATTTTTTTAAAAAAACAGTGAAACCTTTTAAATGCTACACAAAAACCGCGCCCACTAGGCTTCGAACTAGCGACATAAGGGTGCGCAGCACCCTAAGAGGAGGGACTCAGCCAGTTGAGCAACGCATTTCATTGAAGGAAGCTGATGTATAAAAGTATAAAAAGACGCTTTTCATTTAGTTTACTTAAGTTTATTCATTACAAATACTATCTTTTCATCCTTTGGATATTAATTTATCTTTTTTTGGATTACTTGTTGATTACTTACTAAATTGACATAGAGTGTGAATTGTTTAGTTGCTTTAAAATTGGAAATCATAGCTTCAGTTGTTTAGTGTCCCTGTATGAAAAAAGATACAATCTTATAGGTTTCGATAGAGGAAACATTGAGATGAGCTAGCTTATATTTTGTAATCGTTCTAATTTAAATGTTAGTTGACTCTTGATTATTATTTTTCTATGTTAAGTTGAAGTTTTCTTTTCTTTTATTGTTTATATTTTTTTTTTAATGCGTTTAAAATTTTCATTAAAAAAAATTTTCGGGGGCATTGCCCCCAAACCCTTGAATCCCACTACTAGTTGTGCATCCACAAACTTAAAATCCTAGGTCCGTCACTGGGTCTCATCAAGCTTTTTCAATTTGATTTTTGGTTTTTGATAGAGGAAAAATTAAGGTTGGATGGATTTTAAGTCTTGAGGTTTCTAATTCATTAAGTTGCTATTAATTAGACTAATGAGTTTAGATTAGGTTAGACCATTATACAGGTCAAACTTAAGTTAAAAAAAAAAATCTATCATAGGCTAAGACTGAAGTTTAGGTTGACTTATTACAAGGTAGACTTCTCTTATTTAGGGTAAGCTTGGCCTGACACTTGGGCGTATTCCCACCCTAACAATGACCGCAAAAGTTTTAATAAGTAATATAAACCTTTTAAATATGATTATTTAACTAGATGAGAAAATTTCTCAAATATCTCTCTTCCAAAATTTATTAATAAAAAAGTATTTTTATTTAAGGATAATTTATAACGTATTTTAAGTAGTCTTTGCAATTTAAGTCACAAATGAAGAAGGGTTATGATCATTTAAAAATATGGCTTTTCATAATGTACTTTTGAGCAATAAATGTTGCAATATTTTTCTTAATTTTTTTATGATTATATTAATATAATCTAAAATATGATGTATATCATATCATGCGAACGCGTGAATTGTTGGGATTTGGCTTTGGTCTTATACCTCTTACCATCCTTTTCCCTTCTTTTTCTTATTTTGTTGTTGGATTAATATCTCAACGGTTCAGATTTACTATATGATAAAATATTATTACAAGGGGAAAGGAGGGAAAAGGATGGTAAAAAATTATGGTAAATCTGGACCGTTGAGATCTTAATCCAACGGCAGAAGAGGGAAAAGGAGGGAAAAGGTGATAGTAAATGAGGACCGTTGAGATTTTAATTCAACGGCAGAAAAGGGAAAAGGATGGTATGGAGTATAGGAATAAAGCCAAGTCTGAATTGTTGAGGGCATTGATAAATATATATTTTATAATTAAATAGATATATATTTTATGATATAATGAGTTGGATTTATTAATATTTTATACCTATTTAATTATCTTTTATATATTTATATATTTTTTTAATTAAATATAGGATAAAAGATTATCATAACAAAAAATCTATTGATATCCTATTTTATTTTGTAGGAGATATTATGTAATCCAAAAGAGGAGAAAATATAGGTAAGACAATAAACATAGTTAGTGGGGCAACAAATTAAATTGAAAAGGATATAATATAATAATATATTGTTATATTATATATAAGGGTAAAGGATTTCTCCTGTCACTGGAGATAGAGTTATCTCTAGTAACCCTAAAACTACGTCGTTTTGAATTAATGAAAGGTGTATTTTGTAATTTCAGGTGAATTAGTGAAGGGTGTATTTGTAATTTCAGGTGAATTAATGAAGAGTGCAAAAACAGAAACACCCTTCATTAATTCACCTAAAATTACAAACATACCCTTCATTAATTCAAAACGACGTAGTTTTAGGATCATTGGAGATAACTTTATCTCCAATGACAGGAGAAATATTTTTCCCTATATATAATTGGCCAATTAAGAGAAAAAAATCGTGCAAGCAACAAGCATGAGCTGCCATATATGCAAAGATATTAATTAAGGAGGGGAATCAAATAAAGAATAAAAAATGATGTGGACCAACACGAATTGCAATTGCCACGGGTTGTTTAATTGATTTAGAGGATACATGCAATTGCAATTGCAACAAGGATATCATTGATCACGGACATGGCCCAATACGCACTTGACCTAAGTTTATAAAGAAAACAACGCACAAAGGAACGAGAGTGGAAAAAAAATACCACAGCAGAGCGAGAGACATAGAACCAGAACGAAGGCTGGACAACAGCGGCTGAGTAAGAGAAGCATTTTGATAATCTTCTTCATCTCTACGGAAAGACGAAAGGACTGTGAAAGCGACTGAGAAACTTTCCTTTCTCTCTCTATTCATTCGAATTCCTATTGGCTATTTTTTTTTCAGCTTAAAGAGTCTATAAACTTGTTTGGATTCTAGTTAGTTTTACTTAATTTTATTTCAGTTTATTTAATCTTGTCTTTATTGTTATGACTTATTGATTGGTCATCAGGCGTGTTTTGGAGATTTATGGTTGAACTTGAAAAAGAAAATCTTAAATAGATCTTAGATTAAATAATGTGGAATTAGGTTTTAATCTAATTTGCGTCTAGGATAGGTATATACCTAGAAGTTCCGCATAATCAAATTAGGGTGAGCCCGACATTACTACAAAATAGGAATTTAACGACCCCAATTAACATCTGTTTTAAAAAATGTAGACGTTAAACGGTAGGCGGTGGCACTGTTGTAATTTTTTCTATTTTTTAAAAACAGACACTAAATGTTTAGGCGGTGGCACTATTGTAATTTTTTCCTTACTTTTAAAGCCCGTTTTTTAAAATCGGACGTTAAATGTTTGAACTATTGTAATTTTTTTCCTTACTTTTGAAGTCCGTTTTTTAAAAACGGACGTAGTTGTATCTTAGACACCATTTATTTTATTTTATTTTTATTTTGAGACTCCATTTAATTTTATTTTGTGAAAAATTAGTGCTACTTACCGTTAGAATAAAAGCTTCAAGATTATATGACCACTATAATTTTTCCCCATATTTATAGCTATTTCCTAGTATGTAGCCTATAATTTCGATAGTTAAGAGAAGAAATCTGTCCGTATTTTCATTTAGTTAGTTCCTAATTAAATTTAATAAATTAATCAATATATCTCTATTATATATATCTATAAAAAAATATATTAATATCATTTAGTTCAGGGACGGAGCCACACTAGTGCCACTGTGGGTAGGTGCAGACACAAAATATATACAATTTGTAAGAAATTTAATAAGGGTATGTGTAAGTGGAACAGATGGTAAAGACTTTCATTCCCTTACTCTCAGGTCGACGGTTCGAGCAGCTGTGTTCCCTTTTCCCTCTTTTCCCCCCCTTTCCATCGCCCTCTCTCCGTCTCTCGTCCCTAAATACCTAATCCCACATTTCCCCCAAAATTTCCAAATCTCCATCGTTGTCCGACGCTGCCTGTACCTAATCCCACATTTCCCCCAAAATTCCCAAATCTCCATTGTTGTCCGACGATGCCTGCCTCGTCCCTCGTCCCTCGTCCCTCGTCACTCATTGTTGTCCGACGCTGTCTGCTTCGTCCCTTGTCCGTCGTAGCTCAGTCTCGTCCCTCGTCCTCTCTCGTCTCCTCTATTCCTTCCCTCTCTGCTTCTCTTTCACCTGTTCCTTCCTCAACTCTCTTTCACCGGTAAGACTCGTGGAATAAACCTTTCTCAATCTAAATTTTATTACATTATGATTCGATTTTCTGTTGATTTCATCTTTCAGTGTATTGTGGTAGAGGCGATAGGAAAGCTCTGTTTCAGAGGAAAGCGCGTCGAGAACCATTCCTTGGTAATTGATTAAGGTTCATCGTTAAGTATGTTCGTCCTTTTTTCTCCTGGAGAATGCTAGGGTTCATCAATTTGTCCAACTTATTCACCCTTCCTTCATTTGATACATTTGAGGGAAATTTTCCTAAGAAACATTGAATTTTGTAAGAACAAACCTCTTTCATTGTTCTTTTAGGGAACAGATCTCTGCTTACACAATCTAGAAGGCAATGAAAAAGACCTCCTTTCGTCAATTTTCATCTTTAATTGATCCATTGGTTGGCAATCACATTGCTATTGAATCCTCAATTCTTCAGAAACCGAGTATAAGAGTTTCTAGCTCATTCCCTTTCCCTCATCGAACAATATCTGAACCCAAAGGACAGGATCTTGATTTTGTTAATGTAGCTCATAGCCACCTAATTCACTTAGACTGGGCCAAAATTGACTTATTGTCATCTGGTCTAACAGGTTTCAGGGTTAAGAATATTCTGCTGAAAATTCAAAAGGACCATGTACTCTCACTTGAGTTTTTCAATTGGGTTAAAAGTCATAAGTCCGACTCACTCACTCTTGAATCCTATTCCATACTTATCCATATTCTTACCAAAACTCACAAATTTAAATCTGCTGAATCACTATTGCTCAAACACAAACATAAGAAGCTTTGTTTTTGTTTTAAGTCATGGACACTTATATGATAGTTACACTTTAATGTTCTGCGTTATGTGAATTGTGTGTTGGTATTGAACCTGATATATAGTTCTTCAGCTTAACTTGATAATTTTCTCAATTATGTGAATTGTGATTGGGTATTAAAGCTGATATATTCTTAAGCTTTACTTGACTGTTTTGTTCGACAAGTTTAAGTTAAACGGAGCATTTTTGCAGCTTAGCAACTACAATTCTTACTTGACTATATGCTTCTTACTTGACTGGTTTTAACATTGAGATTGTATGACGTCTTCATTGTTTGGAACTTTACCAACTGATCAATATATTTTGCAGCTTAGCAACTACAATTCTTTTGAGGGAGTTATTTATTGCAAGCCGCACTTTGACCAACTTTTAAAAAGAACTGGTAGTCTTGACAAAAGCTTCGAAGGTAACAAAGCTTTCATTGATTAGCTTTCTTTAAATTTCATTGCTCTGCATTAGCTTCATTGATTAGCTTTATTTAAATTGCTTTGGAGTTGGAAATCATAGCTTCAGTTGCTTAGTATCCTTGTATGAAAAAAGATACAATCTTATAGTTTTCAATAGAGAAAGTATTGATATGAGCTAGCTTATAGGTTGCAGCATGTTCCCTAATCTTGTCAAACTTTTTTTATCCCAGAAAATGTCAACGATACAATTTTATTTCAAACGTCTAAAACCCACAAATATAGAACTCGAATCTCAAAATGAGTAACTTTCAAACAATATTTCAATTCCATCTGTCGAAGAATCCTCCCAACCATCACAAGCATCTCAATTTCAAAGTTTTCAATCATCACCTCAAGGAAACGTTAATATAGAAAATCTTGAAGCGGATCCAGGAAAAAGACCTTCAATTTATTCAATGACATCAAATCCTACAGAAAGAGAGAATATTCGGAGAGCTTATTTGCTCAAGGGGCCTACTCAACCAATTCTTAAACCATTCCCTCAAACGAAACTGTATGGAAGAATGCGTAGATTCAATCCTAAGTGGTATGAAGAATTTGGTTCTTGGTTGGAGTATAGTGTATCAAAAGATGCATGTTTTTTGCTTGTATTGTTATCTATTTGATATGGAGGTTGGAGGTAGTGGTTCGACACAGGAAGCATTTGTTGGTGTGGGGTTCAAAAATTGGCATAAGAAAGATAGAATCAAAGTTCATGTTGGAGATCATAAGAGTGCTCACAATAGATGTTATCAAGCTTGTCAAGATTTGATGAAGCAAAAGCAACATATTGATGTTGATTTTTCAAATATTTTTGACCAACAAAAAATTGATTATCGTCTCCGGATGAAAACTTCTTTAGATTGTGCTAGATTCATACTACGCAATGGTAAGTCTTTTCGAGGAAATGATGAATCTACAAGTTCAAATCAACAAGGTTTATTCCTTGAACTTCTAAAGTTTTATTCTAAGCCAAATAAAGAGATGAGTGATGTGGTCTTAGAAAATGCCCTGATAATAACACATTGACTTCACCAAAGATTTAGAAAGATCTTGCTCAAGCTTGTGCTGATTTGACTGTTAAAGCAATAGTTAGTGATCTCGGTGATGATTACTTTTCCTTGCTAGTGGATGAAGCTCGTGATGTTGCAATTAAAGAACAAATGGTGGTTGTAATTCAGTATGTAAATAAAAAAGGGTCCATTGTTGAACGTTTTATTGGCATAATTCATGTTTTAGATACTACTGCACAATCACTAAAAGCAGCGATTGATGCCCTATTTTCTAAACTTGGTTTAAGTTTGTCTAAATGTCGCGGGCAAGGCTATGATGGTGCTAGTAATATGCGGGGTGAATTCAAAGGGCTTAAGAGTTTGATTTTGGAAGACAACAAATCCGCATTCTACATTCATTGTTTTGCTCATCAGTTACAATTGGCACTTGTGAAGGTTGCAAAGCATCACAAGAAGATTCAAGAATTTTTTGACATGCTTCAAAAGATGGCTACTGTTGTGGGGGGTTCATGCAAGCGGAAGGAAATTCTTCAAATGAATCAGTACGAGGTAATAGCTAAAAGAATTGCTAGTGGTGAAATACCGACTGGAAAAGGTTTAAATCAAGAGAGAACCTTAAAGCGACTTGGAGACACTCGTTGGGGTTCCCATTTTGGTACGGTTACAAGCATGGTTTTGAAAATTGGACCGGACCGGCCGGTTTGGACCAGAAACCGGCGAATAGGCCAGAAAACCGGTCCGATTTAGGGACAAAACCGGGGTCCCGAGTTGACCCGAGGCCAACTCAGCCAACTCGGCCTAAACAGGCCGAGTTTGGCCGAGTTAGAATCAGAAAGATTTTTTAGAAAAAAAAATCAACAGAACAAAGAAGGAGGAGAACGGGAGAAGGAGGAGAGTGCTGGCGGCGAGCTTTATATGTTCCGATGATGATAAAAGAGCGAGTGGAGGCCCAAGGAGGAGCAGCGATGGGAGATCTGTGGAGGGAAGGAGAACGAGAAGGAGCCAAGTAAGGGAGAGAGAGAGATTTGAAACGGTGAAGATAGTGGAAGCTATAGATCTGAAAATGAAATTTTAAGGGTAGTGTGTCGGTGTCGTGTGAGAGAGATGAGACTGAGATTCTTGTACTCAAAAGACCGACTAAGAAGTGAAACAAATATTGAGAGAGCCACCCCGTAAACATTGCATTTTTGTTTTGTTGGGATCGAGAAGTACATAGGTTTTTGAAAAACTTCTTACGTGGCTATTTCCCATCCATGGAAAAACTGATTGAAGAAATTGATGAGTGAGAAAAGAAAAATAAAAAGAACCACTGGATATTTGGCTGAACCACTGATGGGTCATGTCAAGCATATTAATTTAGATTTGGTGTATCAGTCACGAGGGAGGAGATGCCATTTTTAAAAGAATTTTTAAACATACAAAATAGAGGATATGAAGTAAAATAATAATAATAATAATAATAATTTCTTATCGGTTTAGCCCCAGTCTGACTCCGGTTTGACTCTGATCTGACCCACTAACCCTTAACCCAGTACACCGATCGGTTTAATGATCGGTCCGGGTTTAAGAACCTTGGTTACAAGTGTTATCTCATTATTTTCTCCAATAATTTCCTTGATGAACTTTATTGAAGACGAGCCGAAAAATGAAACTGCAAGATCCGATGCAGGTAGCATTTTGTATGCCATGGAGGATTTTGAATTTGCATTCTTGTTGCATCTTATGAAATTGATCTTGGGGATTTCTTATGAGTTGTCACAAGCACTACAAAGAAAAGATCAAGACCTTTTAAATGCAGTTGGTTTAGTGAAGGTAGTCAAGTGTCGTTTACAAGAGGTGAGAGATAATGGTTTTGATGAATTGCTTCAAGAAACGAACATTTTTGCCAATAAATATGATATTGACATTCCAAATATGAATGATGTTTATTGTCCTAAAGGGAGATCGAGACGGAAATTGGAATTAGTCACATTTTTCCACTACTTTAAGGTGGAGTTATTTAATATAGTGATTGTTACTCAGATTCAAGAGTTGAATGATCGATTTAATAATGTCAATATCAAGTTGCTTGAGTGTTTGAGTTGTCTTAATCCTCGTGATTCATTTGCTAATTTTAACAAAGAAAAGTTGATTGAGTTTGCTAGATTCTATCCTTTGGAGTTTGATGAGCTTGCAGATATTCCTTTTCTGTCTTCAAGTCTCAGTAATTTTATTGTTGATGTGAGAGTTGATTCTGATTTTGGCAATTTTCAAACAATTTCTGACCTTGCTTTGAAGATGGTTGAGAAGGGAAAGGATATTGTTTATCTACTGGTCTATTTGTTGATAAAGTTGGCCCTTGTTCTACCGGTAGCAACTGCAAGTGTTGAGCGGGTTTTTTCTGCAATGACTATTGTTAAAGATAAGTTGCACAACCGGATGAGTGATGATTGGTTTAACTCGTGCATGCTAACTTATGTTGAACGTGATATATTTGATACGATTGATGATGAAGATATAATGCAATATTTTCAAGGAATGAAAAATCGAAGAATGCTTTTGTAATCTTTCTGATGTAAAGGTTAGTTGATTGTTGATTATTATTTTTCTATGTTAAGTTTTCTTTTCTTTTATTGTTTATATTCTTTTGTTTTTTAATGCGTTTAAAACTTTTCTTTAAAAAAAAATTTCGGGGGTTGTGCACCCATAAACTTAAAATCCTGAGTCCGTCACTGATTTAGTTCAAGTCTCCCTTATGCCATTTTATTTTATTTTTTATTTTGAGTTACAACGACTGGTTTTTCAAACCCAGTACTCAAATTTTTTAGATATTTCAACTTCAATCTCGCGCCTTCGACATTTTATTGTTCCCTCCCTTCCAAATTTCTCTAAATATTTCAACTTCAATCTCGCGCCTTTGACATTTTATTGTTATCTCTCTTTCATAAAAATATAAAGTTTTCTCTTCAAAACCCAACAGTGCAGAACATCTTCCTCAAATCTATCTTGAACGCAACCTTTTAATAGACCCACCCATCTCCGTCGTCGCACCCAACAACCTTATCCTTACCACCAAGGAGGTTTTCTATCGTGGTGTGAGCGACTTCGACTCCGACTCGTCCTCTGTCGTGAACTACGAGCATGCTGCACAGCCTCCAGATCTATCGTTCGCCGCCAGTTAAAGATCTCGGTTGCAGATCTGTGTCTCTCTCCTCTCTCATTAAACAATATGTTGAGCAACGATCCTGAACATCGTGAAGAGGAGGAAGCCCCCTAGAGGTGATGATGAGGATACCATAGCTCTACTTCTTGGTGCTTTCCTTTGTTGAAAATTTTGAATGGATAGTTTATTGTAGTGTTTTTCTGCTCTATTTCTTGGTGCTTTCTTTTATTTGTCTTCTGTTTCATTCAGTTAAGACTTGAGATGTTTTATTTATTTTTTATTTTTCTTCTTATTTTGTGCTTCGTTGGACGTGGAACGCTCTATTTCTTGCGTCGAATCTTGAATGGTGTTGTTTATCGTCCATTTTCATTCCATTCTTTTTCTCATGAGGCTTTACCTTGTTCAAATTGCGCCTTATATACTGTGTTTTAGATGGTTCTATAGACTACCTAGTATGTGGGTTTGTAGATATACAAAGACTATTATTTAAATAATAGTCGTTGAAATTCAATGAATGTTTCTTTAAAAACAATCTTTGTATGTTATAAACTTTCAGCGACACTCCATTTAACGACGGTTAAAAAAAGTAGTCTAATGGTCTTAAAAACAGATGTTAAAAGTGTTTTTATTTTGTAGTAATGTGATCTAAAATGCATTTTATTTAGTTGTATGAGGCATTATATAATTAATTATTAAGGCAGGTATATAAATGGACCGGAAATCATTTATAGATATTAATACTTTAGATTAGCTAATTAAGTTAAATCAGAATTAATTTAGTGGGGATAAAATCAAAGAAACAAATAAGGTATTAGACTCTAGGTTGTTCGTTCGATTGTTGTGGTAGATTGTTTATTTAAATTTTAGTTTTTATTTATTTTATTTTAATTGAATTCAACTTGGTTTGCTCAACTTAAATGAAACTGTAAAATTAATGCTTAACTGAAGTTTGTGATACTAAGTCCTCGTAAGAACGATACCTTTTTTTTTTTTTTTAAAAATCACTTTATTACTTGATATGACTCGTATACTTGCGGAGTTTATAGGCTATAAAGTTTTGCCCTATCAGGCATTGAAGCAGACTGTGCCACTGTGGGTAGAGGAGGTAGTGGGTGGGGTTACTCTTGCTACCCCTCGGCGATCAGCTTACTAATTTGGCACAGAACTTTATGGCGCGGGAAAAAATGAGGTAGAGACACATGAACTACCGGGGTAAATTGGTATCATAATAAAAATAATGTGAATGACATATTGACTGAATAAAAGAGGTATTTTGGAATCACTACTTATTGGAAATTGATCTTCAATCGAGTGAACATGGTTGCCAGCATAAGTTTACTCAATACTTAGAGCTCTCTGGAAGAAAACACGAGCACACTCAAGTATTCATGTTAACACTTGAGTGTTACCCTCGAATGTGTAAAAGAACACTCGATTGTAACATCCTTCCAAAATTACCATTTAAATGATTATTTTATACCTAAACATATTTAATTCTGCCCAAAATAAATCATTTACATATTAAATTTCATATCAACAGGCTTTGTTCATCATATAGGTTCTAGTATGCAATGAAATGATCAAAATATGCAATGTACCAAAAATACCCTAAAGTTTGGCAATATACATCAAACTATGCTCATGTAACAAAAAGTGACATACAAGATTAATAACTCAGATCAAGTCTTGGATGCCTTCCCTTTGGAAATAGTGCTTAAATTCTCACCTGAAAAATGAAAAATGAAGGGGTGAGTCACGAAGACTCAGTAACCACATATCCAATTTAACAAGTATACAGTGAATGATTACAAGATAGTTAAGCGGGCCAATTTTGCCTTCATATATCGATAAGTCTAAATAGTTTACCAAACCAATTAATAATTCAAAACCATTCAATATGCATAAAACTCCCTCGACTAACCTTATAACCTCCTTATTTCTGCTGACAGAACCCATGGGCTACAATATAAAAGGTTTAATCTCTTTGACGAGATTATACTAAGCTCACCAATGATGAGGTGTAGTCCGGCCAAAGGCTACAAAACTCATATCAGACCATGGGTTCTCTTTTTTTCTGAATATAGAAAGGTGTCACTGTTCTAAGGGCTGACCCTTACCCCGGCCAAAGGATAATGATGATACCAAGGGCACTGAAAATATCAAAGCCATCCACTACACGCTCAGTGGTGGCTATACCACGTGGTACAAAATCATTCTCCTATAATCACATCTCATCTCAATTCAGTACACCTTAATATGCAGTGCAATATCGCAATTCAACATCAACAAATTATACTTATATTTAATACTCAACACTATGCACAAACTTTTATAATTACAATTGAACAATATAATTATAACAATATAAACAATTTATACCCACTTAACTAAAAGTTTATCCTCAAACAAGCATCTCAAACATATACATTTTCACAAGCAACAAACTATAATATATTCATATCATTTAAATATATAAGCATACGCTCATAATCACTTCAACAAGTATACAAGATAAATTAGAAGTTGTTATCTCAAGTTCTTGACACGACACTAAGCGTAAGAGAAATCAGTCCCCTTTAAAAAAAGAAATATATAATTATATGTTAATAGAATTAACAAAATAATCACTAGTACCATAATAAATAATTAATTAGACCATTATCTCACTTTAGTTTTTTTTCCCCTAAAAATGACAATTTATCTATTCCTCAATTTTTTAACCTAATACTAACTTATATAATTATAACCTAATTTATTAAACAATCTCCAGACCTCCAAATATTTAAAATAATATCAACTCTAATTTAAAATCTCAAATTCCAATTCATAATTTCATGTAAATCAAAATTTAGCAAAACTAACTGATTAAACCTTAAATAATACTTCTAGTAATCCAAATAAATGTTTAAATTTTCATTTAATCGGTAAAATATCCGATATGAAAAAAATCCTAATTTCTTTTAGATAGAAAACAACTTTAAATTCCCACAGTAACAAACTAACAAATCTAAACTGATTAAAGTTTTTTTATTAATCATGCTCTTCATCTATACGGTCTTCTATTATCAAAACTTTACCAATATTCTAATCCTAAAATTTTCAATAATCAATACTATATTATCTTCATTAGAAAGAGAAAAATAAGTAGAACAACTTTCATAAAGAAAATTTATTGAAAAGAAATTAATTTAACTACCTAAATGATATTATAAAATAAATAAAGTATTTTAAATAAGCTATTTCCTTCCTTTGTTCCTCCTTCTCTCTCTCTTTCTCTCTACTCTCCGGATTCTCTTGATCTCACGCACACACATATATATTTCTAATTAACAACACAACACATATATACAATGCAATTAAGGCGGTAGATTAAGGGGAACTTTTTTAAAAAAATAATAATACTCCCTTTGCCACGTTAAGTGGTAGGACACTGCCACACCCAAATGGTGGCAGGGTACCTGCCACAAATATAAATATAGATATATATATATATATATATATATATATATATATATATATATACTTTTTTTTTGCTTTAATTAATTATTATTGTTATTGTATATATTAAGTAACTTTTAAGTGGCAGGACACTGCCACACCCAAATGGTGGCAGCGTACCTGCCACAAATATATATATATATACTTTTTTTTTTGCTTTAATTAATTATTATTGTTATTATATATATTAAGTAACTTTTTTAATGTTTATTTTAAGAATATTACATCGAGCATGGGCTAGTTGCAAGACAGAATTCAGAAGGAACATGAAGAATGTCCTCATGGAAAACACGAGGACACTCGAGTGCCATAGTGAAAAATCAAGTGCAATGAGAAATAGTCAATATTGGTTCAGACACTACAAAAAAACTCAGAATTTGCGATGGAATTTTTCCTTCGCAAAATAGAGGTTTTTCGTTGCAAAACACGTTTTGCGACGGAATTTGTGACGGATTTGGTCTGTCGCAAAAAAATGCATAGCAATTTGTGACGGAAGTTAAATCCGTCGCAAATCCTCAGGATTTGAGGATTTGCGACGGAAACTAAATCCGTCGCAAATCCTCTGGATTTGCGACGGATTTAATTTCCGTCGCAAAGTTCGGATTTTTTTAAAAAATATTTTTTAAATTTTTTTTAATTTCGATTTTTTTAAAAAAAATATTTATTTTTATTTTTCTTAAAGATTCTAACTTTCATTTTTTAATTTCGTTTTTTTAAAATAATTTATTTTAACATTAGCGACTAATTTTAAATTTTAAAAAAATATTTTAAAAAAATATTTTTAAATTTTTTATTTCTATCATGAATTTTCATATGCCTTCAGGATTATACTCTACTAATCTACTGATCAGTTTAGGCCGATCCTAATATCTAGTAATTATAAAACAGAAAAGCAATTACGAAATTCAAATTCTATAATATCTAAGATTATAAAACAGAAAACCAATTACAAAATTCAAATTCTATAATCTAGCCGGATCCTATTATCTAGGAATTATAAAAGGCAAATCCTAATATCTAGGAATTATAAAACAGAAAAACAATTAAAAAATTCAAATTCCATAAGGCAATTAGATCCTAAAATATCTCTAACTACTAAGATTATATATTATACAAAAATTTAACATATAACAAGATAATTTTTTTTCAGAAACAAAGGGGGAACCGTAAACAAAAAGAATCCCTTGGATTCCCTCGCACTCCCAACAACATGACATACTTTTAATTTTTTCAGTCAGAGACAAGTTCGCGTAAAACACAAGCGAACTCCTATGGCTTCTGACCCAAAAAGCAACAGAGGAACCAAGAGGGAGGGAACAATCACAGTGACAAAGCCAGCAAAGAACTAGATTTATATCCAAAACATATTTATAGACACTTCTTTCCGAACATATTTACAATAGCCAAAAGATATTTATATCACTATTATATATACATCTTTGGATTATATAAGAAAACAAATCTAGAAACAAATATTTTCAAGTAGTTAAAAAAAAATACTTCAAACTTACTTGGAAAATGGCAGCAACGGTGACCGTAAGGGGGAGGCAACCAGAAGGAGGAGTGGCGGTGGTGACCGGAAGGACGAGCGGCGGCACCAGAACGATGAACGGCGGTGGCCAAAAGGGAGAGGAGGAGAGACGAGTTGGGAGAAGAAGAAGACTGTGAGAGACGGATCGGAAGAAATGTCCCAAAATTGGGACTTAAAAGAGATTTTGCGACGGATTAATAATCTATCGCAAAATCTCGCTTTTTGCGACGGAAATTCAGTTCCGTCGCAAAATAGGGGGAACTAGAGGCATTTTTTGCCGCCAATTAGCGACGGATTCCTATTTCCATCGCAAAATCTTGCTTTTTGCGACAAAATTGGAATTCCGTCACAAATCCCAAAAAGCCATTTTGCAACGGAATTACAATTCTGTTGCAAAAAGCAAGATTTTGCGACGGAAATGAAACTCCGTCGCAAAACCCAAAAACAAGTTTACAATTACAATTCCGTCGCAAAATCCCCTAAATTTGCGACGGAAAAAATTCCGTTGCAAAATCCGTTGCTAATCTGCATTTTTCTAGTAGTGAGATTCTCTACCAGACGTGAAGAACAATCGGTATAAAAGGAGGACAATTGAATATGGTATTGGACACTTGAGTAATATGTGTAATACTCAAGTATTGCATCAGATTGTTAATAAAGCCTTCAACGCACAAATAGCTCCAACTGTAGGACACTCAAGGACACCTAGTGACACTAGAGTAGCGCACTCGAGAATGAGCTATCACACTCAAGTGTAAGTCAGCTATCTCAACTTTAGAACGTTTCCGAGAATTAAGAAATTGTTGTTATCATCTTATTATACTTGATTAATACTCATACTAATTTTCAATGCTACTAAACATATTTATTTATGAGTTTCAAATGATTTGAATCATGGATTACGTGCTAAATCGCAAAAGCAAATCTCTGAGTTAAAACATTAAATGTAACGACAAAAAATAGAGCAGAAAAGCGATCTCAGAGCAGGTCAATGAATATTGTCTAAAGCACCTATATATTGCGGTGAAGATGATAACGACCTAACCTTAGCAATCCCAGAGTTGACCAAGAGGATGTCGTGTGGAGATGCGTAGTAGTAAAATGAAAATGACCAAATCTCGAATTTTGCCAACAACTCCAATATGTCTCTATCGGAAAGTTTCATCTCTCTAACAGAGAGTTTAAACACTCAACAGAAATTTTGAACCTTCACAATGAATATTTAACACGGTTAAATGGCAGGCAAAACAAAAAGCACAAATGCTCCAGTAGCGATGTAGATGGTTTAGTCAACACCCAACGTACAGCAGGTGGCATGTGGAGGCATATTTCGAGATAGTTCGAGGACATGGATTTGTGGATTCGAACAAAAATTGATTCCTTGTCTATTCTCAACAGCAGCTGAAGTTCAAGCTATAAGAGCTGGTTTGCAGTTGCAGGATTGTAGAAAGCGAGGATATAAGAAAATTAGCTTGCATTCTGATTCGAATGAAGTAATCCAGCTTCTGCTTATGGATCATGGTGTTAACCATCCAGTAGCTGAGAAGATTCTTAATGTTAGAGACTTGATATATTCTAAGTGGGACCTCGAGATTACACATTCTCATATAGAAACTCTAAGATGCGCAGACTACTTCACAAGAATGGCTCATGAAACGAACAGAGAGGTACAAATCCTATGGGATCCTCCAAATTTTTGTTCCAAGCAAGTGTTAGTTGATTTAGGCTGACATTTGTGAAGCGGACTTTTTGAGCTTCAAGTTTGTTGTGCATCTGTAGGTGTACTACTCTCCAAGCAATAAGCTTGCAGTCTTTACTAATTTTTTTAAAAAATTAGAATTACTGGAATTTCTATCTCGAAATTTTTTACCATGGGGTAATTTTATCCAGCAGTTTTTTGGGAGGTAATTTTGCCTCATAAGTTTCTAAAATGTAGTAATTTTTCCTTGATCGTTATCTCAGTTAATTTTGATTATTAGATAACTAAATATGCCAAAGTGGCAATGTACATGCCATCTACGTCATTTTTGTTAAGGTGCAAATTTTCTCCTAAAGTTTTACATCTAACTTTTAAAAAAGATAAAATAGATAATACGTGGACTTTTGGCGCAAGTTTGCACTTCAACAAATATGATATAGATGGCATGTAGACAGTTAGCTTAGCATATTTGATCAATTAACTGTCAAAATTAACTTAAATAACGGTCCGAGTAAAATTGCTCATTTTCCAACACTTTCAGAGTAAAATTGCCACTCAAAAAACTTTCAGGAAAAAATTTCCCTTCTGTGAAAATTTTCAGGGCAAAATTAACCCTTAACCCTATGTTTTATTATAATTTAAAAACAAAATAGACATAAAATCAAATGAAATAAAACCCATGATAATCCTGACATAAATATTATTCTTACTAATTAACAGAGCCATATATGCGGCATAAAAAATGCAAAGATCTTTCATATATAGTATACGTAAGCTTTCAAAGATGGCGGCTGCCTTAAGGTGAGAGTGATATAAAATATAGGGAAAATTATAATAAAGAGCCTAGCATAAATAATATTTTTTAAGAATGATTATAAAATATAATTATTTTGAATGACCAGAAATTTAAATATTAAAATAGAAAAACTAAATTGTTCCTGTGTTATCTCCAAATCATCTTCTTCTTAGTCTTTGTCATTTCGGCGGTAAGGTTTTTCAGGTGCTGGGTTCTCTCTAATATGGGAGCAACTATCAAAGGAAATCAATTATTAAAGCAATCCAAGAATCATCCAAACACTGTTCAATTATTTCCTTTATGCACGTTATGCAGAAACAGATAGGCACATAGTGCTTATTGCTTTTTTCATATCAAGCGAAAACAATATATTGATGTGAGATACAATAACAAACGTAAAAATATGCCTAGTGAAGAGTAGAAAAGAAACCCAAAAAAAAGTATGACCAACAAACATGCATGAGAATGTTAGTGGAAAGATCTTTGAAGTGAAGAATTGGGAGTCACACACTTAGATGCAAGTCATCAACAAAAAACGAAAAAGGTTAATGCAAATTTCCTTACAAAAAGGCCCTCTCTTTGTAATAAAATTTTAGAGATTATTCTAGTGAAATTATTAGTCTGTCGAAGTTGAAGTCGCCTTGCTTTGGAAGAATGAGATAATTTTAATTGCTACTTATTTGTTATTAATCATCAATCACTCCAAATCCTTAGTTTAAAAAAAATCACTCCATATTTGGTTAGAGAAGATAAGAAATCTGATTAAGAGCAATTTAGTATTTCTATTTTAATATTTTAATTTATGATTCTTCAAAATAATTACTATTTTTTATGGTCCTTCTTAATTAATAAATATTATTTATCCTAGTTCCTTTATTATAATTTTTCCTAAAATATAAATAGGTAATTGGGACGAATAATAATGGGTCTGTTTCTGGCGAGATAAAAGAGTATCAACAATAATAATTCTATTAATGAAGGGAAAACAATTACAATCACTACAAAAAAAAAGGGTCATTAGTAGCGGTCAAAATTACACATTTGTAGCGGTTTTTGCCGCAACGAACAACATTTGTCGCGGTTGCTCAAACCGTTACAAAAACCATCGAAACAAAGAAATTCGTCGCGGTTAAAATTAACTGCTACTACAGCCACAAAAACCGCTACTGCACTTGTAGCGGTTCGAATTAACCGCCACTATACAAGGCTAAGCTGGCAACTTATGTACACAATAGTCGTGGTTAGCAAACCACTACAAAATGTATAAATTTTGTGGCTGTTCTGCAACCGTTACTAAATTGTCCAAATATCTGATAAAAATTTTACCGCCAGAATATTTGTAGTGGTGGAAAACCGCTACAAATTATTCCCCCATTATTTTTAAAATATGTTTTTCTGCCATTTTTTATTTTTATATTTATAGCGGTTTATAAACCGCTAAAAAATTTGATGTCATTTATTTGAAAAGTAGTTTTGGTGCGTGTGTTGGTATTTTGGTATTTGTAGCGGTTAAGTAACCGCTATAAATGGATGAAATTGAAAAAAAAAAATTAACAATTCTTAATGTAATTAAAAAAAGTTAAATTATTAATCATTTCTATTTTTACTGAAAATAAATGATATTAAAATATGATATTCGATTGTATAAGGTTACTATAGATGTGTAAAACAACAAGGAAACATAAGTATAATAACAACAATTTATGAGTTAGTTAAAATAAAATGAATTATAAATCAAAAGTGTGGGAAAGTGGATCGAAGAATATGTATGTGAAAGCAGAAAGGAAGTTGAAAATTGACAAAATGCACCTGTAGAAGAATTTGACCAAAAAAATATCAGTAGAAGAAAAAACAAATATTTCGATAATCACAAGATTTGATCAAGCTAAGTGAGACTTACCCAATTCAAACACTTTGCCTCGTTGAGAAAACGTAAAAATATGAGAGAAGACGGAGAGAAAACGTGCGTAGAAAACAAAACTGAAGCATATTAAATATGGTTTGGTGGGGGTATTTATTTTGATCTCAGCGCATCACTTTGTAGCGGTTATGGTCTTGGTTTTTGTAGCAGTTTATTTTAGTAGCGGTTTATTTGATCTTTTGTAGCGGTTAATTTGTTTTTAGTGGTGGTTATGAACTGCTACAAATAAATTTTTTGGGGTTTTTTTTTAAAAAAAATATGTAAAATGAAAAGTAGGGATAATTTTTCTTCTCAATCTTCGTCAGCATCCCTACAAAGAAAGTTTGTATAAAAAGTTACGTATGAGTTGAATATGGAATAAGATATATATAAAACTTTTGTGAAATGCTATTTTTATATTTCATATTGCGTATATTAAAAAACGTACCGAACTATTTGTAAAGTGTCATCACCGTCTGGGAAGAAGTTTTCGAAACTGGCGGGCTGGAGCGGCTCACAATCGTAGGCGACGTTCTCACCATCGCCCATGTCGTAAAGGTCCCGAGGCTTTAAGTGAACCATCATATTCTAATCCCTGTGCCTCTCATTGGCGACATAATAAACCTGATGGGCCTCTGAGGCAAGAATATACGGCTCGTCATCTTCAGACTGACCAATGTGAGTAGGCTGGGAGAAATTCACTGATGTGATGCCTAAATCATCAGTCGTGAGTCCCCAAGATGTTGTCGTATTCGACCACAAACACTTGAACAGCGTCACAGAGAAAAGGCCTTGGTAAGTTATCCTGACCACATCAAGCAGCTTTCCATAATATAGGACGTCATCGAACTGCATGTTTCCGTCACTGCTGCTCGCATAACTCCTCGTCCCAAATGTGCCATATACACCCGAGTTTTGGGTCAGCAATCCCTGATCTCGTGAAACCGTGCAAAACTTGAAGCCATTAACATTGTATGCCGTAAATCTTTGGGCGTGGTCAAGCGGGCCGAGTACGAGAGCTCTGAATTCTGGTGAGTGGGGGTTGTGGTCATTCATTATTCTCCTCCTAAACCAACCCTGGAATTCTCTGTGGACCTTTCTATCAATTTCGGAGGATGTCTGTGTACGGATCCTCAGCTGACGCTTCACATGACTCTTGAATTCCCTGCAATTAAACATGCGTTGACGAGCAAGAAATGTGTCTATAAAATGTAAGGAAACATATAGGACAACATATATATCTGTGTACAATCCTTACTGAAGGTATGGTTCAACTTTAGTGAAATTGATCAAGACATGTCTATGTGCTTGAAACTTCTCAAGTGTCGTGAGTTTGAAGTTCTCACATCTGCCAATTGGTTTACCAACACGAGGGAATAACAACTCTGAAGCTGATGGCTCTAGCACTGGCTCAGGACAATCGTCCACACGAGGCGATCGGTTGAATGACATCTCAATGTCATCAAAGTTCCTGGAACAAAAATACATGACCTCATCCCTAATATAACCTTCTGCTATTGAACCTTCAAGCCACGCCTTATTCCTCACGTAAGATTTCAGTTTCCCAAGAAACCTATAAAGTAATGAGGAAAAATGTCGATACATCAATGGTTAAACATGCGACTAGAGGAGTAATGCTAAAGTAATTAATTTTAAATGAGTATCTCTCAATAGGATACATCCATCGGTAGTGAATTGGGCCAGCAAGCTTGGTTTCGTGAACAAGGTGTATTGTTAGGTGAACCATGACCGTGAAAAATGAAGGAGGAAAGATCATCTCCAAATGGCACAGCGTAAGAATGATTTGTTGTTGCAGCTGGTTGAGTTCCTCCACGATCAACACCTTGGAACACAACTTCCGAAAGAAAATACAAAGCTCGACCAAAACGATCGACATATCGAGAGGCAGTGTATTTTTTATGGCCAACGGAAGTAACTGCTGCATAAGCACATGTGAGTCATGACTCTTCAACCCAGTAACCTTTCGAGCCTGCACGTCCACACATTGGTAAATGTTGCTTGAATACCCGTCAGGAACTTTTATTTTCTTCAAAGTGGCGAGGAAGATTTCCTTATTGGGTTTTGTTAGGGTGAATTTTGCCAGTTGAAATCTGTCATGCTTATCCGGCCACGCGTCTGCACGAACCCCCATGTAAATCTTTCCTTGCTTGGAGATGATCTTTTGACATGCCTAGTTCATTTAGAATTGTGTACAACAAATTGTCGCACACATTCTTTTCAATGTGCATGACATCCAGACTGTGTCGGAGCAAATTATCTGTCCAATACGGAAGACAGAAGAAGACACTTACCTTCCGCCATTGCTGGGTCGCAGAACCAAAAGCCCTGGCCTTCTTTGTTCCGGCCTTTACTGAATCGTCTTTTTTCCCATACTCAAATTCAACATCCACAATCTGCTCTATGATCTCTGCACCGGATAATATGCGAGGAGGTTCTCTTTTTTCCTATTACCCATTGAAACAATTGCGTTGCAACCTAAACCGCTACAAAAGTTTATTAACATATCTTTTTAATCACAAATTATAATCTCCATTTATTATTTAATAAAATTTAAATTTAAAAAACCTACTGAAAAAAAAGATGACAAATATTTAAATTTAATAAAATGTCAACAAACATTCATAAAATTTAAATTTAAAAAACCTACTGAAAAAAAAAGATGACAAATATTTAAAATTAATTAAATTGTCAACAAACATCCAGCAAAACAAAATGAATTACGGAAGAAAATAAGAACTAACTATCAGGAGCCTGATGTTTAGGTCTTGTCTCAGGAGGGTCTCTTTCAGGGGCAGCATGGGCACGACCAGAGGTAACAACGTGTAACGCCTCATTTTCAATACCAAAATCTTGGCCAAAATAATGGTAACACCTCCAAATATAGGATATTCAACACTCAAACACATATTTACAATATGGCCAAAGGTAGAAATCCATTTATACAGGGCCAAAATAAATCCAATAAATAAGAGTTATTTTAAAATGCGGAAGTCTTTTAGGTTCATGGCAAATAAAATAACACAACATAAACTAAAGGAGTACAGAAGAGCCTACAAAGCTCACTCCATGGGTGCATTCCCTTGATCTCTACTAAGTTATTCACCTGAAAAATGTTAATATGGGGTGAGATTACACATCTCAGTAACTACTAAATATTTCTACCGTACACGAGCAAATAATATATGACAAAAAGATATGGGCTGATTTCAAATATATATATAGATTCCATAATTTATCATACAAAATAATTTATACTAATAGTCATCAATATAGAAGGTGTTAAAACATATATATCTCAAAAGTTCTCATCTCATGTCTTTACAGAATATTCATCATCATATCAAATTCTTGAACTGTTCAGAAATGCACTATGCAGTATGCAGCCTCCCTTATATCACCACCTCCCTTATACCGCAGACTGGAGCCATAGGCTAACACATAGTCCAATAGAAACTTATTCATTTGACTGAATTGTTCCAAGCTCACCAAAACTTAAGATACACCCGGCCAAAGGTATATAGCTTAAATCTGGACTATGGCTCCCCTCCTTTAAAATAACTAAGGAGGTGTCACATGTCCCACAACTCCAATGAAATCCCGGCCAGAGGAAAACATGGAAGATGGGGCCCTGAAACAAGTACCATCCACTGTGCACCGAGTGGTGGCATAAATCATTCTTATCATTCAAATCCCTCCTTACTCCACCCATCATAATACAACCGCCATGATGAATATGTTCACTCAAAATAATGCATTATTATACCATAAAGTTTTATACATCAATATGCGTATTTATGAATAGTGAATACTATGCGTATATGTGAATAGTAAAATACGATGTATATACATGAATAGTAAAAATGAAGAGTACATACGGTATGTATACGTGAATAGTAAATACGGTATGTATACGTGAATAGTATTATGAATAGTAAATACGGTATACGTGAATAGTAAAATGAATAGTAAATACGGTATACGTGAATAGTAAAATGAATAGTAAATACGGTGTGAATAGTAAATATGGTATACGTGAATAGTAAATACAGTATACGTGAATAGTAACATGAATAGTAAAAATGAATAGTAAATACGGTATACGTGAATAGTAACGTACGTATAAATAGTACCTCTGCAGATTTGCAAATCAAAGTTCCCACACCAGATCTTAAAACCATAAATATTTTCTAAATATTCTTGCCAAAATAGTAAACAAACAAATTTATAATCATACATAATTCACAAGTATAAGGAAGAATATTCAGAGTTACCTGTTACTTGCTAATACCCGAATCACCAACCAGCTATTATAACTCTCAAGCAAATATCTCTCTACTCTCTCTCTCTCTCTACCTCTCTCTATAGCTCTTAGAAGTTGTGAAGAATGAAATGAAATGGAAGGTCTATTTATAGTTGGAAAATGGGTCCTTAAGTGTAATTTTCGTCTCTGGGTCGTTCTACGTAATTTTCCCCGTGACAAATTTTCAAACCTCCCGTGACTCTTCCCGTGGCTGGTTGTGGAAATAATTTTTCGTGGGTCCCACATGAATAGTAAATAATATTATATTATAATAATATAATATTATTATTCAAATAGTAAATTACTATTACGTGGGTCCCGCTGACAAAATTTTCAAACTTCACGAGAGTTTCTGTCGGCAGAGGAGAAATAATTTGACGTGGGTCCCACATGAATAGTAAATACGTATTTTGGAATAGTAAATACCGTATTTTTAAATAGTAAATACGTATTTGTGAATAGTGAACACTATTCATATTTCACAAATTTCAAGTATTAAATACGTATTTGCGAATAACATATATATATATATATATATATATATATTTTTAAATACGTATTTGTAAATAGTAAAAACGTATACGTGAATAGTAAATACTATTCACGGGGCCCACAAAATACTGATTTCAAATTTATTACTTTCCAAAAATAGAGCCTACTAGTCTTCCCAAAATAGGTTTATGTTCAAGATATTAGATTCAAAATTCAGGATGTTACACAACGCCCTCATCTTCACCAGTAATAGCATATAGACGGGGAGCCGGGGGAGCCGAGGGGGAATCCTCGAAGATGAACGAAGGGGAGGCTCGGGAGATGGAAACCGTCTGTTTGGTAGCAGCTCTGTCAAGGCCCCGGCAAGTGACTGCTAGCTATGCTTCTGATTAGCGAACCAACTGTTGAGACTCTCTTGCATGCGCCCAGTCTTGGCCTCATTCCTGGCCCTCTCTGCAGAAACCTGCTCTTCAACCTTCCCGGTAAGCTGCTCGGCACCCTGCGTGGTAACTTTCTCGACAATCATCGCATCAACCGCCTCCGGTGGTGGCCTGCTCGAGCTGGAGGTCCCGACGTCACAGGAGGAGGCCTTGCCATAAACCATGCTATTAAAATAGACCCTAACGCGGAGCCCCTAACGCGGTCAAAATGCTCAACTGGGCCCACAGTAGCCTTCAATGTGGTCGTAGGATCAATAGACCCTTGTGACTCCGGGGGCTTGAGACTCGCAGCTCTTGCTGGCTCTGCTCAATCCGGGTCTGTCGCACATATTTCATAAAACATTAATCAATCAATTTAATTAAATTTAAATAAACAAAATTAACTATATAATTAGTTTTTTGTAACTTACTATTATTTCCTCTGCTGCCTCCGAGATCGGCGTCCCATCATGGTGCCTATGGGTGCGTGTATACAACTCCCCATAGTCTGTCTGACGGTTCTCCTCCCGAGCCTTCTCTTGCTAAAAGAATATAAACTTTTTTATTTATAAAACAAAACAATAATCATTTAACATAAAATTAACTTAGCTTTTCACATACCATCTCACTGTAGGTCACAGCAAACGTTTTCGATCCTGCAGTGTGATTGACCCTTTGAGCTGCCCTACTTCTGGTGTTCCTTTGCGATAGAGCCTGCAAAATAAATGAGTTGTTTGTGCAATTAAACTATACAATACCCTCATGTTGAAAAAAAAAACTAAAATATGATTAATTTAAAAATGTACCTGTGCCTCTACACTCCTCCTATATTAGACAAAAGCTACCCAGTATTTTGCCTCCACGCCGTCTGGGACGTTCTCCATCAGTTGCTGCAGAGGCATAGTCGAATCTCCATTCTGCTGGGTGTAGAGATGACCCATTTGGCTCTTCCACGCTTCTCCCATTTTCATCTTTACATACTTCTTCGCGTGGGCTCACAGTTTAAACTTTTTCTATATCATCAAATAATTAAAAAAATAGATAACTAAATTAACCACAATTTATACAACTTAAAACTATTAACTTGTAAAATTTAATTACACAACATAACTTACCTGCACAACGTCCTCAAACGCCTTGTCCTTGTTGTCCTTCAGGACCTTTTTCCAATCGTGGAAAAAGATCGGGAACCATACCCAATTCCCGCCAAACTGTGACAGGAATCGGTTCAACAGGTGACCACCGCTGCCGATCGGCTGGTCCGTGTCCATGTTCCAGGGGACTATCACGTGGTAGCCGTCCTCCTGACTGAGCGTGTGAACATCCAGCGTCCTCCTGCTGATGTTCCCATATGAATCTGCATAGTATTAACAAAATTGTTGTATTGTATTTAAATAAATTTTCATTACACGTCAGGAATTTAAATTTTATCTTTTTCCAATAAACTACTTATACTTACCTTCGACATCCACCACAAATTTGGTGGAACAAGAAGACGACGGTCGGGGGATCCCTTGGTTCCGCTCGTTCTCCTGGTCGAGAAACCGCTCCACTTCAGCTATGGGAATCTCAAACTTGATCTCCTCATCTTCTTCATTAAGGATGTCCTCAAGAGACAGACTTGCGCCTCGATCTCCACCTACGGTCTCTAGGGTCTCTGGGTTTGGGATTGGGTCATTTGCAAAGATCCCATCAAACTCATTCCCAATCTGAGGGGGCTGAAGGGGGATATTTACCTGAGGGGGCTGAAGGGGGGATATTTACCTGAGGGGGCTGAAGAGGGATATTTAGAGCCCCACACCCTCTCCTACGACCCCCTCTACTACTACTACTACCCCTTATAGGCCTTCTTTCAACTACTTTCTCTTTTCCCTTGTCGTTAGAAACCATGATGTAAAAAGGTAAAAGTTGAAATTGAGATGTGAACAGTAAAAGAGTAAAAGCGCACGTGAATTTCAAAAGTGAAAATGAGTTATAAAAACCGCTACATTTCGTAGCGGTTACACAAAATAATCGTTACAAACTTAATACCTTCATAGCGGTTACGATAAAACCGCGACAATTGTGTCTCGTTCTTGTTGAACATTTGTAGCGATTAAGAAACCGCTACAAACTTAATCCCTTCGTAGCGGTTCCTATAAGACCGCTACGTCCACCGCGACAACTCTGCCTCGTTCTTGGTGAAAAGTTGTAGCAGTTACATAACCGCTACAAAATGCATAACCTTTGAAATTCTGTAATGGTTTTAAGGTAACCGCTACAAATTTAATATTTTTTTAAAAAAATTCCAAACTAATTAGTTTATCTAGTTTGATAAAACTAATTAGTTTGGAGTTTTTCTTTATTACAATAAAAAGATTCTCACTTATTTTCTTTAATTTTCCTAAAAGAGCTGAGGTAAATAATAACAAGTTTATTGAAAATTGTCCAACATGCCGGTGGAGGTTCGGATTCAGTATAGCCACCGATCTCCCTAGAAAAACTCACTGACTCGTTTTGATCAAAGATATTTCCCAGAGAGATTGGTGGCTATATTGGACCCAATCTCCGATGGTATGTTGGACAAATCTTCAGAAGAGGAGAAGTCTTCAAGTCAATGGAGTAACTAAATCTGGATTTTCACAAAATGAACATCTCGGCTTGAATGATGAGAAGGGAGGCAAATATCTACAGCTCTCATCTCCCGAGATCAGCTCTCATCTTCGACAACCAAGTAGATAATGTTCATTTAGTGATAATTCTGATTTAGAATATTTGTAGTTGTTGTACGAACGCTATTTATAGAATAAATTTTGTAGCGGTTAAGGCCTAAACCACTACAAATCTTAACATTTGGACACGGTCAAAGCGACGCTTTCTTCTCACCGTGACAAAATTGTGTCTTTCGACTTTTTGTAGCGGTTATTTTGACAAAACCACTATAAAGGAACCACAACAGACTTCGCGCCATAATGTGCCAACGCTGGTGCCATATTTGTAGCGGTTATGTTTTGTATCACCTCTACAAAAAACGAAGCAAAATGGTCACCATTTGGCGCCAATGCTTCCGTTACTAATTTGTAGCGGTTTTGCTTGAAACCGTTACTAATTCGCGTCAAAATATTCATTTGTAGCAATTTTTTTAACCGCTACAAGTCAACCGCGACAAACGATACTTTTTTTTTTGGTAGTGAATAGCTGTTCAGACAGCAACTTAATTAACAAACTTACACAATAACATACAAATTAAATACTCCAAATCTCTTTATTTCCTAAAAACGTACTATAAAAGGACACAACGAAAGAGATTTCAACCAGAAATGAAAAGCAAACACACCCTCCTGCTGTATATTTTCGTTTTAAGGAAAAGTTCAAAGCCTTACCATCTTGGTAGGAGGTTAATTATTCAAACCAAATATAATCGCGAACATAATAAACCAAATTCAACAATGACTTCTACTAATTCCATCTCTGACCTCTGACAAGTGATGAGAACTTCAATTTCTATTCAGAATATCATGAATAAGGCGTGCAACATTGGAGTAGGAAGAGCCACCCTCCATTAAAGCCCTCTTACACATCTCACTCATCTCCTTCACTTTCTTCCTCACCTCACTCTCTTTCTCCATCACTTGTTTTATTCCTTTCTCTATTCTCCCTGCACTTATCACCCCCGACCTCCTCACTTGGCCCCACTCTCCCTTGTTATCCAATGAGATCTCCACGCTCATCTTCAACTCACGCACCACTTCGAATGCGTTCACTTGTTGCTCCGCATAAAGGGGCCACGTCGCAATGGGTACACCGTAGTATATACTTTCCAGTACGGAGTTCCATCCGCAATGTGACACAAACCCTCCGACGGCTTTGTGGGCCAAGATCTGCGCCTGTGGAGCCCAACCTATGACTCTTCCTATCTCAGCCGTCCGCTGTAAGAACCCTTCAGGCAATACTTCTTCCAGATTTGAGTAATCACCCGGCTCTTCCGCCGAACCTCTGGGTGGGGGCTTCCGTAGAGACCACACAAAGTTGACCCCGCTTGCTTCAAGAGCGCGTGCGATTTCCGCCGCTTGATTCTCCTCATCGAAATAACCCCTACTCCCAAAGCACAAGAACAGAACAGAAGAAGGTGGATGATCATCAAGCCACTTCACGACATGATGATCTGATCCTTGTGGACCCGTCTTGTTGTCCCTTGAGCTTAAGATGGGTCCCACCGAATAAACGTTGATATCACTATTGGAGAATGAGTGAACTGCACGGGATTCCAGCTCCTCGAACGTATTCACTATCACGCCCTTTGCTCTCTTAAACTTGCATACCTGACTGAAGAAAAACTTTGCCCATTCCTTGTCCAACATAACACTAGGGAAAATATTGGCAGGAACGTGGTTCTCAAAACTCGGGATGACAAACTTAACTCCCGAGTCTGTGAAGTTAAACGCGGTCGTATCAACTTCCTCTCGCTCCCTCAGCATGTCAACATGAAGCGCGAAGCGCAGAAAAGCAGCGCCCGAGATGAAGAAGATAGTGGCCGGAACTCGGAACTCGGCGGCTACATCAATCATGGTGGTGCAGAACATGTCCACTACGAAGCTCGCGAGGCGGGGAGAGTCAGGAGCGGAGTTGAGTTTGGACACGGCATCTCTAACATTTTGCTTCTGGCTTTCAACGAGAGAATCCAATAGGGAAGGAAGATTAAGAGATTGAGGGTTGGTAGGGTTTGGGTGTGGAGGGAGGAGAGTGAAGTGAATACGGCTGGGGAAGGAAGAGGAGGAAGTGAGGGAGTGGATGTAGGCGTCGACGTGGTCGTCGAACGGTGCTTCGATGATGAGGAAGGTGATGGAAAGGTGGCGATGGTGGTTGATGAGAAGCTTAGCGCACTCGACGATGGACACAAGGTGACCCATGCCAGGACATGGCACGAAAACTAGCTGAGATTTCATGACCATAATTGGTGGGCGGAGTACTAGAGAAGAGAAAAAGAATGAATCAATCTGCTTAACTTTGGTGAAGAAGATTATCGGGATTGAATTAGATCATAGGCAATAGTACGTGGTGTCTACCGTTTTATATATATGAAACGATTATGACTCATAATGATAAGAATACATGTGAGAGGTTACGGATGCACGTGGAGCAATTTTTTCAGTTCATTTGGATGATGAGATATGTGTTTGTTATACGTGATTTTTGTTCGTTTTTTGTTGCTCTCATTTCATCATGTACGTTTACCAAACACTGTTTGTTTAATTCATGCCGTGAAATCTTAAAATGGGGGCATTCCAATTCTGGAAATATTTATCATGATGATACCACGTCAATATAAATAATGTATATATCAACATATTGGCACACACACGCCCTACTATTTTTTTAAAATAATTAATAGATAATATGAATATATATAATTTCTTATAGTTTGGGTTACATGTAGAAAATCTTCTTAACTTCTACAAATTTATAGTAAACTCTCTTAAACTTTTGCATATATGCAAATAATTCCAGTTGTCAATTTGTTTGTTACTTTACAGATTAAATCATGGTAAAAATTATTGTTTGGCATCGATCAATGACAGTTTTTGTAGGAAAATTGAGCCAAATATGCGAACGAGTGTTTAATTAATTACCTTTGGTTTTTTATTTAAAAAAAATACCCTTCATTTAAGTTTTAGATTAAAGATGAAAACTGATTAGCCGATATTTGAAGGTCTATGTAGGCTATATAGTGTATAGAGTTCGAATAGAGACGATGCTTCGATGATGTAGTTGAGTCTCATGTTATCAATGGTTCTAGCATTACCAAACTGACCAATTATAGAAAAAAGTTTTGTTAAGCCTTACCAGACATTAACTTTTAAATTAATTTTTATTGGGGAAAAAAGGAAAGTACTAGTAATTTGAAATTAAAGGAAGGCATGCATTACAGAGTAAAAAGCAAATAAAAAGGATATTATTGTAAAAGGACATTGAATTCTAATAAAATTAAGGTTATTTGCTCACTCCTCTAACCAAATTGTTACAAGAGATTTGTTCTGATTCAAAATATATGGTCGTATGGCCTATAGTCTTCAAGACTTAATATGTGAGGTCTTTTCAAAAGTTATACTAAGCATGCATATAAGCCTTTTAAAAAGGCATTAGGCCAAGCCTTGATCAGTTCCAACCTAAAATTACATATTAAAAAAGTTTTTAGGGACTTTTTTTATATTAGTTGTATTGAAAACATAAAGTGTTATATTTACAACAAAATTTAAACACCTGGATTTTGTTTTAAACTCAGGTCTTTAAGCGTACAGAGGTGTTATATTCACAACAGAAAAAGCTATATTCATACTGGAATGTGCTATATTCACAACAAAATTTAAATATCTGGATTTTATTTTAATACAACTAATATCAAAAAATTAAAGTCTCTATAGACTTTTTTTTGATACTTTTTATGCTTCCTAGGACCTAAAAAATATTTTCCCTATATGTTAAAACATGTAAGCTTGGACAAATAAATGGACCAATAGAAGGAGTGGACTCATCCGGACAACAACAGATCACGAATAGGCAAATGTCGGATTATGTACTTTTTTTGCAGTTTTTATATACGTTGCTTGCAGTTTGAAAATGAAACAACGAAGAAGAGCAGTAGTTCGTTAAATGGCTTCATAGATTAGGCTCTGTTTACAGCCGTTTGGCATATGTTAAGATCAGCTAACAGCAGTTTCCCATGGCGGAACTAGTTTCCTGCGATAGGCAAGGAGAGCTTGTCTTATTTAGATCGTTCAAATGAAATTTAGATAGTCCAGATTTCATATTTTTTATTTGGTGATTTCTAAATTAAAAAAATCATTTTTTAAAAAAATATTAGTTGAGAGATTATATTTATTTTAGATTCTTTATCCATTAAAATAATTTTTTTAAAAAATAAAGAATAAATAAATAAATAAATCTGAGCCATCCAAATTTCATGTAGACGACTTAGATGGAAAATGCTCGCCTATTCAAAGGATAGGCAAGAATCTGATTCTTGGTATGAGAGTACCAATAGACGCCTAGTACAAAAGGAAAAGAAAGTAAGAGAAAAAAAGTCTCCCTCTCAGCCATATTCATCTTTAGTTTTTTCATCATCAGCCATCTTCAACAACAAATCTCTCCAAAACAATGAAATTCATCGTCAAGTTCAGCTACAAAGTAAACCAGAAACAATTAATCTTAATTTATTGATTTAAATCAAGTGACTATTGAAAAAACAAATGGAAAAAAATAAACTAAAACCCAGATGAGGCGGCCGTGAATTCACATCGCAAAATTGATCAACAAGTTCAAGAATTATACTCACGGGAAAATTTGAAGGAAAGATGGGACATGGACGCCTCATCTCGAACTTAAACGAGCAATTGGTTTTGCTGAGGAGTTGGACACAGAAAATTGCTAACAAGCTTGAGCACTTCCACAAAGTCATACTCTTTATGTCCCTATTACTCGCTCAAACCCAGATGGGCCGATGAAAATCGACGGTGCCATGAACGCAGAACCTTCAATCATCAGATGCGGCGATAAGGCGGTCGTTCGGAGTGGAAGGAAGCGCCGGTAACAGCATCGCCGAAGAAAGAGATCGTGGAGGTGAGGCTGAGAAAGAGAGAACGTACAGAGATGGGTGACGGCGCCGCCGCCGGAATCTGAGAAGAAATGGGGGAGTTGAAGCCGTATCAGAGGAACTCTATGGTGCCGTATCTGTTCTCAACTTCTCTGTTTTACATTGTCCCCGTCTCCTCCGTTTCTCTTTAGGTCAGTTGAGGATGGAGAAGAGGAGCTCGATCGAATTCAGCCACACCATAGTGCCTATCTCTTCACATTTACATTCCATCCCTTACCATCTTCGCTACTCTCTGTTTGTGCTTCATTGATTTTGTCTTCTTCCTTTCCATTTTGTCATATGATTCTGGATTGGTTATCGTTGAGATGAGACTAATAAAAATCCTATACAGATTATTTTTCCTTAAGTAATGGTTCCACCACCGTGCAGTAGTGAGGCTTAGTTTTTAACTTGAAGGAACCCAAGAAGAAGAAACAGCCTACACATATAATTATTTTTAAAAAATATAAAACCGATCTTTCACTTTAAATTGTAATTGACATATTTGCAAAATTACAAAAACATACATCAAACCTTGAATAAGAATAATATCAAAAGTAATTTATGTAATATCCTGAATTTTGGACTCTGAGGATTGAGAATAAGCCTAAGTTGTGCAGACTACTAAACCCTGTTCAGGAAGTGTGATATTTTTTGGACAAATAAGGATCTTCCGCATTTTAGAGGAAAATAGGAAGAGAAGGAGACACTACAAAAAAAAAACCGGCTATTTGTGGCGGTGAAAATCGCCCATTTGTGGCGGTTATTGGCGTGACAAATGACATTATTTAGTCGCGGTTAGACTAACCGCGACAAAAACCAATGAAACAAAACGATTTGTTGCGATTTAAAGAAACCGCTACTACATGCAAATAAACCGCTACTGTAACTGTAGCGGTTTAGCCTAACTGCCACTATATATGGCTAAGCTGACAACTTATATACACAACTGTCACGGTAAAAAAACCGTTACAAAATGAAAAAAGTTTTGGCGCTTTTTTTTATTTATTTTTTTTATTTTACATTTGTCATGGTTTAATAACCGCTACATAATTGTCCAAATGTCTGAAAAAGTTTACGGCCATATTTTTTGTAAACCGCCACAAATAATTCCCGCCAAGATTTTACAAAAAGTTTTGGCGCCATTTTTGATCTCATCGTACCATTTTGTAGCAGTTTAGATTGCAGTTTTTGTAGCGGTTTTGCTTAGTTGAGGTTACGTGCCTGCTGTTATTTTGGTATTTGTAGCGGTTTTGCAACCGCTACAAATTGGTGAAATTTTCTTTTAAAAAATATTTCACAATTCTTATTGTAAATAAAAAATGTTAAATTATTATCTCATTTATATTTTTACGGAAAATGATATTAAAATATAATATTTGATTATATAAGGTAGTATAGATATGGAAAATAATGAGAATATCTAAGTATAATAACAATAAGTTATGAGTTAGTAAAAATAAAATGAATTATAAAACAAAAGTGTGAGAAAGTCGATCGATGAATAAGTATATGAAAGTAGAACAGAAGTTGAAAATTTAAAAAATGTACCTGTAAAATAAAAGAAGTTAGAAGTTAATATGAATAGGGTAGAAGAAAAAACAAATATTATCAAGCTGAGTGACACTTACCCGATTCAAACACTTTGCCTCTTTGAGAAAACGTAGAAATATGAGAGAAGTTGGAAAGAAAACGTGTGCAGAAATCAAAATGGAGCATATTGAATGTGATTTAGTGAGGTTATTTATTTTGATCTCAGTGTATCATTTTGTAGCGGTTGAGGTTGTGTTTTTTGTAGCGGTTTTGTTATGTTTTGTAGCGGTTTATGAATTAGTCGCGGTTTTGTTTTTAGTGGCGGTTTCGAACCGCGACAAAAAACTTTTTTGGCATTTTTTTTAAAAAATAAAAGTAAAATGAAGAGTAGAGATACAAATAACTTTTTTGGCTTTTTTTAAAAAAATTAAAGTAAAATGGAGAATAGGGATAATTTTTCTTCTCAATCTTCGTCGGCCTCCCTGCAAAGAAAGTTTGTATAAAAAGTTACGTGTGAGTTAATATAGAATAAGACATAGAAAAATTTTTTGAAGTGAAATTTTTATATTTCATGTTGCGGATATTAAAAGACATACCGAACTATAGGTAAAGTGTCATCGCCGTCTGGGAAGAAGATTTCGAAACTTGTGGGCTGGAGCGGCTCACAATCGTAGGCGACGTTCTCACCATCGCCCATGTCGTAAAGGTCCCGAGGCTTTAAGTGAACCACCATATTCCAATCCCTGTGCCTCTCATCGGCGACATAATAAACCTGATGGGCCTCTGAGGCAAGAATATACAGCTCGTCATCTTCAGATTGACCAGTGTGAATAGGGCGGGAGAAATTCATGGATGTGATGTCTAAGTCATCGGTCGTGAGTCCCCGGGATGTTGTCATATTCGCCCACAAACACTTGAACAACGTCACAGAGAAAAGGCCTTGGTAACTTATCCTGACCACATCAAGCAGCTTTCCATAATACGGGAAGTCACCGAACTGCATGTTCTCGTCACTACTGCTGGCATAACTCCTTGTCCCAAACATGCCGTATTCACCCGAGTTTTGGGTCAACGATACCTGATCTCGTGAAACCGTGCAAAACTTGAAGTCATTGACATTGTATGCTGTAAATCTTTGGGCGTGGTCAAGCGGGCCGAGTGCGAGAGCTTTGAATTCTGGTGAGTAGGGGTTGTGGTCATTCATTATTCTCCTCCTAAACCAACCTTGGAATTCTCTGTGGACCTTTCTATCAATTTCGGAGGATGTTCGTGTACGGATCCTCAGCTGACGCTTCACATGACTCCTGAATTCCTTGCAATTAAACATGTGATGACGAGCAAGAAATGTGCCAATAAAATGTAAGGAAACGTATAGGATAACATTATGTATATGTGCGCAATCCTTACTGAAGGTACGGTTCAACTTTAGTACAATTGATCAAGACATGTCTATGTGCTTGAAACTTCTCAAGTGTCGTGAGTTTGAAGGTCTCACGTCCACCAACTGGTTTACCAACACGAGGGAATAATAACTCTGAAGCTAATGGCTCTGGCTCTGGCTCAGGACAATCGTCCACACGAGGCAGTCTGTTGAATGACGTCTCAATGTCATCAAAGTACCTGGAACAAAAATATAAGACCTCATCCCCAATATAACCTTCTGCTATTAAACCTTCAGGCCACGCCTTATTCCTCACGTAAGATTTCAGTTTCCCAAGGAACCTATAAAGTAATGAGGAAAAATGTCGATACATCAATGTTTAAACATGCGACTAAGAAGTAATGTAATGCTGAAGTAATTAATTTTAAAAGAGTACCTCTCAATAGGATACATCCATCGGTAGTGAACCGGGCCACAAAGCTTTGTTTCGTGAACAAGATGTACTGTCAGGTGAACGATGACCGTGAAAAATGAAGGAGGAAAGATCATCTCCAAATGGCACAACGTAAGTATGATTTGCTGTTGCAGCTGGTCGAGCTCCTCCACGATCAACAACCTTGGAACACAACTTTTGAAAGAAAGTACAAAGCTCGACCAAAACGATCGACACATCGAGAGGCAATGCATTTTTTATTGCCAGCGGAAGTAACTGCTGCATAAGCACATGTGAGTTATGACTCTTCAGCCCAGTAACCTTTTGAGCCTGCACGTCCACACATCGTGAAATGTTGCTTGAATACCTGTTAGGAACTTTTATTTTCTTCAAAGTGGCAAGGAAGATTTCCTTATACGGTTTTGTCATGGTGAATTTTGCTGGTTGAAATCTATCATGCTCATCCGGCCACGCATCTGCACGAACCCCCATCTCCCGTAAATCTTTCCTCGCTTGAAGATGATCTTGTGAAAGCCTGGTTCGTTCATAATCGTGTATAAGACATTGTCGCACACATTCTTTTCAATGTGCATGACATCCAGACTGTATCGGAGCAAATTATCTTTCCAATACGGAAGAGCGAAAAAGACGCTTATCTTCCGCCATTGCTGGGTCGCAGAACCAGAAGCCCTGGCAGTCTTTGTCCTGGCCTTTGCTGGGTCATCTTCTTTCCCATACTCAAATTCAACATCCACAATTTGCTCTATTATATCTACACCGGATAAATTCCGAGGAGGTCCTCTTCTTTCCTGTTGCCCATTGAAACGATTGCGCTGCAACCTAAACCTGTGTGTACCATCGAGAAACCTCCGATGACCCATGAAGCACCACTTACGACTGTGGGGAAGGCGCACTGAGTCAGAGTCAAAATTGCAAGCCGGACACGCAAGGCCGGTATGCACATTCCACCTGGATAATGTTCCCAGTCCAGGGAAGCCACTGATAGTCCACATCAACACCGCATGCAAGTTGAATAGTGTCTTCTCGTGCGTGTCATACGTCTCGACGCCTACGTTCCACAACTCCACCAACTCGTTGATACGCAGTTGGAGATACATATCGATGTCATTTCCCGGTGCCTTTTTGCACGAAATGATCATGGACATAGTGAAGGAGCTCTGTTTCATACACATCCAAGGGGGCAAGTTGTAAGGTATTAAAACAACTGGCCATATACTATAACTTGTACTAAGATTACCAAACGGATTAAAACCATCGGTCGCCAAAGCAAGACGAACATTTCTAGGGTCCGCCGCAAAATTAGGAAAGTCTGAGTCGAACGCTTTCCACACTTCACCATCATGTGGATGTCTGAGTTTACCATCGTCGTTCTTGTCGGCTTCATGCCACCTCATATGCTCAGCTGTCTTAGATGACATAAACAATCTTTGTAAGCGAGGTTTTAAAGGAAAGTACCTTAGAATCTTTGCGGGTTTCTTCTTCTGCTTTTTTCCCTTCTGAACTGTCCTGAACCTCGAAGTGTGACACTTCTTACAAGTCTCTCTCTGAGCGTCCTCCCCCATATAAAGCATGCAGTCGTTGGGGCAGGCGTCGATTTTTTCGTAGTTCAATCCTAATTTGTTGATTATCTTCTTGGCCTCGTAGAAGGTTATGGGAATGTCCGCGTCAGGGAAAGCATCTCGTAATAATTCCAGCAGCATCGACATCGCCTTATCAGTGATGCCACACATGCACTTGATATGGTACAATTTGATCAGAAAGGATAATTTTGAGTATTTCTGACAACCTTGATACAACGGACGATCGCTCTCATCCATTAGGCTAAAAAATTCCCGAGCTGCTTCATTCCTATAGAAAACTGGTTGAGGACCTTGTACTTCTACCGTGAAGTTGTTGTCTTGAACACCCAAAGTGTCGCGAACAGCTTCATTAACCGGATCATCTTGATCTAGTTGATTTCCTACTTGTGAGGTTTGAGGAAGATGATCCCCATATCTCTTACCACACTCCTCACCATGAACACCCTAGAATGTATATGTTTCTGGGAAAGGCTTAGTAAGAAGATGTTCCATAGCACCTTCTCGTGTTTGCCACTTCTTAAACTTGTATATACAACAAGGACACACGATCTTGCCATTAATGCTAGCGTGAGAGAAGGCGAAATCTAAGAAATTTTTCAATCCCGCTAACCAACTGTTGAGACTCTCCTGCATGCGCCTAGTCTTGGCCTCATTCCTGGCCCACTCTGCAGCAACCTTCTCGGCAAGCTGCTCGGCAACCTGCGCGGCAACTTTCTCGGCAATCATCGCATCAACCACAACAGGTGGTGGCATCTCGAGCCGGAGGTCCCGGCGACAGAGGAGGAGCCCTTACCGTACACCATGCTAGGCCTGACGCCTAGCTCAAAGCCCCTAACACGGCTAGGATTCTCGACTGGGCCTACAGCAGCTTTCAATGCGGCCGTAGGATCAATAGAACCTTGTGACTCCGGGGTCTGCGATGCTTGCAACTCTTGCTGGCTTTGCTCAATCCGGGCTTGACGCACATATTTCATAAAACATTAATCAATCAATTTAATTAAATTTAGATATACAATTAGTTTTTTGTAACTTACTATTACATCCTCTGCTTCCTCAGAGATCGGCGTCCCATCACGGTGCCTATGGGTGCGTGTGAACAACTGCCCATAATCCGTCTGACGGTTCTCCTCCTGAGCCTTCTCTTGCTAAAAAAATATAAACTTTGTTATATCTAGAACAAAACAATAGTCATTTAACACGTCATTAACTCAACTTTTAACATACCATCTCACTGTATGTCACCGCAAATGTCTTGGATCCTCCCGTGTGATTGATCCTTTGTGCTGCCCTGCTTCTGGTGTTCTTTTGCACTAGAGCCTGCAAAATAAATGACTGTAGTTAATTAAAACAAATTTTAAACTACACAATACTTTCATGATTAATTAAAAAACAAAACTATGATTAATAAAAAAACGTACCTGTCCATCTGCACTTCTCCTATATTGGACAAAAGCTGCCCAGTCATTTGGCTCCACGCCGTCTGGGACGTTCTCCATCAGTTGCTGCAGAGGTATAGTCCCATCTCCATTCTTCTTGTCGTAGAGACGACCCCTCCGGCTCTTCCACGCTTCTCCCATCTTTATCTTTACATACATCTTCGCCTCGGCTCGCAATTTAAACTTTTTCTATATCATTAAATAATTAGTAATTAATTAATAATTATTTAAGAAATAAATAACTAAATTAGCCACAATTTATACAACTAAAAATTATTAACGTGTAAAATTTAATTACACAACATAACTTACCTGCACAACGTCCGTAAATGCCTTATCCTTGTTACCATCCGGAACCTTTCTGATGAGGACATAGGAGGTGGCATGACCAAGGCAACAAACTTGGAGGACATACAAGGTCTTGGAGATCCAATGATAAGAGCAAAAACTGAAAAGGCTCCAGATTGAAGACCTTGAAGAATAAGCCCCAATGGATATGCTTAGAGGCTTCATTGGGCCTTGGCCCAAATTCTACCCTTAGTTTTATTTGTCTTACATTTAGTTGAACTTTTGTAATAAGGATTATTGGGCTCACTTATTGTGCTCACTTATTGGGCTTTCTTGTTTTTCATTTGTGTGTAAGCAGAATTAGGTTAAGCTTGATATGTATAAGGCACACCATGGCCATGAGAACGGCAGATTTTGAATTGAGATTTCAACCATTTTGGTGAGAGACAAGTTCTCTAGGGTTCTTTTGAGAATCTCTGAACTTATCAAGGGTTTCGATCCTTGTGGCGTTCTTGGGCTTATCAATTCTTTGGAATTGTGGCGGCTACCCAGTTTTCGTGCTAGATTTGTTCGTTTCGTATCTCCCGTTTCTCTTATCGTTTTTCTGTGTTTAATTAGTCAAAATCGTATTTCAGAACGTGATCTTTCAGCTCGTTTTGGAAGCACTCAATTCCGAGGTCTGTAGCGTGAGATCCATTCCGTTCTTTAGGACGCGTCAGAGGCTGTTCTGGTGCGAAATTCCACTCCTAGTTGATCCGATTGTCCGTTTCCTTCGGGAATCACGTCATTTGGTATCAGAGCGCGGTTCTAGGATTGGAATTGGGTTATCTTTTCTTGATTGTTTACATCCAATCTGGTAACCCTAATCCCTAAATTTGTGTTTTTGATTTTTTAATTTTGCAATTCTGTTTTAGCCATCGTTCTTTGTTCCTAGTTTGTTCTTTCAATCTTCTGATTGTTTTCTTTCCTTTCAATTTCTTGTTCAGTTCACATATTTCTGCACTTTGTTCTTGGTGTTCATCCCTTGTTCATCATTGTTCTTCAATTTTAATCCTTTTGATTCGTGTTTCTTGAGTGTTGTGTTGCTAGTGTGTTAAGTAATAGCTCGTTTTGTGGGGAATTCTATCTAGTTCAATTCTGAATTAGTACAATTTCAAAGTTTGATTCCAAAGTCACAAATTCCTCTTGTTTAGAATCAGGTGTTATATAAAAAAAAAATCAGTTGCTATATAAAAAAAAAAAGAAAAAAAAGAATCAGGTGTTAAAAAAAAAAAAAACTATACAGCACCTTGCTATATTATTCAATTACACACACTACTACGTGTGAATCAGTGTTTTCCTTGAATAATCCCTACAAATTGTTTTGATTTTGGATTTTCTTTGTCTTGTCTTCTTTGAGTCCAAAGTGTCTTCTTTAAATAATTCCTCCAAATTGATTTGGATTTTCTGTCTTGTTGTCCTCTTTGACATCTGTTCCAAATTGTATTGTGAGTCACCGCCAATTCCTGAGTTTGGGATTGTACTCTTTGAGTGTTCTTGGAGATTCTGTTAAGAACTTAAAGAGAGCTATTGAGTGGTAAAAGGCAAGAGAGCACACTACACAAAAGCCTTATAGAGACCAACAAACACGAGTGATACATTCTTAAGAGTGTAAACACGTGAGCGAGTGGTAAGGTCCTATTACTTTTATTCTTGTTCTTTTCCTTGAATTATGGCAGGTGGTAAAGATAATAGGTTGCTGATTGAAGCCATTACAACTCAAATGCAAAGGATGATGAGAGAACACACAGAGGAGTTATATGAGAGAATTGAGAGAATAGAAAATCAGGGAAATCATGATGAAGATCGACAGAGAGGGAGGGATGAAAGAAGGAGAAGAAGAGATTATGAGAATGATCCTAGAGAGGATAGAATTAAGGGAGTGAAGCTTAATATACCATCCTTCAAGGGAAAAAGTGATCCGGAAGCCTATTTAGAGTGGGAACTGAAGATTGAGCACTTGTTTGCATGTCACAATTATAGTGAAGAGAAGAAAATGAAGGTGGCAGCCATGGAGTTTAGTGATTATGCTCTCATTTGGTGGGACCAATTGCAAAAGGAGAGGGCGAGATATGAAGAACCATTGGTGGATAGTTGGGTGGAGATGAAAAGGCTAATGAGAAGAAGATATGTTCCTTCCCATTATCATCGAGACCTTCACAACAAACTTCAAAGACTCACACAAGGTAACAAGAGTGTAGATGAGTATTTTAAAGAGATGGAGGTGTCCTTGATTAGAGCAAATATTAGTGAAGAGCGAGAGGCTACTATGGCACGTTTCTTGCATGGGCTGAATAATGACATAAGGGATGTTGTGGAGTTGCAAAATTATGTGGAGTTGGAGGATTTAGTGCAACAAGCTAGTAAGGTAGAACAACAACTCAAGAGAAAGGGTGTCATGAGGAAAAACTCTTCAAATTTTTATTCTTCAAGTTGGAAGGATAGAAATAAGAAGGAGGGAGGTACTTCATCAAGCAACCCCACTGCTACACCTCAAAGGACTCAAACTAAATCCAATGAGGTCCCTAAAAAGACAAGGAGTAGTGAAATAAAATGCTTCAAGTGTTTGGGGAGAGGTCACATAGCTTCAGAATGTCCAACTAAGAAGACCATGTTACTTAAAGAGGATGGAGAGCTTACTAGTGAGTCTTCTTCAGATTCTACTTCACAAGATTCTGCTTCTTCAGATTCTGCTTCACAAGATGATATTGAAGAAATAATTCCAGAAGGAGATTTGTTTATGGTAAGAAGAATGTTGGGCAGCCAAGCAAAAGACATGGATGATAGTCAAAGAGAGAACGTCTTTCATACCAGATGCCTTATCCAAGAAAAGGTATGTTCTCTAATTATTGATGGAGGGAGTTGTACCAATGTTGCAAGTGCTAGAATGGTGTCTAAATTGGGCATGGAAACCAAACCTCACCCACTGCCATACAAACTTCAATGGCTTAGTGAGGATGGTGAAGTGACCGTAAGCAAACAAGTGGAGGTGAACTTCTCCATAGGGAAGTATGATGATACAGTTTTATGTGATGTGGTACCAATGGAGGCTTGTCATTTGCTACTTGGGAGACCTTGGCAATATGATAAGAAAGCTATGCATAATGGATACACCAACAAGTTCTCTTTTGTACATAAAGAACGCAAGATTATTCTTGCATCCTTGACACCAAGAGAAGTTAGTGAGGATAATCTAAAAATGAGAGAAAAAAGAAAGCAAGAGAGAAAAGAGAGTGGAAGAGAGCAAGAAAAAAAAGGAGAGGAAAAGAGAAAAGCACCAAACTTGCTTATAAAAGAAAAAGAGGTGAAAAAGGCAATGCATTTGAAAAAGCCAATGCTCTTACTTTTGAGTAAAGAGAATAATTTTACAGGTGCAAGCCTTACTAACTGTCCTCCAAATGAGGTTTCTGATTTGTTGCAGGAATTTAAAGGTGTTTTTCCTAAAGAGGTTGATGATGCAACCCACATTGCAAATTTGTTCTTCAAGGAAGTGCATAAAGACGGAGACGAGAATTGCAATTTGAGGACAAATTCTTCTAAAGAAGGAGGGAATAATGAGGACATAGGAGGCGGCATGACCAAGGCAACAAACTTGGAGGACATACAAGGTCTTGGAGATCCAATGATAAGAGCAAAAACTGAAAAGGCTCCAGATTGAAGACCTTGAAGAATAAGCCCCAATGGATATGCTTAGAGGCTTCATTGGGCCTTGGCCCAAATTCTACCCTTAGTTTTATTTGTCTTACATTTAGTTGAACTTTTGTAATAAGGATTATTGGGCTCGCTTATTGTGCTCACTTATTGGGCTTTCTTGTTTTTCATTTGTGTGTAAGCAGAATTAGGTTAAGCTTGATATGTATAAGGCACACCATGGCCATGAGAACCGCAGATTTTGAATTGAGATTTCAACCATTTTGGTGAGAGACAAGTTCTCTAGGGTTCTTTTGAGAATCTCTGAACTTATCAAGGGTTTCGATCCTTGTGGCGTTCTTGGGCTTATCAATTCTTTGGAATTGTGGCGCCTACCCAGTTTTCGTGCTAGATTTGTTCGTTTCGTATCTCCCGTTTCTCTTATCGTTTTTCTGTGTTTAATTAGTCAAAATCGTATTTCAGAACGTGATCTTTCAGCTCGTTTTGGAAGCACTCAATTCCGAGGTCTGTAGCGTGAGATCCATTCCGTTCTTTAGGACGCGTCAGAGGCTGTTCTGGTGCGAAATTCCACTCCTAGTTGATCCGATTGTCCGTTTCCTTCGGGAATCACGTCACTTTCTCCAATTTTAGAAAAAGATCAGGAAAAACCCCCAATTCCCGCCAAGCTGTGACAGGAATCAGTTCAAGAAATGACCACCGCTGCTGATCGGCTGGTCCGTGTCCACGTTCCACGGGACTATCACACGGTAGGTGTTGTTCTCGTGATTGAGAGTGGGAACGTCCAGCGTCCTTGTGCTGACGTTCCCATGTGGATCTGCACAATTATAACAAAATTGTTGCATTGTATTTAGATAAACAATTACTACACGTCAGGAATTTAAATTTTATTTTTCGCCAATAAAATACTTATACTTACCTTCGACATCCACCGTAAATCCGGTGGAACGAGAAGACGACGGTTGAAGGTTCCCTTGGTCCCGCTCATTCTCCTGGTCGAGGAACTGCTCCGCTTCTGCTATGGGAATCTCAATCTCGATCTCCTCATCATCCTGGTTATTCAAGATGTCCTCAAGCGATAGACTGGCGCCTCGTTCTTCACCTACAGTCTCTAGGGTCTCTGGGTGTGGGATTGGGTCATTAGTAAAGAGTTCGTCAAACTCATTCCCAAGCTGAGGGGGCTGAAGGGGGATATTTCGAGGCCCACGCCCTCTCCTACCTCTACTACTACCACCCCTGAGAGGCCTTCTTGGGGGTTCCACTACTTTCTCTTTTCCATTGTCATTAGAATTCATGATGGTGAAAGGTATAAGTTGAAATTAAGAAGTGAATAGTAACTAAAATGCGCGCGTGAATTTCAAAAGTGAAAAGGGAAGTATAATAACTGCTGCATTTTGTAGCGGTTATCCCCAGAACCATCACAAAAGTAATGAATTTTGTTACGGTTACATCAAAACTGCCACCTCCACCGCGACGAATGTGCCTCGTTCTTCGTGGAAATTTGTAGCGGTCTTTTAACCGCTACAAAAAACTTAAATTTTGAAATTCTGTAACGGTTTAGAGTAAAACCGCCACCTAAACAGCGACAAATGTGTCTCATTCTTCGTGAAAATTGGTCGCGGTTACCGAAACCGCTACAAATTGAATAACCTTTGACACTTTGTAACGGTTTTATAGGAACCGCTACCAATTTAATATTTTTTTAAAAAAAATCGAAACTAATTAGTTTCGATTTTTTTCTTTATTACAATAAAAACATTTCCAATTATTTTCTTTAATTTTCTTATAAGAGCTACGGTTAATAATAACAAGTTTATTGAAAATTGGACTCAGTATAGCCACCAATCTCCCCAGCAAAACTCACTGACTCATTTTCATCAGAGATATTTCCCAGAGAGATTGGTGGATATATTAAACTCAATCTTCAGAAGAGGAGACGTCTTCAAGTGAATGGAATAACTAAATCAAGATGTTCACTAAAAGAACATTCTCGGCTCTGCATCTCTTATCTCATATCCCGACAACAGAGCAAAGAATGTTCGTTTAGCAACAATATTGACTTACAATATTTTTGAATATTTATAGTTGTTGTACGGTTGACTATTTATAGAATAAATTTTGTAGCGGTTACATCCTAAACTGCTACCAATTATAACATTTTGACGCGGTCAAGGTGTCGGTTTCTTCTCACAGTGACAAAACTGTGTCGTTTCGAATACATTTTGTAACGGTTACACAAAAACCGTTATAAATGTCAACATTTGGACGCGGCTAAGGTGTCGTTTCCTTCTCGCCGTGACAAGGTTGTGCCCTTTTGAATGTTTGTAACGTTTTGTTGACCAACCCGCTACCAAATAACCGTAACAAACTTCCCGCCAAAACACGTCAAGGTTGGCGCCATATTTGTGGCAGTTTGGATTTGTGTCACCGCTACAAAAATCGAAGCAAAATGGTCACCATTTGGCGCCAATGTTTCCGTTACCAATTTGTGGCGGTTTGGGTTAAAACCGTGACAAATACTCGACAAAATGTACATTTGTAACGGTTTTTTATAACCGCTACAAATGAACCACGGCAAATGACCACTTTTTTTGTAATGAGATTCATATCTCAAAAAACAAGAGTCAGTGTAAGGATTAAGTTGGGACACGTGTCACTTCAAGGGCAAAAGAGGAAAAGCGAGGGCGGAGTAGTCAATTTCTTCTGCATAGAATATTGAAATTTTGTTTACCATAAGAGAGAAGAGAAAACCATGTGATTTAAGTCATACTCAGGCCCAAACTTAAAATGCAGGTTCTACAGGCGATTGATCGATAGGAACGGGACCGATAGAGACCAATTAGGGGTCACTACTACAAAAAAGGCTAACTACTTTCCTTAAAGACTTCCTTATTTTTAAAAAGGAAGTTAAAAGTGAATGTAGTGGCATATTTGTAAAATAAATACTGATATTATCAAATTTGACGTTCTAAAATAAGTTTAAGAACGTTTAAAATAAATTAAGGCGTTCTGAATTAATTTAAGGACGCTTAATTAAATATTTTCGCCCAAAAATAAGTGTTTTAGTGCCTTCGTGCCATTATATTTCACGATTTTTTTGGCGCACGCCTGCAAAGGATTTTTTTTTGGTGTCCTGAAATAAAAACAGGACGCCCTAATTAAATTTTATGGCGCCCTGACATTCTATCAGGGCGCCTTTAATGAAATTAAAGGCGCCCTTATTGAACATCAGGACGCCTTAAAAATATTAAAGGCGCCCTGATAGAATATCAGGACGCCTTTAATAACATTAAAGGCACCCTTATTCAAATTTAGGGCGCCTTTAATTATATTAAGGCGCCCTGAATCCCTTTTCAGGACGCCGATATTGCAAAATATCACTTTTTAATTTCTCAGCTGATCGAAAAAAGCCTTCTCTGCTTCCCTCAACCCTACCTCGCTCTCATTTGTGCGTCGTCTCCTCCTCTAGCTTCGTCTTCCCTTCGCGACAGTCACCCGTTCTCCCCTACCTGATTTAATTTCTTAGCTGAACCTCTCTGCTTCCCTCAACCCTACCTCTAATTTGCGTGCCGCCGTCTCCTCCGTCTTCTCTTCCCAAGCCTTCGCGACAGTCACCCCCAGTCTCCCCTACCTTATTTTGCGCCGTCTCCTCCGTACGCTCTTCGCGCTGTCCGTTGTTCTCGTTCTCTCTCTTTCCCTCTTGCTCTCCGGTGTTCTCCTTTAGCTCTTCGTGGTGTCCGTTGTTCTCACATTGTGCGCACTCGTTCTCTCTTTCCGGCGCATCCCTCACTAGTAAGTCCATCGGTCCACCCTCTACTCTAATACTTTCCCCTGTGAATTCTTCTTGCATTTATGAACTTGTGCACAACAAATATGTTCGCAGTTTGAAGGAAATTTTGAGTCATTTTATGAAAACGGATCTTTTGTTGTGATAGTTTCATGCACCGCTTCAGTTAGGTAACAATTGAGGCCTTGGTTGCTATGATTTTGTGCTGTCATTGACTCTTGAAATTACATTTTAATTGTTGGCTATGAGAATTCTGTTGTTGCAGTGAATTGGGAGCTAAAAATTGAATTGTTGATGAGTTTGAGTAATTATTGGTAGCTGAATTTGTGTAGTGATTGCTTTCAAATTCTGTGCTAAGGATGATTTTGAGAAATTGAATTAATTCTAAGATAGCTACTGTCATGTGCTATGCTGAATTATGCCAAGGGTGATTGCTGATTTTGCACCGTGAAGGAAAAAACCTATTAAATACTACATGGCATGTTTGCATGAATTGCTCGTGCATTATACCGACTTTCTTTTTTTTGAATTCAAAATATAACAACACAAGCAAATTCAAGGTCAAAACCAAAAAATTACACACGCCATTTGGTATCGCCACGCTATGCATGATTTTCGTTTTAAATTGACATTGATTATTTGAATATGTAATTACTACCATGCCAATTATATTCATCGCTTGTACTAAATTTCAAGATCACAAAATTATCTAATTAAGGTTAAATAAATAGTCTCCATACAAAAATAAATGAAAAATAACAACACAAAATTACATTTTGGGCCTGAAAGTGAGGGTAATTAAGTAAATCAACAGGGATGAATTGATTGGAATTTTGATCTGCAAGGTTAGTTTGAACTTGTGTTGAAATAGAGACTATAGGAAAATTAAGTTCACATCTAATTGTGCTGAAGCCATCAATCTGAGCACAAGAGCATGTGACAACAACCACCTTTTAGGGTCATAACCAACAATATATGGCTTTTAATAATGTTCAGAAATTGGACGGTTTTAGTTAATTCTGTACGTAACTAGAGAAGATAACACCATTATATTGCTGACCAATTAGCTATGACGTATCATATTATCACAGAAAAGTTTTGCTTCTTCGATTAAACACCTCCACTTATTCAAGGGGTGGTTACGTTGTTGATCTAGGAACCTAGGTAGTTTTTTTCCCCTCTGATCTTCTTCTTGGTTTTTCTGTTGTACTCTGTTTTTTATATTGAAAAAACCAACAACGGGCACAACCTCCTTGGTGTAACTGTTCCATAAGTCGGTGACAACAGCATGACCTTATATATTGACATGCTTGATTAGAGAATACGTTAATCTTGAGATGTCACCTTGTCCTCATTACTATATAGTGCCTGTTTCCTTTTCTCATGCTTTTTTTTTTTTTGTTTCTTTTATGATGCTTTAATAAATATCATAAAATACCTTCTTTTTTTTTTTTTTTACTTGTAACAAAAATTTCAAACAATCCCCGCAACACACCCACTCTCCCCCAATTCTTGCTATGCATCTAAATCCAATAATCCTCCATTCGTTATTGTAAATACACACGCGCACAGGTATAAAAGACCAATGTTTGCTAATTTATTTTAGTGCACATGCAAGGTTATGAGGTCTTGCTTGATTTAGTACTAGTCATCATGCTCCAAGTTCCAATCTCTGTGCGTTAGGCTGAAACTTTACTGCATTATGAAATTTTACTAAGGAAGGAATTATGACTGAAACATTTGAAGGAGGGAAAAAAAATTTTCTAATTGTTATGAGGTTGACTTAAATTGGTGATTTATTGATAAAACTTTATGATTGGGTTTGACCTTGAAAGGTGCTTGTTTGGTTATGATCACCATGAACATTTATAATTATATGGTGTAATTATTATTTCAATTACAACATAAAAAGTTCCTAGTTCTCAGTGTTTACTTCTTTTTTTGACTTCAGGAAGCTAATAATCTTTTTGAGTACTGTGACTTGGTCACGACAACAACCCACAAGAGCTTGGTAGGTATTTGTAATCATGTTCCTTTTGTCATACAATTATTCCCTCTCCCATATGTTAGTTTGAATAATTCTAATGTTCTTTTTATTGTTGTTGTCTTTAGGTTGACTAGAGCAAATAAATTTCAAGCATCAGAATTTAAAGTTGAGGTAAGTAAAGTTAATTATTGTTGTTTTTTTTGTTGATGTGCATTGAACTAGGTCAACTTTGTTGTATGAATAAAGATGATTAGAAGTCCGTAATTTAATAGTTTATGACTTGGACAATTTAGCTATATTTTTATACTTTGTATATTGATGAAACTATTGGATTTAATAGCTGATATTGATCTGAATTGGCTTAGTTAGTAAGTTTTCTTGATTGAAGTTGAAATTGTTTGTTGTTGAAATTTTGGGATGTATTACTTTTAAGGGGAAATGCTGCCGAAATTTTAGTTCAAGATTGACAAAAAAGCATGTCGTTCTTTAAATTGTTATAAACTTGTGTTGTCGGAAATGTCGTAGGTGGTATTAAAATGGGGCATAGTTGGATGGATGCTTTGAGAACTAGTGAAGAATATGAGAATGAGGTGGAAGAGTTTATTGAATTTGCTAGAAGGAATGTGGCTACAAAAAATGGGATGTATTATTGTCCATGTGTTAATTGCTTAAATGGGGTTCGACAGGATATTCCTACTATAAGGGATCACCTAATTTGTGATGGGATAAACCTTCGATACACAACGTGGATATGGCATGGTGAGGAGGTACTACCAGTGTGTCCCACGAAAATGAAGTTGAGGTAGATGACGATGGAATGGAGAGAATGATTCATGATGTTGAGGTCGAATCTTTTGCACAACCGCATGAATATGATAGCGTGCGGAGTGATGCAGAGACACCTTTGTTCCCTGGGTGTACTAAATATACACGGTTGACTGGGACCTTACATTTGGTCAACTTAAAGACAACTTGTAGGTGGACCGATAGTAGTTTCACGTCACTGCTTCAATTGTTGAAAGATATGTTGCCAGACGATAATGTACTTCCAAATCGTATGTATGAGGCCAAGAAAATCTTGTCTTCGATGGGTATGGAGTATAAAAAGATACACAGTTGCCCTAATGACTGCATATTGTACAGAAATGAGTATGAAGGCCTGAGTAATTGTCCGAAGTGTAAAACTTCACGATACAAAGTGAAGAAAGGTGGTGGTTCTGGAGATGATGAGACAACAAAAATGCAACCTGTGAGGCATTGTGGTATCTTCCAATAATACCGCGGTTTAAGCGTTTCTTTACTAGTGAAGCGACGGCAAAGCAGTTGAGATGGCATTTCGATGAGAGAATATCCGATGGAAGATATCTTCGGCACTCGGCTGACTCTCTGCAATGGAAGAAAATAGACGAAATGTTCCCTCAATTTGGCAGTGAGCCAAGAAACCTTCGTCTGGGCCTTTGTACAGATGGATTCAATCCGTGTCGGACTCTTAGCAGCACCCATAGTGCATGGCCGATTCTCCTTGTAATATACAACTTACCTCCCTGGCTATGTATGAAACGCAAGTGTGTGATGCTCTCTATGATGATTTCTGGACCAAAACAGCCCGAGAACAATATCGATGTGTACTTGGCGCCTTTGGTTGAGGATTTAAAGAAATTGTGGGAGGAAGGCGTAGATATGTTTGATGCATATAAGAAGGAGTCCTTCAAGATGCGTGCAATGATTTTTACCACGATAAATGACTTTCCTGCATACGGAAATTTGTCAGGGTACAGTGTGAAGGGGCATAAAGCATGTCCAATATGTGAAGCAGACACAGACTTTCATCAACTAAAGCACGGAAAAAAACGGTCTACCTCGGTCACAGGAGGTTTCTTGATCGGTTCCACCCATATCGTAAGTTAAGAAAACGTTTTAACGGCTTACCGGAGCATAGAATGGCTCCAAAGGCATTAACCGGAGAGGATGTTTATAGTCGGGTGAAACATATCAATGTCATATTGGGTAAGCAGCGAAAGATTGTGGGTGAGAAGAATATATGGAAGAAGAGATCAATTTTCTTTGATCTTCCATATTGGCGTAGTCTTGATGTGAGACACAGTCTTGATGTGATGCATGTGGAGAAAAACGTTTGTGATAGCCTTGTCAGTACTCTTTTGCACATACCAGGAAAGACTAAGGATGAAATTAGTGCGAGACTAGACATGGTTGATATGGGAATAAGAGAATGGTTACATCCACAAGTAAGGGAAGATCGTAAGAAGGCATACCTGGAGCCAGCAGCTCATACACTATCAAAAGTGGAGAAAAAAAAGTTTGTGTGGGTGCTTATATGACATTAAGGTTCCACAGGGATATTCTTCTAATTTGAGAAGGTGTGTTTCAATGGACGATCTGAAGTTAGTGGGAATGAAGTCCCATGATTATCATGTGCTGATGCAACAACTATTGCCTGTAGCTATTAGGGGCATTATGAAAGATGAAGTGCGAACCACTATAACGAAATTATGTATTTTCTTTAATGGTATCTGCAACAAAGTCATTGACATTGAAAAGTTGGATGAATTGGAAAATGAGGGTTATATTATTTTGTCCCAACTAGAGATGCATTTTCCTCCTGCATTTTTCGATATAATGGTGCACCTGATAGTGCACTTGGTAAGGGAGGTAAGGCTCTGCGGTCCAGTTTACCTAAGGTAGATGTACCCTTTCGAGCGATACATGAAGATCTTAAAAGGGTATTCTAAAAATCCTTATCGACCGGAAGCCTCGATTGTTGAGAGATATGTAGTTGAAGAGGCTATAGACTTTTGCAAAGATTATCTACCAGGGACGATGATACGATCTCAGCATGACGAGGGGATAATCGAGGGAACTCGAGGAATCAAACTGAAGAATAAGCCTCGTGAAGAGGTGTTGCAAGCATACCTGTACATCTTGAATAATATGGAAGAAGTTCAACTATACATTGATGAACACAGAAAGAGTTTGAAGAATAAGAATCCAAGGAAGAATGACATGCAAATAGCTCATGAACAAAAGAAGACGTTCGCAAAGTGGTTCGAGGAGAAGGTATCGCGCGAGACCAGAGTGTCGGATACAATCGAGTAGTTGGCCTGGGGGCCTTCTTTTCAGGTCATCACTTGGCAAGGTTATGAAATAAACGGGTATACCTTCTACACAAAAGACCAAGATGACAAAAGTTTTGTGCAAAATAGTGGGGTGATGGTTAAAGCTGAATCCATGCACTTTGTGAGTTCGAAAGACAAAAACCCGGTATTAGCATCAATGGCTTATTATGGAGTTATTGAAGAAATATGGGAGATGAGCTAAAACAAGTTCAAAGTTGCTCTATTGAAATGTAAGTGGGTTAGCAATAATGCTGTTGTAATATATCCACAATTTGGAGTTGTCTCAGTTGATCTTGAAAGAGTTGGTCATAGAGATGAGCCATTCATTCTAGCAAGCCAGGTGAAACAAGTGTTTTATGTTACAGACCCGACAAATAAAAAATTGTCCATTGTACTTCAAAGTAAAAAACAGAAGTATGGTGAAGAATCCTTTGACCTTGACGATACACCCCCTTTCACAACAAATCCCCCTACAACACGTGAAGTGGAATTGGTAGATGATGACGAAGACGTTGCAAGAAAAGATCATTGTGAAGGAATATGGGAAACCATATAAAGTAAGATATTAACTTATGAAATAGTAATATGTTATTTTTGTGGTGGTTTAACATTTTTTTTTCATTTTATTAATCTGTTTACTATTTAATAACCTATCTAACATTGATTTGTCCTTCATGAATAGGATCATGTCTAGCCCTAGCTCTAGCTCTAGCTCTGATGAGTCAGGAGGTGAGAGAGGTGACGAGCCCGTTGTGAGAAGGGGTAGAGGTTGCACACAGATGGCAACGTTAGTGGCCCATCGTGAAAACCAAAAAAAGAGGCTGCATGTGGAATTTGATGACAAGTTGAATCCAATTGGCCTGGAGGAAGACAATTTCATTAGCTATGTAGGCTATCTGGCTCGGAGCAAAGTTTGCATTGTGATCTCTGCTTGGAAGTTCGTTCCGCCGAAAACAAAGCAGTTGATTTGGGCACAACTTTTGGTTCGTCACTTTCGATATATCTGCATTTGTATCATTTGACTTATTAATTGAAATTTAATTATCTTTCCTTTTACCTTGCAGCAAACGTACGACGTCCCTAACACTAAGGCAATGGAAAAGCATTGGATGGGGGAAGTCCGTATACGTTGGAAAGGCTTCAAGAATAAGCTGACTAAAAAGTTTATTCGAGGTCCAAGGAGGAACGAGGATCCATGCCAGAAATATCCGTATATTTCTCCCGAGAACTGGAAGGAGTTTGTGGCGTCGCGGAAAAATCCACAATTTATTGTAAAATTTCTTTCATATCATTTCATTTCTTTTATTTGACAACTTAGGCTCAGTTTTATTTGATTTCGTGTCACAGGAAGTAAGTGAAGCCAATAAAGAGAGGCAAGCGGCAAGTAAGTATCCGCATTGTTTGTCTCGTGGTGGGTACAGAAAGCTGGAACGGAGAGTGATGGAGGAGTAGTTAGAGAGAATGAAGGAAGCTGCCAAATCCGATCCTTCCACTGTTGTCCAGCCCCTTGAACCTCCTCCTCGTCACAAGAAATGGAAAGCTGCGAGGATGAGGGGCGACACATACATAAATGCTGAGGTTGCCTCCAAGATTGTAAGTAGTTAAATTAGACGGTTTAAATACCCTCAGTTGTTCCATATTATAGGGTTTAGTTGTTATTTATGAAACATCTTATGATACAGGATGCACTTGAGGAGCAGAGTTCCCAAGGTTCATTTACGCCGGGTTCACAGATGGATATTTTGTCAACGACGATTGGGAAGTTGGATTACCCTGACAACATTCGAGGAGAGCCTAAGGGGGTTACTGCTGCAAAATATTTTGGACGGCGTTCACAGTTGTATGACGATAACAACCCTAGTCCTCAGCTTGTGGCAAAAATTCAGGCGGGATTGTTTGATGAAATCATGCAACAAGTACGATCCAAAGTGAAAACTATGATGGATTCGAGGGACAATACGGAACATACAACTCGTGAATCCCCGACCTTCCCCAGCAGTAAAGAGAGTTTTCACCCTCCGGATGTTGATCCAGGCGAGCCTTCTCACATTCCACAGGGAGGACAACCGTGCACTCTCTTTCTGGATGTCCCACACTAGCGTATTGTTGCCGATGCTCTTATTTACATGGATCACAGCACCCACCATAATATTGAAATTCCACAAGACCTACGTAGGGTGACTGTGACATGTGTTCAAGAGGGGGAAGAAGAAACACACTTTTCGATTGAAGATGACGAGGTTCCTGATTTAGGCCGGGCCATAAATTCGTTCATCCTGTGGCCGAATCATCTTATTCAGATGGCAGTGGCGACACCTCCAATGGTAGGAAATACATTACCTAGAACTTGCTTTTCATTGGTAACTCACTCATAATATGTTTGTTTATGTTTTCATAGAATGAACAAGCTGCAGGCAATTTTCCACACTTAGCACTACTGTGAGACGTGTACAAGGACATCGCCTATCTCTCCTTCAAGATGCAACCGGGCATTGTCGGCACAGAAAAGACATATGACTTTACTGTTGACAAAAAAGATCTTGCCGAATTTATGCATATGGAGTGTTTAGATTTAGTCGTTCTTGAAGCTGCGATACTGTAAGTTTTTTTCCCCTTTAATCATTGCATTGATATTTTTTCTTTTCTATACTCAACAACGCTTATCATTTTATTTCGATCATAGTGTCTGTAATGACATATGCGTCAAGAAAGGCCACTCGGGTTTGTATGGATTCTTAAGTCCAATAAGCACGACCCGGGCTCGCAATACGTTAACCCAAAGGACGCTTTATATTGGTGCTACAATTGCCTTGGAAGATGATCGTTGTTATCTAGCCCCAATACTTGAAGCCTATGTATTTTAGTTTTGTCTATTTAAGATTTTTAAGAATAAATTCCTTCGTTATCTTAATTAATATTAAAATGTATATGTTGTAGTGGTCATTGGACCCTGTGTGTTGTTTGTCCCTCGAAGAACACATGTTATTGGTTTGATCCCTTACATGGTGGCAGGCCAAACGATGAAATCAAATCCATGTTTGCCAAGCAAGTAAATTTGCGTCTAAATCATTGATTCTTCATTTATATGATTTGTTTTCATGTCTGTTAATTTCCGTTTTAATGATAGTACATTAAGGGCGGCTAGATCGATTGCTGGAGCAGCAGAGCAGGGTGGACCGAAGTGGCATTTTCTGAGAGTAAGTAGTTTCAATTCAAGTTATGTCATTGACACAATGGTAGCTTTCAATATGCCTTTATTTGTTTTAACAATTTGCTTTTGATTTATTAGTGTCCGAAGCAACCAAGACACTCTGAGTGCGATTACTACGTTATGTTTTTTATGCACGAAATCGTTGGGAGCGGACGTACAAGTTTTCAAAACGTACGTGATCGCTCTGTGTTTCTCAAATGATAATTATTTCATTCACTTTATTGGTTTAACTTATACCTTGTTTTTCAATTTATAGTTTTTTGATAGTCTGGCTCCGTGCTCGGATGAAGAGATGGATACAGTTTGAGACGCTTTGGCTGCTTCCTTTCTTCAACGCATATAGATATGTATTGAATTGTTCGCCTTTAATACTCTTGGTTTCTACGGAATTGGTTACTCAGATTTGTTAATAGCCCAGAAACTTAAAGCATATTTAGAATTTTGCTGTTGCTGTACATATGTGATGTTTGTTGTGTATTGGAATTGAAACTCGAAGCTGAAAGTTGTATTTTTGGTCAATTTAAGAATAATAGTTTGTTGTTGCTGTTGTTGGTCTTGCTGGTTGCCAAGTGCGTTTTGGTCTAAACTAATCTATCTTATTGGGTCTTCAAAGTTTTGGTTACTTGCTGTTGGTTGTTTGTTGCTGTTGTTGGTCTTGCTGGTTGCCAAATTGCTTGTTTCTGTTGTTGGTCTTGAAGGTTGCCAATTGCCTTGTTGTTGTTCGTTGTTGGTCTTGCTGGCTGTGAATCAATAGACTTGTTGCTGTTGTTGCATTTTGCCTGGTTTTTGGGTGGTTTTTACTTGCTGTTATTTGCATTATTCTATCGAACTAGTTTTTTCTTAAAAAAAACTACTTTTAAAAGAGGCTTGTTACTTGCATTGTTATTTGCATTGTTAACTTGCGCCTTGTTGCTGGATGGTTTTTACTTGCTGTTATTTGCTGTTTACAGGTTTCAGTTATAATGTTGGTTTTTGTTGGTTTTTACTTGTTGTTGTTTGCTGTTAGGTTTCAGTTGTAATGCTTGTTTTTGTTGGTTTTTATTTGCTGTTAGGTTTCGAAGTTGTAATGCTGGTTTTTGTTTTGATGTTTGTAGGCTTCAGTTGTAATGAGCTTTAGAATTGGTTTTTTTTTAAATAAAAAAAAACATTATAAGGCGTCCTATATTTACTTCTAAGACGCCCTAAAAAAGGCGTCCTATGCTTAATATAGGGCGCCTTTTTTAAGGCGTCCTAAATTAAATACAGGACGCCTTAAAAAAGGCGCCCTATATTAAGCATAGGACGCCTTTTTTAAGGCGCCCTGATTAAACCATAGGACGCCTTTTTTAGGGTGTGCTGTTTAAACCATAGGACGCCTTAATCGCTTTTTTTTTTTTTACAACTTTCCCTACTCAAACGTCCTTCTCAAAAAGGACGTTACTTGCCTCTAATTCAGGACGTTTTTAACGTTTTCTGTAGTAGTGGGTTCCTTTGGACTGAGTGGGTCAAGTGTGGGGCCACTCTGGAAGTTTGGAGAATGTCACATATGGGTGTCTATTAGGGGGGGAATTTGAAAAGGTGAAGAAAAGTGCAAAAGGAAACACCCCGATGACCAGCGGGACCCACACGGAGTGTGATGCGCCACTTGGTAGCAGCTAGACACCTCTGGAATTCTTTAGATTTTCTTAGGAAGAAAGCTAAAAAGTCATATCCTATTTATTATACAAAAGCTAGAAATTTACACCAGTTAATTCTAATTTCACTGGATCAAACTTACCTTTATTGAAAAGGTAAAGCTCATAATCTTTTCACCCTAGTAGGGAGAAATTTCCAGAAGGCCAGAGGGAGTCCAGCCAGCTATCTCATCTCAAGCTTCAAGACCGAAATCTCAAGTTCATCCATCGTTCTCTGATTCAAGGTCGACAAACTTATCCTCTTGAGTTCTTGGTTAAGCATTTTCGTGCATAAGGTTGGTGTTTGGTGTTAGGGTTGGATTTTTGCATTTTTAAGGCCACTAATAGCTCTGGAACGAGATTTTGTATGGGGTATGGTTATGGGTTAATTTGCCGAAGTCAGAAACACCAAAAACACTAAGTTTAGGTTGCTGCTAGTTTTAGGGGAATCTGGGCAGCAAAGCTTCTAACGTATTTTTGAAGGGGTAACAAAATTTTTTTAAGCTGAAATTTTACATGGAAAAACTACACATTTGGGGCATGAATCTACATATATAATATGATAGATTTGGACAAGATTTACTGGGTGAAATAAATGGTTGAAAAAGGGGCTAAGACCAGTGACGTGAATCTGGACTAGAGGGGAGAAAACAAGCAACTCACCAAATGGAATTGGTTTCATACAAATATGATTTTCTTGGAATTTATGAAAAATCCTTGAAGTTGGGACAGAAACATTGAACTTCTGGAAACTTCATGTTGGGCTCGGTTTTAGCAAAAAAAAGAATGTAAGGGCATTTCTGTAAATACTGAAAATAGTGTATTTTAATGTTTTAGGTCAGGGGTACTTTTAGAAAGGCCACTGAGCATAAAGGTAGTAAAAGCAGTATTCACCACGCCAGATAGTAACCTAATTACTCTGGCACTTTTATGCGTTTGATGTATGTGGTTGCTTGCCATTTGTGTTGTTTTTGTATTGTTTTGCCAAATATGCATACAGAACATGCTTGTGATTGTGTCTCTAGTGCTGAGGGTACCTGTCGGGGTTTGCCTACGAGGTGACTTAACGGAGACGGTGCGAAGATGTGTTGTGGTATTTGTGTTTGTTTTCATATGCAGTATATTTGGCATATTACTTCTTTTTACATACGCACGTGGTTGCATGCATATGCCTTACACATATAGTGCATGAGTATTTATAGTTACTCTGGGGGCCAATAATGGACCTCAGAAGCTTGTGGTGACGTAGGGGATCGTGCCTGATTTATAAAGGCCTTTTTGCAGAGGTAGAGATGGCTGGGCAGATGAAGGATAAGGAATGCCTTATCATATTTTGTACTTTTATTTTGGATGACTGTGCTTATTATCTTAACACTTGCTGCCAGATGACTATATCCTAACCCTCCGGAGACTTTACTTTTTGTTAACTTTACTTTTGACCAATACGTTAGATTGTCCAAACCGATCTTGTACTCTGTTGCGCATACTCTGACTCGTAATTAAATGGACTACTAATAAAAGAAAGGTAACTCTTTGAAAGGAATCCCTCTAACACACCACCAAAAAAGAGGCTAGTGGAGGTGTAACAATTTAAAAGAAGGATCTCAATAAGACAGCGTGTAAAACAAATACAGCTTATCCACAACTATAACTTTGATCTAATTACTTTATCCATATTATGAATACAAATTCAACCTTGGATTCTAGTTTCAACCCTCCACGCGGATGATAGCTTCACCCCCAATTGAGCATATCATGAACAAAGCGTCCCAAATGAGAGTATGAAGACCCACCCTCCATTAAGGCCCTTTTACTTATCTCACTCATCTCCTTCACCTTCTTCCTCACTTCACTCTCTCTCTCCATCACTTGTTTTATTGCTTTCTCTATCCTCTCTGCACTTACCACACCACTTCTGCTTACGTTGCCAAACTCCATCCTATAATCCAAACAGATCTCCACGCCCAGATCCAACTCTCGTGCAAGTTCAAATGCATTCAATTGCTGCTCCGAATAAAGTGGCCACGTGGCCATAGGCTGTCCATAATATATGCTCTCCAGTATTGAATTCCACCCACAATGCGACAGAAAGCCTCCCACCGCTTCATGGGCCAATATCTGGGCTTGTGGGGCCCATCCAATCACTCTTCCAATCTCAGCCGTCCGCTCTAAGAATCCTTCTGGGAGTACTTTTTCCAGGTTTGAGTAATCTTTCGGCGCGGCCACTTTACCCTTGGGTGGTGGCTTTCGTAGAGACCACACGAAGGAGACCCCACTTCTTTCAAGGGCATGTGCGATTTGCGTCACCTGATCAATGTCGTCAAAATAACCCATACTTCCGAAGCACAGGAATAAAACCGATCGAGGAGGCTGACCATTGAGCCACTCTATAATGTCCGATCCTCGTTGAACCGTCTGATTCTCCCCTCCACTTAAAATGGGTCCCACGGGATAGATGCTAAAATCGGCGTCACAGAATGACCGAACCGCATGGGGCTCAAGCTCCTCGAACGTATTTATTATAATACCCTTCATTTTCTTTAGCCTGCTTGCATGAAGGTAGAAAAAGGTCGCCCATTCCTTATCCAAGGCGGCGCCGGGGAAAACACTGGCAGGAACGGGGTTCTTGAAACTCGGGATGGCAAACTCGGTGCCGGAGTCTTTGAAATTTAACACAGTCGTATCGACGTTGTCTTGGTCTCGGAGTGTGTGGATATGAAGCATGTACCCAAGGAAAGCAGCACTTGCAGTGAAGAATCCTACGGTTGGAACACCGAATTCGTTGGCGACGTCAATCATGGTGGAGCAGTACATGTCGACCACGAACCCGGTGAGGTGAGGCGAGTCGGGGCCTGAGATGAGGGCGGACACGGCTTGTCTGACGTTCAGTTTTTGGTTTTCAACGAGAGAGTCGATGAAGGAAGCTGGATTAAGAGAGTGATCGGAGTTAGGATGGTTGGGCGGTGGTAGGAGAATGAGATGGAGACGTTTTGGGAATGAAAGTGAGGTAAGGGCGTCGCCGGCGGGGTCATATGGGGCTTTGATTACGAGGATGGTGATGGAAAGATTTTCGTGGTGGTTGACGAGAAGCTCAGCGAACTCGACGGTGGGCCTTAGATGACCCATGCCTGGTAAAGGCACAAACACTAACTGCAATTCCTTCATGGGATTTTGGGTTAGAGCAATGTTGCAGGTGAGGATGAAGTTATGGGAAATGATTGAGATGAATTAACGAGATCTCAAATTGATCTATGGCGGTTTTAGGGTCTTGGTGATGTGATGATAAACGGGGCGAGAGTCTTTGGTGGAATGTCGAGCCTAGCTACTTTATTTAGGACACAGATGCTTCTAAAAAGCCAAAAACACTTTCGGTTTCAAAAACGGCAATTATATTTTAGTATTGGGCGAGAGTCTTTGATGGGATGTCGAGCCTAGCTACTTTATTTAGGACACAGATGCTTTTAAAAAGCCAAAAACCCTTTGGAACTGGATTTGGTGCCTATCCTTTGGATAGGCACCATCAATCCATCTCATCTGGATCGTCTAGATGAGGTCTAGATGAGATCTAGACGGTCCAGATCTGATATTTTTTTTATTTTTATTTTTATTAAAAAATTATTTTAATAGATAGAAGATCTAAAATAAAAATAATCTCTCAACTAATACTTTTTTAAAAAATAATTTTTTTATTTTAAAAACATATTTTTAAAAATATCAAATCTAGATCGTCTAGATCTCATCTAGACCATCCAAATGAGATAGGTTGATGGTGCCTACCTAAAAGATAGGCACTGAAACCAGGTCCAAACACTTTCGGTTTCAAAAACGGCAATTATATTTTAGTATTGGGCGAGAGTCTTTGATGGGATGTCGAGCCTAGCTACTTTGTTTAGGACACAGATGCTTTTAAAAAGCCGAAAACACTTTTGGTTTCAAAAACAGCAATTATATTTTAGTATTGGGCCAATTTTGTGTTGGCCTCCACAATCTAACAATCTATGTTATGGGATATGGAGGACGTACCAATCATACACATTATGTACCCAAAAAGAAAAGAAAGTACAGTATATATGTCATTAGCAACAACCTATCCTGTTTTTGTGTCACTTGATTTCCATCTTCTGAAGCAGAGGAATCTTAATGTAACTGAAGGAGGTTGATGATAACATCTGATCCTTCCTCCTTGTTGAGCCATATATCAAGTGGTCTCGTGAACTTAAGATGGGTCCCACGGGGTAAACACTAACAGTAAGATCAGTGTTGGAGAATGACTGAGTGATCATGGTAAGCCGGATCTCGGTGGCTTCTTGAATCTGCTTTCTTTAGGTGAAGTTGATAGATTTAGTAATCAGAGAAATCTTGCCATAATGAGGATAACGTTAGACTCGCCATTTCATTTTATATTTGTAGGGAGTTTCATAATTTGGAACAACTCTGTGGACGATTGCGTGTAAGATAACGCTATATCTCTTAAGTTTTTTCATGACCACAACATATTTTTTAAATTTTGGGTATACAGTGACCACAAAATTACCGTTTACATTATTACATATTCGTGGATAGGAATGGCTAAGATTTCTTCATCCTATATAATTTCAATCTCTGATCTTTCAGTTTATATGAGGGCAGGTGAATAGTGTAAACAAGCCAATGATGTTGAGGTCGGCGAGATTTCATTGAAATGCTTTGCCTTACTCTCTACTTTTAAATATGAATCACTATTCACTAGTACTCTAAACTAATTCTTTTCCATGTATGGAATTTAAGTATAAACTCATTTTAGGAATTTGTTCGGAGTCGTTAATATTAGTATGCACCACACTTTGATCGATCGATCATAAATTCATTCTTATATACTACATGTTAAGGATTGAGTAGTAATTCAAATATGCTAAAACAAATTAAAAGGTGGGTAAGGTCTAGTTGAACAGTGAAGTTATTAAAAAACCGAAGTATACAATTGAAGTAGTTTCTGACATTAATCCTATCATCATACTAATTTTCAGGATCAAAGGTCAATTTTGTTACAAGAGTATTCACGAGAGAGTAACTGGATTAATCGATTACTTAAATCCTTAGTAATAGCACTTAGAGAAGAAATCAGATACCAGCTAATAATATAAGCATGATGACCTCATAATTACTGTTTGCATTATTTTACATATTAGGGATATAAAGGAATGGCTGAGAATTCTTCATTCTATATGATTTAATGTGCTTTGTGTTATGAGGGCCAGTGAAACCCAAAAAGACAAATTATTTCCAGTTCGAAACACTGTGCGACATTCAATGTAGATATATTGTGAGGTACTGGTGCCTCCACATGACCCAACTGTACTTAATAGCAATCAACCTTATTTTGATAAACGGCATACAAACATAACGTTGATGCTTTGTAAAGAGCCCAAAAGTTCATAATCCCTTTTTCATCTCCTAACGTATCGTCACCACTTCCTCAACCCATTCTTGTTTTTCTGGGTCCATACATTACATATGAAGTTGACCTATTACTCTCATTTTCATCGTCCAATTTCTTATTAATATTAAACCTATTAACCCCACAAACATTCTTGGTCTACAAATACAAACAAAATTAAAACTGGATGGCGGTGCTCATTACACCAAGGCTAAAGCCATAATATTCTCAGTTCACGGCTTCTTTAAATTTCTTAGAGTTGTCCCCCATGCATTATTAAAGATGCTTAGTAATTGACCCAATCATGAAGATTGCTTTTCTACTCCATCGCCTAATTGACCCAATCAAAATTTCACTCCCAATTCAGTGTGTCATGAATAAGGCGTCCCAAGTGGGAGTAGGATGACCCACCCTCCATTAAAGCCCTCTTACTTATCTCACTCATATGCTTCACCTTCTTCCTCACGTCACTCTCTTTCTCCATCACTTGTCTTATTCCCCTCTCTATCCTCTCTGCACTTACCATCCCCGATCTCCTCACATCGCCAAACTCTCTCCTATTATCCAATGAGATCTCTACACTCATCTTCAAATCTCGCACCAGTTGGAATGCATTCAATTGTTGCTCCGCATCAATTGGCCACGTGGCAATTGGGACCCCGTAATATATACTCTCCAGGACAGAATTCCACCCACAATGCGATACAAAACCCCCAACTGCTTTGTTCGATAGAATTTGGGACTGTGGAGCCCACCCTATGACCCTTCCAATCTCAGCCGTCCGCTCCAAGAATCCTTCTGGTAATACTTCTTCCAGGTTCAAGTAATCTCTCGGGGCTTCAAACATCCCCTTGGGCGGTGGCTTTCGTAGGGACCACACGAAGCGGACCCCACTTCTCTCAAGAGCTCTTGCGATTTCTGTCACCTGACCCTGCTCATCAAAATAACCCTTGCTTCCAAAGCACAGGAATAGAACAGATAAGGGAGGTTGATTATCAAGCCACTCCATGACATGATCTGATTCTGATTTCTGTGTGGCCGTCTTGTTGTCCCTTACGCTTATGATGGGTCCGATGGGATAAACAATGAGATCACTTTTGGAGAATGAGTGAACCGCATGGGATTCAAGCTCCTCGACTGTATTCACTATTATGCCCTTTGCTTTCTTTATCCTCCTCGAATGGTTGAGAAGCCCACTCCTTGTCCAACGTAACACTCGGGAAAACACTAACAGGAACGGGGTTCTCGTAACTCGGGATGGCAAACTCAATGCCCGAGTCCTCCCAGCTCAACTCGGTCATATCCACGTTTTCTTGCTCCCAGAGCGTGTGAAGATGAATCTTGAACCCAAGAAAGCCGGCGCCCGAGGTGAAGAACACCATGGCAGGAACGCCGAACTCGTTGGCTACATCAATCATGGCCGTGCAGAACATGTCCACAAGGAATCCGGCGAGCGGATGCGAGTCAGAAGCCGAGTTGAGTTTGGACACAGCATCTCTAACGTTTTGAATCTGGTTTTTGATGAGAGAGTCCATAAAGGAAGATGGCTGAAGAGTCTGTAATTTGGTGGGGTCTGGGTGAGGAGGAAGGAGAGTGAAGTGAAGACGTTCTGGGAAAGAGAGAGAGGAAGTGATGGAGTGGATGTAGGCGTCGACGTTGGGATCAAATGGCCCTTTGATGACGAGGACGGTGACGGAAAGGTGGACATGGTGGTTGATGAGAATTTTGCTGAACTCGACAGCGGAGACGATGTGGCCCATGCCAGGACCGGGCACGAAAACTAACTGTGATTTCTTCATCCCTGAGAGTCTAAGTGTCTAAATGAATAATTAATGAATCACGGGCTCTTATTTGTTTTGGTGATGGTGATGAGACGTTAAACAAATACAAGCAGTCTTGGTTATTCATGAGTGGTATGAAGCATATACATATATATTATGAGAAGTATGGCTATTTGTCTTGGTTTCCAAAATAACGTTTCGGTGGAGGAAATCACGTGGGAGTCTCGAGAACCGTTCGTAAAAGATACCTTGGAGTGTGTACGGTTCCAGGGGACCACGAAGTTGTCTTTTTATTTACGAAAAAAATGTATTGTCAACATGTATAGTGTAAGTGGACATCATAGGTTCTCAATTATTTCAAAATATCGATGTTTAGGTGGACACGATAGGGACTTATTAGAAATCTTTACGCAAGGTCTTCTAATGTTTTGTGTTAAATTTTGAAAGCTCGTTTTTTCCCCAGTCAAGTTTAAACTTTAAACACGCTCATATATTAATTCTTTTATAATCATTTGTAAAAGTACGGATGTCAAATATCTGTACCTTGATGAATGAAATGAAGAATCAAGCTTGTTTTCAATGTTTCATGATAGACTTTCGAGTACTTTTACTCGAGGCAGACCAAGTTTATCATGTGAAGTACAAGATGCATAAAATTTGGAATATGTTGATTTATTTAAAGGCTCGTGACCTTTATAACTTGGTCATGGCGATAACACCACTCTACGTTTTTCTGTTATGAAAACATTTTCAATTAAAATTTATATCTTACTTTCTTGGTTATACCAAACATATTTTAAAATCCAGTTCCGCCCTCACTTTCACTTCCATTTCTACCTCCACTTCCAATTTTATAAAAACTCTTGCAACGTACTAAACGGGGTATTAGTTCATAGAGGAGGTTGCTTTCACAAATTTCTTCACACACCCTTCACATATCTTTTTTCATTTCCTACTTAATAACCCCGCCTCCTCCCCAATTTTTCTAGGTCCATTTGCTTTTTTTTTTTTTTTGGCATATGCAGTTGAACCATTATATTAGTCGTATTTTCATGGGCCAGGTCCTTGTTCAGGCCACAAACATTCTCGGTCCCCGTGTAATATCTATGAACGACAACACATATGACAAGTCTAATTAAAAAAAAAAAAAAAAGCAAAATCCCTTTTAAGGTCCCAAGAGACAAAAAAAAAGTCAAAAAAGTCCCAAGAAATTGTTAAAATTTATAGATGGAGTTGTCAATCCTCTACTTAAAGAGTTCTTACGAGGACTTTTTTGACATCTGAATTTTTTTGAAATTTTTTTGACATCGTTTTAGTCTCTTAGGACCTTAAAGCAGGGATTTTTCCAAAAAAAAAAAAAAAAGAAGATATGAAACGCCTAGGGATTTGTGTAAGTGTCCATATTAACAATTGGGGGGAAACTTGTGGAGGCCTGGGCAACTTTGCGTTAGTGTTTTAATTCTTGGTATAGGACTCATTTAACTAATTTAATTTAATTCAATTAAGGAAATTTGGTAAGTTAATTATGGTAAATATAACATGTTTTTCCTAAAATACATTAAATCATCTCATTAATTCCTTTATACATTATAGAGTGATGATTAGTATAACCGGGACTAGGATCTCAAGGGTGATCCCGTTCCCGATCCCTTTATACATTATAGAGTGATGATTAGTATAACCGAGACTAGGATCTCAAGGGTGATCCTGTTCCCGATCCCTATGTAACATCCTGAATTTTGAATCTAATATCTTGAACATAAACCTATTTTGGGAAGACTAGTAGGCTCTATTTTTGGAAAGTGATAAATTTGAAATCAGTATTTTGTGGGTCCCGTGAATAGTATTTACTATTCACTTATACGTTTTTACTATTTACACATACGTATTTAAAAAATATATATATATATATATATGTTATTCGCAAATACGTATTTAATACTTGAAATTTGTGAAACATGAATAGTGTTCACTATTCACAAATACGTATTTACTATTTAAAAATACGGTATTTACTATTCCTAAATACGTATTTACTATTCATGCGGGACCCACGGCCAAAATAATTCTCTGCAAACTTTCCCGTGAGTGACAAACTTTCTTGTGACTTTGAAAAAAATGGCCGCGGGACCCACTCAATAATAATTTATTATTTAAATAATATTATATTATATTATTAAAATATTAAAATATTATTAAAAATTTTTAAAACTTTCACGAGGGCGGCTGAGAGTAGTCACGGGAGGGTTTCTTTTTAATTTTTGGAAAAATTACGTAAAATGACCCAGAGACGAAAATTACACTTAAAGACCCATTTTCCAACTATAAATAGACCTTCCATTTCATTTCATTCTTCACAACTTCTAAGAGCCTTAGAGAGAGGTAGAGAGAGAGAGAGTAGAGAGATATTTGCTTGAGAGTTATAATAGCTGGTTGGTGATTCGGGTATTAGCAAGTAACAGGTAACTCTGAATATTCTTCCTTATACTTGTGAATTATGTATGATTATTAATTGGTTTGTTTACTATTTTGGCAAGAATATTTAGAAAATATTTATGGTTTTAAGATCTGGTGTGGGAACTTTGATTTGCAAATTTGCAGAGGTACTATTTATACGTACGTTACTATTCACATATACCGTATTTACTATTCATTTTACTATTCACATATACCGTATTTACTATTCATTTTACTATTCACGTATACCGTATTTACTATTCATTTTACTATTCACGTATACTGTATTTACTATTCATTTTACTATTCACGTATACCGTATTTACTATTCATTTTACTATTCACGTATACTGTATTTACTATTCATAATACTATTCACGTATACATACCGTATGTACTCTTCATTTTTACTATTCATGTATATATACCGTGTTTTACTATTCACATATACACATAGTATTTTACTATTCACAGATACGCATAGTATTTACTATTCATAAATACGCATATTGATGTATAAAACTTTATGGTATAATAATGCATTATTTTGAGTAAACATATTCATCATGGCGGTTGTATTATGATGGGTGGAGTAAGGAGGGATTTGAATGATAAGAATGATTTATGCCACCACTCGGTGCACAGTGGATGGTACTTGTTTCAGGGCCCCATCTTCCATGTTTTCCTCTGGCCGGGATTTCATTGGAGTTGTGGGACATGTGACACCTCCTTAGTTGTTATTTTAAAGGAGGGGAGCCATAGTCCAGATTTAAGCTCTATACCTTTGGCCGGGTGTATCTTAAGTTTTGGTGAGCTTGGAACAATTCAGTCAAATGAATGAGTTTCTATTGGACTATGTGTTAGCCTATGGCTCCAGTCAGCGGATACGGATGGAGGTGGTATAAGGGAGGCTGCATACTGCATAATGCATTTCTGAACAGTTCAAGAATTTGATATAATGATGAATAATCTGTAAAGACATGAGAAGAGAACTTTTGAGATATATATGTTTTATTACCTTCTATATTGATGACTATTAGTATAAATTATTTTGTATGAGAAATTATGGAATCTACATATATATTTGAAATCAGCCCATATCTTTTTGTCATATATTATTTGCTCGTGTACGGTAGAAATATTCAGTAGTTACTGAGACGTGGAATCTCATCCCATATTAACATTTTTCAGGTGATTATTCTAGTAGAGAGCAAGGAAAGGCACCTATGGAGTGAGCTCTGGAAGCTCTTTTGATCTCCAATAGATTATGTTATGTTATTTTATTTGCCATGAACCTAAGATTTCCGTTTTGTATTAAACTCTGAAATATTTTCTGGAATTTATTCTGATTATGTATTACGGGTTTTATTCGAAATGGTAACATTGTAAAAGGATTTGGATATTGTTGAACTCTTTTGAAGGTATTTTCAATATTTTGACCGAGTTTTTGGGTATTAAAATTGTGGTGTTACACCCTATATGTTTTGATCTTGGTCTTGGCCAGGATGGGAAATTCCCAGGATCAAAATATCTGGGACCAAGATACTTTAAACACCCCTACGTCAAAATTTATTTACCACGTCTGTTTCTATAAAAACAGACGTGAAAAGTGAATTTATTTTTTTTAAAATATGTTTCGCATAATTATTTTATACTCAGAAACTAAGCATGTACACAAATAAAACACAACCAAGTAAGCAATGGTGGAGTTAGGATGTAATGTTTGTGGGTGCACAATTAATAGTGGGATTCGGGGGCTTTTTTTTTTTTTTTAAAGAGGATAAAAGGTAACCCAAACCTTCGTAAAATTTAGGATTAGAAATTGGGTTCAATTGAATCTCATAGCATACAGATACTCAGATGTTACACAATCAAATAACATGCAAGCAAAAATTATTATGATTTCTCATATGTCATAAGATATTAAAAATAGGCAAGAAAATTGTCCACGCAAGGGTTTAAACACAGGATCTGATGTGGGACTAGTGATATTACCACCACACCACCTAGATAACTTATTACAAAGTCCCTTCAAAAAATATATATCTTCTTAAAATTTATGGATACACTTGCACCTACAGAAACATGTGTGGCTCCGCCACTACAAGTAAGTATATACATACATTCAGCACCTCATCAACAAAGCAATGTAACATGAAGAACTTCATATATAAACAGATAATCAAGTGTCTATAACTTTTCTTTTTTTAAAAAAAAAAGCCAGACGTAAAAACCTGGGTTCTCACGCCTTTTTTTTTTTTTAAACAGACATGGCTTACAACATTAAAACATTGTTTTATAGTAGTCCGTCTTCACGTCTGTTACGTGGCTTAGCGACGTTAGGACATTGTATTGTAGTAGTGCTCCCTTATTTGAGAGAGCATGCATCAATAGGGATATTTAAAAAAAAAAAAAGAAGATAAATATGTGATAACTTCTCATTTTTAATAAATTTGAGATTGATATATATTTAGGAAGTCGTCATTGCAAAATTAATGGAATTTTCTTGAAATTTAAGAAATATCAGTCTCTGGGTACAATAATTGTGGGATTTCAACTTACAACATAAGTTTTTAAGTTTAAGAAAAAAAAGCGATAAAAAAATATTAATAGGAAGTTCTCTCCATAAAAGAAGAAAAGGAAAAAAAGTGTTTCAGTTTTATTATTATATTATAGTTTTTTTTTATATAAAAATTTTAGGAAAGGGGTTGAACTCACCTACAGTCCACAGGAGATACTGGCCAAAGAATACACATGCCTCCCCTCCACCTCTACTGGTGTTATCACTGCTTCCTAGACCCCTAAGATACCTCCCCCAGTATCTTAACCAACACAGGGATCGAACCCCCTCCCTAAAGGTAAGAAAGACCTACCCCATGCTAGGGGTTATTATAATTCCTCTTCTTTACAGCACAATATGGCAACGACAGATTTTGTGAATCAATTGGAGACCTAAGAAGCCCCAAGCCCACAAGCAGATTTGGCATATTAAAAAGGGAGGTGGCGGCATTCATTGATTATTCATCATCATCATCATCACCGTCTTCATAGCAAAAAAAAAAAAAAAAAATCACCGTCTTCTTGTTGGAGCAAGAACGTGCAAAGGAGGAGAGAGAGATAGGCATTCTGATTTCATTCTTCTTCTTCTTTACGGAAAAATGAGAGTGCGGTAGAGAAGAGAAGAGGCTAGAGTAGCTATAAAGTCAAAGGGGGGAGAGACAGAGCTAAGAGGATTCTATTGAGTTTTTCTATTCTTTTCATCTTTTTTTTTTCCCCTTATAGAGTTTGAATCTATTTTTGATATTGTTGGGATGAGGGTGATTAATTCCATGTGTAACTAATTTTGTTTTTTCAATTTAGAAGAACTATGAACTTATAGGTGGATTATACTTTGGTTTCACTTATTAGTTATACTTTAATGTTAATTTTTATTACTTAATCTTGTCTTTTTCTTATCTACTTAGTGTTTAATCACTATTAAGTATAAATTTAGAGAATTTAGATTAGCCTTCGAGAATAGATCTTAATTAGACGGTAGAATTGAAAACTATGGGATTAGAATTTATTCCAATTTTCCAATAGGATAGAAACATACCTATTAGAGCCAAATAATCATATTAGGGTGAAATTGGATTTTTATTGAGTCTTGGGTAACTATATGTTAGGAATAATAATTTTAACTTGAGAGATGGGTGTGTAAGTGATTTGGAGATATTTACATATATTAATACTCTATATTAACAATATTGACATATAAACTAATAGGTTTATAAAGCAAATAATGAATTAGTAACTCTTGACTGTTTGTTTGATTATTATTATAGTTTGTTTATTTTAATTTTTTTTTAATTTCTTTTCACTCATTTTAATTCAATTTGAGTTGCTCAATTTAAATGAAAATGTAAAATTAATGCTTAATTAAAGTTTGCATACCAAGTTACTTGTGAAAACGATTCATTTTCATTCTTTATTACTTGATACAATCCATACACTTATGGACTCATAGGTTATAGTTTTTCCCAATCAATTTGTGAAATATGTCTTATATTTAGGATTAAAATCAGTTCTCTAATTAAGTCATATATTAAAGATTGGAGCAATCATTCATGAAGTTTTCTGATGATGGTTTTAGAATTGTTTGTCTTCTTTATGAGGGAAAATTATTATTTAATTACTTGTTATCTACCCTGTTGCTTTAAAAATGATCAAATATTTATTTCATATATGTCTATACCTTCTAGGAATATTGAGAGATGATATAAATTAATAAGATGTTAGAGTTTAGTATAATTAATAAGGAAAGTATTAAAAATCATTTGAATTTTATAACAAATTGAATGTTTTTATTTTTTTAAGGTAAAATCCAAAAAAAGAAACCAGAACTTTAAACGTGTCGTGTATCATCTCCTTGAACTACAAAAGTTTAAAACTAATTCCCTAATATTTCATATTTTAACAATAAACTCCCCATTAATGCTAATGATTTATGCCGTCTCACCCGTTTTTTAAGTAAATCTTATGTCATATTATACTAGTGAAAAAGGGCAGATTTAAAAATGTAAATAGAAGCACGCTGCTTTACTACATTAATTATAAAATATATAATACAAGTTGGCAAACAGATAATAATAATAATAATAATAACACAACAGACCTGCAATCATAAAGCTTGCTTTTCTACTCGACCTTGCCTAATTGACCCAACGAAGATTTCACTCCCACTTCAGTATATCATCAACAAAGCGTCCCAAATGGGAGTAGGAAGAGCCACCCTCCATTAAAGCCCTCTTACTGATCTCACTCATATGCTTCACCTTCTTCCTCACATCACTCTCCTTCTCCATTACTTCTCTTATTCCCTTCTCTATCCTCTCTGCACTTACCATCCCCGATTTGCCCACACTGCCAAACTCTCTCCTATTATCCAATGAGATCTCTACACTCATCTTCAAATCTCGCACCAGTTGGAATGCATTCAATTGTTGCTCCGCATGAATTGGCCACGTGGCAATTGGGACCCCGTAATATATACTCTCCAAGATAGAATTCCACCCACAATGCGATACAAAACCCCCTACTGCTTTGTGCGATAGAATTTGGGTCTGTGGAGCCCACCCTATGACCCTTCCAATCTCAGCCGTCCGCTCCAAGAATCCTTCTGGTAACACTTCTTCCACTTTCAAGTAATCTCTCGGGGCTTCAAACGTCCCCTTGGGCGGTGGCTTTCGTAGGGACCACGCGAAGCGGACCCCACTTCTCTCAAGAGCTCTTGCGATTTCTGTCACCTGACCCTGCTCATCAAAATAACCCTTACTTCCAAAGCACAGGAATAGAACAGATAAGGGAGGTTGATTATCAAGCCACTCCATGACATGATCTGATTCTGATTTCTGTGTGGCCGTCTTGTTGTCCCTTACGCTTATGATGGGTCCGATGGGATAAACAGTGAGATCACTTTTGGAGAATGAGTGAACCGCATGGGATTCAAACTCCTCGAATGTATTTACTATTATGCCCTTTGCTTTCTTAATTTTGCTCGCATGGTTGAGAAAGCATAGCGCCCATTCCTTGTCCAGCATAAAACTGGGGAAAACCCTGACAGGGATGGGGTTCTCGTAACTCGGGATGGCAAACTCAGTGCCCGAGTCCTCCCAGCTCAACTCGGACGTATCCACGTTATCTCGCTCCCGGAGCGTGTGAAGATGAAGCTTGAACCCAAGATAGCCGGCGCCCGAGGTGAAGAACACCATGGCAGGAACCCGGAACTCGTTGGCTACTTCAATCATGGCCGTGCAAAACATGTCCACAACGAATCCGGCGAGCTGAGGCGAGTCAGGAGCCGAGTTGAGTTTGGACACAGCGTCTCTAACGTTTGGAATCTGGTTTTCGATGATAGAGTCCATAACGGAAGATGGGTGAAGAGTCTGTAAGGTGGTGGTGTCTAGGTGAGAAGGAAGGAGAGTGAAGTGAAGCCGTTCTGGAAAAGAGAGAGAGGAAGTGATGGAGTGGATGTAGGCGTCGACATTGGGATCAAACGGTGATCTCGTGATGAGGACGGTGACAGAAAGTTGGGGATGTTGGTTGATGAGGAGCTTGGCGAACTCCACGGCGGCGGCGAGGTGACCCATGCCAGGACAGGGCACAAAAACTAGCTGCTGCGATTTCTTCATCCCAAGTCTAAAGGAATAACGAATCACGTGCTCAGACTTGTTTTGGTGAAGGTGAAGAGACGTTAATCAAATCAAAGCAATCTATTAGTTCATGCGCGGTATGAAGCAACTACATAAAATTAGAAGTTTATCAATTTGTGTGGGTATCCGAGGTCTGGGGAATATAACCATTCGTAAAAGACAACACAAGTGCTCCTACTTGACCACAAATTAAAGTTGTCGTTTTGTTCAGGAAGATAATTTATTCTTTATCATGTATAAGTGGTGGACACGGTAGGTTCTTAATTTTTTAAAAATATCGATGGATTCAAAGCAACAAATGATCAGAATTTTAAACTCAATTCACTTAAAAATCTCTGCTCATGTTCTTTTAATATTTTTTCCACGTATTTGACCACAAAGTTGTCGTTTTATTCAATATAATTTATTGTTTATTATGTATGAGTGTACAGGGTATAGGTTCTTAATTATTTAAGAATATCGATGAATTCAACGCAACACAAATGATCAGAATTTAAAACTCAATTCACCTAATTAATAATATCTACACATGTTCTTTTAATGCTTTTTTCTTTCAAATTTTCAATGCTCGTTTTATTTTCCAGCAAATTTTGAACGCTCGTTTTATGAATTATTTGATGTGATAATATCAATTAGAACTCAAACAGATAAATAATATATTAACAAATCTTATAATAAGTAGTTACTTCTTCACTTGTCAATTATAGCTTTTCATTTGTCATGCCCGCTTTTGTGATATTATTTTTTATTGTTGGAATCTTAATGGTATTATCCCTTCTTTTATAATCAGGCTTTAGAGCACGGATGTAGATACCTGCAACTTGATGAATGAAATGAAGAAGCTTGTTTTCATTGGTTCGTCATAGATTTTTGGAATAGATCAAATGCAAGCTATCATATGATGCACTAATAAAAAGAAAACTATTATATAATGTGTTGTTATCATTCTAATTTCTATATATAAAATCAATTCATTCGTTCTATTTTAAAAATTCTGAAGGTTGCCGGAAATAAAAGCTACTATTATTATTTAATTACTTATTATCTACCCTGTTGGTCTAAAGATTATCAAATATTTTTTTCATATATGTCTATACCTAATAAGAATATTGAGAGATAATATAAATTAATAATATGTTAGAGTTTAGTATAATTAATAAGTAAAGTTTTAAAAATCATTTGAATTTTATAACAAATTTAATGTTTTTGAATTTCGTTGAGGTAAAATCCAAAAAAACAGACAAACAAACAAACCTGAACTTTGAATATGTTGTGTGTATCATCTCCTTGACCTATAAAAGTTTAAAACTAGGTCCCTAAGTTTTGATATTTTAATAATGGGTTAAGTATCAATTTTGCTCCTGAAGTACGCGCACATGAGCAATTTTACCCCTTAAGTTTTCGAAGGAATAATGTTGCCCCTAAAATATCAAAACGGAGCAATGTTGCCACTCCGTTAGAAACCCTAACGGTCAATGAACATTGATCGTTAGAGTTTCTAATAGACAATATTTCTCTTTCTTACTCTCTTTGGAATTTGTATCTCATTTCCATTTACTTTAGCTATTAACCTGAAATATCATCTTTGTAAAATAACTAATAACATTTTTTTAAAAAGGATTAAGTACCAATTTTGTTTTTGAAGTACGCTCCCAGGAACAATTTTACCCCTTAAGTTTTCGAAGGAACAATGGTTGACCGTTAGGTTTTCTAACGGAGAGGCAACATTTCTCTGTTTTCATACTTCAGGGATGTCCAAAAAACCCAAGGTCCGGTCTGACCCGATATGACCCGACCCGGTCTGGCTTTAAAAAATCAGTCCAAGACACTTTAAATAGACCAAACCACACCAATCTCCTTGGGCCGGACCAGACTTCGGGCCAAGGGTTCAAACCCCTCAGTCTGGTCCAGTCTGACCCGAGATATATATATATATATATATATATATATTTTTTTTTACAACACACACGGGCATTAAGGCACACAACTTTTTTTTTTTTTGGCCCCAAAACACACCAACAAGCAGCAACCTTTGGAAGAATGGAAGCGAAAAATTATACAAAGATACAAAAAAAAAGTAATCTTCCATACAGATCAAACCTCAAAACACAGGTGGAGAGTTTTACAACTTTGATTACAGTCAACTTACCTCAGATCTGGGGATGTGGTTGATGGTGGGGCAAAGAGGAAGACGGTGGAGAAGTGAGATAGGGGCATTGAGGAAGACGGAGACTCAGGGCAATGGCTGTTGGTTGCACAGTTGCACCACCATCTGCGTCGGCCAGGGCACCGGGGGCGACAGCAACGGCGGCGAGGGCAAAGGCGGCAGCGGAAACGTCGAGTTTGTTTTGGAGGTAGTCAACGGGGATTTTGGCCTCTTCCAGGGTGAGGTTGGAGATATCGGCGTCGAGCTTCTCGATCTTCTCTGGGGCGGCAACGATGAGGCATCGAGGAGTGAGATCAGAGAGCAAGGGAAGAGAGAAATTGAGAGATGAGGGCGCCTGAGGAAAGAGAGAGCGAGGGATGAGAGAGATGACATTTGAGTCAAGGATGGGGCGTTGCTTTTCTGAGGGGAGCCACGTGATTTGCAGATTTGGCAGGAAAATAATAAAAAAAAAAAGTAAAAGACCTAGACTGCCTGGACCAGTCCAGGCAGTCTAATAGACTGGTCTGGTCCAGCCTGAGCTCGGGCTGGTGCTGGACTAGACCAGACCTCGGGCTGGATTATCCAGTTCGAGGTTTTACCTGGACCAGACCTCGGGTTGGGGTCAAACTTGATCCAGTCTGGTCCATGGACAACCCTACTTCAGGGGCAACATTGCTCCTTCAAAAGTTTAAGGGACAAAATTGCTCCTAGACGCGTATTTCAAAGACAAAATTGGTACTTAACCTTTTAATAATAAACTCCCTGTTAAAGCTAATGATTTATGCCGTCTCACCCGTTTTTTTTTTTTTTGGTTAACCATTATGCCATATTATACTAGTGAGAAGGGGCAGATTTAATAATACAAGTTGTCAAACAAATAATAATAACAACACAATACATCTGCAATATATCATGAAGATTGCTTTTCTACTGGACCCTAATTGACCCAATGAAGATTTCATTCCCACTTCAGAATATCATCAACAAAGCGTCCCAAATAAGAGTAGGAAGAGCCACCCTCCATTAAAGCCCTCTTACAAAGCTCACTCATAAGCATCACCTTCTTCCTCACCTCACTCTCTTTCTCCATCACATGTCTTATTCCCTTCTCTATCCTCTCTCCACTTATCGCCCCAGATTTCCTCACACTACCAAACTGGCTCCTATAATCCAATGAGATCTCTACACTCATCTTCGAATCTCGCACCAGTTGGAATGCATTCAATTGTTGCTCCGAATGAATAGGCCACGTGGCAATTGGGACCCCGTAATATATACTCTCCAAGATAGAATTCCACCCACAATGCGATACAAAACCCCCTACTGCTTTGTGCGATAGAATTTGGGTCTGTGGAGCCCACCCTATGACCCTTCCAATCTCAGCCGTCCGCTCCAAGAATCCTTCTGGTAACACTTCTTCCACTTTCAAGTAATCTCTTGGGGCTTCAAACGTCCCCTTGGGCGGTGGCTTTCGTAGGGACCACACGAAGTGGACCCCACTTTTCTTAAGAGCTCTTGCGATTTCTGTCACCTGATCCTGGTCATCAAAATAACCCCCACTTCCAAAGCACAGGAATAGAACAGATAAGGGAGGTTGATTATCAAGCCACTCCATGACATGATCTGATTCTGATTTCTGTGTGGCCGTCTTGTTGTCCCTTACGCTTATGATGGGTCCGACGGGATAAACAGTGAGATCACTTTTGGAGAATGAGTGAACCGCATGGGATTCAAGCTCCTCGACTGTATTCACTATTATGCCCTTTGCTTTCTTAATTTTGCTCGCATGGTTGAGAAAGCTTTGCGCCCACTTCTTGTCCAGAATAAACTGGGGAAAACCCTGACAGGGACGGGGTTCTCGTAACTCGGGATAGCAAACTCGGTGCCCGAGTCCTCCCAGCTCAACTCGGACGTATCCACATTATCTCGCTCCCGGAGCGTGTGAAGATGAAGCTTGAACCCAAGATAGCCGGCGCCAGAGGTGAAGAACACCATGGCAGGAACCCCAAACTCGTTGGCTACATCAATCATGGCCGTGCAGAACATGTCCACAACAAATCCCGCGAGCGGAGGTGAGTCAGGGGACGAGGTGAGTTTGGACACGGCGTATCTAACATTTGGAATCTGGTTTTCGATGAGAGAGTCCGTAACGGAAGATGGATGAAAAGTCTGTAAGGTGGTGGGGTCTGGGTGAGGAGGAAGGAGAGTGAAGTGAAGCCGTTCTAGGAAGGATGGAGAGGAAGTGATGGAGAGGGCGTAGGCATCGACGTTGGGATCAAAGGGTGATCTCGTGATGAGGACGGTGACAGAAAGTTGGGGATGGTGGTTGATGAGGAGCTTGGCGAACTCCACGGCGGCGGCGAGGTGACCCATGCCAGGACAGGGCACGAAAACCAGCTGCTGCGATTTCTTCATCCTAAGTCTAAAGGAATAACGAATCACGTGCTCAGACTTGTTTTGGTGAAGGTGAAGAGTCGTTAATCAAATCAAAGCAATCTATTAGTTCACGCGCGGTATGACGCAAATACATATTAGTTTAGCGATTTGTTTCTATGTCCGAAATAACATTTCGGTGGAGGTAATTTAATTTGAGCAAATTATTTTAAGGTCGCAAGAGACCCAAAAAATAATACTAAAAAAGTCCCATCGAAAAACTTTGCCATCAAAAAACTCTCATTAACAATTCATTCCATAGGTTATTAACAACTTTATAACTTTTTTTATTATAAGTTTTAACAAATCTTTAGGATGTTTTTTACATAAGAATTTTTTATGGATTTTTTTTTAAAACTATTTTCTTAATCTTTTGAGACTTTAAATAAATTTTTCCTTTGTGGAGGTTCAGAGAATATAACCGTTAGTAAAAGTCAACTCAAAGTGCTCCCCTTGACCACAAAGTTGGCGTATTATTCGTGAAGATAATTTATTGTTTATTATGGATGAGTGGACACGGTGGTTCTTAATTATTTAAAAAATATCGATGACTTCAAGGCAACAAATGATCAGAATTTAAAACTCAGTTCACTTAAAAATCTCTGCTCATGTTCTTTTAATGTTTTTTCCACTTGACCACCGACTTGTCGTTAATTTATTCATGAATATAATTTATTGTTTATTATGTATGAGGGGACAGGTTATAGGTTCTCAATTATTTAAAAATATCGATGAATTCACGGCAATAAATGATCAGAATTTAAAACTCAATTCACTTAAAAATCTCTACTCATGTTCTTTTAATGTTTTTTTTAATTTAAAAATTATTTTCCTTCCGAATTTTCAATGCTCGTTCTATTTTCCAGCAAATTTTGAACGCTCGTTTTAAGAATTCTTTGATGCGATAATACCATTTATGTCTCAAACAAAGAAATAATAAATTGACAAGTCTCATAACTTTTCAATAGATAGTAGTTAATTCATTTGTCAATTGTAGCTTTTCATTTGTCATGCGTAGTTTTCTTATATTATTTTTATGGTTGGAAACCTTAATGATATTATCCCTTCTTTGATAATCAGGTTTTAGAGCACGGATATGATGTAGATATTTGTAACTTGATGAATGAAATGAAGAAGCTTGTTTTCATTGTTTCGTGATAGATTTTCGGAATAGATCAATTATATGATGTGTTGTCATCATTCTAATTTTGATATATAAAATAAAAAAGCTAATCATTCATTCGTTCTTTAATTTTAAGAATTCTGAAGGTTGCTAGAAATAAAAGCTACTACTCCTCTAGTCCGAATTATATGATATAATTACCAGAATTTAGAGTGATTAAGAAGAGAAATTAAATTAGTTAATTTTATTGATTTTTCTAAAATCTCCTTACCTAAAATTTTATATTAGAAGCATGACCCTTCTATTAATAGGGCAAAGAGATATTTTTTCATATGAATATTCAACTTTACTGTTCATTTATTTTTGTATTTATTTTGTTCTTATGAGGTATAATTTATGGGAAATACACTTCTCATGTTGTAGAAGAAGTATATCCTCATGTCATAGATATAAAAAGATGTGGGTCCCACCATTTCCATACTTGAATTTTTTTAAAAAAAATAAAAAAGATGTGAGTCTCACCATTTCATGTATGTATAAGAATCTTCTTCTTCTCATGTAACATGAGAAGTATAAACCCCATAATTTATATTAAATACCACTTGGGTTATAAGTCTACTTTTAAAGTAATAAATGCAATTTTTTACAATTTTGCCTACATTGATTATAATAAATAAAAAAAATTTATTTATATTGACTCTTCGAACTATTGATAAGCCAGGGCAAAATTGAAAATTTAGATTATAATCAGTGAGTTGACTGACTCTCATTATGATTAGTACGTAAGTGTTAGTTAATCAAATTTATAATAAATAGGACTAGACTTGTAGCCTTGCAATTAGAAAGTTGTTAAATTTTAAGATAAAACTAATGAAGGTTAAGTTTTTATTATTATTATTATTATTTTTAAATCAAGGCAACAAACGATCAGAATTTTAAACTTAATTTACTTAAAAATCTCTACGCAGGTTCTTTTAAATTTTAATACATTTTGTTAAATCTTGTTTTCAGTGTTTCGTGATATATTTTCGGAATAAATCATCAATTGCGAACCATTATATGATGTGTTGTTATCATTCTAACTTCTATATATAAGATCAAGAAACCCAACCAATTCATTCGTTGTTTAATTTTAAGAAATCTGAAGGTTGGTGAAAATGAAAGCTCCTATTAAATAAATAGACTTCATCTTAGTGGTATGATAGAATTCCTCTTTTGTTTTGTTTTGTTTTTTTTTTTTTTCCTGTCGACGTTGCTGCCTGATCGAATATTGAATGTCTTTCGATTTTAGGGATCTCTAGGTTAGATCCGATCTTCGTACCTATACAAAAAATATATTTTAAATTTCAAAATCTCAAATCAATCTTATTATCTTATATTTCATAACCCAAGAGGTATAAATCAACGTAGTTTATTAATAAACTACCTGGGTATTGATCCCTCCCTTTAAAATAATTGCTGGAGCAAAAGAATTAAAGCTGAAGACAAGTCTGTGCGTTGAAAACGTAAAGTATCAGATGTCAAGTTCTGTGTCTATATTTTTATATTAAAAATGTGGTTTTCGCACAGCCCTCTCTGGCTCCAGCTTGTTGTTTTCTAGGGTTTCAGAACACATGAATCGAGCCTAGGTAAAAACCATAGGAATCGAGCCTCGCAATTCGACCCCATGTAAATCCGAATGTGATTGCTATCCATTCTATTCAAAGAACAAAGATGTCTAACCATTATAGGTTAGCGTATGATTGATATAGGATCAGTAAACTCTACGGTATATAAGATGGATAACACCGAAGAGATAATAAACGTTTAGTGGTGCCTATGAAGAAGACACCAATGAATATCAGATAATCACTGTGAGAATGACTGGTAGCCAATGGGGGTAAAGTGTGTGTACAGTGTAATTGAATAGTAAAAGGATATGAATACAATGTGTGCATCTGTAGGTAATCTTTATAAAATAGAGATTACCTAGAGTTTTGTCCTGCTAGCTCTGCCTCTAGCAACATACATCTCCACGTTTTGCAAATACTTGCTTCACTATCTAACGCCTTCCTACTCCACTACCTCTACTGCTGGGATTAATGCCTGGTTTATAGGGTGGTTAGTATTTTACCTACTTAAGGAGGGCTTTTGTCATGATGTGTCCTTGTTAGGCCACAACATGTCGGGATCCAATATACGCGTCCATAACAGTATCCATCATAAATAATGGTCCATTGAATCTGTTCTGTGTGAAGAACATAAGTGTCTAGCCCTAGGTGGGCTAGTATGTCGATATAGGATCTGTAGTTTACTCCTAAATATCCATGGATGGGATACCCAAGAGGATAGATGATCACAGAGCACAAACAGGAGGGTTTTCACCCAATGGAGTGGGGTGTGTGCTCTGTGCGGCATAATTGTAAAGAGGCAGAGTTCAGAGCCTGTGTACCTTTAGGGTTTGCCAACTATTTATAGAAGGTACCTTAGGGTTAGGGCTTGGACTGCTGGGCCTTATGGGCCTCCAAGCCCAAGTGTGTTGCCTTAATATCTGAGCCGTATTTTATTCCATAACAGTGTCCCCCCAACCCGGTAGTTCAGGTCTCTGAGCTGTCGGGATGCATTAGTTGCTTGATTGTGAAGCACGGACTTGGTTGAGAGATACACTGCTTATCCGAGTTGTTTGCTTTCGTAGCAATTTATCTTGGTCTATATTCCTGCATTTAATACCATGTAAGCAAATCATAATCAATGAGAAATACTTACTGTTTGCACAAATCGTTCAACTTGCTCATTTTGAATACTTGTCCGAGTTTGAATTAATCTCGGTTATTGATAACATGTCTTTCAGCGAGCAACTCGTCATTTTTCCGTGAGCAACTCGTCATCCACTCTGTTGCCCCCCCAGCCCGGTAGTTCGAATCTCGGGACTGCCAAGATGCATTTAAGATTTAACCAAGATCTGGGTCCCGGATCTTAATTAGATTCAGTTTAATTGGGTCCGGCTTTAGAGATGTACGTGGATCCCGGATCTTAACTAGATTCAGTTAGCCGGATCCGTCTTCAAATTACACTTTATGTGTATCCCGAGTTTAAACTAGATTCAGTTTAAACCGAGGCCGACTTCAGAACTTTACGCGGATACCAAACATTAACTAGATTCAGTTAACTGCCCGACTTTAAACTTTATACGGATCTCGAACGTTAACCAGATTCGGTTAACCGGGTCCGCCTTCAATTGCTTAATATCTGCTAACATTTACATGGAGCCCGGATTTAAACCAGATTCGGTTTAAGTCGGGTCCGACTTTAAAAACTATTATGGATCCCAGATCTTAACTAGATTCAGTTAGCCGGGATCTAGGCGGCGGAAACCAACACGCACAATCTTCATCCATTGCCGGTTCCACTTTATTAACTATTTTTGTTTGTAGTTGTACATTTAATGTACCGAGTTGTAGCGCCCGTGTTGAGCTCTTGTTATGACACTTTCAATTTGTAAAATCAAAAGTGTGCCAATTTATGCTTGCTCCCATTTGTCTTTGCCTTTCGTGAGAAGAGAATGTAAGAGCCAACTTGATCAAGGTCAGCTAGTACACTCGAACGTTTTTTCCCCTTTTTCAACTTTACCGTGTTCCAATGGACACAAGTTTTAACCTTTCGGTTTTATCAGGTTCCAAAGGACACATGTTTGAATTGGTTTCTCCACGCAGCCCAGATCTTAATCAAATTCGGTTTTACCGGGTCTGCCTTCATCCCTGTCGTAAGGGTTCATTTCACATGGAACTCGGGTTCCGTCTTTGAAACTTATTCGAGTTTTATTTGATGATTCGGCCAGAATCAAACATTTGCTGCGCAGAATACCGATCTGGGACCATCCATGAGCTATCAAACCGTCTAGGTGATTTACCAGAAATCATTGGCTTTTTAGCCTTTACATAATTTTCCATCTGGTTCAGGCGTACAACCGACGTGATCAAGGCCGATTATAATGCCTTTATTTTCAGCATTTTAATTGCCGAGGTGCATGATCCACGAAATTTTGCGTTTGCAAAACTCGCGCATGTCTGTTTATTATGGCCATTTAAGACGAAACGGTAACCGCAGATCATCCAACCTGAGTCCCGTCCATCCCTTTTTTTTTTGCGGCTATGCCGATATACGGTCAAGCTTAGACTCGTACATGTTAATTACATGATTTATGAACCACTTCGGGGTTCATACATGTTCGTTTTAGTGACATGATTTATGAACCACTTCGGGGTTCATACATGTTCTTTTTGGTGACATGATTTACGAACCACTTCGGGGTTCATACATGTTCTTTTTAGTGACATGATTTATGAACCACTTCGGGGTTCATACATGTTCTTTTTAGTGACATGATTTATGAACCACTTCGGGGTTCATACATGTTCTTTTTAGTGACATGATTTATGAACCACTTCGGGGTTCATACATGTTCTTTTTTCCATACTTTGTTGCTAGATGATTTATGAACTAGTTCACAATCCATGCGTGCTTCGTCGCACCTCGTTATCATCACTACATGTTTCGGAACCAGGTTTATGTAACCGGGTTCCGTCTTCGTTCCCTTTCGTAGGGACGGACTCCATACGGAACTCGGGTTTAACCAGATTCGGGCTAACCGGGTTCCATCTTCTTTTTCTTTTGGAGGTGAACTCCTTTGCACAATTTTTCTTCGATTTGTTTATCCCAGATGGGTGTCGTAACCCTTTCTTCAATTACGGGTGTCGTAACCCTTTTTTGACATGGAGCTCGAGTTTTAACTTATTGAGTGTAACCGGGGTCCGCCTTCAAAAATTGACATGGATCCCGGGCTTTAACCAAATTCGGCGTAGCCGGGGGTCTGTCTTCAAGAATAATCACAGAGCCGGGATTTTAACCAGATTCGGTGTAACCGGTCCGCCTTCAAGAGTTATCACGGAGTCGGGTTTCAACCAGACTTGGTGTAACCGGGCCGCCTTCAAGAATTTGCACGGAGCCCGGATTTTAACCAGATTCGGTTTGACCGGATCCGGCTTCAAAAATTTACATAGAGCCCAGATTTTAACCAGATTCGGTGTAACTGGTTCCGGCTTCAAAAATGATCATGAGGGCCCTTTAGCAAGGACAGAAATAGTAAATCATGCAATTTTAACAAGAAAGCTTAGTAGCTTCTTATTTCCAGAATTTATTCCAATGGGGAGACACAGAGAATAATGATAAAAGCTGCGCCACTTCATGGTTGGCTGGCCTTTGTAGATAAATAAGATGACCAAGAAAAGGTCTATTCATAGAGGAGATTTTACGGAGCCAAGCAGAGACAACAGATGCATGCTTGGTAGTCGTGACTTTACTCCCCTTTCATTGGGATTCTTCAAAATTTCCTTTCTTGGCCTTTTCTTTGGCTACTGGTTTGGTAACACCCGAGGCTGATTATGCTGTTAGGGCCAGTAGAGACGCCTAAAGCAATTTGATGGTGAGGTTGAAGCCCCGCCATGGCCAATCAGAATTTACTTGAGTTGTCCAAGTAAATGTATCGCTGCCCCAAGTTGATTGAATTGAAGCTATCTGAAATGGAGAAATACATGCCTTTGCAATAAAAATTAATTTACTTGCAGTAGTTAGCCAGACTAATAGTTCTCATTCTTCCATCTTCAAAAGTCATAATAACGCAACTTGGGTTTGACAGCCAATCCAGACCATAGATGATCCTTGGAATAGGATGGGTGTTGCGCAAAAGATTGAATGGATCACGACTTGGATATGAAACTGTTGCAGTATTGAAAAATTGACATGTTGACAGCTTGCAAAAGTAGCATCACCAAGTGCACTAGAAACGCCACTTCTTAAAGGTGATCTGTTGAACATATGTGATTCCATTAAGAAAAGAAGGCAAACTACTTCCATTTCTGATATAAAAAATGGTAAAAACCTAGCAATTCCATTAAATGGAAATTTGCAATCATCACAGCACTCCCACTTCAGATTCTTAATTGCTGCCCAACTTCTGATTGTTCGAGAAATTTTGAAGCCCTTCCAAATTGATGAATCAGTGGAGATTACTCTGAATTCCTATCTTCCCATATGGCAAATATATACATACCAAAGTTTTTGGAAATAACATCCAAAAACTCTTCAAGTAATTTCCTTGCCTCGGATACTGAATCGCAATTGCAGTACCTTTCCAAGATGTTAAAGCATTCTTGCTATCACCATTAAATTTGGAAATCATAAAACAAAAACAGAGAATTGCAACTTCCTTTTCAAGACAAGTAGGATGATCCAGCAAGCAATTCATGTTGCAGCACAAAAATTCATGACAGTAAAATTCAAGCAGAGGGGTCTAGGCTTCTCAAGATTGGTGAAGCAGTGCATGTCTCTTCCATTCAAGCAGAGGAGTCTAGGCTTCTCAAGATTTGTGAAGCAGTGCATGTCTATTCCATTCATTGTGTTCTTCTCATGCTTTCTTGACAGAGAATGGAAACAGTGCTGCATATCCTGATTTCTTGAGTCAACATGCAATTCTTAATGATCATAACAATGACATTTACGTCAATATGCTATTGGACAGATATAGTTTAACGAATAGAGATTAGACAGTCAATAAAATCTTTAAAATATTTAAAAATAAACTGAGAAGGATCTTCCCTTGTATTGTGCGACTCTGCTTTGAACTGTTGAATTTTTTTTCCCTCCAATCACTTCTATTAATATCCCTCCAAGATGCCTAGCCTTGACAATATTGGATCACCTTTCAATGAGCTGATGCCAGAGTCCATATTATTTAAACAAGTGTGGTTGCTAGGGAACAATACGTAGCCTCATTTTGCTTCTTCTTGTCGTTCTCTAGTTACTGATGTTGTCAACGCCAAGCGGTGTTATGGCACCAAACGGTTCACCGTCCGGCTCAACAATTAGCGCAATATTTTCCCATTCCTTTCATGCTATTACATAGAAATACCAAAATTACTTTCAGGTTTCAGCAGCAAGAAATCAAGAACCACAGGCGTATGTGAGAGAAGCTCTTGGCAACATAGGCTTCCTGGCAACAAGCCAACCCCAAATCAGAACAACTGGGAAACTAAGAACGGTATCTTGGTTTTGCATCCTCGGTTCATCTCGGCATACACGAACCTCGGCTGCATATTATGACAGTTTCAGATTACAAACCAGTGCTTCCCCATCTCGGCGTTTTAGTTATAACCCCTCCAAACTCCGAACGATTATCTCGGCATCCCTCTGAACTCCGCGATTTTCTGGCATGTGGATCTTGGTTCGAATATTTTCCATATTTCGAAAATTGTGAGGCATCCCAGCTACTCCAACCTCAAGCATCTCGGATATACCCGGAATCTCGAAGATCATCATCTCGGAAATACTTATCTGGATATGTCAGCCCTGTTGGCATCTCGGCACTTCGATATTTTACCTCAGTATGCATATCTCGGCATGCACCCCATCTCGGCATCTCAGATAGTAACCTCGAAACAGTGTCAAATGTACACCTCGGCCTCCAATGTACCACTCCTTCCCCGGTCCTGGTTTAATCTCGGGCATCTCGGAATTCTCATGCTTCTCGGGTATCGTCATGTAGATATTCGGCATACACGCTTGCAGCTTTATTTGTGAATACTCCTTCCATCTCATCGTCTCGGCACATCATTGCACCAGCATCTCGGCAATTCAAGACGACAGTCTCGCCATCCACTCTTCTTCGAAATCAACACCCCGGCATTTCAGAAACTTGGATATTAATCTCAGCACTCATCCGTCTCACAAATCTGCATCTCAGATTCGAAAGTATTCTCGGCCTTCTTTGCATCAATCCCAGCAATCGAGACCTCTCAGCGTCAAACCACAGACATGCACACATACAGGGCTTCCCTTTGAATATATCTCGGCTTCCATGGTATCTCGGCTCCATTACATGCCAGTTGATCATTGCTTTGGTATATTCAGTGATTTCGGCTCCACCACCTTGGCACAGGATCACGTTCAAGTATCTCACATAACTCAAAACCGGAAAACATTTGAATTATCTCGGCACTCCCACCTCGGCCAGAATATGTTGGCATCTCATGAATGGGAATCATGTAGAGAAACTAAGAAACCGCAAGAATCACAGCCTTGGAAATAGTCTTGGCATTCCTTTACTTCAAAACCTTTGATGGCACAATTGGAACGCGCTATCGTGAACAACACGGCGAACAGACTTCGGCAAACCTTAACAGCGGCGATTACCAAACAAAGCCCAGATCAGCTACTCACCATCAGGACCGAGGATGAAGAAGTTTGAAATCGTCTTTGCCACGTATATTTGTTCTATTCGTTCTTCTTGGCTAAATTGGTCCAAGTATTGAAAATAAAATCCGTAGAGCAGTTTGATCCATCTCAGAATCTCATCTTCGAGGACTTGGGGTCTTGCTATAACGTCTTGCGAACATTTTCGATGCCTGGCTTTTGTAAACCTAACCGCGACAGACTGTTCCCCACGAATTTTCTTCAGCCGCCACCATCATGCGTGCCCTTCCTTGTTTTGTTGTGCCATGCCATTCTAAACGCAAGTCTTGAATACAACCGTGAATGATGCCCGTAAAGCTAGATTTTAACGGCCCTCCTTCTAACGCCAGTGTTCGGATTTTCCTTCAGGTGCGAATTACTGCAAGTTTTCTGTCTGCATAATGCCTTCCCCATAAAGGTTTCTCGATTATCGCAGCTTCTTGGTTGAACCATCGCTGGTCACAGGAATCGAATTTTAACGATCCCCACGGTCGGCGCCAATGTTCTGTGTGAAGAACATAAGTGTCTAGCCCTAGGTGGGCTAGTATGTCGATATAGGATCTGTAGTTTACTCCTAGATATCCATGGATGGGATACCCAAGAGGATAGATGATCACAGAGCACAAACAGGAGGGTTTTCACCAAATGGAGTGGGGTGTGTGCTCTGTGCGGCATAATTGTAAAGAGGCAGAGTTCAGAGCCTGTGTACCTTTAGGGTTTGCCAACTATTTATAGAAGGTACTTTAGGGTTAGGGTTTGGACTGCTGGGCCTTATGGGCCTCCAAGCCCAAGTGTGTTGCCTTAATATCTGAGCCGTATTTTATTCCATAACAGAATCCTATGCACACACACAGAATAACAACGTGTTGTCAACAAACAATATCTTTCACGGTTTGGTTAAAGATACCAATAGCAAAAACAGGGGTTTGGTTAAACTATTAGTCGACTCCGAGCAAAAAAATAAGGTTAAACTATTAGTCGACGCACCCAACGACAAATTGCTCCCGAACATTGATGCACCAAGACACCAAGAGCAGGGAAGCTCTCCCTGATGGAGAGATTCTCATAAAGATGGGGGAATAAGAGGCGGGCAGAACCAACAGAATACTTGGGGCCTACGGAGGAAGAGGTGATGATATAGACTACAGAGGGTCAGACTGAGGCGAAATGATGGACCGTTTGACTTTTCAATTGATGTTGTCACTTTCTAGTGCTCCGAGTTGGAAGATGAGTTAGCGTGGCACGTGGATTTAACGCTTAAAATTAACATTAATTGACAACTAGGGAAATATAATGTCACGTTTTCTAATTAAATTTTTGGGACAATATTGTTCTAGAAAACCTTCCGGATACCCGTGGTTGGCGTGAAAATTGGACCTTATCCCAAAAATGTAATTAAGGCCTCCACGTGGTGACTTATCATAAAGACTACTATTTCTTCGAGAAGGTACTCCCTTTCGTTCATGTTATAATAATAGCCTTCTAACTAGTACTTCCGATCTTAAATTTAATATCAATTTGATTACTATTTAATCATATATATATTATTTATTATTATATAATATAAATTTATTAGTTAGGCTAATTAGTTTGGATAAGAAAAATACAAATGCAAATATTTTTGAATACTTTAATTAGCTTTTTTAACCACTTCAAGAAAATCAACTAGATCTTATATTTAAAACCGAAGGCAATACTTCACAAAGATTAAGAAAAATAGTTAAAAGTAGTGTATATCATTGAAATGATAAAATTTCGTCACTACTTTCTCACATTATATTCCAATTAAAATCAACCAATCTTAGTTACGTAGAATTTCTTTCTCATAGTATATATGTAAATTAGAATTAATAAGGGTATTAGCGAAAAAGAAGAATTTATTACTATTAATTTTGCTCATAGGATCTTATATTTTGGACTAGAGAAACTTTTTAGAAGGGATCTTATAATATGGACTAGATGAAGTACTAGCTAGCCTATTATAACCACTAGAGAGAGAATCTATTTTTTTTGCTCCGAAGAGAGCGAATCTATTGAGTGAGTGGGAAAAAATTATTCTCTCCCCATCATTTTTATAACAATTACCATTTTTATTGTGTGGATAAAAATGATAGTTAAATTCAGTTAAAAACAATAAATATGTTATATATGCAAACAAAAAAAAATCAATTATACCCTTATTCATAAAGAGGGCTTAGGAGAGATATTGAGTGAAAATTTAATATAGAGAAATAATGAGTGGAAATAAGAGTAATTTAGAAGAAAATATTTGAAATAATTACAAGTATAATTTATTGTAGACATACGCGCGCTAAATGGAGGAATTTCCTCATGTGCATATGTGATAGTAATTATTATAAAGGCATGTATTCTATTAGAGTAAAAGTGAAAAGACAAAGAGAAATTTAGACAAAGGGGACTTGTTACTTATAAAAATGACCATACCTAAGAGAGATAACGTTATTTATAAAATGTAGCGGAGGGAGTTATATAAATTAACTCTACCACTTGGCTATTAACACTCTAATAAAAAAAATTCTCTCCAGTTATTTATATAAGGAGCAATAACCAAAATCATGGAGTTTAAAACTTTAGTTAAAAGAAACAAATGTGTAAGCTGTATATTTTTGTTTTTAATTATGCCCTTATTAATAAATAGAGCGCATGAGTTATAGTGAGAGAATGAGTGACATATATTTAAAAATCTAAACCATCCGTTTGAGAAATATTGTTCTTTATAAAAATTACAGAAGGGAATACTGAAATTTGAAAGTCACAACCATTTTAATTATCCAACAACAAAAAATAAATGGACAAAGATGAGCAGGCACGTCACTTAGAGAGGTTGCATGCATGAAACAAAGTAAACACAAATGATATGCAATGAAAACGACATTGCCACGTGTAATTACATCACATACCCTTATTTTACTCACTATGAAGAGGAAGACCCACCCACCATTAATGCCCACCTAATTATCTTACTCTTCTGACGAAAATAACAACATGACATGACACAGAGACGAACCCCAAAATGGAAAAATATGACACCAGGACATATTACTTTAACTTCATTCCAAATTTAGTAAATCCCTAAAAAGGCGTCCCAAATGAGAGTAGGAAGATCCACCCTCCATTAATGCCCTCCGGCTCAGCTGACTCGTATACTTCACCTTCTTCCTCACCTCACTCTCCTTCTCCATCACTTCTCTTATTCCTTTTTCTATTCTCTCTGCACTCACCAGTCTCCCCACCTCTCTCCCATAGTCCAATGATATCTCCACGCCCAGCTTAAACTCGCGAACGAGCATGAACGCGTTCAGGTGTTGCTCCGCGATAAGTGGCCACGTCGCAATAGGCACCCCGTTATATATACTTTCCAGTATGGAGTTCCACCCACAATGCGACACAAACCCTCCCACCGCTTTGTGGGCCAGTATTTCGGCCTGTGGGGCCCAACCTATGACTCTTCCCATCTCACATGTCCGCTCTAGGAACCCTTCCGGTAATACTTGTCTCAGGTCGGAGTAATCACTTGGCGAGTTCATCAAACCCTTGGGCGCCGGCTTCCGTAGAGACCACACGAAGTGGACTCCACTCGCTTCAAGGGCCAGTGCGATTTCTCTTACCTGCTTCTCGTCCTCGAAATAAGCCTTGCTGCCGAAGCACAAGAATAGAACTGATGAGTCAGGTTGATCATCTAGCCACTTCATCACCTCTGATCCTAGTGGATCTGTCTTGTTCTCCCCTACGCTTAAGATGGGTCCCACGGGATAAACAGCGATGTCACTCTTGGAGAATGATCGAACCGCATAGGGTTCAAGCTCCTCGAACGTATTTACTATTATAGCATTTGCTTTCTTCATCCTGCTTGTTTGGTTCAGAAAAAAATATGTCCATTGCTTTTCCATGGAAAGGCCAGGGAAAGCGCTGACTGGAACAGGGTTCTCAAAACTCGGGATAGCAAACTCAGTGTGTAAGCCCTCCGAGTCAAACGCAGTCGTGTCTACGTTCTCTTGCTCTTGGAGTGTGTGAGTATGAAGCTTGAACCCAAGGAAAGCAGCGCTGTAGGTTAAGAGTACCATGGAAGGAACACCAAACTCGGTGGCTACATCGATCATGGCAGTGCAGAACACGTCCACGACAAACCCAGCAAGCCGCGGCGAGTCAGCGACTGAGTTGAGTTTGGACACGGCATCTCTGACATTGGGCTTCTGGTTTTCGATTCGAGAGTCCAACACGATAGATGGATGGAGGGAATGAGAGTTGGTAGGGTCAGGGTGTGGAGGACGGAGAATGGAGTGAAGGCGTTGTGGGAAGGAAAGAGAGGAAGTGAGAGAGTGGGTGTAGGCGTTAAAAAATCCATAAATCAATTTAAAATGCTAACCATTTGAATAGACGTTGATGACTATAATGAAAAAATGGAAAGAAAATCTAATCTAAAATAATCTACAACTTTTCAGATCAAATTTTAGTAGTTTAAATTTATTTATTGAATTTTTAAGTAAAATTATTATAATATTTTTATAAGGTATTAAATTTATACCATTAAAATTAAATTTTATGCACGCAAGTGACAAGAAAAGATGGTAATTAGTGGATGAGCATGGGAGGCTTACGCCTGTGTCATGGGAACCGGTTTCGGAGCTCGTCTTACGGACGAGCTCTGGACTGTCCAGATTTGATCTGGACGGTCCAAATATGATTTTTTTAATTTTTGTTTTTATTTTTTTCTATATAAAAAATCATTTTTTCAACTAACTGAAAAGTTAGTTGAAAAAATGACCTCAATATTCAAATATAATTTTCATATAATAATGATTAATAATTTGAAAAAGTACGTGAAGTACACATTTTAAACATAAGAAATCAATCGATCGGATTTTAAGAATTCATAAATCTGGATTGCTTCACATCCTATTATATATTGAGTACTTCATCGATGAAGCGGTCCATGTTAGAGTAGGAAGATCCACCCTCCATCAACGCCTTTCGACTCATCTCACTCATCTGTTTCACCTTCGTCCTCGTCTCACTCTCTCTCTCCATTACTTCCTTTATCCCTTTCTCTATTCTCTCTCTACTCATCACCCCTGAGTTACTTCCGTTCTTGTGATCTATCCTGTATTCCACTGATATCTCCACCGCCATCTTCAACTCACGCACTAGTTCAAACGCATTGGGCTGTTGCTCTGCGTAAAGCGGCCACGTGGCAATTGGCACTCCAAAATATACACTTTCCAGGATGGAGTTCCAACCACAATGGGATACAAACCCTCCCACTGCTTTGTGGGCCAGCACTTGCTTCTGCGGGGCCCATCCGATGACCCTTCCAATGCTAGCCGTCCGGTCTAGGAACCCCTCCGGCAACCCCTCTGCAGGGTCAGAGTAATCAGTGGGTCTTCTTGAGCCCTCCGGTGGGGGCTTTCGTAGAGACCACAAGAAGCGGACCCCACTGTTCTCAAGCGCCATTGCGATTTCTCTCACTTGATCCTCACCGAAATAGCCTACGCTCCCGAAGCACAGGAACAAAACCGATGACTCTGGCTGGTCGTCAAGCCACTCCATGGTATCCCATCCTTGCTGACTCGTTTCATCATCCTTTGCGCTTAAGATGGGCCCCACGGGATACAGCCTGGTATCTCCTTCCGACAGTGAGTGAACTGCGTGTGGTTCAAGTTCCTCGAACGTATTGACTATGATACCCTTTGCTTTCCGAAGACCCTTGACGTATTCGTCCACAAATCCCTCCCACTGCTTCTCCAAGACCACCGTGGGCAAAGCGTTAGCGGGCACCGGGTTTGCAAAACTCGGGATGGTCAACTCAGTGCCAGAATCCTTGAAGTCACGCGACGTCGTATCAAGAGTACCTTTCTCCCGCAGTTGGTGAAGATGGAGCATCAGACCAAGAAATGCAGCACCGGAGGTGTAGAAGACGACGGAGGGAACCCCCAGCCCGTCGGCGACGTCGATCATGGCGGTGCAGAACATGTCGACAACGAAGGCGGCGAGTTGGGGGGAGTCCGGATCGGATCGGGACTGTTGAACGAGGTCGGAGACGGCTTGTTTGACAAGGGGGATGCTGTTTTGGGTGAGTTCGTGTAGATACTGAGCAGACTGGGATTCGTCAGTTGGGAGGTGAATGAGTTGAAGGTGTTTGGGGAAATTAGGGGAGGAAGTGAGAGAGTGGATGTAGGCATCGACGTTGGTGGCGCCGGGTGCCTTGATGACAAAGACGGTGATGGAGAGGCGGTGGTCGTGGTTGATGAGAAGCTTGGCGAACTCGACGGTGGAGACGAGGTGACCTATACCTGGAGCAGGAATGAACACTAGGCATGATTTCGTCATTGTAGATTTGGGTTCACGTACGTAAGATGCCTCGCTGAAATGAACAATGATGAATCTGTAGTTTTTTAGGTGCAGCGAAGGAGATACTTAAAAAGGAGTAAATTAAAAGGATATGGCTTTCCATCTTTTTACTTATCCTTGCCTGCCGCCATCTTTTTCTTTCATCAGCCAGTACCGTTTTGGTACAAAATACAGACTATTTCTTTTTCTTTTTTTAAAAAAATAGTATTCATCATCTTACAATATCTTATTATCATGAAATATTTATTTTCTAAATCATAAAATTAATTTTTTAAGATCATAAAAGATTTTTTTTAGTATGAGTAAGTATCCGTAATTATCTCTCCAATATTTTTCAGACCTATTTTTTCAAAATCAGTCAATGCTCTAAAATATCTTCAGAATGATAAATACTATTTTTAAAAAAAAAAAAGTGTGTGCATTTTGCACGGTGCTGTTTGAAAGAAAAGGATGAGAGTAGAGGGTAAGGGAATAGGAGGAAAGCAGCCGGACTGCCCCTTTCTAGAACTCGACTTTCGTGCTGCTCAAGGCTCAGTAATCATTAGTCCTTTATCGTTATTATCATTATTATCATTACTATTATTATTATTATTATTGAAAGATGCTTCGCGCGATAATTAGGGCTTAAAAATAACAAGTGAGGCACGGCTCTGATCTTCCAATGTGAGGAAGCAAAGGGGCACACGGCTTTGCTGCTAATTGGTTGTCAAAAAGGGCATATCTGATCTGATCTGCTCCCAAGTCTTCATCACAATCATGTGTTGGTCACCAACATAAGCCGTCTCTTGGCCGCTGAAATGCAATATCTCACCTTTAAGTCTATATGAACGTCAATATATATGATTGCAGGGGAGCAGTGGCGGAGCCAGACTTTTTTATTTATGTTCGCATAATTAGTGGAGGGTATTTGGGGGCTGCCCCCAATTTTTTTTTTTTGGAAAATTTTAAATGTATTAAAACATAAAAAAAAAATATAAACAAGAAAAGAAAAGAAAACTTGAACTTAACATAAAAAAATAATTATTAAGAGTCAACTAAGCTATTACAACAGAAAGATTACAAAAGCATTCTTCGATTTTTCAGTTCTTGAAAATATTGTATTATATCTTTATCATCAATCTTATTAAACATATCACGTTCAACATAAGTGTGTTAAGAGTTCTCTAAGATTATGTAAGGTGAGTTTGAATTGTTTACAATAAAAGAATTAAATTTCTTCTCAAGACTTTAAATCAAGCAAGAGAAAAATGAAATATTTATTTCCCAAATCAAATACCTTCAAAAGCTTCTTAAGAAATATGAAATTGAGTTCTATAAGATCATGCAAGGTGAGTTTGAAATGTCTACTATAGGAGAATAAAATTTCTTTTTATGACTTCGAATCAAGTAAAAGAAGAATAAAATAATTATTTTCCAAACCAAATACCTGCAAAAGCTTTTTAAGAAATATGGAATGGAGTTCTCTAAGGTCATATAAGGTGAGTTTGAAATGTCTAATTTTTTAAAAGTATATAAAAAATGAAAATAGTGGGTAAATAGTGGGTATTATGATGTAATTTTTTAAAGGAAAAAATAAAAAAGAATAACGCACTAAACCTGAGTCACTGGAGAGAGTATTCAACGACATGCGAATTGCAAGGAAAAGAATAAAGAACCAACACGGGGAATCGAACTGGGGACATTTGCGTGACAAGGCAAATATTTTACCACCAAACCATTGTTGCTTCTTCATGAGATATTCCTTCAAAATATATATCTATGCTAAAAATTTTATGTCTGCACTTGCAGACACATGCCCAAACGTGGCTCCGCCACTGCAGGGGAGTCACTTTCAATTACGTCAGGCTATTTTGGTTCAAATAATTGTCTTGACCATACTTAACTTAAATCTGACTTAGTTAAACAATCATGCTAGGAAAAAAGAATGATATCACTCTAGTCCTATTTGTAAGTTCAATTTGACCAAATCTTATATACCAAGGAGAGGTAAGTATCTCAATGATTATGGAATAAATTTCCAACTTTACCCTCATTTATAAATGAATACCTTCTAAAATTTATTGTTAAATCTCTCTTATCTTTTTCTTCTCTTTCCAACATGGCTAGCCATTCTCTCTCATCATCATTACTATGGGCAAAATTGTCACAATGTCATTTATTTGGTCAAAATGGACTTATAAAAAGGACCAAAATTTTTGGTTAAACTAGACTTATAAATAGGATCAGAATGGTATGTTGGTTAAAAATATTTTTTTAAAAAAAAGAAAATAAATGATAATGCTACCTCCGGGTCCCTAATATAACTACTTTTTATTAAAGAAATTATAAATTTATAGTTTTCTTTAAATTAATTTAAATATGATATGATTAAGTAATTTATATAGTTTCTATTAAAAAATAATTTATATAATTTCCTTAATCTCTTACAAAAGAACAGTCAGTGAACCCATATTGAAGATTGGAGAGAGTATAGATCAATAAGAAATTCATTAAAATTTTATAGGTTAAAGTGTATCTAGTACCTAAAAGTATTTTTCAATTGCATCCAATGTCCTAAAATATTTTTATTGTATTCAACACTTTAAAATATTTTTCATATGCAGCTAGTTTAAATTATTTTTTGGCGTATCCCACTACTAAAAAAATGTGTTTTAGCGACGGAATTTGCGACGGAAAATATTCCGTCGCAAATTCACGGTATTTTGCGACGGAATTAGAATTCCGTCGCAAAATGAGGAAATTAACAACGGATATTTTATCCGTCGCTAAATATAGCGACGGATTCAAAATCCGTCGCAAACTAGCGGCCAAACGGCCGCCAGTCCCAACGGTTAGCGACGGATTCCATATCCGTCGCTAAGTTTAGCGCTAACTGGCGGCCAAAAAGGCCGCCGGTTTTTTTGATTTAGAAATTCCGTCGCTAACTGTAGCGACGGAAACTGGCGGCCAAAAAGGCCGCCAGTTTTTTTGATTTAGCGACGGAATCAAATTCCGTTTCCGTCGCTAGCTGGCAGTTTTTTTGCTGCCAGCTGCAGCTTTTTAGCGACGGAATTAGGATTCCGTCGCTAAAAAGCAACTGGCTTTTTGCGACGGAATTTGAATTCCGTCGTAAAAAGCAGTTTTGCGACGGAAATGGATTCCGTCGCAAAACTTAATAAATAAACACCTTCTCCCACAGCTCGGACTTACAGCTCCCCGCGCATAGCTCGCCGCCGACAGCTCCCCTCAGCGTCCCCACAGCTTGCCGCCGCCGGCAACTGGCCCCCAGCTCGCTCGCCCCCAGCTCCCCTCTACCCCAACCCTCAGCTCGCCCCCAGCTCGCCGTCCACCAGCTCCCCGCGACCCTCCAGCTCGCCCGAACGCCAGATCCCCTCCACCCCATAGCTCCGCCGTCCACCACCTGGACCGGTCCCCCCTCAGCTCCACCGCCCCCACCCCAACGCCTTGACCCTGAGCTCCCAATCCCTCAGCTCCCACCCCACCGGCTCTGCTGCGCTCCCCCTCCCCCACCGGTAAGATTTTGGTTTTTTTTTTTAAATCACAGTAATTTTTTTTTTGAGAAATAAGTTTAGATAAACATTGAAAAAAAATTGCTGATATTTATTGCTCATGAATAAATAGGTCTCCAAAGTCGCCGTTCTCTAGTCACCGGTGCTCTTATCTGCCGTCCGGCTACCCTCTTCATCCGGTAAGTTCCCTTTATTTTGTTCTTTTTTTTTTCACCAAATTAATTATTATGTTCACTTTAAAGGTCTTTTTTATGTTTTGTGAAAATTTAAATTGAATTTGACTCAGCTTTTAGTTCATTGTTTCAATAAAATTAAATTTTGTATAGAATATGATCGATTTTCTTTTTGCTGCAAATATTGAATTCTTTATTTATGATCGATAAAATTTTTGATTGCACGTTAATAACAAAGCAAACACAATGTTCACTTTGTGATTTTTTTCCCCTTCTTTTATCATTTGTTAAGAGCCTCTCAATTGTTACTTTTCTGACCACTATTGAATATGCTCATTTTATTGCCCCCGTGACCACTTCTCTCCAGCATTAACTAAAGATTGATCTGATAAAATGGGCTAGTCTCTCATAACATAGTAATCCAAAATTTTAAATTTTGTAAAGAGAGGTGCTTACATTTATTGTTCGGTAATACCTCAAACATGATTACTTCTAATAGAAGGATACATGTATTTAACAAAAATATAATACTTATAAGATCTCTAATATTAGGCCAGTTTATTTAATTTAAAAATATTAATGAAACTGAATAGATTACTTAATTATAGCATGTGTAACATGATTTCTTTAAAAAAAACCTAGTATAAGATTACATTATGTATTCATTATTTATGATTTGGATAAATTAGTTTGAGAAAAATTGATAAATATTAGAGATAAAAACTTTGTGTTCATGGCAAGATCTATCCACAAACTAGACCCATGAGCATTACAGTAAATATTTGATAATTATGTTAAATCATGTAAGATTTTTTGTAAATTTTTGTATGACTGATTGTTGCGACTTTGTGAAAGATTAACAAAGATAAACAGCAATTGGTAAAATATGTTCCTAATTTACTTCTTTTAGTCATTTGCTCATGAAATTTGAAGAGATTATCTTTAAAATTTTCAACGGTCGAGATTTAAAATTAACAATTGATGATATTTTAAATTAAAATTTTTTGGAAAAAATAATGATTATTAATGATTTTATCTTTATTTTATATTTTATACACATTAAAATATTTAAAAAATAAAAAATAAAGCTATGGTCTAAACTTCAATGTTAATAGTAATGAACCAGAAAGTTGAATCATATTCTCTATGTGAAGCAAGTTGTCTGAACAACTTATCAGGCTAATTATTATTAAGTTGATTCTTGCACGTGGTTGAGTTTATAAATGCGCTAAATTATTCTTATTCGAGGCATCAGTTACAAAATCCACACCATTAAACAAAAATCTCATTAATCAAGCATAGGTCACACTCAATGGGAGAGAGAAAGTGTGTGTTCATATATCAAACAATAATAACAAGTTGGGTTAATTAGGTAATTATAAATAACAAGTTGTTTAGATAAATATGTAATTATAAATACAAAAGATAAAGTTCTTTTTGCAGATTATATAAATTTGATGTAGTCTTATTTAATCTTTATATGTTAGAAAATCCAAAATACTTATAGTATTCTGTTTTTTGTTTGCCCCCTCCACAAGCATGTCCCCATGTTCTGGTGTACTATCCTCATTCTCTGGTTGCTTGCTGGGATATGTTCTTTGTTCAATGCATGTGTTTGTTTTTACACTTTCTTGATCAAGTGGCAATTGGTTGGCATAAGTGGCTAGTTGTATTGGCTACTTATAATTGTATTTGTGGCAAATTGAGATGTTAATTAGGTTAATAACTGAAGTAGCTAGGAAGTATGGAAGACAATCACGATAGGAGTTGGATGTACAATCGTCTAACTGGAAGAGAACTAAATCCAGCATTCAGGGCGGGTTTGAACGAGTTCATCCAATTTGCTTTGGCGCATTCAAATAATTCCAGTAGGGAGATCAGGTGTCCTTGTGCCAAATGTAAGTGTTTAAGGTTTAAAAATCCGAGCAGGGTCAAAATTCATTTGTGTCAAAATGGATTCATGAAGGATTATGAGTGTTGGGAATGTCATGGCGAAGTCCGACAGAGACCGAGTGGTTATTACGGGGCGAGTAGTCATCGAGAAAACCTTAATGCGTATGAGCAGTTGGTTATGGATGCCGCGGGACCGTCCATCGGCATATATTTTGATCCCGTGAATCATGCCGAATCGTCATACATGGGAGAGGAGACCGGTACACATACTCAACCATCATACATGGGAGAGGATCCTCATCCGGACGCCGATAGGTTCTATAAAATGCTTCAAGAAGCGCAACGTCCGCTATGGGAAGGATGCGAACACTTTGAAAGTAGTGAATATTCATCGCTTTCGGCTACCCTAGCAACACTAAGCTTGAAGACTGATCACCATATGAGTGAGAGGAATTACAATGAAATGATGCACATCATAAACAAAGTTGTTCCCAAAGACAATAATTTGCCGAAGGATTTTTACCAAGCAAAAAAAAAGGTGAAAGAGCTTGGGCTTGGATGTGAAAAAATCCATTGTTGCCCTAGAGGATGTATGTTGTATTACAAGGATGATGCTGAGCTGATCAATTGTAAATTCTGTGGACATGACAGATATAAAGTTGTGAGGAAAGGAAGGAAAATGACCCGTCAAGTGTTAAGCAAGATGCACTACTTTCCTCTGGTGCCCAGACTTCAGAGATTGTACGCATCAGAACAAACAGCTGCTCACATGAGATGGCACCGGGAGCATCACAGGGATGAAAATTTTGTGACGCATCCATCCCACGCCGAAGCTTGGCGTAAATATGACGAGGCGAACCCTTTCTTTGCCATGGATCCCCGTAATGTCCGTCTTGGTCTATGCTCGGATGGGTTCGCTCCTTTCGATAAATCAGGCAGAAATTATTCCTGTTGGCCTGTCATTGTGACACCGTACAACCTCCCACCTTCTATGTGCATGAGAATGGAGTTTTTGTTCCTCACCGCGTTAATCCCTGGGCCATCCAACCCTAAAAAGAAGACAGATGTGTACCTCAGGCCTTTGATAGACGAGTTGAAGATGTTGTGGAGTGAAGGGGTTCTAACGTATGATATATCATTGAGTCAGAATTTCACAATGCGTGCTGCCTTAATGTGGACGATAAATGATTTCCCTGCATATGGGATGTTGAGTGGCTGGCAAACGTCAGGAAAGCTTGCATGCCCGGTATGTCTTGAGCAGAACATGAGTTTTAGCTTGGAACACAGTCATAAAGTTTGTTGGTTTGACAGGCACCGACAATTCCTACCCCCGGACCATCCGTATAGGACAAATAGAAAAGACTTCACGCGAAATGTGGTTGAACGAGCAGATCAACCTCGTCGTTTAAGTGGCCAAGAAATATGGGACAGGGTCAAGTATATTCAAAGTGTCGAAGAGGGTGCTGCTTCCAACGAACCCGAGGGATATGGTGTTGATCATCATTGGAACAAACGCAGCATCTTCTGGGAACTACCATATTGGAAAGATCAATTGTTAAGACACAACCTGGATGTCATGCACATTGAGAGCAATGTGTTTTGCAATATTTTGTACACCGTGATGGACACGAAAGGCAAGACGAAGGACACAATCAATGCTAGACGGGACATAGAAGCGATTTGTAGAAGGCCTGCTTTGCATTTGGTGCAGGATGGCAGGGGACGGATTTCCAAACCTAGAGCACCGTACACATTAAACAAACAGCAGAATTTGGAATTGTTGTAATGGGTTGAAGAGCTGAAACTCCCGGACGGTTATGCGTCAAACCTGAAAAGATGTGTCAACTTGCACGAGGGGAAGTTATTCGGGATGAAGAGTCATGATTGTCATGTTTTTTTCCAGAGGTTGTTGCCGTGGGCCTTCAAAGCATTACCGAACCACATATGGTCTATTCTAGCAGAATTTTCCAGGTTCTTTAGAGAAATTTGTGCTTATGAGCTTAATGTAGAAAACTTACGGCACCTGGAGGCGAGCATGCCAATAACACTATGCAAGTTAGAGATCATGTTTCCTCCTAGCATGTTTGACTCAATGGAACATTTACCTGTTCACTTGGCCTACGAAGCAAGAGTAGGAGGTCCCCAACAATATAGGTGGATGTATCCGTTTGAGAGGTAATATATATATTTCTTTCGTGCAGTTATTTCTTTCGCGCACTTTAGTTTATAAATACCCTCTAATTGTCCATTGTAGGTTTTTACGCACTCTTAAACAAAAAATCAAAAATTCAACCCATGTTGAAGGATCTATCGCTGAAGCGTATCTAGTCGAAGAGGCCACAAAATTTGCGCAATACTATTATCCCCCTGAAATGACATCAAGATGGAGACGGGTACCTCGCAACGATGATGGCGATAATACGAGCGATCAAAAATCAATATTTGATTTTCCAGGCCGAGTCGTGGGAAAACGTTGGAGATCAACTCTTGAAGAAAGAGATAAGCGAGTAGCGGAGTGGTACATTCTAAACAATTGTGAAGAGGCCGCCCCATACTTAAAGTAAGATTTGTTTTCTTTTCACTGTTACGGTAAGTATTATAGTATTAACTTCATTTTTTTGTTGCAGTCATTTTTCTAATTTGGTCCGATCGAAAAATCCTGAAATGTCGGAATCCCAAATTGACCAATTCACGAACTCTAAGTTCCCAAAATGGTTTCGCTCCTACTTCTTGGAACACCCAGAAGATCCCAATCAAGTGGCCTAGAGTTTATCTTATGGAGCTGCAATTAGAGTTACCCGGTGCAACAAATATATAATCAACGGGTATCGATTTTCAACTGTTGAAGCGAACGCAAGTACACAATGTTGCAATTATGATGTATGTTGTCGAGGTGACCAAGTTGACAGGGTGGAGAGTTACTACTACGGGAAGTTAATCGACATAATTCAACTGAGTTACCAGTGGGACAAGGTGGTGACACTTTTTAAATGTGAGTGGTTTGATAACAGTCTGCGTGGGACAAAAGTGGACAAACATGGAAATATTGAGATCCACTGGGCAAGGAGATATACGGTTGGTTATGACCCATTCATCCTTGCTCAATAGGCGGAACAAGTCTACTATACAGAATACCCCCACATCCCGCCAAGGGTGGGTGGGAGTTATTAAAACCAAAGCACGGAATATTATACCTCAGTCAAAAGAGTCGGAAGCAAATGACGACATGAAGGAACCATTCCAGGCTGATGTGGAACATGTACTGCCCATAAACATTGCCGACGACGATGTACCAAGCAATCTGTTTGATTATGCTGCGAACTTAGAGTTGATTCCTCTCCAAGTTGACGATGAGGAATCAGACGATGAGACAGAAGTGATTTACTCTGATAGCGAATCTGAGTTCGACGACTATGAGACTTCAGAGGAAGACGTGCAAGCAGATGACGAAGAACGTGAATCATCCGATTGATTTGTGTTAGCTCTTTTGTTTATGACAATTTGTTATACTACATACTCCGTAATTGCGCTATTGTCATATTAAGTAATAAATATCTTATTTTTATGTATATTTTCACATAATGTTTGTAAGTGTTCATAGATATATGGAGCATCCAGCTGGAGGACGTTCAGATGGTGGACGTGGTCGTGGTCGATCCCGACCTCGTCCTATCAAAGGTAGGGGAACGCCATCTGCTCCCTTCGTAGGCATGGGGGGGAGAGGCGCTTCCCCAGAGCTTTCACCATTCGAGTCCTCATCTTCACCATCGATTTACCTGTCCACTTCACCGTCACTGTATACGTCCAATTCTCCGTCTTCCTCCAGTGATCCACAGCAAGGGGGACGCCAGGTTTACTTTACCATTTCTGATTGATTTACATATGTGTAGTTTTATTTAACCATCTATGTACAAACTCTTCAATAATTCACATTCCTTCATTCAGCACATTCCGTCGCCTCATAGCCAGGTCGACGAAGGAGGTAGTTCCTCTAATACACCTGTATGGGGAGCGAAAGATCCTGCGACGGGGAAGCTGTGGATCCGTCCTGACGGCATAGAGGGGTGAGTCATACAGCGTTACTAATAACGCTACGATTTTTACCCTTTAGTTTGTATGCTCATATTTGCATCATATCCTTTGTCTACAGATTTGACCCTTATCCCCCGGTGGCTGATATCTTGTCAACCCAAATATTCCGTAATTTCAATGAGCCTTCGAGCACGTGGAAAGAAATTCCTAAGGACACTCGGAATAGATGGTTCGACGAGTTTTTGGTAAGTTAAGTGATTTATAGTTATTAATTTCTTATCCAAATACGAACTGATTAAGTATTTGTAACATTTGGAGCACTAATTGTTCATTATTGATTTTCAGAGTAAGTTTGAGACGTTGCCTGAACATCATAAAGGTCTGAGAAAAGCTTTTAACCATAAGGGAAGCAAGTGGTTGTCTGGGAGATTTCATAAATTGAGAAAGGGTGTGGGCAAGACAGATTGGATTGACCCTGACACTGCAAGCCTATTACTTGCACAGTGGGAGAACGATGAGAAATTTAATCATAGAAGTCGGAAAAGTAAGGAGAATAGGGCCAAGCAGGTGGGACCTTCATATGCTGGCGGGTCCATTCCATTGAGTGAGCATTGTCGGAAAATTATGAGTACACGTTATTTTCTATTAAAGTATTCAATGTTTTGTACCTTGAAACAATTTGTTAACGATTTTTCATGTGTTTGCAGGCACAGTCTGGGGATGTTCCACCAGAAGAAGTTGAGTGGCGTGCCTTTGAGCAGACCCATACCCGGCAAACTGAAGGGGGTGAGAAGATATGGATTAACGCCAGGGCGGAGCAAGTGGCGGTGAGACATTTATATTGCATTGATTCTTTGTTTCGGACACCAACATGTTTATTTCATTTCACATCGGCTTTTTTTGTGATGTCTTTTTTTTGTTTATAGGGCAACTATCTGAGGCTGACACAGGAGAGAGACTCGCAGAGTGGAACCCAGCCCTCATCCTCTCAGTCCGATAACGAGACTCTATTCTTACAGGCTGTGGGTGGATTTAACAGCAAAGGTAGAGTCTTCGGGTTAGGTTCCTATGCCAGCCGACTTAGGGAATCAAAGCGCTCCACATCCAGCAGTAGTGAAGGTGTCTGTGCAGGTAAACATAATACATTTGATATTGATTGTTACATTTTCATTCTCTGGTTCATTTAAATGCAGTGCAAAAAAGATAATTATATTTCCTAATTTTTTGGCAGATGAGTTGAAGAGGATGAACACAATTATCGAGTCGCAAGCAGCTGAGCTGAGCGAGACAAAGCAAAAACAAATGGCGACAGACATTGAGCTCCACCAGACACAGGAGATGGTTAGACAGATGCAGCGTCAAATCATGGCCCTAATGAAAGACAAGGGTCCGATGCCGCCTCCTGAAGGTGATCCTCCTGCTGATGATGATGATGATGAGGATGTTGCTACTTAGATTACTTTTTTAGTACATCTCTGTTGAAACACTATATTTATAATGTATTTTATACTCTGTGTTATGAAGATTCGGTATGTATATTATATAACTTTTTTTAAATATTTTAATATATAATTTTTAAACAAAATTAAAAAATAAAATAAATAAATTTTAAAAGAATAATGGAAAAGAATATAATTATTTTTAAAAGAATATAATTTTCAAAGAAAAATAAAACAAAAAATAAAAAATTAATTAAAATAAATAATATATAAATTTAAAAAAAAATTAATCAAATTAGCGACAGAAACCGAATCCGTCGCTAATTTGAATTTAGCGAAATTAGCGACGGAATCATAATAGCGACGGAATTAAAATCCGTCGCTAATAGCGACAGAATTTGAAATTCTGTCGCAATTGCGACCACTTTTTAGCGACGGAAAAAATCCGCCACAAATTCCGTCGCTAATTCATTTAGCGACGGAATTTGAGGTTTTAGCGACGGATTTTTTCCGTTGCTAAATCCCTTTTTTCTTGTAGTGTCCAACACCTTAAAGTATTTTTTTTATATGTATTTAACATTCTAAATTTTCAAAAAATTTTAAATACAAAAGTGGATAAAAGAATATTTTAAGGCACAAAACACATTTTAAAAAATATTGTAGAGTATTAAATGCACATAAACCCAGATTTAAATATATATGCATCCAAACCTTAATTTCGAGTTCAACGGGTTTGGGGAAAATCCCTTTAAGGTTCTAAGGGGTTAAAAAATGTCACAAAAAAATCTCAAAAAGAATTCTGATGTTAGATAGGTTACAAAGAGTTGTTAAAGCCCACCAATAAAATTATTAATCACTTATTGAAAATGTTGTCCATGAAACTTTTTTGACATCAACTAGTGGATTTTTCAAATATTTTTTTATCCCAAAAACCTTAAAAAGATTTTCCCACGAACCTTTTGACGTACTACTGTAGCGCAAAACCGATGGACCTTTTGACTACGAGCACCCCGTACTCCCCCGGCTTTAACTTTTTAAGGAGTGCACATGGGTAGCTAAGTTTTGTTTTGAAAAAAGGGGCAATGTGACGAGTAAAAGTCTATTGCTCAGGAATTTGGACAAACGTTAAAAGTCATTACAATGGTACTTCTTTGACCCCAAAAAAAAAATCGGGTAAAGGTATAAAAATATACATGTGTTTTACTCAGAACAATGCCCAACAACACGTGCTTTTTTTAGGAGCAAAAACACACATATGATTAGAAAATAGATGCAAAAGTCATAGCACCATTAAATCTTACTTAACCGTGTTAACTTTGGGGATGGGGCCCACACTATTTTCATGAAAATACCAAAATGCCCTCACCCTCACCTCTGATTCTTTAATCCAAAACAAAGAGCATGAACAATCTGAAGCTTCATCCTTCCATCACTGTCCCTTCTTGGTCGCCGGCGCCAATCCTTCACCGTCAATCCTTCACACATGTGATTTGAAAATAGATGCAAAAGTCATAGCACCATTAAATCTTACTTAACGGTGTTAACTTTGGGGGTGGGGCCCACACTATTTTTATGAAAATACCAAAATGCCCTCACCCTCACCTCTGATTCTTTAATCCAAAATGGAGAGCATGAACAATTTGAAGCTTCATCCTTCCATCACCGTCCCTTCTTGGTCGCCGGCGCCAATCCTTCACCGTTGTCACTGGCGACCTTCGCCTATTCTATTACTTATACGAGCTCATCATAAATCAGATATTTATAAAATTAAACGAGATCAATTGAATCAGTATAGAACAATGTGGAGCCAAATACCCCTAACTCCAAAAAAAAAAAAAAACTCAATCAAGCATTCTATGCTAACCAAATCAAAATAGAGTTTGCTGTTGCCAAAAAAAAATAGAGAACTCCTATGGACTCTTGAGACAAGAAGAGTGTCGGTATCCCAAGGTAAAAGGAGTGTTGGTACCTCTAAAACAAGAACCGAAAGGTAGAGAACACCTATGAAATGAGAACCAAAACGTAGTTATGGATCAAATTGAGTGGAAATTTGTTGATTCTTGTGTGATTTGCAGAGATTGAAAGGATCAATAAGAGATCGATCGAGATTTGCAGAGATTGAAAGGAGATCGGTCGAATTGAAGCACCGTTATCACATCGCGGTTGTCATGTACTAGAATTGGCTACAAGATGTTGAAGGGATTGAAACTATGGAGGGGGGGGGTCAGATCGAGCTAGGGGGTTCGTTGGCAATTCAGATCAAGATGGAGACCGGGGTGATTTTAGATCGAGATGGGGGGGAGTGGTTTCAGATCATATTGGGGGGGGGGGGGGTGTTTTCCAGATTGAGATAGGGGGTGGCGGTGGTGAAGATGAAGCAGTTTTTTTTTTAAAAAAAAAAATTAATTAGGGACATTTTAGTACTTTCATGAAAATAATGTGGGCTCCACCCCCAAAGTTAACACTGTTAAGCAAGATTTAATGGTGCTATGACTTTTGTACCTATTTTCTAACCACATGTGTGCTTTTGCTCCTAAAAAAAGCACGTGGTGTTGAGCGCTCCTCCAGGTAAAACACGTGTATTTTTTTTGCACCTTTTTTGTAAAAAAATCTACATTAGTACTTCTTAGTACTAAAATAGTAATTACTTGTATTGTAAAACTTAAAAATGGATTTAAAATAATAAAAGTTGAAACAAATTATATTCTCTCCTTTTCAATTAATAAGTCATTTTATGAAATTTTAAAAATAAGTAATACTCTTTTTTTTTTTACTTGGTATTTGTGTATTTTTTTTCTCCTTATTAAATCTTTCAATGTAAGACTTAATTAGGGAGTCGAGGTTGGTCGTAAATATAAAATATATTTCACATTTTTATCCCTTTCTCCCAAATTAACCATGTTGATATTCCTTCATCAATAATTAAGCGAGAGAGGAAGGGAGCAAATTAAAAAAAAGATAAATAGGGTGTTATAAAAATAATATGTTATATTAATTAACTTAACTAACTTTCTTACTATACTCAAATTAGGTAAAAATATCTTAAATTAAGGAACAAATGATTAAAAAAATATGAGAATGTGTATCATTTGCGATCAATGACTATAAACAGTGTCTATATTCTGTTGCGACTATTGCTACTACAATACCTATTCCATAACTCCTTTGTGAGAATTGATGATCTAGTTTTGGAGAAAAAGAGAGAGAGAGAGAGAGTACCTTGGAGAAAAAATGTAGTATCTCATACATTCACTTTGTAGTATCTCATACATTCACTCCTTCGCGGTTAAACACTCGCAATGGTTCTTAAAGCTGGTGGCAAGAGAAAACTCTGATGGATGCAAAATTTAAAAAATTAAATTGCACTATATCAGTGGGAATAATCACGATTATCATTTTGATAGTTCAACCCAAGCAGGAAAATAAAATATGCCTCATTAGACATTATAAACAAATGGCTAAAGTATACATTTGGTTTTTTATGTTTGCCTCTGGTATAATTTTAGTCCCTTAAGTTTGTAAAGTGCACGTTTTGTCCCTTAATGTTAACACCGTTAGTCTGACTTAACGAAAAATACTGACTAGTTTTAAGCGATGATTGTGTAATTAAATGCTGATTAAGTATGCTTATATGTTAGTATTTTAATAAAGTAATATTTTAAATCCTATTTATTGAAAAAAAATTAATCTTTACAGAATATTTAGTGGGTTTTCATAATTTGTGAAAATTAAATATATATTTTTTGTCGAAGAAAATTAAATATTTTTTAATTAATAGGATTTAAAATGTTAATTTATTAAAATACTAACATATAAGATACTTAGTCAGCATTTAATTGCATAGTCATCGCTTAAAAGTGTTGAGTCAGTATTTTCCGTTAAGTCAAACTAATGGTGTTAGCATTAAAAGACCAAACGTGCACTTTACAAACTTAAGGAACTAAAATAATACCAGAGGCAAATATAAAAGGACCAAATGTATACTTTAGCCTAAATAAATTGTTAGTAAGTCACATTTAATTATATTAATCTCCTTAATTTTATCCAGTTATCCACTTTTTTCTTAAAAAAAAAAAATTGCATATCATATGCAAGGAAAAAATCCTCAAATTTTCCAAATCATACCATGTGCGAAGCCAAGCCATGCACTTATCTCAATCATACAGAAAATGGGGAGAAAAAAAAAAAGTCACCATTACACCGAAACACAAATGAGCAAAGGAGATTAGATAATCTAAACAATGGAAGTTGGGTTCTTATTATGCCATGACCTTTTTTTCGCATAAAGTTGCCAGCCATGGGTAAATTAAATTTAATCGTGCAGAGATGACAAAAATTAGACATTAGAAGAAAGGTTAAGATTGTGTTTGGTTTGAAAAGATCCCCTCCCTCATTGGCGTAAAAAGTCAAATATCACCATGAAAGAAATGTTTGTACAGAAAACAATACAAATTTATGATCATATCTAACATTTCACATTCCTTTGTATAAGAAACAACTATCACACATACCTCATTTTTTTAATAAGAAATATGAGAGTATCTTTTTTTTCCCCTTCTTATTCTCTCATTTTGTGCTTATTTAATTACCTTATCTTTTTTTGCTCAAAATTTAATTACCTTATCTAAACAACGTAACTGTCGTGCATACTGTAAATTCATTTCCTTAAAATAAAGATTAGATCAAGATTCAAGCCATTGATCGGAAATTTATCATGCACATAGTTGGACTTTGGACTTCATAAGACCCAAAATAAATATTCACTACTAAACCCAAACTCTTTAACTGAATATTAGTTCATCACATATCAAAGTATCTAAATTGAACCAAGTTGTGGATCCACAAATTTAAAAATGATCATAAGGCCTCCAGGCCTCCCAAAATCATAAAAAATAACCCAGTCACGAGGATATTAAAAGTATGTATAATGTATCAAATCTTCAACTTGTACTGGGTTCGATCGCCCCCTCCCCTATTGCCTATGTATCAAAAAAAAATCTTTAAAATAAGTCTGAGTATGCAGAATGAGCATTAACGCAGAAATATACGACAATTCAACACGTACCAACAGTGGCGGAACTGGAAAAAAATTTTAGCCCGAACCAAAAAATAAATATATTGATTTAATTCTTATTATAAGGTACCAACTAACAAGTATATTTGATTCTTTTTATAAAATACTTGTGTGTTTTCAAATAGCATTAAATATTTTTTCCATGTATGTCCATAATTAAAAAGGTAGTGAGTGAGAGTAATAATTAATAAAAATTAATTATTACTCTTTTTTTGAGAAAAAAAGAATAATAATTAACATGATATTAGAGGTTAGTGTAATTAATAGGGATAATATTAAAAATTACTTAAATTTTAGGACAAATTTAATTACTTTAACTGTTTTTATTGACTTGTGAGGATTGTTAGTTGGTTTCTTAAATAAAGACCCGAGGGAGTAATTACTAAATAGTATCAAATAACCTGGAAAATATAAACAAATAATAACAGATAATTATAAATTAAAACAATACATAAGATGATACTAATCTTTTCGGTATCTCAAACAAGAATTTTACTTTCCTCTCATAGCCTAATGAATAATGAAACAAACATTATCCTTACAGAAAAGATAAAAAATTAGCCGGGGCCAAATTTGTGGCCAAATAAAATATCATATAATAAATACATATATTTTCTAACAAATTTTATAAAATCAGTCGAGACCAGCTGGGGGCAAGGCCCTAGCTGGCCATAAAGAGGTTCCGCCTCTACGTACCAACATTACCAAAAAAAAAAACTATTTTTTGCGGTGGAAAAATTCCCTCGCAAAAAAGTTATTTTCCGTCGCAAAATTGATTTGCGGCGGAATAAAATCCGCCGTAAAAATGACCCTCACAAACCAATTTTCCATCGCAAAAATGTTTTTTCCCTCACAAATTCCAGGATTTGCGAGAGAAATATTTTCCCTCACAAAATTATGGATTTTGCGAGGGAAGGTGTTTCCCTTACAAAGTTGAGGGTTTTGCGATCGTAAATTCCAATTAATTTTAAAATATATATAAAAAATCAGGAAAAAAAATAATTACATAAAAAAATATTAAAATTAGAAAATAAAAAGACTTATATATCATAAAAATAAATTGTAACAATCATAAGAGTTTACATAGTAAAAACAAAATATTATAAATTATAATGTTTCGACCAAAATATAATGTTCCTCCTCTAACGTCTCAATATCCACATACAACTCAGTAAATTGGGACCTAGAGCTTTCCTTGACTGTTTGAAAAAAAAAAATCCACATCCTCATCATCGGATATCTCAAAACCCGCATAGTGGTTTCCATAAGGCCCCCTACCCGTCACCTTTGATATTGCCTGATTTTGTTGCAGCTTTAACTTTTGACGGATCTTTTCATATAATTCTTCTGCGGACATGCCTCGAATAATATACATTACTTTTTTTTCACCTTCAAAGCTCAATCCGTCTGCAACAATATTCTTAGAACCATTATAATATATAAATGAACGAATTTGGTTCATGTTTCACAAAAAAAGATATGAAGAAACAAAATAAAGGAGATGAACGACAAAAGCAGTTTTGCAGATAAGGGAATAAGTGAACGATAAGAGGAAGAGGGAAGGAGTGAATGAGGGAAAAGAGTCACGGGGAAGAAGTCACGAATGGTAAAGAATGGTGAGAGAGGGAAGGAGTTAAATAGGAGAGGCAAGGAGACACCCGGGGGGGTCACGGGCGTGGGGGGGTCATGGGTGTGCCAGCTGTGACGTGGGTCAGAGCACACCACAGCTGGTGTGTACAGACAGACGCCACTTTTCCAGGTGGCGTCTGTCTGTAGACGCCACATCCACGTGGCGTCCTGTGATAGACGCCACATTTAGATGAGGCGTCTGTCATCACACGTCACTTCCAGGTGGCGCGTGAGGATTGACGCCCTTAATGGCGTGCGTCAACGCACGCCATTGACCACATTAAATCTGTAAATACTTTCTGACATGCGCTAATCCGGTCATTTTTTTCCAAAAGTACCTTATTTTGGTTAAAAAAAAACCCTAGAATTCCACCCACAATGCGATACAAAACCCCCTACTGCTTTGTGCGATAGAATTTGGGTCTGTGGAGCCCACCCTATGACCCTTCCTGTAACACCCCGTTTTCTAAAGCGTTTTCGAAATAAAATTATCAGAGTTCAAAAAGGATTTATCAGAGTAGAGCATCGGAAGAGTCGTGAAAATGAGTAACTGAATAACATACAATAATGATGTATCTGTGTACTGTTACAGTCATCCAAAATATCCGAATATTCAAAAGACGGTAAAATAAAAATTTCAACAGAATCTCCTTGTCCGCTCCGTCACGCTATCTGCTTACCCTTCTCTTCGGTCTGACCTCCTGAGGGTCCTGGGCCTAAAGTCAGAGCTGAGGTTCAATTACCATTGAACCTCAGGTAACGGTTAACCTCATGCTTATGTATCAAATATGTATGACAGATATCCATGGCAAAACAGCATTTAATCACATACAATATTCATATATTCACATAATAACATTACACAGCCACTGCAATATGCATGTTATTACAGTCTGCACTATCTCCAGTGTCACAGTGTACATCCGTGTCCTCAGCGCTAGGAAAACATAACGGCATTATCACGACTATAACCCGTATCAAGATGTATGTGTATGATCAATTTTCAAAAACAGTATCTCAGACTATCTATCACATATAAACATACCATAAGCATCAGAGTTAGTGTTACAATACGCGTCCGTACCTGAGTTGATAATTCCGGTATGTCGGCGATCGGTATACGTTTGCAAGTGTCCTATAATAGGAATATTGCGTTATTAATTGTAAATAATATTCTTGAATATATTTTGGCCACTATTGAATATTCTACTCTTGGTACACTAAACCATTATTTTATTTCTTCAAAATTCGTAAAAAAACGCTAGACAATATTGGGCAGAATTTCGCCTATCTTTGAAAAATCATAACTAATTCTAGAAAAATCGAAACGAAGATCCGTAAAAAGTTCCGGACTCCTTAGGATGTCTATTTTCCAGAAAAAATATCAGGCCTTGCCCAGAATTCAAAAATAATTCCCAGATTTCACGTGTTCATCCTCTGCCCAGAATTTCCAGTATTTTCGCAACATAAACTTTGAGAATTTCTTTCTCACTGTACAGAGCTCATTTCAACATGTTCTTTACATATTTAAAAAAACTCCACATGTCTACTTTCATCATGAATTTTCTCAGAATTTTTCAATAGCATTTCCAACATGAAATATGAGTGTTTCTGTTACTAGTTCAGAAATCGTCTAACCGACGAATTTTCGCCAGAACTTCATTACAACAGTGTTCTTGACCTGGGAATTTTTGCAGAACCACTTCCTTCACTATATTTTCGAAATGAAGCTATTTTAAACTATAAAAACATGAAACTAAAATTATTCTAGAATTTTAAAGATTAAAACTACTTCTACCTATGAATTTAAAACTCAAAACTAAGAACTTTGCTTACCTAGAGCTTGATCTCCTTCAAGCTTTCCCTTCAGCTCTCTCAACTCTCTCTCAAATAAGCAGGTGGTGCTTTGCTTGGTGTGAGAAAAATGTGAAGAGCTTGGCCCCTATTTATAGGAAAAAGGTTGGGCAATTTGGTAATAAAATGCAACTTTGCTCTTGGTAATTATCCACCATTGGATCTAGGTTTTAATTGAAACATCACATCCTCTCCATCCACTAGCAAAAACCGAAATTCCTCTCTCTCTCTCCCTTCATCTTTTTCTTTCCTTCTCCTAGAAGCCACACAAACTTGGGGTGCAAGAGTGGAATAGTGCTTTATTTTCTAGAAGCTTTGGCCAATGGCACATGTGATGAAAACCACTTCCTTCCCCTTGAAGCTCCCCTAAAAACCGAAATCCCCTCTGGTCCTTAGGGTTGGGTTGTTGTTTTGGGCTTTATTGGTGGTTTGGGCAATGGTTTGGGTTACCAAAAATGATCCAATTGAGTTTTTGTTGTGCCAAAAAGCCCTAAATTAATTTCTTCTTGTTTATTATTAGATTAAGCTTAATTAGGTTTAGTTTGAAATGATTTTATTGATTACCAATTCAATTATGATCCTACTAAGTCCAATTGTTACAATTATGGATCCCTGGTTAGGCTTTATTGTTGAATTTAGCCAAAATATTGCAAATTTCTTGTAAATATTTATCATTACATTAATTATGCATGTTAATTCAATTAAGATTAATTTTTGATGTTTACTAATTATTTTTAGTGTCCTCTAATTATTTTAGACCTCTTCCTATCCCTTTACGGCTTAATTTTGCCAATATGTGAATTATATGACAATATATCACTAATTGTGAGTTTAATTGTTCTTAAATTGTTGGAAATCCCATTTAATTGGTTTAGGGGTTTTCATAGCATTTTACAGTATTTAATAATCCCTAATAAAAATTTAGGGAGTTGAATTTTGCCCTATTAAATTCTACCGACAACTTATTCAAGAATTAGAATAATCATACTTACTAATTTGGAGACAACATGCTCTCCTATTTTAAATGGGTCCTAAATGGCCAAAATATTATATTCAAGAGATATACAAATTTTTGGGGTATTATACTTCCAATCTCAGCCGTCCGCTCCAAGAATCCTTCTGGTAACACTTCTTCCACTTTCAAGTAATCTCTTGGGGCTTCAAACGTCCCCTTGGGCGGTGGCTTTCGTAGGGACCACAAGAAGTGGACCCCACTTCTCTCAAGAGCTCTTGCGATTTCTGTCACCTGATCCTGGTCATCAAAATAACCCCCACTTCCAAAGCACAGGAATAGAACAGATAAGGGAGGTTGATTTTCAAGCCACTCCATGACATGATCTGATTCTGATTTCTATGTGGCCGTCTTGTTGTCCCTTACGCTTATGATGGGTCCGACGGGATAAACTGTGAGATCACTTTTGGAGAATGAGTGAACCGCATGGGATTCAAGCTCCTCGACTGTATTCACTATTATGCCCTTTGCTTTCTTAATTTTGCTCGCATGGTTGAGAAAGCTTTGCGCCCACTTCTTGTCCAACATAAAACTGGGGAAAACCCTGACAGGGACGGGGTTCTCGTAACTCGGGATAGCAAACTCGGTGCCCGAGTTCTCCCAGCTCAACTCGGACGTATCCACGTTATCTCACTCCCAGAGCGTGTGAAGATGAAGCTTGAACCCAAGATAGCTGGCGCCAGAGGTGAAGAACACCATGGCGGGAACCCCAAACTCGTTGGCTACATCAATCATGGTCGTGCAAAACATGTCCACAACAAATCCGGCGAGCGGAGGCGAGTCAGGAGACGAGGTGAGTTTGGACACGGCGTATCTAACGTTTGAAATCTGGTTTTCGATGAGAGAGTCCGTAACGGAAGATGGATGAAAAGTCTGTAAGGTGGTGGGGTCTGGGTGAGGAGGAAGGAGAGTGAAGTGAAGCCGTACGTTCTAGGAAGGATGGAGAGGAAGTGATGGAGAGGGCGTAGGCATCGAGGTTGGGATCAAAGGGTGATCTCGTGATGAGGACGGTGACAGAAAGTTGGGGATGGTGGTTGATGAGGAGCTTGGCGAACTCCACGGCGGCGGCGAGGTGACCCATGCTAGGACAGGGCACGAAAACCAGCTACTGCGATTTCTTCATCCTAAGTCTAAAGGAATAACGAATCACGTGCTCAGACTTGTTTTGGTGAAGGTGAAGAGTCGTTAATCAAATCAAAGCAATCTATTAGTTCATGCGCGGTATGACGCAAATACATATTAGTTTAGCGATTTGTTTCTATGTCCGAAATAACGTTTCGGTGGAGGTAATTTAATTAGAGCAAATTATTTTAAGGACCCAAGAGACCCAAAAAATAATACTAAAAAAGTCCCATCGAAAAACTTTGCCATCAAAAAACTCTCATTAACAATTCATTCCATAGGTTATTAACAACTTTATAACTTTATTTATAAGTTTTAACAAATCTTTAGGATGTTTTTTACATAAAAATTTTTTATGGATTTTTTTTAACTATTTTCTTAATCTTTTGAAACTTTAAATAAATTTTTCCTTTGTGGAGGTCCAGAGAATATGACCGTTAGTAAAAGGCAACTCAAAGTGCTCCCCTTGACCACAAAGTTGACGTATTATTCGTGAAGATAATTTATTGTTTATTATGGATGAGTGGACACGGTGGTTCTTAATTATTTAAAAAATATCGATGACTTCAAGGCAACAAATGATCAGAATTTAAAACTCGGTTCACTTAAAAATCTCTGCTCATGTTCTTTTAATGTTTTTTCCACTTGACCACCGAGTTGTCGTTAATTTATTCATGAATATAATTTATTGTTTATTATGTATGAGGGGACAGGTTATAGGTTCTCAATTATTTAAAAATATCGATGAATTCACAGCAATAAATGATCAGAATTTAAAACTCAATTCACTTAAAAATCTCTACTCATGTTCTTTTAATGTTTTTTTTTTAATTATTATTTTCCTTCCGAATTTTCAATGCTCGTTCTATTTTCAAGCAAATTTTGAACGCTCGTTTTAAGAATTCTTTGATGCGATAATACCATTTAGGTCTCAAACAAAGAAATAATAAATTGACAGTCTCATAACTTTTCAATAGATAGTAGTTAATTCATTTGTCAATTGTAGCTTTTCATTTGTCATGCGTAGTTTTCTTATATTATTTTTATGGTTGGAAACCTTAATGATATTATCCCTTCTCTGATAATCAGGTTTTAGAGCACGGATATGATGTAGATATTTGTAACTTGATGAATGAAATGAAGAAGCTTGTTTTCATTGTTTCGTGATAGATTTTCGGAATAGATCAATTATATGATGTGTTGTCATCATTTTAATTTTGATATATAAAATAAAAAAGCTAATCATTCATTCGTTCTTTAATTTTAAAAATTCTGAAGGTTGCTAGAAATAAAAGCTACTACTCCTCTAGTCCGAATTATATGATATAATTACCAGAATTTAGAGTGATTAAGAAGATAAGTTAAATTGGTTAATTTTATTGATTTTCTAAAATATCCTTACCTAAAATTTTATATTAGAAGCATGACCCTTCAACACTGGCTTGTGTCCTGTTCTCATGGACTCAGATCATTCAGGCCGAAAGTATGGCAGTTAGAAGCATGAGCCCAATATATATGATAATTAATCTCTGTAGCTTGTCTGAATAATCTTGGGTTCAACTGGTGCAGGGTCGGACTTTCTCACTTTAAAGGAGGGGGTTCAATCCCTGCATTTGTCAAGGCGCTGGAGGAGGCATCGAAAGCAGTGGAAACGCTAGTAGAGGTAGAGGCATATATACTTTCTAGGCAGTATGGTGTACAAAGAGAACGAAGAAATCTTTTTCCTATTAATAGGGCAGAGAGATATTTTTTCATATGAATATTCAACTTTACTATTAATTTATTTTTGTATTGATTTTGTTCTTATGGGGTATAATTTATGGAAAATACACTTCTCATGTTGTAGGAGAAGTATATCCTCATGTCATAGATATAAAAAGATGTGGGTCCTACCACTTTCATACTTGAGTTTTTAAAAAAAAAAATAAAAAAGATGTGAGTCTCACCATTTCATGTATGTATAGGAATCTTCTTCTTCTCATATAACATGAGAAGTATAAACCCCATAATTTATATTAAATACCACTTGGGTTATAAGTGTAACGCCTCAATTTTAACACCCAAAAACTTGGCCAAAGATACAAATTCATTTATACAGGGCCGAAATAAATCCAAAATAATATCAGAGTTTTCAAAATGCGGAAGTCTTATGGTCATGGCAAATAAAATAACATAGCATGAGCTTTCCATATGTGCCTTCCCTGATTTCCCTACTAAATCATTTACCTGAAAAAAAAATAAACAAAGTAACCGTAAGATCCAAAGATCCCCGTAACCATTGGTTATTCAGAAATATACATGCAAACCAAGAACGAGAACATATTTATAAATTCACAATAATTAAAATATATGCCTTTATATAAAAACCTTTCACAAAATAGTTCTCGACTCGGTTACCAAAACTCCCTCCCAAAAAGGGTTCCAAAAACATCATAATTTATTTTCCAATAATTCACAAGAGATCTCACAATATAAAATATGTCAATGTTGAATAGATCACCCTTATTACCCGGACCACCTCTTATAACCGTTGACTGGAGCAATCTAACACATAACTCATCTCTCATCATAACATATCCATTACTCATAACTTCAACATGGCTCCCCTCCTGGTAAAATCACAACCAAGGAGGTGTCATATTTGACCCGGTTAAAAGAAAAGTGATACCAAGGGTTCCAAGAATATCCACTCTCATCAAAACAACATTATCAGATTCCAAATCAAGCCTTCTATAGGCACAATAAATCCCAAAACAGTAAATAAATATACACATATAAATATTTGACAAGTATATAAAAGAATAACCAAGGTTACCTCAATTCCAAGCTTATTTTACCAATACTTCAATACTCTCAATTTACCATCACCAAATAATTCAACCTCAGATCATACCATCATTCTTCATTCCCTCCTTCTCTCTCTCTCTCTTCCTCTCACTAAGTAGCTCTAGGAATTGTGAATAATGAAATGAAATGGAACGTCTATTTATAGTTGGAAAATGGGTCCTTAGGCGTAATTTTCACAAAATTATAAAAATATAAAAACGGTTCCTCGTGGTTCTGCACGTTCTGCCATTTCTGAATATTTTAATATTTTAATAATATAATATAATATATATTATTTTATTATTATAATATAATATTATTATTTAAATAATAAATTATTATTGAGTGGGTCCCGCTTGAATTTTAAAACATTCCCACGAGAATTGCAAGGCAGGCGAGGGGGAAGAAGTTTAAATGTGACGTGGGTCCCACCGAATAATAAATACGTATTTATAAATAATAAATACCGTATTTTTAAATAGTAAATACGTATTTGTGAATAAATACTTTTCATATTTCTCAAAATATCGATTAAATACCGTATTTATAAAAAGTGAATACGTATTTGTGAATAGTGAATACTATTCATGTACGTATTTGTGAATAGTAAACACTATTCATGTCCAATAAAATACTGATTCTAAATTCATTTTGAAAAATAGGGTCTAATAGTCCTCCAAAAATAGGCTAATTTTCTAGTCTGTAGACTCAAAAATCAGGATGTTACAATAAGTCTACTTTTAAAGTAATAAATGCAATTTTTTACAATTTTGCCTACATTGATTATAATAAATAAAAAGAATTTATTTATATTGACTCTTAGAACTATTGATAAGCCAGGGCAAAATTGAAAATTTAGATTATAATCAGTGAGTTGACTGACTCTCATTATGATTAGTACGTAAGTGTTAGTTAATCAAATTTATAATAAATAGGACTAGACTAGTAGCCTTGCAATTAGAAAGTTGTTAAATTTTAAGATAAAACTAATGAAGGTTAAGTTTTTATTATTATTATTATTATTATTTTTAAATCAAGGCAACAAACGATCAGAATTTTAAACTTAATTTACTTAAAAATCTCTACGCAGGTTCTTTTAAATTTTAATACATTTTGTTAAATCTTGTTTTCAGTGTTTCGTGATATATTTTCGGAATAAATCATCAATTGCGAACCATTATATGATGTGTTGTTATCATTCTAACTTCTATATATAAGATCAAGAAACCCAACCAATTCATTCGTTGTTTAATTTTAAGAAATCTGAAGGTTGGTGAAAATGAAAGCTCCTATTAAATAAATAGGCTTCATCTTAGTGGTATGATAGAATTCCTCTTTTGTTTTGTTTTGTTTTTGTTTTTTTGTTTTTTTTTCCTGTCGACGTTGCTGCCTGATCGAATATTGAATGTCTTTCGATTTTAGGGATCTCTAGGTTAGATCCGATCTTCGTACCTATACAAAAAATATGTTTTAAATTTCAAAATCTCAAATCAATCTTATTATCTTATATTTCATAACACAAGAGGTATAAATCAACGTAGTTTATTAATAAACTACCTGGGTATTCATCCCTCCCTTTAAAATAATTGCTGGAGCAAAAGAATTAAAGCTGAAGACAAGTCTGTGCGTTGAAAACGTAAAGTATCAGATGTCAAGTTCTGTGTCTATATTTTTATATTAAAAATGTGGTTTTCGCACAGCCCTCTCTGGCTCCAGCTTGTTGTTTTCTAGGGTTTCAGAACACATGAATCGAGCCTAGGTAAAAACCACAGGAATCGAGCCTCGCAATTCGACCCCATGTAAATCCAAATGTGATTGCTATCTATTCTGTTCAAAGAACAAAGATGTCTAACCATTATGGGTTAGCATATGATTGATATAGGATCAGTAAACTCTACGGTATATAAGATGGATAACATCGAAGAGATAATAAACGTTTAGTGGTGCCTATGAAGAAGACACCAATGAATATCAGATAATCACTATGAGAATGACTGATATCCAATGGGGGTGAAGTGTGTGCACAGTGTAACTGAATAGTAAAAGGATATGAATACAATGTGTGCACCTGTAGGTAATCTTTATAAAATAGAGATTACCTAGGGTTTTGTCCTGCTAGCTCTGCCTCTAGCAACATACATCTCCACGTTTTGCAAATACCTGTTTCACTATTTAACGCCTTCCTGCTCCACTACCTATACTGCTGGGATTAACGCCTGGTTTATAGGGTGATTATATTAGTATTTTACCTACTTAAGGAGGACTTTTGTCATGATGTATCCTTGTTAGGCCACAACATGTCGGGGTCTAATATACGCGTCCATAACAGTATCCATCATAAATAATGGTCCATTGAATCCTATGCACACACACAGAATAACAACGTGTTGTCAACAAACAATATCTTTGACGGATTGGTTAAAGATACCAATAGCAAAAACAGGGGTTTGGTTAAACTATTAGTCGACTCCAAGCAAAAAAATAAGGTTAAACTATTAGTCGACGCACCCAACGACAAATTGCTCCCGAACATTGATGCACCAAGACACCAAGAGCAGGGAAGCTCTCCCTGATGGAGAGATTCTCATAAAGATGGGGGGAATAAGAGGCGGGCAGAACCAACAGAATACTTGGGGCCCACGGAGGAAGAGGTGATGATATAGACTACAGAGGGTCAGACTGAGGCGAAATGATGGACCGTTTGACTTTTCAATTGTTGTTGTCACTTTCTAGTGCTCCGAGTTGGAAGATGAGTTAGCGTGGCACGTGGATTTAACGCTTAGAATTAACATTAATTGACAACTAGGGAAATATAATGTCACGTTTTCTAATTAAATTTTTGGGACAATATTGTTCTAGAAAACCTTTCGGTTACCCGTGGTTGGCGTGAATCCACGTGGCGACTTATCATAAAGACTACTCCTTCCGGTCCTTATTATAAGGTACCAATTAACTTTTCTCACAAACCAATAAAAACAGTTAAAGTCAATAAAGTTACCCTACAATTTAAGTAATTTTCAATATTACCCCTATTAATTATACTAAATTCTAATATTATATTAATTATTACTCTCACACACTATCCTCATTAATTATGGGCAAACATTGAAACAAATAATTAATGCTTATTGGGAACAAACCAGTGCCTTATAAAAAGGACCAAATAAACTTATTAGTTGGCACCTTATAATAAAGACCGGAGGGAGTACTATTTCTTCGAGAAGGTACTCCCTTTCGTTCATGTTATAATAGCCTTCTAACTAGTACTTTGATCTTAAATTTAATATCAATTTGATTACTATTTAATCATATCATATATTATGTATTATTATATAATATAAATTTATAAGTTAGGCTAATTAGTTTGGATAAGAAAAATACAAATGCAAATATTTTTGAATACTTGAATTAGCTTTTTTAACCACTTCAAGAAAATCAACTAGATCTTATATTTAAAACCGAAGGCAATACTTCACAAAGATTAAGAAAAATAGTTAAAAGTAGTCTATATCATTGAAATGATAAAAATTCGTCACTACTTTCTCACATTATATTCCAATTAAAATCAACCAATCTTAGTTACGTAGAATTTCTTTCTCATAGGATATATGTAAATTAGAATTAATAAGGGTATTAGCGAAAAAGAAGAATTTATTACTATTAATTTTGCTCATAGGATCTTATATTTTGGACTAGAGAAACTTTTTAGAAGGGATCTTATAATATGGACTAGATGAAGTACTAGCTAGCCTATTATAACCACTAGAGAGAGAATCTATTGAGTGAGTGGGAAAAAGTTATTCTCTCCCCATCATTTTTATAAGAAACAATTACCATTTTTATTGTGTGGATAAAAATGATAGTTAAATTTAGTTAAAAGCCATAAATATGTTATATATGCAAAAAAAAAAATCAATTATACCCTTATTCATAAAGAGGGCTTAGGAGAGATATTGAGTGAAAATTTAATATAGAGAAATATTGAGTGGAACAGTGACGGACCCAGGATGTAATGTTTGTGGGTGCACAATTAATAGTGGGATTCGGGAGAATTTTTTTTTAAGGAGGATAAAAAGTAACCCACACCTTCGTAAAATTTAGGATCAGAAATTGGGTTCAATTGAAAAATATTTTCGAGGAAATCAATTTAAATAGAACAATATACTCTAATCCCATGGCATACAGATACTTAGATGTTACACAATCAAATTCCAAAGCAACATGCAAGCAAAAATTATTATGATTTCTCATATGTGATAAGATATTAAAAATAAGTAAGAAAGTTGTCCATGCATGAGTTTAAATACAGGATCTGTATGGGACTAGTGAAATTACTACCATACCACCTAGACAACTTATTGCAAAGTCCCTTTTTAAAAAAAATATCTCCTTCAAATTTATGGGTGCACTTGCACCCACAAAAACCAATGTAGGTCCGCCAATAAGTGGAAATAAGAGTAATTTAGGAGAAAAAATTGAAATAATTACAAGTATAATTTATTGTAGACATACGCGCGCTAAATGGAGGAATTTCCTCATGTGCATATGTGATAGTAATTATTATAAAGGCATGTATTCTATTAGAGTAAAAGTGAAAAGACAGAGAAATTTAGACAAAGGGGACTTGTTACTTATAAAAATGACGATACCTAAGAGAGATAACGTTATTTATAAAATGTAGCGGAGGGAGTTATATAAATTAACTCTACCACTTGGCTATTAACACTCTAATAAAAAAAATTCTCTCCAGTTATTTATATAAGGAGCAATAACCAAAATCATGGAGTTTAAAACTCTAGTTAAAAGAAACAAATGTGTAAGCTGTATATTTTTGTTTTTAATTATGCCCTTATTAATAAATAGAGCGCATGAGTTATAGTGAGAGAATGAGTGACATATATTTAAAAATCTAAACCATCCGTTTGAGAAATATTGTTCTTTATAAAAATTACAGAAGGGAATACTGAAATTTGAAAGTCACAACCATTTTAATTATCCAACAACAAAAAATAAATGGACAAAGATGAGCAGGCACGTCACTTAGAGAGGTTGCATGCATGAAACAAAGTAAACACAAATGATATGCAATGAAAACGACATTGCCACGTGTAATTACATCACATACCCTTATTTTACTCACTATGAAGAGGAAGACCCACCCACCATTAATGCCCACCTAATTATCTTACTCTTCTGACGAAAATAACAACATGACATGACACAGAGACGAACCCCAAAATGGAAAAATATGACACCAGGACATATTACTTTAACTTCATTCCAAATTTAGTAAATCCCTAAAAAGGCGTCCCAAATGAGAGTAGGAAGATCCACCCTCCATTAATGCCCTCCGGCTCAGCTGACTCGTATACTTCACCTTCTTCCTCACCTCACTCTCCTTCTCCATCACTTCTCTTATTCCTTTTTCTATTCTCTCTGCACTCACCAGTCTCCCCACCTCTCTCCCATAGTCCAATGATATCTCCACGCCCAGCTTAAACTCGCGAACGAGCATGAACGCGTTCAGGTGTTGCTCCGCGATAAGTGGCCACGTCGCAATAGGCACCCCGTTATATATACTTTCCAGTATGGAGTTCCACCCACAATGCGACACAAACCCTCCCACCGCTTTGTGGGCCAGTATTTCGGCCTGTGGGGCCCAACCTATGACTCTTCCCATCTCACATGTCCGCTCTAGGAACCCTTCCGGTAATACTTGTCTCAGGTCGGAGTAATCACTTGGCGAGTTCATCAAACCCTTGGGCGCCGGCTTCCGTAGAGACCACACGAAGTGGACTCCACTCGCTTCAAGGGCCAGTGCGATTTCTCTTACCTGCTTCTCGTCCTCGAAATAAGCCTTGCTGCCGAAGCACAAGAATAGAACTGATGAGTCAGGTTGATCATCTAGCCACTTCATCACCTCTGATCCTAGTGGATCTGTCTTGTTCTCCCCTACGCTTAAGATGGGTCCCACGGGATAAACAGCGATGTCACTCTTGGAGAATGATCGAACCGCATAGGGTTCAAGCTCCTCGAACGTATTTACTATTATAGCATTTGCTTTCTTCATCCTGCTTGTTTGGTTCAGAAAAAAATATGTCCATTGCTTTTCCATGGAAAGGCCAGGGAAAGCGCTGACTGGAACAGGGTTCTCAAAACTCGGGATAGCAAACTCAGTGTGTAAGCCCTCCGAGTCAAACGCAGTCGTGTCTACGTTCTCTTGCTCTTGGAGTGTGTGAGTATGAAGCTTGAACCCAAGGAAAGCAGCGCTGTAGGTTAAGAGTACCATGGAAGGAACACCAAACTCGGTAGCTACATCGATCATGGCAGTGCAGAACACGTCCACGACAAACCCAGCGAGCCGCGGCGAGTCAGGGACTGAGTTGAGTTTGGACACGGCATCTCTGACATTGGGCTTCTGGTTTTCGATTCGAGAGTCCAACACGATAGATGGATGGAGGGAATGAGAGTTGGTAGGGTCAGGGTGTGGAGGAAGGAGAATGAAGTGAAGGCGTTGTGGGAAGGAAAGAGATGAAGTGAGAGAGTGGGTGTAGGCGTTGAAGGTTGGGTTAGACGATGGTGGTGTGATGATGAGGACGGTGATGGTAAGGCGGTCGTGGCGGTTGATGAGAAGCTTAGCAAACTCGACGGCGGGCACTAGGTGACCCATCTCAGGTGAGGGAACGAACACTAGCTGCGAGTTTTTCATCCTATCTAGTCGATGCAAGTGAGTAATGAATCAATTATCAATCTGTAATGGACGGCTTTGTTTTGGGGTGCTTTATATATATATTGTGAGCAGAGCACCGTTGGGATTGATGATAAAGCTATATGAAACCAAAAACGAGTATATGGGAAGTACCGGATTGGCTTCTCTCGATACCCTTATCCTCCTTTACATCTCCTTTACCCTCATCTTTCGTTCATCATCGTTTGATTAAGGTTTCATTGGTCCAAAGTAATTATATCTTATAAGAATATTATAATAATTTTTCTTAAAAAATCCATAAATCAATTTAAAATGCTAACAATTTGAATAGTTGATGACTATAACGAAAAAATGGAAAGAAAATCTAATCTAAAATAATCTACAACTTTTCCGATCAAATTTTAGTAGTTTAAACTTATTTATTTAATTTTTAAGTAAAATTATTATAATATTTTTATAAGGTATTAAATTTATACTATTAAAATTTTAATGCACGCAAGTGACAAGAAAAGATGGTAAACGAGAGGTGCTAGAGTGGATGAGCATGTGAGGCCTGAGTCATGACGGCACTGAAACTCTCAATCCCTCGATTATTAGTAGGCAACATTAATGCTACTCGTATGAGTTGCGGTCACCTCATCGGCACCTACCCGGTAGGTCAATGAATGATGTTGTACTCCCCGGAAAACTCTACTCATTTACGTCACTACTCTCTTTTACGGACCGTCCATCTCTCTAATCAGACTCAACGTACACTTGCCATAATCTGTTATGGGAGTGAGGACCATTCGTGACAGGAAAGTTGGAAGCTGTAATGGAAGTGGGGAGGGGTCTGGACCTTGTATGGCATTTCTCTATTTTCTGTCTTTTCCCTTTATGTTACTGTCGTTACCATGCATTTAAATAAAAACATACGAGGGAGATTTTATTTAGGTCTCATCTAGCTTTTTCATTTAGATTTTTGGGTTTTGATAGGGGAAAAAAATTAAAGTTGGATAGATTTGAAGTTTTGAGGATTCTAATTGATTAAATTTCTATTTATTAGACTTAAGAGTTTAGATTAAACTGCAATTTTGGATCCCTATTTTTAAAATATAGTCTTTCTAATTGGATTTACATTAGGTTAGACCTTTATACAGGTCAAACTTAGGCCAAAAAAATCTATCACGGGCCACAAGTAAAGCTTAGGATAACTTATTACAAGATAGGCCTCTGCCGTTTAGGGTAAGCTTGGTCTGGTGCTTTGGCCTATTCCCACCCTAACAATAACCTCAAAATTGACTCTTGACCAATGAATATGAAATTATGCTGCTAAAATTTTTAATTACTGTCACTTTATGGTATATTAGTCAAACACTTGTGAGGGCTTTTTGTTTTGTCTAGGACAAATACCGCGAGAGTCGCAACATATATGACCGTCGGAAGAGGACCGTGAAAGGCATATCATGGTACCCTTTCCTCTTTCGGTGCTTCTTCCATAATCTTGACCTCACAAAGTGAGCGAATTGGAGAAATAAGGGCATTCTTTTTCCCCTGAAAACTTTTGTACTTCAATTTAGTAGACAGGATTAAGAAGATTGCGAAAACTAGGTAGTAAGTACTAAAGATATATACTTATTTGTGTGTGTACAGGGCGCATATATATATATACCGACATACATACATATATAAGCAATATAAACTTTTAAATATGATTATTTAACTAGATGAGAAAATTTCTCAAAAATCTCTCTTGCAAAAATTATTACTCAAAAGTATTTTAATTTAAGGAACATTATAACGTATCTTAAGCCGTCTGTGCAATTTAACTCGAAACATATTATTCACAAATGAAGAAGGGTTATGATCATTTAAAAATATGGCTTCTCATAATGTGTGAGCAATAAATGTTGCAATAATTTTTTATTATTTTTTTATGATTATATTAATATAATCTACAATATGTATGTATATTAATTGAAGTAGGCTGTGCCTCTGTGGGCAGAGGAGGTATGGAAGCAGATATTCTCAGAAGTAGTTCCCTCAAAATCCCTCAGAAGTAAATCTGAGACGTTGAAAAATGAATCTAACAGCTAAAGAGGGATTCAAAAATTTTTTATAAAAACTACGTGCGGTTTTGGCATTAATGATTCTGGATCTTTAGATCAACTTTTGGACGGTCCAGATGAAACGATACTGAGGAATACTGGAGAATCCAGACCCAAGGAGGTATAGTGGATGGGAGTATGGGACTACGTGCCCTGCTGCCCCTCGTGGACCAGCTTATTAATTTAGCACAGAACTTTGTCTGCATCATATTGATAAGTTTCAACTTTATGGATAACCAATACTGGATCTTGATTTGACATAAAACTAACCTACAAACTTATGGCGCCGTGAAAAAAAAGAGGTAGAGATTGACACATGAATTCCTAAGGTAAATTTACATTATAATAAAAATAATATAGATGACACATGAACTTCCAGTTTAATATGTTTGATCGATTAACAGTCAAAATAATGATTAGGACAAAATTATTTCCTAAAAAACTTTTGAGATAAAATTGTGTTTCGGTGACAACTTCCGAAACAAATTGCCTCTAAACCCTAACCTATATCCGAATCCCTTTTTCTTGAAATATTACACTTCATTCTGGACTTGGAAGGGTGATATCTCCCGATTTTATCATAATATTTAATATCTTAATTAAGGATTTTAACATTAATTTTGAACTAAATAGCATTTGTGATGATTAAATTGAATTAAAGATGATTGTTTGAAAATAGAGCTTAAAAGGATATATTTGCTATTGCTCTCCAAAATTTGAAATTTGAATGAAAATATTACAAGATATTGATTTGAATTGTAGGTTACTTCAGAAAAGTTGGAGCTAAAGGACCAAAACGTAAAGATCGATGCACAAGGACTAAAATGGAAGACGAAATTCTGCATGTGCCTAGCTAAATGCGAATTTTGATAGAAAGAAGGGCGTGTTTCTATATTATTAGTGTCACTGCATTTTTTTTTTTATAAAAAAAATTTAGGAAAGGGGTTGGGCTCACCCACAGTCCAAGGGCAAAGCACTTGGAGCCCAATCTACAAGGGATACTGGCCAGAGAGTACACATGCCTCCACCTCTATCAGCGTTACCACTGCTTCCTAGATCCCTAGGATGCCTCTCCTTACGCCTTGACCAACACAGGGATCGAACCCCCTCCCTAAAGGTAGGAAGACCGACTCTCACACCAGTTGAACCCAAGGACCTTGATTTAACTCTAGGCATCAAAATCAAAGGGCCTTTTAGAGAATTCACACTTAGGGCCGTTTAATTGTTTAATTAATGTAGGGAAAAGATAGGAAGATAAAGGAATATAAAAAAAATCCTTTTATTTGGTACACTTTTACCACGTCAATCTTTTTAGGAACTCAAATTTTTAGGCTCATCAATATTTTTTTAATGGTGAGAAGATGAGATCCTACTAAAATTGGTGTCAATACAAGTTACTTAGCTTCCGTGAACATACATTAGTACTTTCGGACATATTTGTCCCTTAAAAACTTCATGCCGAATAAGCATTTTGTCTCATCCCAGTTTCAACTATTGGCCCCCTTACAAATTGAAATGGAATAGGAACCAGGCTGTTTGCGGGAGGGACTTTGTTGCAACTTTAGGAATTGAATATGAAAACGAAGGAAAACATAATTGCTAAATTAATTAATTGGGATCAAGAAAAATAAATAAAGCTAAATGAAAAGGAGAAGAATAATGCCTTACACAAGAAATTAACTGAAACTGGGAGGAGATGAAGATTCTTCGTTAAGTCAACAGACAAAATTGCCATCAGGAGGACCAAAAATCAACACCGATCGATCAAGATGAGAAGAGAAGTAAGAATTTAGTATAGGCATGAAAGGTGAAAAAACCAAACGAAGCATAATGTGAAAGAAAAGGGGAATTGAAGAAATTCCCAACAATTGAAAAATTAAAGGAAACCAAAGAAATTGGGCACTGGCCTTTGAGCCATAAAAGGACGAGCAGGGTAGCAAAAATCATGGTGGACAACGAAAATTTAGACCATATTTAGACCTACTATTTCCTTTGTTTTACTGCTTAAAAACAATCAAGTTTTTCCCCCTCTAAAAATCAATATTTCGCCATCACATTTGAATTTGATGATTTAAAAAAAATAAAAACTCTCTAAAACAGATTAAATAAAGGGAAAATTAAAATCAAGGACCTATAGCAAATAATATTTATTGAGAAGTGTTAGAATATGAAATAAATCATGTTAAAATAGGAAATAAATCAACCATTTATTAGGATCCCTTGATTAGTGTCCTTGATTATAGAATTTGATTATAGGATCTTATAATTAATAACTGAGTTATTAGCCTTTATTATGCTTTATTATATTTCCTAATGTACCTCTTCTTTTTTCCCTATAAGTACATTGTAATCTTCTTCATCAAATAATATGATAATACAGAGAGTGTGATGATACCTCTGATTTCTCACATGGTATCAAAGCAAGATTGATTCCTGAAGAAAAATTAACAGTTTTGTTCTGGTTTTCCAGCGCTGGTGACTCATTGCTCTATTCAGAGTTTTAGAGAGACAGTGAGTTACACAGCGCTGGGAGACACACAACTCTAGTTAAACCAAAGAACACAAACAGGACCACTATAGTCAAATCCACAAATCACCAAAACAAAGTCGCAAATTTCGGCAATATTCCCAGATTCAGGCGAGCATTCCGGAAAGAGGAAAAGAGAAGAGAGCGTCGCAGAAGGAGAACTCAGGGCAACTGATTGCCACTTTCATCGTTGGACAACTTCAATCTCACCGCCGAAAAAAAAAAAGGAAATAAGTTGCCACTTTCATCGTTGGACAACTTCAATCTCACCACCGAAAAAAAAAAGGAAATAAGTCCTTCAGAAGACCAGCTCGCCGAAGAACCAGAGAGATCCAGTCACCACCGTTGCTCGGCTCCGTAATCTCAATCGCCAACATCAGCGATCGAAGCTGTCATGCATCCTCTATCTTCTTTGTTGCAGATCAGAGAAGGAGAAGGTGCGAAGAGAAAGGAGAAGTCTGTGGCACTCAGGCTGGAAGAAATCACGAGTCTGATCTAAAAAACGGATCTTATCTAAGAGAGGTTACTTTAGGGGGGGGGGGGAACATGCTGCAAATCAAAACGTTGATGCTTTGACCAAGAACCTATCTTTAAATGTTTGTGGCAGGTCCAATCTGTCATTTATCAAATTTAGGGACTTGAGATTCTTTTGAGTAAGTTCTACTTCTCAATATGGGACCTCTGAGACTCCAAAAAATGAGTACAAGCCCAAACAAAATATGGGACCTCTGAGACTTAAAAAGGAGTACAAGCCCAAACAAAATAAATGAGCCGCTGAGACTCAAGAAGAGTACAAACCCCGGAAAAAAGAAAAGGGTCGCTGAGACTCAAAAAGTACAAGTCTAAAGATTTTGAAGATTGAAATAGGCAAAACAAAGTTTGAAGGATTTTGTGGCAAGCTGGAATTAATCGACATATACTCTCCAACTTGAGGGAGAGTGTTAGGATAGGAAATAAATCATGTTAGAATAGGAAATAAATCAACCATTTATTAGGATCCCTTGATTAGTATCCTTGATTATAGGATCTGATTATAGAACCTTAATGACTGAGTTATTAGCTTTTATTATGCTTTATTGTATTTCCTAATGTACCTCTTCTTGTTTTCCTTATAAGTACATTGTAATCTTCTTCATCAAATAATATGATAATACAGAGAGTGTGATGATACCTCTGATTTCTCACAAGAAGGACTATAAAAGTTGTAATTATTTAAAATGACTAATTAACAAAATAATAATTGAAAAATACTAAATTGTCCATAATCAAATCTCCTACATTTTCTCTTATATTCTATGTCTAAAACTAATATGAATTTCTAAATTTAATTAAATTAAACACAATTTCTCTCCACGTAGATATTTATAGAAAAAATAACACAAACGTCTTTAAATTATATAATGATAAGATATGAAATACATTTAATTTTTTATTTTGCTTGATAAAGTTCCTTTAATAGAGCTTTTTTCATGATTTATATAAAATTATTTAAATCAAGAAAAAAATGATATAAAAGGGTTAAAGGGTTAAATGATATAATTATGTAGATATTAGTTACAGTTAAGAAATGATTTTGGTGGTAGTAATTTGGTAGGGGAAAAATTAAATCACTTTCAAATGCAATTTAATATTTCTAAATTTATATTTTAGTAATTGATCCTTTTAAATAATTACAATTTTTATGATCATTCTTAATAAATATTATTCTCCATAGGCCCTCCAATTTAATTCTCCCTTAAATAAATATGTATTCTTAATATTTCTTTAACTCTCCGTATCATCCATTATTTCATAACCTGTATCAAATATCTACATCTACAATAATTTTTATATTTATTTATTTGTTTAAATCACTATCCCTCGATATTAAAGATGCAAGACTCATCTTCCCACAATCTTTCCTTCCCCTTCATTCATTAAGTTCCTTTTCCTCCTCAAATTTCTCCCACACCAAACGGGTTCTTAATTGTTGACATCTTAAAGTGGCAAGTTGGGTATGGATATAAAATTCCTTTAAACCATCATTTTCTTATGACCTATATATATGCATTCAAAATCGACACTTGCTATGAATTTTCGATCTTACGTTGCTTGCTCTTTTCAATTATTGAAACCTTGTCCAATGGAACACTCCTCCAATAAAGAGTCTCTACCCTCCATTTAAAAACCTCCAATCTCATTCACTAAGCAAAACCACCTCTTCTTTTTTATACAAGAGTGAAGCAAAGTATAAAAATAATCAGTATTATTTCACTTATTCAAACCACTTATGAATATATAATCACTTAATTAAAGAATCATATGAATTTTATAAATTTGGATATATATGTTTTAAAAATTATATTCAATAAAAACTACTATCTCTAGTTATAACGGTAAGACCTTTATTTTATAATACAATTGGTATTATAAACTTTATCCCACATTTAACATTAGAGGACTATAATCAAATATAATTTGAAAAAATGACCTGAATGTTCAAATACAATTTTCATATAATAATGATTAATAATTTGAAAAAGTACGTGAAGTACACATTTTAAACATAAGAAATCAATCGATCGGATTTTAAGAATTCATAAATCTGGATTGCTTCACATCCTATTATATATTGAGTACTTCATCGATGAAGCGGTCCATGTAAGAGTAGGAAGATCCACCCTCCATCAACGCCTTTCGACTCATCTCACTCATCTGTTTCACCTTCGTCCTCGTCTCACTCTCTCTCTCCATTACTTCCTTTATCCCTTTCTCTATTCTCTCTCTACTTATCACCCCTAAGTTACTTCCATTCTTGTGATCCATCCTATAGTCCACTGATATCTCCACCGCCATCTTCAACTCATGCACTAGTTCAAACGCACTGGGCTGTTGCTCTGCGTAAAGCGGCCACGTGGCAATTGGCACTCCAAAATATACACTTTCCAGGATGGAGTTCCAACCACAATGGGATACAAACCCTCCCACTGCTTTGTGGGCCAGCACTTGCTTCTGCGGGGCCCATCCGATGACCCTTCCAATGCTAGCCGTGCGGTGGAGGAACCCCTCCGGCAACCCCTCTGCAGGGTCAGAGTAATCAGTGGGTCTTCTTGAACCCTCCGGTGGGGGCTTTCGTAGAGACCACAAGAAGCGGACCCCACTGTTCTCAAGCGCAATTGCGATTTCTCTCACTTGATCCTCACCGAAATAGCCTACGCTCCCGAAGCACAGGAACAAAACCGATGACTCTGGCTGGTCGTCAAGCCACTCCATGGTATCCCATCCTTGCTGACTCGTTTCATCATCCTTTGCGCTTAAGATGGGCCCCACGGGATACAGCCTGGTATCTCCTTCCAACAGTGAGTGAACTGCGTGTGGTTCAAGTTCCTCGAATGTATTGACTATGATACCCCTTGCTTTCCGAAGACCCTTGACGTATTCGTCCACAAATCCCTCCCACTGCTTCTCCAAGACCGCCGTGGGCAAAACGTTAGCGGGCACCGGGTTTGCAAAACTCGGGATGGTCAACTCAGTGCCAGAATCCTTGAAGTCACGCGACGTCGTATCAAGAGTACCTTGCTCCCGCAGTTGGTGAAGATGGAGCATCAGACCAAGAAATGCAGCGCCGGAGGTGTAGAAGACGACGGAGGGAACCCCCAGCCCGTCGGCGATGTCGATCATGGCGGTGCAGAACATGTCGACAACGAAGGCGGCGAGTTGGGGGGAGTCCGGATCGGATCGGGACTGTTGAACGAGGTCGGAGACGGCTTGTCTGACAAGGGGGATGCTGTTTTGGGTGAGTTCGTGTAGATACTGAGCAGACTGGGATTCGTCTGTTGGGAGGTGAATGATTTGAAGGTGTTTGGGGAAATTAGGGGAGGAAGTGAGAGAGTGGATGTAGGCATCGACGTTGGTGGCGCGAGGTGCCTTGATGACAAAGACGGTGATGGAGAGGCGGTGGTCGTGGTTGATGAGAAGCTTGGCGAACTCGACGGTGGAGACGAGGTGACCTATACCTGGAGCAGGAATGAACACTAGGCCTGATTTCGTCATTGTAGATTTGGGTTCACGTACGTAAGATGCCTCGCTGAAATGAACAATGATGAATCTGTAGTTTTTGAGGTGCAGCAAAGGAACCGGATATCCACCATCTCCCTAGTTGATCTGGACCGTTCAGATCAGATCTGGACGATCCAGATCTCATATTTTTTAAAAAATATTTTCTAAATAAAAAAATGATTTTTTTAAAAGAGTGTTAGTTAAGAGATTATCTTTGTTTTAGATTTTCTACCTAAAAGAATTTTTTATTTTGAAAAAATAAAAAATATTTTTTAAGATCATAAAATATTTTTTTTAAGCATGAGTAAGTATCCTTAATTATCTCTCCAATACTATTCAGGACCTATTTTTTCAAAATCAGTCAATGCTCTAAAATATCTTCAGAATGATAAATACTATTACCTCCGGTTCTAATTATAAGAGCTAGTTGACTTTCTTTGGGGAAATTAAGGAAACTAAATAAGTTATTTAATCATTTCATATGTTGTGTTTTCATAGATTATATATTACTCCCTCCGGTCCTAACTATAAGAGTTAATTAATTTTTTTGGAGAGGTTAAAGAAGCTAATTAAATTACTTTAGAATATTTTATTTTTATTTTTATTTTCAAACTAATTAGTTTAACTAATAAACTAATATATTATCTAAAAATATACCACTCTGGTCCTATTTATAAGTCCATTTTGACCAAATCTCACATACCAAGAAAAGTTAGTTGACATAATGATTATGGGGTAAATTTTCAACTTTACCCTCATTTATAATTAGATACTTTTTTAATGTTTCTTTTCTCTCTATCTTTATGGGTGCAATTAATATGGGTAAAATTGTCACAATCTCATTTATTTTCGAAACTGGACTTATAAATATGACCAAATTTTTTTGGTCAAACTGGACTTATAAATAGGACCAAAGTGGTACAACATATGAAATGATTAAGTAACTCATTTAGTTTCCTTAATCTCTCCAAAAAAAAAGTCAACTAGCTCTTATAATTAGGACCGGAGGTAGTAGTTTATTGGTCAAACTATTTAGTTTGAAAGAAAAATTAAAATTAAAAATACTCTAAGCTAATTTAATTAGTTTTCTTAATTTCTTAAAAAAAAAAATCAACTAACTCTTATAATTAGGACCGAAAGAAATATTTAAAAAAAAAAAGAGTGTGCATTTTGCACGGTGCTGTTTGAAAGAAAAGGATGAGAGTAGAGGGTAAGGGAATAGGAGGAAAGCAGCCGGACTGCCCCTTTCTAGAACTCAACTTTCGTGCTGCTCAAGGCTCAATAATCATTAGTCCTTCATCGTTATTATCATTATTATCATTATTATTATTATTATTATTATTGAAAGATGCTTCGCGCGATAATTAGGGCTTAAAAATAACAAGTGAGGCACGGGCTTTTTAACTAAAATAAGAATAAAAAAAAAACTAGATTAATGCACAGTTAAAACTATTTATCAAAATAAGGTTCATACCATTGGTGGCGTAGGAAGACCCCACGTCGCGTCAGTGGCGGCGTGGACCTGTTCCACGCCACTGACGTGGCGTGAACAAGGTCCACGCGCACCTAGTAGCGTGGACCAATCAGGAGCTCTAGTTCAGTCTTAAAAAATATATATATTTGTCAGTAGCGTGAACCTGTTTCATGCCACTGATGGCGCACCCTGTCCTCACGCCACTAACTGCATTACTTTGGTAAAATATTTCCGCTTTAGTCTAGTAAATTTTTTTTTTTTGGTTCTTATTTTAGTCAAAAAGCCGTGAGACACGGCTCTGATCTTCCAATGTGAGGAAGCAAAGGGGCACACGGCTTTGCTGCTAATTGGTTGTCAAAAAGGGCATATCTGATCTGATCTGCTCCCAAGTCTTCATCACAATAATGTGTTGGTATTTTTTTTTTATATGTATTTAACATTCTAAATGTTCAAAATTTTTTAAATACAAAAGTGCATAAAAGAATATTTTAAAAAATATTGTAGAGTATTAAATGCACATAAACCCAGATTTAAATATATATGCATCCAAACCTTAATTTAGAGTTCAATGGGTTTGAGGAAAATCCCTTTAAGTTCTACGGGGTTAAAAAAATGTCACAAAAAATCTCAAAAAGAATTCTGATGTTAGATAGGTTACAAAGAGTTGTTAAAGCCCACCAATAAAATTATTAATCACTTATTGAAAATGTTGTCCATAAAATTTTTTTATATCAAAATTTTCTAGTGGATTTTTTTAATATTTTTTTATCCCAAAAACCTTAAAAAGATTTTCCCACGAACCTTTTGACGTACAACTGTAGCGCAAAACCGATGGACCTTTTGACTACGAGCACCCCGTACTCCCCGGCTTTAACTTTTTAAGGAGTGCACATGGGTAGCTAAGTTTTGTTTTGAAAAAAGGGGCAATGTGACGAGTAAAAGTCTATTGCTCAAGAATTTGGACGAACGTTAAAAAGTCATTACAATGGTACTTCTTTGACCCCAAAAAAAAATCGGGTAAAGGTATAAAAATATACATGTGTTTTACTCAGAACAATGCCCAACAGCACGTGCTTTTTTTAAGAGCAAAAATACACATGTGATTAGAAAATAGATGCAAAAGTCATAGCACCATTAAATCTTACTTAACCGTGTTAATTTTAGGGATGGGGCCCACATTATTTTCATGAAAATACCAAAATGCCCTCACCCTCACTTCTGATTCTTTAATCCAAAACACAGAGCATGAACAATCTGAAGCTTCATCCTTCCATCACTGTCCCTTCTTGGTCGCCGGCGCCAATCCTTCACCGTCAATCCTTCACACATGTGATTAGAAAATAGATGCAAAAGTCATAGCACCATTAAATCTTACTTAACGGTGTTAACTTTGGGGGTGGGGCCCACACTATTTTTATGAAAATACCAAAATGCCCTCACCCTCACCTCTGATTCTTTAATCCAAAATGGAGAGCATGAACAATTTGAAGCTTCATCCTTCCATCACCGTCCCTTCTTGGTCGCCGGCGCCAATCCTTCACCGTTGTCACTGGCGACCTTCGCCTATTCTATTACTTATACGAGCTCATCATAAATCAGATATTTATAAAATTAAACGAGATCAATTGAATCAGTATAGAACAATGTGGAGCCAAATACCCCTAACTCCAAAAAAAAAAAAAAACTCAATCAAGCATTCTATGCTAACCAAATCAAAATAGAGTTTGCTGTTGCCAAAAAAAAAAAATAGAGAACACCTATGGACTCTTGAGACAAGAAGAGTGTCGGTATCCCAAGGTAAAAGGAGTGTTGGTACCTTTAAAACAAGAACCGAAAGGTAGAGAACACCTATGAAATGAGAACCAAAAGGCAGTTATGGATCAAATTGAGTGGAAATTTGTTGATTCTTGTGTGATTTGCAGAGATTGAAAGGATCAATAAGAGATCGATCGAGATTTGCAGAGATTGAAAGGAGATCGGTCAAATCGAAGCACCGTTATCACATCGCGGTTGTCATGTACTAGAATTGGCTACAAGATGTTGAAGGGATTGAAACTAGGGAGGTCAGATCGAGCTAGGGGGTTCGTTGGCAATTCAGATCAAGATGGAGACCGGGGTGGTTTCAGATCGAGATTGGGGGGGGGGGGGAGTGGTTTCAGATCATATTAGGGGGGGGGGGTTTCCAGATTGAGATGGGGGGCGGCGGCGGTGAAGATGGAACAGTTTTTTTTTTAAAAAAATTAATTAATTAATTAGGGACATTTTAGTACTTTCATGAAAATAATGTGGGCCCCACCCCCAAAGTTAACACCGTTAAGCAAGATTTAATGGTGCTGTGAGTTTTGTACATATTTTCTAACCACATGTGTGTTTTTACTCCTAAAAAAAGTACGTGGTGTTGAGCGCTCCTCCAGGTAAAACACGTGTATTTTTTTTGCACCTTTTTTGTAAAAAAATCTACATTAGTACTTCTTAGTACTACAATAGTAATTACTTGTATTGTAAAACTTAAAAATGGATTTAAAATAATAAAAGTTGAAACAAATTACATTCTCTCCTTTTCAATTAATAAGTCATTTTATGAAATTTTATAAATAAGTAATACTCTTTTTTTTTTTACTTGGTATTTGTGTATTTTTTTTCTCCTTATTAAATCTTTCAATGTAAGACTTAATTAGGGAATCGAGGTTGGTCGTAAATATAAAATATATTTCACCTTTTTATCCCTTTCTCCCAAATTAACCATGTTGATATTCATTCATCAATAATTAAGTGAGAGAGGCAGGGAGCAAATTAAAAAAAAAAAAAGATAAATAGGGTGTAATAAAAATAATATATTATATTAACTTAACTAACTTTCTTACCATACTCAAATCAAATTAGGTAAAAATATATTAAATTAAGGAACAAATGATTAAAAAAAATATGAGAATGTGTATCATTTGCGATCAATGACTATAAACAGTGTCTATATTCTGTTGCGACTATTGCTACTACAATACCTATTCCATAACTCCTTTGTCAGAATTGATGATCTAGTTTTGGAAAGAGAGAGAGAGAGAGAATACCTTGGAGAAAATGAGAAGGACAAAAGGTAAATTAGTTAAGTTGAAAGTAAATTGTTATGTATCTCATAATTGAAGTTCAGAAAAAATGTAGTATCTCATACATTCACTTTGTGTGTGTCTATATATACCAGCTCGTTAGTGTCTCTGTAGTTCACTCCTTCGCGGTTAAACACTCGCAATGGTTCTTAAAGCTGATGGCAAGAGAAAACTCTGATGGATGCACACTGCTAGAAAAAATGATTTTTGCCACGGAAAAAATTTGTCGCAAAACCATCAAAATTCGTCACAAAACCAATTTGCGACGGATTTTTTCCATCACAAAAATCTGGTGGCAAAATCCGTCGCAAATTTGATTAATTTTTTTAAAAAATTTATATATTTTTTATTTTAATTTTTTTAAATTTTCTTTGAAAATTATATTCTTTTAAAATTAATTATATTCTTTTCCATTATTCTCTTAAAATTTATTTATTTTATTTTTAAATTTTGTTTAAAAATTATATAATAAAATCTTTAAAAAAAGTTATATAACTTAAAAACCGAATCTTCATAACACAGAATTTTACATAGGAAATACAATATAAATATAGTGTTTCAACAGAGATGTACTAAAAAAGTAATCTAAACAACAACATTGTCATCATCATCATCAGCATCAGGATCACCATCAGGAGCCGGCATCGGACCCTTGTCTTTCATTAGGGCCATGATTTGGCGCTGTATCTGTCTAACCATCTCCTGTGTCTGGTGGAGCACATTGGCTGTCTCCATTTGTTGTTGCTTTGTCTCGCTCAGCTCAGCTGCTTGCGACTCCACCAACGTCTTCATCTTCTTCAACTCATCTGCCAAAACATTAGGAAATATAATTATCTTTTTTGCACTGCATTTAAATGGACCAGAGAATGAAAATGTAACAATCAATATCAAATGTATTACGTTTACTTGCAGAAACACCTTCACTGCTGGATGTGGAGCGCTTTGTTTGCCTAAGTCGGCTGGCACAGGAACCTAACCCGAAGACTCTACCTTTGCTGTTAAATCCACCCGCAGCTTGTAAGAATAGAGTCTCGTTATCGGACTGAGAGGATGAGGGCTCGGTTCGACTCTGCGAGTCTCTCTCCTGTGTCAGCCTCAGATAGGTGTCCTATAAACAAAAAAATACATCACAAAAAAAGCCGTGTGAAATGAAATAAATATGTTGGTGTGCGAAACAAAGAATCAATGCAATATAAATGTCTCATCGCCACTTGCTCCGACCTGGCGTTAATCCATATCTTCTCACCCCCTTCAGTCTGCCGGGTATGGGTCTGCTCAAAGGCACGCCACTCAACATCTTCTGGCGGAACATCCCCAGACAATGCCTGCAAACACATAAAAATCGTTAACAAAGTGTTTCAAGGTACAAAACATTGCATACTTCAATAGAAAATAACGTGTACTAACAAGTTTTCGACAATGCTCACTCAGCGGAATGGAGTCGCCAGCATATGAAGGTCCCACCTGCTTGGCCCTATTCTGCTTACTTTTCTGACTTCTATTATTAAATTTCTCATTGTTCGCCCAATTTTGAAGTAATAGGCTTGCAGTCTCAGGGTCAATCCAATCTTGCTTGCCTACACCCTTTCTCAATTTATGAAATCTCTCAGTCAACCACCGGCTTCCCTTATGGTTAAAAGCTTTTTTCAGTTCTTGACGATGTTCAGGCAACGTCATAAACTTACCCTGAAAATCAATAATGAACAATTAGTGCTCCAAATGTTAAAAATACTTAATCAGTTTGTATTTGGATAAGAAATTAATAACTATAAATCACTTAACTTACCAAAAACTCGTCGAACCATCTATTCCGAGTGTCCTTAGGAATGGCTATCCACGTGCCCCAAGGCTCATTGAAATTACGGAATATTTGGGTTGACAAGATATTAGCCACCGGGGGATAAGGGTCAAATCTGTAAACAGAGGATATGATGCAAATATGAGCATACAAACTAAAGGTTAAAAATCGTAGCGTTATTAGTAACTTTATATGACTCACCCCTTGGTGTCGTAAGGACGGATCCAAAGCTTCCCTGTCACAGGATCTTTCGCTCCCCATATTGGTGTATTAGAGGAACTACCTCCTTCGTCGACCTGGCTATGAGGCGACGGAATGTGGTGAATGAAGGAATGTGAATTATTGAAGATTTTGTACATAGATGGTTAAATAAAACTACACACATGTAAATCAATCAGAAATGGTAAAGTAAATCTGGTGTCCCCCTTGCTGTGGATCACTGGAGGAAGATGGAGACGATGACATATACAGCAACGGTGAAGTGGACAAATAAACCGATGGTGAAGGTGACGTCTCATATGGTGAAACCTCTGGGGAAGCGCCTCTCCCCCCCATGCCTACGAAGGGAGCAGATGGCGTTCCCCTACCCCCTCTGATAGGACGAGGTCGGGATCGACCACGACCACGTCCACCATCTGAACGTCCTCCAGCTGGATGCTCCATCTCTGAACACTTACAAATATTATGTGAAAATATACATAAAAATAAGATATTTATTACTTAATATGACAGTAGCGCAATTACGGAGTATGTAGTATAACAAATTGTGATAAACAAAGAACTAACACAAATCAATCGGATGATTCACGTTCTTCCTCATTTGCTTGCACGGCTTCCTCTGGAGTCTCATAGTCGTCGAACTCAGACTCGCTATCAGAGTAAATCACTTCTGTCTCATTGTCTGATTCCTCACCATCAACTTGGATAGGAATCAACTCTAAGTTCGCAGCAGAATCAAACAGATTGCTTGGTACATCATCGTCGGCAATGTTTATGGGCAGTCCATGTTCCACATCAGCCTGGAACGGTTCCTTCATGCCGTCATTTGCTTCCGACTCTTTCGACTGAGGTATAATATTCCGTGCTTTAGTTTTAATAACTCCCACCCACCCTTGGCGGGATATGGAGTATAATGTATAGTAAACTTGTTCCGCCTGTTGAGCAAGGATGAATGGGTCATAACCAACCGTATATCTCCTTGTCCAGTGGATCTCAATATTTCCATGTTTGTCCACTTTTGTCCCACGCGGACTGTTATCAAACCACTCACATTTAAAAAGTGTCACCACCTTGTCCCACTGGTAACTCAGCTGAATTATGTCGATTAACTTCCCGTAGTAGTCACTCTCCACCCCATTAACTTGGTCACCTTGACAACATACACCATAATTGCAACATTGTGTACCTGCATTCGCTTCAACAGTTGAAAATCGATACCCGTTGATTATATATTTGTTGCACCGGGTAACACTAATTCCAGCTCCATAAGATAAACTCCACGCCACTTTATTGGGATCTAATGGATGTGTCAAGAAGTAGGAGCGAAACCATTTTGGGAACTCAGAGTTCGTGAATTGATCAACTTGGGATTCCGACATTTTAGGATGTTCCGATTGGACCAAATTGGAAAAATAACTGCAAAAAAAAATGAAGTTAATACTATAATACTTACCGTAACAGTGAAAAGAAAACAAATCTTACTTTAAGTATTGGGCGGCCTCTTCACAGTTGTTTAGAATGTACCACTCCGCTACTCGCTTATCTCTTGCTTCAAGAGTTGATCTCCAACGTTTTCCTACAACTCGGCCTGGAAAATCAAATATTGATTTTTGTTCGCTCGTATTACCGCCATCATCGTTGCGAGGTACTCGTCTCCATCTTGATGTCATTTCAGGGGGATAATAGTATGACGCAAATTTTGTGGCCTTTTCGACTAGATACGCTTCAGCGATAGATCCTTCAACGTGGGTTGGATTTTTTATTTTTTGTTTAAGAGTGCGTAAAAGCCTACAATGGACAATTAGAGGGTATTTATAAACTAAAGTGCGCGAAAGAAATAACTGCACGAAAGAAATATATATATTACCTCTCAAACGGATACATCCACCTATATTGTTGGGGACCTCCTACTCTTGCTTCGTAGGCCAAGTGAACAGGTAAATGTTCCATTGAGTCAAACATGCTAGGAGGAAATACCATCTCTAACTTGCATAGTGTTATTGGCATGCTCGCCTCCAGGTGCCGTAACTTTTCCACATTAAGCTCAGAAGCACAAATTTCTCTAAAGAACCTGGAAAATTCTGTTAGAATAGACCATATGTGGTTCGGTAATGCTTTGAAGGCCCACGACAACAATCTATGGAAAAAAACATGACAATCATGACTCTTCATCCCGAATAACTTCCCCTCGTGCAAGTTGACACATCTTTTCAAGTTTGACGCATAACCGTCCGGGAGTTTCAGATCTTCAACCCATTGCAACAATTCTAAATTCTGCTGTTTGTTTAATGTGTACGGTGCTCTAGATTTGGAAATCTGTCCCCTGCCATGCTACACCAAATGCAAAGCAGGCCTTCTACAAATCGCTTCTATGTCCCGTCTTGCATTGATTGTGTCCTTCGTCTTGCCTTTCGTGTCCATCACGGTGTACAAAATATTGCAAAACACATTGCTCTCAATGTGCATGACATCGAGGTTGTGTCTTAACAATTGATCTTTCCAATATGGCAGTTCCCAGAAGATGCTGCGTTTGTTCCAATGATGATCAACACCATATCCCTCGGGTTCGTTGGAAGCAGCACCCTCTTTGACACTTTGAATATACTTGACCCTGTCCCATATTTCTTGGCCACTTAAACGACGAGGTTGATCTGCTCGTTCAACCACATTTCGCGTGAAGTCTTTTCTATTTCTCCTATACGGATGATCGGGGGTAGGAATCGTCGGTGCCTGTCAAACCAACAGACTTTGTGATTGTGTTCCAAGCTAAAACCCATGTTCTGTTCAAGACATATTGGGCATGCAAGCTTTCCCGACGTTTGCCAGCCACTCAACATCCCATATGCAGGGAAATCATTTATCGTCCACATTAAGGCAGCACGCATTGTGAAATTCTGACTCAATGATATATCATACGTTAGAACCCCTTCACTCCACAACATCTTCAACTCGTCTATCAAAGGCCTGAGGTACACATCTATATTCTTTTTGGGTTGTATGGCCCAGGGATTAACGCGTTGAGGAACAAAAACTCTCTTCTCATGCACATAGAAGGTGGGAGGCTGTACGGTGTCATAATGACAGGCCAACAGGAATAATTTCTGCCCGATTTATAAAAAAGAGCGAACCCATCCGAGCATAGACCAAGACGGACATTACGGGGATCCATAGCAAAGAAAGGATTCGCCTCGTCAAATTTACGCCAAGCTTCGGCAACGGATGGATGCGTCACAAAATTTTCATCCCTGTGATGCTCCCGGTGCCATCTCATGTGAGCAGCTGTTTGTTCTGATGCATACAACCTCTGAAGTCTGGGCACCAGAGGAAAGTAGTGCATCTTGCTTAACACTTGACGGGTCATTTTCCTTCCTTTCCTTACAACTTTATATCTGTCATGTCCACAGAATTTACAATTGATCAGCTCAGCATCATCCTTGTAATACAACATACATCCTCTAGGGCAGCAATGGATTTTTTCACATCCAAGCCCAAGCTCTTTCACCTTTTTTTTTTTGCTTGGTAAAAATCCTTCGGCAAATTATTGTCTTTGGGAACAACTTTGCTTATGATCTGCATCATTTCGTTGTAATTCCTCTCACTCATATGGTGATCAGTCTTCAAGCTTAGTGTTGCTAGGGTAGCCGAAAGCGATGAATATTCACTACTTTTAAAGTGTTCGCAACCTTCCCATGTCGGACGTTGCGCTTCTTGAAGCATTTTATAGAACCTATCGGCGTCCGGATGAGGATCCTCTCCCATGTATGATGGTTGAGTATGTATACCGGTCTCCTCTCCCATGTAAGACGATTCGGCATGAGTAACGAGATCAAAATATCTGCCGATGGACGGTCCCACGGCATCCATAACCAACTGCTCATACGCATTAAGGTTTTCTCGATGACTACTGTCCCCGTAATAACCACTCGGTGTCTGTCGGACTTCGCCATGACATTCCCAACACTCATAATCCTTCATGAATCCATTTTGACACAAATGAATTTTGACCTTGCTCTGATTTTTAAACCTTAAACACTTACATTTGGCACACGGACACCTGATCTCCCTACTTGAATTATTTGAATGTGCCAAAGCAAATTTGATGAACTCGTTCAAACCCGCCAAGAATGCTGGATTTAGTTCTCTTCCAATTAGACAATTGTACATCCAACTCCTATCGTGATTGTCTTCCATACTTCCTAGCTAGTTCAGTTACTAGCCTAATTAACATCTCAATTTGCCACAAATATAATTATAAGTAGCCAATACAACTAGCCACTTATGCCAACCAATTGCCACTTAATCAAGAAATTTAAAAAAAAACAAACAAACAAACACATGCATTGAACAAAGAACATATCCCAGCAAGCAACCAAAGAACGAGGATAGCACACCAGAACATGGGGACATGCTTGTGGAGGGGGCAAACAAAAAATAGAATACTATAAGTATTTTGGAGTTTCTAACATATAAAGATTATATAAACTCAACCACGTGCAGGAATCAGCTTAATAATAATTAGCTTGATAAGTTATTCAGACAACTTGCTTCACATAGAGAACATACACCAACTGTCTGGTTCATTACTATTAACATTGAAGTTTAGACCATCTAGCTTTATTTTTTATTTTTTTATATATTTTAATGTGTATAAAATATAAAATAAAGATAAAATATTTAATAATCATTATTTTTTCAAAAAAAGTTTAATTTAAAATATCATCGATTGTTAATTTTAAATCTCAACCGTTGAAAATTTTAAAGATAATCTCTTCAAATTTCACGAGCAAATGACTAAAAGAAGTATTTTAGGAACATATTTTACCAATAATTAACTTAATCAATTTATTTAATTTTGACATATTAATTATTAAATTAATGATCACAAAGAGTAGTATTTTGTTTTGTAGTATTGAATATTACATGTGTTCCAAATTCATGAAAAGGCATTTACTGGTCGGAAAGCACTCAGCAGCGTTTGATAGTTTTGTAAAATATTAAATATTTCAAATGAATATTTTCCCTTAATTATAATTATGCAACATTTATTAATTAATTATTTTTTTACTATTCAGTATATATAATTTATCTAATGAAAATCGGACTCTCGTGAAAACTCCAGTGTTTTCTCCTCTTAATTATTTGCAATATGTAATTAAATGTTGATTTTTTTTATTTTTTAAAAAACTTGTTAATTTAGCCGCCATATGTGTAGGTCTATCTAATTTGTTAAGTAGCTAAGGTTCATGTGGATGCTAACTAAGCAACGTTTAGGCAGCCACAAAATAAAAAATAAATGGAAGTCTTAAAAATAAAAATGATGAAATAATTTTTAAATATAACGTAAAATAACAAATTATTATGCTCATAATTTTCTCCTTGTATATATTATATACTATTTTTTTATCATTAATATAATATTTAGTTTGTACTATAATTTACATTACAAATGAGATATTAATTATATTAAAGACTAATATGCAATATAGTTGATTTTGATTTTATTTACATCTATGAGGTAGCCAAATTAATCCAAGTTTATATGATGAATGAGATCGAACATATCACCAGCTCTACTAATATCAAGAGTATAAAAAACAATACCTATAATTGAAGAGGCTATGGAGATCCAATAGAAAATTACAATGACTCAATTACAAGCATATAATTTTGTTTAAATATGTGTATCAAATAAACTTGATTGATTAAATGATATTGAAAAAAGCAATCTCTAAAGTCTTATCAACTCCAATTAATACTTATTGACCAAACATGCAGTGCATAATTAAAAAGTAAGATCAAGAAAGAGACATAAACATGCATTTATCTTTTTATCTATATTAATTTCTCATGATAAATAAAGTGGTGAAAAAAAAAGAATAAAAAAAAGGGAACTTACCGGATGGGGAGGGTAACCGGACGGCGGAGAAAAACACTAGTGATTAGAGAATGGCGGCTGTCGAGACCTATTAATTCATGAGCAAAAAAAAAATTACAAATTTTTTCCATTTTTATGTATACTAATTTCACATAATAAATAATTAATTAATTAAAAAATAATTTTTTTAAAAAAAAAACCACAACTCACCGCCGGTGGATGAAGGAAGCTGTGGGAGCTGTGGGGGGCGTTGTCAGCGGCTGAGAACTTGGGGGAGGAAAGCTGTGGGCGACGGGGGAGCTATGGGCGGGGGAGGCGAGCTGTGGGGGGGCGGGGGAGCTGTGGGCGATGGAGGGCGGTGGAGGCGAGCTGTGGGAACGAGGAGGACGGCCGAGCTGTGGGAAAGAGAGAAGCTGTGGGGAAGGCGAGCTGTGGCGGTGGACGGCGAGCTGGGGTGGGGGAGCGTTGGACGGCGAGCTGGGGGCGAGGGAGCGGCGGTGGCGAGCTGGGGACGTTTGGTAATTTGGGCGAGCTGTGGGTTCGAATGGAAAGAGGAACAAGACATTTAATTTTTTGATTTTGCGACGGAATCAAAATTCCGTCGCAAAATCGCTTTTTGCGACGGAAACGCATTTCCGTCGCAAAAAGCAGGTAGCTTTTTAGCGACGGATTTTAAATCTGTCGCTAAAAAGCTGCAGTTGGCAGCCTTTTGGCTGCCAACTAGCGACGGATTTTTAATCCGTTGCTAAAGTTAGCGACGGATTTTCTGGTGAAACTGGCGGCCATTTTGGCCGCCAGTTAGCGACGGATTCTATATCCGTCGCTAATATTAGCGACGGATATAGAATCCGTCGCTAAGAGGCGGGACTGGCGGCCAAAAAGTGACGGATCAGTTTTAGCGACGGATGAGTAATCTGTCGCTAATGCTTGAATTTTGCGACGGAATTATGTTTCCGTCGCAAAATTCCACGAATTTGCGACAGAAAATTTTCCGTCACAGTTTTGCTTTTTTTTAGTAGTGACAAAATTTAAAAAATTAAATTGCACTATATCAGTGGGAATAATCACGATTATCATTTTGATAGTTCAACCCAAGCAAGAAAATAAAATATGCCTCATTAGACATTATAAACAAATAGCTAAAGTATACATTTGGTTCTTTATGTTTGCCTCTGGTATAATTTTAGTCCCTTAAGTTTGTAAAGTGCACGTTTTGTCCCTTAATGTTAACACCGTTAGTCTGACTTAACGAAAAATACTGACTAGTTTTAAGCGATGATTGTGTAATTAAATGCTGATTAAGTATGCTTATATGTTAGTATTTTAATAAAGTAATATTTTAAATCCTATTTATTGAAAAAAAAAAATTAATCTTTACAGAATGTTTAGTGAGTTTTCACAATTTGTGAAAATTAAATATATATTTTTTGTCGAAGAAAATTAAATATTTTTTAATTAATAGGATTTAAAATATTAATTTATTAAAATACTAACATATAAGCATGCTTAGTCAGCATTTAATTGCATAGTCATCGCTTAAAAGTGTTGAGTCAGTATTTTTCGTTAAGTCAAACTAATGGTGTTAGCATTAAGGGACCAAACGTGCACTTTACAAACTTAAGGGACTAAAATGATACCAGAGGCAAATATAAAAAGACCAAATATATACTTTAGCCTAAATAATTTGTTAGTAAGTCACATTTAATTATATTAGTCTCCTTAATTTTATCCAGTTATCCACTTTTTTCTTTTTTAAAAAAAATTGCATATCATATGCAGGAAAAAAATCCTCAAATTTTCCAAATCATACCATGTGCGAAGCCAAGCCATGCACTTATCTCAATCATACAGAAAATGGGGGAAAAAAAAAAGTCACCATTACACCGAAACACAAATGAGCAAAGGAGATTAGATAATCTAAACAATGGAAGTTGGGTTCTTATTATGTTGTGCAGAGATGAAAAAAATTAGACATTAGAAGAAAGGTTAAGATTGTGTTTGGTTTGAAAAGACCCCCTCCTTCTTTGGCGTAAAAAGTTAAATATCACCACGAAAGAAATGTTTTTACAGAAAACAATACAAATTTATGGTCATATCTAATATTTTACATTAAGAAGGGAAATTCTCCTCTCTTGAAATTAAATACAGCCTAAGTGACAGATCTACATTGAACGTTCTCCCCCAAGTGCATCTTGTTCCCTTAACTTTTAATTCTTTTTTTTTTTCCCCCAAACCCTTAACTTTTAATTCGCACAATGCTTTTCTGTGAAGTTTTTTCAAAATTATACAGCATTAGTACTTTACCGTACTCTTCATTCCTTTGTATAAGAAACAACTATCACAAATACCTCATTTTTTTATAAGAAATATGAGAGTATCTTTTTTCTTTTTTTTTTTCCTTCTTATTCTTAGATCAAGATTCAAGCCATTGATCGGAAATTTATCATGCACATAGTTGGACTTTGGACTTCATAAGACCCAAAATAAATATTCACTACTAAACCCAAACTCTTTAACTGAATATTAGTTCATCACATGTCAAAGTATCTAAATCGAACCAAGTTGTGGATCCACAAATTTAAAACACGATCATAAGGCCTCCAGGCCTCCCAAAATCATAAAAAATAATCCAGTCACGAGGATATTAAGAGTATGTATAATGTATCAAATCTTCAAAATAAGTCTGAGTATGCAGAATGAGCATTAACGCGGAAATATACGACAATTCAACACGTACCAACAGTGGCGGAACTGGAAAAAAATTTTAGCCGGGCCAAAAAATAAACATATTGATTTAATTCTTATTATAAGGTACCAACTAACAAGTATATTTGGTTTTTTTATAAAACACTTGTTTGTTTTCAAATAGCATTAAATATTTTTTTCCATGTATACCCATAATTAAAAAGGTAGTGAGTGAGAGCAATAATTAATAAAAATTAATTATTACTCTTTTTTTTGAGAAAAAAAGAATAATAATTAACATGATATTAGAGTTTAGTGTAATTAATAGGGATAATATTGAAAATTGCTTAAATTTTAGGACAAATTTAATTACTTTAACTGTTTTTATTGACTTGTGAGGATTGTTAGTTAGTTTTTTAAATAAGGACCGAGGGAGTAGTTACTAAATAGTATCAAATAACCTAAAAAATATAAACAAATAATAACATATAATTATAAATTAAAACAATATATAAGATGATACTAATCTTTTCGGTATCTCAAACAAGAATTTTACTTTCCTCTCATAGCCTAATGAATAATGAAACAAACATTATCCTTACAGAAAAGATAAAAAAATTAGCAGGGGCCAAATTTGTGGCCAAATAAAATATCATATAATAAATACATATATTTTCTAATAAATTTTATAAAATCAGTCGAGGGGCCATAAAGAGGTTCCGCCTCTGCGTACCAACACTACAAAAAAAAAAACTATTTTTTGCGGTGGAAAAATTCCCTCGCAAAAAAGTTATTTTCCTTCGCAAAATTGATTTGCTGCGGAATAAAGTCCGCCGTAAAAATGACCCTTACAAACCAATTTTCCGTCGCAAAAATGTTTTTTCCCTCACAAATTCCAGGATTTGCGAGGGAAGGTGTTTCCCTCGCAAAATTGAGGATTTTGCGATCATAAATTCCAATTAATTTTTAAAAATATATATATAAAATCAGAAAAAATAAAATAATTACATAAAAAATATTAAAAATAGAAAATAAAAAGACTTATATATATCATAAAAATAAATTGTAACAATCATAAGAGTTTACATAGTAAAAACAAAATATTACAAATTATATTGTTTCGACCAAAATGAACTAAAAAAAAAGTCTAAACAGCAGTAGTCTAGTTATCATCATTACTAGTATCGTCATCATCACCAGGAGGCAACCCCGTACCCTTGTCCTTCAATATGGACTGGAGAAGTGCCCGCATCTCATTAATAATCTCTCCTAGCTCCCTCACCTTTGCTTCTAATACCTTTACTCTCTTATCTTCTGCAAAACCAACATTATGAAGTCAGTTAATTTCTTTTTGCCATTTTAATGCAGCTTATAGGAAAAAAGGGTATTAGCTATTCCTGGCATCACCATAATGAAGCTATACATTAATAATTTAATACACCCCCAACACAAGCATAAAAAAGGACAGCCGCAAAAGCTTTACCCTTTTATACTTCACACATAACTTAGAGCTGTCAATCAGGGCCGGCCCGTGAAGGGTCAGGGCCTAACAAGGCCAGCTCTCTAGGATCCGGAGTAAGAAAAACACCTATTTTTTAAAACCCGGCCCGAGAACATCAGGGCCGCCCGCAGGGCCCGAAAATTACTATTCCAAATTTTAATTATTTTTTCTCCGTTTTTATTCAAAGAAATATAATTAGCAAATTACTACATAAGTCATCTAACAAATAAACACAGTCACTAATTCATAATCAAAAGCAAACTATGTTCATAAATAACTCATAAAACATAAGAAGCATACTACTAACTACTAAGCGACATTAGTACAATGACTATTATTGTCGTCATCTTCGCCACTATCATTAATTTCAATGATATTTGATTGTTATTCATTTTGAGTAGTAAGCTCTGATTCATGAGCAAGAATATCATAAATTTTTTTTCCAGCTTCATGAACACATCTATAATCTTTATCTACAACAAATAATAAATCAAATCATAAAATTAGAGTATAGTTATTATGTATTTGTACTTAAATGGATAAATAACTCTATAACAAATAAAAAATGCATATAAATTATTGAAGGATCTAACTTCAAAAACTATTTAACTTTAAAAAATAAAGAATAAAAAAATTGAAGGGCCTGATGGGCCGACCCGTAGCCCTCCAGGGCTGGCCCGTGTAAAGCCTTGGCCTTCGAGGGCCAAACATCACCTCACTCCTCCAATTTCCAAGCCCAGCCCTTACAGGGCCAGGGCTTTGGGCCGGCCCGTTTTGACGGCTCTAACATAACTTTCCCAAAATGCTAAATAGTATATATTACAACTAAAAGAACTTACCTATACAGTCCTCGTATACCTTCCTCATGCATTATCCTCGTCAAAGCAGAACGAAAGCTTTTGTACGGAACAACATCAGACCTCATTCCTTGTGTCTAATGTGTATTGGGGGAAAAAGAAATCAATCAATGTTCAAAATAAAAATAAAGCAAACCATCAATTACATGGAATAGGTAGGAATCTTCAGAATGATATTAGGTAAAAGAGAGTAAGAAAGCTAAGCAGTTGATTCTGTTTCTAAAGTTCATTCTGAAGTAATGGATTTTTAAAAAGCAAAATGAAGAAAAGGGAAAAGAGAGGGATTGGCCATAAGCAATCTTGAACTACACTACTTTAGAGCAAAAGCAGATTTTCAAGATGTCAAGCAGTGAAGGTGCTAAACAGTAATCTCTAGTAGGAATCACAAGATGGTCAATTCCATGAGCCTGCCAAGTTTAAGTATGAATTAAAGCACAAACGAACATGATGAAAATACATTAAATAATGAGCAAGTTGTATATAATCAAGGAAGACCATTAATGATATGTTCAAATAATGCAAAAATACAGAAACTTGATCCAATAAATTAGATCTGCAACAAAGTAGAAGATGAATTATAAAGAAAGTAGAGCACCTCCATAACAAGAATCCTGGCTCGCAATGCATCAATTTACTATCATCAACTATGAAATCTGACACAGTGTCGCCTGTGAAAGCAATCTCTAGTTCTTCCAAAGTGTATGTTATCTGCCCACAGCACAATCTGGTTGAGCATGCTCAGTGAAGTCAAAACAAGAAGCAAACGCACTAGCAAACTTCTACATCAAAATAGGTAAACATTACCTATTAAACATAAAACAAATCAATTGCGGCCCATAGCTACCTTATTTTGAAGAGGATACCCAATATTAATACAAAGAATTATGTGCAGCAGAAACAATCAACAGATATAACTTTATAATCTACAGGTATCAAGAGGACAACTTTACATGTGTTCAATTTTTCAAATTATATTACATGGATTTTGAGTTTGAAGAGAGAGACAAAAGAAACTGAATCATAAAGTGGTAGCCAACTAAACATTAACTCAGAAAACATGTTCAGCTCAGAGTTTTAGTTCTATCCAATGTTGTTAAAATGTAGAGTCTACGTAGAAACAGTAAGGGTGAGCAAAAACGTACGAAACGTAAGAGTTTACTATGTACTACAAAAACAATAAAATCCAAAATATATAAAACCAAAACGTACTAATACATTAAAGTCATCACAAATTTAAGTCCAAACACTTAAAGAAATAATTAAGTTCAAACTTAGTGGCAAAAAACAAAAAAACAAAACTCAGTCATCATATTACATATTAAAATCTCAGTACTGCCCCAAAATATTTTGAAAATTCGCATTTAAGTCCCTTCTTCAAAACTTCCAATATTTGCAGTTAGGTTCCTGGTCAAAACTTGTGTTTTGACTAGTTACCAAGTAGGTCTGTAACGCGACGATGAGGGGAGATCTGATAGAACTAGCGCCGCGAGACAGACCTCCAGAGTCCAGACCTCGACCTTCATCTTCCATCGTCAACCCTCCACCTCCTCGAAGTCACCGGTGATCTTCACCTTCACCACCATCACCACCGGTGACCTCCTTCCTTCACCCTCCACCATAGCCGCGAGATCCGACAACGGTCGACGATGAAGAAGCAGAAACCAGTGATGCTCGATGAAGAAGAAGCAGCAGCCAATGTTCGATCCTTTAATCTCGCCGAGTTTACTGATTTTAATGAGTTTACACGGTGTTTCAGCATTCAGCCGTTTCAACCCAAATTCCGTCCCTACATCCGTTCCGACTCGTTTTCCGGCCAAAACACGTAGAAACGTCTGTTTCTACATTTCTACTCGACGTTTTTACAACTCTGCTCAGAACACCTAAATAAATGAGTGGAAGCCCTTTATACGTGATCCCATATATTTGTTAGAAATTAAAGATATAAAAGATGGAAAAAACACTATTTCTATTATAACCTCAAATACAACACACTTCTTCTCCACACAAACAAAACTCTCTTAATTTTTTCTCTCAAAGTGCTTCGGCACTTCTATTTCCTCTCAAAGTATGGTGACTACGCTCTGCTCTCTCTCTCTTTCCGGATACACACGCACATATATGGTGACATTGTGATCTATTTATATAGACTTGGCAACCGTCTATCTATATATTTTTTTTATTTATGCCGGCATCTTCACAGCTTCATCGAAATTGAGTTTGCCTTCTTTAGTTGCATTTGTTGACTTCTCTTCATTTCAATTTAATAGACGACTCATTGGCAGGATACTTCCTCTTGTAACACGTTGCCATGCTTCTTTATCCATTTGACACCACAAGCTTTTTAATTAACACCACATGCTTCTAATTGACAACTCATGCATCATTTGTTTGACAGCTAATGGTCTCATCGGATTAAATCTGGCGATGAATTTATGGAATAAAGAGAAATACCAAAATTGAGTTTGAACTTCTATCAATATTTTACCATCAACCTTGATTTGGGGAACCAGGGGTTGGAGTAGATCAATAAGAACAACAACATATCCTTGCATATTTCCCTCTACCTTTGGCCTCTCTCATATAATCAATCTTGGCGACTTCACGTAGCAGCTTACTGATTACATGTAGTGTACTCTTGTGATTAGAGCCGTCAAAACGGGCTGAGCCCGTCGGGCCAGCCTGTTTAAGCCCTGGCCCTTTAAGGGCCGGGCCTGAAAAAAAGAAGAGAGAGGTAGAGTTTGGCCCTGCAGGGCCAAGGGCTTTTACGGGCCGGCCCTGCAGGGCTAAGGGCCGGCCCGTTGGGCCCTTTTTTTTATTTTTTTATTTTAACTTTGACAAACTGAGGTGGTTCAACCCTAAGAAAAAAATTCAATCCCAATTCAGCAATTCTCCCATTCAGCTTCAGGCCTTCAGCCGCACTCCTCGACCCTCGTCTCCTCACTCTCCTTCCTCCACTCCTCGTCTCATCGTCATCCTCGATCTCAACTCGTCAGTGTCACTGTCGTCAATCCACTCTCGACTCTCCTGGATCTCAACTTTCAAGTTCTCAAGTCTCGGCTCAATCCCCGCCACTCTGCCATCTCAGCTCAGTCAGACAGTCCCCTCCACTTCTCGATCTCAACTCGTCTCGGCTCTCTCGTCTCACCGTCACCGACCACCGTCCACCGTTGGCGTCACTCAATCTCAACTCTCTATCTCAGTCTCTCACTCACTGTCACGGTGTCACCCACACTCGGCCACTCGCGAATCAACATCTGCCATTCCGCCATCCACCGTCGCATCCAGAGTGTTCTCAGAATCTCAGGTTATTTTCCCTTCTATTATTTGTAAATAGTCAAATATAGGATTTAATTTTATTTTCCTGGTTTCAACTTTCAAGCGTAGATTGGATTTGGTTACTGAATGTAAATTGTGTATTTAAGAATTGTCATCATCTGAGGTTTTCTTGAGTTTCAGTTCACTATAACTTGTGTTTTTGAATGATGATGTAATGAATTCCATTAACAAGAAAGCCCTTGTTAATAATACAAAGATTACGAGGGGGATGAAACTCATAGTTTTGGAAGTTCGTTATTTATCAATAGCAATTAGGAATTGTTTCCTGCATAGTTAATGGACTGTTCGTATTTTGCAACTTCAATTTATGGGACTATTTAGTGAAAGTGTAGAGGCATGGGCCTATCAAAGTCTCTTGTTATATTCAATTTTTGATACCATGAGGCATTATGTTTGAAAACATCTGTACTTGTATGAACTATTCTCTTTTTCCATGATTTTATTTTGCCTTCTTTATATTTAAGGATGAATGAGGCTCAAGAGGGTCTGTGCTTTTTGGATCATTTTGTGGATTAAAAGAGTATTTGATTAGAGTTTGCTGTGATGTTCTCAAGCTCATGATGATACAGAGTTTTAGAATCTTTTTCCCTCGTCATTCCTTATATATTGGATGTCTGGACACATCTTTTTTCATTTCCTTATTAGGAAGTCCTATAGAACTATGAAATGTTTGGCAATAGATCTATGTTTGCTTGTGTTCACCACAAATTTGACTTAATGTCAGATTAGTGATTCATTTAAAATATTTTCCATACTGCATAATTCATTTAAAACACTTGCTTGCCTTATTTTCCATAATTTTGTTAACAAGAAAGCCCTTTTTGATGGAGTCAATTGCTTTCTCAAGTTCATGTTTTTCTCTGAAATGGTTGGGAAGTTGATTTGAGTATACTATATTGTTGATCTTTGATGTAGCCTAATGTCTTCGTCACAAAAATTACAAGAGACTAATGAATCATTAGCTATGACGGCTAAGGGTAAGGCGTCTTCTCTTCAAGAGATTGATGAATCAAAGCCTAAGAAGGCAAGACATTTATCTTCTAATGTGTGGAGGCATTTTAGTAGAGTTGAAGTTGAAGGGGTACCTAAGGCACAATTTAATGCTTGTCAAGGTTTATTTACAAGGGGTGCGGATAAAGGCACCTCACATCTTAATCGTCATATTAAGAATTGTCCTGCTGGAGATAAATTTCGAGATATTGGGGTGATGATGTTGGATAGAGAAGGAAAAATGAGGTCTAGAAAACTTAACCATCAACGTATTAAGGAGATTATCGCTTTATGCATAATTGAGCATGATCTTCCTTATTCGTTTGTTGAATATAATGGGTCAGGGAACTTCTAAGGACATTGAATCCTGATGTAAGGTGCATTTCTAGAAACACAATGACTGCTTATGTGCAGAAATTCTTCCGCCAACAAAAGAATATTCTGAAACAAAAATTGAAGAACAGTATTGGTAGAATATGCTTGACTTCTGATTGTTGGACTTCTGTGACTTCTGAAGGATACATATGTATGACAGCTCATTTTGTTGATGAACATTGGACACTAAACAGTAAGATACTTGCCTTTTGTAGGATGGAGCCTCCACATTCTGGATCTCAGATGTCTAAGAAAGTGTATGATTGTTTGAAAGAATGGGGGATTGATGATAAAATATTCTCAATTACTCTAGATAATGCATCTGCAAATGATACATTGTAAGACTTATTGAAAGATAGGCTACTCATGCAAAACAACTTTAGCTTGATTTGTGGTGGGGAATTTTTTCATGTGAGGTGTTGTGCCCACATCCTCAATCTGATAGTTCAAGAGGGCTTAAAAGTAACAAGTTCTGCTTCGAATAAGATGAGAGAGAGTATTAGATATGTGAAGGCCTCTGAGGCAAGGATGAATCTTTTCAAGCAATGTGTTCAAGAAGTTGGTGGCATTGACACTTCTATGGGTTTGCGATTAGATGTGGTTACTAGATGGAATTCCACTTATGTAATGCTTGAGAGTGGTCTAAAATACCGTCGTGCTTTTGTAAAGATGGCTTTGGAGGATCCAAGCTTCAAGTTTGTTCTAACACAAGATGAGTGGAATAGAGCAGAGGCAATGTGCAATTTCTTGAGGCCATTTGAGAAGATTACAAGGTTGATTTCTGGGTCGTCTTATCCTACTTCTAATTCTTATTTTATGCAAATATCAAAAATTGAGATGTTGCTTACTAAAAATATGGCGAGTCCTGACCCAGTGATTCAAGACATGTCGTTGAAAATGAAAGGGAAGTTTGACAAGTATTGGCATAATTATAGTGTCATTCTTGCAGTTGCAGTGGTTCTTGATCCTCGATGGAAGTTCAATATTATACAATATTTCTATGAAAGGATTGACCATATAACTTGTGATGAGAAGGTTGCCAACATAAGGAGCAAGTTGAATTTCATTTTCGATGAATATTCAAATGTGAGGACGAAGGCATCAACTCTTGAATCAATGACCACATCTTCAACATTGACAACCCTTCATTCTTCTCAGACTTCAAGTTCTTCAGTAACTGCCTTTGACGATGCATTTGATGTATGTTTTAATTTCATTGCCAATTGAATTTGTTGGGCGTTCAACTAGTGTTTACTTGATTGTTTTGTAATTGATGCAGGATTATCAAGATATTTATGCGAGTATGGATCATTCTTCCATGAACAAGTCTGAATTGGAAACTTATTTTGAAGAACCAATATTAAAGCCTGATAATTGGAAAGAATTGGATGTCTTGAACTGGTGGAAGAACAATCAACAAAGATTTCCGATTCTTTCAAAGATGGCAACTGATATTCTAAGTATTCCAATTACTATAGTAGCTAGTGAATCAACTTTTAGTATTGGCTCACGTATTCTAACAAAATATCGAAGTTCCATTCTTCCATCTAATGTTCAAGCTCTTATTTGTACTCACAATTGGATGCATGGATTCACATACGATGGTAATAAAAATATATATATATATATATATATATATTATATTTATTATAGAGTTATTTATTTATTTAATAACTATACTCTAATTTTGTGATTTGATTTATTATTTGTTGCAGATAACGATTATGGATGTGTTCATGATGCGGGAGAAGAAATTCGTGATATTCTTACTCATGAACCAGAACCTGCTTATAGTGAAGCACAATCTAATGTCGTTGACATTGACGATAGTGGCGGAGATGGCGACAATGACATTGATAGTCATCCTTCTAATGTCGCTTAGTTGAATGATCTTTTATGTTTTATTTACGTTATTTGTGAACATAACTTGTTTTTGATTATGAATTCGTGACTGTTTATTTGTTGGATGATTGTGTTTTTTGGATATCAATGTATTCAAGAGTTATTTGATAAATTAGAGCTTTAATTGTTGTAATTTACTAATTCTATTTCTTTGAAAAACATGGAGGAAAAATAGTTAAAAATTATAAAAATAATTTCTAGGCCCTGCGGGCCGGCCCTAGCCCTGGTGCTCTCGACCCTGGAGGGTCGGTCCTGTTAGGCCCTGGCCCATCACGGGCCGGCACTGATTAATAGCTCTAGCGGGCCCTGATGGGCCCTGGCCCATCACGGGCCGGCTCTGATTGACGGCTCTACTTGTGATAATACCTGAATGACAGCCCTGGGACTCTAACCCATGCTACCACTTTAGACACAGTCGATGAGTTGGGATCAAAATCAATCGTCCATGGTTGAACCGTAAGGTACGCTCCAAAGATCATCCACGTACGGACCACCCGCTAAAACCTTCATATAAACTTCCTAGAGATCAAAAGTGGCAAAATAGAAACACCCTTCTATATCTATCAGTTGATACTCTCGTTTTGGTTGCCATAGAGGTTTGGTTTTTGTTAACAAATCCCCATGCCTGATGGTTCTACCCAGAAGTTTAATAACTAAGGTCTTCTCTTTGCCTTTCACAAGCAAGTCACGGATTCTGCTCGAAAATTCGATGGTAGGAACATCGCCTTCTCTGAAAATTTTGTAATCATCATCCGAAAGCACTATCTCCTCCTGTCTTTGCCCCTCGCTATCTTGCCTATCCATAGTCATCAGTTTATTTTTGTATGAAATTGTCCCAGTATTCATACTATCTTCCATAAATGCATCAGCCATTTCCACAGTGATTGCTACCTCCGACTCGCCCTTCGCAAATCGTATTTGAACCTTCTTTGTGGACCTAAGAATGTCCGCCGCCGGCGGCAACGAATTTCCCTTTTCTTTCATAGTGCCAATAACTCTGATTATTGAATATGATTGAAAAAGGAAATCAATCATCTTGACTGATATTGAGGTGATCAGTACATTATATAGCTGATGTGCTATCAGTGGTTCAACACACGTGATAAGAAATCATACAGACTCATACTTGAAGCACTTGACACATCAGACTATTTCTTAACAGAATCATAACAGACTCACGTTAAATGTTCAGTTAGTACAGTGACACTTATTCAATTAACACATAGCACTCCCCATTCAATCCCCTAACTTTTGTGAAAGAAGCATCTATAAGACCAAGTTAACTAATTTAGAGATATAAATGAAGCTAAACAAATAACTTTAAGATATTTATATTTATCAATTTTCTCTGAACTAATTTGTTTGACTTATAAACAAGTATATAATATAATATAATGATACATAGAAGTATTATAGAGATACCATGGAACATATGAAATATTACCTCCGGTCCTAATTATAAGAGCTAGTTGACTTTCTTTGGAGAGATTGAGGAAGCTAAATAAGTTACTTAATCATTTCATATGTTAAATATTCTTAGATTATATATTAGTTTATTAATCAAACTAATAAATTTGAAGAAAAAAATAAAAATAAAAAACTTTGAAGTAATTTAATTAAATTCTTTAATCTCTCCAAAAAAAGTTAACAAACTCTTATAATTAGGATCGGAGGGAGTAATACTTAATAAATTTATTTAACTTCCTTAATTTTCATAAATTAGTCAACCGAATCATATGTTAATTAAGGGTTGAATGTAGTATAATGTTTGAGTTTAACGTAGTTAATAAAGATGATATTAAAATTCACTTCCATGTAAAGAGAATTAGCATATAGAATTAAATGGTATAAAGTGATTTATGAGAAGTGTTATATTTTTAATTTTTCTTCTGAAAACAATAGGAAAGAGCAACAACAATGGTATATATATATATATATAGAAAATACATTCATACAATAATTTTTTTAGAAATAAATGTATATTTAACATATATTATTATTATTTTATTAAAAAAAATATTATTACAATAAGTACCAAAACCCTAAACTTGAACCCTCTCCTATATTAAGTCTCTTTTCGTTCGGAAAAGAAACTCTCCATTAAGAGTGTTCTCCTTTGCTTCTCTATTATGATGAAACGACGTCATGTTTGATAAATTAGAATCTTTGCCCCTGATTCAATATTGTATCTTGGCTGTTAATTGTTAAAGCTAAAGAGTTTGACGAGCCACAATCAAAAGCTTCTCCTTCTTGTTGGCTTGTGAAAAGATTCAGCCGCTTGAATGCTTTTTTCCAGGAAATTCCAGTTTCCATCATGAGTGTTTTTTCCAAGGACATCATGAGTGTTTTTCCCAAGGACATTCCATAGTTTCGGGCAGTACGAAGGATAAACAAATACGTTACGACTGGAAGGTGAATAAATTAAGCTGTCAAAACTGAGTTGTCTTTTTTCCATTTTTTGCAGTAAAAATAAGTTGCAATGAAGTTGCTTTGTGAAATGGAACAAGTATGAAAGAAAATGAAATTATATTCTTCAGCCAGAAAGCATCGGACAACGATTGAAAAAAAGGAAAAAAGGCGAAGAGGTACCAAATGCCCAATTGATAGGTCTCAAGTCTCCCGAGAGGATGCCGACGCTCGAAGAGGAGTTGGGAAAAGCTTTTAGTTGTGGCTCGCCAAGCTCAATCTCTAGCCTTAACAATTAACGGCCAAGAATGACATTGAATCAAGGGTTGAGATTCAATTTAATTAAAACGGCATCATTTCATCGTAATAGACAAGCAAAGGAGACAACTGTCAATGAAGTGGTTCTTTGCCTGCCGCATGGCACTTGTACATTAAACCTTGTTGCTATTCTTTTGTTATTGTTAGTGTGTGTTTATTGTCATCTTCCTTCCTTCTTACGTGATGTTATATAGCATCTTTGTTCTGCTTAGTCTACCAGCTGCCGATTCCTTTTGATGTCCTAATCAGGAAACACTGTGCTGAAATAATCCGTACCAATTAATCTAGATGCTTGGTGGTTCCTTTTGTTCTATTTAATTACTAGTATTTATATTTTGGTTCAACGTCTCCCGATGCAAGTCAGACTTAAAATCAAGATAGAAATAACAGAAATATTGATTATACTAACAAGCTATTTGGTTGACATGATAAGCAGTTTCAACCCCTAAAAAGGAGAACTCAAGTTTAAATTTCATGAAACACAGTAATTGTTGAGAGAGACAAAAATACTATGCGCTTTAAGCCTCGAAAAAGAAACACCACTCTCTCATTGTACACAACTAATGCAAGGAAATGGTGTGGTCATAGTATGAATAACATGGTACCAAAGTGTGGTGGTCTTCATCAAACAGGACAGCATCACATGCTATTATTCATGACATCATCAATGAAGCGGCCCAAGTGAGAATAGGAAGATCCTCCCTTCGTTAATGTCTTACGGCTCAACTCACTCATTAGCTTCACCTTCTTCCTCGTCTCACTTTCTCTCTCCATCACTTCTTTTATCCCTTTCTCTATCTTCTCTCCACTTATCACTCCCGAGTGACTTCCATTCCAGATATCCATCCAATAATCCAATGATATCTCCACGCCAATCTTCAACTCACGCACCAGTTCAAACGCATTGGGTTGTTGCTCTGCGTAAAGCGGCCACGTCGCAATTGGCACTCCAAAATATACACTCTCCAGTATAGAGTTCCACCCACAGTGGGACACAAACCCTCCCACTGCTTTGTGGGCCAGCACTTGCGCCTGAGGGGCCCACCCGATGACCTTCCCAATGCTGGCCGTCCGGTCTAAGAACCCCTCCGGCAACACCTCTGCAGGGTCAGAGTAATCGGTGGTACTTCTTGAACCTTCCGGCGGGGGCTTTCGAAGAGACCACAAGAAGCGGACCCCACTGTTCTCAAGAGCCCGTGCAATTTCTGTCACTTGATCCTCACCGAAATAACCCATGCTCCCAAAGCACAGGAACAAAACCGATGACTCAGGTTGGTCGTCAAGCCACCTGATGATATCTGATCCTTGTTGACCCGTTTCATCATCCTTTGCACTTAAGATGGGCCCCACGGCATAAATCCTGGTATCTCCTTCCGACAGTGAGTGTACCGCCTGCGATTCAAGTTCCTCGAACGTGTTTAAGATAATGCCCTTTGCTTTCCGAAGGCCCTTGACGTATTTGTCCAAAAATCCTTCCCGCTCCTTCTCCAAGAGAAACGGGGGCAAAACGTTAGCGGGCACTGGGTTCGAAAAACTCGGGACGTTCAACTCAGTGCCGGAATCCTTGAAGTCAGGCGACGCCGTGTCGAGAGTACCCTGCTCCCGGAGTCGGTGAAGATGGAGCATCAGACCAAGAAATGCAGCGCCGGATGTGTAGAAGATGACGGAGGGAACCCCCAGCCCGTCGGCCACGTCGATCATGGCCGTGCAGAAGATGTCGACAATGAAGGCGGCGAGTCGGGGCGAGTCCGGGTTGGAGTGGGACTCTTGAACGAGGTCGGACGCAGCCTGTTTGACATGGGGAATGCTGTTTTGAATAACATGTGGTAATGTCTGAGCAGACTGAGATTCGTCAGTTGGGAGGTGAATGAGTTGAAGGCGTTTGGGCAAATTAGGGGAGGAAGTGAGAGAGTGGATGTAGGCATCGACGTTGGTGGCATTTGGTAGCTTGATGACAAAGACGGTGACAGAGAAGCGGTGGTCGTGGGTGATGAGGAGCTTGGAGAACTCGACGGTGGACACGATGTGACCCATACCGGGAGCAGGAATGAAGACTAGGCGTGAGTTCTTCATTGTGGCCGGATTTGAGTTCACGTAGACTGAACTGAATGATGAAGAATCTGGTGTTGGCGAAGCCAAGGAGATAGTTATAAAGAGCAATCTGTAATAAGGGCTGCTCAAGGTGAGCCCAAAGTCAAGGCGATGAAATGACGAGTGAAGCATGGTTCTTCAAATGTCAGACGAAGCAAAGGGACACACGGCTTTGCGGCTATTTGATAAAGTTGTTGGGGACGTATGTGGGAGGGTCTATCTCCGGAAATGGTTGGTGTACATATTCCACATCAATTCCTTGTCGAACACTAAAATTCTCCGTGGACATTTCAAAAGGAGCAGGGCAATACAGGAACGAGGATATCCACTCATTATTTAGAATGATTTGTCGGCCAGCAAAAAAGATATCACCACATGCCTATACTCAATATAAGATTTAGTTGACTAGTGACTATTAAATAAATTATTTTAAAATATTTATAATTATTATTTTCTATAAATTAATTTGTGTGATTTGTAAAATGATAATCTCTTCGTTTCTTATTATAAGTTTCAAATAATCGATTAACGTTAATCAAGAAAATAGTTAAAATTAGTTTAAAACAATAAATATGTGTTATTTTTCAACTATATGTCCTTAGCTGTAAAGTTGGTCAATGAGAGAGAATAAATGCAATAAGTACCACTTCCATACTATTTACTATTTACAATTCACTTTTGACCCAAAAAAAATTTTAATTCTAATTATAAATCCAGTTTTAGGGTAGTAAATAAAATTGTGACAATTTTACCTATATTAATTATACAAATGAAAAGATAAAAAAAAGAAAGAGTTGAAAAATACACATTAATAAATGAAGGCAAAGTAAAAAATTTACCTCATAATCATTGAGTTAACTACCTCTCAGTATAAATGATTTGGTTAAAAGGTTGTTATAAAGAAAACCAAAATGGTACAATCAACAAAGGGTAAAGTTATATAAAATGCAATAAATCAGCTTGTATTTTAATATACATTCATTTACAAATTTAAAACCTATAATAAGAGACAGAGGAAGTATATAATTAATATAATGATACACATAAATAATTCATAGAGACTATACATAAAATATATGTTATAATTAAGTGATTTATTGAGCTTTTTTAATCATTTTAAATTAACCAATTGGGCCTCATATTAATGTTTTTACCAAATTTTATTAATACTGACAATTAGTAGTTGTTGCCTTATGATGAGAAGATGAGTATAAGTTGAGTCCACGATTTGGACTAAAAATGTAAAATCAATTAGACTGTCTTATTTCTTCAAACCCCAAATTAAAGAATGATTGGTTGGTGTACGTATCGGCAACGCAACGTCTCCGAATATCCGATTACGAATAGCACATTCTCTATGCACTTTTCAGTTTTAACTAATTATGCTTCATATCGCCTCCTTCTTACTCTCTTGGATGTTCATGAAAACTCGAAATCTGGTCAACCCAGCATGACCCCAAGCGGCGTGATTCGATCCGGTTTAGACTGACGTTAGACTTCTTCCCTTTTGAATAGAGGTGAATATAGTGTTCAGATGCCCTGTATGCTTGCCCAAACCCAGTAAAAAATTGTCATGACTAGTCTTAAAAAAGTGACCTATAAAAAACATTTGGGCAGTTTTGGGCTGGGTCAATAATTGGGCAGGGCTGGGCATCGGATAGGGGGTTTTGCCCGGTCTATTTGGCCCTGCCTGGAAAATTAAATATATTTAAATAAATATTATTTTATATATACTATTTTATTTAACATATATTATATTAATATATTTAATATAATATAATATATTATACTTCAGGTAACTCTAAAGCTTTAAAATTGTGTAAAGTATAAACTAGAATCTTCATGGAGTAGAGCAAGATGTCACTACTTAGGTAGGGGAAACCCGCCCTGCATGCCCAGCCCATACTTACCCAGTCCAAAAATAATTAGGGCTTTTTATCGGGCTAGGTTGAGCATCGAGTTGCAAAATGCAGCCCATCTATTCTTCAAACTGAGCGTCGAATAGGAGTCTCGCCCTATCCAACTCTGTCCATGCTCAGCCCTACTTTCGAACACCCCAAACTGGGCTCTTCTATTTTTCTCTCAATGACAATCGCTTTTGTGTCATGCAACCAGCCGAGGCAAAGATGACGCGTTGAAGATTTGAGGTTGCAAGTTTCAAATATTATATTTTGTTCTGTTGTAGAACGCATATGTCTAGCCTCTGGGACTAGTGATTGGTTTATCTTGGATCAAATGGCTCCTCTAGGATGTATATTGATACTACATTCAAGAGAAGGTTACCCACTGCTATCCATGAGAAAAATAATATTAAGTATTTGTAGATCACTGTGCTACACGTATTTGGCGACTGAATTATAAATAATGAATAGAGTATGAATAGAATGCACTCCTATTTATAGTGATCACCTAGAGTTTCAGTCTCCTATCTGTGCTTTCACCTCCTCCCTGATTGTGTGCTTCCACGATCTGCATACCGTCCGCTCCACTATCTGCACTATCTAGAATTATAGGCATGATCGTGGAATGATTGATATTTTATCAGATTGAGAATGATCTTGTCATAAAGTACCCTTATTGGGCCTAAACTCTGTCAGACCCATTACACAGGTCCATAACACATTCATTGCGATGAAAGGCAACGCTTAAAAACTATAGCAAAATATAAAATAATTAATCTCAACTATCTAAAAATCAAATACAATTTATAAATTTCAAAAAAGATAGTTGTGGTTTGAACATTTTGTACGCACGTCGTGCAAGCACTCAATTTTATTCACTTTATAAATAAATATTTAACTTTGTACTTGTATCATTCTTGTTTTTTATTTCTTTTCCTCCAAGTCAGTCGCATTCACTGCCCTGTCGCGTTCTTATCTTTTATCTACTCATCTCCCAAGCCATCCATGACATCATCTCTTGCATCATTCACTAGTAATTGCCGATGCTGCTTATATATCTCTCTCTCTTTCTGTTGATTTACATGTTACTTCATATAATACATTCATGTTTCCTACTTCACCATATTCATGCAATATTTTTGGTTTATTTCTTATTATAATGAGAGAGGGATTTAGGATTTTTTTTTTAAAGAATAATGTTCTGTTTAATAAATAAATAAATAAATAACTAAATACATAATTTTTTTTTGGGTGCTATTTCCTCCTCCTTAAAAATAAATTTCGTCATCAAAGTTTATAAATGCCTTACTAAAATAATTTAGGATACTTCTTCCTCATGCCATCCTCCATGGCCTATTCGAGTCCCAAAATATTTTCTTCTTTTGTTTCTCCTGCTCGATTTCCATCAGATATTTTTCAACTATACAAAATTTATTTTCTAAGGTTGAGAAATCTCGAATTTCTAGAGCAATTATTGCTTTCCTTATATCAAATCCCAATCCTGCTTCAAACTTCCTATCCTTGTAGGTCTTATCTGCAGGGTTATTGAGTAGACACGATGAGTATTTGGAAAGTGATTCAAATTTAGAGACCTATATTGGTCTACCGTCATCCTTCCTTGGCAAAGACGCAAAAATTCAATTTCCCTTTCATGCTTAACATTTTCGGGGAAATATTTTTCCAGAAAAGCTATCTTAAACCTATCCCAAGTTATTTTTATTTGGGTGAGTTTCATTTGTACGCTTAACTTCTTCCACCAATCGTATGCACCCCCAACTAACATGTAAGTGGCAAGAGATACCATATGATCATCTGTACATCTATCCTAATACCTCAAATATGTTTTCTACTTGTTCCAACCATTCATCAGCTATAGTTGGGTCATATTCTCCTTCCGACGATGGTGGATTGGTTTTTCTAAATTCACTATAGGATTTCACTTTTAAAGTCGGGTTTGAAATGTTTTGATTTCTCTCATCTAGTATTTACTCATCTGATTCTACCTCCTGATTCTCATCATCATTCAGGTGATCATATTCAGGTCCTTCAAGTAATTGCACTATACGTGCAGTAGCTGCAGCTTGTTCTTTTATAGCCCTAATTGTTACTTCAGTTTGCTCACTCAAAGCTACGGCCATTTGCTCAATAGCCCTTAATATCTCAGTGCCTACATGGTTTTGGCTACAACTAGATTGACTCCGTCTTCCTTTTGCCATTTTCTGCATAACATCATAATCAACATAAGAGTCATATGTTAGAATATTAATATTTTGTATTAGGTATTACTTTTGTATAGTTTGGGCTTATAGGTCTGGCCCTGGCCCATTTAGGTCTTTGTACATAGTATTTGTTATAAATAAGAGGAATTCCAGTCAATGCTTGTTGGCTGGGTGAATTGTACATTTTACTTGGGTGCAAACTTATTTAGTTTTCATGGTATCAAAGCTAGGCTGTGTATCCTGTTGGTCAGATTTTCAAGTTGATACATGTTGATACTTGGGGACCTTATAGAGTACCCACATATTCTGGTTATAGATATTTTCTTGCTATTGTTGATGACTTCTCTAAATGTACGTGGATTTTTCTGATGCACAATAAACATGAAAGTGCTTCTTGTCTCAAAACTTTTATTGCATATGCTCACAATCAATTTTCTGCCACTATTAAAAGGGTTCGAAGTGATAATGGTCTTGAGTTTGTCAATAATGAGCTTTCTGATTTTTTTCATAGTAAGGGTATTGTGCATGAAACAACTTGCCCAAACACACCTCAACAAAATGGTGTCGTTGAGCGAAAACATAGACACCTCTTGAATGTTGCTCGTAGTCTCATTATAACATCTCATTTGCCCATCCGATTTTGGGGAGAAAGCATTAAGACTACTACATTTTTTATTAATCGCACTCCCTCCAAGTCATTGCATTATAAAACCCCCTATGAAATGTTGTACAATAACTAGCTTGATCTTTCTCATCTTAAAATTTTTGGTTGTTTAGCCTTTATGACACTCCAAAACAATACTGATAAATTTCAGCCTCGTTCTGATGCTTGCATTTTTATGGGATATCCACCTAATCAAAAGGGTTACTTGCTGTATAATTTGATTAAACGGACTGTTATGGTTAGTCAACATGTTACATTTGATGAAACTCGCTTTCCTTTTAAAAATAATGTACCTGTGGTGCAACACAATTCTTTTTCATCTGATTTAAACCCTTTTCTAGATGATACTAATGATTTGCAAGCTCTTCCAAGGTCTGATTCAGCTCAAGAGGAACCTGGGGACACACCCTATCCTCATGATCATGTTTCACCTGAGAATGAGTCATCTATTGATGCAGACCAAATTTTACATAGGGAGTCTCGACCAACAAGAGATAAATGATCTCCTGCATGGTTGAACGATTACATTTGCCTTGGAGAGGCTCAAAATGGTGAGACACTCAAAACTGGTTGTAAGTATCCAATTCATGAATATATCTCATATGCCAATGTTACGAAGGATTACAAGGATTATCTATTAAGTACTGATAAACTCATTGAGCCTTCTACTTTTCAGGAGTCATCTAAGGATCCCAAGTGGATGAAGGCCATGCATGAGGAAATGGCCGCATTAGAAGATAATCGAACTTGGGATATTGTTTCCCTTCCTAAAGGTAAACGGGCTATTGGTTGTAAATGGGTCTTTAAAATTAAATATGATTCTTCTGGTAATATTGAGAGGTATAAAGCAAGGTTAGTAGCTAAGGGATACAGTCAACAAGAGGGAATTGATTATTTTGAGACCTTCTCCCCGGTCGTTAAAATGGTAACCGTAAGGACCATCCTCACTCTTGCATCAATGCATGGTTGGCATCTCTTTCAAATGGATGTCAACAATGCGTTTTTGCAAGGGGACTTAGATGAAGAGGTTTACATGCGCATCCCACAAGGATTTGATACTTTTGGGGAAAATAAAGTTTGTAAACTTAGCAAATCCTTGTATGGGTTAAAGCAAGCATCTAGGCAGTGGAATGTGAAACTTACTAATGCATTGATTCAAGGGGGTTTAGGCAGAGCAAGTATGACTATTCTTTGTTCATTAAATTGGATGATTATGGAATAACCATTGTTTTGGCATATGTAGATGATTTGGTTATTACAGGAGACAATATGCAAGGAATAAAAGATGTTAAAGCCTATCTGCACCGTCAATTCAAAATCAAGGATCTTGGGCATTTGAGATATTTCCTTGGGTTGGAGTTGGCTCGTTCAGAAAAAGGAATAGTGCTTAGCCAAAGAAAGTACACACTCGATCTCATTAGTGATATGGGGTTGAGTGGGGCAAAGCCACTATCCATACCCATGGAAAGGAGCACACAGTTAAGTCTTGAAGGACATGTTTGACATGATACAAGCAAGTATGCTCGTATGAAACAGAAGCGAAGGGGAAAATTCGATCCCTTGTTGTCGGATCCAGAGCGTTATCGTCATTTGATTGGTAGGTTGAGTTATCTTACTAATACTAGACATGATATTAGCTATGTTGTGCAGACTTTAAGTCAATATATGAGTGCTCCAAGGAAGTCACATATGGCAGCGGCTGTTCGTGTTGTGAGATACCTCAAGAGCTGTCCGGGACTTGGTATTCTTCTTTCTTCGAAAAATCAATTCAACATGGAATGCTATGTAGACTCGGACTGGGCAGCATGTGAGGACACTAGGAGATCGGTGATAGGATACGCCGTTAAGTTGGGAGAGTCATTGCTGTGTTGGAAGTCAAAGAAACAGCATATCGTCTCTAAGTCTTTGACTGAAGCCGAGTATAGAGCCCTTGGGACAGCGGTGTCAGAAATAGTTTGGCTTACCAAGTTGTTGAAAGATCTTGGTGTAAGAGGATTAGAACCAGTTAAGGTTCATTGTGATAATAAGGCAGCCATATATATTGCTACTAATCCTGTATTTCATGAGCGTACGAAGCATATTGAGATTAATTGTCACTTTGTGCGTGAGAAATTACAACAGGGTATCATTGACTTATTACATGTAGCTTCTAAAAATCAGTTGGCAAATGTCTTGACGAAGCCACTTAGTAAAGAAAGTCATGATAATTGTGTTCGCAAGTTGAGCACTATAAATTTGTTTAGTCCCCCACTTAAAGGGGGGTGTTAGAATATTAGTATTTTGTATTAGGTATTACTTTTGTTTAGTTTGGGCTTATAGGCCTGGCCCTGACCCATTTAGGACTTTGTACATAGTATTTGTTATAAATAAGAGGAATACCAGTCAATATTTGTTGGCTGGGTGAATTGTTTATTTTACTTGGGTGTAAACTTATTTAGTTTTCATCATCAATCCTATAATCTTCTATTTCTCGTCCACCTAGTTCATCTATATATAAGAGAGAAGACGTTATAAATCTCTAAACAAGGCAAATACTTTAGGATCATTTTGCCAAGATACCAAATATGTAAGCCCCCAATTTTATCCATTTTATAAATAAATATTTAACTTTGTGTCATTCTTGTTTTTTTATTTAACTTTCCGCATAGCCAATGATTGTCTTTGAAATATTATATAATAAATGTTCTTTTTTCGCCAGCGAATAAAAATAAATGTTCTTGATATAATATGAAAAGATGATCACATAATCCATAAATGCATATTACTAACTAATGCTTATTTTTTAAAATATTTAATTAATAAAAATACAATTGAACAAAAAAAATTATTTAAATAATCTCTATCTATACCCTCCCGTCCTTTTTATCCTTTTTATCGGGAACATTTTCTATGATAAGAGTTGTCGTTAATATAAGGAATAAATCCTATTTATTTGAAAGTTTAAACGTATCTTTCTATTTTACCCTTATTAAATATATAGCATCAATTATCTCTCTGCAATAGCTGGAAAGAGAGGTACATAAGTTACACTTTGGGAAAATCCCCTATAAAGTCACTTGAACTAATGAAATACTCACTCGGTCCTAATTATAACACCAACTTAACTTTTTTAGAAATATTAAGAAAGCTAATTAAATTATATTAGAGTATTTTTTTTCTTCAAACTAATTAGTTTGACTAATAAATTAATATATAATCTAAAAATACATAATATATGATATAATTAAATAAGTTATTTAACTTTATTAATCTTTTAAAAAAAATCAACTCGGTGTTATAATTAGAACTAGAGACAGTATTAAATAAAGTTGGTAAATTCAACAAATCCTTAATCAAGTGATAGACCCAATTTAGGATTTTAAAATGAGTGTAAAATGACTTTATTGCCCTTTCCTCTCTCTTCTTTTCCCACTGGTTATTTCTCCTTTCATTATCTCTATTGTATTTTCTCTCCAATATTGCAATTACGTTCTTGGGTTTTTGAATATTGAATGAAGAGGATGTTAATTAAGTCCAGTTTATGATTTCAAATCTTCAAGACGGATTATTTAGGTTACAGAAATATATTGGTGTCCATTTGTTGGGTTTTCAAATCTGATTAGGATTATATTGTTTTCCATAGAATTTGATGTTTATTTAGTTTTTCCGATCATTTAGTCCTTTCGCTATCTCATTTTATGCACAAGGTATTAATATTATAAAGAAACTTGTCTCAGAACCATGGGGATAAAGTTTCCTATTCTGAAAAATTAGCGGCAGGTCTATATGGATAGAGGTTTTCTGACATCATTCTGTTTAATTAATTCATGAATCTTCTTTCCTTTGTTAATCTTCCTAATTTTATTTCAAGATATAGGGGCATGAATTTCAATTACAAGAAAAGTGTTGACAAAATCTTGCGCACACAAGTTCATTCTCGATATTCACAAGCCTAGAATAGGTATTAATTATCAAGGGTATGGAGGTAATTTGAATCAATTTCTAAATCCCACTTGACTCCATATGACCTTATATACTAAGAATTTGTTAAGTTTAACGACCTAAATTAGACTTTACATATTTCAAATGGCTTTTAAAGGGATTTTCTCTTACATTTTATTACTTTTAACTAACATTTTAATCTGTATGTTGTTGGTTGACATTCCATAGGATCAAATGGAGTATTATATTGTAATGCGAGTGCCAAAGCCCAAAACAATATATAAAGATGGAGGCCAAAAGGTTAAGACTCATTCGTAGCATATGTTTAATTAACAAGCAAAAAGTAGTAAATAAAAATTAAAACAAGACAATAAAAATTAAAAGTGAGTAAATCTGTACATTAACTATACATATCATTCGGATAGTTTGTTGCTTACATATCGGACTGAATAATTCAACTCAAACACGACCATAACACATCATTGGTTAATTAAATTTGATAGATCAAATAATCGGGTGAAAAGCTTAACAAGAAGAATAATATAAAAAGTCGCATCTATAGCTAATTAATCTAACAAGCAATTGGAATGTTTCACATGTTGGGTCCCGAAGATTTCTGAACAATTAACAGCAAAATATAATGCTATATCATGGCTTTCAAACCCCATCGATCTCTTACTTTGGATCAAACAATGGAACGAATTACCGTGTGGGTGGACCTACTTTATAAACTATGTACGAAGCAGAAAACACAAAAGGCTGAGGCATCAAGTAGTGATAATGAAAGTGAATTGAGACTAACGGACTTGCTGAAATCACCTGCAGAAGCGCTTAGCACAGGAAAATATGAAAGTCTTTATAAGGTGAAGGTGGACAATTTCAACGGCGGGAAGACAGTGGTTGTGAAAAGGATCAAGAAATTATTGCCCCTTTCCGGCCATGACTTCATAAAAAAAATGAAAACTCTGCGCCAAGCGAAGCACCCTTATGTGCTCTCTCCTCTTGCTTTCTATTGTCAGCGTCCAGAGAAGTATCAGGTTCAAGAGGAGCTTCTGATCTACGAATTCCAGGAAAATGGAAGCTTATTCAAGCTTCTTCAAGGTAAATATCTTCTTATCTTCTTTGTCTCCCATTTAACTTTTAATTTCATTCTCATATGTACTTGTATTGTATAGACGACCTGCCATGTGACTTGGATGTCAGGTTGGGGGTGTTAGTTGTGCGGCAATTTTGGGGCCCTTTCCAAATGTTTTTTTAGATTCTACATCAAAATGTCATGCATTTTACATAGAATCTAATGGTAAAAAAACCACACAGAAAACATTTGGGAAGGCCCCAAAATTGGCGTAGGTAAGAAGGCACACTTGACTCCCCCAATCCCCTTCCCCTTGAGGTCACGGTTTCAAATCCTGAAACAAAACTCTTCACTTTCTGGGACAAAGTTGTTTATGTTTATCTCTCCTCAGACCCTATTTAGTAGGAGTCTCGTGACTTCGGCTACCCCATGTGTACTTGTACTATATACACGGGCTTCATAATAATGTACATGCAAGCTGCTTTTTCAGGCAAGTCAGAAGGATTTGATTGGAGCAGCAGGCTAGGAATTGCAGCCATGATAGCAGAGGGATTAACTTTCATGCATCAAGAGGTTGGGGAGAAATTAGGTATTGCACATGGAAACTTGAAGTCCTCCAACATTTGGCTGAGCTCTAACATGGAGGCTCGCATAAGCGAGTACGGTTTGATGGACCCGGACGATGATCAACTGAACTCATCATCTTCATCAAGTCCTTCTGGTTCTGAGGCACCAAATGCTTTGAAGGAAGATGTTTATGGCTTTGGAGTAATTCTTCTCGAGCTACTCACAGGGAAGTTGGGGAACATCGATGGGATTGACTTGGCGGAGTGGGTTCAATCTGTTGTAAGGGAAGAATGGACAGGTGAGGTGTTTGACAAGGAACTCATCATATCAGACCCTTCGAATGAAGAGAGGTTGGTGAACCTGCTTCAAGTGGCTATCAAATGTGTCCATTGTTCCCCGGAAGCTAGGCCAAGTATGAATCAGGTGGCTCTCATGATCAACACTATCAGAGAGGAAGAAGAGAAATCTTGAATCTATGAAGTTTGATTTTGGTTCGTGACTTATGCTTAATATTGAGTCGGTGGTAATATTCTTGAGAATTCTACTCCTTTCCAATAATGTATTTAGAATAAGAATGTTTGCATCTTGAGCAAAAAAAAAAAGAGAGAGAGAATGTTTGCATGGTTTTACTAATAACTAGGGATATGAAGAACTTATTTGTGGTATTTGGGTTCAAGTACAGAGATGCCAGACTGAACTGAATAATGAGGAATCTGGTGTTGTTCGGGTGAAGCGAAGGAGATACTAAATATTCGTGGTCGAAAACGAAGATATCCCACTCAATGTGTTGAAAAACAAAAACAAAAAACTTAAAAAGCTGTATAAAGTGTGAACAATAGAATTCCTGGAATTATTTAGATGAAAAAGTAAATTTCTATCAATAAGATAGTATCAAAAAGTATACAATAAATGTTATGAAACTATGTTTTTGGGTAAAATTAAAAAAAAAAATTGGTGTCTTCTGCTGGTAATTTTAAATTATTATTTATGAATTTTAAATTATCATATAATTTTTTAAATTTTGTGCAAGCTAGTGCTTTAATCTGGACGTGTTAATAAATTTAAACCGTAAAATATACTACTATTTTTCAAAAAAAAAAATCAATCAATCATATTTTTAAAAAATATATATAATAATTAATTTTATGATTTATTATGATTTTTATATTTTTCATTTTTAGTTACATCGATGTAATGAAGGAGGTATTATAATATTTATAAAAATTAAGGTACTGAATATTTTTCAATTTTTGTATAATATAAGAAGCTTTCTAGGGCTTGGCTCTTGAGCCATATAATTTTGGAATATCCTAAATTAATTTTTTTAAAAAAATACCTTAGAGACCTTGCCATATTCAAACCCCCCTTCCTAGTCATATAATTTCTTGACTAAATCTTATATTTTCTTTGATCTTAATTAGGGGAGGGCATTGGCTGGGCTGGGCGAGATTCTTGCCCGGTGCCCAATCCAAAGAATGAATGGGTTACGTTTTGCAGCTCGATGCCCAGCCCTGTCCGATAAAAGTCCTAATTATTTTTGGGATGGGCAAGCAGATATGGGCTGGGCAGGGCGAGCTCCCCTTGCCCAAGTAGTGACGCCCTGCTTTACTCTATGAAGATTCTATTTCATATTTTACACAATTTCAAATACTGAAGTATAATATAATATATTTTAAATAAAATAATATATATAGAATAATATTTATTTAAATATATTTAATTTTCGGGCAGGGCCAAATGGGCAGGACCCCCTGCCCGATGCTCGGCCCTGCCCAAAACTACCTAAATGTTTTTCGGGCTGGGCAGGGCACTTTTTTACTGGGCTTAGGTGGGCGTAGAGGGCATCTGGGCATCATGTTCACCCCTAATTCTAATTATAAGAACACTTTTGCAATACAATTTGTACTACAAAAGTGTTCCTATAATTAGAATCAGAGGTAGTATTATAAATACAAGATCTCATTAAGAATGTGAAATCAACCACCCCCCCCCCCCAAACAAAAGAATGATTGTTTTTTAAAAAAAAAGGAGGGGGGGGGGGACAAAATGATATTTCAAGGATCAACAAATTAAGTTACAAAGAGTTACAGTGCAGACTATTATCTACGAAAAGATGACAAGACGACTAACTAATAATCCTTATATATACTAACATTGGAAAAATCAAAAAATAAAGCGAGTATATTTCCTGTCAAGTAATGTTAAGATGAGTCACTAGGAATGTGGATGAAGTATTTGAAAGCATTTGTTGACGCAATAGGTGACTAGTTAAGGCTTCTAATCAATTTGTTGGAGGTTAAAGTTTCAAATCCAAAATAGAGCAGTACAAAGACATTTGAAGAGAAAACTTATTTTAAGGACAACCTTAATTATTTTGCCACAAAACTTTATGACAAATAATTCCGTGGCAATAATAATGATTTCCAAGTTTCTTTTACTTGTGGGATTTAACTTATCATTCATCATATTTCTCATGAAATGTGAATCATCTGTTTTAACTAATTAATAGGGCTTAACTAGTGTTTTAATTTGAGCTTAAAAAAAAAGACAGGTTTGTGAATTGAACAATTTGCTTAAACTCCTTGATTGTTGCCATCGGACTCACTTTTTGCCCATGATGCAAAACTAGATTATGCTTCCTCCAAATAGTATTCAAGAGAAAAATCACATGTGATACCAACTGAGAAAGTCCATCATTACTCAATGTAAGTAATGTATCTTTTAACCATCTCTTAAACTTAGGAAATATAAAATTATGTATCGCAATATCAAGATATCTATACCAAATATTTCTTGTAAAAGGACACACAATGAAAAGATGGTCCAAAGATTCTTCACTATCATATCCAAATAAACATAGAGTATGCAAAGAAAGGTGATGCTTCTTCAAAATATCATTTGAAGGTACAACATCCTGTAAAAGCTTCCATACAAAAAATAATTGTTTGTATGGAAAAAAATTTTGGGTATAATAATCATATATTAGTCAGAATTTTAATTTGGAAATAATTTGCGTAATCGGTTTGTTTGTATGGAAATTTAATCCTTTGCAAGAACTTCCAAAATTCATCAATTAGAACATCGCCTAATTGAGAGGTAGTACGTGACAAGTGATTATTGTTGTTAAATTTGCGAGTTGATTATCTGAATTTATCGTTTTTACAATTTTAACTCATAAAAACGAGTCGAGTTACTGGAAAACTCGTGTCAATTGTAAACTCAGTTAAACTCACAAATTTATATATCAAGTTTAATTTATCGTTTTTGCGTTTCTAGTTAACAAATCGTGTTAACTTACCCTTAAATTTGTGTTAATTTTTTAAATTTGATAATGAACAGCTTTATATATAATATTGATAAAAAAAAATTGTAAAATATGATAAATGATGAATGTTGATGGATTTAATTTCAATTATTTGGATTCAAAATATATTTAAATCAAATTGTTGTTATTTTTATATTTTAATTCTTTAATTATACACTAATATTACCTATTTAATAATAAATGTAAACTCTTATAAGTTTACAATTCAAATTTGCACTATTATGAATTTGCTTAAACGATCACGAGTTTGACAACTTTATAAGTGACACACTTCATCCTTTACAGTATAGGCACATGTTGCATTGCCCGTCCAAATTAGTTTATTAGGGTAGTTTAGAATGGAGATTGGCATGTCAATAATGCCCTTAGCAACACTTGGCCAGTATAGGGTGCTCTAATTAAGTGAAGATTCCATTTGGATGAATTTCAAGAGAAGAAGACATGCAATAATAGATCAGCTACTTTGCTGGATATATATTCAACAAGGCAGCACAATCTGCTGCATGGGCCACCATAGGTGGTGATTAATGGGTATTTGAAGTTCCATTTCCTACACTCCATCTTAGCTTACCAATAATAACATCTATATTTTCACAGATTCCCTTCCAAATCCAGGACGAGTTATACATAGAATCTTAATGATAGAAGTGCTGTGGGTGGGCATATGGCCAACCATACAAACGAGTCGAAAATCTGAATATCCGATTTGGAACTACGCTTTCTTTTTTGTTCAGTTCTCACTCGGTTGCTTTGCCTCCTCCCTACCGATCGAAACTACCCGATTCAGTGAGAGTTATAAAAAGCTAGCCTTGAAAAGAAAACTTACGAAATTATTTTATACTGACATTAAACTTCCTTTTAATTTGAACACTCCAAAGTCTATGAAATCAATTATATATTTGTGTGTCCCCTTCTATATATTTTGCTCTTTATTACAACCACTTCTGTGTAATGCTTCCAGCCGTGCAAAGATGACAAACTGAAGATTTGAGTTTCCAAGTTTCAAATATTTCATCCATTTTGAGATAAAAATATAAAAATATGGCAAAATATATAATATTTAATCTCAATTTATGCTAGAAACAAGGAGATTCATAATTTTTTTTATAAAAAAAATGTTAGTTGTGAATTGAATATTTTGTAAGTACATTTAGCTTTACCAAATACATATATACCTGTAAAATAGATTCTTTTAATTTTATTTAAAAAACGAAGTCCATTATTCAATCTATAATGTTAATATAAATGTATAATCATATATCATTCAAATAATTAGTTAATAAATACATATTTCTTAATTACATAATACAATATAGTACATAAATAAATATTACTATTAACACACATCTATACTATATATAATATGAAAGTACGATATAATCCATAAATGCATATTTTTGAAATATTTAATAAAAATAAAAATGTATATAAAAATTTTATTAATTAAAATTATCTATCTACGTATATGATTATATTAAAATGCTATTTATGAAAAAAAAATCTAGTTAAGTATTAATTGTTAACTGAGAATCCATTGAAATGTCAAGCATTGAATTTTTGTATTTTAAAATAGTAATTATATGTGATGAGCTTATTTATGACATATGTATAATTAACTAGACTTTATAAATTAACCAGTAAAAATTAAAACTGGACAATAAAAATAAAATCACTGTCCAAAAATAGTGAATGGGCGACAAAATTGAGTAATATAATTTAAAAATTCCGTTACAGATTTCACTGTCACGACTAAATAATTAGCAAACGAATTTCGTCACCGTCACTAGATGATTAATTAATTGCAGAAATTTTGTTGCTAATTTATTCGATGTTTTATATGTAAAATTGGGGGGAAGTCACTCATCATTAGAAAATTAATTCGTCAGAATGACTTAAATATGAATTCCTAGAATGTTAATACTTTGTGTGTATAAATATTTTACAGGCCCTACTCGCTAATTAAATTTCCAACAGTGTAATCTCCCTTTTTTATAGTTAAAATTGAGAGAGTCTTATTTTTATATAAGAAAATTTTTAAAAAAATATGGATGCTTTCAATAAGTATACTGAGTAATTCAATCCAAACACGACCATATGTCATTCATTAATTAAATTCGATACGTGGTCAAACAATCATATGAAAAACCAAACAAATTACATCTATACCTAATCTAACAAACAATTGGAATGTCACACATGTCGATAACGTAAGTTGTCTGACTAATTAACATGTTGATGAGCGAGGCATACCAATGCCATACGACTGGAGCTGATATGAACGAAATGAGATTTCTTCTTTAACTGTATAAACCTGCCGGCCCATATTTGTCAAATATTATATCATCCATCCACAACAAAGAGATCATCCTCGTCGTCGTCCTCCACTACACTACAAATCATCTCATTGTAGAATTAGCCAATCTGACTCATTCTTGTTCCGGCAACAACAATATCCTCGTCCTTTGTTGATCAATCCCTCATATCATAGATTTCAAACACCATCTCTTAATTACTTCACATCCCAACACTTTGGATCAAAACAATGGAACGAATTCCCATGTGGGTGGTTCTTCTTTCATGTATTTTCCTCATTAATGTAACACATTGTGTGGAGGAGGAGGTCAAGAGCTCAATGATAAGCTTCCTTGCAAAACTCTCTGGCCAACAGAGTTTTTCCACTTTGAATTGGAAGGCAGATTCTGATCCTTGTAAGGACCTCTGGCATGGTGTCGCCTGCGATTCTCGTAATGTATCAGTAAGAAGGATATTTCTTGACAGGTTGGATTTACATGGAACTCTTGATGTTGCTATTCTCTGCAGTAGTCAACCTCTGGCTGATTCTTTGATGATTCTGAGTCTTGCTGGAAACAACGTTAGTGGAGGAGTAGCAGATGAGGTTGGAAACTGCAAACAGCTAACTCGGTTGTATTTAGGGAGAAATCAACTTTCTGGGGAACTTCCCTCTTCACTTGCCATGTTAAATAACCTGAAATGGCTTGACCTTTCGAACAATAAGTTTTCTGGGAACTTGCCAGGCTTGTCCAGAATCTCAGGGCTGAATGTGTTTCTAGCACAGAACAATAACCTCAGTGGGGTCATACCCGGGTTTGATTTCTCCAACCTTTACAAGTTCAATGTTTCATTTAACAATTTTAATGGCAGAATTCCAGATGTGCATGGCCGTTTCTCTGAAGATAGCTTTCTGGGTAATCCTGAACTGTGTGATCAACCATTGCAGAAGAACTGTCCAATTCAAAATCTAGATCAAAAAACAGAAGAGTCAAATGGATCAAAGGGTCCATCGAAAGATCAAATCTTGATGTATTCAGGATATGCTGTGTTGGGTCTGGTGATTATCCTTTTCGTACTTTATAAACTATGTACAAGGAAGAAAACCCAAAAGGCTGAAGCATCAAGTAAAGTAGCATCAAGTAGTGATCATGATGTGTTCGAAAAGCCTATCAATGGTTCTTCAAGTGAACAAAAATCAGTAATAAGCAGATCAGAGATTTCAGTCAACTCTGAAAGTGGGATGGTTTCACAATCACTTATAGTTCTCAAACAACCAGTAGCAGTTAATGAATTGAGACTTGAGGACTTGCTGAGAGCCCCTGCAGAAATGCTTGGCAGAGGCAAGTATGGTAGTCTTTATAAGGTGAAGCTCGACAATGGGAAGACAGTGGTTGTGAAAAGGATCAAGGCCTTGGCCACTTCCAGTCATGACTTCAAGCTAAAAATGGAAACTTTGGGCCAAGTGAAGCACCCTAATGTGCTCTCGCCACTTGCTTTCTATTGTTCCAATCAAGAGAAGCTTCTGGTCTATGAATTCCAGGAAAATGGAAGCTTATTCAAGCTTCTTCATGGTAAATATCTTCATATATTCATCTCTCATTCAACTTTTAGTTTCATTCCCATATATTTTATTTCTGCCAAAATTCATCCCCATATATGCTTGTCCTGTATGCATGAGATGCCATATGATCTGGAGGTTAATGAATTCAAATAGTGAACACAGCCTCTTTACTTGCAAGGACAAGGCGGTATATATTTATTCTTCCCCAGACATCACCTGGTGGAAGTCTTGTATATTGAGCTGCCTCATATGTACTAATTGCACTATACACACCAGCTTCATACGATCCACGCTGCTTTTTTCAGGCGAGTCAAAAGGATTTGATTGGAGCAGCAGGCTAGGAATTGCAGCTTCGATAGCTGATGGATTAGCTTTCATGCATCAAGAGGTTGGGGAGAACGGTATAGCGCATGGAAACTTGAAATCCTCCAACATTTTGCTGAGCTATAACATGGAGGCTCGGATAAGCGAGTATGGGTTGATGAACATGGACGATGATCAACTGAGCTTATCTTCTGCAAGTCCTCATCGTCCTCTTGGTTCTGGGCTGCCAAATGCTTTGAAGGAAGATGTGTATGGTTTTGGAGTAATTCTTCTCGAGCTACTGACGGGGAAGTTGGTAAAGAACGACGGGATTGACTTGGCTGAGTGGGTTCAATCTGTTGTAAGGGAAGAATGGACGGGTGAGGTGTTTGACAAGGAACTGATATCAGACTACGCGAGTGAAGAGAGGTTAGTGAACTTGCTTCGAGTGGCAATCAAATGTGTTCATCGTTCTCAAGAAGCTAGGCCAAGTATGAATCAGGTGGCTCTCATGGTTAACACTATCAAAGAGGAAGAAGAGAGATCTTTGATCTATGACGTTTGATTTTTGCTTTGAATCAGTGATATAATATTCTGGTCCGAGAATGTATGGAGAATGTTTGCATGGTTTAACGAATAACTAGCAACGTGAACAACTAGTTTATGAGTTTTTTTTTTTTTTTTTTCTGTATCAGTTTCTGTTGATGTATTGCAATTTCATCACTAAACAAAAGGTTAATTTTCCAGTTAGATGGTTACGATTAGCAACAGATATTAAACCACTAATTGATTTATGATCTTGGCACTGTTGCTCTTAGTATCCCTTCCTTCTTTTTACTTACAGTCACATCCTCCCCCAAAATGTAACCATAAACAGCAGAAGAAGAATCATCAAATCCTCGAGATCATTCAATATGGGAAGCCATCATATTCAGAGACTTATTCTCTGGTATAGGACGTACACTTCATATTTACAAAAGAGTAAGTTGTTACGGCTGCGACTTGACTCATGAGAAAATCTCGTTCTAAGGTACAATATAGAGTATGTATGTGAAATCATGATTAGTTGGCTAAATTTTTCTCTTGATTTTTGTGACTGATGATTAAAATGTTGATCAATTAATAGTTCATGTTGGCGTACTTTCAGACTTCAAAAACAGAACCTAGCGCCGCCGCAACATCTCTTCGCCATGCGCTGGATCAAAGACGCACCTGTAAAAACTGGTCCTATTGGAAAAAGATATGGCACCACGTGAGAATGCAAATAATGAGACAAAGTCCTATGATCAGTAGACCAAAGTCCAAATCAAAACCATGAGTGAAAAGTTAAACTTTAAAAAATTATAACTTGTTCCAATATTGCACTGAAATTTGCCAGTAAGATGGCTACAATTAGAGACAGATATTCAACCACCAAGGCACCGTTGCTCTTATAATTCCTTTCTCTTCTCCTCCCCCCCCCCCCCCCCCCAAAAAATATTCACATTCTCCCCCAAAATGTAAACCATAAACAGCATAAGAAAAAAAAAATCTTCAAATCCTCACAGATCATCCAATGTGGGAGCCATCATATTTACAGAGACTTATTCCCTGCCATAGGATGCACATTTCATATTTACAGAAGAATAAGAAGTTACGGCAGACAGATGACTCATAAGAAAATCTTATTCTAAGGTACAATATAATGTTTGTATCTGAGATCATGATTGGCTAGGATTAGGCTTTGATATCAACAAACTGACGTATTTCCAAATTGAATCCTAGCCCGTAAACATATTCTCCCACCATATTGTACCTAAATTACTGATTATTATAATGTTGATCAATTAATAGTTTATGCTGGCGTACTTTCAGACTTCAAAAACTGAACATATTCCTGCTGCACCATCTCTCCGCCATGGACGGGATCAAAGCTGCACCTGTAAAAACTGATCCCATTGGAAAAAGAGATGGCACCATGTGAGAATGAGGCAAATAATGAGACACATAAACTCCCTATAAGAAATACTGAGAGAGAGAATAAGTAAATTCAATAATTTTGGGGGGTGGGGGGTAAAATGAAAACTCAAAGCTGCAAAAAACTGTAATATAGGCATACCTCCCATCTAAGCCAACAATTATGATACTGTTCTGAGATCCAAATGCGACAAAATATTGTGTGTTCTCTGGTAGACGGAACTGTGCAAATGACCATTCTGAGCTAAAATATTTTGGCAAGACCCCTACAACATAGTCAAAGAGATTTGATCAAGTGATTAGAAAACTCAAAATGACCCAATGTTTGCCATTGTATTATGCAATTCGTAGCTTAACAGAAAGTAATAGAAGGACAAGCTGGTTGTGAAAAAGAGGAAGATCCACACTACTAGGGAAATTTACAAGCATTTTTCTAATAATAGCTTGAGATGACTTGATTTGAAAAGAGAGGGGACATAATAACCCCTCGTAAAAGGGTTTTGGCCTTTTGGGGAATCTTTTAGACAGTTGATAGCGTAGAAGTAAATCAAATGATGCTTCCGGGTTTACTAAAGTCTAACCATATTCAGGTCAACATATTGACATCCTAGACAACACATACACTGAACAAAATCCTTTAAACCTTGAAATTATATTAATAAGTGCTTAGCAAGTAATCATCATATTTAAGTAAATCTCTTTTACCTCTCATGAAAGACAATGATGAACTAGGGTTGGAACCAATATTTGGAGAAAGAAATGAATCTAAAGAGGTTGAAGAATTCTGCCGAAGCAGTGCAGGGCTTTGGGGTGTAGTTGGAGCAGGCAACGTCTCCTCCCCGACAACTCTGACTCTCAGGCTGAATATATGGACGGTACCTTTGTCACTTGATGCTGCCAACCACTGGACATTTGGCGATAAAGCAATGCTATAGATTTCAGCTCTATCTACCCCTCTTCTTACCTGGCAGAGAAGATTGTTACACAGAATATTAAAGAAAATTCACAATCGTAGAACAAACTAGATTTATTGGAAGAAAAGCTCTAATTTCAAAACATTTTAGGGTCAATCCGGGATTCTTAAGAAGTAGAAGCCTTCTGTCTTTACAAAAAAGATGCCGAAGTACAACCATAAGACTTTTGCGAAAATCATATAAAACTTCAAGAGATGACAACTCTCTAAGGAATTTTCAACACGAATTCTGTGTTATAACAAATGTCGAAGATAACGTTGCAATATTTTCCCCTTAACTGAAAAAACTATAGGAAATTTAAGATTGCAAGGTTTTTAAACTTGAATAGAGGTTGAAGTTTGTTTGCATGCAGTATAAAATTATCAGAAAATCATGCAAAAAATACAGATCAAATAAAGGAAAAAAATTTATAAAAACATAATTTTGCAGCCACACGTCTTATTCAAGAAAATGTGAAAAGCCAATTGGTGAAGTCCCACAGTAAATTGACACAGAATTAAGTTAGAGACAAGAACGATTATCAAAATAATTAAAATCAATGGTCCAGGAACCTACTTCCTGTAACCGAGTGCCATCCATTGTGTTGAAAATTCTAATTAGAGTGCCCTTTGCACTAGCAGTTGCAAGAAGGAGCCCATCCCTTGTCAAAGTTAGGCATCCAATATGAGAATCATGAGCATATATTAATTTTGACATGTTCAAACCAAAGTGTTCAACCCGGACTTGTCCTCTTACAACACCTGGACAAGCCAAAACAAACGTATTTGGAAGGTAAGAAAGACAGCACAATCCCCTAGGATTAGCCAAAGTAACAATCTGTTGGAGAAGCTTCAAATCCTTGAAGTTGTAAACATAAATCTTGTGCTCAAGAACTACTACAATTCGATCGCGTCTTAATTTCACTGCACGAACCTCAGACCTAAATGTAAATTCACCAATGGACCTGCTCTGATAATCATCCCAAATCAAAACTTTCTTGGGAGGGTAATGTGGATTAGTTACAGCACCAACAAGTGCTAGAATGTTGCTCCGGAACACCATCTCTACAATTTTAAAACCACCTCTCAAGTCACGTCTTAAAGTCTCCTTGAAAGGCACACAACTGTAAATTTGGAAGCCATGGCTTGTGCCAGTAGAAAAGAAATCATAGTCCTGATTCCAAGACACAGAGAGCAACTCTGCTTCATCTTTTGAATTACTATTTGCATTTTGTTGGGGAAAATCAGCAGATGACCCAGCGTTGGATGGTTCAAAGTTGCCCATCCATGAAGTTGGACTTATTCCTCGAGGTGTTGAAATAGATGAGCTTGAATGAGATGAGGGAGTAGCTGTGAGCCCTTGCTGCATTAGATAACTGTGGATGACCAAATATAGAAATTTGAGTGCGCCCAAGTTAATTTCTGTCAGAACTCAGAACAACAAGACATTTTTTATACATATTGCATAAAAGAATTTGCAATAAAAAGGCTGACGAAAAAATATGAGAAGGATAAAAAGCAGCAAATACCAATGTGACCAGTCAAAGCAAACAATTTGGGCAGGAAGTCATACTTCAACTTCTCATCCTAAATGTGACATATTCGTATTCCAAGTTGCTACATTATTGTTTATATTCAAGAATAGATCATCTCTCACCGCTCACTCAAACAGTAGAAGACGATATTCATAGCAAAGCAAAACTAACCATTTAGAAGCCACTTGACAAGTGGGATCCTGAATCATCAGGTTTTTTAATATGTGTACGAGCAGGATATTCAAAGTGAGTAGTTTAAATCAAGTTCTCTATGATCTGACAGTTAAAGTTCCGAAAATTCTCTAGAAAGGGCAGTGCCTGTGTCCTCTATCGCTCCCATGTGTCTAAACTCATTCAGAAGATTAAAATTAACCATTTTCATAAGGTCAGATTGCTTTCAAGAAGATGAACATATGCTATGATGACGAGGTCAAAATTTGGAAAAGCACATGGAATTTTGACAATGATAAATGATCCCATTCTATGGGTAACTAACAACTAACTGTGACAACATGAGGTGAATGGTTCGATAACACAAACTAAATAAGAGTAAAGTACTACGAGTGCCACATGAAAGGAGGAAAACAGAGGTTCTAGGCATGATTAAGAGGAAAATTCGCAAGTAACAGAAGAATGAACAAGTCATCTCAGAAGTAAATGGCAAAATTAAAGCCTGTAAATTATAAATAGATCCATATGACGCAAGATAACAGGACGCAGCCAAACCCATCCCTGAACCCTGACATAATTCTTCAACCTGGAAGAATAAGAAATTCATCTTCCTGGAAAATTTTTTGTTTAAACCAATAACTTAGTAACAAGAACGATACGCTCTGTTCCTACTCCTGCAACTCTGCCCTGTTAAAAACTCATTTCCTGAGGTGTACCATTTAGGAATTTACAGTAGATTCCAGTTTATTTCAGGTTGATCAACACCATAATTGTAACTTTTGAGTATCACAATCAGAGGATAATAACTCAAGTCATGACTCATGCTTAAATTGACAAGCTAAGATTTCCTAATTCGCCTTTCTAGGAAATTATGTCTGTGATATCCAAAACCAACTGAATCATTTAAATGATACAAAAAAACAATTTGAAGAAGAATCATCTGCTGCATCCAAAGTTTCATAGTCAACGTGCCCCATATAATGTATCAATGTAAAGGACCTTATTGTGAAGAAGACCAAAATCGTCATTTCAATCTTAAAGTGAACTTTATTCTCGTCACGTGTTCAGTATTTGCGACATGGCTAAAGCACAGGGAGTCAGACGGTAATTGTTTAAACGCAAAAGTGATACAGATTTAATGAATATCTGACAACATAAGGAATCATATGCGCAAATTGGTCATGCCCCCAACTAAGCGTGGAAAAAGTAACAGACAAAATCATATGATCGTTGTTTTTTCACGGTGAAGGGAATCTGAGTTAAAGATAACACCCAGGGCAACTCTTTCAACAAGTAGCAAATTCTCCCTCCTCTCAGCAACTAATTCTTAAATCATCGCACCAGCATCAATCCCACCAAAAGTTTCCCAGAACAAGAATACAAACTTCAAGTTTAACGACAGAGACTGAGATGGCTAGCGAAATATAAAACAAAAGAATTCATCTTGCAAGAGATAAATGAACAGAAAGCTCAGGAGAAGGAATATTCAATTTTAAGGTGTAGTAGGATAAAAACGGCCATCGTAAAAATCAAGGAAAAACAAAAGCCAGTCAGAAAACTTCATGAAAAGAACACAATGACAAACCTTCAGTAATCGTATTTGGCCTTTTGCGGCGAAGAAGTACTTCTGAGTGCAACGGCCTTTTCGAGGGCAACAATAAGATCCGACTCCACCGGCACCTTAAAGAATTGTTCAAGACTGGTGTCTAGCAAGAATTGAAGACCAAGAAAAGGGATTCCAACAAGATCAGAAAAAGAACATGACTGGGAAGTGTCGAACAAAACAATCTGTTAGAAAATGCGGCAGAAATTGCTTATCTGTCAAAAACAATTCAATCAAGAATATATCAATAGACTCAACGGGGTGGCTGAAGAAATAGAGGATGACACTGAAAACCAGAAAGGAGAATGATGGGAATTAATGTATTATCACTATCGTCAATTAATAAATAAAAATGATGGGAGCTACAGTAGCATGCCTCGGAGGGACGGTCTGGATTGCAGAATTAAATAGACCGATCAATCCAGCAATCTAAACCGCATGAGGAGCAGAGAATCCAAATTGTGCTAAGTGGCGTCGACGCTTATGTTTGGAACCCAAAAGTACTTATTTATATGTAGTGAAATAAAACAAGCACATCATAAATTCTCATATCCTTATATTTGATACTCTAACGATTAAAAAGTTGTTTTTGAATATTTTAATAACTATTTCAAACAAGTACATAAATTTTTTTTTGGGTAATTTTATTAGAAAAATGGCAGTTAGGTTCCAAGGACCATAAAAAATTATAAAAAAGTTCCTAAAGATTTTTTTGATATTATTTGTATTGACAACATATTTACAACATAAAGTGCTATATTCATAACAAAATTTAAACATCTGGATTTTATTTTAAACTCAAGTCCCTAAGCGTTCAGAGGTCATTTACAACAAAAAAAATGTTAGATTCACAATAAGAAATGTTATATTCACAACAAAATTTTAAACTTGGTCATTCACAACAGAAAAAATCATATTCACAACAGGAAGTGTTATATTTACAACAAAATTTTTTGGTATAATTTACAACAAAATTTAAAAACTTGGATTTTGTTTTAATACAAATATATCAAAAAATCCTTAGGGACTTTTTTTATATGTAAATTTCTGTTGGGATTTTTTATAATTTCTTATGGTCTTTGGGACCTAATTGTCATTTTCACAATTTTATTAGTTGGCTATGTTTTGTTTGTTATGGTTTGGGAAAATGAGAGAAACCGCCCCAAATAATTGAATTAATTGATGATAATAGTTTTTCTTTTTCTTTTTATTTCAGCGATAATCATAGTTTTTTATAATTATTTTTATAAGTTGTAAATATTAATTTAAGAAATTAAAAATTCAGTAATTTTAACTCCAGATAAGATATTTAAGTTTTCAATATGGGAAAAGGATTTCTCCCGTCACTGGAGATAAAGTTATCTCCAGTGAGCCCAAAACTACGTCGTTTTGAATTAATGAATGATGTATTTGTAATTTTAAGTGAATTAATGAAGGTTGTTTCCGTAATTTTGTTTATCTTTTTATCATATGAATTTTACTGAAACACCCTTCATTAATTCACCTAAAATTACAAATACACCCTTCATTAATCCAAAACGACGTAATTTTGGGCTCACTGGAGATAACTCTATCTCCAGTGATAGGAGAAATCATTTACCCTTTAAATATAACTCGCAATTTACCAACTGAGTTTCATGATTATATTTTTTAGGGAAAATCCCCCTGGAGGCCCAAATTAATAAAAAAATTGTCAAAAAAAGACTTAAGGAAAAGTCACACATCAAACAAGGCTCAAGAACATTTTCTGGTATTATTTCATAAACATTAGTAACAATATATATAAAACGTTAACAACTAAATCAGTAGTCATTAACAACAATATCTTAACAACTAAATCAATACATGTTAAGAACTAAATTAGTACTCGTTAACAACTATATTAGTATCCGGTAACAACTAACGTTTTATGAAATAATACCAAAATATGACTTTTTTTAACATGTGACTGTTTTGGGACATTTTTTGACAATTTTTTGCTAATTTAGGCTCTGAGGTAGATTTTCTCTATTTTTTATCAATATATGTAATTCATTTTTCAAATTTTGTTTGAGCATAATTATTACTAACCCTTTCTTTAAATGTCTTTTTTTCCTAATAATTTTGTGTTATTTAACCATTTTTTAAATATTATTTCAGTAATAGTTAACTCGTATCTAGTATTTCTTATAACGTAGGTTTCGCAACTTAATCCACAAATCAATTTAAAGTTTTCTTTTAGAAAATTGTGTAAATGGTGTTTCCTGTTTTCTGTATTATAAAGACCTCCGTCATGTTTTATAATATAAACTGTGTCGTCTAAAATATTACTATGCAGGGTCTTTAGTATAAAATCTAGAGAAAATTAGAATAAAGGACTTGAGATAAATAATATTTATTAAGAAGGATAATATAAATAGTAATTATTTTGAAAGACCATGAATTAAAATATTAAAATAAAAATATTAAATTGCCCTTAGTCATATTTCTTATCTTCTCTCTAATTGAATATGGAGTGATTTTTTTAACTAAAGATTTAGAGTAATTGATGATTAATAACAAATAGATGCTAATTCCAATTACCTCATTTTGTCAACTTTCAGAACAAGGCGACTTCACCTTTAACCGATTAATAATTTCATTGCAATCAAGGTTTTGTAGAAGCACAAGATTTGAGTATCAAAATACTATCAGCTAACACTTAATTGCAGCAAATGCTTATAAAGGGGTATGCCTGATTGGGTAGGTCTTCCGGCTAACAACGTCTTTACTGTCTCTTCTAGCCTTGGATTCCCAGATGACAGATGTTGTTCCTCATGATGCTTCTTCCCCCACTCAATCATTGAATGGGGATTGTTTGTATTGTAATTTGTTTTGTTTGGGTGTGTTCTATTTGTTTGTATGTTTAGACTTGTCTTTCCCTTTGATGTCGTTTTATCTTCTTGTTATTCCCCTTCTTTGTTGTTGTGTTGTAATCATTTGTTTGATGTATTAATATAAGTGTCCTTTGACACCCCCAAAAAAAAAAAAAAACTGTCAGCTAAAAGGTGGAAATGACATTAGATCTGAGGTAACAGTCACGCAAAAGGCATACAAGGTACGCAAAATGCTCTTCGATCAATATTTTACCATAAGAAGAAGAGTTTTTGCCCCCAAGCAGGCAGCTGCAAGAGCAGCTTCACACCCAGCATGTCCTCCACCAACTACAATCACATCATATTTTTCATCTACTGCTCCCATATAATCCAAATCTGAAAAGTCTCGGACTAGTTAGTATTGAGCAACAGAAACAATTAGCTCAGAATCCATCAGCTAAATATTGTTGTTGTTGTTTTTTCACATTTTGGTGAAAATTGATTATCTAAATAGTAACAGTTAATATGAATACTTTAAATTGAAGCCAGAAACGAAATGGTCAAGCCTGGAGAGCTGGAGCTGGTAAAGAAGCGATGGGATGAAGAGGAGGGAGAGGAGGGAGGATGGTGAAATTGCTTGGGGAAGTTACAGAAATGAGGTTTCAGAATAGCATGAGAAGGAGAGGGTACGGAAAACAATGTTTTGCAGAGATGATGAAAGCATTGATAGTAACATTCTCGTGCTTTTGTTGTTCTTAATTTTTTTTCGTTTCTTTTCTAAACTTCAATAGACATATTTTTACCTACTTAAGCGGCCACTCTCTCTCTCTAGCAAACCCTAGTAGCCGCGCGTTCTTCTCGTCTTCTCCATCTTCTTCTCGTCTTCTCCATCTTCTTCTCGTCATGCATTTAAGCGACCAGAATCCTTTTCATTAACACTAATGTTTGTTGGTATACCCTAACCCCTCCATTACTATTCGTATAAAAAAAAAAATCAACATTAACCCTTCTACTATTGTATTTGCATTCTGAATTTGGAACAATGCAAAGTATAATTTGAATTAATAATTTATTATTTAAAAGAATCATGAATAACAACTTTAAAAATACCAACAACGATTCTAAAAGATATCAATATTTTCAATAAAGAAGCTTTAAATTTTAAAATTTTTTAGGGTAAGTATGATTTCATTTATAATTACAAGTTATTAGTAAGCTCAAAAAATAGTTGTATACATAAAAAGTAGAGAATTTTTTTGGACATTTGCCAAAATAAAAGAATTGCTCATCTTACAAGTGTAAATACATATGGGCAAAAAATGAAAAATACATGCCCAAGATGAAGGAACGCAAGAACAAATATAGACACTCTTTGGGCCAACAAAAGCCGAGTATATATAAACTACAACTGTTCGCCCATAAAAGAGGCAGAACAAGAGGATGAAAGGTTGAAAAATTTGCACAAACATGTTAAGGATATACAGTAGTAGTACAGAGGATAAAGATGGACCAGATGATTGGCAATTTGGCACCAAGAAGAAGAATAGGGACATGAATGTAACAAGCCTCTAACTTGATGAACAAAATCTGCGTTCATCCGAATATTTGACATGTGAGAAATATAATCCAGTGCATTCCCCATTGTCTGAGAGCATCTGGCAGCTAAGTAAAGCCCATGTATGAACAGATTAAACACAGGAATGAGTGGTTAAAGTCATCGATGTTGATGCTTAACTCGAAGCTCTTTAGGTAAATCAGCCGATTACGATTTTCAGGAAATGATATGGTTCAATGTGCTTGATCCAACCCAGAGAACTTGGCTTTAACATAGCTGGAAAAACAGACTTGTTGATCCATCCCCAAAAGACCGAATATCACCAGCCTTCACCAATGCCCTACATAGTGGGCAAGTTCTTTCTCTGTCAAACCTGAAAAACGAGAGTCTCCTTGTTGGTCAAAGACAGGTTGTAATGAAAAATGATTATATGACCAAACAAGAATAAATATTGTAATTGTGTGACCCCCAAGTGCTTCAAAATCATGCAAATAAATAACAACTAACAAGCAAAGGTTTTCATGGAGTAACAACATACTACTGCGGAGATGAGTCAAATACAAGCCTATCCTCTCAAGCAAGACAGGTATAATAAAATCCAACAAACAAATAGCCAAAATAGTGATTCGGAAGACTTGGTAGGAACTTAATTGAAATACTTGCAAGCTCATTTCTTGCCTATACTGACCAATTCGGTTCTGGAAACTGGCTTTAAAAAGCTATTCCCTATGAATTTATACTTTTGTCAGTGTAACATTTCGAGGAGTTGCTATTGAAAATTTCTAGAGCTAGAATAAGAGGAAGTTATGAAACTGACCATTCTGATACACACTCCTCACAGAAAATGTGTTTACAGCGTAACAGGATAGGACCGCACATCTTCTCCTGGCATATAGCACAAAGGTCACCTGCAGCATTTACCTGCATTTAATGCACATATTTAGAATCACATATTTTTGAAAATGTTTTGAATTCAATAAACCCAATTCAGTCAATATATTCTCTCTTTCGCTCTCAGAAAATGCTAAGAAATTTGTGTATATAAAACGGTCTTGGGGTTTCCTTTCACAATAACCTCCATTTCCAAAAATTAAGTGCATGATCATGTCACATACAAATACTCCCTCCGAGGTTAATATAAGATCCAGTTGACTTTTTTAAAAGAGATTAAGTAAGCTAAATAAATTATTTAATTATAACATATGTTGTGTATCATTAGATCATATATCAGTTTATAAGTCAAACAAATGAGTTAGAAGGAAAACGATAAATACAAATACTCTGAAAGTAATTTATTTCTCAAAAAGTGAAGCATTTTTCCAAATTGCACAAACACCAGATAGTACTTGTTAATTCCATAACACAACTAAATAGATTAGTTATTTTGTTTAATATTTTTTTTTTAGTAACAAACCATCCAGTTTCCAATATTATCGACAGAACCAGTTTGAAACTAAACTAAGAAGTAAGAACAAGAAAATAGGATATTTACCTGTTCCTTTGTAGCATAAACGCCATAGAGAATATCCTTGCCCCATAATGCTTTTAAGGCAGAAAAGAAGCGTTGGACCTATAAAGCAGATAGAAGATTAAATGCCATTGAATAATTTAGCTTCATACCAGAGATATCTTCAAATACAGAACTAGAAACCCTGATCTCAATGAATGAAAAAGTACCTTCTCAACAGAAGATGTTAGCTTAAAGGTTAGGTACAGCCCTGTGGTCAGTGATGAAAAGAGACTTCCGTATTCCCTGTTTAGGAAAAATCGGTACCAAACAGGTGTTGGTAACAAGGTACGGTACAGCAGCAGTGTGTGCTCGACCAGAGTTAATATTTGAGCCTTCAAATAAGTAGCTAACTTTCAGAACATGGTTGGATAGGAAAATAAACTAGTATAAATATAGTCAAGATGCTAGTAATCACCTGCAGACGGAAGCTGTGACCTCTGTCATTTTTGAAATATATAAGTAGCAAGCACTTGAAAGACATTGCTGCTTGCCGCACAAGTACATCTGAAAGTCATTGCACCATGAGTTGGTGACATGAATACCATCAAGAATTATAAAATCAAGACTACAATTAATACTAGTAGCAGGGTAGGCATAACATGCATATTTTATAAAAAAAGGAACCCAACCAAGGCAAAGAGAAAGCATATTCAATTCCTGAATAGATTCAAAAAGTTATTGCTCATCATCACATGACTAAACAAAATTTCATATACTGAAGTAGGAGGCAAAATGATACGATAATTAAAACAATCACAGCCAGAAAAAGGGAAAAAGAATTGAAAAATGATGCTATCACAAGTAAATGATTAACTTTGACATTTTCATGAACTAGAGACATGTCAACATGTGCACAAGGTACAACGAATTTATTCATCTTCCACCAATCTTCAATGCATAGCATACAGGAACTATATGAAACCCAAAAAACCGTAGAGAGCTCAGTTTGAATCCAAATCATTTACTATGATTATTAATTTCATTCCAAAACAAGGCTAAAGCAAACAATAATGTCTTACACTAATTGAATAACTTCATGCTAGTGGTAAAAATATTCATACCATTAATCAGAACGACGAATATTGCATGCCAGAAATGAGGTGTTGCTTTTGGAGGAAGCAAGATGAGTGGTGAGTATAAAAGATCATCATCTTGATACCACCAGTAAATGCAAATCACATGAAGCAAGAAGACAAGTGAGATACTGAGGAGAACTGAGACTTTCCTATCTCCCTGTAAAAAAATGTATTGAGCCTCATTTTTATATTCTATAGTTACGATAGGGGGGATAAAAGGAATTAATTGGTTTAGAAATGGGAAATGACTTGTAAAATCTGAGAATAGTACCTTTAAAGCTGTCTGCTTCTTAACCATTTCATTTGACTTGAACATCACAATTGAAACCCAAATTGTAACGAAGAAACCTGCAAGTTTATAAATTAATATTACCAACCTATTCTGAAAGCATTAAAAGTACATAATCAGAAGAAACAAAAACCATACATGAGAAGCAGCTCATCTAGCACAACTACCAAGATGAATTGAAAAGTATGTGCATCTTTTATTTTCCTACTCAGAAGGGAATAATAGGATGCAAAAGAGAAGAAAAGACGACCTTACAAGGAAGATAGTATGGGAACAGCAAACTGATCTTGATTAAGTAAGGATAATTTTAATCCACCAAGGAATAAGGATCAATAAAGAAATATAGGAGATGAAAAAACTGCTTGACTAAATCTAGAAATTTCTCTTCTCCTAAAGAGCAAACTCCATATTAAGGTGGAACACTACTATGATGGAGAAACAATAAACATGTAGTGTTGTATGTTTTTCCCCTTTCCTGCCTTCCTTTAAGAATAAGATTAATGTTGTGATCAACATTGTTTGATTGCAAATGCACCTAAGCAAAAACCGAAGAAATTTAACAAGGTAGAACCACCTCACTAAGTCTAAATATGATGGTAACACACCTATAAATCACACAAGTTTCAAGGCTTCCATCCCTTTAGAGGCCATGAAACCTCTCTCTGTCCTGCCATTATTCCAACAGCACCAAGCACATCACAGAAGTCAGAACAAAGATATCAAAGCTTCCCACACATCGAGTAGCCAAGTTATTGAGATGCAACATTATTGAGAACCCCATGTTCAATACCCATACTGAATTAGCCAGGAACTCTGTTCAACTATGTCAACAAATCTAGCATATCCTACCCCTCAGTAAATATCTGTATATAACTAGACAAGGCAAATACTAATAACAAGTAAAATGAAAACATGGAAAGGAAAGTACAGATTGTTCATAATTTCATTGGGGCGTTTAAGAGATTCCGAAGCCAAAATTAGCATCAAAGACACATAAGGGATGAATTAGAGATGTCACCTTGCAAATGCTGGCGAATGAACAAAACCAACAACAACAGCGAGAAAGGAAGAACCTGCTCAAGCCATTTAGCAAGTTGCCGAAAATCATTACTTTCTTGAGATGATAAACCCCGAATGTTACCTTCCAAGCCATTCACAGCACTAACATCACCCTGCCCACTAATATTACTAGATGATGATGCGGACGCTAGAGGAGCTCTCTCACTAGCCATAATCCCACTGCTACTCTCAGCATCCTCATCCGAAACAGGCATTCCACCCTTATTTACCATCAAATCATCGTCTACAGACAGATTTAGGGACGCTGAAGAAACTGAACTCAACCCAGCATTGTGATTCCGTCCACTAATTCGTATGGCAACTTCCCCTGAACTGCTGTCACTGCGACCACTGCAAATGGTGACAGCAGTAGAATCTAAGGAAGAAGTTTGACGATGATGTCGTATTTCATAGGCCATAGCTTCGTTGTTGTCTATTATAGGCTCAGAATGGACGACTGAGGACCTTGAGCGGAGACGGCCAGAGTAATCCAGTAAAAAAGAGAGTGGAGAAGGCAACCGCACCCCATACCAAGTTCCAATTCCAACACTGCCAGTGTTGTTACCTTCAGTCGTATTTACAACTCCAGCAGAAGATGATGACGAAGAAATGGAGCTTTGATCTGCATCATCAAGCCCTGATGTTCCCATTTTTTAGAGGCAAGATTAAACGCCTAATCTTCACTTTACTTTGTGATTGATCTTTGGTATCTTTTTTCTCACCAGTTTTTCCAGAAAAATAAACAAGTATCTTTCTTAAAAATTCTCAAATGATGATGGAATTTATAGTGAGGAACAGATAGAATAAGAAAAGGCGAAAACTTCTAGCATATACAAGCAAAAAGAAAAACAATGACATGGAAGCAATAAATGGATGGGGACAACATTGCCTAGAGATTAAGCAAAAGAATAAAAATCAGACGCGACGCTCTGAAACTATGAAACCAAGTTAGATATCAGAAGTCGAGGAAGAAGGAGGAGGAGCAAAGTCACACAACCAGGGCTAGCTGAAACCTTGCGGATCCTTTTCTCTGTCTTTCATAAAGCTTTAAGGTTCGTGACGAGTGTGTGCGCGTGAGAGAGAGAAAGGAGAAGAAGCGTGGAAAAAATCAAGGTCTGGCGAGGTGAAAACGCGTTCAAACAAGGAATGTCGCCATTCCAGGCGATGAAAAAGGACTTGGGGCCTCCTCGAGGGACTCTCCACTTTCCTTCCTTTTTCCCAACAATTTTGGGAAAACATTTATGTTGTTGCCTTGGCTGGCACGGTTACGTTATTCGAACACTCCTAACAACTTAACAGTTGATTATTATCTGTTATATATATTGTAATCAACTAATCATCGTGTCATTAAACGAGACTATAAATGAGGATTAGGCAGACTTAACTGACCGAGTCAAGCTTTTATTAAAGAATAAATAATAGTTCCTCCAATTCTAAATATAGATTCTAAGTATAAGACAGATTTTTTTTTTTTTTGAGATTAAGAAAATTAAATAAATTACTTAATTGTATGATATATTCTTATATTATATATTAATTTATTAATTAAACTAATTAATTAAAAAAATATATAAATATTTTAAAAAAATTTAATTATATTCCTTAATTTATTTAAATATGTCAGCTTCATTTTATATATGGGAAGGCGGACGGAGTAATAATAATTTGTGGGGTGTTGCGGGGAAAAAATCATTTGACCAATATGATATTTTATCTGAAAATGAATATCATTAATAAATGGTATTATTGGCAGTTAAATTGCTCGATCCGCTGGTATTGACTGCGACATGCATTTTCCCGTTATTTTCAAAGTTCATCGCGGACCTGCCGGACCAGATGATTTCGCTATCCCTTTCTCCGTGTTTGGATTAGCGAGCTTTTTTTTTTTTTTTTTTTTGTAATATGAATTTTGTTTTTTGATAAGCTAGAGTTTAGTTTGATGATTAATACAAAAGTAAATTTAGTATAAATGACTGAAAAGAATATTTAATTTATTCGCTCTTCATAATAGAAACTTCTTCTCTCTTCAAGGTGAGAAAATCAAACGTATGAATAATTACTTTTGGAATCCTAAAATGATTTCAAACAAGCATGATATTTTGACATGCAAGACGAGAAATGAATTGTTCCAAAAATTAGTTCAGTAAAACAAATCAATAGTGATAATATTTACGTTTGTAAAGACTGATCATTTGCTTAGATCATAAGTGATGCTTTCTCTGGGTTTTGCGACAGACCTTTCAGTCCCTTTGACCAATTCGGCTTCACAAATTCTAACCACTTTGAGCTCAATATCTCAAGGATCTCCTTTTTTAACTCTAAGTTCGACTTTTTCAAGACATAACATGTGTGGTCTTTGACTGATTTAATAGCCAAATTTAACATTGGAGGATAGAAGGGTAAAATTGCTACGTTTTGTAAACTTTCGGGGCAAACTTACTCTTTAATAAAAACTTCCAGGGCAAAATTGTTCTTCAGTGAAAATTTCCGGAGCAAAAATGATACTTAACTCTTTTGATTGATAAGATGGCATGTCACCTGTGATGAGGTGACATGTCATGTGTACACAGTACACTTAGTTAAGCTTAACAGTTAAAATTAACAAAGGAGCAAAATTGCTACATTTTGTGAACTTCCATAGCATTTTTGGTTCAAAAAAAACTTCCGTCTTACCATTGCTCTTAAGCGAACTTTCATGGCATTTAAGACCCTTATCCCTAGATTAAAACCTTATATTTAAAACTAATAAGAATGTATATACATATAAATATATATGTGGTCGTGCCCCTCTCCTCCACCCGTCCTTAATAAAAAATTTATTTTATCTGATTTGATTAGAGTGAGGAAATTGATTAAGTTAGTTAGTACTCCATCTGATCCTAATTATAGAAACACTTTTGTAATGCAATTGATTCTCATAATTAGGACCGGCGGAGATAGTATTTTCTAAAACACCCCCCCTTTTTTTAATTCACTCATTCCCTCACCTCTGTGATTATGGTTAAGGAAGTATCAATAGAGATAAACTAGAAAAATATTAACAAATATGAAAAATATTTTTTCTATTGAGGGTCATAATCAACTCTCTAAATATATCTTATATTAAAGACAAGAGGAGTATAAAACATGGTTGTTTTAGTGTAAATTAACAAATTCCTCAGATTTTCTGCACTATTGATATGGAATCAGGGGTTTATAATGGCTTCCATAGTGTTGACATGGACATGGACTGAGGCAATTTGGGTTGGTTACATTTTACTGTGTTTTATTATCTTGCCTGATATTAACTTGATCCTTGGTATGCTTTTATTTCATGGGTTAGGAGTAACCACAACGATCGAGTTTTAGGAACACAAGAAGGCTACAAATTAAATAAGCCTTTTAATTATTTTAAAACAAAAAACAAAACAAAACTGATGCCATATGGGGAAGTAGTGTACATACAAGTGGACGATAGTTAAGTTTTTACTTTTTACTACTATCTATATAAGCATTTGCCAGCTTCAATTTAGGTTCACAGATCAAACCATAAGAATAGCTAAGAAGTATACCTAAAACCATGAACAAAAACCAACAACAACAGCTAGAAAGGAAGAATCTGCTCAAACCATTTAGCAAGTTGCTGAAAATCATTACTTCCTTGAGACAATAAACCTCAAATTTTACTTTCCAAGCCATTCACAGCACCAACTTCACCCTACCCACTAATATTACTAGCTTGACACGATGATGGGGACGCTAGGGGAGCTCTCTCACTAGCCGTAATCCCACTGTTACCCTCAGCAAGTCAGCATCCTCATCCAGAACAGGCGTTCCACTTTTATTTACCATCAAATCATGGTCTACAGACAGATTTAGGGACGCTAAAGAAACCAAACCCATCTCAGCATTGTGATTCCATCCAACTGCTCCACTAATTCGTATGGCAACTTCCCCTGAACTGCTGTCACTGTGACCACTACAAATGTTTAAAACAGTAGAATCTAAGGAAGAATTTTGATGGTGATGTCGTAATTCATAAGACATAGCTTCGTTGTCGTCTATTATAGGCTCAAAATAGCCGACTGACGGCCTTGAGCAGAGGCGGCCAGAGTAATCCAGTAAAAAAGAGGGTGGAGAAGGCAACCGCATCCATACCACGTTCCAATTCCAGTAAAATCAGTGTTGTTACCTTCGGTCGTATTTATAACTCCAGCCAAAGACGATGATGAAGAAATGGGGCATCTACATCATCAAGTCCTGATGTTCCCATGTTTTAGACGCAAGATTAAACGCCTAATCTTCACTTTACTTTTGTGATGTATCTTTGGTATCTTTTTTGTCACCATTTTTTCTCCCGAAAAAAAAAAGTATATTTCCTAAAAAAAATTTAAATGATAATGAAATTTAGGGTAAAGATATAAAAACGCACATGTGCTTTGGTCTCAAGAGCACCTAACACCAAATGCTTTTTTAGATACAAAACTACCTAGGTGGTTACAATTTTAGAACAACAGTCACACATAAGGTTAACCCACCAAACATCTGCTGGAAAACCCGTTAGACTACCCATGTGAATTTGTCACCACCCTTTCACCAAAATAAAAAATATTCACCACCGAGGCCTGTGTCATCATCAATGTCGAGATATTAGCTTCCATTCGTCTAAGCACAATACGAGTGGTGAGGAATCTCAAATCGAGAGGCAGCTCGAGCTTGGGTTGCATCCTAACTTACCAAGAGCACTTACAAGAGCTGTGTAAGTGACAACGTGGGGTGGCAAAGCCCCAAAACTTGTGGCTTTCTTGAAAAATCCAAGAGCAAGTTCCGGTTTCCCAATCTTACAAAAGCCCGAAATCACTGAGCTGCAAACAAAATTATCAAATGGGTACTTGACTTTTGCATTGGCCATCAATTCTAGAACATCAATTACCTTTCCCATGTTACCCTGGGAGCTCAATTTATGAATTATTGAACCAAAAGTAACAAGAGATGGCAATACATTACGGTTTCTCAAACAATCCTCTAATAGAAAGAATGCTCTTTTAGGATCTTCTCGGTTGACGGAAAAGCCTTGAATTAGAGCATCCCACAATCGACTCGACCACATAATGCGGTTCTTCATTAGCTGCTTTGCTTCATCAAATTTGTAAGATTTGAGGAGAGCCCAAGTAAAAGACCAATTGAGTTCCATGGTTGCCGTCAATCGAGCTGCCTCTCGATTTGAAATTCCTCGCTGCTCGTACTGTGCTTGGACGAATGAAAGTTAATCTCCCAGACATTGACGATTGACGATGATGCAGGGGCTCAATGGCTTCATCTTTTTTTGGTGAAAAGGACAGACGTTTGGTTGGGTTAACATTATGTAATTGTAACACGTAGGTAATTTTACACCTAAAAAAATATTTGGTGTTACGAAAGTACATGTACATTTTTACATATTTACTCAATAAATTTATAGTGAGGAATAGATAGAATAAGAAAAGGCGAAAACTTCTGGCATATATAAACAAAAAGGAAAAACAATGACATGGAAGCAATAAATGAATGGTGACAACATTGTCTAGAGATTAAGAAAAAGAATAAAAATCAGCCGCGATGCTCTGAAACTATGAAACCAAGTTGGATTTCAGAAGTCGAGGAAGAAGGAGGAGGAGCAAAGTCACATGGCCAGGGCTAGCTGAAACCTTGCCGATCCTTTTGTTCTCTTTTGTTCTGTTTTCAACCAGCAAAGCTCTGAACTTTTCGACTATCAGAAGCCCCTTTCCATCGTTCTCATCTTGTCCAGAGATTTTCATAACCTGGTTTTAATTTTCTTGTCCATTGTCTGATAGGACATGGATATGGAAGTTTCCTGCTGGGTGAATCAAAGCATCCACAGATAAAATGTGGGTTCTCTGAAAAGATAGGAGCATCAAGAAGAAGAGGATGATGAAGAAGATGGAACCCATTTTGGATGTGCACGCAAAAGTCATCAAGACATGGATGCAACCTTTGTGTTCATGAAATCTGTTTTCCCTTTTGTTGCATCGGATTTTCAAGGGTGGTGCTGGTAGCCGGTAGTGTGTGAGGGAGATCTAGAACACTGTCTTCAATGCTACTCCAAGGAATCCTGGAATCACTTAACGGACGTTGATCATAAGTTCACGGTTTTGTGCTAGCTTCATATTTTTAAAAAGTTTATTGGTATTTATGGTCCATTTAATAGTTGTTTGTGCTGACCGCTCCTAGACTAATAGTTTATTGGCCAATTCGCTCCTTAACCCTTGATTTTTTAAGAATACCATATTTAATGATTATTTCTGTTAAAATTACACTCAGGTGAAAAAGATTTAAGGAGATTATAATTTTAATTAGGAGAGAATATAGATTAAAACCTTATATTTAAAACCAATAAGAATGTATATACATGTAAATATTTAGTGGCCTGGAACTTTTTCCCCCTTCTCTTTTGACCTTGAGGTGGTTAAATTAGATTTGAGCTGCTCCTCCACCCGTCCTTAATGAAATAATGTATGGGAGAATCCCATATAAAGACGATTGAAATACTCAAATTCTAATTTGGGTTACTAAACTTAATAAATTATTAATTAGATTATGTGACATAATTAGGGATTTAGAATTTGAGCCAAATTACCTCTATATCCCTTACTTATTATTGATTTTACGATAACTTTTGTCAGCAATGGTGGAAGCAAATAATTAACAAAGGACATATACAAGGGAGCAAGATGAAAGTATCAATTTTATTTTCATAATTTTCATTTATGTTTAAGAGATTTCATATACGCACAGCGCACCATTACATTACTGTTTGGGAATAGAAGTTCATGCACAATAAGCACGGATACGGACAAGCTTCTGGGAAATAACACATAAACAGCAAAAGATAAACTCATAAGCAATAAATCTTTCCAATCACCCTTCCGCGGTGGGCTCAGATTCTGCTTTACCTTCTTCCTAAATTCCTCAAAACTGCTCAACAGTTTCAGAAACCCTAAGTTCCCTCTAATGATCTCTTCCTTTTTCCCTTTTTGAGAAATCGATTCATTCACATATCCTTAGCTTTGGAAGGACTGCAAAATCAGAATCTTGGGGCTCTTACTGTTTTTGATTTTTGAATTGGTCCTGTTCTGGTTTGGGATTGAATGATGGATAAGGATCGAGAAGGCTCCCCCGCTTGGTTCGGAAGCGATCAAACCATGATTTCAATAGTTTTGATCGCAAAAAGGGGTTTGATTGTTACCCGGACACTGGAGCTAATAGAGGATACAAAGCTAGAGAGAAAGGGATAAGGGTTTGATGCAGAGGTTGGAGGGTTGAACTGGAAAGTAGAATATTACAGTCTCCAAAGATTTCAAGGGATGTAAAATCACCGAAAATAGTATAAGAAATTCATAGGGTATTTTTGGAAAATAACCAACATTTAAATATCCTAGATTGGATTATTAACCCAATTTAAGATTTGTTGAATTTACTAACCTTATATAAGATTTTCCTATTTCAACCGTCTTTATATGAGATTCTCCCATAATGTATTTTATCTAATTTGATTAGATCAAGGAAATTGATTAAGTTAGATAGTATTTTCTAAAACACCCTAATCATCTTCCTTAATTTATTCATTCTCTCTCCTCCCTAATTATAGTTAAGGAACATCAATACGGATAAATAACAAAAATATTGACAAATATAAAAAAAGGGAAAAGTATTTCTCTAATCACTGGAGATAAGTTATCTCCAGTTACCCTTAAAACAACGTTGTTTTAAATTAATGAAGGGTGCAAAGTTACGGAAATCACCCTTCATTAATCCAAAACGACATAATTTTGAGGGTCACTGGAGATAACTTATCTCCAGTCTCAAAAAAATTAGCCTTTTATGATTACATTGGCAATAATCTGGCAAAAGATGGATTGTTTAGAGCTGGCTCAATGGACAATAGGGATAGAATAGCTGTTGGTTGGTTAGGACACCAAGTTCCGCGGTTCCTCATTGTCCATATATCACTTTGGTAAGAGCCAGTTCATTGATAAATCTTTAGAAAGAATAAAGAATTTGGTTGGCATAAGCCAGTGACTAGAAAAAACTTATCTCTAGTGATTGAAGAAATCCTTTACCCTATAAAAAAATGTTTTATATTTATGATCAAAATCAACTCTTCAAATATGTCTTATATAAAACATAATGTCAAACAAACACTCATTTGTTTGAGACTCATTTTTTCGCTATTGTTGTTTTAGTGTAAATTTAATCAACTTTCTTAATTTAACTAACTAATTTAATAAAAAAATTTAATCTAATCAAATTAAATAAATATATTTTATATTAAGTAAGGGTGGAGAAGCAGCTCAAATCTAACTTAGCCACCTCAAGGTTAAAACGGAGGGGCGAAAAAAAAAAAAAAAGAGGGAGAGAGAGAGCATATTTAAATGTACATACTTTCTTATTAGTTTTAAATATAAGGTTTCAATCTATTTTATCTCCTTCAAGTAAAAACAAATCTATTTTCTCTCCTAATTAAAATTTTAATCTTTTTAAATATTTTTCTTCTTAAAGCAATAGCAAAGAACAGCTCAAGAACTAAAAAAATATACAGAACAGAACATACCTTTATAGAATAATTTTTTAAATATAAATGTATATGTAACATATGTTATAATTTTATTATTAAAAAATATTATTATAATAAGTACCAAAACCCCAAACTTAAACCCTCTCCTATATTAAGTCTCTCCACCTTCGGAAAAGAAACTCTCATATATACAAGGTGATGTGATAGTAACGTAAGTTACAAACATCATTCTCTGCAAATTAAACTGAAAGCTAATGGAAGGCGTTTTGATTGAAACAGCCAAAACCAAGATTAAGATTCGTAATTGATTGTCTACGTAGCTCCCAAACAGCAGTAAATCGAGATCAGGTGAGGAAATCAGTAGCGCCATAATATTTAATTTGTGGGATAAGTAAATAAACTTCAATTCAGCTCAAAATTGAATAAAAATAAGTAACAAAATGATGGTATTGATCAATTCGATCGGAACAAAATAAAACAAAATTCATTCAACTGACAAGTTCGTACAGGAAAAAAGTTAAATCTTGGCATCCTTCACTGCAGTACCATGAACAAATAACAAACTCAAATCTCAATCTTTAATAATGATGATCCAAAGATGAAACCGCCTAAGCAGCTGCGTGCAGAAAGACTCTTCCAGGCTGACGGTTAGCCAAAGGACCATGGCATCCAAGAAGTTGGCAAACACAGAAGGGAAAGGGTAAGCTCCAACATCATATAATCCAAATACAAGGGAAATTAAAAATGGAATAAAACTTTTTCACCATAAAAATTGACACTCTAGGGAGAAGATTGCCAGTTACTTACACTAACACATACCTTGTTCAACTTCTGTGCTCTAAGCCTTCCCAAAAATTAAAACAACATATTTTGCATTACCTTGGCATTTACACCATCAGGCGTGATTCTGCCCCCTGACTTCAACTTCACATAGTCAGCACGGCTAAACTTGGTGAAGCCCCTGAGAAAGAAGTTAGAAGAACAAATGATACTATTAAACCAAACATGCATGTCCTCATCATAATAGATATAACAAGGAAAGCAAACCCATTCAGTTATCAGATGTCAAATCTAACTCTTGTAGATATAATGTGTTACTCTTCATATGTATCTCACGTCAAAACATTTCAAATTAACAGGTTATTCCCTAACCTTTCGCCTATCAAATCACTTTGCGAACTAATCTAACAATTCATGGCTTTTTTGGTACAGGGCATTGTTCTATATTTGCATCTCAGATCCAAAACATTTTGGGAAAAGGATTTTTAAAAACACTATTAGAATTCCATCAAACCACACAAAACCTATTGTAAAACTTTATTTATTATACACCAAAACTCTCAAGTTCTAATGCAACCACAAAAGGTAATGAGATAAGCATACCATTTTCTGCTGACAGTGATCTTTTGGCAGCCAGGGAACTTGAACTTGGCATGACGGAGGGCTTCCTGAGCATGATTCTTGTTGGCGTCCTTGCAGCGAACAGAAAGGAGGACCTGTCCAATAGCCACTCTAGCACAAGTTCCTTGGGGCTTTCCAAATGCACCTCTCATCCCTGTTTGGAGCCTCTCAGCTCCAGCACATGAAAGCATCTTGTTAATCCTAAGAACATGGAATGGATGTACCCTAACCCTCAAGTGGAATGCATCCTTTCCAGCAATTTTAGCCATATGTTTGTTGCATGCAATCCTAGCAGCTTCCAGTGCCTGACTCGAAACATTTTCTTTCTCCCAGCTAACAAGATGGACACAGAAAGAAAACTCATCACCACCTTTCTTTTTCATCCCAACATCATAAATTCTGATCTTGGGATCAGGATGAACACCACAGCAGAAGCGTGATTTCGGGTATGGTTTGTTTTTAATTTGCCTGTAGCACCTTGCTGCCTGCACCATTTACCAATACAATTAGACATTTAGTTTCTTTTACAATCGTCCATTGATTACACCAGGAAATACTCATGGAATTAGACCCATAGGACATCATAAACAAATCATGAAAGATATGAGAACTGCATCGGGATGTTACTGAATCATCATCCAACTACACTACTAGAAAATACTAGAATAGCGACGGAAAAAATTCGTCGCAATTTGCGACGGAAAAACAAATCCGAAGCAAAATTTTGGGACAGAAAACAAATTCCTCGCAAAAATTTAAGACATTTTCCTATTTTGTGATGGATTTGAATTCCGTTGCAAATTTCAGAATTTTGTGACGGATTTTTAATTTTCTGTTGCAATTGCGACGGACGAAATCCATCGCAAACGCATTTTGCAACGAAAAAACCCTTTTTTGAGATGGATTTTTTCCGTCGCAAAAACTAACTTTTTTTGTAGTGCTAGAAAACTAGTCACAAGCTTAAACAATTAAGCTTACATGTTCATTATAAGCTACCCTATGGTAACGGTAGATAGAATCATAATCATGAATAACTAAAGAAACTCTTCCTGGATCGATTGGAAAAGTTATCAGTAGTCAGGGCAGCAGTTATTGAAAAATATGACTACCATGCAGGAATTCTAACGCACCTAAAAGTATTTAAAATGTCGAGGACCAAGAATGCAATTGAAGTATTGGTAGATCTCACTGGGTCCCCTGGCGTTCAAAATAACTCCTTCCCTGGCTCATTCGTACTAAATAAAGACTCAACCGAACAGAATTGCGCAAACTCATATCTCAATGAAATTGACATAAACAAATGAGATGAACCTATTAATTTTGGATGGCACTTGACCTAATTAAAAACTTCAAACAGAAAATTCAGTATGCAAATTGTTTAATAAACAGACAGGACGAACCCAGGAAAGATACCCGTCTGTGCAGCATTCAAACTCGTGAGGTTCACAGATCAAATAGTAGGAATAACTAAGAAATACACATAACGAAAACAAATTTAAAGCAGCTAAAGAACTTCTTCATAAAAGAGATTGATACTTACTCCTCCCCATGGCGAACGTCTGGACGAGCGGTTAGCGTTTGCGAGGCGCAAAAACATAAAAAGCACTAACGTGTTTGGTGGGTATATATATATTGACCAAAAAAAAAAAAAGTGTATATATATCCACACACATATATAAAATTAACGAAACTTCTTTGCAAAAGTGTGGGGGCCTTCATCAAACTGGACAGCGTTACATGCTATTATTCATGAAATCATCAATGAAGCGGCTCAAGTAAGAATAAGAAGATCCTCCCTTCGTTAATGCCTTGCGGCTCAACTCACTCATAAGCTTCACCTTCTTCCTCGTCTCACTTTCTCTCTCCATCACTTCCTTTATCCCTTTCTCTATCTTCTCTCTACTTATCACTCCCGAGTTACTTCCATTCCTGCGATCCATCCAATAATCCAATGATATCTCCACGCCCATCTTCAACTCACGCACCAGTTCAAACGCATTGGGTTGTTGCTCTGCGTAAAGCGGCCACGTCGCAATTGGCACTCCAAAATATACACTCTCCAGGATAGAGTTCCACCCACAGTGGGACACAAACCCTCCCACTGCTTTGTGGGCCAGCACTTGCGCCTGAGGGGCCCACCCGATGACCTTCCCAATGCTGGCCGTCCGGTCTAAGAATCCCTCCGGCAACACCTCTGCAGGGTCAGAGTAATCGGTGGGGCTTCTTGAACCTTCCGGCGGGGGCTTTCGAAGAGACCACAAGAAGCGGACCCCACTGTTCTCGAGAGCCCGTGCGATTTCTGCCACTTGATCCTTACCGAAATAACCCATGCTCCCAAAACACAGGAACAAAACCGATGACTCAGGTTGGTCGTCAAGCCACCCGATGATATCTGATCCTTGTTGACCCGTTTCATCATCCTTTGCACTTAAGATGGGCCCCACGGCATAAATCCTGGTATCTCCTTCCGACAGTGAGTGTACCGCCTGCGATTCAAGTTCCTCGAACGTGTTTAAGATAATGCCCTGTGCTTTCCGAAGGCCCTTGACGTATTTGTCCACAAATCCCTCCCACTCCTTCTCCAAGAGAAACCCGGGCAAAACGTTCGCAGGCACCGGGTTCGAAAAACTCGGGACGTTCAACTCTCTGCCGGAATCCTTGAAGGTCGTGTCGACAATACCCTGTTCCCGCAGCGGTTGATGATGAAGTATCAGACCAAGAAATGCAGCGCCGGAGGTGTAGAAGACGACGGCGGGAACTCCCAGATCGTTGGCGACTTCGATCATGTCGGTGTAGAACATGTCGACAACGAAGGCGGCGATTCGGGGCGAGTCCGGGTTGGAGTGGGACTCTTGAACGAGGTCGGACGCAGCCTGTTTTGTTAGAAATCAAACTCAATTTGATGTTTTTTCGGTTCTTCCACCGACAAGTTAGAAATTCGTAGAAGTCTCTAGCTGTAGTTTTTTCAAGCACGTGAAGAAACAATTTGAAGAAAGGCGGCTATTTATGAAAGTATTTGAAGAAGCAAGAATAGTGTCGAAGTCTCTTGAGTTGTTGAATGAAGAAAAGAAGCATCAGGAATCAAGTTGAAGACTCCACACGTGAAGCAAAAGGAAATGAAGAAAAGTCAAACATAGTGGCTTGAATAGAAGAAAGAAAGAAAGAAGCTACATAAGAAAAGAAGTAGGATGTTGCAAATAAAGAAAGTCAAGTAAGGCAACTAAAATAAGACAAACGAAGTCTACGAGGAAGTCAACAAGCTATACATAAAGGAAGCTCCACGAATCATGAAGAAGGAACATGAAGCAACAGGAAGCTATAAAGAAGAAGCTACACCTTATGAGCAGTTTTTCAGAAAGCACGAAGAAGCACAAAGTCGGCACAACAAATATTAAAATAATATATGTGTGTCGGTTTAGCAACCCTATATATATGAAGCAATGCAACGAGAAGTAGATCATCCTGGCACCCGAAGACAGGATCATCAGATCAAGATGATGATCTGATTAAAGAAAGAAGATCCCAGAAGAGGATCAGGATCCTGATGAAGAAAGGATCAGAGAGAGAAGATTAGATCAGTAATATCTGATCAAGAAGAGAAAGATGTAGCAGAAAAGAGAGATAAGTGAGATAGTGCTGTAGCACTTGTTAGAGAAGAAAAATTAAGAGAGTTATTTTGTGAGTGTGAGAGAGATATACAGTTGTGTATTTTTTATTCCTCTTATAATCAAAGCATTGTTCTTTATTTATACCTTCCATTTCCAACATGTTTGACATGGGGAATGCTGTTTTGAATAAGTTGTATTGTTTCTGTGTTAGCAGACTGAGATTCGTCAGTTGGGAGGTGAATGAGTTGAAGGCGTTTGGGGAAATTAGGGGAGGAAGTGAGAGAGTGGATGTAGGCATCGACGTTGGTGGCATCTGGTGGCTTGATGACGAAGACGGTGACGGAAAAGCGGTGGTCGTGGGTGATGAGAAGCTTGGCGAACTCGACGGTGGACACTATGTGACCCATACCGGGACCAGGAATGAAGACGAGGCATGAGTTCTTCATTGTTAGACTGAACTGAATAATGAAGAATCTGGAGTTGCTTGACTTGGTGAAGCCAAGGAGATAGTTATAAGGAGCAATCTATACGTGCTGCTCAAGGCGAGCTCAAAGTCAAAGCGATGAAATGACGAGTGAAGCACGACTCTTCAAATGTGAGACGAAGAAAGGGACACCCGCCTTTGCCGCTATTTGCGGATCTCAAGAAATGCTTGGTGTCCATATTCCACAACCACATTGATTCCTTGTCCAAGACTAAAGTACTACGAGGACTTTTCTGTAGAAGCAGGGCAATACAGGAACGAGGATATCCCCTCATTATTTAGAATGATATGTTGGCCAGCAAAAAAAATACCATATGTAGGGCACAACCGCATAATATCGTACTAATTGATTAATTTGAACAGAAAGTTAAATAAATTATTTTAAAATATTTATATTTATTATTTTCCTTAAATTAATCTATCTAACTTATAAAATAACACTCTCTTCATCTTTTAAGCTTCAAATAATCAATTTGTGTTAATTAAAAAAATAGTTAAAATTAGTTAAAGACAATAAATATGTAGTATTTTTCCAACTACTACACTAGCCCTATTTATAAATCTAAATTAACCAACTTTCACATATTAAGGAGAGTTACTTAACTCATTAAGTATGGGCTAAATTTTTAATTTTATCATCTATGATTGGTTTCTAAAAGCCAACATAGATAATTTTTTTTCCACAATTAAAAGAGGCAAAAAGTATTTTTTTTAAAAAAAAAGCATTTATTACCCTAAAAATGAACTTATAATAAAGACAAAAAAAATTGATCAAAATAAACTTATAAATAGGATCAAAGCGGTATATCCTTGAGTGTAAAGTTGGCAAGTGAGAGAGAGTAAATATAATAAATACAATTAACAAAAGGGTAGAGTTAGATAAAACACAATAAATGTTTATTCAAACTTAAAATGAAACTTATATTTTAAGATACATCTATTTACAAATTTAAAACCTATTAATATAAGGGATGGAAGAAATATATAATATAATGATATTTCATATAGAATATATAATATATGTTATATATAATTAAGTGATTTATTTAGTTTCTTTATTTTTTTTTCCTTATGTTAATGTTTTTACTAACTTTATAAATAGTGACAATTAATAGTTGTTGCGTTATGATGAGAAGAAGCTGAATATATTAGTTGAGTCCATGATTTGACTAAAAATGTAAAATCAATTACGTTGTCTTATTCTTCAAAACCCAAATTAAAGAACGGTTGGTTGGGGTACGTATCGGCAACGCAAGGACTCGGAATATCCGACTACGAACAGCACATTCTCTATGCACTTTCCAGATCGCCTCCTTCAAAACTCGAAATCCGGTCAACTCAGCTTGGCCCGAAGCTGCCTGATTCGATCCGGTTTAGGCTGACGTTAAACTTCTTCCCTTCGAACACTTCAAACCGTGTTCTTCTGTATTTTTCTCTCTATGACAATGGCTTCTGTGTAATGCAAAGATGACGCACTGAAGATTTGAGTTTGCAAGTTTCAACTTATTAGATTCATTGGGGGATGAAAGGCAACCCTTAAAAAATATAGAAAAATATAAAATAATTAATCTCAACTATTTAAGAAACAAATACGATTTATAAATTTTAAAAAATATAGTTTTGTATTGAACATTTTGTACGCAAGCCATCCATGACATCGTCTCTTACATAATTCACTAGTAATTTACCGATGCTACTTATCTCTTTCTCTCCCTGGGTTGATTTTCATGTTACTTAATGTAAATACATTCATGTTTCCTACTTCACCATATTCATGCAATATTTTTTATTTATTTCTTATTATAATCAGAGAGGGATTTATTATTTTTTCAAAGAATAATTTTAGGTATAATAAATAAATAACCAAATATATATATATATATATTTTTGGATGTTACATTTCTCTCCCTAAACTAAATTTCGTGCTAAAAATTTGTAAATGAATAATTTAGGATGCTTCTTCTTCATGACATCCTCTATTTTTTTTGGTGCTTCATATATATAAAATATTATAAGGTGATCGACACATAAAAATACATAACAAAACCCTAATATCAAAGTCGCAATCATTTGAAAAATATATAAAAGAGGATGACTTTTAGTGGTTGCAGTTATGGAATTATTAAAATTTAGCAAACACAAAGGTGTGGTCATAATATGAATAACATGGTACAAAAGTGAGGGGGCCTTCATCAAACTGGAGAGCGTTACATGCTATTGTTCATGACATCATCAATGAAGCGGCTCAAGTGAGAATAAGAAGATCCTCCCTTCGTTAATGCCTTACGGCTCAACTCACTCATAAGCTTCACCTTCTTCCTCGTCTCACTTTCTCTCTCCATCACTTCCTTTATCCCTTTCTCTATCTTCTCTCCACTTATCACTCCCCAGTTACTTCCCTTCCTGAGATCCATCCAATAATCCAATGATATCTCCACGCCCATCTTCAACTCACGCACCAGTTCAAACGCATTGGGTTGTTGCTCTGCGTAAAGCGGCCACGTCGCAATTGGCACTCCAAAATATACACTCTCCAGTATAGAGTTCCACCCACAGTGGGACACAAACCCTCCCACTGCTTTGTGGGCCAGCACTTGCGCCTGAGGGGCCCACCCGATGACCTTCCCAATGCTGGCCGTCCGGTCTAAGAACCCCTCCGGCAACACCTCTGCAGGGTCAGAGTAATCGGTGGGGCTTCTCAAAGCTTCCGGCGGGGGCTTTCGAAGAGACCACAAGAAGCGGACCCCACTGTTCTCGAGAGCCCGTGCGATTTCTGCCAATTGATCCTCACCGAAATAACCCATGCTCCCAAAGCACAGGAACAAAACCGATGACTCAGGCTGGTCGTCAAGCCATCCGATGATATCTGATCCTTGTTGACCCTTTTCATCATCCTTTGCACTTAAGATGGGCCCCACGGCATAAATCCTGGTATCTCCTTCCGACAGTGAGTGTACAGCCTGTGATTCAAGTTCCTCGAACGTGTTTAAGATAATGCCCTTTGCTTTCCGAAGGCCCTTGACGTATTTGTCCACAAATCCCTCCCACTCCTTCTCCAAGAGAAACCCGGGCAAAACGTTAGCGGGCACCGGGTTCGAAAAAACCGGGACGTTCAACTCTCTGCCAGAATCCTTGAAGTCAGGCGATGTCATGTCGACAATACCCTGTTCCCGCAGCGGTTGAAGATGAAGCATCAGACCAAGACATGCAGCGCCGGAGGTGTAGAAGACGACGGCGGGAACTCCCAGATCGTTGGCGACGTCGATCATGTCGGTGCAGAACATGTCGACAACGAAGGCAGCGAGTCGGGGCGAGTCCGGGTTGGAATGGGACTCTTGAACGAGGTCGGACGCAGCCTGTTTGACATGGGGAATGCTCTTTTGAATAAGTTGTGCTGTTTCTGTCGGAGCCGACTGAGATTCGTCAGTTGGGAGGTGAATGAGTTGAAGGCGTTTGGGGAAATTAGGAGAGGAAGTGAGAGAGTGGATGTAGGCATCGACGTTGGTGGCATCTGGTGGCTTGATGACGAAGAGGGTAACGGAGAAGCGGTGGTCGTGGGTGATGAGAAGCTTGGCGAACTCGACGGTGGACACGATGTGACCCATACCGGGACCAGGAATGAAAACGAGGCGTGTGTTCTTCATTATTAGACTGAACTGAATAATGAAGAATCTGGAGTTGCTTGACTTGGTGAAGCCAAGGAGATAGATATAAAGAGCAATCTATACGTGCTGCTCAAGGCGAGGTCCAAGTCAAGGCGATGAAATGACGAGTGAAGCACGGCTCTTTTTTTTTTTTTTTTTTTTCTCAAGGAAGCACGGCTCTTCAAATGTGAGAGGAAGAAAGGGACGAGTACACATTTATTCTTAAATGCTTATTTATGTGTTTATACCTCTAATTACAGGTATAAACAATTTTTATTTTATTTTTATATATTGTATTTATTTAGATTTAAATCATATGCTGCTTTCTGAGATGTTTTTTTGCATCCAGTATCTTAAATTAATTAATTTTCAGTTCTGTATTTGTCTGTAACACCAATATTATGAAAATTAATTAATTTGAGATACTGGTGTAAAAAAACATATTAGAAAGCAGCATATGATTTATATCTAAATAAATATAATATATAAAAAAATTAAAAAAATTATTTATACCTCTAATTAGAGGTATAAATACATAAATAAGCATATAAAAATATGCACCAAATGAGGATTCGGGAAGGGAGACACGGCTTTGCTGCTATTTGCGGATCTCAAGAAATGGTTGGTGTACAAATTCCACATTAATTCGTCGTCGAAAAATAAAGACTAAAATACTAGGCGGACTTTTCAAAAGGAGCAGGGCAATACAGGAAGTAGGATGTCCACTCATTATTTAGAATGATATCTCGGCCAACAGAAATCAATAAAGAATTCGGGTTAAATAAATTATTTTAAAATATCTATATTTATGATTTAGTACTCCCTCTATCCTTTATTAAGCTTCAAAAAATTAATTTACGTTAATTAAGAAAATAATTAAAATTAGTTAAAGATAATAAATATGTGCTATTTTTTCAACTACTACACTAGTCCTATTTATAAGTCTAAATTAACTAACTTTTACATATCAAGGAGGGGTTAGTTAACTTATTAATTATGGGCTAAATTTTTAATTTTGCCTTATCTATGATTGGTTTCCAAAAATCAATATGATTGATTTTTTTTTGTTTTTACAATTAAAAGGGGCGAAAAAGTTTTTTAAAAAAAAAACGCATTTTTTACCTTGAAAATGAACTTATAATAAGGAGAAAATTTTTTGTTTAAAATAAACTTATAAATAAAACTAGAGTAGTAGGTCCTTACATGTAAAGTTGGCAAGTGAGAGTAAATATAAAAAATACAATTAACAAAAAGGTAGACCTAGATAAAATACAATAATTATTTATACAAACTAAAATGAAGCTTATATTTTAAAATGTTCTGTTCTGGGAATAGGAGTGATTGGACTTGATTAGGTGTCAAGCCTAGAGCCTACGTACCCTTTGAAGGGATCAAAGTCCACGTAGTTCGAGTTAAACTTATAGGCGTGAGGCCAGGGGGATGGTGTATGTGCTCTGTGTGACTGAATGTAAAGAGAGCATTAGTTAGAACGTTGCACCTGGTTGGTCGACCTCTATATTTATAGAGACGTCCGAGGCGGATATCCCGATCCTGCGAGATCCCCGGAGTGAGTAATATCCGGGTTCGATATATCCGGGGCCGAGATATTTGGGGCACATATCTCGGGATATCGGTTTAGATAGATCCTGTGCTGTTAAGATACTGGATCTTCCCTCTTGATTTGCCTATTATACTTCCAGGTTCAGTTTGGGCCGTAACGTTGATTTGGGCCGTTGGGCCGGTTCATAACAATTGCCCCCCAGCTTGGTTGTTCAGGCCTCTGGACGGCCGAGATGTTTATTGCCCCCGGCCTCTGTTAAGGTCCGGGCTTCTACTTCGGCTGGACCGACTTGCTGCTGCCACGGCTCGTAAGGTGGCTTTGAGTTCGAGGCCTGGCTTCTTAGGATTTTGAAGGATCCAATCCCCATCATCGTGCCAAGAGCGCCGTTCTTTACTTTCACTCCGGCTAACCGGGGTGGTTACTCGACGCGGAATCGGTCCGTGGCGCCTACCATTGGCCCCGGAGCCACATTTCTTGTCCCTTGACATTCGGCCTGCCTCTCGGGATTCCTTCCGTATGCGCCATCATTGCGGTTTTACACCTGGCGTTCCCTGATTAGGGAAGGCCTGCAACCGTCGCACCTATCCACGTCCCGATATTCGTGCGCATTTAATGTGCTTGCGTCGAGCTGTGCTAATAGCGTCGTGTCCAAGTCAAAAGACCTATCTGCCCCTGACGCTCCACTATCCTGACTTAACTATTTAAGTAAGTTTTTTCGTTCTTCGTCTTCACATTTTCCCGCTACTCAGTTTCTCTCAAGTTTTTCTCTTAGTTCGTAGGATCGTGTTTTCAGCTGTTCTTCAGTTTCAAGCTCTCGAGTTCCCTTCATTTTACTTCCAACAGGTATTCTGTCTGCTTTCTTTTATATTTCTACGGTATTACTCTACCTTTTACCGTTTACATTTCCTCTAGTCTGTCGACTGTGTTTATGTTCTTATCCTTTCTGGGTCATCTGGCGACTCTGGCGAATTTCCTGGGTTTTTACTGTGTTGCCTTACCCTGAATATCTCCTACATTTGCCTTTCTTTCAACATAAGACCTTTAGTTTTTAGGCTCTTTAGTTCTTTCCGTATGGCTAGAGATAGAAACTTTCCTAGGCCTAGAGCAATGTTGTCACCTGAAGAAGAAGCGTTTCTTCGCACACGCTTCCCGCAAGCTTCCTACTGGGTTCTTGGAAGTGAACTTCCTAAAACGAAGAGGTTAGCCCCTTTACGCCGAGGTGGCGTTGGTCGACCGAGACGCATCGGGCCACGTCCTGCAGCTGCAAGGGCTCCGGCCCCTCCTCCTGTTCACCCTACAACACGCGCTATTCCCTTCGCGCTGCCTGTTAGGGCCAGGGTCGGCTCCCCATCCGGACTCGGGTCTCCTGCTTTGCTAGCCCAACCTCCCAACTTTTATGAGGGTCCTCATCCAGAAGCCTCGGATCCTTTACCCGAGGGGTATCTCGGCCCTTGCTGGGACTGCCTTACTGAGAGCTCCCATCTCATAGCACGTGGTGAGGACACAAGGGCTTCTTCAATACTGGGTTCCTGTCGGCATTGGCCTTCAACAGTCCTTCCCCCTAGTGCCCCCATTCGTCCAAGTCCATTATCATTTTCACCTACAACTGTTGTTGCGCCAGGTCCTCTCTTTACTGATACTGGTTTTATTTATTTTGCATATAGGTTAATGGCTCCCAAAACTCAACCTTCCAAACAAAAGCCTGAGGCCGAGGGTTCGGACTCTTCTAGTCCGCCTAAAGCATTGTGTCGGCAGTATGACTGGGTGTCTCACAAAGTGTTGAAGACTCGGTCCTTAATGTCAGATATCGACATCGCTCGACTGCGGATTCTGGCCATGGAAGGGTGCGTTGTCGTCCGGCCAAAGTCTGACGAGCCTATTTGTTCTACGAGGGGAGTAGGCCGCCCGAACTTCTTTTTCTTCTACCGGGACTGCCTGACTCGGGTCAGAGTGAGCTTGCCCTTTTCACGCTTCCAAATGGAGGCTTTCCTACACTTGAGACTCGCCCCTTCCCAGCTTCATCCAAACGGGTGGCATATTTTGTTGCATTCGAGCAACTATGCCGCTCTTTCCCCATCCTGGTTCCATGCTCACCCAACCTTTTCTTCTATTATTTCGGCCCCTTCACTCCCGGCTCGCCCAAGGAGAGTGACAAACTAAAGGGGTTGGTATCCCTTCACCATAATCCGGACCGAAAACTCATGACGCCCTTCTCAGATTCCTTTAAGCGATTCAAGGGTGCGTACTTCAAGGTTGCTGCTGAGCCTGGGAAACAACCCTGGTTCTTGGATGGGCCCGAGGCTGCTGATGTGGATTGGTGTTTCCCTCTGTATTGGGTGGAGAACCACTATAAGGCTTCTCCTTCATCCTTTCAAATCTCGCACAAGGACCTCTGGCCGGCTTCAGTTGCTACCCTGCCTCGGTTAGAGGCTTTCGTGGCAGAGTATGGCTTGAAGCCCACCAGTTTCTTCATAACCGGGGAGGGTTCAAAGCCACTTCCCCCAACTAGTAGGAGTCTTTCTTATTTCTTTTTGTTGGCAAGTTATTGATTGTTTTCATGCTTTGGTCTTGACCCGTATTCCTGACTTGTTTTATCTTTGTTCTTTTCAAGCCAAGATATGCGTGCCCTTCCGCTCTATCTTCAGAAGGCGAATCCTGCTACCTCGTCCCCAAGCCGGAAGACTCGGAAGTGGGGCGCCCCTGCCGATGCCGCCGCCCCCAAGGTCGATGCGCCGAAGAAGACCAAGGCCTGTGACGGCCAAGGATCTACCCCCCCTCACCATCTCCGAGCCTTCTCTAGGGGCTGGGTCCCAGGCCTCGAAGGGGAAAGAGGCCGTAATTGCTATAGAGGAAACCGAGCCCGTGGTCACCCGTGAAGCTCCATCAGGCTCAGTGCTCCCCCCGCCTCCGCCTCTTCCTTCACCTCTGCCGTCTGGTCCTTCTTCTGTATTCCCGCGCGGCTGCCTGTGGGAGAAAGGGGTGGTCCCTGAGGTAGATGTCGCCTTTCTTCCTCCCTGGCATTTCATGGAGAGCCGGCCCATGTCTTCGCCAGCCATGGACGAGATACATGCGACCCAACAGCACTTGTGCCGGTCTGTTGGGTTTCTTCAAGCTCTGGTTCTAGTGAGGGAGAAGTACGCTAAGGCCGATACTAACTGCAAAAGGCTGAGGGCATCCAAGGAGGAGCTGAAGAAGGCCTTAGCCATGGCAGAGGCTAAGGCCAAATCTGCGGAGGAGGAGTGGGACACGGCCAGGGCTGAACGGGATGCTGCCAAGGCCGCGGTTGTGAAGAAGGAGCAGGAGCTGCAGCTTTCTTGGGATGGTGCGGAGAGGACTGCCGCCGAATGCATACGGACCCAGAAAGCATTGGGGGAGAGTCTTGATGCAGTAAAGGCTCTGCAACAACAACGGGCCTCCCTGATTGCTGACCACAAGGCCACCAAGGCGTCCCTTTCCATTGAGCGGGAGGCACATCAAGAGGCGTCCGAGGCGTTGATGCAGACCGCCAAGGACTCTTTTGAGGAGGCTCTAGCTCAACTCCGATTCTTGAACCCCAGCGTGGAATTTAATGTGGACAGGTATGATTATCGTGCCTTCGTGGAGGACGGGAAGTTGATCCCGTACCAATCTCCATCCGCTGAGGGTTCCCATGCTAATGATGCGGAGGAGGGTGAGGCCGAGGGTCCTGAGGCCAGGCCGTCCAATTAGTCTTTGTATTTTATTTGTTCAGGCGTCTGTGCCCTTTTATTTTGTTCATTTCCAGCGTTCGTGCCGTTATGTACATTTTGACAATGAATGATTTACTTATACCATCCTTTTGCCTATTTTATAAATTCCAAACTTAGTTTAGATATTAATTGACTGTAATGAATACAAGTCGTTTTACTCAACCACACTTATGCGTGGGAGGTTGGGGCAGGGTTTTGTGTTTTAGCCTCGGGGGTTCTTAACTTTAACCGCACTACCTCCTTCCAATTTTAAATAGTCGGATTAATGATAACCGATATAAGGGCAAAACTATCACATTTTCAACGGAGGCTTCTCTTGCCTCTAATCAAACATTTTGACCTGATAGAGGTCAGAATGATAGTTCGCTTGCTTAGTCGGGCGAGCGTTGACGCGTCAATTTCACGAAAGGCCATGTATGGTGCCTTCGCCGAGCTCTAACCAATGCCTGTCGAAGTACAACGGCCGGTTTCATACATCTAGATGTTTTTGTTAGCGACCGGGTATACGACCTCAGAGCCGTTTTTCGTGCCGGGCTTAATGGCCTCGGCTTCGAGTTTTTTGACTGGGCTTTATAGCCTCGGTTTCATGCTTAAGCAAGTATTTGTGCACATTGGTGAATCTCCTCAGTGGGATCCTTCATTAATAAAAATAGCCCTTAAGAGCTTTACAAATGAACATAAGTTGATAAAAACCAAAAACAACTTAAACTGAAAAACTTAAAAGAATGACCAAACAGTGGCGTTGTTGTCTGCTGAGCCGAGCCGGGATCTAGCAGTGGTAGATCTTTAATTTGTCGACGTTCCACGTTTTCTTAACCGGCTTTCGTGCCAAGGTCTCGAGAACGTATGCCCCTCCGTCGAGCTTTTCTTTGATCCGATTGGGGCCTTCCCAATTTGCCGTAAGTTTTCCGTCCCGGGAATTCTTATTGCCTATGTCGACCGGTCGGAGTACAAGATTCCCCCGGTTGAAGGACCGTGGCCGAACCTTTCGATTGTACTTAGCCACTAGGAGTTGCTTGGCAGATAGTTCCCGGCAATGTGCCGTGACACGGACTTCGTTGATGAGATCCAGATTCGTCTTCAAGGCGTCGTCATTGGACGTCTGTCCTTGTTGTCAGGCTCTTATCTTCCTCCATGATAGCTGTCCAATTTCGACCGGGATCATTGCTTCACACCCATAGGTCAACCGGAATGGGGTTTCCTGGGTGGAAGACTGCACGCTTGTTCTGTATCCCTATAAGACGCTGTGAAGCTGTTCGGTCCAGTTGGTGTTGGCCTACATCATGCGCTTCTTTAGGCCGTCCAGGATGATTTTGTTGGCCTACTCGGCCTGACCGTTGGACTGCGGGTGTTCAACAGAGGAGAAATGCTGCTTAATGTCTAAGTTGGACATTAAGGTCTGGAATTTATGGTCCATGAACTAGGTCCCATTATCCGTAACGACTTCAGCGGGTATCCCAAATCGAGATATGATGTTGTGCTGAAAGAATCTTATTATCCTGGCCGAGGTTATGGTAGACAACGGCTCTGCCTTGATCCATTTGGTGAAATAATCGACAGCGACGACGAGCCATCTACACTGTCCTTGTGCCGGCCTGAATGGTCCGAGGATGTCCATACCCCATTTGTAGAAAGGCCAGGGGGCCGGCATGCCTTTTAATTCCGTCGGCGGTGGCCATATGATTTTGGCGTGTTTCTAGCAACTGTCACATCTCTTGGCTGCTTCCATGGCGTCATGCTTCATTGTTGGCCAATAGTAACCCGTGCGTAATGCCTTTCTAGCAAGAGCCTTGCCCCCCATGTGATGGCCGTTACTTCCTTCGTGTAATTCGACCAGCACGTACTTCACTTCGGACTCACCTAGACACCGAATCATCGGGCAATGTAATCCATTTCTGTAAAGCTGATCATCGACCATGGTATAGATGGCGGCCTCCCTGATCAACTTTTTTGCTTCCGTGGAGTCGGTTGGGATGATGCCTCTTTCTAGGTAATCTTCAATCGGCTTCCTCCAGTCGGTGGTTGCCGAGATGGTCATCACACAGCTGGGCTCAGTCAGATTTTGCTGGATTACGGTCCTATGACTGTCCGGACCTTTGGTGCTGGCGAGCTTAGAGAGGATGTTGGCCCTTGCATTCTCTTCTCTCGGGATATGGGAGATGGTCACTTCGTCGAATTCGGCCATAAGTTCCTTGGCCCGGTTTAAGTATTTTGCCAGCAGTGGTCCCTTTGCCTGGTAGCTACCGTCGATCTGTGCGGCAACAAGTTGTGAATTAGTTCAAATCTTGACTCGTTGCGCTCCATTATCCTTTGCTTGGAGCAATCCGGCCAAGAGGGCCTCGTACTCGGCCTGGTTGTTGGAGGTCAAGAACTTTAGTTGGAGGGAATGTTCCGTGGCGACCCCCTGTGGGCTCTCAACGATGACTCCTACACCGCTGCCCTTTGCATTGGATGATCCGTCTACGTACACCTTTCAGATTTCATCACGTGTTACTGCCGGGGTCAACTCTGTGATGAAATCCGCCAAAGCCTGTGACTTGATCGCTTGTCAAGCTTTAAATGTGATGTCGAACTCGGACAATTCGATAGCCCAGTTCGTCATTCTTCCTGCCAAGTCAGGTTTGTGCAGAATTTGTCGTATCGGCTGGCTGGTCCGGACTACAATCCGGTGTCCTTGAAAATATGGCCAGAGCCGCCTTGCTGTTGTTAGTAAGGCAAAAGTCACTTTCTCCAGCTTCTGGTACCGGAGCTCAGAGCTTTGTAGGGCCTTACTTACGAAGTAGTGGGTGTCTGCTCGGCCTTGGTTTCCCTCACCAGAGCGGCACTTACGGCTTCGTCATCGATTGACAGGTACAAGAATAAGGTCTCCCCCCGCTCTGGCTTTGTGAGAACCGGGGGTGTTGCCAGGCACCTTTTTATTTCTTCGAATGCCGCCTCACAATCTGGATTCCAGCCTCCATGTGTTTCCTTCTTCAGTAACTTGAAGAAAGGTAGGGCTTTCTCTGCCAACCTGGGCAGAAATCTTTTTACGGCGGCCTGTCAGTTGCTGAACCTCCTTCTTTGTCCTCGAGGCTTGCATTTCCAAGACGACCTTGCACTTGTCTGGGTTAGCCTCAATTCCTCGGTTTGTTAACATAAAACCTAAGAATTTTCCGGCCAGGACTCCAAAGGCACATTTGGCCTGGTTCAACCTGATTCGGTGTCTTGTTAGCTTTTCAAATGTCTGTTCCAAGTCTCGGATATGATCCTCTGGTGGCTTTGACTTCACGATCATGTCATCAATATAGACTTCTATGCGGCCGATCTGGTCTTCAAAAAATCGGTCATCATTCGTTGATAAGTGGCTCCGGCGTTCTTTAACCTGAAAGGCATGATGTTGTAACAATAATTTGCCTTGTCCGTCATGAAGGCGGTCTTCTCCTGATCGTCCGGATGCATGGCAATCTGATTGTATCCGGAGTAGGCGTCCATGAAAGAAAGCAGCTGGTACCCGGCCGAGTTATCAACGAGCTGATCAATGTTTGGCATCGGGTAGAAATCCTTTGGGCATGCCTTGTTCAGGTTGGTGTAGTCAACACATACCCTCCATTTGCCGCTTAGTTTAAGCACCATGACCACATTAGAAAGCCACGTTGTATATTGCACTTCCCGAATGAATCCGGCAGCCAGAAGTTCTTCTATGTGGCTCTCAAGGGCCTTCTGTCTGTTGTCTGCAATGTTCCTCTTTTTCTGTGCTACCGGCCTCGATCCCGGCCATATACCGAGTTTGTGGCAACAGAAGTGTGGGTCGATCCCAGGTATTTTGGCCGACGTCTAGGCGAAGACATCCTGATTTTGTCTTAAGAATTTGACTATCTGTGCCTTCAAATCTTCATCCAAATCTTTGCCGATTTTAGTTGTTTTGGAGGGATCTGTTCCCAGGATTAGTTCCTCAAGCTCTCCTTCCGGCTCCGGTCTTGGGTTTTCTGGCTCTCGAAGATCTAGTTCCGCCATGTTAACCGGTTGCCGAGGATTCTCAACATGACTTCATTACGTCCGAGCCGAGGCGGGGATGAGGATCTTCCTTCCTCGACTCCGAGGGCCTCGAAGTAACATTGTCGTGACTCCTTCTGGTCTCCGGATACCTCGACCAACTGATTTTTGTCGTTGACCATCTTCAGCTTCTGATGTTTGGTGGAAACTAGCATATCCTAGCTGTGTATGGTTGGTCGGCCCAGGATAATGTTGTAAGAGGAGCGAAAGTCAGCCACGATGAATCTTACGTGTTCCGTTTTAAATGCTTCCTTTGTTCTGAGGGTTAATCTAAGGTCGATGTAACCCTTTGGGAAGGAACGCTCTCCATTGAATCCAATCAGGGTGGTCTTGCACAGCTTCAGATCTTCTACATCGAGGTGCATCCTTTTATAGGCATCCCAGCTTATAATGTCTGTCGAGCTCCCTGCGTCCACAAAGATTAGTTTAACTCGACAATTTACCAGGGTTCCGGTTATTACCAGTCCGTCCTGGTGGCTAGGAATAACATCCTTTAGCTCCTCATTGGTAAAGACAAGTGGGGGCGGCTTCGGCTTTGCTGGATCGTCCTTGAACTTTGGGAGGTTTCTAACCGTTAAGACCTCTCGCAGGTACTTCTTTCGTTGGCTCACCGTGTCTCCACCTCCACCAAAACCACCGCTGATGACGTTACACTGGAATTCAACCTTAGGGAACTCGTCGCCAGAGCCTGGCTTCCGTTTCTTATCCGGCTTCCGTGTGTCCGTGGCCGGACTTCTGCTTCGGCCGCCATAACTCCTCTTACGGTTTGATCTCCCCTGGGTTTTGATCACATATTGCTGCAGTTTTCCCTCTCTCACGAATTTCTCGATAGCATCTCGGAGGTCATAGCATTCATCAGTAGTGTGTTCGGGGCAGTCGTGAAACGTACAGTACTTAGATCGATCTGTGTTGGACCGACCTCTAAGCGGATTTGGCTTTCCCACTTTCTTCATCTCGGTCTGGGCCACTTCTTTCCATAGCTACGACCGCGGGACGTTTAGTGGGGTGTAGCTGTCGTACTTCGCCTTGTTGTCTGTCGTCTTGGTAGCCCTGGGTCGACTGTCTCTGTTGCGCCTCCGAGGCTCGGTCTTCAGTTTATTTATTCGATCTCTTAGGTCGGGTGAGGCATTCCTCGCCTTCTCTGGTTCGTCCGCGTTGGTGGCCTCCATTTGTTCCACGTCTAGGTACTGCTTTGCCCTAGTGTAGAATTCGGTCAGAGTATAGACCTGGTTCTTGCATAGATTCCTGGCTAGGCGTGACGACGGGTCTAGTCCATTAACAAGGCAGTGTATGTGGACCTCCTCATATAGAGATCGTACTTGCATGGCCACGTCCCTGAATCGATCCAAGTACTTCTGCAGCGTCTCACCCTTTTTCTGTTTTACCTTACTTAGCGTGAATTGAGACTTCGGTTGCTTTTTGCTTGTGGCAAAGTGTAGCTCAAATTTGCGTCCGAGGTCTTCGAAATCCTGAATGGAATTGTCAGGGAGTGAGGTCAGCCATTTATGTGCCGGTCCGGTCAAAATGGCTACAAAGAGCCGCTGAATAACCGGGCCATCAATTGACCAGACCCACATCAACTTCTCGAAAATCTCCAGATGATTGCGTGGATCTTGAGTCCCGTCATACTTTGGAAGGTCGGCCAGGTCGAAATTTTTTGGATAGCGAGCCGCCGCCGTTGCCCTTGAGAATGGGGTTCTGCCAGATCCCGTCAAATATTTGATCCTATATTCTTGGGGTGAACTATGTGTCCGGGGCGTTTTATTTACCTCCCGGTGTTCTCTCGGATCTCGCTCCTCCCTGCGGTTGTGGCCGTCGCGGTCTTCGCAGTCATTTCGTTCCACGCTTCCGTCACGGTGTCCTGAAGGCGATGCGTGATCGCGCCCCGGACTCGTCGCTCTATTCCTCCTACCGGTGCTTCCCCGTCTTGACCTCAGTTCTGGACTACTAGATGAGCTGCTACAGTCCGTGACAGTCCATTCTTTTCCTTTACGGGATTCTCTCCGGTTTCCGTGTCGGAGATGGCGTTGGAGCTCTTCCCTTATCATTTGATTGAAAGCTTGGAAGTCTGCCTATTGTTGTAAGTGATCCCGTTTCTCCTTATCCTCGAATCTCTGAAGCAACGATTCTTGCGTTCTCCGAAGAATGCAGACGTCGGCTTCTATCGCCAGAGCGTCTAGGGCTGGAATCTCCTTTTCTGGTTCAAAGAGCGGTTGGTCGTCAGCGGGAGGGGAAGTTGCAGTATCAGTAACATGACCCTCCGGGGTGTTTTCTCGTCGTGGTTGACATTGAACTTGCGGCTGGCTTGGCCCGGCTTGAGGTTGGTTTGGCAGGGGGCCTTCGTCAGTCTGCGGCGGTGGATTTCTGCTGTGGCTTCTGGTGTTCGCCATGAGTGGTCATGGGGATAGAAGTTTATAGTCCCCACGGACGGCGCCAATGTTCTGTTCTAGGAACAGGACTGATTGAACTTGACTAAGTGTCAAGCTTAGAGCCTACGTACCCTTTGAAGGGATCAAAGTCCACGTAGTTCGAGTTAAACATGTAGGCATGAGGCCAAGGGGTGGTGTGTGTGCTCTGTGTGACTGAATGTAAAGAGAGCATCAGTTAGAACGTGTGCACCTGGTTGGTCGACCTCTATATTTATTGAGACGTCCAAGGCGGATATCCCGGTCCTGCGAGATCCCCGGAGTGAGTAATATCCGGGTTCGAGATATCCGGGGCCGAGATATTAGGGGCGCATATCTCAGGATATCGGTTTGGATAGATCCTATGCTGTTAAGATACCAGATCTTTCCTCTTGATTTGCCTATTATATTTCCAGGTTCAGTTGGGTCGTAACGTTGATTTGGGCCGTTGGGCCGGTCCGTAACATATATCCATTTACAAATTTAAAACCTATAATAAGGGAGGAAGAAATATATAATATAATGATACATATAAATATTTTATCAACAATATATAATATATATTATAGTTAATAATTTATTTAACTTTCTTAATCTTTTTTCTTATATTAATGTTTTTATTAACTTTATTAATACTCACAATTTAATAGTTGTTGCTTTATGATGAGAAGAAGACGAATATATATGTTGAGTCCATGATTTGGACTAAAAATATAAAATCAATTACTTTGTCTTATTCTTCGAACCGCAAATTAAAGAATGATTTTGGTTGGTGTGCGTATCAGCATCAACCCAACGACTCGGAATATCTGATTACCAATACATATTTAATTATAAGTTCGACCAACCAAATTTAGTCGTATTTATAAGTCCAATTTTATGTAATAAATGAGATTGTGACAATTTCACCCATATTAATTATACCTATGAAGATAGAGAGAGAAAAAACAGTTGAAATATATCCCAATCATAAATAAGGGCACAAAGTTGAAAATTTACCCCCATAATCATTGTGTCAACTACCTCTCCTTGGTGTATGAGATTTGATCAAAGTGGACTTATAAATAGGATCAGAGTGGTTCCTCCAAGTCTGTCTTATTCACTGCTCTTTCATGTTCTCATATTTTATCTACGTACTTACTCCCTCCGGTCCTAATTATAAGACATAGTTGACTTTTTTGGAGAAATTAAGGAAGCTAATTAAATTACTTTAGAGTATTTTTATTTTTATTTTTTTCTTCAAAGTAATTAGTTTGATTAATAAACTAATATATAATCTAAAAATATACAACATATAAAATGATTAAGTAACTTATTTAACTTCCTTAATCTCTCCAAACAAAGTCAACTATGTCTTATAATTAGGACCGGAGGGAGTATCTCCCAAGCCATCCATCATGACATCATCTCTTACATCATTAACTAGTTCATGCCATATTTTTTTATTTATTCCTTATTATAATGAGAGAGGGATTTATTCTTATTTTAAAGAATAATGTTCTGTTTAATAAATAATTAACCAAATATATAATTTTTTTTAGATGTTACATTTCTTCCCCGAATATAAATTTATTCTTTAAAAAATTTAGGATGCTTCTTCTTCATGCCATCCTCCATTCCTATTTGGATCCCGAACGTTTTTCTTCTTTTGTTTTTCCTGCTCTACTTCCATTATATATTTTTCAGCTCTCCGACATTTATTTTCTAAGGTTGAGAAATCTCGCATTTCTAGAGCAATTACTGCTTTCCTTATTTCAAATCGCAATCCTGGACCTATCCCAAGTTATTTGTATTTGGTGAGCTTCATTTGTACGCTTGACTTCTTCCACCAATGGTATATGCATGCCCCTACTAACAGGTAAGTGGCAAGAGATACCTTCTGATCATCTCTGTACATCCTAATACCTCATATTTTCTACTTGTTCCGACCATTCATCAGCTATAGTTGGCCAGATCATAGTGGCAGACCCAGAAATTTTAATAACGGGGTGAAAATAAAAAATACTATGTCATAAATCACCTTATTTATGTCGAGTACAACGTCTCCTTTTAATATATTTTGCACTTATATCTGGAATGTCAATGTCATATTTTATACAAAATTTTTAAACATGAACCAATAAAGTTTTCAAACTAGTCTCTTTTTGAAGTAATTCTTTTGTAGTTGAAACTAGATGTAAAGCATTTGAAATATCTAGAGACTCTTATTACAAAGCTTGACAAAAGACTTTAATAATATCCGTAATTTCTTTCATCAGGTGTAATATGATGACAAAATTAAAAGACATCCAACAAAGCATATATCAAATTCAAACTCATTTATCCATGCCTCATTACTCAGCATGAGGGGGACCAAGTTATTGAAGAATACTGTAAGTATGATGTTAATTTCAAAACAATAATCTCACTAGCTAATTAATTGAATACTTTCCAAACGGCAATTGTTGGAGAGGTTTGACCATAGGAATATAATGAGTCAAAGAGCTCAACACAACACGAATTTATTCATAATATTTCACCTCTGATATTCCATCTCTCATATTATATGTTGAGTATGATTAAATTATATATCAATTTATCGGTTAGATAAATTAATTTAAAAAAAGACGACAAATATAAATACTTTAAAATAATTTAATAAACTTAATTAATTTTAAAATGAAGTCATTTAGGAGACACTAGTGTAAAAAAGGACTTTAAGACCGTCTCATTTAGACCGGAATAGTGACGCCCCGATCTTAAAGGAATGACTAGTGGCAGTTCTGTAAATATAAAGAACATTTTAGACCGGATCATTTTTTATAGGTATTAAATATATTATTCAAAGCGGACTAAAAAACAATTGGTCTTTTAAATGTTATTAAGAAAATTAAAATATAAATTACTTTATCGACAAATCTCATACAGCTGGACTAATATTTTCTGCGATCCAAAAATAATAAGGAAAAATTTAAATATTAAGGTATTAACGTTTTAAGACCGATCGATCATCATCATAACAACTTCACTTCCCATGCCTAGCTCTTTGTTAGTCTAATCCCGATCAACCATAATTCTCAAGCTGTCATTACTCACCCCCAACACCACATTAATTATGACCTCTCGTATATATAATATACATTTTAATTCTAATCCTAATTCTTGAAAAAACTCCATTTTTTCTCTTCATGTACATTTTAGATTTCTTTGCATAAAGAAGTAATTCTTCTTCTTACAATCAAACAACCACCCTACAACAATGCATACATATCTATATTATGACGACTTGAACTTGTAATTTCTCTCTAAAATAAAGGATTTTGGTGCTAAATTGTGGCAATAGGGCACCAGACCAAAAAAAATAAAAAAATAATATTTACTCCATATACCACTCTAGTTTTATTTATAAGTCCCTTTTAATCAAATCACATATACCAAGGAAAGGTAGGTAACTTAATAATTATGAGATAAATTTTTATTTTTACCCTCTTTTATAAATGGGTACTTTTTAACTCTTTATTTTTTTTATTTTATTGGTACAATAATATGGACAAAATTGTTACAATTCCATTTATTTGGTCAAAATTGACTTATAGATAGGACCAAATTTCTTTGCCAAAAGAGATTTATTAATAGGATCAGAGTAATATACTTTGTAGTCAATATAAATATAGCAAGAAGCTTCACTTTTCTTCTGAACAGCTTCACTTCTCTTTCAAGCCATGTTTTTTTTTTCTTTTTCTTTTTTTTTTTTTGCTCGGAACATGAACATATATTGATACACTAATAATAAAGTTACATCAGAGTAATACTTTGTAGTCAATATATATAGCAAGAAGCTTCACTTTTCTTCTGAACAGCTTCACTTCTCTTTCAAGTCATAATAATACGGTCTTAATAGTTATTCTTTTAAGACCGGATGTAAAATGCGGCTGGTACAAAATATAGAAAATGATTAAATTTAAAAATTAATTAATTTTAAGACCTGATTTATATATAGACCAGTCTTAAAGGTTAATGTTTAACACTGGGTACTAATTTATCCGGTCTTAAAGTTAAATAGTTTAAAACCAAACTTAAATTTTGACCGGTACAACAATATTGAAGAAAATGAAACAAATAATTAATTAGTTTCGTTTAATTTAGTAAAAAATTGTCTAGACTTTTAGGACCGTATGTTTGTTAAACGTGCGGTCTTAAAAGTCCCGAGACTTTTAGGACCGTATATATAGAAATTGTTTGCTCCTAAATGTCCTAACTACTTAAACCTTAGTACCGTGTAATTGTAAATATCCGGTCTTAATAGTCTTCCTTTAAATATCTGGCAAATCATTAATGTTCAAGACAATCGAAGTTCTGGCGTTCTCCTCAAGCTAGGACCTTCAATGTCGTCATTTTTACCTCTCCTGATTTTGAGCAGCATTATCGGTTTGCTTTTTCTTTGACTCTGTCTTCCTCGTGCCATTTTCTGCATAACACCATAATCAGTATAAGATCATCAATCTTATGATCTTCTATTTCTCGTCGACCTATTTCATCCATGTATAAGAGAGAAGACGTTATAAATCTCTAAACAAAGCAAATACTTTAGGATCATTTTGCTCTGATACCAAAAATGTAAATCTCTCAATTTTATTCATTTCATAAATAGATATTTAACTTTGTATCATTCTTGTTTGTTTATTTCTTTTCCTCCAAGTCAGTCTTGTTCGCTGCTTTGACATGTTCTTATCTTTTATTTACTTATTTCTTAGGCTATCCATGATATCATCCCTTACATCATTCACTAGTAATTTACCAATGCTACTTTTACCTCTCTTTTTTAAGAAAATCATGTTTTGATCTCAACCAAAACAAATAATATCAAAAAGTCTCACAACTTGTTAATAATAACTTATTTATATTACTTATTAATAGTTGTTGTTTCACTTGTTATCAAAAACCTCATGAGACTTTTTTGATATTATTTTCTTTAGTTATGACTAAAATTTGATCTTCCTCTCTCTCTTTTTTGTTGTTGTTACGTGTGTGTATTGATTTACGTGTTTCTTCATATAATACATTCATGTTTCCTTCTTCACCATATTCATGCAACATTTTTTGTTTATTTCTTATTAAGAGTTTAAAGAGCACAAATACTTATGAACTTTAACAAAAAGTGATTTTGGAGATGCAAAAATACCTGTCAATATTCAAAATCAAAGTAAAAATGTGAGCATGATTAAATTTAGAGATTTACACTTATCATGTTGTACGAGAAGAAGAAGATTTCTACGTACACACGAAATGGTGAGACCCACATCTTTTTTTTTTAAAAAAAAATCAAGCACGGAAATCAAAGTATCTATGACATGAGGAGACATTTATCTTACAACATGAAAAGTGTGTTTCCCTTAGGGTATGTTTGGTTTGAGGGAGGGGGAGGGAGAAGGAAATAAGGAAATGACTAAATTGCCATTAATAAAAGGAATATTGCCTTTTGGTCACAAGATGTTTTTGGAATATTGAAAAATTTGTAGGGGCAATTTAGTAAAGAAGATACCAAAGATTAGCCCCTCCCCCTGCCTCAAACTAAATATACCCTTAAATTTAACCTATCACAGTTATATAAGAATCCTGCAAAAAGAATGTGAGTCACACTACAAAAAGTAATAGTGTTAGGTCAATAGTGCTCCCATTTTGAACGCTCATAGTTATTTTTGCACTTTCAAAATGTATATGGTGTTGAGACATTGATTAAAGTTCATAGATAATTTTGTACTTTCACTCTTATTATTATAATGAGAGAGGGATTTATTGGATGGTACAGACACACACACATATATGTGTGTGTGTGTATGGGATGTTACACGTTGAGTAGTTTTGCCAAAGACATGCTTGTGAAATATGTTATTTTATTTTTAGGGTTAAGATGTAGATTAACCAACGAAGTATTACGCTAAGAGCTTCTGACACACAAATGTATTGAGGGTACTAAAACTACCAATAAACAATTGAAAGTGCACAAAAATACCAATGAAGAAACTAATTACGGTGAGAGTAGCATAATCTCTTTTTTAGTCTATTTATTGAAATTTTAAATTTTTTATTGGTATTTTTATGCATTTTCAATTGTTCATGGATAGTTTTAGTACCCTCAATACATTTTTATGTTAGATGCTCCAAACATAATACTTCGTTAGTTAATCTACACTTTAACCCTTAATTTTATTTTAACCACGAAGTACGTTACTTTTTTGGCCGGATCGAAGTCCATTTTTCTGCCTTACAACAGAGTTCATTCATATCTATAATGTTAATCTAAATCTATAACCAAATATCTTTAAAAGATACCGGGCAAATAAATTCTTTAGAAGGACTACTTAGGGTGTGCATGGTAACACTCCCAGAATGACTTTTTTCCTAATTTCTGTGCCCTGAAACAAAAATGAATGGGAATTGTGTTTGGTAAATCCGGTTTTTTTTCTTGCTCCCGGGATGAACCGGTTTTTTTTTTTTTTTTGTGCTAGGGAGTAAAAAAAAGAAGCTAAAAATTTTAGCTTCTTTATTACAGGGCAAAAAATCAGAATTTGTTTTTCCCTCAATCAAAATATAAATTTACCCTCGTTCACCACCACCACTGCTGTTGCCACCCCCAACACCACTGCTGCCCCACCGCCACCGCCCCGCCACTGTCGCCACCACCGCCCCACCACCACCGCCACCGCCCTACCACCACCACCGCCACCGCCCTACCACCACCACCGTCGCCACCACCACCACCGTCGCCACCACCACCACCTCAGCCGCCACCGCCATTGCCCCACCACCACCACCACCGCCGCCCCACCATAGCCACCGCCACCGCCGCTGCCGCCACCATCCCCGGCGCCGCCACCGCCCCCGCCACCACCGCCATCGCCACATAAATAATTTTTTGAATATAAAACTTACATAAATAATTTTTTTAGGAAATTTAAATTTAAGTTTATTTGTAAAGTATAAAATTAAATTAATTTTAAAGAAAAGGACAAAATGGTAAAAATAACTCATTAATCCTTCATCTTTCTTCCTTACTATTTTTTTTAACTCCCAAAGAAGAGGAGGAAAAATGTGTTACCAAACGTAATTATGATTCTCGGAGTAAAAATAAAATGGGTTAACAAACGTAATTCTGATGTTCAAAACTCTTCCAAAGTATAGAATCAGAAAAAACTGTTTCATCTTAAGAACAGTGCTGGGCAACAGAATGATTATCATGCACACCCTTAGCAACTGAAAATTAAAATCTTCACTTAAGCTCCATCAGTGAGCCGATTGGCACAAAAATTGCCTTCCCCGTAGTGTGCGTGAATATTATTAATATACACATTTATTCTTGATATAATATGAAAAGACAGTCATATAATCCGAAATGCATATTTTTAACCAATGATTATTTTTGGAATATTATATAATAAATGTTATTTTTTTCGCCAGCGAATAAAAATAAATTTTCTTGATATAATATGAAAAGATGATCATATAATTATCCATAAATGCATATGGTTAACTGATGCTTATTTTTGAAATATTATATTTAATTAATAAAAACACGTGTGTACAAAAAATTTATTTAAATAATATTTATATATGCTTCCCGGCTCTGTATATATACCGGAAACATTTTAGGGACCTTTCCGTTTGTGCGCCTCCCAAACCCTAATCGCGCTCCTCCAGACGTTCGCTATTCGCTATTCGCCATTCGCCAGCCATGGGGAGGAGTAAGTATTGATCTCTTTTTTGAAGAAGTTTTTAACCTGCTTTACATTTGTTTTCGTTATGTGTATTTCTTAGCTATTCCTACTATTTGATCTGTGAACCTCCCGAGTTTGAATGCTGCACAGATGGGTATCTTTTTTGGGTTCGTCCTGTCTGTTTATTAAACAATTTGCATACGGAATTTTCTGTTTGAGGTTTTTAATTTGGTCAAGTGCCATCGAAAATTAATAGGTTCATCTCATTTGTTTATATCGATTTCATTGAGATATGAGTTTGCGCAATTCTGTTCGGTTGAGTCTTTATTTAGTACGTTTGACCCAGGGAAGAAATTATTTTGAACGCTTGGGGGGCCCAGTGAGATCTACCAATACTTCAATTGCATTCTTGGTCCTCAACATCTTAAATGCTTTTAGGTGCCTTAGAATTCCTGCATGATAATCATATTTTTCAACAACTGCTGGTCCTCACTACAGATAACTTCTCCAACCAATCCAGGAAGAGTCTCTTTATTTAATCATGATTATGATTCTATCTCCCGTTACCATAGGGTAGCTTATAATGACCGTGTTCTTGTGTCTAGGTTTTTAGTTGGATGATGCTTCAGTTACATCCCGATTCAGTTCTCATACTTTTCATGGTTTGTTTATGATGTCCTATGGTCTAATTCCATGAGTATTTCCAAATCGTGTAATCAATGGACGATTGCAAAAGAAACTAAATGTTTCATTGTATTGATAAATGGTGCAGGGCCAGCAAGGTGCTACAGGCAAATTAAAAACAAACCATACCCGAAATCACGCTTCTGCCGTGGTGTTCCTGATCCCAAGATCAGAATTTATGATGTTGGGATGAAAAAGAAAGGTGTTGATGAGTTTCCTTTCTGTGTCCATCTTGTTAGCTGGGAGAAAGAAAATGTTTCGAGTGAGGCACTGGAAGCTGCTAGGATTGCATGCAACAAATATATGGCTAAATTCGCTGGAAAGGATGCATTCCACTTGAGGGTTAGGGTACATCCATTCCATGTTCTTAGGATTAACAAGATGCTTTCCTGTGCTGGAGCTGATAGGCTCCAAACGGGGATGAGAGGTGCATTTGGAAAGCCCCAAGGAACTTGTGCTAGAGTGGCTATTGGACAGGTCCTCCTTTCTGTTCGCTGCAAGGACGCCAACAAGAATCATGCTCAGGAAGCCCTCCGTCGTGCCAAGTTCAAGTTCCCTGGCCGCCAAAAGATCATTGTCAGCAGAAAATGGTATGCTTATGTCATTACCTTTTTATGGTTGCATTTGAACTTGAGTTTGTTGTATAGTATAGATCAAGTTTTACAATAGGTTTTGTGTGGTTTGGTGGTTTGATGGAATTCTAACAATGTTTTTAAAGATCCTTTTCCCAAAATGATTTGGATCTGAGGTGTAAATATAGAACAATGCCCTGTGCCAAATATGCCATGAATTGTTAGATTAGTTCTAAAGTGGTTTGATAGGTGAAAGGTTGGAGAATAACATTTGACTTCTGATAGCTGAATGGGTTTGCTTTCCTTGTTATATCTATATTATGATGAGGACATGCATGTTTGTTTTAACAGTATCATTGTTCTTTTAATTTCTTTCTCAGGGGCTTCACCAAGTTTAGCCGTGCTGACTATGTGAAGTTGAAGTCAGAGGGCAGAATCATGCCAGATGGTGTAAATGCCAAGGTAATGCAAAATATGTTCTTTTACCTTAGTTGAGAGTTTCAATTTTGGGGAAGGAAACTTTGAACACTGTATGTGTTAGTGTAAGTAACTGGCAATCTTCTCCCCAGAGTGTCAATTTTTATGGTGAAAAAGTTTTATTCGGATTAAATGATGTTGGAGCTTACCCTTTCCGTTCTGTATTTTTCAGCTTCTTGGATGCCATGGACCTTTGGCTAACCGTCAGCCTGGAAAAGCCTTTCTGCACGCAGCTGCTTAGGCCATTGGTTTCATCTTTGGATCATCATTATTAAAGATTGAAATTCGAGTTTGTTATTTGTTTGTGGTACTGCAGTGAAGGATGCTAAGATTTAACTTTTTTCTGTGCGAACTTGTCAGTGGAATGAATTTTGTTTTATTTCGTTCCGATCGAATTCATCAATACCATCGTTTTGTTACTTTTTTTTAGTCAATTTTGAGCTAAATTGAAGTTTATTTACTTATTCCACAAATTTAATATTATGGCGCTACTGATTTCCTCACCTGATCTCGGTTTACTGCCGTTTGGGAGCTAAGTAGATAATCAATTACGGATTTTAATCTTGGTTTTTGCTGTTTCTACCCAAACGCCCTCCTGTAGCTTTCAATTTAAGTTGCAGGAAAAATGTTTTGGAGGGAATGGTTGAGGTGATAATGGCTGTTAGACATGCTGTTAGAGCCGTTAAAATGGGCTAGGTCTATCGGGCTGGCCCGTTTAAGCTCTAGCCCTGTAAGGGCCGGCCTTGGAAATTGGAGGAGTGAGGTAATGTTTGGCCCTGAAGGGTCAAGGGCTTACATGAGCCGACCCTGGAGGGCTACGGGCCAGTCCATCGGGCCCTTCAATTATTCTATTTTTTATTTTTAAAAATTGAACACTTGTTGAAGTTGGATCCTTCAATAATTTATATGTATTTTATTTGTTATAGAGTTATTTATCCATTTAAGTACATAATAACTATACTCTAATTTTATGATTTGATTTATTATTTGTTGTAGATAAAGATTATAGATGTGTTCATGAAGCCGGAAAAAAATTTATGATTTTCTTACTCATGAATCAGAGCTTACTACTCAAAGTGAATAATAATCAAATGTCGTTGAAATTAATGATAGTGGTGAAGATGACGATGATAATAGTCATTGTACTAATGTATGACGAAGATAATAGTCATAGTCATTGTACTAATGTCGCTTAGTAGTTAGTAGTATGCTTCTTATGTTTTTATATGAATTATTTGTGAACATAGCTTGTTTTTTATTATGAATTAGTGACTGTGTTTATTTGTTAGATGACTTATATTGTAATTTTTACTAACTATATTTCTTTGGAAAAAAAACGGAGGAAAAATAATTAAAATTTGAAATAGTAATTTCTGGGCTCTGTGGGCCGGCTCTGGCCCTGGTGTTCTCGAGCTGGGCTTTGAAAAACAGTTGTTTTTCTTATTCCGGACCCTGGAGGGCCGGCCCTGTTAGGCCCTGGCCCTTCACGAGCCGGCTCTAATTGACACCTTTACATGCTGTATACATCAAAACGACTTCTAAAGATCGTGATGTTTGTACCTTACGTTACTATCACATTACCTTGTATAGTAATTTACATTTTAGAAAGGTGATTTTGACAATTGTCATTCATACATTTTTAATTTTATTAATATTACTTTTCAGAAAACACAATTTGAAGAACGCACCTTTGTATAACAGTCAAGCTAATATATGGTATGAGATCGAAACGACTGTAAATAAAAAAATTAAAAAAAAAAAACCTTTGCAAATATCGGAACGGACCTTAGGATTTTTAGCCTGAAATAATCCGAAATTTCTACTTAAAATCAGTTGTTGGCATTAACTTAGCTTTGACATTTGGGTTATGACCTTGATTTGCAATCAGTAATTTTGCATTATGAACTGAGGATGAGATATAATCCGCGCCCAAAGAGCTTGTGATCTCTCCTTTCTCACATGTTTCGCTGGTCCTGGTTGAAGGGAATGTGAAATACTATCTGTAATTTTAAATGTAGGACATGGTGCAAATTATATTATCTCCGATTTTAAATTAGGGAAAATTCCATTAAAATACCATCTGAATTTCCAAAACCCTCAGAAGCCCACCGAATTTGTAAAAAGACTGAGAGGTGACAAAAACTTTTGAGGGTTATGCAAATTCATGTAAAATAACTACATTGTCCCTTAATTAACTATGAACACACTCCATTCTTTTTACAAATTCATTGGTTCATTTGACTGCCCTAGAGTTCTTCTCTGTCTTCATCGCCGCGACGCTTGTTCTGCATCTTCTTCCCGGTGACGTCGTGAATCAACAAGTTTGGACAGAAATTGCTCCGGCCAGTTGTTCTTTCTTTACCACACGAAAATCATCTGAGGGTTCTTCACCGTCTTCATTAGGAGTGGGAATAGGTCAAGCCCCTATTAGGCAGCCTACAGCCTGGTCTATTTAAGGCTTGGTTAGGCCTGACCTGTTTATTAAAAAGGCCAAGCCAAGGCCTATTTAGGGTGTGCATGGTAACACTCCCAGAATGACTTTTTTTCTTAATTTCTGTATTCCGAGACAAAAATGGATGAGAATTGTGGTTGGTAAATCCTTTTTTTTTTTTTTTGCTCTGGGGATGAACCAGTTTATTTTTTCTGCTGGGGAGTAAAAAAAAAAAAGAAGCTAAAAATTTTGGCTTTTCTATTTCAGGGCAAAAAATCAAAATTTATTTTTCCTTCAATCGAAGCAGAAATTTACCCTCGTTCACCATCACTACCACCACTGTCATTGCCACCCCCACCGCCGCCCCACCGCCACCGCCACCACCCCACCACCACCTCCACCAACCCGCCACCACCACCACCACCACCACCACTACCACCACCACCGCCCCACCACCACCTCCACCAACCCGCCACCACCGCCACCACCACCGCCACCGCCGCCACCACCACCACCGCCTCACCAACCCCGCCACCACCATGTCACCGCCGCCGCCACCGCCACCACCACTGCCATCGTCGCCGCCACATAAATAATTTTTTGAATATTAAAAAATTACATAAATAATTTTTTATTACATAAATAATTTTTTTAGGAAATTTAAATTTAAGTTTATTTGTAAATTATATTAATTATTAAAGAAAAAGATAAAACGGTAAAAATAACTCATTTATCCTTTATCTTCCACCCTTACTATTTTTTTAACTCCCAAACAAGGGGAGGAAAAATGTTACCAAACGTAATTCTGATTCTCGGAGTAAAAATAAAATGGGTTAACAAACGTAATTTTGATTCTCAAAACTCTTCCAAAGCACAGAATCAGAAAAAAAAAAAAAAAACTGTTTCATCTCAGAAACAGTGCTGGACAATAAAATGGTTGTCATACATACCCTTAAAGGCCTGAATATGTAAATAGACCAGGCTTATTTTGTTAAGGCCTGCCCTGTAGGCCTTCAGGCCTGGCCTGTTTAAATATTAAATAAATACAATTATATTTATATCATATAAATAAGATACTATTTATTGTTTTTCTTTATTATATTATAATTTCAAAATATATTTATATAATTTTGATAGGCTTAAAATATACAAAGCCTATTTATAGATTTCAAGGCTTGTAATATGATGCCTTTTTAAAGGCCTACATTATAAGTAGGCCTTTAAAAAGGCTTCAGGCTCGGCCAGGCCTTATGAAAGCTCAGGCCTAAACCTAGAAAAAGGCCTGAATTCAGGCTCAGGCCTTTTACCCTCATTATAGGCTCAAGCCTAATTTCCATGCCAAGTCTTCATCCAGCGACGCTCATTCTTCGTCGCTACCCTTGAAGTTTTCAAAGGTAAATTGTCTGGATTTGCGCTATCTCTTCTTGCTATTTTTTAGGGTTAGAGTTAATTGTCTGGATTTGTCTCTTCCGGTTTGTAATTTTACTGTTTGGACGCGGTTGCTTTATCATTTCTCCCATGTCCAGATTGATGTTTCGTTTTTTTTTTCATCCTCTCGATTGAATGTGGTTTGTTACATATGTCGTCGAATTGAATTGTTTCTTTGATTATGCTTCCTTTGGGTCTTGACTTCGAGAGGTATTTGTGATCTAAATAGTTTTATGGATGAGATATTACAAATTTATATGTTTTGTTCGTGTTCGGCGACTTTTTCTTTTTTGTTTTTGTATGCATATTAATTCGAAGTTTGATTCGTTGTTTCGCTTTCTTTGGATTCTTTTGCAGGGGTGGGGTCAGACTTTGGACCTTTAATTAGGTTGTTTCATTAGTAATTTCTGGCTTTTGAGGTGTGAGTTTTGGTCTTAGGCTTCGGTTATGCTTCGCTGTAAAGTTCTGAGAAAAATGGGTACTGTGTTTTGCCTTTTTAATTCGTTGACTCAAAGGATGGCGGCTAAAAAGCCCCTTGAATATCAGGCATTGGCTGGCAAGAGGCTCTGAGCAAACACTAATGTGTTTGGGCTGTTTCCTGTGACTTCATGGATTTGACTTTTTCTCCCCTCCTTTGGGTTTCTTTCATTCTATCATATGCCAGCCCATGCTTGTTGATTTGATTGATAATATTTGGGTGATAAAAAATTTCTTGACTTTTAATGTTGTTCTTGGTAATAGGTAATAACTAGCAGCTCTTACTTGAACATGACAAATGTTATTGGGTGTCTCTCAATTGAGTTCACTTAATCCACTTGACCATTTTAGATTGATTTGGACTCATGGCATAAGTATCTTTTCTTATACTTTTTCTGTTGTTTTGATAGACTCCAGAAATATGGATGAAGCCCAATAGCGAGAACTACTATAAATGCATTTCCGGATCCGGGAATAGAACTGGTTTGTATAAATACTCTTGATTTTTGTCAAGTATGGATGGGCTAATTCTCAAATGAAAGTTTGGCTGACTTCTCTTTCCATTATTATGTTCTTCAGTCACAAAAACAAATGGCTATCTGCTCATTCATGCCAATGGCGGCTTGAATCAAATGAGAACAGGAGTAAGCTACCCATTCGTTTCAATGGCTTTTATTGCCATAATGATACTTTCTCGACTAATTCTTAGAAGCTTCCCCAGCTTTACAGATATACGACATGGTTGTAGTGGCGAAGATTATGAATGCCACCCTTGTCCTCCCATCTCTTGATCATGATTCCTTTTAGACTGATCCAAGGTCAATAGTTTATTTGATAAATGTGGTGCTTGCAAGTAAACTTCTAAATTCTCATATCATTTTCTCCAAGATGTGACGTGCCTAATATTTTTCAGTGGCTTTAAAGATATTTTCGACTGGAAGCACTTCATCCAAGTTTTAAAACCTGACGTTGAGATAGTTGAGTATCTGCCAGTCAAGTATGCACATTTAAAACCTCTCGTGAAGCCTCCTATTTCTTGGTCAAAGGTGTGAAATACAATTTAAATGCATAACTAGATTCAAACAATTAATCTCTGAAGAGTAGGGTTCTTACTCATGTATGTTTCATTTGCAAGCTGGTTACTATAGAGCTGAGATTGATCTGAGAGTTATACTATTTATTCATTCTTTGATCATAAGTTGCCACATGGAGCATAATTTGATATTTTGAATGTAAATTTGATACAGTACAGAGTAGAAGTTTAGATTCACACTTTTCCATAGATATATTGTTAATAATATATTCTTTGTTAAGGCTGATGCCAGTGTACAATTATTATTCCATAGATAATTGTTTCTTCAAGTATTGAAAAGTTGTGATTTAGAAAGAAAAAACTGAGTTTAAGGATGCTTTCTAGTTCATTGTTAAAGCAAATAATTGCCCTTTATTTGTAAAAAGAATTTGTAATTACCATTTAAAGATTTATTATAATTGCCCTTTATTTGTTGTTTCATATATGCTGTACATGTTATTATTCCATTACAACTTTTTGTAAATGCCAATCGTGTACTTATCAATGCCACAATGACTGTTGTTAGAGACTCTGTAATTGTAGTTACATTTATGGGAAGGATCATTAGGAACTGGTAAATACCATTGCGAAATTGGTAAATGCTGTTGAAAAATTTGTAAATGTCATTGAAAGATTTGTGATAATTCACTTTTATCTGTTGTTCATTTGTTGTTCTCTCAGAGACAAAAATGGAAAACCTCAAAAAAAGAATTTGTAAATGCAATTGAAGAATTTGTAAATGCCATCGAAAGATTTGTAAATGCCATCGAAAGAATTTGTAAATGTTATTGAAAGATTTGTAAATGCCACTGAAAGATTTGTAAATGTCATTAAAGAATTTGTAAATGTCATTGAAGAATTTGTATATGTCATTGAAAGATGGGTTATATGTCATTGAAAGATGGGTTAAGGTGTGTTTAACACAACAAACTATTAACTCAGGAGCATCCAACACAATTAACTATTAAGTGGACCGCCCAACACAACAAACTTTTAAAAAAAAGTGCCTAGCCACAACAAACTTTTAAAAAGTAGCGCCCAGCACAACGTCATTAGCAAAAAGTTAGCGTCCGTTATCTAAGGTGCATTCAACACAACAAACTATTACTCTAAGAGCGTCCAGCACAAAATTCTAAATTTTACCAAATTAAATATTTTTTTTTCTCAATTGTCATTATTCAAAACTACTTGTATACATATTTATGGGCAAAAATTACTTATTCTTCAATTTTGTCAAAATTATAATTTGCTAAAATAAACAAAAGTTTTAATTAAAAATATAATTATGTGATTTAAATAAAACTCAAAGTGTTTTATATTTTATTATATATGTTAAACAAAAAAAATATGATTTATTTTTATTTTAGAAGAAATTTATGTGAGTTAAAAAATTCATTTAATATTAATAAAATTTAAAAAATCTAAAAAAATCTATTATATCCTGAAAGAAATGAAATGAGTTTAATTTTTATTTTTATAAAAAAAGTTTAGTGGATATCAACGTTGATACTTAATAATATAAATCTAGCAACTTGATGATATATTTGTTAATTAAATGATGTATTGCTTATATGAATATGAGACTTTCGTAGGCGAAATTGCTCCTTAATCTATTATAATTGCTCTTTAACCTATTATTAAATTGTCCTTACTTAAGCCTCTTAAATTATCTTCTTTTTTTTTTTTCCAACAAGTCCCATATGCATATAATCAGTAGATCATTTAATTAACAAATATATCATCAAATTGCCGGATTTATGTTACTAAGTATCAAAGTTGATATCCATCAAACTTTTTTTATAAAAATAAAAATTAAACTCATTTCATTTCTTTAAGGATATAATAGATTTTTTAGATTTTATTAACATTAAATGAATTTTTTAACTCACATAAATTTCTTTTAAAATAAAAATAAATCATAGATTTTTTTTTGTATAATAAACTATAAAACATCTTGAGTTTTGTTTAAACCATATAATTATATTTTTAATTAAAACCTTTGTTTATTTTAGCAAATTATAATTTTGACAAAATTGAAGAATGAGTAATTTTTGTCCATAGATATGTATATAAGTAGTTTTGAATAATGACAATTGAGAAAAAAAAATTAATTTAGTAAAATTTAGAATTTTGTGTTGGGCGTTCTTGAAGTAACAGTTTGTTGTGTTGGACGCGCCTTAGATAACGGACGTTAACTTTTTGCTAACGGCGTTGTGTTGGACGCTCCTTTTTAAAAGTTTATTGTGTTGGGCGCTTCTTTTTAAAAGTTTGTTGTGCTGGGCGGTCCACTTAATAGTTAATTTGTTGGACGCTCCTGAGCCAATAGTTTGTTGTGTTGGGCACGCTTTAACCCTTGAAAGATTTGTAAATGCCATTAAAAGATTTGTAAATTTGTAAATGGCGTTACTAATTTTGTAATAGTGCATTTTTTTTGTTTTTCAATCAGAGGCATTAAAGAGATAAAAAGGGTCAAATTTAAAAAAGTTGTAAATGGCAATGATAATTTTGTAAATGGCGATGCTATATTTATAAATAGCAATGAAAGTTTTATAGTATGTTTTCATTTCAGAGGCAAGAATGAAACACTCCAAAAAAAGTTGTAAATGACGATGATATATTTGTAAATAGCGATGAAAGTTTTGTAATATGTTTTCATTTCAGAGGCAAGAATGAAACAACTCAAAAAAAGTTGTAAATGCTGATGATAATTTTGTAAATGGCGATGATATATTTGTAAATAACGATGAAAGTTTTGTAATAATGCATTAAGTTTATGTTTTCATTTCAGAGACAAGAATGAAGCACAACAAAACAATTTGTAAATGGCGATGGAAGTTTTGTAATAATGCATTAAGTTTATGTTTTCATTTTAGAGGCAAGAATGAAGCACAACAAAACAATTCGTAAATGGCGATAATATATTTGTAAATGACGATGGTATATTTGTAAATAGCGATAGAAGTTTTATAATAATGCATTAAGTTTGTCTTTTCATTTTAGAGGCAAGAATGAAACACCCGAAAAAAAATTTGTAAATGGCGATACTAATTTTGTAAATAGCGATAGTATATTTGTAAATAGCGATGAAAGGTTTGTAATAATGCATTAAGTTTCTGTTTTCATTTCAGAGGCAAGAATAAAGCACAATAAAACAATATATAAATGGCGATAAACATATTTGTAAAATGGTGATAGTATATTTGTAAATAGCGATTGAAGTTTTGTAATAATACATTAAGTTTATGAAAACAATTTGTAAATGGCGATGATATATTTGTAAATGGTGATGAAAATTTTGTAATAATGTATTAAAAAAAACGATTTGGGTACAGATTTTTTTTTTTAAAAAAAAATGTGCACGCTTGTGCACAAAAAGTGCACCACAAATGCACTGTGCACATTTTGTGCACACTTTGAGTGTGCACAAATGCACACTCCAATGTGCACTTTTTGTGTACACTCTCTGTGCCTCTGTGCCTGTGCGCAAGGAAAAAGAAAAAAAATTCTGTAATGAGGGTCGTCAGTAAGCACTGGAGTGTATTTGTTTTTTTCCGCCTCCTTCTCTTCTTCCTTTACGCCTGCGCCATCACCGACCCTAAATCTAAATCGTCTTCTTCGGAAAAAAAAAGTACAGTTATCAGTGTTTCCCCCTTTTTCACCGTCATTGGTGCGGTGTCCAAGGCAGCGAGTGAGTGTGGCATCATCGTCGATGGCGGAGGGTCAAGATGGGTGAAGGTGCGCCGGCAAATGAAGCCTGAGAAATGAATCTTGGCTCACCCTCTCTCTCTACTCTAAACGTGAAGGAAGGAAGGGCAAGGTGATTATTTTGCTTGAATTTGCATAACCCTCAAATCAAAAGTCATTGTCACCTCTTAGTCTTTTTACAAATTCAGTGGGCTTCTGGGAGTTTTGCAAATTCAGATGGTATTTATTCATATTTTTCCCTTTAAATTAAGTATAGTGTAAATTACATTATAAATTAAGATAAATATTCGTCATCATTTCATTTCATCACCCGAGGAGGTAGGGGTGGGCATGGGCAAGGGTCGGCGAGACCCCTGCTCGATGCAGCCCGATGCCCAGCCCTGCCCAATAAAAGCCCTAACCATTTTTGGGTTGGGCAAGGGTGGGCTGGGTAGAGTGGGCTTCACTTGCCCAAGTAGTGACGCTTTACCCTTCTTCTTGAATATTTTAATTCACAGTTCACAGAATTTCAAACCTTTGGAGATAGCTGAAGTATAATATAATATATTTAGACATAATTATATATGATAGCTGAAGTATAATATAACCTTTGGAGCGGGCTTCACTTATATATTTTGTTGGTCGATTTGAACTGCAGTTCTTTTCTTTTACTATGCTTTGTTTTTTGGGTTAAGTACCAATTTTGCCCTTGAAGTATGCGCCCAGGAGCAATTTTGCCTCTTAAGTTTTCGGCGGAGCAATGTTGCCCCTGAAGTATCAAAACGGAGCAATGTTGCCCCTCCGTTAGAAACCCTAATGGTCAACGTTACTTAACCGTACGGAGGGGCAACATTGCTCCGTTTTGATACTTCAGGGGTAACATTGCTCTGCCGAAAAATGAAGGGGCAACATTGCTCCTGGGATCGTACTTCAGGGGCAAAATTGGTACTTAACCCATATTTAATTTATGATATATGAGATAAGTATATGAGAGGATTTTTAATTCGATTTACGTGTATAAACACTTTTGAAACCCCCCAAAAGTGATCTCAACAATACTTAAGACAATAGATATATACCCACAATACTTCCCTTTAAGCATAAGAAGTTGTCCATCATCAACTTAGCAACAATTTGAAGTGCAATTCTGCCCATAAAGTATTCCGCTAGGGGTAGTAGACTCCACAAATTTTTATAGACGCAAAAGTACATATGAAGTTTTCAAAATAATACAAAAATACCACAGCTATTAAGTCAAATAACATAGATCATTTAACAAACATGTCAACCAAGAAAATGGTGCAAAAAGTTTATGTACACTTTTGCATCCAAAGAAAGTTTATAATGTCTAATGCCTCTGACAAAATACTTCATGGGTAGATTAGTACCTTAATCCTTGTATTTATAAGTTACTTGAAGGGGAGTTTTATTGTCTTTTTTACAAGGCACCAAGTTGATTATTTATTACTTCAATTGGTCCTAGATATAGAAGTTACATGACTAATTTATATATAGTAAAAATATTTGTTAAGTTGGTTATTTTTAAGAATGTGAGTTTATTTTCCTAACATATCCTTTCTGATTATTACAGTAAAAACTACTATTATTGATAAAATCTCCTTTCAAATGTGCCATTAATAAAGATAATTTTAAAAAAATTTGGGTTAAGTATCAATTTTACCCCTGAAGTACGCATCCAGGAGCAATTTTGTCTCTAAAGTTTTCGGCGGGGCAATGTTGCCCCTGAAGTATCAAAACGGAGCAATGTTGCCCCTTCGTTAGAAACCCTAACGGTCAACGTACGTTGACCGTTGGTTGACCTAACGGAGGGGCAACATTGCTCCGTTTTGATACTTCAGGGCAACATTGCTCCGCCTAAAACTTAAGGGGCAAAAATGCTTATGGGCGCGTACTTCAGGAGCAAAATTGGTACTTAACCCTTGTTTTTTTTTAATGCAATTACTTAATAATTTAGATAAGTTTAAGGAGAGGATAATTTTTTCAAATTGTTGCACCGCGCCGCGAGCGGGGGGATTTCGTTCTTGTTTTAAATAAAATAATATATAGAATAATATTTATTTAAATATATTTAATTTTCTGGACAGGGCTAAATAGGCAGGGCAGGACCCCCTACCCGATGCCCAGCCCTGCCTAATTACTGACTCAAACCAAAACTGTCCAAATATTTTTTAGGCCACTTTTAGATAATTTTTTGTTGAGTTTGGACGGACATAGTGGGCATTTGGCATCATGCTCACCCATACGAGGAGGCATGATAATCTGTTTTCCGCCATTTGACTAAATGAAATTTGGAAGATGAAATAGTATAACATGATCAAATGACAGGAATAAATGATCTTCAACAATGAGAAGTTAGACCTTGAAGAGTAGTAGTACCTTGTTCTTGAAGGGAAGGACCAAAAGACCGGCTGCTGGTGGTTGGCGGCGGAATTCCATTCCCAATGTCAAGAGCAATCCATGGTCTCCTCCGGCGACGTGACGGGATCAACCACCATCTTCATCGGTGGAGTTCCCCATCTTCAGTATGCAGACCAGCTTCTCAGGATCTATTCTCGATCCCTTCTTCATCTTCATATTTGCCCTCACACGCCTACAGTTTGTTCCTTCGTACACAATCGAAGTTTTTATCCTCTCACTCATCTGCTGCGAAGCCCACCTCCTCAATTGGGACATTGTCACGATTTTTCTATTCTTCGGAGCAAAATCCCCTTTCTTCTATGATTCGCGCTTCGCGGAAATACTACGCTTCTACTAACCGTACTCCTCAGACATTCTCTTCCAGGAGGCCGGTAATTCCTAAACAGGCCGACAACTATGCTGGGTTTCGCTCCTTCTCCTTTAAATCTTCGGATTTGGGTAAAGTCAATGGAGGTTTCGCGAAAAAGGTCATTGACAAACCAGTGACTGCTGTGCGTTCTGCTTTCTCCCGATACAGTGAAGCTATCGGTTTGCAAATTGAGTCATTCTTTAAGAGGAATTACCTGTTTCTATTTGGGGCTGCTGGAGTTATGGTTTGTGCTCTCCTCTGGAGGATCATGTTCGGGATTGCAAACACCTTTATTGGGCTTTCGGAAGGCATGGCTAAGTATGGGTTTCTTGCCCTTTCATCTGCTATCGTTGCTTTTGCTGTAAGTTCTTTTAATTGTCCTATGTACTGTATTTTGTTGAGTTTGTGTTGCCTGAACATTCCTTGCCTTTCTGATGGGATCTGTTCCATTACTAAACGCTTCGTATACCTGCTACTTAGGTTGTCTCGGCTTAGATTAAGGCCGTATGATGTCTACAAGCTTTTCCTGAATATGTTAGACAGATTAATGTAATTTGTTCCCGCTTACAAACTAGACTGGAGTTTCAGAGTACAGAGCATGAGTCAGTTAGCTGAGAGATAACACAAAAAAAAATGAAATGTAGCATCCATAGCCTCGCCTTAAGCTAATGATTGGTTCCTGCTTCTTAAATTGTGACTCGGAAAAATGGTTTTCTGCTAACCTTTGCTCAATTGATCAATGACAGCAATGCTATGTTCATGGTTTTCTAATTGCATTATGCATATTAGTTATATTTTTTTTTCCAGGATTTCCAACTCTGAGACATCAAAGTCTAGGCTACAGAACGTTATTTCTTCACCTATTTGTTAGAGGTGCTTGTTCATAACAAATATTTAAAATCATGGGATGCTTTCTAGTTATTGTCATGAAGTTCAGCGCTATGTATACCTGTGATACCAAATTGTTGATCTTATGATGTCAGAGTCAAACTGCACTGCTAGTTATTTTCCCATGCGCCCCTTTTGAACTGTTGATTAGCAGTATATTCCTCATAGTCACTAGCCAATAGGTTGTGATTATTCCAACTGTAAATTGTGCATAGTGATAGTACACTCCTTAATGTACTTTCTCAGTAAAATTTCAGAACCGTGTGTTTGCCACTATGTGGATTGCTACTGGTGGGACTCGTCTCTACAACTCTACTTGTTATTTGATCATGCATTAGCTTTTGGATCATCATCTAATTATCTTCAGCGCTCTGCATTTTCAAGGGCTTGTACATTCGCTCAAGATTCACAATCAACCCTGATAAAGTATATAGAATGGCCATGACAAGACTCAACACTTCTGCTGGAATTCTTGAAGTAATGGGTCCCCCCCTTTCAGGAACTGATTTAAGAGCCTATGTAATGTCAGGAGGTGGGCTTACAATAAAGAATTTCAAGCCAAGTATTAGGAGCAAGCGATGTTTTCTCATTTTCCCCATAAGAGGTTCTGAGAAGAAGGGTCTAGTAAGTGTTGAAGTCAAGAAAAAGAAGGCCCAGGTAAGTTTTAAAGTGTCCTATTATATCCTGAAATTACTGCATTGAGTCTGGCTTATATAAATATTGTGTATCTCCCATACTGTCCACACATTGTCTTTCAACATCAAAGCCTGCTATGTGGTCATTGTAACAGGCATATTTTGTATCTCCATGTTCTGAAATTCAACATGACATATCCCTTATGCATTACTTCCTCTTAAATTGTTGCTTTCTGGTGTTTAGAAGGGTTATTTTACATATGCAGATAGTTGAAATAAAGAGGTTGGAAATGATTACATACTAAATTGCTTGAATTAGTGTGAAGCAAGAAATAGATTTTTGTCACTGAATAGATGCACAAGCGTGCTTTGAGTATGTATCTTAAGTGACATCCAAAGAATTAAAGGCCAAAACTAGAAACCTTAAGATCACGAAATCACTAAGAGCTGAGAAGCTACAATTTTGCCCTATGCTCATGACTTACACCATTCTTGGGGTGCACAAATTACTTCAATGCCTGTCTTTTTAGTATATATCTTAGAGATGATAGAGCAGTAGACTAAGGTGAATGAGTGCTCTTGAAAGTTGAATGAGGTAAGCATAACTAGAGTTTTTTGGGTTTTTTTTTTTTTTTCTCTCTTTCTCTTTTTAAAAGAAACAGGCGATAGAGCAAGAGGTTCCTGCCACCTAAATTGAAGTTAAGCAGAGAACAACTTGGAAATTTGATTGATTCAATCATGAATAATACTCATTCTTTCAAGAGCAACGAGCATAAATTGTGAGACAAAAAAGTCAAACTTCAAACACAAAATGCAAAAAATGAGGAAAGGAAACCATGTCTAGCATTCAAGGAGAGCTCTCGCCCAGAAAATTCTTCATCAAAATCTTCATACCTACCTACCAGCAAAGCACCCTAAAAATAACCTAGATCTGTCTCATTTGTACGCTTCCAGCTTCCCATAGGTCCATGCTTCAGCATAAGTACTATATCAACGGGGTTTTTCCTTTCTTTCATCCTTCTTTATCTGTTTTCCTCTTGCTCTTCTAGAATACGTTTCCAACCCATTACTTGGGCCTCAATGTTCAGGGCCAATTTTCTACTATATACTTCAATAGTATTGGTCTAGAAAACTCATCAGGGTTCTAAAAAAGCAGTGGTTGTTGAAGCTATTATTTGGGCCTTTGGACCTTCGTATATGCTTAAGATATCCCTCCTGAAGGTTCTATGACTAGTCTGGGGTCTTGTTTGTGCTCAGCACCATACCTCTAGATGCTTCAGAACAGTTGATTTTGATTTTATGTCTGATTGATTACCATAATTAAGTTGAATGTGAGCGTCTTTTGGGTTCCTTGAACCCACATCTATACTTATGGTTTGTTATGTTTCTTAGCCTGAAAACATGTACTGGAAGTGAAGATATTTACTAGCAGCTTTGTGTATATATAGAATAGAGCTGCCAACTGAATGTACATTGTGGAGATGGACTTTTGCACACCCCCTTACACACTGGTTGAACTATTTGCTGTTTGTAAAATCATTTTCTTGTGTGCCAAGTGCGCTGTTCGTAGAACCTATACTTTCAGCTTGGTGAATTCAGTGTTCTTTTTCTGTGATGCAAAAAAAATCAGCCTTAGTGCTCTCATATTCAGAACTCTGTTATTATAGTGCTGCCCCTTTTTACCCCAAAAAAATGTCAAGATAATTACAAACTAATTTTTTTGTGTCGGCAAAAATCTGTCCTTTAAATTAGTGGTGGAAATTTTCCAAGAACTAAAGGAAATGTGAAGTGATGTATGTAGTTTTTTCTGTAATCTATCCATGCAGTATGATATCAAGTTATTGGCTGTCGATGTTCCAATGGCTTCAGGCCCAGACCAGCGGTTGTTTTTAATTGGGGATGAAGAAGAATACAAAGTTGGCGGGGGACTGATATCTCAGCTGAGAGATCCTGTAGTGAAAGCAATGGCAGCAACCAAAGAATTTGATGATCTTGACCAGATTGAAGAAGAGGAAGATGCTGAAAGAGAACGTCAGGAGGCTGAAAGAAAGCACCGTGAAGAAATTGAAAAGCTGGAAAGCAGTGGCACTCAGTGAAAGTTCCTAATTTCTGGTCTTAATTTACTGACCAGTCATCTAAATTTCTTTGAAGGATGCTGATGCTTCAATTGTCTGAGTTACCTGATTGTGGTTTTAGAACACATTTTATTTTAGTTTTGAGTTTCAAGCCAGGTAAATTCACAGCATCTTGTACCGCAAATTGCCAATTTTACCTGAACCAAAGTTGAGAAAATAAAGCCTACAGGGTTTGACGTGCATAATAAAGGTTTTGAATTTTTGATGTTTGCCTCAAGTGTTTTAACCTTTATGAATGGTCGTTACTGTTTTAAACTTTAGTGTTGTTCCACACAGCCATGGCCTATGTTTATCCAGATAGAGATGTCCAGTTTTTTTATTTTGTTGAAAAGTGTCAATTATCTCTGTGATATCAGCATGATAGTTGCTGACAACCCACCTTGCCCTTAGAGATGCCATGAATGAAGAAGGATCTCGATGTTGGTCTGTGACAATAACTACCTTCTTGCTAAATAGACAAGTCTTGACCGGATTGACCCCATTATGGTCTTTTCACTCTCAGAAATGTGCCAACTTTTTAAATGGCACTTCTGCTCAACTTATGTTTTTCCTACTTGTCTTCATGGGCTAATCTCCCCGTCAACGGTCAAGGTCTCTCTGTCCCTCTCTGGTTCATTAGCGACCAGTTTTGAAGAAGACAGCCGACCAAAGCATCTAGAGAATGAATCAGTGCCTAATGGAGGGTGTGGTGATTTTGGCAAGTAGGGCCAGTTGCGAGCTCCTCCACACTTCAGAAATCCAAGTTAGGTTTGACCTTAAACACACAAAATCCAAAGTGAAGGTCTATCTTTTTGCTGATTTTAGTTAAGATTGATGCTGATGTGGCCACCACGTCATATCATGACTCATTTGAATCCATGTGCGGAACATCATGATGGGTTTCAATGTTGAATATGAAGTCAAAACAACCAATTATGTCCGTTATTTTTCTCCCCTGAATCTGAAATTTGCTTTGACCAAAGGTTATATCTTCATCATAACCCGTTTGGCTTCTACCAATATTTTGAGGATTTGGCGCGCAAGTTGCGGGAACCCTTCATCCTAGCTCTCGGTTTGAAAGGCTTATTCATGTAGCTAATCACTAAAGAGTTTTACATCTAGTTTCAATTTACAAAATGACAACAGGTGCATGATTATTCACTTGTCTCAAGACTTTTTGGTAATTATATATATATATATATATGAAACTTTACAGTGATTTTCCCTAATTTTTATGGCGAGGAAACAAATTTGTCGACATAGATATTGAAAAGATCTGATCAGGTGGCACGTGTTGCATTCACAATCATGAGATCGAATTGAAGGCGAAGGGTCAAATGCGCAGGAGAGAGCAAGATACTGTTAGGAGCAATCTCAGCCATTATTCAATTCTGAGTCTGAGAGGGGAAAGACTCATATGTTGTTCGGGAGAGGATTTTCTCATAATTCATTTTTTCTTTTTTTTTTCTCCTTAGTTCATCTGGATCATTGATTGGAAAGAGGAGAGAGATATTAAAGTAGTACTACCTCCGGTCCTAATTATAAGAGCTAGTTGACTTTCTTTGGAGAAATTAAAGAAGCTAAATAAGTTACTTAATCATTTTATATGTTATGTATCCTTAGATTTTATATTAGTTTATTAGTTAAACTAATTAGTTTGGAGAAAAAAATAAAAAATAAAAATACTCTAAAGTAATTTAATTAGCTTCCTTAATCTCTTAAAAAAAAAGTCAACTAGCTCTTATAATTAGGACCGGAGGGAGTATTATGATTGATTGGATGGATATGATTTAAGGATGATGAGGGATAATGAGAAAAGAAAATGAGAGAAACTCCATGTTATTCAGGACAGGAAAGACTACTATCTTATAATAAATGAAGAGAAAAGCAATAGAAAAAATAATAGAAAAATACTACTTGAATTTTAAAATCCCGTGTGTGGATCACAATAATAATAAGATCAATAAGAACTTTACAACAATTGACAACTCTTTTTATTAGAAAATCATTTATTTAGAATTTTAAAATTGAAGTGGTATTTTTTTAGGGTTTTTTTACAACAATACTATTTGTTGGCACACTAAAAAAAAAAAAAAAGAAAGAAAGAAAGGAGAAAAACAATAGTATTATTTAAAAAGTCCAGAATCATAGAGGTAGTAGGTGTGAGGTAGTGGCTAATACTACAAGAGAATTTGCTGTGAGTAGTGTGAGTAGTTTCATGGATGAAGAGCAAGAAGTGGACAGCACAACACTAATGAAAGTGTATGCTACTTTTACTTTGGTAGTTAAAAAGTCTTTGTTGTTAAACTCACTCATTGATGTCATTGAAAGTTAGGATGAACAATTATTTTGGATTCATAACCAATTAATTGCCACATCAATGTCACTCAGCTAACTCTCACTCACTATTTTCTAGCTGTGTGCCATCTTAACTGTGTACATGTCATCAAATCAAGTTAGCTTATATGTTACACATAAATTAAGAAATACAATAAGTATTTAAAACTATATTAAATTTGTCCCTAATTTTAATGTCTCTAAACATATTGTAATAGTAAATAGTAAAGTACTCTTTAAAACATAAGCAAATGAAGGGAGTAACAGAATTACCAATTGTTTAATAGGGCTGGATGGTTGACCCAAAAAAAAAAAAAGGGCTGGATGAAATTTTAGAAATAAATTATATCACTCATAATATATAAAAAATATAATTTGATTTAATTAGTAAAAATTTTAAAACATGAATTGTATTTGTAGACAGTAAAATTTTAGGAACATCTAAATAAGTTTTAAATAACTCTTGAGCTATTAATGTATTTAACCTTGGTCCAAAAAAAATAAAATAAAATGATCCGGTATTTTGTATTGCTACTCAATAATTCCAACCTTAGCTATCATCTGAATTTAATATTTGCTAAAACAAACAAGAAATCACCACTAATGATTTACATGATATTTTAATTTTAATTTTAGGTAAAGAATGCTTCTTTAAGCCGAGAGTGCTTTTTCTTTCAAAAGAATGAAGCACTATAAAACATTAACTTTTTTTTTTTTATACAAACATTAACTTTTTCTTTATATGTTCTATTTTATCTTGGATTCCCCTATTATATATTACCATGCTTTTTTAAAGAGCAAAGTTACATTATTTTTCTTTTTCTTTTCTTTTTTTTTTTGTGTAAAGAATTTAGTCAAATTACATTTTTGCATCCTTTAGTTTAAAATATTGTACTCGGAATCTCCTTTAATATATCTTTTTATCCGTGATGTTAAATTCTTATATATATATATATATATATATATATATGGGAAAAGTATTTCTCCCGTTACTGGAGATAAGTTATCTCCTGTGACCTCTAAAATTACGTCGTTTTAAATTAATGAATGATGCGTTTGTAATTTTAGGTGAATGAATGATAAGTACAAAATTACGGAAACATCCTTCATTAATCCAAAACGACGTACTTTTAGAGGTCACTAGAGATAATTTATCTCCAATAATTAGAGAAATCCTTTACCCTATATATATATATATATGAAAAATAAAAATATTTACAATACATTATTACATTTCAAAATAACAAAAGAGTTCAGTATAATTCTGTTAAAAGAAAAAGATCATAAAGGCACCACCGAATTTCTGTGTTCTATAAAAGAGAGAACCTTAGTCGGCCCACTAGTTAAAGTTCAGAGGCCAACGCTTTTCCTTTATATCAGCTTTTTCTTTTCCAATGGAAAGGTCACTATAACACTCTTTGTCATATGGAAAAATTGAACTTGCCCCTATTGATTTATCTCAAACAAGTCCCTTCTTCAGCATTCGCCTTCAACTCCTGCCTTATGGTAAGCATGTTCAAGACTCCCTCATGTTCATATTCATTCTGTGCAAATTTGAAATAGCTTGATGTTTCTGCATCCATCAATTCCATCAAAATCCAAGTTTTTCAGAAACAGTAACGTGTTCAAATCATTTGAATTGACTTATGCACAGTTTCATCAACCTCAATCCTTTCTTCTTTCCCTTTCGATCCCACACCCATCTTTCAACTGTTATTCTTGGTTGAACATGAAAATCTGGGATGTAATTTCTTCTTTGATACGGAGTTTCTTGCAGAACCCAAGTTTGATATCTCTAACTTTTGGTAAGCTTAGTTCATAAACAATTTCTGCGTTCCTAATTTTAGCTTACATGATTGAAATCCAGGAAAGGGTAGGGAACAGCTAAGGCCAGAACTCGGAGCTACCACTTCTAGCCTTACTTTCGCAATCACCCATGATGTTCAAGTTCTTAATTTCTGCAATTGTTTCACTGAGCTTCTTCTTACTGTTCTTCTCTGGCACAACTTTAGCTGATCTGAACTCTGATAGGCAAGCTCTCTTAGAGTTTGCTTCCAGTGTCCCGCATGCCAGAAGACTCAACTGGAATGATTCTCCTTCAATTTGCATCTCATGGGTGGGTGTGACTTGCAACTCAGATAAAACTAGGGTCATTGCCATTCATCTTCCTGGAATTGGTCTCAAAGGTCACATTCCAGAAAACTGCATAGGAAAACTAGATGCCCTCACAGTACTGAGTCTTCACACCAATGGCCTTAATGGGAAGCTTCCTTCAGATATACTTTCCATTCCTTCACTTGAGTATGTACACCTTCAGCAGAATAACTTGTCAGGTCCAATCCCTTCATCTGTCTCTCCTAAGCTCATAGCACTTGATCTTTCTTTCAACTCTTTCTCTGGCACTATCCCACCCACATTTGTCAATCTCAGAAGACTCACCTGGTTGTATTTTCAAAACAATTCCATCTCTGGACATATCCCTGACTTCAACCTCCCAAAGCTCAAGTTTCTTAATTTGAGTTATAATAACTTGAATGGCTCAATCCCCAAGTCCATTCAAAATTTTCCTCTTAGTTCTTTCCTTGGGAACTCTCTTTTGTGTGGGCCACCTCTGAATCATTGCGCCGCAGCAATCACCCCTTCTGGATCTCCTCCATCTGCTAACCCATCAGTCACTCCAGCAAGTACCCAAAGTCAAGAAGCTACTAACCCAAAGAAAAGATTTGGATTGGCTTTTATACTTGCTCTGGTGATTGGGGGCTGTGCATTCCTAGCTCTCCTAGTTCTGGTAATCTCTCTGTGCTGTTGTAAGAAGAAAAAGGGACCAAGAGGTGGCATACTGAAGGCAAAGGCAGCTTGTGGAGGAAAGAATGAGATTTCAAAGAGTTTTGGAAGTGGGGTACAAGAGGCTGAGAAGAACAAATTGTTCTTCTTCAGAGGCTGCTCTTATACCTTTGATCTTGAGGATCTGCTAAAGGCTTCCGCTGAAGTTCTTGGAAAGGGAAGCTATGGCACAGCTTATAAGGCTGTTTTGGAGGAGGGAACAACAGTGGTGGTTAAGAGGTTGAGGGAAGTTGTAGTGGGGAAGAAAGAGTTTGAACAGCAAATGGATATTGTGGGGAGAGTAGGAAGCCACCCTAATATCATGCCTCTTCAAGCTTATTACTATTCCAAAGATGAGAAGCTTCTGGTTTGCAGCTTCATGCCAGGAGGAAGCTTATTTGCCTCATTGCATGGTAAGTTTATGTTTCCCTAATCATCCTGCCCAATTTGCACCATTTAGTCGTGTCGAGAAAGAGGAGAGAGGAAGGTATCTAGACCCTTACATAACATATTTCGTTCCCTTTCCCAGGACATTACATTCCATACAGTAAGTTAGGCAAACTAACCAAATAGCTTTTCATCTTCCAGAAAAATAGCTTCTACATGCTAAGATATTCATTACTCCATGAAGAAGACAAGGAGACATCACTAGGAATCTTCTGTGGGTTTTGTTTTTTTACTAGTCTTGTGTTCATCTAAAATTGTCAACTGTGATAATTCTGATGTTATCTGCCTGATTCTTGGATCCCAAAACAACAATAGGAAACAGGGGAGAAGGAAGAGCTCCATTAGACTGGGATGCAAGAATGAAGATCTCACTTGGAGTTGCCAAAGCAATCGCTTTCATACACTCCGAAGGGGGTCCAAAATTCACACACGGCAACATCAAGTCCACCAACGTCCTCTTAACCGAAGACCTAGATGGCTGCGTCTCCGACGTCGGATTGCCTCCACTGATGAACACCCCGGCGACCATGTCCAGAACTAACGGCTACCGCGCGCCGGAGGTGACGGATGCCCGGAAAATAACCCACAAATCCGATGTCTACAGCTTCGGAGTTCTCCTCCTGGAAATGCTGACCGGGAAATGTCCGATGAGATATCCTGGCCACGACGAGGTGGTGGATCTCCCGAGGTGGGTGAGATCCGTCGTCCGGGAGGAATGGACGGCGGAAGTGTTCGACGAGGAGCTATTGAGAGGACGATATGTGGAAGAGGAAATGGTTCAGATGCTTCAGATTGCACTGGCGTGCGTCGTGAAGGTGCCGGATTCGAGGCCGAGGATGGAGGAAGCTGTGAGAATGATGGAGGAAATCAGGCAGCCGGAGTTGAAGAACCGGCCATCCTCCGAGTCGGAGTCCAATTTGCAAACACCTTAGAATGTTGCATGAAGAAGGATCTAGGGAGAGAGAGTATTTTCATTGTGTTGGGGTCAAGTTTGAGCTACGATTCATGACAGGTACTCTTCGTCTTCTCGCAATAAGAATTGCTTTGTATAATAAAAGTCTCTGCTTCTCTCATGTGAGATTTCAGCTAATGTTGATTCGATTTGATGCTTGTTTCCTATCGTGTAGGTGTTTTTGTTCAATGACAAATCAAAGCCTATTTTCATCCTAACAAAAGGCTAAAATTTCATTCTTTATCTGTTCAAAATAAATTAAGCAACTTTACACGCTTTGTAATGTGCAAAATGAGCAATGATTTACTAGAACTCCCTTCGGGGACGTATGACAAAATTGGAACGATACAGAAAATTTAGCTGGATCCTGCGCAACGATGACACTCACAAATCGAGAAATGAATTACTAGAAACATTTTCCCATGTACAGATATTAAGAAACTTACACATGTAACCTCCTCTAACAAGGATCATGTTCCAACAATGTCAAAAATAAATTGTGCAGACGTATATATTTATAGACGCAGACACTAATGAAGGTAAGAATAACACAAAGGAGTGGAATGAATTAAGGTAAGGCTAATGGAGTTGCTGTTGGTGCTGGATACAGAAACTGAAAAGATGGTCCTTCCAGGTGTTGGTGGCATCCACATCCAGATACATCTCGTAAAACTTCACTTCCCCACTCCATGTCACAGACAAGGCAGTAATACTCCGAGTCCCAAAAACACCCTACATCACCATATAAGTATTATTGTAATAATTGGAGAATAATAAAATTTATTGATAATGAATCGAGGAAGAAAGTAGGTACCAGGGGTGTGTGGAAATGGACGAAAATGGAACTGAAGGCAGGTTCCCAGTCAGGAGAGGAGATGTGAGGAAGCAGGGGAGGTGAGGTTTTAACAGAGTCCTTCATAACAGAACTGGCAATGTGATTGAGTGGGATGGTTTTTTCACCGCACTTGGCAAGCTCTTGTTGGAAGCGAAAACGAAGACGCTCAGACTTTGGCCAAGGAGAGTCTAGTTGAGCGTTAGAAAGAACATGAAGTCCTTGCCTCACCTCCTCTGTGTGGAACCTACCACCTTGTGCTTTTTTCCCCCTGTTGCTCATGTAAACCATAGATTTTGACTCTATGTCTCCCACCACCAAATTAAACCCGTTGTAATACTCTGCTTCTGTCTTTACATCTTCAGCAAATTCTGTGGGACTTCGTCTACTCTGCCACACCCACATAAAAACAGAGTATACAAGCTTGTATATTAATATACAGGGTTAAGGCCGTGACAAGTTGTCACAGTGAGATTAGTATTAATAAATATATATTGTATACCTTGAGAAAAAGCACGGGAAGCTCGCCTCTGGTTCTGGCATGGGGATTAGTATGGGATTCCAAGGCGTAAGTGAGAAAGGCAAATCTTCCGTGTCGGGAACAAGCCAACCATGTGCCTTCTCCGACCTCGTCTCTTCCTCCAAGTATCTCTGTTTCAGAATCTTCCCACCATGACGCTGCCTTCGTCGCCCTTCATTTCACCGCCATGAATAACATTCACTCGTTAATTCTTTTCATTCATTCATTCATTCATATATGAACAAATGGATAAGAAGGAAGGAAGGAATGGAAACTTGCCTGTTGTGGTACACGTCTCTGTTGTTGAAGAGGATCAAAGGGTAGAGTGGGTGGGCTTGCCAGAGAAACACCACTATGCACATTTGGGAAATTACTAGAATTTTGAAGAGTTGCGAGTTGCAGATATGTAAGCAAAGGTAGAATTAGGGGATTGAAAAATGAAACAGACAGAGGGAGATATATGCGTGTGTGTGGCGACACGAGCTGGGGAATCTGATTTCATAGCTGACGTTGAAACCAATTGCGCAACCCTGCGTGCTCAACTGCTCATTATACGAGATAGCTCATATTTTTTAAAAAATTTTAAAAACTAAATAAATTATATTAAAATATTTATATTTATTATTTTTCTTCGTTATTTCACTCATAAATCCGTACATAATTTAATTATATACTATATATATTGACTCTTTTATTAAATTCCTAGAGTATATCCATATATATCAAGAGGCGCCGCCTCCTGCTGTGGCGTTTGTTGTCGGGCCGTGCTGCCAAAACCGTGAGCTTCTGCCCACCATGCGAGCTAATACCGCACCCAATTTGCTCTTTTTTTTTTTGGGCTACTGTTGCTCATTTAATATCAAGGGTTACTTGATCAATTTGAATACGTTAAGAATATAGAATTAATTAAAAAAATGGTTTGATCTCTCAAAAATACTAATACAAAACATTAAATTATGTATCAACTTTTTTTTTTCTTCTATTGCACCCGGTTCACCAGAGCTTTGCCCTGCCTAGTCCGGATCGAGGTTCTGTCGGGCGCATACGCGGGGACCTCTCCCAGAGGAGTTTTCTGCATCAACTTATTATGTAGATAGATTAGTTTAAAAAATAGTGTTACGGACCTAGATAAGGTCCATATTCAATATATGGCCTAGCAAAGAGTATATTGCATATCAGGATCTGTCTATAATAAAGGGGGATCCAATCATATCTACAATCCAGGTATATCTAAAGGTATATCTGGTAGTTAGGATATTGGGGCCTCAAATCACAAGACCCAAGCGACTCAACCTAAAGTAAATTATATAAATACAGAGGTTAAGCCCTAAGGTACACAGGTTCTAACTCGGAACTATTTACATACAATCACATAGAGCACACACCCTACCCCTTTGGCTAAACGTCTGTGTGTGTCTCGAACTACGTGGACTTTGATCCCTCTACAGGGTACGTAGGCCCTAGACATTGCTCCTAGGTCAAGTCCGATAAATCCTGTTCTTGAACATAACATTGGCGCAGACCGTGGGGACTGTAAATTTCGATTCCTACGACCAAAGATGGTCAATACCAGAAGCATGAGTCAGATGGCTTTGCACTGGTAGTTCCTGAAAATCCGCAGCAGCAAAATCAAAAATCATAGCACCTATGAAGGCATCTCAGAGAAACAATGGTTGTTTGAGCAACGACTTTGATTTTGAGCTGCTTCACATGGGTTTTCTTTTAACTCTCTATGTGTCCACATGATGAGAAGATAGTAGGCAGGATCCTCATCCTCTCTCTTTGGGAACCCATACTTTTCAATTCTGGCATAAATTTAGATACTTTATTTGGATCATAAGCTTCCACATGACAAGAAGATAGTATGAAGGATCATCATCCTCTCTCCTCGAGAACCCAGGATCGTCATCCTCTCTCCTTGGGAACCCAGACTTTTCAATTCTGGCATAAATTTAGATGCTCTATTTGGATCATAAGCTTCCACGTGATGAGAAGATAGTATGAAGGATCATCGTCCTCTCTCCTCGAGAACCCAGGATCGTCATCCTCTCTCCTTGGGAACCCAGACTTTTCAATTCTGACATAAATTTAGATGCCCTATTTGGATCATAAGCAACCACAACATTTGAAGTCTGCATGCCATTTAGTTCAAAGGAGTTATTTTCACGACTCGAGGATGCAGGGAGATCAATATTATGATCACACTACTTTATGTTTGCTTTTACTATATCTGCTTTGTGTTTGTCTTTTCTATATTATTCACATTAGAAAGAGTTAACAGATTACTAAAACCCTCCGAACATATAGCAATAGCGTCTGATCTCATTGAATTATTATTTCTTCTATCAAAATTGTTGAGGTTGGGCAAACGAGCAAATCGAGATAGCCAAGGTTGTTGTTAAGCCAAGGCTGATTCAACGCCTATGGCGTCTCGACTCCATCACGATAGTTGAGGTTGATGATACGTCAAGATGAGGAGGTGCTGAGACGCCAAAGTACGCCAAGATTGTTAGATGCCAAGATTCAGAGAATGCCGGGATATACTCTAAGTGCATGTCGAGATGTACTCTCGGCTGGGATTTGTATTTCCCTTCTTCGGATCTAGTTGTTTTAAGGCAGGGCAAAAGAGCAAATGGAGAACTCCGTCAATCATTTATTGAGCAAAAGCGTCATGTTGTAGTAACTCCCTAAGCTACATCCAGATGAGCATCACCCTCTTTATCTCATAGATGCTCAATCTTTGCTTATTATCAATTATCTATAAACATGTATGAATTCATGATAAAGAAAGCAGTTTTTGAAAATCATGTTCAAGTTAAACATGTAGGAATCCGAGGTACATAAACCCGTTTCTGAAAATCATGTTCAGGCTAATACGTATTCTTTCGGGACACGATAAAGCCGAGATAACGATTAAAACGTGCTCCCTTCGGGACACGGTAAAGCCGAAATGTACTCCGGATTAAATCCTGGTCAACCATGTCGGGGCGTATAGTTCTCAGTTGGCACCAGATGAATATCTTGCGCAATGAATTTTTTACTCTGGCCTAGTCATCAAATGGAACCCAGTTACACTGATTACAATTAAAATCCGGGCTTCGTGGAAGGTTTTTGCAAGAAGCGAAAAAGAAGCCGGACCCCGGTTACACCAAATCTAGTTAAAACACCGGCTCCGTGTTAAGCTTTGTGGTAACTTATTTTCTTCTCATTTTTTGGTTGCCAAGAAAGAATAATTTATATATTTTTCATTGCTATAGCATATCTAACTTGTTCATCCGAGTACCTATTGAATTTGGAGCCTTGATAAAGTGACTTTATTGGAGTTAAAATCTGAGTTCCGCGTGGAGTCCATTCCTACAAAAGGGAATGAAGGAGGAACCCATTTAAACTAATCACAGTTAGATCCGAATTCTGCGTTTAAAAAAAAAAAAGGTTACAACACCCCTCTCGGATAAACAAATTCTGGGTTACGACACCCATCATGGATAAACAAATTCAAGAAAAATTTTGCAGAGGAGTCCACCTCCAAAAGAAAAAGAAAAAGGACCTTGGTTACACTTAATACAGTTAAAATCCAGGCCTTGTGAAAAGAACGGTTAAATCCGTGTTTCCATAATCAGTTTGGAACACGGTAACACCGAAAGAATGGTTAAATTCGCGTTTCCATGATCAGTTTGGAACCCGGTAACACCGAAAGAACAATTAAATCCGCGCTCCTTAAGTGGACCCCAGATAAACTGAAAATTATACAGTTTTTAACAGGGGGAACCTGGTACTCCGACGTGCGGACGTCGGAAATAAAAACGCCAAAGATGGCAAGCTAGTTGCAAATTGGGAAGGTCCTTATCGGGTTAAAGAGAAACTTGACAAAGGAGCGTATATACTCGAAACCTTGGGAAGGAAGCCAATCAAAAGGACTCGGAACGTCGACAAGTTGAGAATCTATTATAGTTAGATCTCGGCCCTACATTCACAATAGGCCAGACACACTGTGTTAGAGCTCGCTCTTTGGAGCGGATTATTACTTTGATGAAGAATTCCCCAGTGGAAATTGAAAATGTGCATTATCGATAGCTTAAGTATTACACCGAGGTCCCTAAACCCGATCTGAAATAGAATCCATCTAGATGGCTGACACCAGGGCTAATAACCCCAGGTTACGAGTTACGTGAAGTCATTATTACAAGCCTTCACGAATTTGATGCATCAATACTTGGTCCTCGATAAGAAGATGAATTGTCATTCAGACCCTGATCAGGTCAAAATGTTTAAGCGTTGCGTTTCAAACACCATGGCTAGACATGTGACAGTTTGCTCTTATCTTGGTTATGATCTCGGACAACGAAATCGAAACTCAGTAATGCGGTTAAAACGAAAACCCTATACAGTTAAAATGAAAACCCTACCCCAGATTCCCAGGCTTCAAGTCTGGAAGAAAAAGCAAGTTTGCATTACTAAAGACCTTGGCCTGGTTATTTAAAAGAACTTTGAACATATTTTCGAGCTTATATAATCAACTTATTGTTGAAGTGAAGATTAACCTCGGACATGAGATCCAGGTTAAATAGTCAATGCACCCTGGAAGCTCAGAGCCCTTGACTGCCAGGCTGGGGGGCAACAAGACAAGTGTGGCACTGTAAAGCTGTCAGCCACATAAGCAAATGCAGCAACAAACAAACAAGGAAGCCCGATTCGTTCCTTTTCAGGATAATTCGGATTGGGGGAATTCGGTGTTGCAGCAAACAAATCCAGAAACTCGGATAATTGAAAAAGAAGACATCCCGATGATCATGAAAAGAAACAGATGGAGTTTCAAACTTCAATTAACCTGGACTACATGTCTGAGGGCAATTCAATCAGAATACAAGTAAATCCGGGGTTCGTTGAAACTCGGATAGAAACTTCATCAAAATCCAACAAGTTGTAGCAACTCGAATACGATTTTCGGGTTCAATAACAGATCCACCCCGACAACCCAGAGCCCTTGACTGCCAGGCTAGGGGGCAACTACTATACAGTTGTCAATGATGTGAAAAGAACTAACGGAAGCCTTCACGGGGTTATTTGAATTTTCAAATGCTGACCCGATTGCTTGAATGTTACTAGTGAAAAATCAAGTTCACCATCAACCGAGGTCGAGGCAAGCGAAAACAAAGAACGAGGGAAAGACAAATAAATTCCACCTTGGGAAAAACCTATCACCTAAACAAGCAAATCAGTAGCAAAATACAAATGAATTTGAATTCATCAAGACTCAGGCAAAAGCAAATCAAGTGGAACAATTCAGATATGAAATCCGGGTTAAACAATAAACGCACCCCGGCAGGGTCAAACAATAAATGCATCTTGGCAGCCTAGAGACCTCTAAGCCCAAAAAGCAGGGCTGACGTACATGACATGATGGTTGCATTAAATGCGCATAGAAATCACAGGTGGCTAGTCGTGGTGGTTGAAACCCTTCGCCGATCCAGGGAAACCAAGTGTCAATTGGCAATGATGGCGAATGCATAAGGATCTCGACCTCGAAGTCGAGTGAACTCGTTGATATTACCTCAGATCCTTGAGACATTACGTCGGATCTTTGAGCAAATGACATCGGTAATTGGGGTCAAGATGACACAAGCCGGCAACGCGCAGTAGATAGGTAAGAGGGTAAGAGTCATAGCAATCTAGCCCAGTCAACTCAGATACGAAAGATCCCGAACTTGAAGTTAGGCAAACCGCCTCAACATTACCTCGGATCTTTGAGACATTACCTTGGATCTTTGGAGTAGACAACTTTAAAAGTCGGGATCAACACCTGAATTCAAATGCAAGCGAACCATCTCGGCACTACTCAGGATCTTTGAGACAAGACCTTGGATCTTCGAAGTAAGCCGCCTTGATAGTTAGGACCAACGTAATTCAGCTCGGCAATGTAAGGCCCACGACAACAAAGCTCGGCTAGTAAAACTGACTGGGGGCAAAATACATCCCGGCAGCTCAGAAGTCTGAACTACCGGGCTGGGGGGCAACTGTTACGGACCTGGATAAGACCCATATTCAATATATGGCCCAGCAAGGAGTATATTGCATATCAGGATCTTCCTATGATAAAGGGGGATCCAATCTTATTTACAATCCATGTATATCTAAACGTATATCTGGTAGTTAGGATATCGGGGCCTCGAATCACATGGCCCAAGCGACTCAACCTTAGGTAAACCCTATAAATACAGAGGTTGAGCCCTAAGGTACATAGGTTCCAACTCTAAACAATTTACATACAGTCACACAGAGCACACACCCCATCCCTTTGGCTAACCGCATGTATGTGTCTCGAACTACGTGGATTTTGATCCCTCTACAGGGTACGTAGGCCCTAAACATTGCTCTTAGGTCAAGTCCGATAAATCCTGTTCTTGAACAGAACATATAGATATTAGAGATAAAATGGATAGATATCTCATGTCTTGAAACAAATTCAACCATCTAATTGGCTCTTAGGGATATGAATACTCTTCCTATCTTAATCATTGGGCAATATTTGGGGAGTTGATTTTATTCTTAAATATAAGATATAATTTATATATTTGTGAATTTTTTTCTAATTTACCTCTATTAATGTTCTCTCAACAATAATCAATGAAGAGAATACAATTAAAAAATATGCTTAGGATATTTTACAAACTACGTATCATATTAACCAACTCAATTAATTTTCATAATATAATCAAATTAGGTAAATATATTTTATATTAAGAACACAAAAAGTAATATTCATATTACTCATTTTGGTTCTTAGTATATATAAACATATTTGGGGAGTTGATATTGATCCTAAAATAAGACATCATTTTCATATTTACCAATTTTTTTTCTAATTTACCTCTAACGATATAATCAACAAAGAGAAAAAATGAGGGGATTAAGAATTATGATTAAAGTATTTTAGAAAATAGATATCATATTAACTAATTTAATTAAATTTTTTAATATAATTAAATTAGATAAATATATCTCATATCAAGAACTGAAGGAGTATTTTATTTGGCAGCACTCAATCTCCAACAAGCTACGAATTGGATTAGAATTGCATGTGTCAAATGCAGCATGATAAAGTTTGGTTACTTTGTGTTTATCCGGTAATGAAACAGATAAAGAAACACATTGAATGTTTTCATTAAAATAACATGTTGATAGTTAGGAAAAAAGTTTAAATGTATACCCATTAACTAAATAAAAAAAATATTTAGAGGTCGAATGTATACTCATTAATTGATTAAAAAATATTTGGGGTCGAATGTATAATAAAAATATTTTAACAAGTCTACTAAATAAGATGACATACCTTTTTACATTATATTAATTTTTGTTAGAAAAACATTCTGAACACATTTTTTGTTTTTTGTTTTTGTTTTTTTGGAGGGGGGGGGGGGGGGGGATTGTCTACACTAAGCTCCATCTTTGAATTCAGCCATCATGTACCTGAAATATTAGATAAATTTACATACCCTTTGATTTATAATAGAACATATTTTTTCCGGCTTTTAGAGTTTAATTATAAAATAAATATTATATGAAGGAATGGGGTATTAAAATTTCATCATATGATCAAACAGAAATTGCAAATTTACAACTTGTTGCCAAGCTTTTATTTATTTTTTAAAATCACCTGAATTATATATCTTCAAATTAATTCAAACTTGATTTTTTTAAAAAAAAAAATATATCTTAATTGTTTACTTTAGGCTAGAAAAAAAACTACGAGTTCATCAGATCATAACATTTATCTTCAAGTTCCAAAACCACAACCCCTTGTTCTTGTGTTTAACTAGTAAAGGGGTCGGACATTCTCATCAAAGGGAGAAGATTCAACATTGGTATCACTTAAGAAGAAGGAAGACTTCGCCCTGCGCTTAAATCGTGGATGAGTCCAACCCTTTTCCTAATTTTTTTTTTTTTTTAAAAAAAAAGTTCCAAAACCACGTAGCACAAGAAACAATGCAACAACGATTTTTTCACATTAAGAAATTAATCCTAACTTTGTATGCATGTATCTTGAACCACGCTTCTTCAAATAAAATGGTTCAAATATCTACATAAAACTTTTTTTCCTGGTTTAAATGTCTACACAAAACTATTTTTTTCCGAGGAAAAGGCAAAATGATATTAATTAATATAACTAAAGCAGTTAGGGGCACCATAAGTTTATGTTAACTTAATTTCTTCACTATTTAAATTTTTGGCATTGTCAAATCCGATCCTCACTTGGTCAATCAATAAACAGTTGTTAAAAATACGTTAAAGAGAAAAGAACTTCCAAGTCTCTCTTTTTTTTTTAAACAATAACTTCTAAGTCTCACATATCATATTTTATCTCATTCTTAAATGTATTCTCACGTAACACATATGAAATGGTGGGACCCACACATATATATAATTAGGAATCTTCTTCTTCTCATACAATATGAGAAATTTGAACCTCTATATAAAATCATCTAACAACTCCTTTTGAAAAAAAAATAAAAGCATCTATTTATTCTAGTTACCAATTATGGGAGAACAATCAAATATTTAAATAAATTAAATAGGCAAAAGCGCCGCTGGAAGAAAAACTGTGCCTTTTTGTCGCCGATCATAACGAAGGAAACAAGTTTTTCTTCCATAATCATTAGTTTTCTCGATCTCAAATCTCAATTCTTCTGGGAACCTTGTCAATATTTTCTGGTCATCATCGTATAATTTTGATCAAACTGTGACATTTTGAATAAAACCAAGTTGTGCCTCGAAACAAACCCTGTCCATGTACACCGTCCGAGGTAAATTTTGTGATTCATTCACCTTTTTTCCTTGTCATAAAATTGATCTATCCCTGCAATGCCTTTTTATTTTCTTTTAATCTTCTTCTTCTGGGGGGATTATTCTTTGTTTCAATCTCGATTTATGTGTGTCATCCTTATGCACGGGGCAATATTAATTTTTCCTGTATTGTTCCAATTTCATCGGATGTCCCTGAAAGGAGACTTTGTTTCAATCTAATTTATTACATGTTTCCCAAATAATTAATATGGAGGAGATTATTAAAAACACAGTGCAAAAAGGACATCTTTTCAACAACGCATGCAATAATGCAGTAAATTCATATTGATCCTTCATTTTGCAGTACTATTATGTTAATGGATGTTGATCACGTAGTCATGCAGGTCCTTTGCTTTTTATTGAATTAATTAAACGTCCCGGTTTACGAGTGCTTGTGACCTTAATTTAAATATCCTTTGTTTGGTATGCTAATTGATAAGCTTTTCTTCTGAATTTCTGAAATGGTTACTGTTTCTCTCCTATCTGTTTTTCTTGTACTTACAGAAGAAACATGCAAGGTGGTAAAGTAATATCATATATAGAATCTTGTCAAAGGCCGTGTAGCTTAATTTATATGAAAGCTTTCATGTAAATGGGCGAAGCTGTATGTTTCCTTGTAATTCATATCCCTCTTTTAATTCAGGACCAAATAATAAATAAATAAATCATAGAATCTCTTACGCGACTACCTTTAAAAAGAAAAAAGAAAAAAATTACAAGTATTAATTACTGGTGCCATAACTCTGTTGCTGTATATCTCTCCATAGTCATATAATTTATTCTATAATATGGAAATTCCTTCTCCATAAATAATGCAATTGTAGACAACAAAGAATTTCCTTTCACTTTTGGTTCTTTATTTTATATAAGGAGGTATTTGCTGCAACAGATCTACATATTATTAGTATGGATATTATCTTTATATACATGTGTGTTTGGCCCACCCGGGGGGGGGGGGGGGGAGAGATCTTGAATTGGCCTACTAATGAAGATATATTCATAAATATATGAGTAATAATGTTTACTATATATTGAATACACTTTGACGTACTAAAAACAATGAGTAATTAATATGAATACATATTACTTAAAGCAGGTTCAGTAGCTGGGATACATTGCGGCTATCTGATAGAGAGATTCTTGACTGTTATGACATTATAAATATATATATCCCTTCATCTTGCTCTTCATCATCATCGTGGATGCTCAATGGGCTGTTGTTCACTAAGACTATCAAAGCCCAGTTGTATCTGCTCCATCGGCTGTTTTTGGCCTCATGTATGTATAACTCACATTCTTCTGTTTTATTTTCAGCTTCTGTTTCTAAGATTGAATCTGCACATATGACTAAGAATATAATGATCGCTGACTAACAAATTGCCATTATATTAATTATATTCCTCTAGTTCAGTTTTACAATAATCACATCAACTCATATGTATAGCTGCATGATTATGAATGCAGTTCTGTGGGAGTGATGGTGAGGAACAGTGTTCCGATAGGGTATACTATACTTCCAAGAACGTGCACCACATTACTTCCATTCAGAGTTGGGAAACTAACCTGTTGCGAGCCAGCCAGCAAGGACAGATCGTATGTTTACACACACACACTCTCTGCAATGTTTAATTTTATTTATTTTAATAGCCATAACATACAGTTTCGTTATATATCTATATCTTTAAATATAAGATTTATTCAATACATATAGGTAGTGGCAAATTTTATAACATCATGGTCTAATCCTTGTAAAGACATTGCACCAACTTACGCTGAGCTGGCTGACAAATATTCAAGCCTCTTGTTTCTCACAGTGGATGCTGATGTTCTTGCGGTAAGCAGTCTATTTTTGTTTTTCTTGATGATACAACATATAAACTGTAACAAAGGATGTGGGTTGCCTAATGCGCCCTCAAAAAAATGGGGGCTTCCCGATTTTTTTTTCGGTTTCTTTTATGATTAGATTCTAAATAAAATGAGTGACATATAGATCTTAGTGGCAAAAAAATGGAGTTGTTTTAAATTTTTTATGATTTTTTTAACTCTAAAAGGGTATAATTTGTCTTTCAATTAAAGTATTAAATCTTTAAAAAAATCATTAAAAATTTAAAAAAAAATCCTATTTATTGTCCATAAAATATCAAAATGTCACTTGTTTTATGTTAAATCTAATTTTTTTTAAAACAGGAAGCCAACCATTTTTTGGGGATAAATCAGGCGCCCCATCCCTGTAACAAATGAAACTGTAATCTGCATATACAGCTTTACGTTTGAATATATCTATATATATGGAGGGAGCTAATTAATTGGTGTGTGGTGGGTAAACAATGAAGGAGTTAAGTAGTTCATGGGATATAAAGGCACTTCCAACATTCTATTATCTTAAAGATGGGCGACAAGTAGACAAGCTTGTTGGGGCCAACAAATCAGAGCTTCATAAGAAGACTACCACCATGTCCAAGTTATCCAAGCCTCCTCCTCCTCCTCCTCGCTGATTACTACCACTATGTATAATGAATCACTTGTACTGGAGAGCCAGGCCAGTAGGTAATACACACTACAACACTGGAGGACCTGTTATCATTGCTTTTTTCCCTTGTAGGGCCATGATGAGTACCATTTGTATTATTCAGCATTCTCATCATATCCATCACAGAAAACTATAGTACTATATGAATTTTTTACACACTAGACAAGTGGTTTTGATGCCATTATAATGGGTTTGTATGTGACTCCTTCTGAGATGAGGCTTCGGCAAGTACAATTAAAATAATTATATACCCATTATTTATTGCTCTTAATTTGGGAAAATTGAAGAAGCTACCTAAATTACTCCATTGTAATATATAATATGATTTTTTTAAAAAAATTTCATATGTGACATAATATTATAAATCAGTTTATAAGTTAGATAAATAATATTAAAGAAAAATTATAAATATAAGAGATAAAATGAAAAAAGAAGTCTTACATTTAACATGAAGGTTAACTAAAAAACTAAGTCTTACGTTTAGAACGGATGAGTATTTTGTGTTACATATATACATATAGACATAAAATGATTGCAACAATAATAAATTTAAGATTAATATAACTTTTAGTCCTTTAAGTTTATCCTCATTTTGATTTTTTTTTCCCCAATAAAAGTGGATAACATTGTTTCGATAATGAAAACCTGCATTGGCAATATCAAGTCTCCCCAATCTCATCAACAACCTCCCTCAATCTAGAAGGTGGTGGTTGATCAAAGATACAAAAATTACGTAGCAACTAATGTGACATCCTAGCCAAATGATCAACAGTGTTTTGTTCCTTCTAAAGATATCTAAAGCTAACTTGTCAAATTTTATAAACAACAGTCACCGCTTCATCCATGATATCCCTAAAAGGATTTGCCTTCGGTTTTAGTTACTAGAGGTTTTGAACTTTTAAGGATTATACTTAGTGGTAGGATATTGTTACTACCAATTAATGTTACTACCACTTTGTTTCACCGTTAGATCAGAATCTCAATAAAAAAAGAATTGATAAATATGAATATGAGATTTTGATCTAACGGTGAAATAAACTAATAGTAACGTTGATAGTAATACTCATTGGTAGTAATATATCTTATCCCTTAAAATTATCTATGTTTTTATTAAATTATAGATTTGTAGGGACAAATAATTTAAATGGAATGAAATTTAGGGATGGTTTAAAACTTGAGGCATAGTTGAAATAATTATCAGAAACCAGGGAGCAGGGACAAAAGCTACGGATTGCATGAAGATGGAGGCAGCAAATAAAAAAGAAAAGGAAGGAGGGGTCCCTTAGCTTTAGCCAAGGAAGTTGCATCCAACGTCAAAAGCTGCAGCTTTCACGAGCAAGCCGAAGAGGACGAACGGAGTGGAGAAGAAGGGGCTATGATCACTGTCCACTTCATACACTGCACATGGTGGCCACTTCTTTATCATCGCCTCCTGCTGCTCTCCCTTCACCACCTTATCCTGCTTCGTCCTTATGTACACGCGCCTCACCTTCTCCGCTTCCCCTTCATCGTCAAATCGCGCGCTGGTCAGAGCCAGAACAGGTCCGGGCTTCAAAAGCATCGCAGCTAAGGTTGAATCCTGAAACCCCAAACAGTATTTCAACTTCAATGTGTGACATTACTGATTTGATGACTCTTTAAACTGTTTAGATCTATAATCTAGGTTTTGCGTGTTTTCGCTAGAAAATTAGGGGTACTCTCTATTGCTATATATGGTCCTACTTGAAGAAAAAGCAGATCTAGAAATTGTGCGCTGTCGGGGTATTCTGCAGCTTTAAAAAGCCTGAGAAAGTCATAAAGGGTTAAACAGTTTAATGGAGATTTTCATGTTTGCCCTAGCTGCTTCATTTAATTTATACCTCATGGGGGCTCAAATGGTATATGATTTTGCGTTGAAACTCTTTCTTCACCACAGCGCTGGTTGGGGGCTTATCCTTTCCCAGTCCAAATCCTAGCTCGTACACATCCCCAAACTCTGATAAGTTAGGTACCCCCTGCTTGATACATAATGAAAACATTTGTAAGTATCATTGTGTCTCTTGAGCTTAGGAGCCACAGAAAGTTAGGTTTATAATGTCAAGAAGTGCGGGCGATTAGGATTTACTACTAATTATTTGCTCCTTTTCCAATTGTTGGCGCTACATTAGACTCAGACAGTAGAAATTGTTATTATTAGTGGAGGACAAAGTAGTCCTGTGGAACAGGGCTGTCGGATAAAATTCCTGTTCATGTTGAGAAAAAGGAAGAAAACATGACATTTGGCAATTTCTTGTTTGGAAAAAGCATAATATGGCTATCAAAATTGCTTATAAAGTTGTAATGATTAACACAAATTGTGCTGTGAGGTTTAGATGGCACGAAATTACTTGATATAGATAGGCATAGTTCGACATGAAAAACTTCAATAGATTCAAGAAGCTAAGCGTGCTGAACGATTTAGGGCATCTTGGGTAGGGAATTTTGCACAGGATTTTCTGTGTTTAGCTTAGGGTAGACTCATCGTCATCATTGTTCAGATTCAACCGTACGAAATAAATATGCACTCTGGGTCAAATTGCACGAGGTGAAATAAAGATGACTTTTAAAGCCATTACCCTGATAAAATAACAATAATAATTTACTATCAATGGATAAAACATTGAGAAGGGGGAAAAAAAAAAGGACAGGCTAAGCAGGCATTGTAAATGCTCTACCTTGTGAAGCCTTACTATGGCATGAAACGTTAAACCGTCTCCTAGATAAGGGCAAGAAGAAAGGGAGGAAAAAAAGGAGAAAGGAGAGAGAAAAGACAGAAACACCCCATTTTAAAAACATTACCTACTTTGTTTGTTTTCGAAAAGGAAAAAAAAAATGTGACAGAGTAGGTGAATGCTTTGCATAACAGTACTAGTGAGCCTCTCAGACTTGCCCAAGAACTCAATAATTTGCAAGACAGTTGGAAGCCAGTTACTTAAAATATACTCCCATCAACATCATCCTTGCTGGAAACCTTCAAGATTCATACGTCTGGCAACAATGGAATCCCAGCATATGAATCACTGGCTCGCCCCAAATTTTCTTATCTCATTCCCAAATCAAAAGTTATTAAGACAACAAAACCTTGTCACATACATATTTCTTACATTCTAATTCTTGTTTTATTGGAGACTTTCTGACTCATTAGTTTCCCTGCAATTTCAAGTTCACACTTGAAGACTTGACTGCTCATATCTTGATATTGGCATCCTCGGGTGTGCATATAATTATTGTTGTTGAGGTAAACTAATTAAAAAGAACGAGACATTAAAACAATAAATGTATAAGGAGTTGAATGAAAAGGAGTTACATCTTTCATATCCTCTTCTGTCTGGTATCCCAGCTTGAGCATAGTTGCTGCCAAATACACTGCTAACCGGATTTTCTTTGAAAACTTGTGACAGGCCTGAGTAATACTCAACCCTCCTGCGCTATGTCCTACCAATATCACCTATTTGATATAATCAGCAGTTTAATCAAAATCTGTGAAGAACGAGACAGACAGATGGGGAAGAAGAGAGAGAGGAGCAAGTGGTGGCCAAAACCTGTTCATCCTCAGGCAAAGTAGACATGAAATCCATGAGAGGTTGATTGTAATCATCAAAGGAAGTTATAGAATCGGCATCAGATCGATCAATTCCAGCACTTTTGAGGTCTATGCATGAGACCTTGTAGCCAGAATTCTCCATAAGGGTCCGAATTTTGAACCAGCACCAACTTCCTCCCCCTATGCCATGCACCAGAACAAAGTGCTGCTTCAACGGAATCGTTCTTGTTTCTGTCATGTCAACCGCTTCCTTTCTCACAGTCGCAGGCATAGCTTTCTCTGCGCTCGCCAACATTGTATGTACCTACCTCTCAATTATTTTGCTTTGAGCTCTGTTGGTGAGGATATATGCATGCGAGGCATATATATATAGGATTGATATATTGTGAATTATCTCATTGGGTCCTAAGGCGTCACGTTTGTTTTTTACCTTATCGATCATTTAAGTGGACTATTGAGGAGTTTCAGCCAACATATGCCTTCGTGGACTGGGGAGCCATTTTGCTTACCGACTCATGAGAACTTCGGGAATAATCCGATTTAAAACTTAACAATTGCTGATAAATTTGGGTGAGGTGTATCAAAACGTAATTTCATGACCAGTATCGGTACCTCAATATCAATATACAGGGTCAATAACATTATTAGTCATTATAATGTGATCGTGATTTTGGTGTATTTAGTTTCAAATAATTGGTTTTGAACTTATAATTTCATAAAAACTTGGTATGAATTTAACAAGTCGTTCCAATTTACTATACTCTTAACGAGTTTTGACTTTAGTCGTGTTTTAACTTTAGTTCTTATAGTTAAACTTTGATCAAGTCCTAGTGAGATTATGGAACTAAAACCAAAATTTAATTAAATTGTAAGGACATATTATATTATATACAACAAGGCTTTATAAGATGAAGGATTGCTTTCACCGAAGCGAAGTTTGATTGGTGTTTATGTGTTCCTAGTCACTACACTGCTTTTGGATGGTTGTTATGGCAGGAAGCGTCTGATATGTACAATAAATCAGACCAATGGCAAATATAGAATCATCTTAACAATTCATAAATAAGATTAAGTGCACAGCCCGGGGAAAAAAAAGATTAAGTGCGCAGGAACTGTGATTCGCGGAACGTGAAAGGGACAAAAGCTGAAGTCCCAATGCACTGAATTCATAGCGTGTGCTTGTATTTACTGCTCAAACTGAAATTATTGTCACTTTTTCAGCGATATTATGTGCTTTGGTTGGGTTTTATTTTTCAATATGATTTTTGGAAATTAGGGTAAAAGTTAGATAGAGTATTGTGATTTATATTAGAATTAGCAGTGTTAGAAGTAACTTTTTTTCCCCCAAAATTAAACTCGTTCTAGATGATTATTTGAATAGTAAGTTTAGAACTTTAGATAGAAAATGACATAAATCTTATAAAATAATACATTTGTGTTTTCCCTATTATTTCTCAAACAATTCCATACATATGAGTGACTAATGAACTTTCTTTATATATATATATATATATAATGTGATTTATGTTGGGATTGATTTTTATAAAAAAAAAATCATTTTGATAAATTGAAACTTATTTAGAAGATTAAAATAAAGACAATTTTAGATGTAAAATGACTAAAAATAATATAAATTTTAATAAATAATACTCCTTCCGGTCCTAATTATAAGAGTTAGTTGACTTTTTTGGAAAGATTAAGGAAGCTAATTAAATTACTTTAGAGTATTTTTATTTTTATTTTTTTCTTCAAACTAATTAGTTTAACTAATAAACTAATATATAATTTAAGGATACATAGCATATGAAATAATTAAGTCACTTATTTAGCTTCCTTAATTTTTCCAAAGAAAGTCAACTAGTTCTTATAATTAGGATCGGAGGTATTACATGTTTATGTTATAGGCATACAATGTGATATTTTTAACAGAAATGTCAAATGTTAAAAATTAGGGTGGATGTGTAAAAAGAGTCATGTTTATTTGTCAGAAGTACAACTGACCCCATATTAAAACCTTGAGTGAAAAAACGTCAATGGAAATTGTAAGAGACAAAAATGCCACAACAGTTAACTTCCCAAAACATCCGTTATTTTATCCCCTGTGGGTCCTGCTAGTGTCCAGCTGTCCTCCTCATTCTCATCTTTTTCTGCAATCAGTCCCCTAAAATCTGGGTTGAGTTTCTCTTATTATTTCTCATCATCTTTAAATCATATCCATCCAATCAATTACAATATCAATTTAATCTTTCCCTCATCTTCCCAATCAATGGCTCAGATGCGCTAATGAGAGAAAATGATAAAAATGATAAAGAGAAAATCATCTTCCCTAAGATCCTAGTACAACTAAAAAAATATTTTAAAAGTATCAAAAATTATATTAAGATACTCTATACCACTTAAAAAAATATTTTTAGATATAAAATACTTCTAGAAAAATGCTTTAAAATACTAAACACCGTTTTCTTTATTTAAAATGCTTTAAAGAGAGAGAGAGAATGACTTATAGGTCTTAACTAAAAGAAATAATATCAGAAAAGTTTTTATTATTGATAAGTATATTAAGACAATTGACAAGTGAGTCAATTATGACCTAAATATCATTCTTAAAAAAGGGTTCAATCCCATCATTTTACACACAAAACTACACCTAAATCGGTGTAGTTTTGAGAAAAGGATAGCAGAAAAGAGAAGCCAGTTCCCAACACCACTGGGCAGTTGATTATAAAACAGGAGTGTGGTCATGCTTCAGCGAGGCTTCCTCTGATTCACTGGCCCATCGTCACTAGTACTACCGACAACTTCCGAAGAGAAACCATATTTTGACATCAGAACATTCTACATACACCCTAAAGAGAGACCACACACACACACATATATATAGGAGTGGGATGAGGAGGTGTACGTTGTTGCTAGTATTCATGTTTGTGCAAATGCTTTCATCTCTTTCCATTACTGAAGCAGCCAAGTCTCTACCGATTTTTTTTCCACAGTCCCAATATATGCAGAAGAGGAAAAGCCTATAAATTATAAATTAAGAATGGGCAGTGAGTTCCTAGGTAGAAAGGGGCAGCAAAATAAACCAGGAATATCGAAGGAGATGGTTTGACGCAGAGGAGGACGAGGATCTTGTTGTTGGTGTCAGAAATGAGATTGTTGAGACACCTTGAAATTAAAGCGCATACAAGCTCACCTGGCTCTCATCAACCGCCACCGTAATGTCGTTGTTTGGGTCGAAAAAGATGAATATGCGGAGGACAGCTGGACACTAGCAGGAGTACTTACTTGCGCCATCATGGAGTTGTAATTTCAAAACACGAGACTCCCAAGTTTAGATGGAAAACAAGTAAGACTCGTCTTCCTTATATCACAGTTCGTAACCCCAACCCACCATCCAACTTCCTTATATCAGCCATTGATTTAACGAATGACCTTCAAATCCTGACAGCTGCTATGCTACAAAGTGATTATCTATAGCTAACAATGGTTGCGTTCTCTGTACATGACGAAAGCTGTCAGGATTAAATGGGAACATTTTTAATAATGAAGCGAGATTGAGGTAATTTGAACCAATTTCTAAATCTCTAATTGTTTCATATAACTTGATATGTAATAACTTAAATTGAGTAACTCAAAATAGAATTTGAGTAATTAAACTATCTTTTTATAAGATTTTGCAATATATTTGAAAATGAGAACAAAAGTGATGGCTAGGTTAAGAGGATGAAATGAGAATTGAGGGAGAATGAAGAAAAAGACAAAAGAAATGGCTGGATTGAGAGGAATTGATTGGATGAGAATTGTCTTAGAGATTATATTCTAGGGGCCAATTATTGTGCTTTAAGAATTATTGTTATTTAAAGTATTTCTTCATTTTATTATCATATCATTTGCATGTTTATTATGATGACTGTATCCTTGGATATATCATAAAGATTGTTCTAAATGTCCTTAGTCGGTCATCTATACAGGAGTAAAAATAAAATAAGATTAGTATGATTTTGATAAGGTATGGAGATACAAATCAATGTCTTAGGCACTTGTAAGAGTATAAAGTGCTCGACTGACCCACTATGAGAAAGCTACATGGATTAAGTCATAAGCTTATCTCATGTATAACTACGTCACAATGTCCTTTGACCTGAGATCATCATCAATACTAGTGACGATGATGATCTCAGGTCAAAAGACATTGTGCAAAACCTAGGTTTTGTCTAAAGTCTGCCAAACACCCATTCTGCATCAAACGTAGGTTTTACAAAAGTTTGTTAAACACCCATTTTTATCCAAAAACTATTTTCCAAAAATAATTTTTACTTCATAAATCTCAAAAGCTTATTACCTCGTAAATCGTGAAAATCATTTTTTCTGTATCAATCAGTACCCTGAAATATTTCATGATCTTAAAAATTTATTTTAGGATATTAAAAAAATATTTTAGGGTAACAACAAATCTTGAAAAAATATTTTAGGGTACTGACGGGTACTAAAAAGTAAAAAGATACTTATTACTGACTAGTATTAAAAAGATACTTCTCTTGGTCTTAAAAATTTATTTTAGGATATTGAAAAATATTTCAAGATAACAACTGATCTTTAAAAAAAATTCAGAGTACTGACGGATACTAAAAAGATACTTAAACTAACTGGTATAGAAAAGATACTTCTCTTGGTTTTAAAAATTTATTTTCCGATATTGAAAAAATATTTCAGTGTAACAACTGATCTTGAAAAAATATTTCAGGGTACTAACGGGTACTAAAAAGATACTTAAAGATACTGAATAAATATTTCCTGATCTTAAAAAAATTAGGATATTGAAAAAATATTTCAGGATAATAACTAATCTTGAAAAGATATTTTAGGTTACAGAAAGGTACTAAAAAATATCTTAAGGATACTGACTGATACTGAAAAAATAAGGTTAATGGCATAGAAGAGAGAAAAAGCAGAAAAAAAGTTGTTTTTCGCAAAACCTAGGTTTTGGCCTCAAAACCTAGATTTTAATGCAGAATAGCTTTTGGAAAAAAATAAGAGTATTTGGTAAGGTTATGACAAAACCTAGGTTTTGATGCCTGAAAAAAATGTTTAGTAAGGTTATGTCAAAACCTAGGTTTTGTTGTCGAAGGTGTTTGGCAAACTTTTGTCAAAACCTAGGTTTTGGATAGAATAGCTTCTGGACAATTATAGAGTATTTGGCAAATTTTTGTCAAAATCTAGGTTTTAAAGTTATTCAAACACTATTTTTAAATCCAAAAGCTATTTTCCAAAAATAATTTTTACCTCGTAAATTATGAAAATCATTTTTCAAAAGCTACTCCCAAACAGGCTAGTCCTATTTATAAGTTCCTTTTCAAGAGAGTGAAAGTAGACTTATAAATAAGATCAGAGTTGTTGTAGAGGAAAAAGAGAGAAAGATGAGAGAGAAGAAATGGTAAGAAATAGAGAGGAGGACATTTATGTCTTTTCACTCAAATTGTGATATTCCAAATTCCTACCAATCACCTCTGTATAATTTTCTTTTGTTATATTATAGTTTTTGGCAAACGTTTGCCAAAACCTAGGTTTTGGGCAGAATAGCTTTTAGACAATTATGGAGTGTTTGATAAACTTTTGTCAAAACCTAGGTTTTGAAGTTATCCAAACACTATTAAAAATCCAAAAGCTATTCTTCAAAAGTTATTTTTCAAAAATCATTTTTACCTCGTAAATTGTGAAAATAATTTTCCAAAAGCTACTCGCAAACGGGCTCTGACTTCTCGAAATCAAGAATATAATCAATCGACCACAAGCCTAATATCAAACTCAATTATCAAAATACTTAAACAACAATTTTCTTAAATATCGACTTGAGTTACATATCCATGGACCATGATAGAAAACAGCATAACTCAAACCATAATATCACATCAGAATATACAGCATGAGCCTTATAGTAGCAATACATAACAATTCATCACATAAATAAAAATTAGGAGGCTTTATAAAGATTATCACAATAATCAAGCCTCCAAAGCCTTTTCCAGTTGACTAACAAAAAAACTATTACCTAAAAAATGTTAAATCAATGGGGTGAAACAAAAACCTCAGTAACCAGTTTTCTAACTCATTACATATGCTAATATGTGCTCGTGAGATGTGTAACATCCCAAATTTTGAGATTTGAAATTGGAATAATGTATGGAGATTAATTATGAAATTTTGAATTAAAATAATTATGAGAACAATTATTGAAAATTAAGGCCTATTTTTTTTCCTTAAATTTAAAAGATTAAGTTGAAGGAATATTTGTAAGAGATCATTTAAGGCCTAGAGAAGTTAATTGAGAAAGAAAAATTCTGATATGAGATTAAGGATTTATTTTGGAAATTTATTTGACAATCTAGTGTCGAAATTAAGAGTAAAATGGTAATTTTACTACCCCAATCCTGAAAACGAATTTAAGCAAAACCAAAGCACAATTTGATAGACAAGAATATATTTAATCAGAATTTTAAAGAAGGGTAAAATAATTGGTATCTCTTTTAAACCATGCAACACCAATTTGAACAATAAAGCAAGCCCATGTTATTTTCAATCCACTTACTCCTATTCATTCATACAGAACCATTTGGTTTTTTTTTTTTTTTTGATAAGAAAAAGTTTTGGAGGGGTTCGGCAGGCTCTATGAGCACTTATTGGGGACTTACGAGATCTGACGGTAGAAGGGATCAAACCCACGACCCAAGGGCCTAGTCTTAAATCCCTTACCATCTATACCAACTCTTATTGGCAGAACCATTTAGTTTTAATATGACCCTTGATCATTAAATCTCCATCAGCTCATGCGTGGAGAACCATTTTATGTTAGCCCATTATTCGTTTGGCCCAAAGATCACTCTAACCCATAAACTTTCATATATACAAAACCAATATATCCTATTTATGCAAATCAGTTTCTTCCTCACTGCATATCCAGCCCAATTCGTGACTAACAAAAGCAAGGCATATGAATACCCATTCATTCAACCCAATCCCTGACCATTGAATGAATAGACATTAAACCAAAAAAAAAAAAACACACACACACACACACACACAGATCAGCTTCATGGAAAGATCACAACAGGCTACGCGCACGTTAATGACTGAAACAAGTAAGAGAAGAAGAGAACACAGCGACGCCACACTCCCTCTCGTCAGCGTATCTCCTAGACCGCTTACTGTTCACGCAATTCAGTTCCATGCTTCTCGAGACCCAAACCCACGTCGTTAATTCTTCTCAGATCAGACCCTTGGGGTATTATTTAATCTCAGCTTCCTTGAACTTCCTTTCATTCATTTTGCTCCAGCCAAGCCCAAGAGAGCAACTATGAAACCATGAAAGAGAGAGAGAGAGAGAGTAAGTGTGAAAGAGGGAGACAGAAAACGTAGTCGTTCTTGCTCTGTTTCAGATCCAGCAAAACAGAGGCAAGAGTAACAGCAAGTCTGAGCGTAGAAGCCTGAAAGCTAGCAAGGTAAAATCATCAAGTCATAGAGTTTACTATCTTAATATATATAAATGAAACTAGCGCTGCCCATACACTAAAGAGAAAGCTTAGCTGATATATATTCGCTGCTTGTGGAAAATAATAGAAGAGAACGTTGCTGCATATATATATATGTTGCTGGAAACATTGTTATCTTAATGTATATATAGAGTTTAAGAGTAGAAACGGGAGCCTTACTGATATATATATATATATATATATATAAGAGTTGCTATATGTATACAAAAAGAAAAGAATGAGATTGTTCCTGGGTGTGAATGTGTGCGTAGATATGTATATATATGTTTCTGCACAGGGGTGGTTTTGCTTTCACATAAATGATATATATATATATATCAATCAGGGACCAAAACGTGGTTTTGCTTTTGGAAATATAATAGGAAAGTGTGTTGAATTGATTCAAAATTGGAGAATGTGTGTTTTTAATGTCGTGGGACCCAAGAGTGAGAAAATTCATTTTTGTTGTGTGTGTGTATCCGTTGGTTTTTTTTTGAGGAAGGGAGTGAATAATTGTTAAGTGTGTGTGAGTATATGTAAGTCACAATTAAAGTATATGTGTAAAATTACCACATAGCTTTTGGAAGGAAAGAAGGAAAAAGACTTAGCTTGCTAACACATATAAAAGAACGTTGCTATTATTAAATAAATGATGCCTCTGTAGCACGAAATGGTTTTATGCAGTGGTTAGCAAGAGACAAAAATAAATAATTAAATTTAAAAAAAAAACCCAAAGTTTCTTGTTTTCTATATAAAAATAATTGTTTATAATTTGGAAAAAAACCATGAGGAACGTTAAGGCATATTTTATTTATGGTATTAGTATTTATAAAACTCTTAATGTTAAGATAGCCTCTGAGAATTTAAAATAATTATAGAGAAATAATAATTAGTAAAATAATAATAATAATAATATAAATAAATAAATAAATGATATTATTGTTATTATTAGAAAAAGAAATAAGTGATAAATTAAAAAGGGAACTAATGATAAATAATAAAGGGAGTTATTAATAATAAATAGAAAAGAGAATTAATAGTCTCACTGATTATCAGTCTCGTCATAATGTGCTCACTTCAAGTATTCCAATATTTTAATTATTAAAATTTGTATATTTTTTAATTTTTTAATTTTGATTATGTAGAGTTTTAGAAGAGTTATTAATTGTTAGTAAATTGATTGTGATAAATTGATTTTTGGCGTGTGTTTGAGCCTTGGGATTAGGAGCAGTGTGATAATAGTTAGTTTCGGCGAGAGGTAACCACTTTCCCCTTGTTACGTGTATTAGTATGTTGTTTGTCAGTATTCTGTGAAATGATTATGAATATTTTAATAAAAATTGCCTTGTAGAACCTTATGATTTGAATTGTGAATTTATTTATTTATAAGAATTGAGAATTTAGATATTATGACATATATTTGAGAATGATTTTAATTACATGATATGAATGGAAAATCTTGGAAAATCCCTATTGAGCTATTTATTTATTGTGATAATTAAGGTAAGGGTTGAATTGGGAAGATGGAGTAGTTTATTTCACCACGTAGTGAGGCCTCCATTGATACATGATGGTTAGCTTTATATTGTCTCACCTGTTAATGAGGGACTGGCCTACTAGTTCAATGAGGGCATACGACACTCCGCTAGTTCAATGAGGGGGAAAGACCCATGGTCTGAGACAGGTGCTCTGAGGATTTTGGCCAGTCCTCATTATGACCAGTGAGCTTTTAAGTAACCAGTAATATGAATGTAACTTAGCCCGCGGGTCTAGTCGGAGGAAATAAGGCGGTTCGGTTGGATTGGTAGAAGGTATCTTGAGAATTGTGTTAATGAAAACTGTGATACATAATTTCTGATATGAAATTTTGTGATGTGGATATTGGCAAATTTTATATATATATATATATATATATATATATATATATATATATACTTTGTTATATAATTTGTTCCACATGGTACCTCACTAGCACATATTAGTATTCGTAATGAGTTGGATTGATGCTTACCATATTTTTCCAGGTGATAGTTCCCGTCCGAGTCCATTAGGGAAAACTTTGGAAGCCTAGGCTACTCTTTCTGACAGTAGTGCTTCCATCTTTTGGTATACATTAGATGATTGTATATTGCCACGTTAGGGCTCATTTTGCATATTCTGATTTATTTTGTATATTTTGGTAATTGATGAAGTATTACTCAATGGTTGATTAACCGTTAATTAGTCATTATGTTAAGTAAATTTTAAGGACGTTTCAAGATGTCAGATAGAACAATTTATAAAACAAAGTATTAGCGATATGATTTACAAAATTCTATATCACAAATCATGTATCACAGTTTGTGTCACAATTTCAACATCACAAATTTCGTATCACAATTTTCATATTACAATTTTAATATCACAAATTATGTACCACAATGTCCATATCACAAGTTCAAAATCACAAATTTCGTATCACAATTTGTATATCACAAATTCCGTATCAAGAATTTCAAATCACACCTTTTATATCACAACTCCCAAATTGCCTCCCATCAATTCAACCGAACTGCCTTATTTTTGTTGATTAGACCAATGGGCTAAGTTACTATCCATGTCACTTCCCACTCAAAAGCTCACCGGTCATGTGATGAAGACCAGCCAAAATCTACAAAAGCATATGTGTAGATCATGGATCTTTTCCCCTCGTTGAGCTAGTGGGATACCGCAGCCCCTTGTTAAACCAATGGGACAATCCCTTATTGAACTAGTGAGACAACAAAAAGCCTACCATCATGTACCAATGGAAGTTATAGCACGTGATAAAACAAACTACTTCATCTCTTTCCAATCCAACGATAACTTGACGGGAATTCCTCATTATTTTCACTTCATATCATGGTATTCAAATTATTTTCATGTACATGTCATAACATCTCGATTCTCAACTCCAGTGACTCTAAAACTACGTCGTTTTGGATTAAATGGTGTTTTTGTAATTTTGTTTATTTTTTAATCATATACGTTTTACCAAAACACCCTTCATTAATTTACCTGAAATTATTAACAAACTCTTCATTAATTCAAAACGACCTAGTTCTAGAGTTACTGGAAATAACTCTATCTCCAGGAGAAATACTTTTCCCTATATATATATATATATATTTCAACACTTTTCTAAAATTTAAATAATTCAACAACCAAAATTGACCAACTTTATGCTATTCACATATCATTCTCATAATATTGAAATGATTATAATATGTCATTTAAAAGAAAACTTTAAATACTTTTATTTCTTAAAAAAAATTATTTTCATTTTGAGTAAATTCTCCATAATCAGATAATTACGTAACAAATTTTAATTATAATAAAATAACCACATCTTAATAATACTTAAATTATAAAAAGATAAAAATTTGGGATGTGTTACACTTGCAAACTATGGCTTCCTTGTTGGCCTTTTACATACCCACCGTCATAGCTTTACGTTACTTTGTCGACCAGGCCTTCAGTGACTTTTCCGTTGAACTCGGTGAAATGTGGGATCAACTGGGCATCGACCGTGCGAGTGACATTGAATATGCTTAAGAATTACAAGGTTTGCTTCTTTAGAAAGTTTGACTATTTGCAACTTTTGTTCTTGATCTCTGGATTTGACTGGTATTACCTCTGATCCTAATTATAGAAACACTTTTGTAGTGTAATCTGCACTACAAAAGTGTTCCTATAATTAAGACCGGAGGGAATATTTTGCAATGCTTTCAATTTTTTTTGGATCATGCTTCGCAACAATTGATCCTTGGGTAAAACTTGCCTGAATATAAAGCCAATAAGTATGTATTGAAGATATATAGTCTGGTTTGATCATCAATGGAGGATGAAACCAAGTAAGTCGAAGATGAGTTCATCATGAAGCCACTAAATATATATGCTCTTGCCTTCATGGAATGTTGGGGACTTGGCTTCTCTCTTTTTCTTTTCTGGTACGCTCCCATCCTTTACCCCTTTTATGACCATTGGATCAAGATCTAATGGTGCACATTTAATGCTATTAATGTTTCTTTTCCTTTTATAAAAGGAAGAGAGAGAAGAATGGGAAGGAAATGGAGAGAATGATGGGAATGAAATATTAAATGTAGATCATTAGATCTTGATCGAATGGTCATAAAGGGGTAAAGGATGGGAGCGGACTAGAAAAGAAAAAGAGAGAAGCCAAGTGCGAATGTTGGTGGTCGCTGTTGCCGCCACAAGACACCTGAGGCTTCTTCCCTTTGAGCTTGAATTGAATTGTTAGTGTGGCTTTTATTGTTATATGTATGATATATGCATTCCTATGCAGATGTTGTGGCTTTTGTTGCATAATTTATTTATTTATTTTTTTGATACAAAAGGAAACCTCATCAAATACCTAAAACGCTATTACAACCATGTTTATCATCTAGAATCAAGCCTTGTAGATTATCCGAAGGGAGGTAGATCTCATGATAACCTTGAACGTCATCCAGTCCTGACTTGGCTAAGTAGTCCGCAACACGGTTACACGAACGGGGCACATAAGTAATCTTTGTCTCCCAGTCCCTTTCAAGCATTGCTCTAGCTTCTGAAATAAGGTCGACGTCTCTATGGTTCTGGACTTGTCCATGAAGGAGCAAGTCCCGGCATTCAGTGTAATCGGTCTCAAGCCAGACTTTCCTGCACCCTATAGTCCATGCCATTCGCAGCCCAAGGAGGCACCCCCAAATTTCTGTGGCTAACGCATCTCCCTTGTCAATGGAACAGACGAAGCCTTTAAGAAACTTCCTAGTAGAGTCACGTACTAATCCCCCACAAGCCTTCTTAGCAGTAACAGATGAGTAAGCCCCATCGACATTAAGCTTCACCCAATCTGGCTCTGGTGGTCGCCATGATTCTCGGCTAGGGGCTAGGAATGCCCCCTGTATCCTTGTCCCGGCTAGACGATCTTTCGTACGAGTCATGCAACTTACCATCGCTGTTGCACTTGCAATAAGGCTATCATTGGTTGTCCACTTCTTCTCGAACACCAGTAAGTTCCTTCATTTCCAAAGCCACCAGCACATGATCATAAACGTTGAAGCCCACCGCCTACTGGCTTCAGACCTGCCTCTTATGTTGCCCCATACCCAATCTGAGAAGCTTTGATTACAGAACCATCTCCATCTGGACGCAGGCACCAACTTTTTCCATAAAGATTTCGAATGCGTACAATTCCGGAACACATGCACAGTGTCTTCACATGCGTGACCACAGAGAGCACAGCTCGCATCCATAGTCAAACCTCTTCGCTTCCGATTGGCATTAGTAAGCAAGCTTTAACGAGCCGCCAGCCATACCAGAGTTTTACACCGTTGTGGAGCTTTCACTTTCCAAAGACCACCCCAGTCATATCCCTGCTTTTAAGCATCACCTGACAACACCTGATAGGCAAATTTCACAGTAAAATTACCATGTCTTTTCCACTTCCACTTCACTGAATTAGTATCCTAATCAGTGACAATACCTTCAGACATTGACTGCCATGTCTTCTTAATGCCTGACCACACATTCGAACCAGTGCGACGCTTATTAATACAAGGGAGAAGGTCCTCCCCACACTTATATTTATCCCGAATTACCTTAACCTAAAGGGCATCCCTTTGTGTGACCAGTCTCCAACCTAATTTCATGAGGAGAGCCTGATTGTGGACTTTTGCATGACGCAATCCTAATCCTCCCCTTCTCTTTCCCTGACACATATCATCCCAGGCAACAAGATGGGTTTTTCGGCTCTCTACTGTACCCCCCCAAAGGAAGGTGCGGTTTCGCTTATCTAGGTCCTCACATACATTGCTGGGGAGAAGTGACGTTTGCATAGTGTAAGCTAGGATTGTAGAAGTGGCCGTAGAAATGAGTGTCACCCTTCCTGCTAGAGAAAAGGAGTTAGCTTTCCAGCTGGCCAACCTGTCTTTAACTTTATCCACAACCGCCTGGAATGATTCCTTCACGACTCTATTATGATGGAGCTGCACACCTAAGTACTTCCCAAGATCTAGAGTTGGGGTGAACCCAAGGATGCCACTCAGCTCAGATCTCCAAATATGATTAACATTCTTAGAGAAGAAGACCCGAGTTTTTGATGAATTCACCTTTAGACCGGAGGAGGCACAAAAGAGAGACAAGCATTCTCATACCAACTCCGCTTGTTGCACCGATGCTTCCGTAAACAAGATAATATCATCTGCAAAAAATAGGTGGGACACCGGAAGGCCTGTCCTTGTGAGCCTGATGGGTTTCCATACACCACTTTCCATCCTTTCTTGAATCATATGGGCAAGTTTTTCAATACATATCACAAACAGATACGGCGAAAGGGGATCACCCTGTCTGACGCCCCGAGAAGACTTAAAGCACTCTGCCTTACCCCCATTCCACAGAAGTTGCAATTTTGTTGTACTAATACACTGCTCCACCAGCCGGATAAGCGTCATAGGAAGATTTAATTCCTGCAGACACTTACTAAGGAACTTCCAATTAACCCGATCATAGGCCTTTTCTAGATCGATCTTTATTGCTATAAATCCTTTCTTCCCTCCCATCGTACGCATAAAGTGAATTACCTCTTGAGCCACAATAATGTTAAGAATTGAAATTAATATCTTAATATAGATTAACAATATGAGAATTTAAATTAACCAATTCATCGTCTTTTTTCACAACTTCATATCCTCAAAAACTAATACCCTGTAGGTATAATTTTTAAGGCACCAATTTCAAAGGTCAATAACAATATGAGAATATAAATTAACGACTTCAGTACCCTATTTTACAACTTTAACCATTCCATATATTGTTTCAAATTGTAATCAGGGGTATATTGGTCAATTCGAAATATTTAGAGAGATTTGAAAATCTCATGTTCTTTCATCAAATTTGACATGAGATTTTGCAAATTGGTCACACTTATTTATCTTTTACCTATTTTAATAGTATTTTTCTAAAATTCTCTCTCTCTCTTGATAACAAAGATGGCTAAAAGCTTACAGTAAAAAGAAAATTACATGTAAGGGGAAATAAATCTCAAACACTCTTGATTTACCTAAGAACTTAAATTTTCTCATTTTAAGAGTCATTAGGAGGAGTTTTTTTTTTGGGGGTAAAAAAGAGAGGCATGACATGAGCCTCTATATATTAGAATTAGCTAAAAGGAGATCAAATCTCATATAATCATTTGTAAATACCGTCTTAAGATTTTCTGGGCAAACAGTCAACAAAGATGAACATACCCTTCTTACCTAATGCATGAATTATGGCATTGGTATATAGGAGTTATTTTTCTAGCATGTCAATTTTTCAAGAAATTTTTTTTTGCTCAAAATTTTTTCAAGAAATTGACAACGGGCCGAGTGGGGCCTACAGCGACAAAGTATATCAGTATATGCGACATTTTTTGAATCTTTTGGCCATTGTGACATTTTTTAAATTTTGAGTTCAGCTTTTCAAAATGTATTCATTTCGCGGGCATGGAGCATCTGGGCCCACACTTTGGAGGCGTTTTGTGTTCCATTACTGAAACACCCCTATCGAGAAATTCCTGCGCGTTATTTACTAAATCAATTTTGACGTTAAATATTGAATTTATAAATAATCAAAATTATAAAAAATCTGATTCATAAACTTAAATTCTGAAGAATACATAAAATTCATCTTATCATACTTAAAAAAGTTAAAACCTCTCTCAGTTAAATTAGTAATCGGTTCTTTTTTATATAGATAACAATTAATTACCTTAAATTTCAATTTTTATTGTATTGATATTAATCTTTTTTCTTTTCTTTTTTTTGCCACGATCAATTCTAAATGTTAATTCCATACACTTTTTCAATTTTTTTTTTTCTCGTTTTCAAATTCCAATAGGATGAGAAGATCTGGCTACAAAAAGAAGAGAGGAAAGAAAAGGAAAATCCTCGAGCGGGAAGGGAAAGTGAGGGTATATTGGGAAAACAGAAGCTTGCGTGACAGCCCAAATTGAAATCTGAGGCTTTCTTCACACAGTTGTCTTCAACTCAGACTTTTCCCGTTGGCTTTGTTTCAAGGCAAAACCCACATGCTCTTCCTCACTTTCCCGTTTCAGCTTTTTTCGTGATCCATAGAAATCAGAAAAGTCTCTATCTCTTTTTTCTTCAAGATACCTCAGGTCAGTGAACTCCCTCGTTTAAGAATTATCTCCATTATAATCATCTCTTAGTTTTATCTCCTTTCATTCCTTCACTTTTGGCATTCTTTGTTGGTCTCCCTGAGATTTTGTATAAGCGATTGGCCCTAATTAACGTGGGTTTTCCTCTTACAAGATTAACCGGTTGAATGCTGTTTTGTGATTTCCCGGATCTAGTTCACGTTTCCGTTCTATTAAAAATGATGCGTCCCTGCTACCAATTTGGCTGGGTAAGGCTTATAATTAGAACTAAACAGAGAAAGAGGCAAATATTTAGATATTGTTGGGAAGGTGACACTAAGAAATGCATGCTCATAGGCCGTCGGCCGAGAGGCATATATTCATGAAAGAAATAATGTAAATTAGAATCTTAGATTTGATTGAGTGCTTTTAAGCAACTGATTTGTGCTAACGAACTGCAAAAGAATATTTGCTTTTTGGTTCGATGTTAACTGCTGCAACTTGAAATTTCGAAAAAAACTGGATGCTTGGCTTCAGTTTAGTGAAATTCATGACATTATTTTAGTTAGCTTCTTAGATTTTTTTTTTCTTTTTTACTTTTTGGGGAGCGAGAGAAAGAGAAAGTGAGATTATTAGTCACCCAGTGGTTTTGTGGTGTTGCGTGATCATTTCATTCCGTTCGTTCGTTTTCTAACTCTGATGACTTGGTCCTGACTTGTTCTTGTGATCGTCCGGGTGTAAAATTATTATTAGATCAGTGTTAAAGCAAAATAATACTGCCTTTGTGGTTAGTTCTTTGGAGAATGAGAATATCTGTTCTTTATGACTCGTTCGAATCTCATCTCTTGATGATTGTAATGGCCAAAATTTCACTTTGAAGTATATTTATTTTCCTTTAGGCCAAGGTTCTCTAATTGAGCCTTCACTATCAGAATTTTAGATGGAGGGCTTCGACAATTCTGAATCAGGCAACCAAGTAACTCCGTTGATGACTCCATATTACACTCCATACCAGAAGAAGGGGTTGAACATGTCTGATCTTCCCACTGTCGATATGGACTTATTTACTAGCTCAGTTGGTGATAGCTCTGGGGTTTCTTCAAAGCAGACCTCTGGATCACCTTTCTCATCGTCCTCAGACTCAGAATCTGAAACTTCTAATTCATCCATAAACCATTACCATGTCTTGCCAATGAATACTGATGGCAACGGATTCCACCAGGAGATCAAGCTGGATGAAGAAGTTCTTGGTCTGGAGCCTCAAAAGCAAATGGCTGGGGAAGATCACGAGGATAATACATTGTGGGAAAATGATTATACAAGCCACGAGGAATTGCTCAACAAACTCAAGAAAACTGAGGAAGAGCTGAAAGAAGCAAAATTAAAACTTCGGCTCTCAGAGGAGGAGGTTATCAACTCAAAGGGTCAGATTGTGAATTGTGAGGGTCAGCTCCATCATGTGCTAGAGGAATTAAAAATGAGGGAGGCTGATCTTGAATGTGAGAAAGAAAAGGTGCTGAACTTGCAAAACCAAACGTCTGATTTGGAAACTCGTGTTCAAGATAGTTGCTGCAAAATTGCAGAGTTGACGGAAGAATTAGCCATAGCTAGAGAACATCTTAGAGCATCAAAAGATGAGATTGCAGGATTAAAAAATAATTGTGACGTTGGTAATGAATTGCAATGTCAGCTTGAACTGGCACAACAAAATGTCGCCACATTAGAAGCCCAGCTTGATTCAGGGAGAATGCAGATTCGAGAGCTGGAAGAAGAAATTATGCTGTACAAAGGTAATGAGGGTAAACGTGAACTTGAGGTGCTAAATTTGAAGGCTGAAATGCTTGATGCCCAGGAAAAGTATTCTTTGGAGAAAGAGCTTTTGAAGTCCGATGTTTTAAGCTTGTCAGAAGCAAGAAGACAGCTGGACTCTGCACTCAAGGAATGCGAGTTAAGAAGCCAATTGTTAGAAAATAAATTTAGGCAGTGCAAGGCTGAAAAGTTGAAACTAGAAGAGCAAAATGCAGCCCAAGAAATGGCTTTACAAGGTGAAATCGGTTGTTTGAAGGAAGAACTTGGCGAAAGAAGGCATGAAATTGAAGCTTTTAAGAAGGAAATCGACAGCCATAAGCACAAATATGACATGGTTGTGGCTGAAAATAATGGAGCCAAAGCAAAGATTCATAAACTGATAGCAGACGCGAGAACCCGAGACAATCAGATTGAGAACATGGAGAAAGACCTTTGCCTGTTTCATGCCCAACATGAAGAGCTCAAATTAACATCTGAAGCTAGACTTAATCAAATAAATGAGTTGAAACTGAAAGTGGAAGAGCTAGAGATAGTGGTGGCTAGACAGAAAGCTGTAATGTCAGAGAGAGCTGAGGAGAAGAGGGAGGCCATACGGCAACTCTGCTATGCACTTGATCACTTCAAGAGTGGATACCAAGAACTCCGTCAAGCATTTACTGAACAAAAGCGTCATGCTATAGTAACTTCCTAAGTTACATTCAGTTGAGTAACACCATTCTCGTAGATGCTAAGTCTTTGCATATGATCAATTTTAATTTCATTTTTCTTACTTCTGTGAGCATATCAACATTTTATGATGTTGACTAGCTTATCACAATGTATGAAACAGTTAGATTGGTAATTGACGTTGTGCGACACTTGTTTCATGGTAGTTGGGGTTATATATTTTTTATGCTTTGATAATTTGTTCTTTAGATAGTTGAACTGAACCATTACGTGCCGTTCATTTGAATTCTGCTCGCTAGTCTAGTCAACTTCACTTGTGGCTGTGGGAATCTTATGGTTCATGATCTTAGAAGATATGGTTGATCATCAAGCTTGACATAGTCTTTCAAGTCAGGGTCAAGCAATCTAGTAAATACTAATGACGTAGTAACTCCGGCATTATTAATATGCCACTCAATCTCATAAAAAGACAGATTTTAATAAGACAAGTGTCTTTTTTTTTTTTTTGCTCAAGCCTCCTTTTTTTTTTTTGCTCAAGAGACAAGTGTCATTGTGGGAAGATATAAATCATTTGAGGGTCAATTATGAAATCCAAGAATACCATTAGATCACTCACGCATCAGAAAAACTTTAAACTTTGACTCCTGTAAAATTCTAAAACTTTTGAAATTTTTTTCTTTATTCAATATATATTATATCTCTTGAAAAAAAAAATAAGCTAATAAATTAAGGGTAAAATTGTATATCATATGAAAAATTTAATTCTTTGGCATATGAATAAGATCAAAAAAAATTTCTCTCTTTGCCCTATAAATAGGATTATAGGAGTAGTAATATGCATGTCACATCCTTTAGTTAGATCTCATTGGTTATAAACTCTATAAATCCACAAATTTAATTCTAAAAATAATTCTTCAAAAAGTGCTTTTTACAAAAAAAAAAAAAAATTGGAAGCTCAAACAAAACTTATATCATATATTTACTTCGCACGTCATAAAAACTCGTCTAAAAAACTAAAATAAACATGTGTTTGAATTAGTTTTTAGAAAAGAGTTTTTACAATTTACGACGTAAATATGTGAGAAGAGTTTTGTCTTGACTTAAGGAAAATAGTTTATGAAATGACAGTTTTGTGGCTTCTTAAATACTCACTTATATATTGTTTTTCAAATTGTTAGACATCTTTGAATAAATAAAAAATTCTACATATGTTTTATTAAATTTAAATGCTTTTCCATGCTAAAGCAATATAATAATCTGTCGTACCCTCATGGGAGCTTCCTTTGAAAGAGACTTTAACCTTTTGTTTTGTTTTGTTTTTTGTTTGTTTTTCTTTTTTAGGCCAACGAAAGAGGCTTTAACCTTTAACCTTTCACAAGTGAAATATATGTCGTCTGGACGTCAATTTATTACTCCTCAATTTTCATCCATGAGTTTCAAAGTAGTTTGAGAAAATAATAGAAAAAGGATTTTGAAATTGTTAAATCTTCAATTATGTTTATTATTGAGACTTGATAAGTAATTCAAAATTAATTTTACGGAAAATACCTGTTCTAAAATTTTAAAATTGTAAAGTTATTTTTCCTATATTGTAATTATGAATTGTATAGATTAGATTTTAACTATTTAAATTTTGGGGGAAAAGACATTTAAATACCGTTTAAACTTGCAAAACCCTAAAAGTCTGTTAATACATAGAAATGATAGAAAGGTGACATACTAGGAATATGGAAATTTTGAAGTTTGTATGTTTTTACCAAAATACTCCTAATATTTTATTTTTTTTAATATATATATTAAAAAAAAAAAATCACCCTCGGAGCACCACTACCCAGTAAAGCTCTGGCACCAGGTGGAATTGAACTCTTAACCATTGGGCCACCAAGCAACCATTTAATATATAGATGCATAAAAATATACATTTATAATACATATAAAGCTTTATAAAAATACAATAAAATAATAATAATACATATAAAGGTGTAATAGAATTTGACTAAAACGGTAATGAGAATTATTAGAGGCATAAATATATAAACTAACAGTGTAAAAGTGTTGGCTAAAGGCAAGGCATAATGATATTTAATTAAATAAGTACTGGTAATGATATTGACTAAAACAATAATGATATGAATTAAATGAGTAATGATATTCACTAAAAAGTACATAATAACATTGACTAAATGTGTAACGAAAATGATTAAAGCCGTAATGATATTGACTAAAGCCAACATTTACGCTTTTAGTTAATATTATTACTCATTTTGTCAATATCGGTAGGTCTTTAATCAATATCATTACTTATTTAGTCATTATCATTACACCTTTAGTTAAAAAGTTTATGCCTTTAGTTAATATCATCACTCATTTAGTTAATATTATTACACCTATAGGCAATATTATACTCATTTAGTCAATATCATTACGTCCTTAGCCAATATATTTACACCTTTAGTTAATATAATATAATTACTTATTTAGTTGATATCATTATACTTATAGTCAATATCATTATGCCTTCAGTCAATACGTATACACCTTTAATTAATATCATTACTCATTTAGTTAATATCTTTGCTCCTCTAATTAATATCATTACGCTTTTAGTCGATACTATTATCACTCTGATCCTATTTAGAAGTTCCTTTTAATTAAAGCACATATACCAATGAGAGGTAGTTAGCTCAATGATTATAGTGTAAATTTTCAACTTTGCCCTCATTTATAAATGAGTATCTTTCAATTTTTTCTTCTTTCTCTATTTTGACTGGTACAATTAATATGAGCAGAATTGTCGCAATCTCATTTATTACCTTAAAAATGACTTATAAATAGGACCAAATTTTTTGGTCAAAAGTGACTTATAAATAGAATTATAGTAGTATGTCTTTAGTTAATATTCCCTCTGATTCAAAATATAAGAGTCAAGCCAAGCGCCTCATAGCGTGATGGCACTAGGGTCAACCTTAGGAGCTGGCCTTCTTCCCCCTTGTCTAGGGTTCGAACCCTGTCTCCCCCTCTCCCACTGACTGTATTAAAAAAAAAAAAAAGAGTCAAACCTCTGGGGGTGTAGTTTTTTTTTTATAAGACCCACTTTGTTTTTGTATATGCATTTAATACTTCTTTTTTTTTTTTACAAATTTGCCACACACTCTCCCATCATTTTTCTTCCCTACATTCTCTCTCTCTCTCTTTTCCATTTGTTATCTCTCTTACTTATTCCCTTAATAAATAAAAGTATATTGGGGGAAAAAGAAAAATCTTGCATAATTATTGATTTTAACTACTTTTAAATAACTTATTGATAATTGTAAAAAAGGTATTGGCTCTTATATTTTGCATCAGAGGGAGTACCATTACTCATTTAGTTTATAATATTATAACTTTAGTTAGTATTATTACTCATCAAATCAATATTATTACGCCTTTAGTCAATACATCTACACTTTTAGTTAATATCATTACTTATTTAGTTAATATATTTATGCCTCTAGTGAATGTCATAACACTTTTAGTCAAATTTCATTACACCTTTATATATATTATACATATATATCCTTATCCATATATAAGGTTGCCCAATGGTTAAGACTTCGAGCACCAACTGAAGTGGGGTGTGTTTAAATCCCACCTCACGGCTTGACTCCACAATTTTTTAGGGAAAAAAATAATAATCTACTTCCCCAAAAAAACAGCCACTAGCGCCACAGCTTCAGTGGCAAGATGGCGATGGCGCTTCGGCAAGAGTGCCTTTTTTTAATCAAAATATTAGGAGCATCTTGGTAAAAACGCACCAATAAGGAAAAATGATTAAAAAAAAAAAAATACTACTTGAACTTTAAAATCTTGTTGACAATAATAATAATAAGATTAACAAGAACATTAAAACAAACGTTAAGGTACAAAACTACATATGAGCTTTCACCCATGGTGCACCCAGTGCCATATATTTTTCGGAGGTGCAAAAATACACATAACCTTCTACTACAACTAGAACAAAAATACCATCACGGTTAAAATGTCTTAACAGACATCAAGGACATTATAAAAATATGAAAATGCCCCTCACCTCAGAAAAACACCCTGTCCCTCCCAACCTTCATCCTTTGCAACTCTTTTCCATCCAAGAATAGTGATGACACAGACCAAAGAAATAGTAGTTGCCAAAGCATACCTAAGGAATTAGATACAGCAAAATTCTAGAATATTTCCTAAGCTCTTCTCCAAAGCTCCATGACTCAATGACAAAATGCATAAATCAAAATTGAGTTACTACAAACAGCACTTGTGGATTGCCCACAATCATTCATCTAAATTAGGGCAAAAAAATTCAAAGCCTCGTCTTCTTCATCCCCCTATTTCTAAGCATTGAACTTTCCCATAAAATCAAAATTAAGTCAAAAATTCTAACTCAAACCATAAATTGAACTCAAATGCATAAATTAATCTCAAAACGAACTCAAAATCGAAGTAGAGAATGAACAACGCAACCATCGGCATTTGTGGTATGGTTAGAGACGTGAAGCTTCCTTGCAATCCATTAATGGTGGTCAGATACAACTTGGATAGCGGTGGCTTGGATGTGAGGAAGGACGAAGGAGGAAGCGACCATGGCTTAGATCTAAGGCTTCGAACGATGAAAACCACTTTGGTGGTTCAAATTCAAACCACCCCAACCACCACCACAAGAAGGTGTACACCGTGGCAGCGAGGAGGCTAGAGGGAGACAAAGAAGGTGGAGGATAGAAGAATTGATTTTGGGAGACAGAGATTTCAACGTTGCCGTTGGCATCTAAGAAAAGAATGGAGAAGATGAAGGAGGAAGGAGAGTTCACCTCGGGCTTGAGAAGTTTCGAGGAATGTGTCTGTTTGGAACTGATGCCATCTTTGAGCGAATCCAATGAAGCTAGCGTGAATTGAGAACTTGTGATTCCTGAACTGGAGCCTACACTGCTCGATGAGAATACCCGACAAGCAGAGGGTTGGAACAAGACAAGAGAATGGAGGAAGGGTAAAAGAGTGAAGGGCAGGAGAGGAATTTAAAAATTGTAGACATTTTAATTTTTTAAATAATGTGGGTCCCACTAACAAAGTTTAGCCTCTTTTAATGGCATGGGCATTTTTGCTTTGGTTTTAAAAGCTTATATGTATTTTTGTACCTCCAAAAAATATATGGCATTGGGTGCATTTTAGATAAAAGCTCATGTATAGTTTTACACCTTAACCCTTAAAATAATTGACAACTCATTTTATTGTGAATAACTTATTTAAAATTTTAAAGTTTAAACCGTATTTTTTTAGTGTTTTCTCTAATTTTAATAACAACAAATTGAAATTGATTGATGTTTCCAAATCCCAATGAATTCATACACACAATACGAAATCCATTAAAAAAAAAAAATCAAACATTATTGAGGCAAAATTACGATTACTTTTCAGACAAAGCACAACTCTGCAATTTTATAATCATGTAGTTCCACAATCTAATTAATAGGTCCATTTTATAAGGTGCGGCGAATATTTTTTTTGGTTGTAATTATAAGATAGTACTTTAGTTTCTTACTACTTCCTTTTCTTATTATAAAGTATTAATTAATAAATATTTTTTATCATTTTTATAAGGTACTTACAAATTTTCAACGAGCGTTTAATTTATTTGTTCATGTTTGCACATATTTAATAAAAGTAGTGAAAGAAAGTAACAATTAATATAATATTTGAGTTTAATACACTTGACAAAAATAGTATTGGAAATCATTTGAATTTTAAGATAACTTTAATACTTTTAACCGTTTTTATTGATTTGTAAGAATTGATACTTGATGCCTTATAATATAAGAAGTGTTTAAGTGAATCTCACAGTTTGAAGTGGCAATTAAGAACAATAAATGTGTTAAAATTGTAACTTTTTTTTGACTAAAATACCTTTATTTATAAGGAGATATGGAATAAGAAAGAGTAAAAAAATTATTATAATAAGAAGGATTGCAGAAGAGATAGAATAAGAAAATAAATACTCTCTTTGGTCCTTACTACTCCCTAGTTCTTATTATAAGACATGAACTAACAATTCTCACAAACTAATAAAAACAGTTAATGTCAATAACAATGTCATAAAATTCAAGTAATTTCCAATATTATCCCTACTAATTGTACTAAATTCTAATCTTATATCAATTATTACTCTCATTCACTATCCTTATTAATTATGGGCATACATAAGAAAAAGTAATTAATGCGCTTTAAAAAACAAACGTTTTATTAAAAGGATCAAATACAACTGTCAACTAACAATTCTTTCAAACAAATAAAAACAGTTGAAATCATTAAATTTGTCCTAAAATTTAAGTAAATTTCAATATTACCCCTACTAATTACACTAAACTTTAATGTTATATTGATTATTACTCTCACCCGCAACTGTTGTTAATTATGGGTATACATGAAAAAAAATATTTAATGCTCTTTGTAAACAAGCAAGTGCTTTATAAAAAATACCAAATACACTTGTTAGTTGGTGTCTTATAATAAGGACCAAAGAGAGTATGGTAGTAGTAATAGGGTTTTAGGGGTGTTTAAAATTTATTATATTGACATTAATTAAATAGAGATAATTAAGTAAGGCCAACATAAAAAAGTAAGAAATTAAAAAATGAAACTTTTTTTTTTTGAATGTTTCTTATAATATAAAACATGGTATATGTTTTATAAGGCCTAGTGCCTCTCTTTTATCCAAAAAAAAAAAACATAGTATATGTGGTGGTTATTTCTTATAATATAGATGGGAGGGAGTAGTATACTACAATTTATCTTTTATCACTAGGTTTTTTTTACCCCTTATTAAATGTTGGGGCATGTTATTCAATTTTTAAAGTATGTAGGTATGTTTAATATGAACAAAATTGAAAACTTAATAAATTTTGAGATAGAATTAATGAGTATTAAGATTTTTTGAAGAAAAATTTCAGCTAGCCTCATGGAAGATATTTTATTCCAGTCAAGTTCCAAAAAATTCTTAAATTTCAATGTAGCTCTAGGTCAAAATGAAATTAAGTTTTGTGGGTAAAAAGACAATGATGTCTTTCATTTACTTTTTCAAAAGAGAATTTATAAGATCAATTTAGACATTTACAAGACAAATAAAATAATTACAAGATACATAAAAAAAATATTCAAAAGGAACTACAGAGTTAATAAGAATATTTTGGACATTTATAATACAAATAAAAAAATTTGCAAGATAAATAATTGATTTGAAAGAACTCATGGAGTTAAAAATATTTTAGCAATTTACAAAAAAACAAAAGAAAGAAAATTAACAAGACAACTAAGGGTATTTACAAGACAAATAAAGTAAGGACACTATTATCTTTTCATTCACAAAACTTAATTTCATTTTGACTCGGGAATGTAGTAAAGTTTCATATTTTCTTAGGGTTGAGTGAAATAAAATCTCTTAATGGGGCTAAATGAAATTGTCCCTTTTTTCAATTGTGATGAGAGTTGTAACTGAGTACTCCCTCTAATCTTTATTATAAGGCACCAACTAACTATTCTCACAAATCAATAAAAACAGTTAAAGTCAATAAAGTTATTATAGAATTTAAGTAATTTCCAATATTACCCCTACTAATTGCATTAAACTCTAATATTATATTAATTATTATCCACACCCACTACTATTATTAATTAGGGGCATAGAAAAAAATAATTAATGCTCATTAGGAACAATATAGTCAAGTGTTTTATAAAAAGAACCAAATAAACTTATTAGTTGGTATCTTATAATAAGGACAAGAGAGAATAATAAGCTTATAATATCCACATGTGCATAAAATTTATACTACCACTCTGGTCCTATTTATAAGTCCAGTTTGACCAAATCTCACATACCAATGAGAGGTAAGTATCTCAATGATTATAGAACAAATTTCCAACTTTAACCTCATTTATGAAGGGTACCTTTTAAAATTTATTGTCAAATCTCTCTCATCTTTTTCTCTTTCCAACATGGCTAGCCAATCTCTCTCATCATCATTACTATGGGCAAAATTGTCACAATCTCATTTATTTGGTCAAAATGGACTTATAAAAAGGACCAAATTTTTTGGTCAAAATAGACTTATAAATAAAATCAGAGTGGTATATCCTCACATTGAAGATGTTTATTTTCTAGTCGTAATTTGTGAAGCTAGCTGCGGGAATGTGTCAAAAGAGAAGCTAACCACAAATATAGTTTGTGGGTCTGCTTCAGTGGTTTATCTTGGAGGGGAAGACATTCTCAACCATAGGCCGAGTCATGAACAAGACTTTGACTTGGTCAATCCTCCAATCATCTATAAGTCAAAGTCAAACTTCCAGCACTTCTTTCCCACGTCATCAGCTTTCTCTCGTTACATCTCCTTCTCATGTTCTCATGTTATCAGCATGCCAACACCGTGTCCTCACTCCTATATATATATTTTTCTTTTTAAAAAACAAAAAACAAAAACAAAACTGTTGTTCATGATCTATCAAAACTTACAGCTTCCAAGGCACAAAACGTATCATATGCGGGCGGTTTAAAAAATTAACCTTTGTATATAAATTCTGAGTCTGGGATTTTAATATTTGATATATAGACAAAACGAACATAAAATTCACTGCCTACTAAAATATTTGTTCAAAGGAAAAATAATACTTGCCAGACAGAACTAATTAACGTAAAAATATGAGTTTAGTTTTAATAGTGTATAATTAAGTAATTAAAGTATAAAAATGACAACAATTTTATTTAATTTATCGTACTCAGTTAATAAAATTATATAAAATTTACATATAGAGCTATTGAACATAATGAAATCGAAAAAAGTTATGACATGATTTTGTAAATTATAAATATAAAAATAATAAACTCGGTTGTAAACTCATGCACTTAATCGAGTTTGCAGTTATCATGAGTTTAAAAGTGACTCGACGTGATTTTGAAAGCTAGAAACATTAAATCGGTAAATTTTAGGAGTCAACTCATGAGTTTGACAACAATAACTTATACCGATATCCATTACTCAATCTGACACTATATTACTCCCTTCAATGTTATTTATAAGAGCTCAATAATCAAAATTACATAATTTAAGAAAGTGTATAAAATTAGTTAAAAATAATACATATGTCTAAAATAAACTTTTCTTTACAAGTATGCCCATATTTATATAAGGGCAAATAGAAGAAAAATAGAGTAAATATAGATATCATCAATCTTTTAATTAATGTAATACATATAATTAATGAGGGATAAAAAAAACTTGTTAAATATTCAAACAGCTCCTATCGGACTCTTATAAAAAGGAATAAAACAATTCAAATTTTAGATTCTTATTGGTATAAAAAAGTCAGGATGGAGTATTTATAATCCTTCTTAAATTGACTTCAATAAAATTAACAAGTTAAAACTCATTCTTGTTTATGTAGGTTTTTAAAACTCATGATACTCATTATTATTTTGTTCCTAATGGGATAAGCTTTGATCAAATATTGATCCCAATCCGCTAATCTCAAGTACCTTCTCCCATCATAAATATATGATCTAATAGTTGATGGATGCAATTATTGTTGTCAAACTCATGAGTTGACTCTCCGAGTTTACCGTTTTTACGTTTCTATCTTCCCAAAACGAGTTAAGTCTCTAATAAATTCGTGTCAGCTGTAAACTCAGTTAAACTCACGAGTTTATACATTGAATTTACCGTTTTTATGTTTTTAGCTTACAAAATAGTGTCATTTTTTTTCAATTTTGTCATCCTCAACGGCTTTAAATATGGATTTTATAGAAATTTCTTTATTAAATATAATAAGTTATAACTGTTGATATATTTAATTTCAATTATTTATATTTAAAATATATTTAAATCAAACTGTTGTCATTTTTTATATTTTAATTATTTAATTATACACTGTTAATACATATTTTATGATAAAAGTAAACTCTTACAAATTTACAATTTGAGTCTACAATACGAGTTTATGTCATTGTCACGAGTTTGCTTAAACTCGTTAGTTTGACTACCTTGGATGCAAGAATTTGATTCACTAGTTCCACTTCCATTGTTATCAAACTCGCGAGTTGTTTCTCCGAGTTTACCATTTTTACGTTTCTAATTTACGAGTGAGTTACTAGTAAACTCGTGATCATTGTAAACTCAATTAAATTTACGAGTTTATACACCGAGTTTACCGTTTTTACATTTCAAACTTACAAAACCTTGTTAACTCACCCTTAACTTGTGTTAATTTTTTTTTTGTTTGATCATGCTCAGCGGTTTTATATGTGAGTTTCATAGAAATTTCGTCATTAAATATGGTAAATTTTAAATATTGATGAATTTAATTTTAATTATTTTGATTTAAAATATATTTAAATCAAATTATTGTCGTTTTTTTTATATTTTAATTATTTATTATATACTATTAACATCTATTTAATAGTGAAAGTAAATTCTTACAAGTTTATAATTTGAATTCACGATACTACTTCATGTCATTGTCACGATTTTACTTAAATTCGTGAGTTTGACAACCTTATTCACTCTCACCCCCTAATTTAATAATTTATCATTAAATACATAAATTTTCACCCTTTTTTCTTCCACATTTTATGTCATTATGAAAAGAGATACTACTATAGTTTTAAGAAAGTGACACATATATTTTACTTATAATAATAAAAATGTAACTAATTTAATCAATGCCTTTAGTCTCCCTAAATTGACTCATTATATCATATATTTAGCTATGTATTATTGGAGCGGGCCAAAAAAAAAAGCTATTTATAATTGGATATGGGGTGCCAGGTGTCACGGACAGCTAACTTTGATCCAGTCAAACATCGCCTGCGTTGACTTAGTCCAACAACTCAAATTTTTTCGCGCGGTTCTTCTATTATGCTTTCGTTTTCACTTTCACTTTTTAAATAAATAAAAAAAAAGTAAAAAATATTTTTAAAAAAAGAATTTTGATATGGTGGTAGTATTTATTTTAAAAAATAATTATGAATTATTTAGAACCGGTGGTAGAATTTTTTTTTTTTAAAAAAAGTGAATTGTTTATCAAATTTTATCATTGTTTTATCAACTATTGATGACAAAAGTAATTTAAGGTTTTATAATTTTAAAATTTATTTATGGGTAAAGGATTTTTTTAGTCATTGGAAATAGAGCTATCTCCTGTGACCCCAAAATTACGTTATTTTGGATTAATAAAGAGTGTTTCTGTAATTTTGTTTATTTTTTAATCATATACATCTTACTAAAACACCCTTCATTAATTCACCTAAAATTACTAACAAACTCTTCATTAATTCAAAACGACGTAGTTTAAGGGTCACTGGAGATAACTTTATCTACAGTGACTAAAGAAATACTTTTCCTTTTATTTATTGTCCCTTTTTTTTAAAATAGGATGTGTACTCATTATTTTCCTCCTCCCCCTTTTTGCCAATATTTCCACCCTTTCCCAATGGAACATATGAGCATGCACTGATTTTAATAAAGGCTCAAAAAACACCCAAAACATGAAGGAAGACTAACGACCACATGATTACCGGAATAATTAAGAATTTTTGTGAAGAAAACCTTCCAACCGTAAAATTATTACTATGTCCTAATATAAGATTTAATTTATATTACAATTTATACTGTAAAATATATCTAATATTAATAATAGAAGGAAATAATAATTTTTCCCATTCTAAGTAAAAAATTTATTTAAAGATTTTAATTTAAACCAAAATATGAAAATTTTATTTTCCTACTTTTTTAGATATTTCTATCTCCGTGTATTAAGCTCTTCTTCTTCTTCTTTTTTTTTTTTTACCAGCCTCCATTTATTAAACTTTAATCATTGAATGAAAGGGGCGTTTTTATGAGACTTAACAAGATTTTTACATATTATTTACAAATAACCAATTTCTCTATTTTCTATTGACTTCATAGAATTGACTAGAAACATTGTTGCTAAACTCACGAATTGACTAAGTTTAACGTTTCTATGTTTCCAACTTATAAAATCTTGTTGAGACGGATAAAATCAGGCAACTGTAAACTCGATTAAACTCACAAATTTATACACCAAATTTATCATTTTATATTTTTATCTTACAAAATCACATTAAATACACTTTTAAAGTCGTATTAACTTTTTCAATTTGGTTATGCTTAATGATTTTATATATGAATTTTATATAGAAATTTATCTGTGAAGTATTATAAATTATAAATGTTAATGAACTTAATTTCATTTATATTTAAAAAAATTAAATTAAATTATTGTCTTTTTGACATTTTAATGGTTTAATTATTTAATTATGTTATATTAATACCTATTAAATATTAAAATAGACCTTTGTTTGAGTTTACAAATTTTCACGAGTTTGATAAATAAATATCAATTCCCTCGGTGTTCATATTCAATATTCATTCATGGAATGCGGTTCGGGGATTCATGCATCTCTCGTTTCCTATTCAATACTCCCTCCGGTCTTAATTATAAGAGTTAGTTGACTTTTTTGGAGAGATTAAGGAAACTAACTAAATTACTTTAAAGTATTTTTATTTTTATTTTTTTCTTCAAACTAATTAATTTAACTAATAAACTAATATATAATCCAAGAATATACAACATATAAAATGATTAAGTAACTTATTTAGCTTCCTTAATCTCTCCAAAGAAAGTCAACTAGCTCTTATAATTAGGACCGGAGGTAGTAGAAACATTACATATAAACGGTTTAGATTTTAAAGAAGGGAATAAAAGTCTAGGTGGGACCCACGAGATTCCAGATCATCAATGGCTTTAGCTTTAAATGGCGTAGGCGCCGACTCCCAAGTCCGGGTCCCCTCCACCGTGGAAAACACACCGAACCCGAGACACTGATTTGAAAGACCATGAAAGTTTGAACACAGGTCGTCGAACAAACACACGCAAATTCAAAGCAAACGAAGCAGAAAGAGGGAGAGAGAGAGAGAGACTCTATTTTCTCGTCCGCAAAGCTGACGAAATTTCCTTCTAAACACGGAATAGAAGAATTTCTCTCTCAAGGAGGAACAAAGAAGAGTCACTCAAGTAACTACAACCATCTCTTCTTCTCTCTTTCCTGTTATTATTATTTCTTTCGCCGTAAGATTTGTGCTATACCAACTATTTCTCACTTCTGTCAATTCTCTCTCACAATTTCCTCACGGGTTCGTTATAGACACCTACCCCCCTCCAAGCTCTGTATACTTTGTGTTGACCCTCTGATCTTGCATTTCGTCTCCTTTAATTTTCTCAGAATTTGCGTTTGCTTTTCTGAATTTATAGATACCCCTACACCTACATTAATTTCTGTTTCTCTGCTCTCTTCAATTCATCAGCTACTGTGATTTCGTCAGTTGCAAGCTGCTGAAGAAACTGAATATCTCATTCGATCTACCCGGAAAATTAAGGTGATTGGAATTAATTTTAGCATCTTCACCTGTTCTTATGTACGTGAGAATGGGTTCTTTTTAATCAGTTTCTTTTTCAACTTATATTCACTATATTTTTCGGCTAACTAAATAATAATTAATATATTGAGATCAGTGGATCAGAGTGGTTGGCTGTTAGTGCTAGTCTATTCCTTATCTATAGGTAGATTGAAGGATGGGATACAGATGTGTCCCTACAACATATAAAACTTTCTTTTCGGAGTTTGCTCGTGGAATTGAACTTCGTGTTCTGTTCTTTTTCTCCTCTCCCTTTGTGTTTTGTTTTTTAAATATTAGAAGAATTGAAGCCGAACTTTACTTTTTATCTGATGCAGATAGCAAGAACTCTGGGTAGCTTTGTGTTTATGGAGTCTGTTGTTTGGAGATGAATGTATTATTTGAGCTTAACATCTACATTTATCTGGAGTGAGTTTCATTTTTAGTAAGATGACTGAAGTCACTGAACTACATCGGATAGTTAAATGTCCCAAATGCCGGCTATTGCTTCCAGAGTATTCACACTATACTGTGTATAGGTGCGGGGGATGCGGTGCAACTCTTCAAGGTAACAAACGAATTACTCCACTTTATATAATTGTGCTCCCTAATTCTGTGTGTATACTGGGGATTTTTTTTTTTTTTTCACTGAACTTTTTAAACACTTCAAACAATGCAATTGTGTTGATCAATCTTGCAGACTTATTTAACCCATATCAATTTTTGTGATTTGCTTGATTGCTATAATGTCTTGTTCATGTTTTAGTTTTCAATGAAAATCCAACTCCTGCAAATTGGTGTGTTGATTCTATATGCCTCTTATAGTTTTGATGTTCTTATTGGAATCATTTCATTTTGCTGTAAACAGCCAAGAAACGGAAAAAGGTGGCGGCCAATCCTGAATCCTGCACACATGAAGCTGATGCAAATTCTAGAAACGTGGTGAATCTTGTTTCGGAAGATGAAAATCACAGCAGGGTAGAGCGGCCAACTCTTCCTCAGGAGAATGTTCTGAGGACAAAAACAACTAACTCTTCCTCAGAAGATTGCTTTTTGGAGGGAGATGGTGGAAGCAGTCAAATTGAAAGTGGGGAATGCAATAACAAGCGGTTAATTCTTCTTCAGGAGAATGCCGAGAGTACAAGAAGAACTAGTTCTTTCTCAGGAGACTGCTCTTCGGGTGGGAATAGTGAAAGTAATCAAAATGAAAATGGGGAATGCAAAGAACACCAATCAGTTCTTCCTCAGGAGGAAATTGTGATGACAAATAGAACTAATTCTTCCTCAACAAATTCTAGAAATGTGGCGAATCTTGTTTCGGAATATGAAAATCGCAGCAGGGTAGAGCAGCCAACTCTTCCTCAGGAAAATGTTCTGAGGACAAAAACAACTAACTCTTCGTCAGAAGATTGCTTTTTGGAGGGAGATGGTGGAAGCAGTCAAATTGAAAGTGGGCAATGCAATGACAAGCGGTTAATTCTTCTTCAGGAGAATGCTGAGAGTACAAGAAGAACTAGTTCTTTCTCAGGAGACTGCTCTTCGGGTGGGAATAGTGAAAGTAATCAAAATGAAAATGGGGAATGCAAAGAACACCAATCAGTTCTTCCTCAGGAGGAAATTGTGATGACAAATAGAACTAATTCTTCCTCAGGGCATTGTTCTTTGGATATAAATGGCGCAAGGGATCAAAGAGAGGTTAGGGAATGTGATGAAAAGCGAATGGCTCTTACTCAACAAAATGTTGCAGAATCTACTAGTTCTTCCATAGAAGAACATCCTCTGGATGTCAATGAAAATGGGGACTTAAATGGAAAGCAGCTAGTTCTTCCTCAGGAGAAAGTTCAGATGACAAAATCAACTAGTTCTTCCTCAGGAGAATATTCTTTGGATGTAAACGGTAGCAAGGATCAAATCATAAGGGAGGAAGGCGATGGGGAGAAGCTAGTTCTTCCAAACGGCTCAAAAGCAACTATTTTTTCCTCAGGATCTTTGGATGAAAGTGACCGTAAGGAGCAAGATAGTAATGGGAAGTGCAATAGAGAACAGCTGGATCTCCCCCATGAGAACATGCAGATAACAGAATCCACAGGTTTTCCCTTAGGAAAATGCTCTTTGGATGAAATTGGTGGAAGGGATCAAAATGAAAACGGGGAGAACATTCAAATAACAGAATCCACATGTATTCCCTCAGAAGAATGCTCTTTGGATGAAATTGGTGGAAGGGATCAAAATGAAAAAGGGGAGTTCAATGTAGTTTTCAGTCTATCGGATGAAGAGATGGAAAAGGAGGTTGATGTCAATAAACTGTCACATAGTAGATTCAAGCAGCGTAAAGTATCCAACAATGGTTGTCCTACTGAGCTAACAGAGACAAAGATTGAGGCCTCATCAGTACTGATGGGAGGAGAGAGTTCTGCAGAAGAGACAACTGATACCCACTTGCAATTAGCAGGAGCAGCAAGGTCAGATAATAGAGAATTGGTATTTAAGGAAGCAAAAGAGCAGTTAATTGGTGCTTCGAATGGAGTAGTGGCCAACAATGACAAATCCGCTCAAATAGAAGTGAAAGCTGAAGTGGGAGTTACTAGAAGTGATGATACTGCCAAAAGCTTAACAGATGATAACTCAGCATTGGGTGAGGGGAGTACATCTGGTAATCCTGTAACTTCTGATAAACAAATGAAGCAAGGTCTGGAGCCTAAACCATATACTTTTGATGACTCAGAAGTAATGAATCCGAGTTCAGAGCTTAGTGGTGATCTTGAAGAATTGTCCAAATCACCGACCACAAGAAGCTGCCGCGCCTACGATGGCAGTGTCTCTTCTTATGATGAAATGGATAAGCAATTCCTTGACCAACATTTGAATTCTTTCGAGAATAATTACAATGCAGCCAATGTTGTTTCCAAGGGAAGGCACAGAAAGGGGAAAGGACCTATCAATAGCATGAATATTCCGCCTGATTTGCCTAGGGGAAAGCATCATGTTGTGAAAGACACTAAAAGGACTCGATACGAACCGCAAGAGACTACAAGACATGACCACACAGCTCGTCATCAAATGAGAGCAGGGACAGGAAATTATCCGCTTAGGGTGCCTTACCATCGAAGTGGCTCACAATCTAGCTATGGAAGTGACATCCCATCTAAAGTGCCTGATGATGAGCACTATTTCAGTAGCTCAAGCTTTCTTTCACCTGCCTACTGTGAAGACTCTGACCAAGAGAAGATTAATCTGTTGAGAATGATCTATAAACTGCAGAATGAACTCAAAAGAACAAACTCTCTAAAGGAAGATACAACTGAAAGACTTTTCCCTGATGTCTCTTATAAGGGTAGCCATGACTTTCATGAAGGAAGAAGGTTTAGTCATGATCTCAGTGACCCTTGGTCTGATGCAAGATACCATCATGGACCAATCAATTGGCGACAGAGGAGTAAGATATCAACAATACCTTTTTCAGCTGAGGCATCAAGCAGCACGCACCATGTTGATAATTCTTGCTTCCATTGTCAGCGCCAAGAGTGGCGATACTCAGCAGAGTTGCCTCCACATGCTCTTTGCCAACATGAAGAGTTATACAAATATCATCCTGTTCACAACAATTGTTGCTTCCCTCACCGCTCTTATCCTTTCAGGGCACCAAGGTACATGATCTCTAAACACCAATTATATGGCCATGAAACAAAGTCTTATGATCCGAGCCATCGAGCTCGTGAGATGAGAATGTACTGTAGGGAGAAACAGATCATGAATAAGAAACATTTTCGACCAGTTGCGGGGGGAGCCCCCTTTGTCACTTGTCGTAATTGCTTCAAGCTGCTTCAGCTGCCTGCTGATTTTCTCCTTTTCCAGAGGGCATGTCATCAGCTAAAATGTGGACACTGTTCAGAGATCCTCAAATTTTCATTGCAGGATAGAAGCCATATAGTTTCTTATGACCCAACTCAGCATGGTGACCAAAGTGAGGTGATTAACGGGAGCACTCAATTGCCTTCTTCAGCTTCTCGTGCCAATTTTTTTCATTCTTCTCATGTGGTCCCTGTTTCATTCTCTGACGATTATGGAAATGATGCATCTAAAAGCTACTCATCAGGAGGAGATCCTGTTCCACTGACCTCATTTCATGCATTACATGGCAGTGAACATGACACAAAAGATTCTTGTGGTGCTTTTGAGGAGGAAGACAGGATTGCTCCAAGACATGCTCGTACAAGTAATGCTCCTGTAGGCATACCTGAATCAAAAGGAACCTCCTCGAACATGTCAGGATCAGAAAGATCATCAGAAATAGAGACAGTGCCAGCCCCAAGGAGTTCACCACTTCATCAATTAATGGGCTATTCCTCACCAAGTCAAGTGATAAGAGGAATTCAGTCATTTGGTAAAGGTAATGAGCATATGAAAAATGAACACGACCATAGTTGAGTAGAAATGCTTCAAGGAGGATTAAAGCATAATCCTCACGAAACATACTGTTTTTGGGTGTGCCAATTAGGTGTTCTTTGTCAGAACGAGATATGACGAGATTCTTTTTACGGGTATTGTAGTTCCGATTTCGTTATCTTCAATAGGAGCAATTGGATTGCCTTGGTGCTCTAACACATATACTGGAAATTAGAAGTAGCTTTGCTTCATTTTTCAATTTGATTTATATTTACTTGGGCAACATGTGCTCCTGCCCTTTTGTTGTGCGGGTGAATGTATAGGTTAGTCTATAAAAATTGGATTTTTGGTAAATACAGGGTTCTTGTGTTTTTCATAATTATACATTTTGTTTTGCTCGCAAATGCTTAAAAATTAATTGGTTGATAATTATACAGGGTTATACCTTCTCGTTGGCGTTCATAATTAATTGGTTGATGTTTCACTTATTTACTATATTTATTTAGATTTTCTTATTGTTCTTCATTTAATCTATTCATTCTACTGTAGACCTGTCATGAAAACTGCACAGGCTCTTCTCAGGCATGATCCCTGTTAATTTATGGAGAATTAAACAGAGTTGTAATTCAAGGTTTTATTTGGTCAAACACAAGGTATACTCTTAACTGTTCGATGACAATCATTGAATAAATGAGTTATATTAGCCATAAGAGATCTTTATCAGCAAGAAAACATCATTCTGGAGCCTTTTGAAGCGCCCATACCGAAAAGAACTTGGGATACAATAATACATGCAACCTTGCTAAGCGATTCAAGAGCCTTTTGCTTTCCACTTTCATCGACCACAACAAAGTTTCCCTGCAAATTGAGAAGGTAGCTTTGAGGTTGTTGATTCAAGCAAGTAGCTATGAAACCCATGAACTATTAATTTTATGGTCTCCAGATATCAAAATCACTGATCTAAAACTAAAAGTTATGCAATATCCACACGCCACTATTACAAACCACCGATTCAAATTTGGCCCAGAAAAATCTTGAAGTTTCAAGTTTCAGTGGTTCTATTTCCTTCCGGTCGTAAATACAAGATAAAATTGACTTTTTTTTTTTGAGAAATTAAAGAATCTAAATAAGTTATTTAATCATATCATATATTGTTTATCATTGTATTATATATAAGTTTATAATTGAGGCAAAATAATTTAAAGAAAAAATGATAAATATGAATATTTTAAAATAATTTAATTTGCTTTTTTAATATTTCTAAAAGAGTCAATTTTATCATACATTTAGGAATGAAGAGAGTATAAGGCTATGTTCGCGAGTTCTATTATGGAGGGAAAGGAAAGGGAAGGGAGAGTTTTGGTAGTCCCTTCCTTTGTTCACTAGTTTTAAAAATAGGAAGGGAGGGAATCAAGGAGTTTTACAAATCCTCCAAAACCCTCCTCTTTTTATAAAATAAAGTTCCCCCAATATGGGGGTTTTAAGAGGAACAATAGGTTAATTACTTTTTTACCCCCGTTCACTACTACCACCACCACCCTACCCCACCCCATCCCACCACCACTGCCGCCGCCTCCGGCGCCACCACTACCGCCGGCCGACCACCACCACTGCCGGCCCGCCACCGCCCCCGTCGGCCGGCCACCGCCACCGTCGACCGGCCACCACCACCGGCCGGCCACCACCCCCACCCGCCGGCCACCACCACCACTGCCGGCCGACCACCACCACCGACGGCCGGCCACCGCCGGCCGGCCGGTGCGGTGGTGGTGGTGGCCAGCCGGTGTTGGTGGCTTGGAGGGGGGAAGGGGATTTTATTTTATTTAAATTCAACGGACTTTTGAAAGTTTTGCATATTCAAAAGGTATTTATTTGGAATTTTCCTATAATTATTTTAATTATTAAAGAAAAGGACAAAATGGTAAAAGTATTTCATTAATCATCCATCTTCCTCCCTTACTATTTTTTTAACTCATAAACAAGGGGAGGAGATATCCTCCATTTCCCTTCCTTCCCTTCCCCTCCTTTCTCCTTATATCCCTTTCCTTCCCTTCCCCTCCAAACTCACGAACATAGTCTAAGAGTAGCTACATGTGAAAAGAGGGTCCAACTATGACTAAACTATATGCATGATTTTGCTTGAGGCGAACTTGATGAGCTTAAAAAGGAATAAAATTGATGTATGGCCTCCAAAGAAAGTGAATAAAATCCGAAAAGGAGGCGAGGCGAGTGAGATGGTTGAAGCCAAAATGAAGAGCGAATCATGAATCTCAAGAGAAAGGAATCCTCAAAGTCCTACCAAATGAATCCCCAGCCTTTGAAATTTTATTATTCCCTCATTTACGTGTTTTACTCTGCATTGACTTTTGACCAATTTGTCGTTCATATGCATCGTAAGACCAACTTGTTCCATCGTAAGACCTCTATGAGAAATGCCGTGGACAATCTCTCCTTCAAACGCGTGCGTCCTGCCCTCTCTGTCTCCTCTTGCTGCTGCCACGTGGATGCCATCAACCAATCATCTCGAATTCTCTGCCACGTGTCCATCGCCCACATGCTCCAGCCACGTGCCCCGCTGGTGGTGTTGGCCTTCCTCCTCCTCCTCCTCCTCTATATAATCATAAGGGCCTACGTTATATCAGTTCGCAAGTAACATCACCGTTCGTCCATATCCAAATCCAAAGCCAAACCATGAAACCGTTTTTGTGTCAAGCTAGCCCACAAAGCCTCTGCTCGCTTCTCCCTCCTAACTCAAACCCTTTAGTTCAGAGTCAAGGCTTCAAACCAAGCAAGACGAAGATAAGACAAGGTTGGAGTTTGGTTCAGAGGAAAGAGAGGGATAATGGGTTAGCAGTGGGATGTGCGAAATGGAGCATGGAGGCAGAGTTGCAGGGAGAATTGGAGGCAGAGATGAAGCACAGAGAAGGAGAGGGTGAAGAAATTGGGATGGCGAGGTTCAGGCATAAATGTGAGGAAGAGAAAGGGTTGGTGGAGATGTTGGAATGTTTGGAAAGAGAAGCCATAATGGGTGAAGATGTTGGGAAGGAGCCTTCTGATTACAACAGAAGGGCTCAAATATTTGATAAAAGCTCCAGAGTCATCCAAGCTCTTAGGCAACATGACTCTTCTTCTGTTTCTCCTCAACACTCTTCTAAATGAAGAAAGCAAACTGACACACTTTATTTGCACCTCCATTGATTCTTGTATTCTCACGAGCTTTTGTTTCTTTCTTGTTATGTGTTTGTAGTAACTCTTGAATGTACCACAAAGGGTTTCTGTAGCTTTTGAGTTCTTTTAACATAACTGCTTCTGCAATTTGAAAGCAGTTATTGGGCTTTCCTGGAAGCTTCTGGTTCGGGAGGAAGTGAGTCAATGTGTTAAATCCATCTTTTAATGTTTGGACCCACTATGTTGAATCGTCTTTGTGAGTCATACTGCGACAGCTTCTGTGGTAGTTGCTAGAAAGTTGTGTTATGGGAAAATATAGTCATAGCTAACAAATTCCAATGACATTTTAAGAACAGGGAAGCAAATCATGAATCTTGTTCTAGCAGGAGCAAACACAAAATATGAATAGCAATACGTGACTCTGACTTGGATAAAGAGACCATGAACCTGTACTTTGAAAATTGTAATTACGACCCTGGCTCTGCATACAGATGTACCTATTGCAACTACAATTGTTCCGCTAATATTTGAGCAGGCCCTTCGCAAATATCACATCTTTGACAGACCCAGCTTATATGATGAATTCATGAATATGGTTAAACTTGTCAATGCTCAAGAGTAATTATTTCTTATCAAGGAATCTCACTGTGCTGGAATTTTTACTGAACACATTTCATCTATTCTCCTTAATAAGATTCATTTTAAAAAAGAAATTCATATTAATAAATTAATCTGTTCAAGTCATGCATGCCGTGACAGATTGCCCAACTGTGAATCATGTCACGTTTGGCAACCAGAGTCCCATGGACCGGAGCGGCGACGCATGTGAAACTGTTACTATGCTCAAAATAGGAATGCTCTCTTATCAAAAAAAAAAGGAATGCTCATCATTAATATGAAGAATTGATGTTGGACCATATAGATTTCATTTTTGATATTGAATAGATTTTTTCTCTGAGCAAAAAAGAAGATATTGAATAGATTTTTTCAATGTTCGAGTGTTGAGGTCACATGTTTGAATCGGACATTAAGAGGAAGATTTAATTTCAGATTTTATATTATAAATGTCTTACTTCAAAAGATGCAAAATCTATGATAAAAATAATCTTACAATCATTACTAAAAATAAACAAACTTCTCATTTTAAAATTCTAAATCAGAATTGTCAAAAAGCAAATTGAACGGTCCAAATCTCATGACAATCTCACAACTATGCTCAACACCTGGGGGTCCATGTTTGGATCATATCAGGCGTATTTAGGTGATTAATATTTATACATAATCCATCAGCAACACTCAATTAACGTCTGGACGAATGGGAATTAATTTGGCCCAATCTATAGTTTTAATAGATCGGATGAATTTAAGAATCAAGAGTATTTACTTATTTATTACCTTTATTGGCTATCATAGTGAGTAGTGACTATCTCCACAACTGAACTACAGAAAGGAGGTAAGAAGTCCAGACTAAAAGCCATGACAAAAATTAAAATTGAATATCTATGGCAATCGCAGGATGAGATGTGAGAAGTTTCTCCACAGGAAAACACATTATTCAGCTGTTTTCAAATACTCGTCATTGAAATGAAAGAAAAATTTTGGACAATTTCAGATCCCAACTCACTTTTGCTCAGGCTCAGGCTTCTCCAAGAAAGTCCTCTTCAACCAACCCCACGGCTGTCAATCGTTTAAGGAAGATACATTAGAATTGCTCCAATAAGGCAATAACAAGGTACTATTCAATAACAAAGTTAAGCAAAATACCCAATCAAAAGGTGAATTTAAGTCAAAATCTAATATCTTACAGATAGTTGATGCAAAAGTTGCCGAAAGTACTGAATAGACAAAGTTTGGAAGATATTAAAACCCGGTCACACCCCATCCCCACATTTGAAGTGAACACATCATGACGACAAAAAACATTGGGACTTTTAGGAACGGGACCATTGGTTTGTTATTTTCCCCCAAATATGTTAAGAGAGTTCGGTTTAAATTACATGAAATTTTCTTAAATAACATAATTGGGGCTTAGAATCCCCTTCTTAATGCACCAGAAAATTTCTTTATTTTTTCCAAAAAGATTATATGAACCAATTTGTTAGCATGCAATTTCTGAACAGAACTTCCATCGCTACTATCACAAAGACACAAAATAATAGCATGACCTCAACAAATATGCAATACTTTTAGGGACCAAGCATATCTAGTCGAGAATAAGGATCCCCTGCTGCAGAGTATGTGCTCCACAGCAAGTGGCTGACATTTACATGAAATCTCACCCGTCTTAGGTTCTTCATAATATACTACCTACATTGGACGCTCTATTTACTTTCTATCATGATTTATTTTGACTAATTACAGGTATTATAAATGAGCTATTAACTAGCAAAGACAATATGGGGCTTAACCTTCACTTAAGGACAATACCAAGTTGGTGTAGGTTACAATAACTTATACAAGAGACTATCATATTCCCACAATAAGCAAAACCTGGAAAATCATCCACTAGTGAGGTGGCATTTCTATGTTTCATAACTTTTTTATATCCTCCATATTATAGGTAGAAGGGCGTCTGGATCCCTGTGAAGCACAAGAGCTTTGCAATAGAAGATCTAAACTTGCCACAATCCAATATATATATATATATATATATATATCTTTATATTTAAAAAATAGAAAAAAGTTTAGATATTTCAAAGTCATGTTAAAATTTCAAAGACATAGGGGAAGTAAAGTTGGATAGTGGGCCTGGGGAAAAATAAAAAATCAAATTCATGCAAGTATTACTGGCATCTCATATTCCCGTTTACTAGACAGTAGCTTCAATTAGCATGTACTCAAGAAGCATACTTTCTTGCTTTGTGCACTTTCTTAGCATTCAAGCCAAACCGAAAAGGAGTAGAAAGATAGGCATGGAAGTTTCTCTTCGCCCATTTTTCAATCCTTTTCAGCATTTAGAGCATCACATCGTGCCGGTGCACATAAGAACATGATCCATAAAACCCTTGAGCAAAAATCATCCAATCACTTACCAAGTGACTAGGGTTAAAAGTCAAACTCCATAGGTAAGTTTAAAAAGAATTGTCAAAATTATATTGAAGACATTTTCATGACAATAAGATCCTCAGCACCTATTCATTGTGGCGTTAAAAAACTCAAAAAACAATGAAGTTATAGAAGATAGCTACTTTGAGATTGTGTTTGATGGGACGAAACTATATTTTGAATATACTTATATAGAGGCCCTCAAAGATCGTCATTACTCATTAAACTACACAGCTGATGATACTGCCACAATGGGTGTTTTCCAACAGGCCTGAACGGGCAGAATAGGATTGGATCTCCAGAACAGGGAAAAAGGTTACAGGACAGACAAAAGTGTTTCCTGAAGTACCTCGTTGGCGAGGAGCAGTTCCAAACACAAAGATACAAGATCTATTTCACAAACTCTGTCATATACCAGACCAATGTAGCCAGGACAATATCATGCACAGAATCACAAACCTTATCATGAACTGCTCGATTATGTTTATTCTTTCAAGCTGCAGATTATGAGAATTAATTGCCTAGCGGAAGATGCAGAAAAAAGGCGGCTTCAAATATTGTACCCCAAAATTTTGGAAATCAAAGTTTCCAAATCGAAGAGAGATTGACAGGCGTTACAATCATATATTATTCCAAGAAGTTTTGCGGATCAGCACGACAAGCAAATCTGAATGTTCTCCGACATATTAAAAAAAAAAAAACAGAAAACAGAAGCATTGAAGGACAGCGAAATGGAAAATTGCAATATCTTGGGGGAAAGAGAGGAAATCAGGACTTGTGCAATACCTGAGTCAGATACAGAGCTCCGGTGACGGCGGTGACGCCCCACATGGCAGCGGCTTTGACGTCAGTGGGTTGGACACGAATCTTCGAAGCCAAACCAGCCATTACTGCGATTTGGACGCAAAATTCTACGATGATACGAACCCTAGCACTTCAATTAATTCGGAATGTTACGAGAGAAGTATTTGATCCCGGAATGAGCCAGCCAACACCAGCATTGACCTAGAGTTATACAACAGATCAAATCTAGACCGTCAGATCTGAGGGCAAAGGATGTGGCATGAGCCCCTTTTTCGTCTTTTTGGTGCCGTCATCGAAAATGACCAATGATAATGCGCCGTGTCCAAATAATTGTAATTTTGTCAATCGTATTTTTGAGGCATTTTTTCCTGAGCACAGAATATTCCAAAAAAATAAAAATAAAAACACACTAATCACTGTTCTTTCTGTTATTACTAATTTCTAATAGAGTCAGTAGGGAGGGTTTATTTTCAGTCCTCAATTTACTTTGGAAAATCCTGTTCAGGGCCCTTTTTATTAAAAAAATGCGAAAAAAGATCCAAAGACTCTGAAAATTCGAAAAAAGACCCAAGGTTAGCGGCTGATATAGTTGTTAATAGGGCTGATATAGTTGTTATTAGGGTATTGATATAATTGTTAACTGAGCTGATTTAGTTGTTAAAAATAGATTCTGAAATTTCGGAAAAGGCCCACGGTGAGTTGTTAATGGGGCTGATATAGTTGTTAACAGGGTACTGATATAGTTGTTAACTGGACTGACTTAGTTTAATTTGGGTACTGATATAGTTGTTAACTGGGCTGATTTAGTTTGTTAAAAATTAAACTAAGTCAACCCAGTTAACAACTACAACAGTACCTCACTAACAACTATATCAGCCCCATCAACAACTCACCTTGGGCCTTTTCTGGAATTTCAGAATCTTGGGCATTTTTTTGAATTTTCAGAGTTTTTGGGCCTTTTTTCACATTTTTTTTTGGTAATATGGACCCTAAACAAGATTTTCTCAATTTACTTTGAAACAGGCACTTTTTATGAGCATATATTAATGACATGAAGGTTACAAGTGAAAGTGAGATTAAAACTCATAACTTCCTATTTTCAAAGATGGCTATTTCAACGAACCCATATAATATTGCATTGCCAATTAACTTAATTGTGCTTCAAGCTTTTGTTCATTTTCTTCTTACGGTATAAAAATCATACTTTATTTTTTTTAAAAAAAACCCCCAATCTGCTTGATATTATAACAAAAAATGAACATGAATGACAGGACCAAAGGAATGATAGAAGGGGAAACGGTAAGAGTAAGTATAATTAACAATTAAACAAGTGAAATAATACAGTGGAGTTTATGTTAAACTGATCAGCTACAACACATAGAATGCCAAAATACTTGTTCACAGCCAACAAACAGTTCCACTTCCTAGGAAGAAAAATCATAATAAACGTACATTTATAAGTTCAATTCACTCTGCAAGCATAGGAGAGCCCAAAATACTTGTTTAGAGCAGAAATGAAAGTAAGCCTCCGGTCTTTCCTGTCTGATTTTAGTTAAATTGAACGTGAAAGCTGGTCAGATTTCCTATTGCCACTATCCGGTTTACATGTTGGTCGGCGACCTTTATCTGGACCGCCTATGATTCCCCATCTCTCAAACTGTCTTTGCCGAGCTCGAGCCCTCTCCTTCTCTTCCTCTGATTTCTGTGAAAAACAATGTGGGCAAGAAACTCCATATTCGAATTCAGGAGCTTCAATGTCGGCATCACTCACAGGCTGCTTGCAACCATAGCATAGCTTGAAATTTCCTTGCACCAAACCATGGTCCACAGAGACTCGCTTGTCAAACACAAAGCACTCACCCTGCCATAGGCTTTCTGTTTTTGGCACTTCCTCCAGATATTTCAGAATTCCACCTTCCAAGTGATACACCTACGAGATTCCAAAACAGAACTATGATGCAATGCACTTTCTTATATCTCAAGGACCGGAGGTAGTAATATTAATCAACACAAAACGTTACTGCATAAATTTGGAACAAGATGGATATTTTGATCATACAGATACACCAACGAGAAACTACTGTGATTAAAAAAGGCAAGGATATTTCAAGAATACACTTCATGAAAACAGAAACACAACAAGCAGGTCAAATATATTTTAAATGGTTCCAGAATTTGAACAATGTATTGTCAAAATATATTTTTATGCCAAATCAGCATCAAGTAACAAACCAAAAAGGCCCAGAGATTTTAAAAAAATATAAACTTTCAACATCGGATGATGTTTCACAAATAACCAGAGAATAGAATTTAAGGGGAGAATCACCTCTTTGAAACCTTTACTGAGGAGCAAACTTGAAGCCTTTTCACATCGAATACCTCCAGTGCAATACATTGCAACTCGAGGCATATGTTCAGGATTTTGTGTTTTATTTTCTACACTTTCACCTGAATTGTTTGCCTCGACTACTGCAGGCTTGCCATCGTTTCCGCCAGTAAGCTCAAAATGGTCCTCCACCCAAGAAGGGAATTCACGAAATGATGCTGTACATGGATCAACAGCTCCTTTAAACTTTCCTATTCTGGTTTCATAATCGTTCCGCACATCAATCACCACCTAGACGTTTAAATGTTGATGAGAGACAGAGTTTTGCACATCCAGTAAATAAAATGTCCCCACCATCTAGCTATTCTAGTTCCTGATATGGTTCATAATTTTTTATAAACTGAATAGCTGAAATTTTTATTCAACCACACTGGAGACATTCAATTTGCAATCCATATACAGTAGGGATAAACAAAATTATGCTCAACTAGGTGAAAGAAAAACCTCTACACATCCACAACTTTTTCTTCCCCCCTTGAGAATAACATTGATAAGAAAAGACGGCCAAAAAAATTAAAATGGAACCATTCATTGAGAGAGAAACAAACTAGAGAGTCAAACATCTAAAGAAAAGATAGAGAGGAAAAGATAACTTTATTCATCCAAATGCCACCCTGTGGTTATGCCAATGATAATGGACAACCATAAATTTTAAACTTTCAATATTTGTTACAGATGACATAAAATCTTATCCGTTTTTGGTAGGATAATTTAGCTGGAAAATAAAGATAAACATTTTTGTTTAGTTTTTGGGTTGGGGGGGGGGGGGGGGGGATTTTTCAGGACAAAAGTGTTTTGGGTTTTGAGTGGTAGGGAGGGACTATGGTGCACTTCCTTTGGCAATACATGTCATCTTTTTTTTTTTTTTTTTTTTGGGGGGGGGGGGGGGGGGGGAGATCTCACAGAAAATATTCATCCCAAATTAAACATCACACTCCTGGCTATTCATCTCTTGTCATTTAACCAAACATAGCCAAATATTTAGAGTAGTTAAGAATTCAAACAGTTTGAGAAAAGCAAACATATTTGATATAAGAAGTTCTTGCTCATGCAAAACACAGCCAAATACTGGAGGAGGAGAATAATACAAAGTAAGATGCTCACCATATCAGGGTCACTGATCAATGAATTCCATTCTCCCGGGCTCACATACTTTCCAACCCTTTCAATAGGTGATACAGAAGGCATCCCAAGTGTAACAATCTGCCAGCACCAAGCAAAAGAAAAGGAAACAAGAGCAGATAAAAATGATAAGATACCTAAACTCAACATGGTCAGACTCTTTCTAAATCCAGATTTGATCAAGTTTTTCATTCCCTTGTTACAGTGAGTGATTTACCTCTTTCTTCAGCTTAACCCTCACATGATCCCATCGGAAAGGTGCATCTTCCCCTGCAGCAAGAGGAGAACTGGCACTGTGTCCAAGATGAATAGCTTCTTCCTCAGGACTCACAGGTGATTCAACTTGTCTTAGACCCTCAAGTCGGTTATCACTTTGTATAAAGGCAAGAACTTTCTCGACTGACTCGCGAGTACCACATATGCTGCCATTGATTCCTTCAGGCGCAAGAATGATACCACCTGAAACGCGCTGAATAGGATCAGGTTGGTGAGGAACACGGATTACTATAGTTTGAAGTTCCAGGCAGACCAATAAAAAATCTCAAAGTACTGATCGTACAGTTGAGAGGAAAAGAAAAAAAATCTGTAAATAACAAACCATACCTCTGCATTTTAAAATTGTTAGTTAAAAACATACTTTCAAAATATTGTTGCCCATGAAATAAATACTGTAAGTCAATACATTAGTTCCAGCCATTCATAAATCCCTGAATCATCATATCTCCTCTCGTGGGTGTGGGTGTGGGTGTGGGTGTGTGTGTATTTCTTATATGTTTTGGCGACAAATATCCTTTGCAAAAGAAAAATGATTGAGGAGTATAAGCAATGAGGTCCCAGCATAGATTTGATAACATAGTACTATTGGCAAAAAAAAAAAAGAAGAAGAAGAAGAAGAAGACATCACATAGTAGATATTTGATTCCAACCACAAGAACAAAGAGCTAACAGAGTTTGTCTCTTGATTTTGTGCTTCAAATCAACAGATATAATTAAGTATTGCGAGCACCCAGAATTCGAATAGTTCTTGAGCTTCCAATGAAAAAGAAAGCACAAGGATACGTGAGCAACATTATAAGCACCAGAAGAAGAAGTACCAGTTCTTCACAGAGTGCCTTCAAGGGTTTCCGCATGTTGGCGTGGTCAGGGAAATCAGCGAACTTGTAAAAGGACACCACCACAAGCGACTGAGGATCATCGGATTGGGGTTCTAGGTTTTCCGAATCGGGTTTTCCGGATATGGGAATGGGGCTACTGGCCCCAAAACAGGCGGTCGAAAGCGTCATTCTTCGAAGGCTAGTATGAGAGTTTGAAGACAGAGGAGGAGGATGAGGGAGTGAGATTCTGGGATTTGAATAAGAGATTCTGAGAAAGGAGGGTCGTCTACTTTCACAGGCAGCCGAAGACGATGGTGCCGATGATGATAACATCCCCAGAGGGGACAACGAAAATGGCGTTGTCCTGCTCCAACTTCGAAGCATACCGTGTTTGGATATGGCACATTGAGACGACGATGGTCACTGACTACGAAACTGGATTACTATCATTACAAACGAATTGGGCTTGATCATGGTCCGGGGTATGCACGTAATTGTATGCCAAAAAAAAAAAAACCTCAGAGAGAAAATTGGGCATGACAGTCCAAATTTTTAAGAATTTGTTTGCAAAAAAAAAAAAAAGGGATTTTAAAACAAAGGATTCTTAAAACTATAAGAAATTCAAAAAAAAAAATGCAAATAATTTCTCAAATCTTGACAATCTCACAGGTGACAACAAACTCTTCCAAAAGCATGTTTGTTTCATTTTTTTTTAATGAAAAATCATTTCAGTGTAGTGTAAAAGTAAATCTTACAGGCTCTAATTCTAATTATACTATAAACTATATCCTACACTTACAATTGAGGAGTATAAAGATTTTAGGCTAAACTATACATTTGTCCTTCATGTTTGTCTCTGGTATCATTGTAGTCCCTTAAGTTTGTAAAGTACATATTTGATCCCTTAGACCTAGTTTGTTACACGGAACTTAAGCCAAGAAAAGGGAACTTGACACACTTCCCTCCAATTAAGCACATTTGGCACGCCTCTCTTCTCGGAAATTGAGTTCCCACCCTCTTTAATGTTCCCTTAAACATGGGAATCTTCATTCCATCTGAAAGTGGCAGGAGAACTGAAATCTTTCTAGAAGAGTGAAATATTGGGACAAAAATTCCCCTGTAAAAAATCACATATGTTTAAAGCCTGACCTACCAAGGAGCTCGACAAAGATGAAGGACACGTTGAAGAAGGTTGGAACGAGAAGTTGAACCTAGGGAAAACTAAAGCTGAACTCGAGTAAGTGGCAATGGGCATACATTGATATCTGATTTAGTTTTTTTTGGATAAAACTTGCCGCTGCCCTATTACTTCTAGTTGGGTTCAAACAGACAGAAATTGTGTTGGGAAGCAACAAGGGAGACCATTTTTAAGGGGTTAGTGTAGATGGGTATTTTTGTGGGTTGAGTTTTGGTGAGTTTGGAGATGTAGTGACAGAGGCAGCTAAAATAGGCGATTTCAAATGTTGTTTGTTCCTGTTCATTGTGCTGTGTTGTTGTATTAAAAATGTTGTTTGTTGCTTTACAGTATGCTTTGGTTTTTTGAATGATAAATGTGGCCATAATGTGAATTGTGTTAGATATGAAATTGAAGGTGTACATACTATAAGCTGAGGGAAATTGGTTGTTGGATATATAATGATATATATGGAATGAAAATGACTGTTATTGTCTTGTTCCGATATGAATTGACGTAGAAATTTGGCTACTGTCAAAATTTTGGTTCGAGTGCATTCTCACTTTAGCGTACTACGTTCGAACTTTTCACCATTGTTAGAATGTCTGAAATAAAAGTTTGAATTAGTCAAATCATTTTCTACATTTTTTTATTATAGGGGCATAATGGGAAGAAGTGAAGGTCACATATGAACAAGAAGGCACCAGTGACCATTGATGGAAGTAAAGGTCACAGATGAGAGCGAGAAAGAAGATCGGAGATAAGAGCGGTAAAGAAGGTATAGTTGTTTTATTTTTTAGGGGTTTTATTGGAATTTTACCTCTCTTTCCCACTTAACCAACTTCCTTTTCTTCCTACCAAACATTTTATTTTCCCTCTACTTAAGTTCCATTCGTATATCTATCAAACGGCTCAACGTTTTAAATTCCCTCTCAATCTTTCATTTCATTCCTTTCCCTCATTAAATCTTCCTCGTACCAAACGAGGCCTTAATGTGAACATGGTTAATTTGACTTAACCGAAAATACTAACTTAACAATTTTAAGTGATAACTGTGCAATTAAATGCTAATCAAGCATGCTTATATGTTAATATTTTAATAAATTAATATTTTAAATTCTCTTAATTGAAAAATATTGAATCTTCTTGAACAAAAAAAAAAGTCTTTACAAACTGTGAAAGACCGTAAAATTTTCAATTAATAGGATTTAAAATATTAATTTATTAAAATACTGACATATAAGCATATTTGGTCCGTATTTAATTGCACAACTATCACTCAAGATTATTAAGTCATTATTTTCTGTTAAGTCAGCTAACATTGTTAACATTAAAGGACCAAACGTTTGCATTAGCCAAAATTTTATAAAGAGTTGCAAACTTGCACTATCTAATTATTTTTTGATACTGCAACATTTTTTTTTTTAATATAGGATACTGCAACATTTTTTTATTCATAGATCAGGCAGTCGCATAAAAGGCTTGAATCTAGTTTGAAATATTATCTAAAATATATAAACCCATATATGGCCCAAAGCTTAATATGCAGGCCCATCACTCGTCAAGTGTTCGGACTCTATATGAAGCAGGCTTGTGTGTAGGCTCAATTAACAAAGACGCAGTAGATCTGTGGGAGATGGAAGAGAAAGAAAACCTCTCATCAATCACCAATTAATGTTCTATGTTGGCAGGTTTATAGTAGTTAAAAACTTGATTTATCACTATGATTTTACGTTTTTACGATTTTTTTTTATTAAAACGATTTTACTAATTTTCTAAATGCTTTTAAGTTTTTACGATTTTACGTTTTACGATTTTTCATTCTACTTCCGTTTTTAGGTAAAATCTACGTTTTCACTACCATAGACAGGTCTCTTTGTATTGTGTTGTGAAGAAAGAGGAAGACTCAATTATTATTTATTCGCCACAATCAAAATTCAAAATTTTAGTAGATATGGATCTCATAATAACGTCTTTCAAAAAATGGGTTAAACGTCGTATTTCTCAAGAACAATAGCTAATACATCTGATACTAGTATTTCGATATGAAACCTACATATGTTGATCCTTATAGTTATTCTATTCCACCTCTTAGAAAAGAAACAAACTTAAATCAAAATACTTAATAGCATGGTAATACATTTACACAGAATTTCTACCCCAAGCACACACAACACAACGGAGCCATAGACAAACCAATTGAAAAATATATAGGATCATCACAAGACTTATCCAAGACAGGTTTTATTTGCATTAATGTTGCTTGGAAAGAGTTGATGATGAATCAAGTCGTCAATTAAGTGAATGAAGTACATATCTACCAAACTGGAGATATATTTTCGCTTGTAAGTCAAATAATATTCTAATCTGCCAATCTATTTAATGCTAGAATTAAACATACTTTTATTGGGGGTTATTTCCATGTGTAGATTTGAATTTAAGGCTCAAATTAAAGTCAACTAGTTGGTGGTGAATTAAAATTGGCCTTATCATCTGGGATATATATGTTTGTATGTATCTGTAGCATGCTGGCGATAGGTATAGCGCTATAGCCACGATGTAATTAAATAATTCACCAAACAAGGACAATAAATCATTTATTATTATTATTATTATTTTAAAAAACAACTGTATTACTTTTTCTTAAGGATCCCTCTATTATTGAGGGTATTATATTAAATGTGAGAGACAAATAAAACAAAAAAAATTGCCACATTTTAAGACCGAATGGTGTGTATCACTATCACCAGATTATATATATATATATATAGATGAGAATATAATTTGTTATAGAAAGGTATATGTTATTCTATTGACAATGTTTAAAAAAGAGAGAGAGATGGATAAATGTGTTCTTTATACTAAGTTTACGTTAATTTTATAAACTATTTAACTTTTAATAGATATAGTTAGAAAAATACTTATATGAAGTCATAAACGTGTTTCGAGAAAAAGACAGAATTTGTATATCATTGTATATAACTTATCAATTTTTTTTTTTTGGAAAATCGTTTTTAACTATTTTTATATTAATTATTAAAAATTAAATTAATAAAAGAAGTAATGGAATCCCGCAAAAGAAGGGCAAGGAGGATGAACTTCATTTAATGACAATTCATACACACACACATGTATATAATGGTAAATGGTCCTTTGAAATTTATTTCACTTCATCATTGATTGGAGCGCAACACGTTGAACTTGGGGGCTTGCTTCATTTAAAATACTGAATCAAAGGAAGGAGTTACATATACTGATGCTATTTATAAGCTCCTATTAATCAAATCATATTCTCTGATCTTTATTATAAACCATCAACTAACTTTTTTTGTAAACCAATAAAAACAATTAAAGTCAATAAAGTTATCCTATAATTTAAGTAATTCTTAATATTACCCTTACTAATTATACTAAACTCTAATATTACATTAATTATTACTCTCACCTATTATCCTTATTAATTAGAGACATACATGGAAAAAAAAATAATTAATGTTCCTTGGGAACAAGCAAGTGCCTTATAAAAAGGACCGAATAAACTTACTAATTGGTGTCTTATAATAAGGACCAAAGGGAGTAAATACTAAGGGTAAAATTTTTAACTTTGTTCTCATTTATGAATGGATATTTTTTAACTCTTTTTTCTCTTTCTATTTTTATTGGTACAATTGATATGGTTAAAATTGTCACAATCTCATTTATTACCTAAAATATGACTTCTTTTTTTTTTTTTGGGTCAGAATGAACTTATAAATAAGATTAAGATGGTAATGAACATTTTTCTTTTTTGGGTTCTGGTTTACTCGCCAATAAGTCTCAGGTAATTAAAGAAATCAGTTCACACAATAATAAGTCCAGCCAACAACGTCCCTACAATAACAATGGATATACATGCCGCATTTCATCACATGCCGTAATTAATAGTAACACTCGTACAGTACTGGCTTTCGACTCCATGCAACTGAAAATTTTTGTATGCAGTTCATCCCTCCTCTTCCAATTATATATCTTTTTTCTCAAACATGTCATTATGAAAATATTATTCCCACCATTCTTTTTTATAAGCTACAATTATTTAAATAGATATATTCTTTTTTATATGTAAGATACGGGCACTTTGGAGATGTCTGAGTATTTAATATATTTTTTATTTTTACCCTCAATTAATTATGTATCTCTCTCCTTACTTTTTTCGCCTATACTCTCTCACTCACCTTCTTTATAATTATGTGTGTTTTTTTATTGCATTTTTTACTTATTTATTGTCTTTAACCATTTTGAATTAACTTTTTAATCGCAATAATTTAGTTATTTATATCTTATAAGAATGAACAAAATGAGTAGTACGTAGTCTATTAAAAGAGAGGGCTCTTTCAACTTAAAACAAATGTTCATATTAGGGCTTGAGTTTGTGGCTCTTTTTAGTTGATTATATATTGTTTCTGATCATTATTAATTATAATGTACCTTTTGAAAGTTTTTCCACTATCACCCCCTATTTAAAGTCATCAGTAATGAGAGAATATGTAATACAAAATTTAAATTTTTTATTATTTAAATATAGATAAGAAATTTTTTTAAAAAAATTATTATTCAATTCTCGGCGAGTATGGTATTAAAAAAACCCAACTCGGTTCGGTTAATCAAACCTATAATCTGGTCAATAATCCCTCGATCAATCCAATCAAAAGTTTTGGATGTGCGAGTCTGACTATTTTAGATTTTATTTATTTTTTATTTTCTTTATTGACCTTGAAGTGGCAGCTTTTTTAATTTAAGAAGTCCATTAATTAGATATATACCTCAGTAATTCATTTTTTTGTCGAATTATGTGTAATTTATATATGAATACCCAATATGCTTGTGCTTTAAAGCTTTTAGTTAGACATTATTTTAATTATGACCGCTTTGAACAATTGACCTTTAAACAATTGCATCCACCAATTTATAAACCGGTTTAGTTTTTAGTACTTTGTTAGTGAAATAGTTAGAAGCATTGTTGTCAAACTCGCGAATTAATTCTCCCAGTTTACCATTTTTATATTTATAGTTTACTAAATTGAGTTATATCAGTGGTAAATTCGTGACCGTTGTAAACTCAGATGAACTTACGAATTTATATATTAACTTTACCGTTTTTACGTTTCAAACTTACAAAACCGTATTAACTCATCATTGAACTCATGTTAAGTTTCGATCATATTTGGTGGTTTTATATGTGAGTTTTATAGAAATTTCTTTGTTAAATGTAGTAGATTTTGAATATTGATGGATTTATTTCAATTATTTGTATTTAAAATATATTTAAATAAAATTGTTGTTTTTTTATATTTTAATTATTTATTATGCATTATTAATACTATTTAATAGTGAAAGCAAACTCTTACGAGTTTACAATTCGAATTCACGATACAAGTTTATATTATTGTCACAAATATACTTAAATTCATGAGTTTGACAACCTTAATTAGAAGTGTATTATAATAGAAATGAATTGGGAGTATTACTTACTAAAGCCAACTTTACCTAACACGAGGCTTCCCACATCAACTTAAGTTTCCTCACATTGCAGTTAATCTCTCTCTTTAAGTGTAATCAGCACACTGTATTGAATATGCGCCAATAATCTCTCTCTTTAAGTGTAATCAACTTAAATTTTTTTTATGTCCTACCTTCCATCATTGTTCTCTTTGATGAGCATATATATACTTCTCTACTCTTATTTATAAAACATTTCTAACATGTTTCACATGGGCTGATAAAAACCTTAAACTTCGTTAATTATGTCATAAAATTGAACAACTTTTCAACCTCATTCTTACCTAATATAGATTATAGCTACAAGAACAAAGTAAACATAATAACAAATGAAGAGTAAAATTAATATACATTTATATGAAAAATTTAATAAGGTGAAACCCCAATCCAACTATTTAGATAAACACCATTGGCTATTTTTCATGCTCAATTTATGTGTTAAGTTAACTAGCGTGCGACTCAATTTAATTACCATCTTAAATGATGATTATGATTATGACTCTTAACAAATAATTGTTCCCAACTTCACTTTCAAACTTATTTCCAGGCCTGCTAGCTAGTTTGTTACATTATATTAATTCTTGCTGGATTTATTCTATTTAGCTTTATTTTTTTATTTGAGTCCAAAACGTACGGGCGTATTATATAAATTTTAGAGTGATGAGATATGGTACTGGTTTACAATAAATTATGTATATTGTGATTCATTTTTAATCATAATTTATACGTAATGACTTGCTGAATTTCACATGAAGTATTCTTATACAATATTATTATATGGACCATAAAAGAAGTTTAGAAAGCGTTTTATGCATATGGACTACAGGAGATAGTAGTAAATTAGTAATTGGAAAATAATAAAGATAAAAATTATCAACATTTTAATTATACATTGCTTCAAGACCGGATTGAATAATTTTATTTAAAGATACGACTGTCCCTATAACGTAACTGTCTAGTTGCCAACGGGATCATAAAGATATCTCTCATAGTACTCGTAGGATAAAAACTTATTATATGAGTTTCTTGATTATATATAGAAAAATTAACAAATTTTCTAACATTTTTCAGCTTAAAATTGTAATTAATTGTGATGCGGGCCATGTAATTTGCATTTTGCATGAAGCTTGAGAAACAATGAGTACTAAGTAGTAACTACAAAATTTTGAGAAAGAATAATAACAGCGAAAATATTGGGAGGAGATCCTCTAATTGTCTCCATTTCTCATAATCCCTCGTAAGCATAGATGGACCGTTGATTGGTAAAATGAACTAATTTAGAACGTTGATTGAAAAGATGAGAGAAAAGTTAAATAAGTAATAACTTAATGACGTGATTCTTTTTTTTTTTTCTTTCAGATTTAATTGGACGAATATGATTTAGAGATTATAAAAAATGATAAGAAAATGGACAATAAACCCAACCCAAAATATCACTAATATAATAAGACATGGCTTCAGACTCAGATTATTCGATTCATTAACTGAACTTAGTGATATATATTAACTGGTTAATTAGTAAACAAATCAACGAGTATACATTCAACAATTCATTATTGTCTCATTGAAAAGACCTACAAAAGTTATATTTACAATTTTAATCATAAACACGATTAAAAAATTTCATCAGAAGAAATAAGTTAATAATTAATTGTTTTATTCACAAACGAGTACCTACATCAGCTATTTTTATTTTATTATGAGATAATTAAATTAACCAAAAATTGAGATAATCGTTCTGCAACCCCCATCAATGTTGCTGTCCTATATTGAATGGTCAATAACTAACGAAGGAAGAGATTACACAAACCCACGTGTCCATTTGTTTGAGATTTTATCTAAATAGCAGCAAAAAAGAAAGCATACTAAAATATCTCATTTATGTCTGTCGTTCAATTCTCAACCACCGTTTTCGACTCATGATTGTTTCAATGAGGCATCCTCCATCTGTTTCGCATTAAATTCTTATGAGTCAGTAATTATAATAGTCCTAATAACTTTATATGCTAGTATAATATTAAAGTAATGGCCCAAAAAAAAACTACAATATTAAAATAATTAATATTTACTTATTTAAGCAATAACAACAAAATCTTATCCCATTGGATGGAATCGTCTGCATTATATTGTATTCTATCAAAATTATATAGGAAAAAGAACGAATAAATACTATCTGAATTTGCAAAACCCTTAGAAGCCCACCGAATTTATAAAAAAACTAAGAGATAATAAAGACTTTTAAGGGTTATGCAAATTCATGGAAAATAAACATAATGTCCTTGCCCTTTTGAGAGAGAGATGAACAAGAGAACGAGATTCAGCTATCGCACGTTCGCCTCTGCCATTGACACCGACGCCGACCTCCGCAGCTGACGCCTTGGAAGCCGCATCGGCCGGCACTGGTGAAAAAGAAAAAAAAAACCTAAAACACACAGAACACAAAGGAAACAGTAAATTTTTTTTCATCAGTCGATCGGAAGAAATTGGAAAAAGAAGACGTGAAGGAAGGAAGAAGAGAAAAGCCAGAAGCATTTGTAAATGGTGATGGTTTAGTTGTAAAAGAATCTGAAAGGAGTGTACTTTTAGTGCACTCCAGTCACTTCCAGAGTGTGAACTGGAAGTGTACTCTTTCTTTTTCCCCTTCCTTCCTTCCTTTTCTCTTCCCTTCCTTCCTTCACATCTTCTTCTTCCAATTTCTTCTGGATTGACCGATGAAAAAAATTTACTATTTCTTGTGTGTTCTGTGTGTTTCAGTTTTTTTTTCTTTTTCATCGGTGCCGACCGGTGCGATGTCCAAGGCAGCGGGTGTAGCATCGGTGGCAAAGGTCGGTGTCGGCGTCAGCGTCAACGGCAGAGGCAAACGTGGGAGCTTGAATCTCGTTCTCTCGTTCATCTCTCTCTTAAAAGGAGCAAGGGTATTATGGTCATTTTGCATGAATTTGCATAACCCTCAGAAGTCTTTGTCATCTCTTAATCTTTTTACAAATTCGGTGGGCTTCTGAGGGTTTTGCAAATTCAGATGGTATTTATTCGTCTTTTTCCTAATTATATATTTGAATATATTAATAATAAAGAAAAATCTCATTCTATGTTCTTATTAAATGTTTGCTTCAGCCTTTCTTTATATTTTTTAAAAGACTTCATACGATCAACTTTTCTCACCGACACGTCTATATATATATATATTAACATGCCTAAATGCTTTAGACGATTTTTTTACAGTTTTTTCTTTAATAGATATCACCCAAATACAAAAATCGAGTTTGTGAGGTTTTTAGTGGTTTGAATATAATTGCTACTTTTGATTAGAAAAATACAATGTATGGACAATTTTGGAGGCACTCCATCTCATCGATTAAGCTAGCTGAGGATTTGTTTTAGTTATAAAGATAATACTTCAAAAGTATACTTCCTTTCCCAGTGTAATTATAAATCATTTATCAAATAAAACACTTGCATTAAGATAATGATTTGAATTCATATCTTTGTGAAACATGAATACATTCAATTCATTGTTGTCAAACTCGTGAGTTGACTCTCTGAGTTTACGGTTTTTACGTTTTTAACTTACAAAAACGAGTAGAGTTAATGGTAAACTCGTGCTAAATGTAAATTCGGTTAAACTCATGAGATTATACACCGAGTTTACCGTTTTTACGTTTCTAGTTTACAAAACCGTGTTAATTTATTTTTAAATTCGTGTTAACTTTTTTAACCTGATTATGCTCAACGGCTTTATATAGAAATTTTATAGAAATTTCTTTATTAAATATGATGAATGTTGATGGATTTAATTTCAATTATTTGGATTTCAAATATATATAAATCAAATTGTTGTTATTTTTATATTTTAATTATTTAATTATACACTAGTAATACCTATCTAATAATAAAAGTAATCTCTTATAGTTTACGATTCGAGTTCATAATATGAGTTTACATCACTGTTATAAGTTTGCTTAAACTCGTGAGTTTGATAACTTTATTCTATCAATTAAACCTGGTCAACCAATAGTTATTAGCATGAATAATTCTTTTTGTTGCACAAAAATCAAGATGTATGATATTTATGATGTTTTAATTGTTAATCATTACGTTATTAACAACTATATATTATTTCCTTAGTTTCCTTTTATTTAAAGATCTACTACCATTTTATATCTCTATTTCAAGAATCTCTCTATTTACTTTTTAAATTTAATTCCACTTTGAGTAGCAAACAAAGTCCCCAAAGAATTAAAACAGACAAAATACAAACAAGCCAGTAAATAAATATAGTTGCAGACATTGGCCTTGTTTGGATTCAGGTCGACGGCAGCATTAAAGGCAAAAATATTCAGCGGCTTAAAAGAAAACACTCAGCCAGTCAAAAAACGTAACGGGGGTCGTTTGGGAAGGCGTTTGCTGAGATGAGCTTCAATCGAAAAGCAACGTTGGGGAAGAAGCTCCTCACAAGAGCTTTTTCTTGAACGGTAGGTAGGCGATCGCTTGCTATAAACAAGTGAACAGAAGACCCAAAAAAAAAAAAACAGCAGAATTCAACAAACAAACTGATTTAAGATTACGAGCAAAAAATTCAACAGCCCCAAATCATCATAGAAGATCAAAACTAAGATGAAACCCGATTTTTTTTTTTTAAAAAAAACATTTATAAAACAAACTAGGGGAATAAAACTTGATATTCATGGATTCAGCAAAATCATCAATTGATCAAACCGATTGCAGGCGACCGGTGGCTTTGAGTGGATAGAACGTCCGTCGCCTCCTTCCTCCATCATAATTGTTTTCTGTTTATTCCTTGTTCTTCCTTTGTGTCATTGGGCGGATTTTTTTGAGAAGTATGTAGAGTTCACTGACTTAGCCCACAGAAAAGGGATGGAAGAAAATTATAGAATCCACTGCCGGGCATTAACCAGTCATCCTTTTATGAGAAGTATATACATTTTTTTCCCATTTTGCCATAATGAAATATATACAATTAATTCATGGAAAAAATAGACTACTTTTGTTTTCACTTGAATGGAAAAAAATAGACTATAAATAAGTTAACTAATCTCAACTCTGGATAATATGAGCAACCGGATAATATATCTATATGATAAATTAATCTTCAATTAAAATTAAAATTTTTATCTTCAATCATTTTAATATATACAATTAATATGTATATGTAGTATTCAACATGATTCATACCTTTTTTAGTCATTTTCCATTTCAACTACTTTTCAATCGCTAACCCAAACACTCATCAATTTGGAAAAAAATCACTTCTGTAAAAATCAAATGGACAATCCAAACACAAATCACTTGTAACATCCCGTCTTTTAATATGCGATTTTCAAAAGAGATTATCAGAGTTTTGAATAATTTAAACAGTGTGGCATCGGAAAAGAGTTTTCATTTTAAAACAAAACGAGTATCTGATATTTAACCAACATTGGTGTGTTGATACTAATACAGTCATCCAAATATTCAAGTACTCAAAGTACATAAGAAAACAACAACAGATAAACAATCCTCCGTCCGAGTCCTTATACAGCCTGCTTACCCTTGTCAGCAACCCTGTCTTCGCCAGAACCTGAGGCTATGGCAAGAGCTGAGGTTCAATTCCCATTGAACCTCAGGTAACAGTTAACCTCATGCTTATGTAACAATTTTATATATAATAGATATTCATGATAGTTTCAGCATAATCACATTTTAACAGCACAACCACCTCATATTTTAATCCAGTCTGCACTACCCAGTGCCACGGTGTACATCCGTGTCCTCAGCGCTAGGAAAACTCAACGGCATTATCATGACTATAACCCGTATATAGCTGAATGTGTATGCCCAATTTTATAAAAACAGAATCTCAGACTATCCATCACATAAAAATTTACAATAAGCATCAGAGTTAAGGTTACAGTACGCGTCCGTACCTTCGTTGATGATGTTTTGGTACGTTTGACTAAAACGGTACTTCTAACGGAAAACAGCGGTACAAGTTCACAGATACCCTATAGGAACAATATCACATTTATCAGTGGCCATCAACTTTGCAATACTTGTGAAATTCTACGTTGAAGATTTACTATTCATGTGAATAGTATTCACTATTCATGTGAATAGTACCAGTAAAAATATTTTTACCGTGACGGTAAATAATTTTTACTGTTTGGTAAATAGTATTTACTGTATTGGTAAATAACATTACTGCCCAAGAATAATTCTTTTCTGATGTGACAGATCAGACTAAGCTGCAGCCACAGAGCATACTCAGAAAAAACTCTATCTGGCATTTCTACTATAATTACCAAAAGAAACTACCAAATCTTAAGACTAGAGACCAAAGAACTTACCCTTGAAGTTCTTACTCCTTCTCTCCAGCTCCGAGAACTTTACTCTAAATTCTCCCTCTAAACTCTAAGAATTCTCTCTCTTCTATTAAACTCGACCGTTGTGATCTGAGTTTGGTGTGAAGAAAATGAAGAAGTGAGGTCTCTATTTATAGTGTTGGAAAATGGGTCCTTAAGTGTAATTTCTTGTTTTTGGGTCATTTTTCGTAATTTCCAAAAATATTAAAAAAATATTAAAAAGTTCACGGGTGCCATGCGCCTCTTTTTTTTTTTTTTTTTTTTTAATAATGCAAATAGTATTTTTACTGATAAAATTTCTGTTCGGTGTTCTGACCGCGTGATCTTTTGCAAATTCTCAAAAATCCGGAAGCACAGCCCTGAAGCTCTATTCTTCCTCTTTAAAAATATCTGGGTCAACTGAATTTTTGACCTCATTCAGGGTATTTCGTAATCTGTCAAAGATTTTAAGTCGGACACCGCCGGTAACAGAAGTTACTTCGGGTGACACCATCTTCGAGACAAAAATTCACTGATTCATAATATGTGCAGTTGTTTACTACTTAGTTCAAGGATTTTGAGTTATGATTTATTTTCTACCGGTTCTACTATCTGACCTGATTCAAAATATCGGTTTCGACCTATCTCAATAATCATTCCGCCGATTTCGGAAATGACTTCGGAAATAACCCACTTTGAGATAAAAATTCACTTGTTTATAATATGTCCTTACCTAAGAAACCTAATTCACGGATTATTGGAAATAATTCTATTTCTATTATTTCCCAAAATATAAGATATTATATTACAATAATATTATATTATTGAGTGGGTCCCACGGTCACAAATTTCAAACTTCACGGGTTTTCTGTCGACAGAGGGAAATTATTTGGCCGTGGGTCCCACGTGAATAGTATATACCTAATTAAATACGTATTTATAAATAGTAAATACGTATTTATGAATAGTAAATACGTATATATGAATAGTAAATACTATTCACGCCAAACCAAATACCAATTCAAAATTCACCAATATATCATATTTAAGAAAAATACAAATTTTGGGGTATTATATTTCTCCCCCCGTTAAATAAAATTTCGTCCCCGAAATTTTACTCTACACTAACTAAACTTTGAGCCATAAACTCCGGATATTTTTTTTTTTATATCTTCTTCTGTTTCCCAAGTTGCCTCAGCAGGAGATAAGCCTCTCCATACTACTTTCACAAACGGAATACTTCTTTGTCGAAGCCGCTTCTCCTGGTAATCAACAATTTGCTCTGGCTCGACCTCAAAAGTGTTATCATGTCGTACTTCGACATCTTCATATTGGATAATATGATCGTGGTCAGGTTGATACTTCTTCAATTGAGAAACATGGAAGACGTCGTGGAGTTTACTCAGATTCGGGGGCAAAGCTAATTGATATGCGACCGGTCCACGTTTTGCCAAGATTTCGAATGGCCCAATGTAACGAGGACTTAGCTTTCGCCGTTTAAGCGTTCTTCCAACACCAGTTACCGGGGATACCTTGAGAAACACATGGTCTCCAACCTCGAATTCTAGTGGTCTTCTCCTCTTATCAGCGTAACTCTTCTGTCTGCTTTGTGCTGTTAGGAGTCTCTGTTTGATCAATGCAATTTGCTTGGAGGTCTTATCAACTAAATCTGTCCCGATGAATTCTCGCTCCGACAATTCTGTCCAGCATATAGGTGATCGACACTTCCGCCCGTACAATGCCTCAAACGGAGCCATCTGTATGCTCGAATGGTAACTATTGTTGTAAGCGAATTCGACCAGCGGTAAATGTTCATTCCAATGGCCTTTGAAATCCAATACACACGCTCTAAGCATATCTTCTAGCGTTTGTATTGTTCTTTCAGATTGACCATCGGTCTGCGGGTGATAAGCCGTACTAGGCCTTAGTTTAGTTCCCATCTCTGCATGCAAAGCCTCCCAGAATCGGGATGTAAATCGCGGGTCCCGATCAGAAACGATGCTCTTAGGTACACCATGAAGTCTTACGATCTCTTTGATATAAATCCTCGCCATTTGTTCTGGTGAGTAATTAATACTAATGGGGAGAAAGTGTGCTGACTTAGTCAATCGGTCAACAATTACCCAAATCGCGTCGTGATGTCTAATCTTGGGTAAACCTACCACTAAATCCATGGTGATATTCTCCCATTTCCACTCCGGAATTTCCAGTCCTTGAAGAAGACCAGGGGGTCGTTGGTGTTCAGTTTTAACTTTCTGACAGGTTAAGCATCTACCCACGTACTCGGTTACGTCTTTCTTCAGCCTGGGCCACCAAAACTCGGATTTCAGGTTCTGGTACATCTTCACCATTCCTGGATGTAGAGTGTATCTGCTCTTATGAGCCTCATCTAGTATCTTCTGTCGCAATTCACCATCCTTCGGAATGTAGATCCGCTTCTTGTATCTGACCAAACCACTAGGTGATAGGTCAAGGTCTTGAGTTTCACCTTGTGAGATCTTTTCTCGCGCTGCAATAGCCCATTCGTCGTGTCGCTGTGCTTCCTCAACTGTATCTCTCAGATCGTATTCCCCTTGACTAACAAGGAGACTTGCAAGATACACGTCATCGGGCGCGTAGTGTCTCATGCAAATCTGATTGGACAGGTTCAGGTCTCTGAAATCTTCAAGTAGTCTCCGCTCTTGAATCATCATGTATGCTGCGTGCACCGTCTTTCTACTAAGCGCATCTGCTACGACATTTGCTTTTCCGGGATGATACTTGATCTCCAGATCGTAATCTTTTAGTAAGTCCATCCAGCGACGTTGTCTCATGTTGAGCTCTTTTTGATCAAACAGGTATTTCAGGCTCTTGTGGTCGCAGTATAACTCTACGACTACACCATAGAGGTAGTGCCTCCATATCTTTAAGGCGAATACAATAGCCGCAAGTTCTAAGTCGTGAGTAGGGTAGTTCAACTCGTGAGGTTTCAACTGGCGAGAAGCATATGCCACAACTCTGCCCTGCTGCATGAGAACACACCCTAATCCTTGCCCACTAGCATCACTGTAAACAACGTACGTTTCGTCTGGATCTGGAATTATTAATACTGGAGCTGTAGTCAACTTCTCCCTCAAAGTTTGAAAACTCGCCTCACAATCATCGTCCCATATGAATGGTTGTTTCTTCCTTGTGAGCTTCGTTAATGGTAAGGCAATACGTGAGAAATTTTGTATGAATCTGCGGTAATATCCCGCTAATCCCAGGAAACTACGTATCTCTGCCACCGTTTCCGGCCTCTTCCAGTTCAGAACCGCTTCCACTTTACTAGGATCAACAGCTACACCATCGCGAGATACGACATGACCCAGAAATTTTACCTCTGATAGCCAGAATTCACACTTGCTCAATTTAGCAAAAAGTTGTTTGTCTCGGAGTATTCCCAACACGAGTCGCAGATGTTCTTCGTGTTCTTCCCTGCTTTTAGAATAGATTAGGATGTCATCGATAAACACCACTACAAACTTGTCTAGGTGTAGACGAAAGATTCTATTCATGTAATCCATGAATACGGCAGGCGCATTTGTCAATCCGAAAGGCATCACAAGGAATTCGTAATGCCCGTATCTGGTTCTAAAGGCTGTTTTTGGAACATCACTGGTTTTCACTCGCAGCTGGTGGTATCCTGAGCGTAAGTCAATTTTAGAGAATACACAGGAACCAGATAGTTGATCGAGTAGATCGTCAATGCGAGGAAGTGGGTACTTGTTTTTGATAGTCACCTTGTTTAACTCGCGGTAATCGATACAAAGTCGTAAACTTCCATCTTTCTTCTTTACAAACAGTACTGGGGCTCCCCATGGCGACACACTAGGTCGAATAAATCCTTTCTCCAGTAGCTCCTCAAGCTGTTTCTTCAATTCCAGCATCTCGTTTGGTGCCATACGATATGGTGCTTTTGATATTGGTCCAGTGCCTGGCATCAAGTCGATGGCGAATTCAACCTCTCTCTCAGGGGGTAACTTGGTGAGATCTTTGGGAAACACATCAGGGAATTCATTCACAATGGGAATGTCTTTGAGTGATGGTTCGTCGTCTATCTTGATTGAGAAGAACACCATATACGCTTGGCAACCTTGCTTCATGCATTTTTCTGCTTCTGCACTAGATAGGAAATTCAGACTCACATTGATCTTGCTCTGGTTGTGTGGTGGTGAGAATCGTATCTCTTTATTACCACAATCAATGACCGCGTTGTTTGCCATTAGCCAATCAAGACCAAGAATGACATCAATGCCATGAAGCGGTAATCGGATAAGATCTATGTTAGATTCTCGTCCGTTCACACTCGCAATGCAATTAAGACATGCATCAGACGCTAAAGATTTCGCGCCAAGTGGGGTAGCTACTATCAAATCATATGGTAGTCTATAGGCTTGCATTCCTAGTCGTTTTGCACAATCGAAAGAAATAAACGAGTGACTAGCACCCGAATCATACAATGCCTGTAGTAGATTTCCATTAAGAGAAATAGTACCTTTGATCATCTCAGGAGATTTCTTGGCTTCCTCATTAGTCAGAGCAAAAACTCGTCCTGCGTTCTGCGGTCTCGCCTCCAAAGCTTTTTGAGGACAGTTTAAGCTAATATGCCCCGGTTTCTGACACCTGAAGCACACTGGCTTTCCCTCACAGTTAGCTCCCGGATGGAACCTTCTGCATTGCGGACAGGCTTGGGATGTCTGCATTCTTGGAAAGTTTTGCTGTCTCGGTTGAAATGGCCTCTTATTCCCTTGTTGGGAATTATTCCAAGGTGCCTTCCTCTTCTGTGCTGGGTTGTTGCGATTGAAACCGCTACGGTTGGGGCCACTACTGCTAAAGTCTCTGGTCTTGCGAAGCTCCTTCAAGTTTCGTTCGATGAGTCGGCAGGCTTCTACAGCTTGATTTAGTTCCAAAAATTTGTGCGATACCAACCTTTCCCTTATCTCATACTTTAGTCCATACACAAGTACATTTGCAATGCTGCTCTCGTCATTATCTCGCCTCAAAAGTGATGAGTACCGAGATAAGTTGGTGAAACGAGCGAAGTAATCATCGAAAGATTCTTCCCGACCCTGACGGATGTGCAGGAACTCTGTCTCCTTCATCATCTGTACTGAGGGTGGAAAGTACTGCTCGTTAAACTTTTCTTGGAACGTTTCCCATGTGACGGGACAGTTTCGGCTTCGGAGGGTTGCCGCGGTGTTTCGCCACCAACGATCGGCGTCTCCTGCTAGCTTGTAAATTGCCAATTGAGCCTTCCTGTTATCCGGACATTCTAAGACCTCAAAGATCTTTTCAAGATGTAATAGCCAATCCTCAGCTGAATCAAGTTTTCCTCGGAATACTGGTGGCTTGTGTTTGCAGAATTGTGTCACCCAGTATTGTGTATCCTTAGCTTCTCTGACAGGTTGATGTTGTTCCACCAGTACTCTCTCCTGTCGAGGAGATGACTGAGATCGTTCTGGTCTCTCAAATGCGTTGCTGCGCTCGTCTTCTTGTTCATCGTAATTTTCTCCTCCCTCTCGTTGTTGTTGCTGTTGCTCTCCTTCAGCCTGTTGTTCTTCATCCCCTTGTCCTCCCTGCCTGTTGGCGAGAAGCGCATCGATGAGTGCTCTCTGTTCTTGTATTATTCTCCTCATTTCTTGAAGTTCATCTTGTACTGGTGGTGGAGGTTCATGTTGTTCGAGTTCAGGGTTTGGTACTACTCGCAGTTGCCTACCCCTACCTCTGCCTCGGCCTCTGCCTCGGCCTCGGCCTCTAGGAGTTCCGGCGCCTCCCAAAGTTGCCATATTCTAAATTCCAAAGGTTAATAGATATAAACACTAGAAAACAAAAAGATTACACATAAGATCACAAATTTCATATAAATCACACCAAAGCGTATATAGTACACCCCTTTTATTCATTAATGGTGATTACACAAACTACTATTATACTTAGTCCTACTGTTACAAAACTATTGCTACTACTACTTCCATGGTTCATTGAACTGTTGTAGGGTTGTCTTTGTCTTTCTACATGACCAGGTGAACTAAATGCTGGAGGCAGAAAATGCACGAGCACACATCCTCGATGTGGCCCTCATTCAGAATTTCATTGATTTTAGTTTTCCAGAAACGGGTGCGAGGAAAGTGATGAAGGGTGGATTTAACCCAGTCTCTAGAAGGGTACGGAAAATGGTAGCGAGAGTTTGCCTGGTAAAATTCTCTGACTCGGGTCAGATACAGTAGGTATTTGTCTTTCTCGGTCTTAGTAGTGAGAGCGGCATGGAGAAATTCCAAGTGTAAGGCTAAAGTTAAGATGGAGTTTTCATCTAAGACGTACTCCAGGTTGCCAGAGTTGGCGTCAGAGTCATAGTCGAGATCTTGTATCTGAGGATAGTCAAAGTTATCACCTATTGAGGAGTGATGTGAATTGCTGGGATTTCCGGGTTCCGGTGAGTAGGGCTCTGCAAGAGTGGGTATTGAGTCATATAGATGGTCGGGATACTCAGGTCCAGGATGGTATTCTGGTTCTGGATCATTATCAAGTGCAAGAGCGGGGTAGAGTGGTTCTGGTACCGGCACAGATTCAGGCATTGGTACAGAGAGTGGATTTATCGGCTCAGGGTTCAATCTCCTACTTACTGGTTCGGGGACTATCGACCGACGTGCAATACGTCTTCTTTTCCCAAAGTAATTGATATACGGAAATTCCTCTTTGTCCATTTCTACAACAACACCAGGGTCATATCAGTACTTATACTTTTTTTTTTTTTGAAATATTTTTTTTTTAAAGAAAACCATGGCTTAGAGCCTAACTTAGTTAATCAACCGATTGGCCAGGTAGGCGTCTATCATGGGAGCCTCACCGTGCTAGGGTGACTGATTGGCTGATCCACATAGACTCGGCCCTACCTTCGGCACCAATGGTTTGTTGTAACTAAGTCGGGTTCATGCCAGATAAAATACTTTTGAAGGCTAGAACTTAACTCTGCTACTTAAACAACCTTACAAGACTGTTTAAAGTAACCTAGTTAACTTCGTGCCAGGATGCAAGCTCTGATACCAAAATGTAACATCCCGTCTTTTAATATGCGATTTTCAAAAGAGATTATCAGAGTTTTGAATAATTTAAACAGTGTGGCATCGGAAAAGAGTTTTCATTTTAAAACAAAACGAGTATCTGATATTTAACCAACATTGGTGTGTTGATACTAATACAGTCATCCAAATATTCAAGTACTCAAAGTACATAAGAAAACAACAACAGATAAACAATCCTCCGTCCGAGTCCTTATACAGCCTGCTTACCCTTGTCAGCAACCCTGTCTTCGCCAGAACCTGAGGCTATGGCAAGAGCTGAGGTTCAATTCCCATTGAACCTCAGGTAACAGTTAACCTCATGCTTATGTAACAATTTTATATATAATAGATATTCATGATAGTTTCAGCATAATCACATTTTAACAGCACAACCACCTCATATTTTAATCCAGTCTGCACTACCCAGTGCCACGGTGTACATCCGTGTCCTCAGCGCTAGGAAAACTCAACGGCATTATCATGACTATAACCCGTATATAGCTGAATGTGTATGCCCAATTTTTATAAAAACAGAATCTCAGACTATCCATCACATAAAAATTTACAATAAGCATCAGAGTTAAGGTTACAGTACGCGTCCGTACCTTCGTTGATGATGTTTTGGTACGTTTGACTAAAACGGTACTTCTAACGGAAAACAGCGGTACAAGTTCACAGATACCCTATAGGAACAATATCACATTTATCAGTGGCCATCAACTTTGCAATACTTGTGGAATTCTACGTTGAAGATTTACTATTCATGTGAATAGTATTCACTATTCATGTGAATAGTACCAGTAAAAATATTTTTACCGTGACGGTAAATAATTTTTACTGTTTGGTAAATAGTATTTACTGTATTGGTAAATAACATTACTGCCCAAGAATAATTCTTTTCTGATGTGACAGATCAGACTAAGCTGCAGCCACAGAGCATACTCAGAAAAAACTCTATCTGGCATTTCTACTATAATTACCAAAAGAAACTACCAAATCTTAAGACTAGAGACCAAAGAACTTACCCTTGAAGTTCTTACTCCTTCTCTCCAGCTCCGAGAACTTTACTCTAAATTCTCCCTCTAAACTCTAAGAATTCTCTCTCTTCTATTAAACTCGACCGTTGTGATCTGAGTTTGGTGTGAAGAAAATGAAGAAGTGAGGTCTCTATTTATAGTGTTGGAAAATGGGTCCTTAAGTGTAATTTCTTGTTTTTGGGTCATTTTTCGTAATTTCCAAAAATATTAAAAAAATATTAAAAAGTTCACGGGTGCCATGCGCCTCTTTTTTTTTTTTTTTTTTTTAATAATGCAAATAGTATTTTTACTGATAAAATTTCTGTTCGGTGTTCTGACCGCGTGATCTTTTGCAAATTCTCAAAAATCCGGAAGCACAGCCCTGAAGCTCTATTCTTCCTCTTTAAAAATATCTGGGTCAACTGAATTTTTGACCTCATTCAGGGTATTTCGTAATCTGTCAAAGATTTTAAGTCGGACACCGCCGGTAACAGAAGTTACTTCGGGTGACACCATCTTCGAGACAAAAATTCACTGATTCATAATATGTGCAGTTGTTTACTACTTAGTTCAAGGATTTTGAGTTATGATTTATTTTCTACCGGTTCTACTATCTGACCTGATTCAAAATATCGGTTTCGACCTATCTCAATAATCATTCCGCCGATTTCGGAAATGACTTCGGAAATAACCCACTTTGAGATAAAAATTCACTTGTTTATAATATGTCCTTACCTAAGAAACCTAATTCACGGATTATTGGAAATAATTCTATTTCTATTATTTCCCAAAATATAAGATATTATATTACAATAATATTATATTATTGAGTGGGTCCCACGGTCACAAATTTCAAACTTCACGGGTTTTCTGTCGACAGAGGGAAATTATTTGGCCGTGGGTCCCACGTGAATAGTATATACCTAATTAAATACGTATTTATAAATAGTAAATACGTATTTATGAATAGTAAATACGTATATATGAATAGTAAATACTATTCACGCCAAACCAAATACCAATTCAAAATTCACCAATATATCATATTTAAGAAAAATACAAATTTTGGGGTATTATATCACTGGCTTTTTTCCTACCGAACTTTTAAAAAGTTAGATAGCTTTTAAGCCACCATTTTCTACCGCCAACCCAAACAGACCCATTGTAGTACAAGAGGCAATCAATATTTTTGGTGCAACCCCCCTCGATGCAAAGCCAACTTGATGTGACCCCTGCTTTTTCTGTGAAAGAATAGTAAAATATATGAATGATTCAAACATTGACTCTAATGCCTTAACACATTTTTATTTATTCGTATATATCAAGCAGTATAGTAGTTTATTTGGATAAGGATAGGCTTATTTGGGTTCAAGTAACTATTATGATCTGATTAGCTCAGCACGGACATTTCACTTGGCCCTATATGGGACTTTATTTCGGTTAATCCAAAAAATCTAAAACTTCACTCTACCTTAAAATAAAATTAAGTTTTACAGATAAAAATGTGATAACATATTTCCTTTATTTTTCTAAAAGAGCATTTTATAAAATAAATAAAGATATTTATAAGACAAATAAATATATTTACAAGACAAATAGAAAGATTCAAAAGAAACGAATAGGTTAACAAGAATATTTTGACTATTTACAAGACAAACAAAAACATTTATAATATAAATAAAAGGATTTAAAAGAATCTATGAAGTTAAAAATATTTTATTAATTTACCAGGTAAATAAAGAAATTCACAAGATAAATAAGGATATTTACAACAAAAAAGATAAAATAAAGGTATCATTATTTTTTCCATTCACAAAAATTAATTTGATGTTACAAACAGATTTTTCTAGGTTGAGTGAAGCAAAGCGGTAACTGCAATTCTGCCATTGTATAATTAGTGAATGATTCAGTTTAGTCTTTTATTTTTTTCTAATTAAAATTAATTTCTTTCAGTCAAATAAAACTCATGGTTATTAGGTAATTAATTAGGTTCCTTCATGCATATAGTTGCTAATTAATATAGAGGATCAATTGAAACTTATTTGGTCAATAAGGCAACACTGCTATTCTCTTTTCTTTTTCAAATAAGCTATATCTCCTCGTAAGTATTAGGACTTGGCTTTAGTCCTATACCTTATCATTATTTTCCATTCTTTTTCCTTTTCTGTCGTTGTATTAAGATCTCAAGGGTTAGATTTACCATCATTTTTCCTCATTTTCCCTTATAATAATATTTTTATCATATAGTAAATCGGGACCATTGAAATCTTAATCCAACAGCAAAAAAAAGAAAAGGACGGAAAATGATGATAAGGAGTATAGGACCAAAGTCAAGTCCTGAGTATTGTAGCTTTTTTTTTTAACCGCCTAAGTATTGTAGCTGACAGTGTTAATTATGATGATGGTAATATATGCAACTATATAATGTTAAGTAGTACGACTATCAAAATATTTTGTTGGGGTAATAAACATGTGACATTGACGTTAACAGTTAAATGGAATTAATTTGATTGTCATTATAAAACAAATGTCCGAAATTATTTTTGGATATGAAGGAAAAATATTGACACCCCGCACATAATTGTTTTTATAGCGTCCAAAAGTTTATTAGCAGATTATGATGTATGATTCATGATTTAATGTTTTTTTTTCAAATTTAATCAAATTGAATTCATGATTTAATGTCTATTGGCACATTCAATTTATTTTATACCTTAACTCAAGCACTAACAATAAAATATGGGAATTATATGGGAATAATATTCTAATAAATTCGAATAACTCAAAAATTAGTCTGCAACTATTATTTAAGATGTAAAACATTCTAGAGTAAAAATAAATTATCTATAGTATAGAATAATTTGTAATGCTTTTTTTTTTAAAAAAAAAAATCACTTTAATGTGCATTAATTGAATGAGTATTAATGTAACTATGCATGAATTAATTTAATTATGTGATTAGCCGACCCATTTTTTAAACGGGTTTTTAAACTGGTATTATAAGATTTCATAAATAAAGTTAGGGAAAAGTATTTTTTTAGTCACTGGAGATAGAGTTATTTCTAGTGACCTCAAATTTAAGTCGTTTTGAATTAATGAAAGGTTTGTTAGTAGTTTTAGGTGAATTAATGAAGGGTGCTTCCGTAAAATGTATATAATTAAAAAATAAACAAAATTACAAAAACACCCTTCATTAATTCAAAACGATGTAGTTTTGGGGTCATTGGAGGTCAATCTATCTCCAGTGACTGGAGAAATCATTTACCCATAAAGTTAATTGATCGACAGCAACACACAATTATTTGACTTTTAATATTTTTATCCGAGGAATGTGGTTTTGGGGGGAAATATCAATATAATAATGTATTTATATTAGCATATGACTTTAACTTGATTAGCAATAAATAATATCACTTATTTTATGGGTAAAAGAATTCTCCGGTTACGGGAGATAAGTTATCTCCATGACCCCCAAGACTACGTCGTTTTAGCTTAATGAAGAGTGTATTTGTAATTTTAGATGAATTATTGTAATTTTAGGTGAATTAATGAATGGGGTAAAATTACGAAAACACCCTTGATTAACCCAAAACAACATAGTTTTGGGGTCACTGGAGATAACTTATTTCCAGTGACTGGAGAAATAATTTTTCCTTATTTTATATTATATTTTTAAGTATGCGATACAATATATTCAATATTATTTGAATAGAAACTTTCTCATAAATTAATCATCAAGTTGCTAGCTTGATGTGAATAATAATTTAACAATATTTTTATCTGTAACTTTATACATACAGCTGGATCAGTTTTTATTTTGCAAGGGCACCAAAAAAAAACGTAAAGCACAGTAGTTTGAAATATTAAAAAAATAGAAGAATAAAAACACAATGAAATTACGTGCAACTAGATTTCCCCAGACTTATTTGATATATTAATTCCGCATAAATTGCACACTTTTTATTATTATTATAATTACAATGTCTTCCGTGAGTGGATGTATGCTAATATACAAAAATAGATAATTAAATGGCCGTTGTCACGTTGGTCACACACATGTAAAAATAATATTTCAGTCTTGAATATAAGATAAATTTAATTTTTAAGAGGGATTAAGGAAAATAATTAAATTACTTTAAAATATTTTTATTTTATTCTCCAAACTAATTAATTTAACTAATAAATTAATATATACTCTAAGAATATACATTATTTGATATGATTAAGTAACTTATTTATCTTTTTTAATTTCTTAAAAAAAATCAACTGTGTTTTATATTTAGGATACAAAAGAATACTATAAAGTTGATGAATGCCAAACGATATAAATATTTACGACAGCTGAAATAACACAACCTAAACCTATGAAATACCTTGGCTTAACTTTGTTGATTGATAGAATAACATGCCTTAATTTAATACTCCCGTATTAGAAAACTAAACTATGTATTATTATTGAGGTTCGGATGAATTGGACACGTAACAATGACTTTTGTAATAGGAGTTAGGACTCTCAATAAAGAAAAGTTCGATCAACGATCATGTCATCTAGAATACAAATGGAACACCTTGACATGATTTGTCCAATCAAATTATCGTTTTCCACTACTCCACCACCACACCACCACGTATTACTTTTCTTTGAAAACATACGAACTATATTTGGTAAAACAAATTAAAAAATATAAACAAGATAATTAATTTATAAAAGTTACAAAAACCACCTTAAATTACCGTCTTTAATTTTATTATTTCTATTGAAATTACCTCTTGATAAAAACCACCTGAAAGCCTTAACAAATATAATTAATAAGGGTAATTTAGAAGGAAATAAAAAAGTTGTAAATTTAGATCTAAAGCTGAAGTAATTAAATATTTTAATTAGCTCATATATTTATGACTCAAGATAGTAGTACAGAACTACAGATGTTTTAAGATTTTTTTTTTAAAAATGTTACATGGCCTCAACTCCATATAAACACACAATGTAATTATTGTTTTTAAACTTATTTTTGTTTATTATATAAAATTAAAATTTACTATCATATTGTACTTAATTTCTTATCAATTTTATATTGATTAAAATTTTTGTTGCTGTTGTTACTATTTTAAGTTCTAAGCGAGGTCATATCCAGAAGACCAGAACAAGATATGAAACATATTAAGTTATTATCTTTTATCTTTTAAAAACGATTATTTTCAATTTAAAATAATTGTTACATGCATGTATATTCTTGTTTTTTTTTTCCCCAACATGTATAATCTGAGTTATGCGCTGGCGATTCACAAAATCAAATATATTATTTTTATATTATTTTTTTAAGGGTTAAGGTGCATTTTTGCCCTTAAAGTATGCGCCTAGGAACAATTTTGCCCCTAAAGCTTTCGGCGTAGCAATGTTGCCCCTAAAGTTTTAAAATGGTGCAATGTTGCCCCTCACCGTTAGTTGACTGGGTTTTTAACGGAGGGGAAACATTGCTCCATTTTGAAACTTGAGGGGCAAAATTGCTACTTTTTTTGGGAGCAATATTGCCGCTAAAGTTTAAAAATGGAGCAATGTTGCCCCTCCGTTAAAAGCCCTAACGTTGACTGTTAGTTGACCGTTAGGATTTTTAACGGAGGGGTAACATTGCTCCGTTTTGAAACTTCAGGGACAACATTGCTACGTTTGAAACTTCAGGGACAAAATTACTCCTGAGCACATACTTTAAGGACAAAAATACACCTTAACCCTTTTTTTAACGAAACAAATTCATATATTATTGTTAGCATGTTCCGATGGATAATTAGAAGCTTTGGTTAAAAAAAAAAAAAAAAAAGCTATCACAAAACGACAAATGAAATTAGTCGAATTAGAGATCAAAATTTAAATTTTAAATATAATTATTATTGAGAATAGCGATGATCCAGCGTGCATCGCGGGGTAAAATTAATCACACCATTGTATAGTGCAGTTAATCAAATTTCTTTTATTACATCAAAGAATAAATTGAATTAATTAGTGCTCGTTATCCGTGATCTACAGTTAGTCTAAAAGGAACAAGAAAAAAAAAAAAGACATTATATTGAGTATATATTTAAATTAGAGAACAGTTGTCACTTTCACAATTTGAATGTATTATGTATGTACAGTTTCTTTTTAAGTTTTCGTTGTTAAATATATACTTGATAAAAAAATAAGCATACATATTTTTTTTAAAATGCAAAAAGTGCATCAACATTCGGTGTGACACTAATTTCATGATTAAAAAAACGATTTATAAAATACATCATAAATTATGCTGAAATTTTCATTTTAGTTTAAGTGGTTTTTTTAAGGGGTTTACTTTTCTTATATTACATGAGAGAAACAAGATTCCTACACACACATAAAATGGTGGGACCCACATATATATATAGTGCTAATTATATATATATGTGGGTCCCACCATTTTATGTATGTGTGGCATGAGAAAACATTTCTTCTACAACATGAGAAATATTTTTCCCTTTTCTTAATCACTCAAATTACAACAATCTTTCTGCAACTAACAAGGATATATCATATTGCACGCTAAGATCATAAAAACAATATATAAAAATAAAAGTTTAAAATAAGAAAATGTAAAAAAAATTTAAAAACTCAATGAAAAAAAGTCCTTATTTAAAAATATTATCCACAAAAAGATATAAATTTGAGTACTCATACCACATAAAACACATTATATTAAGTATTATTAACACAGTTGGTCTTGCTGTATAAGACGTCACTTTTAAATCTTAAATTCGAGTCCTAGATAAGAGATCTGTATTAAAAAGGACAATCAAGAGCCTCGAATTGAATACTGGATGATATTAAATAATTTATTATCATTACCACTGATATTTGCTATTATGTATTACCCCTAGAACAATACTACTCCCTCTAATCTTTTTTATAAAAACCCAAAATTTTAATTATTTTAGTCATTTTTATAAGAGTGCGACAAGACTTGTCTGAATATTTAATGATTTTTTACCCCTCATTCATTAGATACATTGCATTAATTAAAAAGTTGATGATACTTATACTAATATTTACTTTAGTTCTCCTTTTCCCTTTTACTTACCCTTATAAATAAGGGCGTATTTTAAAAACAAAGTTTATTTCATAATTACTTAGTCTGATTTTTATTAATTTTAATAATTTTTTTTAAATTGCATAATTTAGTTATTGAGCTCTTATAGATAAAACTAAAAAAAATGTTATATTAATTGATTTAACTAACTAAATTAAAAAAAATGCTGGATGAAGTTCTATTATTACCACCAAGTTTTGTTATTAGTATTATTATTTACTTCCCATATAACGATATAAAATAAGTTTTAGATAGCGCGTCATGGGACTCATGGCGTGATTCAGCAGGGCAACGTCATATGGGGCTTTGTAAGCAACGCAAGTTGGAAAAAAATTTAGAGGTTTCACTCTCTCTCCCTCTCTCCTTCCCCACAATTTCCATTCACCTGTTTCTCTCTTTCCTCTTACATTGTCCCCTTCCTCACTCCTTTTCTTTTCTCTCATTTCTCTTCTCATCTCATCGCGCCCCTCAAATCCCCCACCACTAATCCCAACAGATACTCAGGTCCACCCTCCTCCACCAACGTTCCTCCGTCTCCGCCGCCGTCTCCGACCACCTATATGGCCACTGTTTCCCCAGAGAGCAGCTTGCTCTCCCCCAACAATAGCCGTAACAACAACATAGATAATGTCATCGGAGAGCTCCTCCAGGGTTACCAGTCTGCTTCCGAACTCAAGTTTCTGCTTCAGAAGCCTTTTGACTGCGATGGCCCTCTTTCTGCTCATCAACATTTGGCCATAGTTCTTAGATCTTTCACTTCCTCTCTTTCTCTTCTTACTTCTTCTTCTTCTGATATCGAGGTTGCTCAGAATCTGGTTGTTTCCAGCGAGAATGAGCCGCCGCCGCCTGACTACTTCCTCGACCCGAAGTCACCCGATGCGAGCGAGAGTAGGGGGAGATCGGCGGCGCCGGCCACCAAGAGTCGGAGAGGTTGCTACAAAAGAAGGTCAAACTCTTCCTTATTCCGCTGTGTTTTATCTGATCTGTGTATCTAGTGACTTATTCTTAGTTCAGTTCCTAGTCAACGCCGCTTGTGTTGCCAGAGATTTGGATGAATTGGGAATTGTACGGACACATTTAATGATTATGGATAAAGCTGTTTTTTTTTTTTTTTTTTTTTAGTGGGGGAAAATTTAAAACTTTGAGTTTGAGGTTTTGCTGTCTTATGCTTACAATGATTGAGCGAAAACCCCGTTTGTTCATCTCGATCATTCTTGGTAAATCCAGAAGGTAGGGTTCTTAGATAACAGAAAGCAGGTTCCTTGCAATGGGAAAGGTTTAATGTTCATTTATTTATTTATTTTCTTTTCCTACTTTAGATCGATCCTGATTTCTTAAACCATGCACACTCTCGGATATCACATATATTTCAGGGAAAATCACGTGCTTGGAAATTGGAATTTTAAAAGTTATTTCATCCTTTTCTTGCAGGAGGACTGAGCAAACAAGGACCATAGTCTCTTCCTCTGCGGATGATAATCATGCATGGAGAAAGTACGGACAGAAGGAAATCCTGAATTTCAAATTTCCCAGGTAATCAGTATTTTTCCTTCTCCTTCTCCTTCTCCTTCCCCGAAAAAGTACATATACGTCTAATTTCAGACTCGAAAATATCTGTCTGCTTCTTATTTATGTGTTTTTTTTATGTCACAAATTTCCTAACACAGCATATTTTTGTCCATTCCTTTTCTTTCCTTCTTTTTTGTGGGTGAGAGATGAGAGAGCGTTCGTTTTCCGAAGTTCATGTTTTTCACTCTTCATTGATTATAAAGTATTTTGAAACGGTTAAATAAACCCATCATATACATATTATATCCAAAGAAACAAAATCATATGTATAGAAATATCAGAATCACCTTACTGTTTAATTTTAGTCTTTTGCTAGAACTGTAAGCTTTCTTTATTTGTTCAGCATCCATCACACAAGAGGTGGAAACTAGGGTGTGTATTTTTTTTAAGGGGAGGGGATTAGCACTAAGATTATTCTCCCCTCCTTAAAAGCTAATCCCCTCCGTTTAAATCAAACATATCATAAAACTTTTAGAATATGATGGTTATATATTCGTACACTTTCTACAGTATTAAACATTTTAAAAAAGAACGAGCGATAGCAGTCATTTTCAGGTGATGGTTACGTGACCTGTTTGACACTCACAATCAGCAAAAGCACGACGCAGTACTTTTTTCATATATTTGAATTTCCTTTTCCTGTGTGTTTTACTTTAACACAACAACTCTATCTAGAGTTACCATATAAATTTGTTCTGGAATATTTTTTTAAGAGGAATGTTGCTTTAATTTTTTTTAGTTCAATGTCACTCAAAAATTTTAAAATAGAGTAATGTAACACCTTTCAGTTAAAAACGTAAGGAGCAGCATTAGTGTTAGTTTTTTACTAGTAAGGGCCAACAATACGACGGTTTAAAACTTGTGACATTAAACTTTAAGAACTTTAGAGATAATATTGTTTTTTAGTGAAAACTTCTAAAGTAAATTTACACCTTAAGCCTTCTATCTTTATATGATCCGTCTTATGAAACATTCTTAGCATTTTCGATGCGTCACAGGAGTTACCTGAGATGCACTCGCAAGTATGAACAAGGTTGTCGGGCGGTGAAGCAGGTGCAGCGGATCCAAGAGAATCCTGAACTGTACCAGATTACGTACATCGGAAATCACACATGTATAGACATCCTTAAGACACCAGACGTAGTGGTCACAGAATCTGGTAATAGCTGGGAATCACTCTTCGCCGCAGAATCGAAGTTTCCAAAGGAAGTAGTAACAAAGGTCCATCCCATAAAACAGGAGCATCATCATAATCATCATCCCAAAGAGGAAACAACGAGTGATGATTTCGCCGACAGCAGCTTGGACCCTAGTTTGTGGTCGGATCTCAAAGACCTCTCCGAGGTTGATGATATTGTGCCTGCTTTGGGGTCTGATAATAATAATGCAGATACTGTGTATTCATGTTCCGGCTCTTTGGATTTCGGGGTCGTCGATGATTCTGTTCATTTTTGCTCCAATGACTTCCACTTCGATGCTTGATCCTGGGATACATATTCAAGGCCTGTTTGAATTCACATTGAAAAATACCGTAAATCATATTAGAAAAACAGCTTTTACCGTACTAAGCAGTCTCTCTCTCAGTAACTTATAACTGAAGCATCTATATATCTAGTGATGATCTAGATTCTGGGTTTTTTGCATTTTCCAACATTGTTGTACGTACAATTAATGTCTGATGTATTATTGTTCCAATACTTTGGTGAATCATCGATTTGATGCAATAACCTAATGTATGTGACATCCTTATCACTCTTTCGGTCTTTAATATAAGGCAAATTTAGAGAGTTGATTTTGGTCTTAAATATAAAAATATTTTTAATATTTGTCAATCTTTTTCTCATTTATCTTTATTGATACTCTCTTAATACTAGTCAAAGAAGAGAAGGAAGAATGTAATTAAGGAATATGATTAGGATGTTTTAAAAAATATATTGTCATATTAACTAATTTCTTTAATCTAATTAAATTAAGTAAATATATCTTATATTAAGGATTAGAGAAAGTATTTAATATTCGCACCTGAAATGTCTGACTCTAAGACGATCTCTTGAGCGAACCAAATCTTGGTGTATATGATATATATGTGTGTATGATATATATGTGTGTGTGTGTGAATTGTGGAAATTAGAAAAGAGGAGGAAGAGTCCAAGATTGAGGGCTAGTTGCTGTGGGTAGTGGAGCCCAGAGGAGAGACAACGTATGGAAGAGGGTAATTAATGAATAAAAGGGCATGCAAGCTAGTGTTGCAAAAAACAAGAGTGATCAAAGTCTCTTTGGCAGGTAACAAAACGGGTCGTTGTCAATAATGTTAAAAGCTGTTGTTAGTCCTTTCAAGAGGAGTCATATATATGTAACTCCTACTATGCGTTCAAGTGATGGCACAATACTACTACAATGTAAGATTCTTAGATAGAGAGAGAGACCAGCTCCATTGTTTTATTTTACATATATTAAGAGGCCTCAGTCCTTTGATGTTTAGGCTCATGCTAAACATAAATTAATGAACTAATTGAAGCATAGATATACACCCATACTGACCGACACACAAAAAGATATCATTACTATAAATTTGAATAGACGTTCACTAAAAAAAAGGAAAATATATAGTGGATTAGCAACAAAATTCTGCCGCTAAATTAACTTAATGATAGCATTTCATCGTTAATTAATTAGTGACAGTCTATTCGACGATGAAATCATCCATTTCTGTTGCTAAATTACATCATTAATCTACTATATTTGTAGTGTTTGGGCTTTTGTATATTGGCTTAAGGTGCTAAAATAACTATCACAACTTTTAAATTACACCATGAATTTTTAAATTGGAGTAAAATTGTTAAACTCAACTAACTTTCATCTATTACAATAGGGAAAGTTAATCTTTTAGCCCTTAAAGTTATGACTCATCTATAACTTAGTTTTTAACTTTTGACTCGTTTGCAATTCAATCCCTGATAGTTCTAAGTAAGATCAATTTTCTTATATTAATGGGCCTTCAAAATTATGAGCATCATGTAAAGGATCTATAGTTCCATTTGTTATTAAAAAGAGAAACTATGTGCCAAGTATGTTGTAAAGTAGGTGTGCTCTGACTTTTTCTAATCTCATCCTCTTTCAAGTGCTATTCATCATTTATTATTCAAAAGTTAAGAAAGCTCTTTACCATGGTGACTTTTTCATGCATACTTTGGTGCTTTATTAGAATTAAAAGTATCACAAGTGGCTTCAACCTGTTCTCCAATCTGAGTCGCTCGCTACCCCTAATAGTAGTACTTTAGAAGGATTTGTCATGAACGTTGTGGGTGCCTAGCGATGTTTTTGAAAACAAAGGGGGAGGGGTATCCGAGTTGGTGGAGATGAGAACGCTATTTACAAGTTTTGAGTTTAAATAACTTTAATTAAGATTTTCCGGTTTTGATCGCTTTTTTAAGTAATGGAAACACAGATATCATGATGCGACCTAGAATTGCTTTAAAGGAAGGTTTACTATATATATTCTTCAATGATATTGTGCCGTGGACTCGTGGTAGTACAGTTAAAGAAGATTAATTTAAATCTTAATTAATACTCCTCTCTGAAATTGTCTAAAATAAAAAGATAGATAAGCGCGGAATAGAGGAGATCATTTCCAGAAAAAGATAAGCTTCTAGATATATCTTTATCTTCGCCCCCCGGCCGCCATATATGAAAGCCATATTCTTTCAAAACTATTTTTAATGGAGAGCTGCAGTGAAATTATTAAACAATAATTATAGAAAAATTGCCTAAAAATTAAAAATCCTTCCATCATTTAGGAAATCAATTATTATATTGCTGAAATTCTGTAGATCTTTAATTAACCCCAATAGCAAACCTAACAGTAGACTCAACTCAACTATAAAGATCAGACCACACAAATTAAGAGAAACTAATTAAATGAACCTTAGCTTTACATTTCTTTTAACATAAATTACATGTGTACTAATGTCACTAAGTTATAAACACGATATATACATATATATGTGTGTGCACACATATATGTGTGTAGACATATATGTATATATAGACACACACATATATATATTATAATAACCACTATGTCCAAGAAAGAGATTTATTCAGAAAAGGAAAAAATTGCACTTTAAATTTGTTTTTTAAAGTGGTCCTCGCTAAATTAATTACCATCATCACATGATTCTGCTGATGAAAGCTATCATGGGTGTGTGCTTGAGAGAATTTATCAATTCATAAAATTTAAGAGCAAACCTATAAATCAAAAGCCAAAATGTAAATGATTTAACTCGTGAACCTAACTGCCATTTGTATCTCTCATAACTTGAACATAAATAAAAATAAAAATTAAGGAGGGATTACAAATAAACAGACTATAAGGTCTGAGAGAGATATACGATCAACTTCTAAGTTACAAAAGTGGAAGCAGTAGTTCTTGACACTCCGATAAGCCAGAAGAACATAAAATATTAAATTATCAAAAAAAAGATTTTCCTATAAAAATTTCCTCCTTGTGCAAAATCAATGAAAGTTACGTTTGTTTAGCTTTTCTTGTTGTCTCCTGCTTCCCCTTTGTCATCAGCGAAAGCGAAGAGAGACTCCATGCTATTACCGCTGCTAGAACCTGAATTAAACATGGCATCAGCCATATCTGCCACCGGGTAATCAGCACCTCCAAACCTCGATGTGGAGGGGCCCGCACTGCCACCGCCAGACTCTGCCCCGGCCGGATTCACACCACCACTGCTGCCGCCAGTAAGGAGGCCGAGGTGGACAGGAGACAGCCAACAGTGAATTGAAGAGGAAGGAGGAGACAATTGGGAGGAAGTGGCATGTGACTGTGCCTGTGGGATCATTAGCTGTGGTGGAACTGAAGAAGATGGAGCTGTGGAGGACATGTGGCACGTGTGGCTACCTCTATATGTTACTGCAAATATGTTAGGGTTATTATCCAGACGCTGCACTTGTTTCTTCGCTGGGCATTGATATAATTTCTGGTGTGTGCACCTGAAGTAACTCCTGCAAATCATATAGAATTGCATTCCATATATTCATTAATTAGTCGTAATTTTACTTAATTCATTCAATTAATTAGCCCTCTACCCATCCTGCTTTTCATTATCACATGAATTGGCCTAGGTGGTTTTTTAGGAACTAGTTTTGGTGGTGATATGAGCCCTAAAACCTAGACAGATCAAATTTATTTTTTTCAAATAAATTATTTTACTGTGTACAGAATCTAAAATAAATGAAAATCTTTTAACAATAAACCAATGAAATTATATTGCTTTAAACGGCTCACCACAACAATGAGCAGGGTAGTTTTCATCTAACGTGATGGGCAACTGATCTTACTTTATCATGTAGTATTTTGAAAAGAAAGGGGAAATTTGTCTTCATGTAATCAAGTGAGCCACTATATAACACAGACAAGGACGGATATTAAAGTGAACATACCAAACCCAATACACAGGTAATTATAAGTGGGGTCATATACTATATATATTTTTTGGTACAAGAATATGAATATTAATTGATGGGCCAAAACCCGGCAAGACACCCATGTTTAACGTCAACGAGCTATACTTGCTGGTTGGGAATGAGTCAACTAGGGCGTGCATATACATACGTATAGCTAGCTAGAAAATTATATGATTAGTTAGTGAGATAGATGTGAAAGCAGAAAGGTCGTCTTAGATATCATGTAATGCTTTGAATTGAATCTGTCAAATTGCAAGTTCATATACTAGTTTCTTGTTTTCAAGCTTAACCACCCCAAACATGCATGGACCCATTTGGATTGATGCGTCTTTGTTTAATGAACTAATTAACCACCAACCCCATGCATTTTCACAAATATATTAGTAAAAAAATAGTAAAGTAACAATATGTTAATAATTTCTTGAATATTTATAAGAAATCAAGCCATTGTCACCTGGGGAAATTGGATCCTAGGATCTCTTTTTGGCCATATTTTCTCCATGTATAGCCATCCTCTGGTGGCACATCTGTGTTCCCAAACTGAGCTGCTTGAACCATTATTGTCCTCTTTTCTCCTTCATCCTTCCTGATGCTGCTACAATGCATTATCATTGACACAATTAATTAATTACAAGAAGCATGCATGGATCTTAGCATGTGTGTGTGTAATTCCCAATAACAATCATCTGTTTTTGGTTATTAGGATTCATTGATTGGACCGTTCGGGTGTATATAAATCAAAAGGCCAATAATAGTACGACCGGTATAGAATTTGCTTAATTACCAAAAAAGAAGTAGGAAATTTCTTTGCCTGCTTTTTTGAGCTAAATGAACCCCGGCCAAAATTCAAAAGCCTACTTTGCTTTTTCAGTTCCTGCTTCTATATATATCCTTCTGAGGTGTGTAGAGCTAGCTAATACTACTAATACAGCACATAACATAAACTTAACTCATGACCTTCATTTCACACATATATAGTATGAATGATTAGGTCGGTGCATATATTAGTCACAATCATGGTATATAAATATCTATCTATTCACCGAAATTGATTAATAGTAGTCACCTTTTACGGCGTCGAGGAGAAGGAGATGCTTCAACATCGGCTTCTGCAGAAGGATCTACATCTCTGCTCGCACCCATCAAGTGCGGTGCCGACGTCGTCCTCCTCGTTGGAGCTTGAAGCTGAGACATTGGGGCAAGCTGACTATGATGACCCCCAGATAGCCATTGTGGCAATAACGAAGAAGCCATTACTTGATGAAGCTGGTGTTGCTGCTGTGTGATTTCCTGCTTATTCGCTTCGTCCTCACGAGGCTGCGACACCACCGGCGCCGGCAACAGCTTCCCTTTAACAGCATTAAGTATCATCACAATCTCATCAATCCACCTCACCGCAGATTCGGTAGACTCGCTGATATGGTGTAAGTTCGATTCAAGATTTCTGGCTAACTCACAAGCCCTCTGAATCAATCTAGTAACATCATCGTCCATGCTTTGGTATTTATTTAATCTCTCTCTGTATTTCTGAATTGAACTTGCCTCGCTAGGTATGAACTATGAAGGATATATAAATGGGTGTGAATTTATTGTGATAGTGTTGTTGAAGGAAATTAAAAGATGGCGATATGTTTCGTTTTACACGGTAATACAAAATTAAAAGAAAAGGGGAAGGAGGAAGAGAAGGGGAATATCAAGCGAAGACTGGGTCAACGTCTAAGGTGCTAGGAAATTTTCAAAGTATTTTAACTTTATTTTTTGTTTGGTCGATCGAGAAGAAGAATTCTTGCCCATTTAAACCGCTTCTTCTATCTTTGGACCTCTTTGGTGTGACGAATTTTCTCAGCGTTGAACCTATGACCATATCGTCAGCAATAATATATTGGTTCTAGTCAGTCACTTTTTTTTTCTAAAAGATTACGATTAAAGAAGTTAAATAAATTATTTAATTATAGTAAATGTTGTGTATCCTTAGATTATATATCATTTTATAAGTTAGTAAACTAATTAGGAGTAAAATAGTAAATATAAATAATTTAATGTAATTGCTTTAACTTTTTAAATTTATCTAATAAAGTCAATTGATTTTTATATTAATGAAATTTTTTTCTTCTTCTTCATATATTATTGAGGCTTTCCAATAATTCTACGTCTTGAAGATTTGAACGTAATTGAACCGATTAATTAACCCGGGGGTTCTAGGAAAATCATCCTTGGCGTGAATTCACTAATCACTATATATATATATTATATATATATATATATCCTTGATCAGGTAGAGAAAACTTGTTGGACCTTACTTACATGGGATATCAACATTCTTAACTTGGTCCTAGCTATCTACTTACCAATTTATTTGACCACTAAAAATAACCACGCATGACATACGATGGTTGGATTCAGCAGAATGAGCCCATCCCTAAGTGACAAATCAAATTTTGAATCTTTATATACATTTTTTAAAAAATTATCTGAATTTAATAATCAATAGTGTTTTAAATAGAATTGCCTCATTCATATATATATATGGGAAAATGATTTCTCCTGTCACTGGAGATAGAGTTATCTCCAGTGACTCCAAAACTACGTCGTTTTGGATTAATGAAGGGTTTGTTAGTAATTTCAAGTGAATTAATGAAGGGTGTTTTGGTAAAATGTATATGATTAAAAAATAAACAGAATTACAGAATCACCCTTCATTAATTCACCTGAAATTACTAACAAACCCTTTATTAATCCAAAACAACGTCGTTTTGGAGTCACTGGAGATAACTCTATCTCCAGTAACAGGAGAAATCCTTTACCCTATATATATATATGGAATACCCCATGTAGATGTAATTCTATTTTTTTTTTTACCTTATATGCATGTGTGTTGCAATAAAACTTAATTAGATATTTTTCATAGAAAATGAATTATCTTTTTGTGAAAAATGATTTTTTGTTTAATTCTAAGGTTGTAATTATATTAAAATATGCAAGAAAATTAAAAATTGTGTCCAGATATTATATATTATATTGAATATGGATTATCCTTTAGTTTCTTTTAATATATATGAGGGTATATACATAATTTTCACTTCTTTGAATATTATTTAAACATAGAACTTTCGTGATCATAGCGGTTAAACTCAGACTTCTCCTGCTCAGATGTATTATATATTATTATAATAAAATACAAAGACTTTTCCTGATGGGTGATTTTTTTAAAAAAAAAAAAATAAAAGAACGGTTTCGTGTCCTATCCACATATAATGCAGGAACAGTGTCATCAGACCATATCGTTGATAGAACTCCACCAGTAGGCTTCTGTCTTGTTGGGAACATTAAAGGGACAATCTCACTTATTTATTATTCAGTCTATTTTTTCAAGATAAATTAGGAAAAAAAGTCCAAGCAATTTTTTGATGGGGGCTTTTTCTCAATTTTCTCTATCTTATCGATATTAAGAATATTTTCTACTCATTTATCTACGACAATATATAGCAGGGTAAAAGGTAATTTATTTTTTCAATAATGTGTTATTAAGAAGAGTGCTGTAACTTTTGGTATATTTTTTGTACATTTTCGTACAAACAATATTTTATAGTAATTTAAAAAATAAAATTTGAAGAATTAACTTACGGTTAAGGTGCATTTTTGCCTTAAAGTATGCGCCCAAAAGCAATTTTGCCCTTGAAGTTTTCGGTGTAACAATGTTGCCTCTCCGTTAAAAATTCTAACGGTCAACGTTAGGGTTTTTAACGAATGGGCAACATTGCTTCGTTTTTAAATTTAAGGGGCAACATTGCTCCAAAAAAAAAGTAGCAATTTTGCCCTTGAAGTTTAAAAACAGAGCAATATTGTCATTCCGTTAAAAACCATAACGGTCACCGTTAATTGACCGTTAGGGTTTTTAACAGAGAGACAACATTGCTATGCCAAAAACTTCAGGGGCAAAATTGTTGCTGGACCCATACTTAAAGGGCAAAAATACACCTTAACCCTATACGAGTACTTATTAGGGAAAATTCTGAAAAAAAAAAAAAACTTTAAAATACTAAAGAACGGACTTATGTTTTGAATACTCATAAACTATCGTGCCCACAATATCATGCCCCCTTCCCATTTTCTCTCTACTTTGAAAGATTTCTCGTGAGGGGTGTTAGTAGCTTGTAGTGGGAAAGGAAATTTGAGTTGGAAGTAATTGGTATCATGCATGGACCAAGGAGGAGGGATTCACAACTTCAAAGGTTTTAACAACTTATGATAATATTTTCAAAAATTCTCATTTACAAGGAACACTTGTTGCGATGACAAGATACTTAATTATTATCACTTCTGATAAGGGATTTACAAATTCAAATAATTAAGGTTTTAACAAATTTTGATAAGGTTTTAACAAGCTAATTCCCCTTTAACATTCATCACTTGCTACCTTGACATTAATATCTTGTTAAAACTTTATCAGAACTTGTTAATAAAGTAGTAAATGTTCAATGTTAAAGGGAAATTTATACAAATTTTATCAAAATTTATTAAAATCTTATCTGAACTTGTACGCCCCTCCTCCTAGCTTAATTCCTAGATACCAACTTTTGATCCAATCTCCTCCCAACGAAACTTTTTGGCTACAACGACGAGCGCAAGACAAAGAAAAAATGGGAGGGGAGCACGATATTGGGGCACGATAGTGTGTGGGAAATTACCCACTATATCGTGCCTTCTATATATGTTCTGTTTGTTTTAACTCAAAGCGACATCTGAGTTATTTCAATTTAATTTTAAAAAGAATAAATCAGGTACTTATACCTATCTAGTATTATGATTGTTCGAAACATCGTTATATCCTTTTGAATTTTTAAAGTTCATTTTGAGATTTTCCCTACTTATTACTCACAGTGGCGGACCCAGGATGTAATGTTTGTGGGTGCACAATTAATAGTGGGATTCGGGAAAATTTTTTTTTTAGGAGGATAAAAGGCAACCCACACCTTCGTAAAATTTAGAATCAGAAATTGGGTTCAATTGAAAAGTATTTTCAAGGAAATCAATTTAAATATAACAATATACTCTAATCCCATGGCATACAGATACTCAGATGTTACACAATCAAATTCCAAAGCAACATGCAAGCAAAAATTATACTCAGATGTTACACAATCAAATTCCAAAGCAACATGCAAGCAAAAATTATTATGATTTCTCATATGTGATAAGATATTAAAAATAGGTAAGAAAGTTGTCCATGTATGAGTTTGAACACATGATCTGTTGTGGAACTAGTGAAATTACTACCACACCACCTAGACAACTTATTGCAAAGTCCCTTCAAAAAAAAAATCTCCTTCAAATTTATGGGTGCACTTACACCCATAAAAACATGAGTAGGTCCGCCACTGATTACTCATATTATAAAAAATATGTGGAAAAAATGCCGAGAAACTTGCAATAGACATTTTTTTTTTAAAAAAAAAAAACCTCAAATAAGATTCAATGTATGATGTATACTAATGGCCCCTTTAATGACTCAATTTTTTTATTACGTATTCGTACATATATATTTTATATTTTGATATTGACTCTTAAATTCTTTTATATCTTGAGAAATTTAATTAAGGTTGAAAAGTATAAATTTCTCTTTCACGGGTCCCTCTCTCAAACAGTACACTTCTTTCTTCATATTTCTTTATGCTCTTACCCAGCGTCTTTTTGCGGTCCTTATTGTTGTGTGTGTGTGTGTTTTTTTAATGATTAAAATTAGGAAAAAAATTTTTAAAAAAATATTTCTGAAATTTAAAAATCTTAAATAAGTTGTAAATTTTTTATCAAGTATAGTCAATCTCTTATCAAATGTAGGAAACAAACCAAGATTTTGAAATTTTGGAAGTATTTATCTAACCTTTTCCCTTAAAATTAAATGTTGAGACTTTAATATAACTCATTTAAATTTTGGAGTGTATTAATATATAATGAATAATAAAGTAACTATATGAGTAAATACCCTTTCTGGTCCTTGAAAAAAAAACACGGACCCCATTTTCATCCCTCATACAAAGAAAACCCCTTTTTAGTTCTTGAAAAAGACGAATAAGGGTTGATTGGTGAACATTTTGATCCTCGAAAATTTCCAAAAATCCTTTTTTAGTCCATAAAAATGTCCTATTTTAGTCCCTGGGGACGAAAATGGAGTCCGTTTTTTTTTTTTTTCAGGGATCAGAAATGGTATTTACTCTAACTATATTTTCAATTAAAAGTGTGCCTTAAGATTTCTATTATTTTTAACGTGCTGTGATATAGATATGAAATTACTAATTATAGTTACATTAATTTTAATCTAGGAATGGGAAAAGAATGATGTTATATAAATCTGAAATTGTGGCTACAAATTATGGAGAGTTAATTAAAATTGTTTGTTTGAACACACTTTTAATTTAGCTGCCTGATTCAAAGGGAGCAACAAGAAAATTGAAAAATATTAGAATGATTACATTCATACTATGAGATCGATGGTGATTTCATTCAAGTTGAATTCAATGAAATGCCCCACACGAACTCTAAGCCGTGTTAGTTAACTATAGTATTCTTCACACATATATTTTTTTTTTATATAAACTAAAATATATTTTTAATTCTTTAAGCTTACATAAGGTTTCGTTTTAGTTTCATGAGTTTATAAAGTGTACTTTTAGTTATTAAGACTTAACATCATTAATGTTACTAATTGAAAATACTGACTAAGCAAAATTAAGAGGTGATTGTGCGATCTTGACAAAGCAAACTTAAAAATGTCAATTGCCAACAAATTTTCATTAATTAATTTATTATTTTAAAGAAATAAAAATGACTAGGGTTTCGTAATTTCATTTGCCGCCCCTCTTCCTTCCCTCTCAATTCATATATCTTCCTCCGGTCACAATCTCACTTTTTGCTTGGTTTTACTGGTCTCTCAAGATATGTATGCTGGGAAATTCCTTCTCCGAAACTTCGATCATCAATGGTTGCGTTCTTCAGTTCCATTATTTGTGTGTCCATATATAAGGGTCAGGAGAGAATAAGTATATAGTTTATCAACATGAATGATTAAATTGCACAAGTCAATGAAACAGAAGAAGGTTGGTATTTGGGTTTTAAAGCAACAGTTAAGAACATGGGAAAATAAAGGCAGGTTGGGAGGGAGATTGAGTCGGGAGGAAGATGAATTGAGACGGAGGGAAAAGGGTTACTAAACCTTAGACATTTTTATTTGTTTAAAACAATAAAATAAAGTGATAGGATATTGTTACAACCTTTTTTTGTTACAACCAATGTTATTACCATTTTTCCACCGTTAGATCAGAATCTTAATAGGAGAGAGAAATTATATAGGTAAATGAGATTCTGATCTAACGGTGGAAAAGTGGTAGTAACATTGGTTGTAACAAAAAAAAGTTGTAACAATATCCTATCCCATAAATAAATCAATAAAAAATTTGTTGACAACATACGGATAAAATTGTTTGACATGATTCATTTTTATTGGGTAAGGTATCAGCAGTTTAAGTTTGCTTTGTCAGCATCCGCACATCGTGCACTGCCTGGTTAGCATTTTTTGTTGGTAACATTAATTATGTTGTTGAGTCTTAAAAACTAAAAGTATTTTTTATAAATTTAAGGGACTAAAGTAATACATTAGGTAAACTTAATAGATCAAAAATATACTTTTAACCTTCTATAAATCCAACACGACATGGGAATTCTCAAAACTGAATCTATGACTTTCCTGTCCTCTTTTTAAAATGTGAAAATAGAAAGAATAGATATTTTAACAAGTAGGTAATGAGTGCGAATTTTAGTGACAAAAAAAAAAAAGTGTGACTCACAACCAATAACCTTATAATTTAATCGAAAATGAATTATCTTTTTGTGAAGAATGATTTTTTTGTTTGTTTAATTCTAAGGTTGTAATTATATTAAAGGGAAAATGATTATCTCCAGTGAACCCAAAACTACGTCGTTTTGGATTAATAAAGGGTGTGTTTGTAATTTTAGGTGAATTAATGAAGGTTGTTTGCGTAATTTTGTTTATCTTTTTATCATATGAATTTTACCGAAACACCCTTCATTAATTCACCTAAAATTATAAATACACCCTTCATTAATCCAAAACGACGTAGTTTTGGGCTCACTGGAGATAACTCTATCTTCAGTGACAGGAGAAATCATTTACCCTATATTAAAATATGCAAGAAAATTAAAAATTGTGTCCAAATATTATATATTATATTGAATATGGATTATCTGTTTAGTTTCTTTTAATATGAGGGTATATACATAATTTTCACTTCTTTGAATATTATTTAAACATAGAACTTTCGTGATCATAGCTAGCGGTTAAACTCAGACTTCTCCTGCTCAGATGTATTATATATTATTATAATAAAATACAAAGACTTTTCCTGATGAGTGGTTTATGTTTTTTATTTTTTTGAAAAAAGAACGGTTTCGTGTCCTATCTACATATAACGCAGGAACAGTGTCATCAGACCATATCGTTGATAGAACTCCACCAGTAGGGTTCTGTTTTGTTGGGAACATTAAAGGGACAATCTCACTTATTTAGTATTCAGTCTATTTTTTCAAGATAAATTAGGAAAAAAAAAGTTCGCGCAAATTTTTGATGGGGGCTTTTTCTCAATTGTCTCTATATTATGGATATTAAGAATATTTTCTCCTCATTTATCTACGACAATATATAGCAGGGTAAAAGGTAACTTCTTTTTTCAATAATGTTATTAAGAAGATTGTTGTAACTTTTGATATATTTTTTCTACATTTTCGTACAAACAATATTTTATAGTAATTTAAAAATAAAATTTGAAGAATTAACTTATACGAGTACTTATTAGGGAAAATTCTGAAAAAGAACTTTAAAATACTAAAGAACAGACTCATGTTTTGAATACTCATAAACTATCGTGCCCTCAATATCATGCTCCCCTCCGCCATTTTCTCTCTAATTTGAAAGATTTGTCGTGAGGGGTGTTAATAGCTTGTAGTGGGAAAGGAGATTTAATTTGGGGTGGAAGTAATTGGTATCATGGAATCGAGGAGGAGGGATTCACAACTTCAATTAAGATTTCAACAACTTAGGATAAGATTTTCAACAAATTCTCATTTTACGTGGAACACTTGCTGCTATGACAAGATACTTAATTATGATCATTTCTGCTAAAGGATTCACAAATTCAAATAATTAAGGTTTTTACTAATTCCCCTGTTAACATTCAACACTTGCTACTTTGACATTAATACCTTGTTAAAACTTTAATAAAACTTGTTAACAAGGTAGCAAGTGTTCAATGTTAAAGGACAATTTATAAAAATCTTATCAAAACTTATTAAAACCTTATCTGAACTTGTATATTTCTCCTCCCAGCTTAGTTCCTACAATACCAACTTTTGATCCAATCTCCTCTCCAACTGCAACCCCTCCCAACGAAACTTTTTGGCTACAACGACGAGCACAAGACAAAGAAAAAATGGGAGGGGAGCACGATACTGGGCACGATAGTGTGTGGAAAGTTACCCATTCTGTTTGTTTAAACTCAAAAGGACATCTATGTTATTTCAATTTAATTTTAAAAAGAATAAATCAGGTATTCATATCTATCTAGTATTATGAATGTTTGAAACATCGTTATATACTTATATCAACATATCCTATTGAATTTTTAAAGTTCATTTTTAGAGATTTTCCCTACTTATTACTCATATTATAAAAAATATGTGGAAAAAATGCCGAGAAACTTGCAATAGACATTTAAAAAAAAAAAAATCCTCAAATAAGATTCAATGTATGATGTATACTAATGGCCCCTTTAATGACTCAATTTTTTTATTACGTATTCGTACATATATATTTATATTTTGATATTGACTCTTAAATTCTTTTATATCTTGAGAAATTTAATTAAGGTTGAAAAGTATAAATTTCTCTTTCACGGGTCCCTCTCTCAAACAGTACACTTCTTTCTTCATATTTCTGTATGCTCTTACGTACCCAGCGTCTTTTTGCGGTCCTTATTGTTGTGTGGATTAAAATTAGGAAAAATGTCAAAAAAAAAAATATTTCTGAAATTTGAAAATCTTAAATAAGTTGTAAATTTCTTATCAAGTATAGCCAATCTCTTATCAAATCTAGGAAACAAACCGAGATTTTGAAATTTTGGAAGTATTTATCTAACCTTTTCCCTTAAAATTAAATGTTGAGACTTTAATATAACTCTTTTAAATTTTGGAGTGTATTAATATATAATGAATAATAAAGTAGGTATATTTTCAATTAAAAGTGTGCCTTAAGATTTCTATTATTTTTAACGTGCTGTGATATAGATATGAAATTACTAATTATAGTTACATTAATTTTAATCTAGGAATGGGAAAAGAATGATGTTATATAAATCTGAAATTGTGGCTACAAATTATGGAGAGTTAATTAAAATTGTTTGTTTGAACACACTTTTAATTTAGCTGCCTGAGTCAAAGGGAGCAACAAGAAAATTGAAAAATATTAGAATGATTACAGTCATACTATGAGATCGATGGTGATTTCATTCAAGTTGAATTCAATGAAATGCCCCACACGAACTCTAAGCCGTGTTAGTTAACTATAGTATTCTTCACATACATACATTTTTCTATATATATAAGCTAAAATATATTTTTAATTCTTTAAGTTTACATATAAGGTTTCGTTTTAGTCTCTTGAGTTTACAAAGTATACTTTTAGTGTTTAAGACTTAACATTGTTAATGTTATAAACTGAAATTGCTGACTAAGCAAAATTAAGAGATGATTGTGCAAAGCTTCCGAAGCAAAAGTTAAGGGCCGTGATTGGCTGGAGAGAATAAATATGTAGTTTATCAACATGAGTGATTAAATTGCACAAATCAATGAAACAGAAGAAGGTGGGTGTTGAAAGCAACAATTAACAATATAGGAAAATAAAAGCAGGTTGGAAGAGAGAATGTGTCGGGAGGAAGATGAATTGAGAGGGAGGGAAAAGGGTTACTATAAGCCTTAGACATTTTTATTTGTTTAAAACAATAAATAAATCAATAAAAATTAGTTGACATGTGGATAACATTGTTTGACATGATTCATTTTTATTGGGTAGGGTATATATTTGTTGACACCGTGGTTTAAGTTTGCTTCGTCAGCATCGTGCCCAATCACTTTTTAATATTGTTTGATTAGTATTTTCCGTTGGTAATATTAATGTTGTTGAGTCTTAAGGACTAAAAGTGTTTTTTATAAACTTAAAGAATTAAAATGATACATTATGTAAACTTAATGGACCAAAAATATGCTTTTAACCTTGTATAAATCGAACATGACATGGGAATTCTCAAAACCGAATCTATGACTTTCCTGTCCTCTTTTTAAAATGAGAAAATAGAAAGAATATAATAGATATTTTAACAAGTAGGTGAGTGCGTGCGAATTTTTGTGACAAAAAAAAAAGTGTGACTCACAACCAATAACCTTATAACTTAATAATATAGAAGGCGAAAGCTTCAATATAAATAACAGGTTGGAGGTTCAATTCAAAATTTTAGTCAACAAAAGAGCAAACCAAAAAAGAGAGGAAAGAATAAAATACAAAAAAGAGTTTGCGTCTGTTAGAGTCCCAAACAGGGGACAGAGAAAGACGTGACCCAGAATTTCCGGGCATTTATGCAATTAGGTAGAGAAAATGTGAATGGGAAGTGGCTGCCCATGAAGCATGCAGGAGGTTTCACACGCTTAGGTGTTTATTAATTCAACATTTGGGAACCACTTTAATTTGCAAAACCAAATTGAGTTTGCCATGTGGGTCACTCATTTCAAATACAATTATGCTCGCCCAAGTTTGCTACTCTTTTCATCTTTATTTTTAATCCTATCTGGAAGTTATTATTGTTAAATATTTGACGTGAATGTATAATTTTACCTTTCATTTACACCTTTCTTGCTAATAACTTTGATCAGTTACCTTCAAACGGAAATTTCAAAATGTTTTTCTCACAAAATATCATTTACAGATGAATTTTAATGACTCGAATCAAACAAATTTTTGTTGGTTAAGGTGGCTATTTCATTCTATTTGCTATATATCTAGTTAAGTCTGATATTAAATTCCAATAGATATAATTATTAATAATATTTTGTATGACTAGGAATGACAGGTCAAGCCGCCATTGAGCTGGCGCAAGGATGGAACCAACAGCAGGAAGGTATGACGAAGCTGAAGAATATTCAAGAATGCTTACCTAATGAGAAACCTTTCACTTGTCGGGATTACATGAAACAATACACTACAACATAACCTACGTACAACATGTGTATTCAAAAGTCACTATATGAAGTCAATGAGAGTTAGCATAGATGGTAAGGGATTCAGAACTAGGTCTTTGGGTCGTGGGTTCGATCCCTTCTACCGTCGCTGGGACTCCTTTGGTAGGCGATCTCGTAAGTCCCCAGTAAGTGCTCGTAGAGCCCAGGGTCGTGCTTTGACCTTGGTGAGGGACTGATGCCGAACTCCTCCAAAACTTTTTCTTACCCAAAAAAAAAAAAAGTCACTATATGAATACTCTAAACAGCTTCATGAGAAATACAAAGAATGAAGAACAACTCAACTGCACTGTGTGGCCATCTTTAAAAGGCAACCACCATGAATTCTTACTCAGACAATTTGTTATAAGATGGAACAACCACAAAATTTGGTCACTGTATGCGTATTCTATTATTCTTTTTTCTATAAAAACAAAATAATATTACTGATACCATTCCATAACACACACATGTGCCAATAAGCATGTATAACGAACGTTGATTTAGTTTGTAAAGATTTAACTCATAAGATTTTTACTATTACTATGACAATTTTGTTTATCAACATTATAAATACCTTTATAAACACTATTTGAGTATAATCACTACTTCTAAAAATGTTTTTCTTAAAGAAACATACTGAGAAAGTGTATTGACACTTACACACAAATAAGTTAATGTAAAGTTTGAACCCAAAACCTCATCTAAGTATAGCAGGTGACGTTACTACTGGATAAAATAAAATTTTAAAAAATATTGCAAAAATCTATCATATATTATTTACATATGACTTAGTAATAGTGGTATGATGCCATTTTTATAGTTTTATATTATATATGATCTAAATTTTAAATCAAGTAAAGTTATTTCTTTGTTTAAAAAAAAAAACAAAAAACAAAAGTGCATGTGATGCGAGTCCAATAATTGAACGAGCCTTTTCTCCACTTTTTGGGGGAAACCATTAACAAACCTTCTCACCACCTAAACTTTTCACTAACAAAAGTTATCACCTGGGCTAATTCGCATACGATAAAAGATTATAGTAGTTTTTTTAAAAAGAAAAAGAAAAGGAACTTCACGTATTTCTTTTCAACTTTAACTAAATAACTTGGTAATAAGGTCAAATGATTTACTAGGCCAGTAGGCCCCACAAAGCGTACTATGTATTTGGGCCAGTTAAGCATTAGATTTTGAGTTTGAGTTCCTTCTCGCTCGAAGATCCAACCTTATTCACATAGACTGGTACTCCCGTCTTGCTCTTTAAAAAAAATTAAAAAAAAAAGTAAAATTGAAGGTTGTTCTTTGATTCCTCACCCACCTATTCTTTTTTCCGCTCGAAGCAAACTGCTTATATTACCATAAAGACAAACAGTGCATATGGAGAAGCAATACAGAGAAGGGGAAAATACTATGGTTTGTGAAACTGGACCGGACCGGCCTATTTAGACCGGGAACCGGCCAACCGGCCAGGAAACCTATTCGGTTTGGTTCAAAACCGGATCGAGCTGGTAAACCCGGTTCGACTCGGTGAAACCGAACGGGTCACCGAGTCAGCTCTCTCTCTCTCTTTTTCCCACCCAATTTGAAACGACGTCGTCTGCTTTTTTTTTAAAAAAAAAAAAAACTTGTATGGAAGGCAGGAAGGGAAAATAAATAATCAAAATATCTTTTCAAATCAATTGATTTGATTTTGCCACAGGATTTTCTTTCGACGCTTTAGTCTTCCCTTCCCTGTCAAACTAAACCAATCACACTTGCTCCGTTCTCTGTGCTCGTCCTCAGCTTCATCACTTTGTTCGACTCTTCCTTTTCCCTCCGTCCGACCGTAAGCATCTCCCTCCGTCCGACAAGCCGTTCGTCGTCGCAAGGTCGAGCTTGAGAAGGAGCTTCGCCGTTGACGGTAAGTTTTGGTGTTTTTGCCCTTTGGTCTTTGGAGTTCCTTTTTAGGGTTTTGTTTTTGGGAAAATTTTCTTCAATGCTATTAGTTTCTTTAGGTTCTTGCCATTCTTGCTCTTCTACTGCTTCATTCGTGCCTTCCAGAGCTTTGTTGGTTCTGTTGCAGAGTAGAGGTTCAGGTTTTTATTTTATTTTTTAATATTTTAGTTTCTTTTTAGTGCTTTGTTCTTTGTTCTGTTGCTGGCTTGCTGCTCTAGTGTCTACTTTTTTACTTTTGAATGCCATATTGGTTTGATTGGGTTTGTTTTTTGATTTCCTGAAGCTATCAAAGTTTGGCTCTGTTTTTGGGTTCATATAAGCTGTTGCTCTGTTGGCTTGTGATTTGCATTTTCATTTCTGTTGTGCTCTGTTCGGTTGGGCTTGGGTTTCTGAAGGCTTGGTTTGCTTTTCGGTCTGGCTTGGTTTTGATTCCTAAAGGCTATTTGGTTTCTGTCGTGCTCTGTGGAACACACTTCTAGTTCCATATATATATATCTATTTGGTTTGCTTGTTGTGCTCTATTTGGTTTGGTTTGGTTTGGATTCCTGAAGCTATTAATGGAGGGAACATTTGGCTTGCTTTTTGGTCTGAGGTTCTATGCTTGTGAAGCTATTAATGCCAATGGAAGGAAATATTAATAATGAAGGTGCCCAGAATACTACCACAACTAATCCTCCCGAGTCTAGTAATCCTCCCACACAATCTAGTTTTAAAAAAACTGATCCTGCTTAGGAATATGTATCTCATAAAAAAGAGGGGAAAGTAAATGTATTTACATGTATATTATGTGGTTCAAGTTATAGGGGAAGAGGAATAAATAGGTTGAAACAACATTTAGCTGGTGTTAGTGGTCAAGTTTTTTCTTGTAAAAAAGTTTCTCATGACGTAAGTGCTAGAATGAAAGCATCATTGGTAGAAGGGTCAAAGAAAAATCCTGTTCATAGTGATAATGTAGACGAAGGAAATGTAGCTACAGAAAGTGTAGAACCGATTGTATCAAAGAGAAAAGCGTCTAACACTGTGGGGGTTGAAAATTATTTTGCACCTAGGATAACTCATGGTGCTCAACCAAGCATCAAGAGTGTTTGGGCAAGTCAAGAAACTCAACATAATGCGAAAAAAGCTTTCGCTCAATGGGCTTATGCCAATTGCATTCTATTTAATGCATTGACTTGTCCGTTATTTCAAAAAGCCATCGACGCTGCTACTTCAATTGGGCCTGGATTTAAGGTCCCTAGTTACTATGAGTATAGAGTTAGCTTGTTGAGTGATTACAAAAAAGAATGCCAACTTCTAATTGATAGCCATCGAGTGAAATGGAAAGAAAATGGTTGCATACTTATGGCTGATGGTTGGACGAATGTCAGATAACGAACATTGATTAATTTCTTAGTCTATTCTGTACATGGCATGGTTTTTGTGAAATCAGTTGATGCCTCATATTTAATTAAAGATGCCGATATACTATTCTCATTGTTTAGAGAAGTCATTGAGTGGGTGGGTCCAGAAAATATTGTCCACGTTGTGACCGACAATGCTGCAAACTATGCAGCATGTGGTAGGTTGATAAAAGAGAGATACAAAACCATCTATCGGTCACCTTGTGCTGCTCACTGTTTAAATCTGATTTTGAAAGATATTGCATCAATGCCTCATGTTTTAGACCTTGCGAAGAAGGCATCCAAAATCACCGTATTTGCTTATTATCATTTGACCTTCTTGTCATGGCTAAGAAAAAGATCTGGTTGGAAAGAAATTGTGCGTTCTGGTGCTACAAGATTTGCCACCACATTTATCACCCTTCATAGCATATATTCTCACAAGCATGACTTACAAGCTTTGGCTATTGATCAGTATTTTTTGCAGCATAAGTTAGCATCCACTGAAGCCGGAAATACTTTCAGTGAAATCATTCTAGATAACCGGTTTTGGGGGGATTGCTTTCAAATTGTGAGACTTGTGTCTCCATTGATCAAATTGTTGAGAATTGTTGATTCAGATGAGAAGCCTTCAATGTCATATGTCTATGAAGGCATGCAGAGGGCTAAAAATGTGATCAAGGACGTGTTTCAAAAGAAAAAAGGAACTATATAAGCCTTATACAAATATTATCCAAAGTCGTTAGGATAAGCATTTGAAAACTGAACTTCATGCAGCGGCGTATTTGTTGAATCCTGCATTTTTGTATAGTCCTAATTTTGTCAGAAAGCATCGATGTATGGAAGCTGTGATTGATTTGTGTGTGGCGAAATCAAATGACGATGTTGATTATTATGTAACAATGATGAAGCAAATCGGTGTATACTGCGAACGAAAAGGATCTTTTGCTAAAGTTTCATGTGAAAAAACAGCCCATACACTAGTCCCACGTAAGTACATTGACTTTCATATTCAAAAGTACATATTGAGATATCTAACATTAATAATACATACTAAATGTCTTTTATTTTATTTTGCAGATGATTGGTGGTTGTACTACGGGGGTGCAGTACCTCAATTGCAAAAAATTGCTTTACGCATTCTTAGTCAAACTTCTACTTCTTCTGGATGTGAAAGAAACTGGAGCTTTTTTGAGCATATCCATACTAAAAGAAGAAATAGATTGGAGCATCAAAGGCTTAATGATTTGGTTTTCACTAACTACAATATGAGATTAAAGTTTAGGTAAACTTGACTTTTGATTATTTGTTTTATAGTTTTATACTTTAATTACATATAGATATATATACACTTTATTAATGTTGGTATTCTATCATGTTGGCATTATAGGAATCAATTGAAAAAGAAGAAAGACAATTATGATCCCATTGATTATGAATCAATTGATAAAGTTGACTCTTGGGTGGTTGAGGAAGATTCAACTCCTGAATTTGATGATATAGATGCAACAAATCTTCAATTTGAACAAATAGCAAGGAATTTTGGAGGTTCCTAACTATCTCTTCTATTATATAAGATTATATTTCTACACAAAATAATATAACTATGTCTTCACATATGTATTAATAATTCTATTAGTTTCATATATAAGTGATGATGATTTTAGTATTGCGCCTCCATCTTTACATGATGATCATGTCGCTTCTAGTGCCTTTACTTTTCCTCCTATAGCTCCACCTCCTGATGTCTCAATACGTAGAGAGTTGAATGATGTTAATGCAGATTATTAGTTTATCAAAGGTGAGAATATTTTGTCATTATATACTTATTTTTGATATTTTGATACTATGAATATTTTGTCTCAAATGCAGGTTGTAAAGAAAATTCAAAATTGTTAAGAATGATATCTAAATATGTCACAAGTATTGGAGTATATGATTATTTTGCTATTGATCCAAAGTATTGAAATGATATATAGTATGTCAAATTTATGTTGGTGTGATGAGAAATTAAATATTTTCCATTTTTTTATACCTTACCGGTCTACGCCCGGGTTGACTCCGGGCTGATCCACTAACCCTTAACCCAGTACCCCGATCGGTTCAGTAACCGGTCCGGGTTTCAAAACCTTGGGAAATACAACAAAACAGACCGAAGGGACACCAAAGCACCACAGAAACGCCTAAAGGGAAAATAACAAATACACAGGGAAGGAGAAAAGGACCAGCAAAATAAATTACATGTTACACCTCTACCGGCCTCGCCCTTTTGAATGGCAGGTTAGAAGGATTCTTCTTATTGATTACCTTGCCTTCATTATTAAGTTCATTTAACATATATCGGAGCGAACACATCAGAGCATTTAACCGGTTTGGACTATCTAATGTACTGGTAAAAGTAAAATAACATAAAATAAAAATTCCCGAAGGGTTAAGGGTATAGTCATCCAAGAATAAAATACCAAAAAAATATATAGATACAGTCATTCCAAATATACGTACAACAGGGCATTCTCTATTCTTCAATCTGCAATGATAAGCCCTTACCTTTCCAAAAAGGTCCTTTTATCTCAGGCACGATCCCCTGAAAACTCATATTTGTCTGGAGTTCGAAAGTAAACCTCAGAGTAACTGTCAATACTCATATGCAATATGTGTATAGTGTATGCATGCAACCATGTCATATATGTGAAAACACATGTAATATGCCAAATACACCACATATGCATCCAGAAACATACATCATAATCGACTACCACACACCGTCAGGCTGCCTCACTAAGGCAAGCCCCGGAATTACCGAAGTCACAAACCCGTCTCCGTTGAGCTGCCACAAATGGTAGATCCCGGACCGGAATCACAATCCTATCTCCATTGAGCCGCCACTCAAGGCAGGCCCCGGACCAGGTCGCAGCGCTAGAACACAATCATTAACATGCTCTGTATTAGGGGTGGGCATGGGTAGGGCGAGACCCCTACCTAATGCCTAGCCCGAAGTATGAACGAGCTACATTTTGTAGCCCGATGTCCAACCCTGCCAGATAAAAACCCTAATCATTTTCGGGCTGGGAAAAGGCGAACTGGGCAGGACGGGCTTCCCTTGCCCAAGTAATGACGCCTTACCCTGCTCTTTGAAGATTTTAGTTCATAGTTCACAGAATTTCAAAGCTTTGGAGATAGTTGAAGTATAATATAATATATTTAGACATAATAATATAATATATTTTAAATAAAATAATATATGTAGAACAATATTTATTTAAATATATTAAATTTTCTGAGTAGGGTCAAATGGGCAAGGCAGGACCCCCTACCCGATGCCCGGCATTGCCTAGTTACTGGCCCAGCCCAAAACTGCCTAAATTTTTTTAGGGCCACTTTTTTAGGGCTGGGCTGGGCAATTTTTGCTCGGCTTGAGCGGGCGTATTGGGCTTTTAGGCACCATGCTCACCTCTACTCTGTGTGCATATTTGGCAAAACACATACATAAACATACACGGCAAACAAACATACAGCAAACACATAAAAATACCTGAGTAAAGCAGTTACTACCTAGTGGGGTATGTACTGTCTTAATATTTTATAGTGCTTGATTACTTTTCCAAATATGCCCTTGACCTAAATAACACAAAAATACCTTATTTTCAGTATTTCCAAAAGTACCCTTAGACTTTCTATTAAATCCGAGCCTTAAACAATTTTCCAGAAAAATCCAGAAGCTTCTAGGGTTTGGACATGTGGCACCTCCCCTAGCAAAATATCTAGATTTTTACTTTTCATTTGGAGAAAATTACCTACTTTGGCTCGGAATTTATGGAAATTACTAATTTTGGCCCGGAACTTCTTTATTATTCTTTTCTTTTTCCCCAAGCTCTTTAGACACTTCCTAGGGCTAGGTGGCACCATCTTGGGCCCACAAATCAGATCCCATAATTTTTATTTTATTTTTTCCAATTTATCTAATTTATTCCATTTTTATCTAGAAAGTGAGACCCACACTTTAACTTTTGGACTGATTTTGCTTTTCTTTTCCTCCAAGCAGATTTTTAATAATTATGGGGGCTAGGTGGCGCCACTTTGGGCTCACCAAACCTGCCCTCACCCATTTTGTCAGGCTTTTCCACTTTATACAGTCCAATTTCCTTCTACCGGTCCTTGCTGGGCCCCACTGGTCAACCGAGTGCTTTCCATTGTACTATTCTTCAACTTTTCAGATATTCTCCCCTGAATGAACTTACATATGTGGCGCCTCCTTGACTACCCAATATGACCCCACACTTGTCTCATTCAATCCAAAAGAAACCCCTAATCGGTCCCCCCTTCTATTGGTCAATCGCCTGTGGTACCCACATTTTGTGTTTGGGCTCAAGCATGGATAAAATCATCTGTTTTTTTGTTCTCTCTCCTAGGTGGACGAAATTAATGACTTAAGGGGTAAGGATTTGACTTTTTTGCCCTATAATTATTACTTACTTTTTGCTTTTTAATCCGATAGTGACACGTGTTCTCTGGTAATTATTGCAGTTGACTTTTTATTCTTATCTCTTCAAAAAACGCAGGAAATCCTTACCTGACTAGGAAATGTCATGTGCACACTTATTTTAGTACATTTTTGCTTAGCTAATTGTCCCATACCTTAGGACATAACTAAATAACATTTTTTCCAACAAATTAACACCGTATAGGTCTTCTGTGCCCCTTTTTCCATTAGCACTTTGATTCCATGGTTTATACACATTAGGTCTACTAACCTGCATAGCCAAGTTACTTAGTCCCTAAGAGACTTCCTATCTCTCGTCATTCTTACGACTCTTCCTAAACCGGGCTTAGTCGTCTACGTATTTTAGGCTTATTCTCAATTCTTGTAGTCCAAAATTCAGGATATTACATTACATCCCCTTGTTTACAAAACAAGAAAGAAGACCATCATCCACAACAATATTAACTTCTTGAGCATCCAAGGTTAGAAGAGAAGACAAAGAAGGTGTTGGTTGTAAGACCCACATAATCGAACACACCTCCTTAAAAGCATTTGCTGTAATTAAATCAGCAACTCTATTACCCCTTCTCGAGATAAAAGATAAAGAGAATCCAACCTTGTCAGAAAAAGACAAACAATATCATGAATAATATTCCTACTCCGCCATTCACATAAATAAGGGGATTTAGCATCAATATAGGAAACGAAAGATAGACAATCGGACTCAAAGATAGCGTTGTCAAGTCTTAAATCCATAGCTAACAACAAAGCCCTTTTAAGCGCTAGTGTCTTAGTCATGAAGGCTGAGATGGACTTCACCTTATCTACATACCCATACTGAAACGAACCGAAACAATCACGGCATACGACACTGATGGCAGCAGGTACCCTTTCAGATGAAAAGGCTCCATTATTATCAATTTTAAAAACTCTAGGATCAAGCGGGGGAACCAACAAGCACAAGGTAACGAGGCCCTATCCAAATTTCCCTTTTCGGCCCGAATACACTCCAGATTACCCAAAACTCAATGTTGTTGTTGTTTTTTTTTTTGGGCAAATTCCACAACAGCAAGGGGATTCGGCTCAAGATGGTTAAAAACAAACTCATTCCTATGTTTCCTCACCTAGCTATTCTAGTAGTCAAATATATAGAAGAGGAAAAACAAAATTAATCAAATATATAGTTATATTTGTGTTTTAAAAAAAAAGGATGTCATACCATAACTTTTCAGGAAAATTCCATTTAAATATCATTTAAATTTGTAAAACCCCCAGAAGTCTCTCGAATTTGTAAAAAAAACTGAGAGATACCAAGAACCTATGAAAAATATGCAAATTCAGGTGAAATTACCCTTTTGTCCTTAGTTTTAAATAAATTTTAAAAAATAAAACCCCCCTCACCGAGGGGTTTGGAATGGGTTTTTTTTTTTGGGAAAAAATTTATTCATTTAAGTATAGGGGGTGAGGTTCAAACCCCCCACCCCTTACACATGCTTGGGACCAAGTGGTCCACCAGTTGGGCCACTTGGTTCCTTTAATATATATATAATTAACAATATATATATGTGTGTGTGTGTTCTACTTAACATTTTTTCAATAATAATTACAAATATACTATCGCTATTTACAAATCAACCATCGCCATTTACAAATATACCATCACCATTTACAATTTGTTTTGGGGTTTTCCATTCTTGCCTCTGAAATAAAAACATAAACTCAATGCATTATTACAAATATATTATCGCTATTTACAAATATACTATCGCCATTTACACATATACCATCGCTATTTACAATTTTTTTTTAGGGGTTTTTCATTCTTATCTCTGAAATAAAAACATAAACTTAATACATTATTACAAATATATCATCGCTATTTACAAATCAATTATCGTCATTTACAAAATTACCATCGCCATTTACAAATAAACTTTAGGCAAGAATGAAAACACCAAAAAAATTTGTAAATGGCGATGGTATTTTTGTAAATGGCGATGGTAGATTTATAAATAGCGATGGTATATTTATAATAATACATTAAGTTTATGTTTTTATTTCAGAGGCAAGAATGAAAAACCCCAAAAACAATTGTAAATGGCGATGTTATATTTGTAAATAGCAATAGTATATTTGTAATAATGCATGAAGTTTATGTTTTTATTTCAGAGGCAAAAATAAAAAACCCCAAAAACAATTGCAAATGGCGATGATATATTTGTAAATAGCGATGGTATATTTGTAATAATACATTAAGTTTTTGTTTTTATTTCAGAAGCAAGAATGGAAAACCCCAAAAACAATTGTAAATGGTGATGGTATATTTGTAATAATACATTAAGTTTATATTTTAATTTCAGAGATAAGAATGAAAAACCCCAAAATAAATTGTAAATGGCGATGGTATATTTGTAAATGGTGATGGTTGATTTGTAAATAGTGATGATATATTTGTAATTATCATTGAAAAATGTTAAGAAGAATATATATATTTATTAATGCATATATATATATATATTAAGGAACTAAACGGCTCAACTGGTGGACCACTTGGTCCCAAGCATATTTGAGGGATGGGGGGTTCAAACCCCACCCCCTGCACTTCAATAAATAAATTTTTTTCCCAAAAAAAAAAAAACCTACTCCAAAAAAAACCCCCCACCCCTCCCCGGCGAGGGGGTTTTTTACTTTTGTAAATTTATTTAAAACTAAGGGCAAAAAGGTAATTTCATCCGAATTTGCATATCCCTCATAAGTCCTTAGAACCTCTCAGTCTTTTTACAAATTTGAGAGACTTTGAGGGTTTTACAAATTCAAATGGTATTTAAATGAAATTTTTCCTAACTTTTCTAAAATTAGTAATTACATTTCAACATTATAAAATAGAGTAAAATACTATGATCACCCTTCTATTTTGCCTTAATTACACAGACCTCCCCTCTATTTTGAAAACCCATAGAAACCTCCCTTAAATTAAAATTTATATTACAGAAACCTCCTTTATATGAGAAAATACTCTGACCACTCTCATATTTTGCCTTTATTACACAAACCTCCCTTCTATTTTGAAAACATACACTTGAATTTAAATAAGTAACTACGTTAAGAATATTCTAAAAAGATTCTAAAAATATAGTATTTTTTAATTAAAGTTTATATAAAAATAAATTTATATATTATTTTACCTTTAATATTGTACTTGATCCCTAGTTTTACTTTTATATTTTGACTAATTTTGTTTTAAATAATTTAAGAGTTTTTTTATCTTTACAAATAGTTATCTCTTTGATTATTTTTGCATTGGTTAATGTAAGTATTACAGAATGTTGAATATTCAAATAAGTTTTTAAATAAACATGTGCTTAATCAAATGTGTCTATAAATATTTGTAGAAAAAAGTATTAGATTAGAAATTTAAATAAGACATGAAATCTCAAATTTATATAGTTTATTATATTTGATAAAAATATATGTGTTTAATTTATATTTTTAAGTCAAAGTTAATTTATAAGATCAAAACTAATACAATTTTTAACAAATTAGAAAGTTAGAAAATCTATTAGAATACGTTTTTGTTGTATAAATTTGGTTTTATATACTTAAATAATTCTAATACCGAAGAAGATGGACATTTTGGTTTTTTTTTTAAAAAAAAAAACTTCAAAAGTCAAACTTTCAGTAGATGGAAATAGAATTTTAAAATATAAGGGAAATATGTGTAACATTAATTTCAATTTTAAGGGAGGTTTTTATGGTTTTCAAAATAGAGGGGAGATCTGTGTAATTAAGATAAAACAGAAGGGTGATCGGAGTATTTTATTTTAATTTTAAGGGAGGTTTCTATAGGTTTTTAAAAGGGTTAAGATGCGTTCAGCACAATGAATTATTGACTCAGGAGCGTCCAGCACAATTAACTATTAAGTGGACCGTCCAGCACAATAAACTTTTAAAAAAGAGCGCCCAGCACAACGCCGTTAGCAAAAAGTTAACGTCCGTTATCTAAGGAGCGCCCAGCACAACAAACTATTATCCCGAGAGCGTCCAGCACAAAATTCTAAATTTTACTAAATTAAATAATTTTTTCTCAATTGTCATTATTCAAAACTACTTTTATAAATATCTATAGACAAAAATTACTCATTCTTCAATTTTCTCAAAATTATAATTTGCTAAAATAAACAAAAGTTTTGATTAAAAATATAATTATATGATTTAAATAAAACTCAAGGTGTTTTATAGTTTATTATATATGTTAAGCAAAAAATATGTATATGATTTATTTATATTTTAGAAGAAATTTATGTGAGTTGAAAAATTCATTTAATGTTACTAAAATTTAAAAAATCTAAAAAATTAATTGGAAAAATCATTATGGTAGAATTGATCTTTTTTTACACATTCAGGATAAAATTATCTCCTAAAAAATTTTGAAGTCAAAATTACCCCTTAATTCTTTATCGATTATACTTTATGCTATAGGATTACTCTTTCAATTTGTTTGTATCGGCGAATGCGTGAAGAAAAGTTTGAATGAATAAAAAAAAGTATATACTTTTCTTGTGGGACTTATCTCATATTCCGTATTCAATAAGGCTATGTTATGTTGTTAGCTTTCTTCACACCTATATAATGTCGTACATCTTAATATTGACAAATAATTTAAACAGTTGTTAAATAGTTGGTGTACATTTTTTAAATTTTATTAACATTAAATGAATTTTTTTAACTCACATAAATTTCTTTTAAAATAAAAATAAATTATATATATTTTTTGTTTAACATATATAATAAACTATAAAACACCTTGAGTTTTATTTAAATTATATAATTATATTCTTAATCAAAAAATTTGTTTATTTTAGCAAATTATAATTTTGAGAAAATTGAAGAATAAGTAATTTTTGCCATATTTATAAATGTAGTTTTGAATAATGACAATTGAGAAAAAATTATTTAATTTAGTAAAATTTAGAATTTTGTGTTGGACGTTCTTGGAATAATAGTTTGTTGTGCTGAACGCTCTCGGAATAATAGTTTGTTGTGCTGGGCGCTCCTTAGATAACGGACGTTAACTCCTTACTAACGGCGTCCTTTTTAAAAGTTTATTGTGCTGGACGCTCCTTTTTAAAAGTTTGTTGTGTTGGGCGGTCCACTTAATAGTTAATTGTGCTGGACACTCCCGAACCAATAGTTCATTGTGCTAGACGCACCTTAACCCTTTTTAAAATAGGGGGAGATCTATATAATTAAGACAAAATAGGAGGGTGGTCAGAGTATTTTACTCTATAAAATAAGGGAAAAGTATTTCTCGAGATAAAGTTATCTCCAGTAACCCAAAATGACGTCGTTTTAGATTAATTAAGGGTGTGTTTGTAATTTTAGGTGAATTAATGAAAGGTCTTTCAGTAAAATTCATATGATAAAAAAATAAACAAAATTACGAAAACACCTTTCATTAATCCAAAACAACGTAGTTTTGAGTTTAGTGGAGATAACTTTATCTCCAATGACTAGAGAAATCCTTTCCCCAAAAAATAATCACCCGGATTGGCTATCAAACTAAGAACATTAGATTCTGGTGCGTCCATTGGAAATAGCGTATGGACAATACCATATTAGTGTCCACAAACTAAAGCTAATCTCTTTGACCAAATAAAAAACCTTAAAGTAACCTCTAATATATCCATTTCATGACTAAATCATATTAGTGTCCAGATGTGGCTGCCACGTTCTTTGCCATGTTTATGGCTCAATGAAAGAACCTTACTGTGTTTCTCATTCTCATCAGGCAGAAACGGAAATTCAGTAGCCTGATCTAATTTCCCATTACCCTATAATGCCTCCAAAAGGTTATCTCATTAGCGTAACCTTCATCTTTTTCACTGTTTCACATTAAATTAAAGAGAAATTAGTCAGTCAGTCAGGCAACGAAGGACGCACAATTGGAGAGAAAGAAAGATGAAGCCTTCTTCGTCTTCTCCTGATCTGGGTTCGAATGGGCATTATATTATCGCTTCAGTGATTATATATCTGAGCTGCTACTCAATCGTCCATGTGGGTGCTTCGATCCACGATTATCAAAACGAAACTTTCATTCACCGTGCGAATTCCTTCTTTTTCCATGGTGGTAGTGAAGGTCTTTATGCCTCCAGAGTTTTCTCCGTTAACGACACACAAGCCTCGGAGGACAAGCCCCTTAATGGAAAATCTTTCATCAGGTAAATTGGAGCTATTTTGTACTCCTTTTTAGCTTCCTTTCGTTTTTTTTATAGGCGTATCCGTTTGCTTTGGGAACAACTAGGCAAAGTTTGATCTGTTTGTTTTCCGGAAAATTGATGGTCGTTCACCATCTTCTTGTCGCTCTTTTCGATAGAACATTTGCTTCTGTTTTCGGGGTGGCCGATTGACTCATTTTGGTGATGCTGTCTATTGACTGAATGCGCAAAAGTATCCAATATCTGTTATTATTATTGATTGAAATGGTGCGTTACAATGCTGATAAGATACTGCAAATTGTAGCATAAGTCAATATGATTGTTGCTGTAGTCTTTTTAATCAAGGGAATATTTCGGAGGAAAATCTAACTGATCAAAATGGATCTTCATAACTTTTCTTTTTTTTTTTTGTCATTCTCAAAGTTTTAATTTCCTTTATATCTCATGAACAATCAGGTTTGAGTCTATCACCTTTCGAAGGACGAAAGAATCTGCTGCAATGAAGAATGAGATGCAGCAAAGAACAGGCTTGGTTGAAGCTATTATAGTTAAGGTAAAGGACAGAAAGAAGATTGGGGGCGCTTATTTGAACTCAGAAGCTCTATGTTGCACCCCTGAACTTGCCAAGGATGGTTCCTGCAAGGTAGGCGAGGTTATCATCCATGAAGACCCTGATGATTCTAATGGTCCCAAACGTCTACAGACGTTCTTTGAAGGGAAAAATGAAGAGACTCAAATGGTTCTCCAACAAATTGAGATAAACAGTACTGGCATGTACTACCTGTATTTTATGTTTTGTGATCCTGAACTGAAGGGTACAATAATCAGTGGAAGAACTGTTTGGAGAAATCCGGATGGTTATCTTCCAGGGAAGATGATGCCACTTATGACATTTTATGGATTAATGTCTTTGGCCTACCTTTTACTAGGCCTGCTCTGGTTTCTAAGGTTTTTACGATATTGGAAAGACATAATACAATTGCATTACCACATAACTGCGGTCATTGGTCTTGGAATGTGTGAAATGGCCCTCTGGTATTTTGAGTATGCAAATTTCAATTCCACAGGAGCCAGACCAATGGGAATTACACTATGGGCTGTGACCTTCACTGCTGTGAAGAAGACAGTCTCACGGCTTCTTATTCTAGTGGTTTCCATGGGTTATGGTGTTGTGCGCCCAACGCTTGGAGCTATAACCTCAAGAGTTCTTCTTCTTGGTGCAGCCTACTTTGTTGCTTCTGAAGCACTTGAGCTGGTTGAACATCTGGGTAATATTAATGACTTCTCTGGAAAAACAAGGCTTTTTCTTGTGCTGCCTGTTGCTCTATTGGATGCATGCTTTATTCTTTGGATATTTTCATCACTATCTAAAACGCTGGAAAAGCTTCAGGTAATTCCTCCCCTGCCTGCTCTTATGATCCACATCCTTGCTATCTGCAGTGCTTGTTAGCTGTGAGGATGGAAAAAATTTAGCGAACTCAGTATTATTCTACAAAATTTGATGATAAACACATTCTGGTCATATTTGTGTGTCAATGGGTAAGAGCAAGTAAAAATGCTGAGCTATTTTTACTTAGTTATATAGTTTTAGGTTATACCTTCTGTTGCATTTTATCTCTTTCAAATTTGAAGTTGAAAATTATCCAAAGTGTTTGTAACTGGTAAATGATTGAATTAACTACATGTATATTTCAGAAATTCCTAGAAAATATTGTTTAGTTTCATGGAAATTCAAATGTTTATAAGAGATAGATTTCCTTTGTTCAGAAAGTATAATATTATAAGCAAGAACACATGAGCAGTACCTGGAGATAAGATCATTCTGGTTTAGAATATTACTGACAGTTCTACCTTCACTTTAATTCAATATCATTTACATTTTATTTGCTTGACTCTCCTTTATTGATGATTTATGTTCATTTGTCTCTGGTATGCACAGACTCGGAGAAGTACAGTGAAACTTGAACTATACAGAAAATTTACCAATGCCCTTGCAGTGACAGTGTTACTTTCAGTTATCTGGATCGGATATGAGGTAGTTCTTTGCTTTGATCATCAACAAAAATAGGCCTGAGTAAACAAGTTGGTTTTCTATCTAATCCGTCAAACAATTCTGACGAATTCTTAAATAACGAGGAGCAGGATAGTGCTCTTTAATTATAGTCTTGTTTCTCATTTTCATGGTACATGGGCATTAACAATTATGAGGAACTCAGACTAACTGATTTATTTTTCTCTTCAGCTCTACTTCAATGCATCTGACCCTTTGAGTGAACTGTGGCGAAGAGCCTGGATCATCCCCGCTTTCTGGACTTTACTTGCTTACATTCTTTTGGTAGTAATCTGTGTTCTCTGGGCCCCATCTCAAAATCCCACCAGGTATAATCTAATTGATTTACCCTTTCTTAGCTCTCATCTCATTGGAACTTTCAAATTTTACTGGTATGTTCAATGCCGAGGTCATTGCTTCAACATTGTGATTATTGATACTTCCATTGCTGCTTCAAACGATTGCCCTCACTTGAAAGATTTTAGTTTATGTTTCCATTAGGATATATTTCTCTGAATTTCTAATTTTTTTCATGCCTGCCAGATACTTAGTGGGACACTTAACTATGACAGTCTCTAGAATCACATCCTCTAGAGCCTATTTTTAAAATCTAAGCTGTACCAAACCTCAGATCTCATTGACTCATTGTTTGTTGAACTTCTGGACAGTTATAAGGCACTCGTGGTTTTTGGTTTTTATAATATATGAATTCAGGGATGGGTAAAATAGATAAGAATGCAATTCTTTCAATTATATTGAAACATATAGTAACTTAGCATAGAGAACTAAAGTGACTAAACACCTTTCCTTATGCAAGGGGAATGAACATTTGCATTGTTCATGGTTTAGGCACAACTCATGCTCTGAGAATTTCTAAGGCTTAATGATTTCGTGTAGAAAAGGAGGAGGGGGTTAATATTTAGCTTGTATGTTCAAGTTTCACAGCAGAGGAAAACCTCCCTGTTCTGTTCTTTTGAAAGGAACTTGTGGTGCCAAATATCCTTGATTTCTGTTGTACATTTTAATTCTAGTCAATGCAGGATTTTTTTGCCACTCTTTGCTCAGATTTGGCCCTCAGTTTGAAGGTTGACTTGGAAGATTGGCTGAATGTTTGACCATATGAAATGTCTCACGACATATTTGAATCATGGAAGCTTCTACTTTCTGTTTAATCTTGTTACATATTTACACTTGGTCATGTAATATCATATATTATTCTAAGCTGCTAATTTGGTTGTTAAGGCCTTCCCAAAATAGGCTTAAGGTTGACCTGAGGTTTGACGTTTTGCAGATATGCATACTCAGAGGAGGCAGGGGAAGACTTTGATGAAGAGGCCATAGCAGTGAAGGTGGCAGGGGAGAGAAAGGAGAGGAAAGCAGCCATGGTGTCGGATCATCACGTGTTCGGGCTTATCGAAGATCGAGAGGAGGACAAAAGGGAGTAATGGCGCCTGCTTCTTTGTTGCATTTGAAGTAAAGGTTGTAAAGATCCTTACAGGGAATTTTGCCTTCCATTCTTTGCTGTGACTCTTCAAATACAGGGGAGTGCCTTGAACAGGGGAAAGCAAGTGTCTCCATCAGGAAAGGAAAGGAGGAAGGAATTCTTCATATGGTAGACAATTTTTTTTTAGCCCAATATGATCGATCTATTGAAGATATGTAAATGGCAAAAAAAATGATAATAGGGGAACATAAATAATTTAAACATGTTGCTAGTTTTAAATGAAAGTTAGCTTTGAATATGTCTATGTATAATGTACAATTAATTTAATTTATCTATCTTCAATCGGTACTTCCGCTGGTTTTCATTATAAGTCACCTTAATAGAATTCAAAAAAGATGGTAAATCATTAATTTTGTTTGAAAATGAAAGAGATTATGAAAATTATGCATATTTGAAAACGCATTAATTGCATCCTGAAAAGTCATGGAAGAAAATTATGTTAGACTTTAAACAGGGATTGTAGTAAAAGAATGCAATCAATGCTCCATTTAATCACGCATGATTAGTCAAAAACATAGGCACAGGGCCCCAGCATGTATATTGAGTGCATTTTTTTAAGAGAGCGAGAGAGAGAAAATTAAAACGATGTTTCCTCGAAAGAAACAAACTATATAGAGATTGCAACATTCGGATTCGGGGGTGACGCGAGACGAGCTACGTTGGCCATTCATTCCTGATATTCAAAATTTCAAATGAAGAGATACAAAGCGTAAACAAACCACTTGACGCAACGAAGAATTCCAAAGCAAGTCTTCCTCTTGAATATTGTGTTGTAAACGGATTGCTTTTCATTAATGGTAAATAAATGGGGCCCAGATTTCATTCCCCGCTTGTTACGGCTTTTATTTAGGGAAAATCTTATAAAAGCTATATTATTGACAAAATTATATTTAAAATATTTATAATATAGGTGTGTTAGTTCCGTCCTTTAAAATTCAAATAAAATGATATAAATGCCCTTAAAAATATTTTTTTTCCCCAAGAAAAAAAAAAAAAAAAAGTAGCCCCACCCCGCTGTGATGCTGCTGTTGTCGTATGCTGTTGTTGTCGTTTCTGGGCAGAACTGGCGTGGCTAGATCGTAGTTTCACAATCTGATCTTCAATCCCCACTTGACCATGCTTGTGGAATGGAAGGTGCCAATTGAAGAATTGGTGAAGCAAAACGTGTTGTTAGGAATAGTTGAGATCCTCGCTACTAGTTAGTCTTGTTTTTATTATAAACCATCAACTAATAAATATATTTGTTTTTTTTATAAAATATTTGATTATTTCCAATAAATATTAAATTCTTTTTTCTATCTAGGAGTAGAAGGGGGAAAAAAAGTGTTTTGTGATTAAATGTAGTTACAAAGTACAGATCACAAACATTGAATCGAATGAAAAATTGGTCACAAACTACAAATGACCTGCTACCTATCTCCGGTGAAAGGCGACAGGGCTGAGAAACGACATCAAGTTGTTCAACTAACAAGAATACAGCACTCTGCACTGGAGTTAACCCATTCCGTGTGGTGATTAGTTAGGCATGGATTAAATCACACTTTAATAATACGGCACCACCACCGGCGTCCGGCATGGACGGTGGCTTACGGGGCTGCTTCTCGACGGTCACAATAATGTTCTCAGACCGCGACGGCGTGCATGGACACGGCGTCGCTATGAACTTGAGCGCCTCATCACCAGGCATCAACACCGGCAAGCTATATCCCCTGATTCCCTTCCAATCCTGAAACTGAGCACAAGAGTCATTGAAAATTGACAATGAGAGCGAGAAATTGAAGGAAGGAAAAAATATGAGGAAGCGTACAGCGGAGGGGAGGGTGAGGATCGGTGTGAGAGAAGGATTGACGGAGAGATCGGAGCTTATCCCAGTGATAACAGCGAGAGAACGAGAAGAAGGGTGTTGCCGAGACCGAGAGGGAGGAACGAGAGGCGGGTTGGTGTTTTTTTTGAAAAAAATATATGTTTGAGGGCATTTCTTTTTAATTTTGGATGAATTATGTACTTACGGATGTCAAACTAACGTGAATTTGTACCATGAATTCGAATAGTAAATTAGTAAGATTTTGTTTATATCTTTAAATAAATATTAATAGTACATACTTAAATAATTAAACTATAAAATACCAACAATTTGTCTTGAATATTTTTTAAATTCAAATAATTAAAATTAAATATATCAATATTCATAATTTATCAAATTTAACAAAGAAATATTTATCAAATTTATATTTAAGGCGTTGATCACATTGAAGAAGTTAATATGAGTTTAAATGTGAGCTAACACGATTTTATAAGCTGAAAACATAAAAACTATAACCTCGGTATATTAACATCGTGAGTTTGACAGATTGCTCACACATGTAATATTATGAATATTTGAAATATCATTTTGTCCTTTAATATTGTTGAAATTCTTTTTCTTGGACTTATATCCTGCCCCAATATAATTTTTGTTTTTCTTTGCTGTTGTATTTTATATTAGGTAGATGCTAGAAAAATAACTTTAAAATTTCAAAATCACAAATTAAGTATGTCATAAGAATTGATAAAATAATGGATGAAGGTGCATTTTTGCCAACATACTATTAGGGAAGGAGCAACCAACACAAATATTAATTATTTGTATCTTAAATGCCAAAAAACAATTAAAAAGAGCTAAAATACACAATCCGTCAGTCTTATTAATTCACGGACGTTATGTGGTGATGATGGATTGAAGATGTGGCAATTTTTGTCAGAAAAATTTCACTGTGCCTTATTTTTGTCTTTAGCTTCCCGAAGAAAACAAAAAATTTTGAGAAATTTTGAGAGCAGAGAATGAACGCGTTCCTGGAGAAATAAGACTGGTGGGTTGCTGAGATTCTAGATTGATCTTGATCAAATGGGGAAGGACGAGAGGCAAGGGACTCCAAGAGAGTAGGCGCATACGGATTGTGAAGCTGAAACGCAGAGACGAACCTTGTGACTGATGATCTAGTGAGTAGCTTTGGGAGCACCGAAGCCATTGAGTTGAATCGGAGTTGCAGGGCTAGGGCGGAGAATGAATAATTGGGAATCGCTGAATTGAGGCCGATGGAGTGTGGAGACAAAAAAAAAAAAAGTCTCTTCGTCTCAGTCGAACCCTAGCTCTCCCTTGGTTCATCTCTTCGTCTCGTCTCCTTCCATCGGATCGCATTGTTCTTGTTTCTGAGGTTCTATTTTCCAGCTGACGATATGTTCTTGGTTTTTTTTTTGTTCGCTTTTCTGATTCAGTTTTCACCGATCTGCTATCTGTCACAATTATTCCTCCGATCGTCTTCGAGATTCTTCTATGGCCACCGAACCACCATCGTCTTCCTCATCTTTTTGGAGAAAACGCGTTCCTGAGTAGAGAACTAATAAAAAAAACGCACACTCAAGAGTTTTTTTTTTGGGGGGGGGGGGGGAACGCACACTCAGAATCAGAAAACGTCGTCTTCTCCAAAATGATGATTTTTCCACCAAGGTGTTTTCCTCTTTGATTTCGTTCTCTAGCCTCCATGGGTTTTCTCCAGGAACCCTAAACAAAAAAAAAATGCAGATTCAAAGTTTTCTGACACAAATTGCCATGTGTGCCTTCAATCTTCACCACATCAGCATCTGATCATCCGTCACTTAACATGCCTAACGGCATTGTGTATTTTAGAACCTTTTAATTGTTTTTTGGCATTTAAGATACCAACAATTAATATTTGTGCTGGTTGCTCCTTCCCTAATAGTATGTTGGCAAAAATGCACCTTCACCCTAAAATAATAACAAAACTTGATAAACAGTTTACAAATCATTTTATAGTACCTGATTTACGATTTTTTATTTTAATTTTTTTTCTGTGATCATTCCGTTAAAATTTTTATATTACTATAGTATTATTATTTTTAAAACCATAAAACTAACATCACGTAAAGTGTCATTTGGCATGACTAGTTTGAAATTGGGAAAAAGATAAATAAATATCATCTGAATTTGCAAAACCCCCAAAAGCCCACCGAATTTGTAAAAGGACTGAGAGGTGACAATGACTTTTGAGGAATATGCAAATTCATGCAAAATGACCACAATGCCCTTAAGGTTTTCTGATTCATTTGCTCTGCATTCGTCGCCGTCGTCGTGACCCACTGCATCGCCGCCACTCTGCCCACCTTGGATGCTGCTTCCACCACCGTGGGCGCTGCTCCTGCCACCGTCGCCAGCTTTGTGGAGATCGAGCACAAAGAAGAGCAATTCCTGATGACAATAAAAAAGGGAGGGAGAAACACTACCGTAAATTTTTCAATCGTGTTGAGAGATTGGAAAAAGAAGACGATTTATATAATTTACATGGTGACGGAAGAAGAAGAAGAAGATAGAAGAAAAAAAAACTGCGAGAATAGCATTCTCGAGAATGCGTGAGAATGCCTAAGGCATTCGGCATTCTAGAGATCGCCCAAGGCATTCTCAATTTTGGAGAATGCCTTGGGCATTCTCCAGGATGTCTCGAGAATGCCTTAGGCATTCTTGAGAATGTCGTTCTCGCAAATTTTTTTTCCTTCCCTCTTCTTCCCCTTCCATTCTTCTTCTTCCGTCACTGTTTAAATTATATAAATCGTCTTATTCTTCCAATCTCTCAATGCGATCGAAAAATTTACAGTAGTGGGTTCCCCCCCCCCTTTTTTCACTGTCATCCATAATTGCTTTTTTTTGTGCTCGATCTCCACAAAGCTGGCGGCGACGGCGTCCATGGCGGCGGGAGCAGCGTTCAAGGTGGGGGGAGTGGCGTCGACACAATGGGTCACGACGACGACGATGCACGCAGAGCGAATGAATCCAGAAAACCTTAACGGCATTGTGGTCATTTTGCATGAATTTGCATATCCCTCAAAACTCCTTGTCACCTCTCAGTCCTTTTACAAATTTATTAGACTTCTGGGGGTTTTGTAAATTCAGATGGTATTTATTCGTCTTTTTTCCTTTGAAATTCATGTTTGTAATTCAATTAAATTGGATTTTTTAAAAAAATTTTGATTTCCAACTTTTATCATGCGTTCTTTTACAATATTTTCAATTTAATTTTGAAAATTATAATGTTATTGTATTTCCTACGCACACTTTCAAAATGCATGACGTATCAAGTTTAATTATGCAGGAGACATACATACACACGTACCTTCATATTTGAAATACATTTGACATGACGTCAACACTCATATATCTGTATACAAGAGACTTCTAGGTTATTTCAATTTCAAATTTCATGCCTAAGATTTAAAGATTGTGTATCTTTGGTAGGCCCACTTATGGGCACTAAATGAATCAATAAAAATTGTGTGTGGACTATAAAAACTTAGGTCAGCTAGTAAGGAATTGTCCTAACTTAATCACGGGTCTTAAGTTTAAGATATGAGAAGGGTGGTAGAGGCTTTCCCTCAAAAGGGGCTAACCCGGTTTCGGTCTGAATTAGTTTGAAGCTGTTGATGTGTCTGAAAGATGGTTTGTCCCGGGACACTAGAAGCATTAAGCAACCAAAGAAAAAAGAGATTGTGTTTGGTAGCATCAGGTCAGGCCTAAGAAAAAGATGGCGTCAAATTTAAAAAGACCCAACGCGTCCAAAGTAAAGAGCAAACAACACACAAATGGATCATCCAACGAGAACCGGACCTAAATTTAAAAACTTGATTTCATATTTTAAACTTTGCTTCTTCCCTCACCAGAAGAAGCCTTAAAGACCGAATATTCTCCATTAAATTAAAGTTTCCTTCAAGAATCAGTCTATTTACCCTTCGGCTAACCATATAACCTTCTTTAACTCATTCATTCTCTGCCACCAACTTCATATAGGAGCCTGCTGCTTCAATCTCAAGCCCTTTAAAGGTAAAGATTCAATTCAAGGCCGAGATTTTTTTAGCTCTAACAGAGGGATAAGATTTCTGCGTATCTGCTTTTTTTTTTTCTTTTTTTTTTTTGGCAGGATGGATCGCCGTGAAGGCAGTGGCAAAGTAAGGAAGAGCAGGGGAATGAGATTGAAGGCATATTGTGGTTGTTGTCCCTGTCATGCTGTATCCACCATGGTAAGAGGAATCGGAAGGTTCATGTTTGTGTGTTGTTATCCTGTTATGCAGTGTACTGGTTTGGATGAACATAGACATCGCCACCATCATCCCAGACGCTTCAATTGGTGACTACTATAATGGAGCATGAATCCTAATTCATTTGGATCTTCTCCAATCACCCAGATTGCTTTATCTCTTCATGGAATCCATTGTTCTAATAACAGAATCAGTGGTTTCTTTTGACTTCCCCTTCTTTTTTCGGGAAGATAGAGAGGAAGAAAGGGCTGGCATTTTTATATATGTTTCTGAACTTGATTTGAATAATTCTAATTGCAATTGTTTATATCTATGTATAAAGTTTTGATTATGGCTTCTTTTTTAATGTGCAATTTGGAACTAAAGCAAATATATAGATATATTTATTTCTGGTTCCTGCAATTCTGCCACATTTTTTTGGTTTTGGTCTTCCTTTAAGTTTCAGCAAGTGGAAACGTCTGCGATACGCCCATTTTCTGCAGCAAGGAGGAGAGTTTTGGGTGTTTCAATTCAGTTTTTTTTTTTAATGATCACACAATTCTTACTTCCAAAAGAAAACTCCAAGACAGTCAATGAACCGAAAAAAAAGATGGCAAAATATGTGCCATAAAAGACTAAACTGGTGTATACCGAATGAAAAGAAAGAAGACAAACATCCTGAAAAAACAATGATCTTTATTCTCCTACCTAAACAAGTTAAGCCACAAGATTTGAACTCTGATATGAAGTTTTGAGGGCCCCTTTTCAAAATTTACACGCACACTAAGAAAAAACAGAAGAAAAGTAAAGGTCGTCTTTTAGCTAGCCTCTGCAATTCATCAGTTGGCATGTCAGCTTCTTTACATCAGATTGTTTAAGGGGCTTTTGGATGAACATCTGAGCACCTTCCTCCAAACACCTTTTATTTTTCACGAACAACAGAGAACAATAGTCAGAAAAACAACAACAATATACAGAGACAGATACAAACATCATCAGTAGCATGTTGCTAGCTGTAAGAAGACTCACTTGTTCACCCTAGTTGGGATGTTCTCCGATGACATGATCACCACTGGAACCTCCTTCATGATTGATGATTTCTGTTTTCAAAGTAAAACAGATTTTGATTGTTAATAATGTAAAATAGTGTCACTGACCCCAAAAAAAATAGCACCTTTTTTTCCTTTCATGCTCTTTAAATCACCTTTATTTTCTTGAGTAGCTCATATCCTGTCATCCCAGGCATACAATAGTCTGTGATAATCATATTCACTTTGGATCCCTAAAAGAAGCACATCTCCTTATCAGTTTTGGGTGAAAAATGTGTCGTAGTTTGGCTAACTATGAAAAACAGAATGAGTCACTTACAGTTCCCTTCAAGGTGTTTTCTTCATCACTTGCCAACCCCAGCAACTCCAGTGCCCTTGGTCCATTTTCTGCAGTTGTCACTGCAAGCACATATCCATTATACAGTTACAAATGACAGAAAAACTAAACACCAAAAGAGTGTTTCTGAAATAGTTTATAACACGAAGCGCTTTATATCGCTTTATATATATATATATATATATATAAGTACCTTTGCAAGAAGAATTCTTGAGGAGCTTCTCAACGAGTTTGCGGTCAATGAGGTTGTCATCAACAGCTAAAACATGGGGCATGACTCCATTATTTTCCATGACCCAATTTGGTGAGGAAGAGGAAGAAGAAGAAGCCATACGTTTTTGTTTTTGAAATCTTAGAAAGACACGGATAATAAAGGAGGAGGAGGAGGGAGGTATGCTGCAGAAGGTAATAAACGCAGTTAAAATAAAGGAGGGTGAGAGCTGCAAGAGGAATTAATTGCAGGAGGACCAATATAAAAACGAAACGCTTATTTTCTTCTTTGACAGGCCTATTATAATAAAGAGAGAAAGGAACATAACACAGCAAACAAACTTGAAAGTCACAAGAGGTGTATGAAAGGAACGAGGTGGTGGTATATATATACACAAACAGAGTAAATGCCTATGAAATCCAAAGTGGTTGGTAGGAGAGGAATTTGAGAAAATTAGAGAGAGAGACACACACACATACAGAGAGAGAGATAATATCAGGTCACAGATTTTTCGTGATCCTTTTGGGGTATCTATGAGATTTGATTCAGTCCTAACCCCACTCTTTCTCTCTCCCTCATTTATAGTTTCTTTCAATTCTGTCTTGACGAGATTTCAGAATCAGTATCTGCAGTCTTTGCATTCATTTCTGAGAATCCTCTCACTCCTTGCACACTTCTTTTAAGCTAAGCAACATTGCTAATAATAATCTTTGTATTTGCCCATTACCAGGTATTGATAAAAAGATAATTTTTTTATCAGCAAATAAGTTTTACTGATTCGAGAATCTCACCCAGAATGCAAACTTCCATTTGCAATCAAGTAATTGATTTCATTTTAAAGACAAAGTTTAAAAAAACACCTTCATCCTAAGAGGTTCTTTGCTTAATCACATCTGATACGATTGGATTGGAAAAAATCAAAACTTTTGGGACATAATACTGCTAAGATGTTCTAACCACAACAGAGTCGAGTTTGATTTTCAGACCAAATTGCATCTGATGAGATGAGAAACAAAGAGAAAAATATGGGCTCTCATATTTTCAGACCAAATGATAAGGAAAGAAAAATACCCACGCGGTGGGAAATCAAAAGAAAATATGGACTCTAATTTCCTTCCTATTTCTGAGCCACATAATTCCAAAATGAGAGTACAAAAAATTTTGCAGGGCAGGGTCATAGGCTGGAGAATAAAATCCAAGTGCAGCAACCTGTGATTGTGTCATCAATGTAGAAAGAAAAAGGAAAAAGATACAGCAAAACTCACAGATATTTGTGACATGAAGTTCACTTTACAACCCCAAAATGTGAAGAGAATCAAATCCTTGTTCGAGTGCTCTTTCTGATACATGTCAGCGCTTATGTCAAAACACAGTCATCGTCGTCGTCATCAAAGATATTAGGTTGACCTGCAAATTCGACATGTCCCTCGTATACTATTTATTATAAACGTGATGAATGAAGTTGAAAAGAGATTAAGATGATTGATGAAGGCTTTGTGCTTGGCTTGGAGTTGAAGTGACGGTTGGATTCGTTTCTGGGTGTTCAGATTCTGCATGGTTTACGGTTGGAGGCAATGTTGATGACGTGATTAGGTCAAATAAGTAGGTGACGAAGGGTTATGCCTATTTCTATATGAGGAAAGACAAAAACCGGATCCGGTTTCTCTCCCCATCACCATCCCTCCCCATCACATCTGAACCGTCCAAATCTTGATCTGACAGTCCAGATTAAAAAAAACAAACAAAATTTTTGTTTTTTATCTTTTTCGAAAAAGACAAAAAACAAAAATTTTATTTTTTTTTAATCTGGACCGTCAGATCAAGATTTAGACGGCCCAGATCCGCCTGTGAGAGATGGGCAGAAAATTTGATAAGGAGAGGATCCAGTTCCGAGAGAGCAATGAAGAGACTCAGAGGGGTGACATATTTTGTTGTGACATAGGGAAGGGAAAGTGAAGCTGTAATGCCAGTTGGAACTCTCCTACTTTTTTTGCACAACTTGACGTGACTTAAGATTCTAACCCATGGGGGAAAATGGGGGAAAATGATAATAAGTGATATGGGAGGAAACTTAAGTCCGATACAGGGAGCGGGTTTGTTTGAGTTTCAATTTTGAGAAAGTATTTTCAAATGACCCAAGTTTTTAAAATTATTAGTTAAAAGTTAACAGAAAAATATCATTTGAATTACAAAAATTCTAAAATGTCTACTAAATTAACAAAAAGATAAATAGATAATTTGGTAGGAATATGTAATTTTGAGATTTGACTGTTGATGAGTTGAGTTGAGTATAAAAATTAGCAACTTGAATATAGAGAAATTAACAATTGAGCATCCCAAGTTATAATTGTGTATACCCAAATTGTTAATTGTCATTCTTAAGTTGTTATTGTTTATATTCAAGTTGTTAACACCGAATTTCAAAATCTCAAATTCCTACCCTATCACCTATTTTTGTTGATTTGCTGATTTTGTAGACATTTTGAGATTTTTGTAATTCAAATGATATTTTTTTTGTCACTTCCCCAAAATTTAAATCTCTCATATAATTATTGATATTTTAAAATTGTCCATCAGAAATTGACTGTTTTTCACTTTTTTGTAGTGTGTGTATGTAGATAAACTCTGGTGATATGGACAAATTAACCACGACTAAAAAAGCATCTCAAGTTATTTTATGCAATAAGAATAGAATGAGGTGCAAGTAAAGATAAAAATATAAAATGCTCGTATCCTTTCGATATATTTAAAAAAAAAAACAACAAAACGTGAATCATATTAAATACTATCTCATGTCTTAATTATAGGATAAAATTTATATTACATATACTATAAACTTTATTTTATAATTAAACTGTATAAATAACATAACTAGGACGCATAGTAGCATGGATCTGAGGAGTTTTAAAGTGATGGAGAAGAAAGCTAAGGCTAAAGGAAGTAGGACTGCAATATGACATATAGAGAGATTCCCAAACCCAAAGACTCATTTGTCATTGGGAGATGGATCAACTCATTTGTCTCATTATTTTACTGTTTGGTTGTCTTCTTATTACTCTTTCCAACCACATGGGAATTTTTTTTTTAAATCTAGACCGTTGGATCAAGATTTAGACAGTCCAGATCGGTCTGTGAGAGAAAAAAAGAGGGAGGGCTATGAGAGGATCCGGATCCGTATTTCAACTAGTCTATCAAAATTTAAAAAAATATAGTTAACTCATTAAATTAGGTTTTAAATGAGAACAAGCATACAAAATTCACATTTAAGCATCACCTACATAGATAAAACTGACAAATAAGCACTAATTATTCTCCAAAAAACTTATATTGTGAGTCAAAGCATTCTTTTAGAAATGACTTGCGGACTGGAGAGAGTAGGTGAAAAACCACATTTATAGAAACCTAGTGTTCCATTTCCCAATGTGCTATCAAACAAAACTATATCACTCTGATCTTATTTATAAGTCTCAATTAACTAACTATCACATGTCAAGAAAAGTTAGCTAATTCAATAATTATGGGTTAAATTTTTAGTTTTTTCCTTATTTATGAATGATTCTAAGAGAAGACATGAATAAATTCTTTTTATTCATTGCAATTAATATGGGCAAAATTATTTTTTAAAAAACATTTATTACTTTAAAAGTGGACTTATAATAAGTATAAAATTTTTCCCTCAAATATGACTTATAAATAAGGGCTTGGCTATTATCCTATTCTTGTATTGTTTTCTTTCCCTCCTCTTTCTTTTCATTGCTTATCTCAACCTTTAGATTAAAATTTGAACAGTTCAGATTTAAATTTTTATCAAAATATTCTTTTTAAATATTTTTTATTATAGTTTTAAATCATCATAACTAAAATTTAACATTTTTTTAATAATTTATTGATTTATTAATATTTTTATTAAACAATAAATCTAAACCGTTCAAATTTTAATTTAAATGCTAAGTTGAGTAGTGGAGGGAAGGAGGATTGAAAAAAAAAAAAAACATTAAGAGCATATGATAAGCCAACAAGAGTGGCATATACTTAGTATTAGGATGGAATCAATTATGTATTGGGATTGTTTTCCAGTCAAAGGTTCAAATTTTCTTTAGCTTTGAATCAATATATTAAGTTGGGATTGTCTTCAAATCAAATGACCCCAATCAAGTGATCATGTCTCCTCCAGATGTACATAAAACATGTTACTTTGTGTGCATTTGAAAGCATGCCAAAAAAAAAACAATCAAAAAAGGAAAATTTATTTGAATTCATGTTCTTTTAGCTAATAAAATATTTATATAGAGACTTTTCACCATTTTTTCCAAAATTAAACACATTTTTATTAATTCTATTTAATAATAATATGTCGTAAGAGATTTAGTATTTACAAATCAAAATTTCAAATTTCCAGGTTGAGTTGTCTCATTTAAGTTGAATTTAACAATTTAATTTTATAAGTCAAACTTTCAAAATTAACAAATCGAGTAATTTTCTTACTGGTGACTATGGTAATTTTCTCAATCAAGAATAAACCTCACTTTCGATGCTACTAATAAAGATCATTAATTCTTAACATCAGACACTTTGTCTAAGACATAAATTTTTTTTTCCTAAATATCATGTTCTTTGATATAACTAATCTCTTTTAATTAATAAACTTGCATAAAAATAAATTTGAAACATTCATTAAAGCCTTAAAAATATTTTTTAAAAATAAAAATTATACCACTATGGTCTTGATAAAATTTTGTGAAGTTTGACTATTTAAAATTTTCTCTCTAATACAAACCATTCTCGCATCTCTCCTTTTTCCAATGAGAATTAAATAAGGGATTTTTTTTTAAAAAAAAAAATCATCATTATAAAATAAGATGCTCCAGAACGAGCAGAGTCAGACACGGCCTTAGAAGAATGCCTGCCATGCAAATTGAAACAGAGAGATAAACATGTCATCCATTTGCACTTTGTTTCGCTTAGTTCAAAATTTGAAATACTTTTTGTAATAAATGATAGGTACAACCTCTGGATGGTCACCAAAACCAAATAAAAAGGGGCCTTCATCATCATCATCTTCTTCATCCTCAGTCCTCACCTTCACCTTCACCTTCACCTTCAAGATTATTTTATAGTACCATTGAGAATGGAAGAAGTACATGGCCCACCTGACGTCATAAAAGGTATTCCCTTGAATGTGGCCACTCCGTTTTCACCAGTGAAAAGATTCTGCATTACAAAATACCCACATCACCTCAACAGAATATTATCCTCAAGTTTGTGTGTATTAGTTCTTTCAAATAGACTACTTAGAAAAGCTTCTTAGTAGGCCATAATTTTGATTGAAGAACCTCATGACAGAAACTTGAACATAGATCCAAAAAAAAATTCTACAATTAAAAGGATTGAGAGAATACCGGTGTAATCTTCTCCAGCTGTTTCTTCTTTGGGTTAAGCACATCCTCTGGCTTCCCCTCAATCCTAAATTAGAGAACCAAATAAGTCAGTGTGAAATAAATAACCTCAAGTAAACCACAAGCAACCCAACCCAACTTTTTGAACAATCAGCAGTTCCTGATGCAGCTATGATGAAAAAGTTTGTCAATCATAGTTATGCTAAAAAGTGGAGGTGTAACTTCAGTAGTTACAAACAAATTTTAATAATACTGCTTGTTTGTTTCAGTCTTTCAGATTTTAAAAAGTACTGTTACGCAAGCCAAGACAAAGCTCTTCTGCAAAATCACTTCCAAAAAAACTAATCCAAACACACATGAATTCACATGTGTTTTCCAGCTAGCGCAATCCACAAACGTTTTCCAGCTCTAGCCAGACATTATTCAAAAACAGAAAATAGAAATCCTCGAGAGAATTTAAAGTAGCCAAGCTCATGAGCCAATCTCTCAATGACTAGTGGCAGCTGCAAACTTTGAACTACCTTAGCTAACCTAAGGCATGTTCCACATGGAGACATTGACTTGCAATACTACACCTACAGAATAAAATAAGCCACTAAAGTAGGAAATCTTTGCCTGTAGGTTCATGAAATTTCAGCAAGATTACCCGGCAAATGAAACCCGCTCTCCGATTTTAGCCCCTTCTGGAGGAAGCAAGGGCTCAACAACAGTATGATCTTCATTAGAAGCACATAGGACCTGGGAAATAGGAGTCAAATGCATGCACTGTTATTCAAACATCACAGGACACAACTCAACATAATTTAATTAATGTAGCAAAAGATGAGTGTGATTGATTAGGATAAATACCAGTCCCTCTGACACAACATCTCGTAGTTTTCCAGGCTTGACATTTGTAATAAGTACAACACGACGGTTCTGTGAAGCACAAAGACATCAACCATAAGATTTAGGACTTAAAATCAACAAAAACAATAGCTGCATAGCCACGATTCAAACTGACTAAATCTGATTGTATACAGGAAACCACATTACCGTCAAATCCTCAGGGCTACAAAACTTTGCCAATCCACTGACAACTTGCCGCAATTTGGCATCCCCAACATCTATCTCCTCAACTAGCAAACTGCATCAAGTTCATTAATTTTTAATATATAAGTTGTAAATAGGAGTCAAACATATCAAACAATAACAGCATGAATAAATTTATCATTAGATTTTCTTTTATAAGATAATTTTGCAAGAGTACCTATCAGCTGATGGATGCTTCCATGCTTTACGAATTAGTCCAACCTGAATATTCAGCAAACTGACGCTAGGTTCTTTATCTTTCTCTGATGCTTCTGTTTGAGCAGGTTTCGTATTCCCTCTAGCAGCATCCTTGTCTCCTGTTGGCTTTTTCTTAGTCGCATCCTTATCTCCTGTTACCTTCTCCTTCATGTTCCAAATAGAAAGGAAAAGAGTTGAAAAGTCAGAGTGCATTGAAAAAGTCGGAGTGCAATAACTCAGTCAGGATACAACAACAGTACAAGGAATTTATAACACAAATTGCAATCATAAACAGAAAACCTTGAACAAGACTCATACATCAATGAAAAGGCTGCCATTGTTCTTGATCATACACATTGACTAATTCTTCTTAATGTGTTGAATTTTAACAAAATGCTGTGCAATTTTTTCATATACATTGGTGGATGGATGTGGATCTAATCTAAATACAGAATCCGATTTCCATCAAAGCACCATGCACAGATTCAGCTAGCATATAATTTTTTGTACAGAAAAGAAGTGGCTTTTTTATCACTATTATGGTTAGTACTCCATGCTGTCATATCTCCTCAACTAGGCTATCTAGTAGTGATAAATAAAATAAAATATGTTGTTGCATAAAATAAGTCCAATCCTGGATTATTAAAAAAATGATAATAACTTGCCTCAACTTTGCTGCTCTTATCTGCACTCGCTTCTGTTTCTGGTTTGTTTGCTTTCTTAGTGCTTTGCTCAGTCTTTTTTGCTTTTGATTCTTTTGAATCAGCTTCAGTAGCTGCTGTAGGTTTTGCTATCTGCAATTAAAATCAAAGAAGGAAAATGGAAAATTCAGCTGTCATGAGATTTTAAATGTAACCGAATACATGTCTAATTGTGCATAACAGAGCAATTCAAGAAACCTAGTAGATATACGCTTGAATATAATCCATAATTTTATAGGTTAGTACAAGGTGTTCCTCCAAAATGCCATTGTCATCAGTCACAAAATTTAGAACTACTGTCTTAGAGTGCATGCCATTAAGTTGAAGTGAAAAATTACAGATTCCCTGTTTATGTTTTACACAATATTAAAATTTACAGCAGTGGAATTTGCAAAGAAGTACAAAGGTTATACTTCAGGAATTATACACCTGAACAACTCAAGGCTCAAGCTTTGCTGAGTCTATGGAAAAATGATGAAAAAGAAATAAAAGAATGATTTCTCACCGGAGGCTCAAATTCAGGCACCCGCACCAATATTTTCTCAAATAAATCACCAAAATCCTCCTTGTGCTGTAAAGAACAACATTTAATAAAGAATAAAAAGTTACGGTTAAGAGCATGACTGACGAAATATGGTGAAGATGCAAAGGCTCTAATTTATACAGTATTAAGAGACATCCTCAGACCTAAAAAGGACTGTGTACCAAAGCATCCTATGACATGCTAACTGAAAAAAAGTATAGTTTCCAATTATGAACTTCTAAATGCACCAAGTTACATACACTGATACACAAGGTGGTACGAATGAATCAAATAAGTATGAACTAAGGTAAATTTTGGACCATATTCCTTGTTGTACAATCAACTCCCAATCAGGCTTCAGTACAACTTCCCAATTCCTAGCATTAACGTGTTGCAATTATTTTCTATACTATTACTTTCCTTTAGCTGTAGAAATAAAGAAAATAAAATAAATATCAAGCATCTATAGTGTATGATTTAATTGCAAAATGATCTATAGTCCCCAACTGCAAGTAGCAAGGGACATAGCCAAACTTAACTTGTAGAATATACCTGAATGTAATCCATCCATCTCAACACATGTGGCAGTTGTTCTCTGTTAGTCTCTGAAAGGGTGTTCTGGCAATAAGCATCCATTAAAACTTTGTTAGATTTCAACTTCAGTAATCCAAACATAAGTTTTTTCTTTTCATGCCGAGTTTCTCCCTTATTGTGCCAGTATCAGTTCCTTTCTTTTAGTGAGGGCTAGAAAGATGAAAAAAAAGCCCGACCAGCCAATTTGAGGTTGTAGAGGGAGGGAATAATCTTTTCTCTTTCTTTCTCTCTCTTTTTTTCTTTTTAAATCAAAGTTTGATGAGGATGGCATGATGCGTACCAGGGAGGAATGAACTGCAGAAAAAACTATAATATCAGCTTCAGAAAGTTTCAAACCATTGCCTAAAAGCACAGACTTTCCAGAGAGTTCGTCATTTAAACCCTTGAGAACCTCAAAAGAGGCTTCAGGGGTTTCAGGGAAAGCTTCTGCAAACGCTACCCACTTCATCACCTATAAGCAAAAGATATTGAGGGTAAGAAATCAAATTAAACAAGGTGCCAGGCATAATCTTCTGGGGGGTATATTATAATTTAGATTCAAATCCAATACTGGATATCGATACTCAAAAACCATACATGATTTCTGAAAAATAAGGTGCTTCACTGTAACCACTAACCAAGCAATGGCATGAAGAAAAGACAGGGAAGAGAAAGGTAAGCAGTTTAAAATACTAACAACATTAATGTCCCAGAGACTTGCATAAGCAGCTTTAGATATACCCCAGACTTCAAAGCCCAATGCCAAATTTATCATTAATAGTTTAATAATTAGTAAATGCAGGAAAAACCATTTACCTCGTCACTTTCATTGCACCCATGTCCTGATGCCTTTGAGATGTTTAAGTAAAGACTCTTGACATCACTTTCTAAACCATCAGCTGGAATAACATTCTGCATTGAGAGATAAAGCAGAAATTTTCCAAAGATTCATTCTTCATAATCAAAAGAAAAATTTGCCAATATTTCTACTCCTCAGCTAGAATTCAAATATTTAATTTTGACCAATGTTATTCAGGAAAGCGTTCAATGTGTCGGTTTACAGGTGTACAGTGAAGACAAGGATCTGAGAATACAATAACTAAATATTGGACTCAGATAAGGGACATGCGCTCATAAATATGTGGATTTTTAAATCTTTTCTATTTCAATACCCTAGTGAATCTTGGAGGACAAAATGAGACCCGTTGAAAATCGACAATTAAAGTATACGAATTTGATATGGGTATTTAAAATACGTCGATAGCAATGAAAGCAGACTAAAAAATTGTTGATTAAAACAGTGAACTTCGACTTACTGGATTTAAAGGAAGGTGTTTGCAGAGAGCAGAGACTATGAGTTTCTTTCTGCCTACACTAGCAGTGGCAGCCATCTCTGGTGATTTACAGCTATTATCTTCCAAGTACTGAATTCAAAGTTCAAATTTTGTTGTTGGCACTAAAATACTGAGCAGCTCTGATCTCTGCAACTTTGAGGGCTTAGGTCAGGCTTTGCGTATCCGCCTTCTATTCTACCTCGCTTTCTCACTTCTCTGTTTTCTCATTTTCCACCCAAGGGTTTAAGGAAAATAATATTTTGGTCCCTATAGAATAATTTACATCAATTTTTAATTTAATTGAATTTTTTTTGCCAGTTAATCCTCCCCTCATAATTCCACAAAGTTCGTTGTCAAACACTTAGGCATGACATGTGGTAAGACTTTAATAATATGTTATTCCTATAAAATTTGCTCCTATAATTAGAACTGTAGAGAGTATTTTTAATTGTTGTTGGATAGAAAATATATTGTTACTTGTTAATATAGTGATGTCTCACTTTTTAATTTAGGCTTGTTTCATTCTCAATAACGCATGATTGTAATTTCTTCAAGATAGAATATTCTTACTACCATTTTTTGTTACTACCAATCTTACTACAACTTTTCTAACGTTAGATCATAATTTTAATAGGAGAGAAATTATAAAAGTAGATGAAATTCTGATCTAACGGTGGAAAAGTGGTAGTAAGATTAGTAGTAATAAAAAATGGTAGTAAGAATATCCTATCCCATAATTAAAATATCTCCCACCTAATCTTGTAACACAGAATTTAATTGATAGGTTGCTAGTCCTTTAGGAACATTTTTAGACAATTATTCATCTCAAAATTCATGTTATGTCCATCACGAGCTAAATAATCATCATATTGTCCATGAAAACGTGGTGCAAAGCCACTGACCAAACAATATGATTGTAAATGAGTACCATCTTAATATGTAATAATATCATGTTAAAGATTAAAGTGAGTTTGTCGCCTATAAATCATACATTCACTTCTTAGAGTTATCCACCTTAACTTATGCTCATTACCAAAAAAGATAAAATTTAAATCTGTTTGTTTTGCCTTTCGCCCTAATTGACATTTTATTCTATTCTATCCATCAAATAGAGTCTCAGAAATAATTTTTAAAAAAAAAAGAAGCTCATATTCATATTCTATATAACTATCCATTCTCTCACAAATCTAGCCAGGCCATGCTACAAGAGATTCCACTTACCTCTGTTGTCATCATGCCAATTTGCACCGTCAATTCTTACAACCCTCCTTCATCTCTTTCTTGCCGGCGACTCGTGACGCCATCACAAGCCGTCGGCGAGTATCATTTTATGCTACAGCTGCGTTAGAGTGGTAGATCGGTTCCCAGATCTTTTATCTGTGGCCTTATCCCTCTGATTTCTGGGGATTGTAGACTTCTCTCGTCCTTGTGGCGAGTTTTTCCCTCTTCTTCTTCAAATATGTTCTACGATGGTGAGAGCTATTTGTCTTTTGTTTCTTTTTTTATGGAGCTGGGTTTTGTGGTGGTGTTCTTGTTTTCTTAGGAAATAAACAGATGTATGAGATCTGAGTATAAATCCTCTTGGTTGGATGGTTGTTTGAACGTTATTAGATTTGACTATCTCCTAGTGGCTCGAATTTGCGTTCTTGGGGGAAGATTTCAAGAGGTGTTATTCGGTGTGTGGTCGAAGTCGCCATATTTGCTTGTGTAACATCCTAATTTTTAATTTTAGGATTTAATTATGATTATAACTTAATTATATATGATAAATGTGTTTAATATGTAATTGTTGAAAAAAAATTATAAAAGATAAAATGATGAGGGAGTATACAAATAGCAGCACATATATATATACAGATATTTAAGGAGCAAGCCAAACGTACAACAGCAAAATAAGCCCAAACTCTTTCATCAATTCATCCAGCCTTTATTAATGCAATACATCCATTATTCATTTATCCCACTTACTCATTCCATTTTGTTAAACAAGTTGGGCCCATGTCTTCCCAATATTTTTTTTTTTATACAACTGGCAGGGATCGAACCCCTGAGGGGAGGGGGGAGGCCAGACTCCTAAGCTTAGCACTAGTGCCAATGCGCTACAAGGCACTTGGCCATGTCTCCCCAATAGATATCAATATATTGGCCATATGAGTATATCCTATTCAACCCATTCCTTCAACCCAAATCTCCATTCAGCTGTGCGTTTTATGATAAATGGTTGAAAACATATGTATTTTGAGAAATATATTAATATTAATTATGCACTAATATATATATGTCATAGTTTACTTGGTGTAAATATTTACTAAAATCAAGATTTCATTGTAAATTGGAAAAATAATAATAATAATAATAATAATAATAATAATAATAAAATTGAGCCTAATAGTAAAAATGAAAAGTAAGGCTAAAAAATATATATTTTGGTTAAAAAAAAAACCCCAAATGTCATTTTCAATTCTTGTGATAGTAATATTTTAATTGTAAGTTATAGGAAATTATAAATCATAATTTTGATAATGTAGAGCCTTCTTGTAAGCGGTGATTATACGGATTGTGTTCTTCGGGCTAAGGTTAAGCTTGGAATTGAGGTAACCGGGGTTAATTTATTTTGTATGCTTGTTTTGGACTGTGAGGTATTTTTCTAAGTCTTACTTTTATATATACTACTTGTATGTGTTTTGAAAAATTTTGTGTATATTTGAATATGAAATTAATTCAGTGAAGCAGTGTATTTTCCAATCTATGTATTTAAGTGACTATTATTATTGGGATTGTTATTGTTGTGATGGTTATAATGTTTGTTGTGAGGTGATGTGTGTGGAATAACAATTTAATAAAATGTAGTTGAAAATTTTAGAATTATATCATTTCTTCTGTTGGGATATGTTGGGTTGTGTGGAAGAGATTGAGGGTGAAATTGTGCTCATTGGCTCTCTCATTCCTGACCCGGAATTTGAGTTAAGTGTTTTGAGCGGACACCTCCCTGTTACGGTATATTGGTGGTGGGTTTGTGGGAAAAATTTTGTACCCTGGACCCCTAGGTGGTAGCATGGGAGGGGACAGTATTCTTGAAGTGACTAGCTAACCTTGGCCGGGTATATTAGCACTGATAGACTGATCCACATTCACGAGGAAATAAGGAGGAGCAGGATGGATGAGTGGGGATGGTTTTAATTATTGTCAATTATATATGTGTGTGTGTGTATATATATATATATATATATACTGTTTTGGGATTTATTACACTTATGGAAAGTGGATTTGGGATTGTATATTTTTGTATTGATGAGAATGGATGTTCAGTAAGGGTTTATGGACGAAAATTGTACCCTGGACTCCGAGTTTGTGGGCTGAAACTGTGTCCTCGACTCTGTTAAGGATGATCTATGCATCAATGTTGTCTGAAATATATGTGAGATCTTTCGCTAAATGTTGGAAAATAAATTATGATGTTTTGGAACCCCTTTTTGGTGACCAAGTTGAGAATTATTTTGTGAAAGGTTTTATGTAAATGAATATATATATATATATATTGATTATTGTGGATTTTTAATTTAATTAATATTGATATTATAATTATGTTAATAAACTTGTTTCTCTGACTTGCAATCCTTTCCTGCATATTTGATAAATTAATTTCGGTTACGGGGACTTTATGTCTCACCCCGTCATTATTAAATTTTTTCAGACGAGACCTCTAACCCTATTAGAGGACAAGGGAAGCAGTCAGAGACATAAACGTCGTGGAATTTGTAGGCCTCTTTTTGGTACTAGGGTTGTATTGATTTATATATTGCCATCATAGGGCCCTCATATTTTTGAGATACTACATTGACTATTTTGGATGACTGTTGATTTTCCAAAGGCCTTATTTTATACATCATCATATCATAGTGGATCCACAATTATAACTTTTATGATAACTATTTTGGGTAGACCCTTTATTGTGGGTTAGTGTTGTAAGACTCGTGGGCTATTAGATCTCCTGTTCGATAATTGTGCCCTGAGTTATGGATTTTCTGTTGTGGGTTTGTGGGTGAAACTTGTGCCCTAGACTCTTGGTTTGTGGGCGAGCATTGTGCCCTGAACCTGAGGTGCATATATTGGAAAGAAAAGGGTTTTCTATAATTACATGCTAATCCACCTTTAAGAAAATATTATGGTTAATTGTTATTTGTGAGAAAGGGTCTTTTCAACTTGAACGAAGGAGCAGAAGTGTTGTTCAGGATATCATGGGTTTTCTTCCTTCTGAGGTTGGATTTTCTTTGATCTTTACCCCAAGTCGGGGTGTCTGTACTGTACAGCTGCTCTAATTGCAGCTAATGCTTATAAGAAGGTGTGCCCGTTAGGGTGGGTTTTTCAACCAACACTTTCTTTCACGTCACTGCTAACCTTGGATATCGAGGAGACCGATTTTGTCCATGCTTCTACTTCTATTCTTAAATCTTTAATATACGATGATTGGCTATTCTTATATTTGGCTTATTTTGTTGTATTTGATTTTGCTTTGTTTGTATTTCATCTTCAGTTTATGTTCATGTATTGCACCAGTTTTCAATAATAATATAAATGTCTCTTAACCCAAGGAAAAAAAAATCTTACACACCACTTACACTCAACTTGTTTTGCATGGTTCATAGCTTGATTGTTCTGTAGGAGAGGAAATTGAGAGAGATGGGAAGGAAGTGAAGAGAATCCAAAGGGGAAGATAAATCATTGAAAGATGATGCTCAATTAAAGGCGAAACTAATTCTCAAGTCCTTAAAATTTTCCCAATTTTTAAATTAGGTCCTTACATTTATTTTCCTTTTTGTGAAGTCCTCCAAGTTATCTCCAAAACTGTTAAATAAGGACTAACGGGCTACAATTTCCGTTAGATACATGTGAGGTGGCGTTTCTTGACACTGACATGGAAAAAGATGCTGATGTATTTTAAAAAATTTATCCTCATATGATGCCATCATGGAATGAAAAAGATAAGAATTATTGAAAACAAAAAAACAAAATAGAGAAATAATACACATTGACAAAACAGGGAAACGAAGAAAAGGAACACCATCTCACTGTTCTTCATCCACCTTCCACACCATCAACACCGGCCATCGTCTCCATCATCGCCTTCCCACCGTTGACAAAACTAAATCATGGTGCAGATCCCACGTTCCCCCTCCGATGTTCACCAACCAAAAGTTAGAGGGTTTGAAGGTCCTAGGCAATGTTGAAGCTTCCATCCTCTCACACTGATGTCACATTTCTATCTCTTCTTCATTGAATGAATGTGCAAATAATGGTCTTTTCTCTTTTTCTTCCGCTATCAACTTCGTCCCTGGTTTGATCTCTTCTGTCGAATGTCTGGGATTCGGTCATCCATTCGATCATCTTTGAAGGTTTGCCAATTCTCAGAGGAGGGGTGGGTGAAATTGAATTTTGATGGTCCTACTAAAAGCTGTCTAAGTTTGGCAAGTTGTGGAGGGTGTTGAGAAAGAGTGATGGTAGTTGAATTTGTGGTTTTGGTAGGAAGTTAGGACAATAGAAGGCTTTGGCTGCGAAACTTCGGGTGGTTGTACAGGGTCTTAGAATGGCACACGAATTGGGTTTCACCAGGATCATTGCGGAGAGAGATTCAACTATGGCTTTACACATGATTCATGAAGTGTTAATCGATTTCCCTTATGGTAAGTGAACAAGTAGAATAAGTAATAAAGTGATAAATAAAGCATTATCTCACATAAATTGTAATACTAACTTTTATAGCAACGAAGTGATCAAAAGCAGCGTGATTTTAGTAAAGATTATATATGAGGGTGTATGAAGCGAAATACTAATTTTATAAAATGAATGCAAAAGAGCTAGCGTGAATACAATTGAGAGATATCAAGATTAAAATAGGAAAGCTCAGACTTCCCTTTAATTTGCAACTCTTCCCCATATTGCTTTACCGCAATGCTACAGCAAAGATGTATCAACTTCTACAATGCTGCATCAATGTTATAGCAAAATTCTTCAATTAACCCAGCACTACGGTATACAAAAGTTTTCCAATAATCTTGTACTTTCATTCCTTACTCTACTTCTCTCATATTCCTATGCAGATTTTTAGGCTTAGAATAACATGCAAAATTAGGTATATGGTTATATGAGATAAACTCATTCCTATAGTCTACAAGCTTAGAGAGAAACTGCACGATTCTTCCGACACACAACTGTTTAATAGAGGTTTAACCTTAACTTTGTTTCAGTAAGTTAAAATTAAAACTCTTACTTATTAGTGGTCACCTAACTCACAAGACTAACGTTACACACACAATCAAACAGACTGAATTATTTAAATTAAAACTATCAATCTGGTTTTGAATTAAAAATCAAGGTTTCATCGTCGCTCGGCCAAAAGAAAGTTAGTCCATGGGTGGGAACAAAATATAACCAAAACTAATATAAGATAATCCATGAAAAATTAAGAGAGAGAATTAAGTAGAAGAATGATAGTTGAACGAGTTCTACAACACAGGGTAGCGTCTGTCATGTAATGTCTCTGCATCTTCTTTGTATTATCTGACTCCATCTCGCTTATTCTATCGTGCGTTCAGCATGTCTGTGTGAGTCGTGTCTCTTCTTCTCCCATGTCTCGTATTCTCTAACCCTCTCTCTTTTAGGGTTGACTGTCTTTTCCTTTTATGGTTAAGGCCCTTTCGCCGCACATTCAGTCTGTCTTAGTGAGTTGGGCTTTTCGCTTTTGTCAAGCCCAATTGGAAGATTCTGTCTTGATTGATCATGTTTGATTAGCCGGATTCTGTTTGGATACCTTCATGAATTCTCGCGATCTTTGATTTTTGTCTTCCTCAAGTCAACAGCCTTCTTTCTTCTCTATTTAGCTTCGAAGCCTACTAAACATTTGACCCAAGATTCTTCATTTATCTCCTATATTTTCTCAAGAAAATATCAGTGCATAACAAAGTACGATATTTCATATATTCATTCGTACGATGCTGTAGCATCGAGATTGCATTGCTATGTCGACTCAAAAATATACCAAATTTAAGTATGTTTTCTGTCTATGTACAAGATAATTTTGAAAATACAACAATTCATCTCATCTAACCCTTATTTCCACATATGTATGAAGTCTATCGTAATTAATCGCATCAAACACATTTTAAGCACATAATTTTCTTTCAAATCAGTTATAACACAGTGGAAATGTATGGTAGAATTATGATTTATCAAACTTCTCTACACTTAGCTTTTTGCATTCCTAGACAAAATCAAATGGTAAAAAGATGTATCCGAAAAAATCATACACTATTGCTTATGCTCTTAGGTACTATGTTTCCTATTATCATCTCAAGTTCAACTTGATATGCAAGAGAGAATTGTGGAATTGGACTCACAGATTACATGTCCATTCCCGAATATGGGCTTACCCGGCCCAACCAATAACCTTATATCAGTGTTCATGGACCTCCCTATATGGGCATATTTGCTCTTTAGGGGCCTCCCATATGGAAATGAGTGATGGATAGTAGAAAGATACTCTCTTGATGGGCCAATCATATGACAGATTTTTCCTTTATCAAAAAAAAGTATATATGACACATTTTTCCGCCCATCATATTTTGCTATAGCATGAGTTTTGCACTTCTAACTATATATATATATAGGGGATATGATCTATACTGTCACTGCATATAACATTAGGTGCAGTGAGGCATTTACTGCGTCATTTTAATTGGAAAATGAGTATGAGTTTGTATTAGCGACAATCACGGCCGGCTGAATTATTTTTGTATACTTAGTCAAAGATTGAATTATTTAATGCTTCAATTGAATTATTTAATGAGGATCTGATTCTGTAGCAATCACGATTCACGCCCAAATAGAAAGGTTTGAGGTTAGTCAAATTCACTGTTCTCCTTGTAATCTATAAATTTTTTTTACGGTGCATAAAAAAAAAATCTTGTTTCCAACATTTATTTTATCTTTCTCTTCTTGTTTCCCCATGCGTCTATTTTGAACAATTTTTTTTTTACTATTTCCCGTACTCCCATTTATTTCAAAATATTGGACGCACAGGGAAACAAGAAGAGAAAGATAAAATAAATGTTGGAAACAAGAATTTTTTTTATGCACCGTAAAAAAAAATTAATGGATCACAAGGATAACAGTGAATTTGACTAACCTCAAACCTTCCTATTTGGGCGTCAATCGTGATTGCTACAAAATCAGATCCTCATTAAGTAATTCAATTGAAGCATTAAATAATTCAATATTTGACCAAGTATAACTCATGCGCATTTTTCAATTGAAACGACGTAGTAAAGGTCTCATTGCACCTAATGTTATATGCAGTGACAATATAGATCATATCCCTATATATATATTAGTTATCTCCACACACTACTAATTATCTTTCATTTAATCATTTATTATTCATTATCTCTGATATTTTATATTTATTCTCTCATATATTTTTTAATTATTGTCCTTCTTATGCTCTTTTCATAAATATGGACATATTTAAAGAAAACATAACATTTTTCACAAATTTATTATTTTTAATTAATATTAACCACTAGTTCATTTTACACAATGAAAAAAACTGCTTACAAAAAAAAACATAAAGGAGTAACAAACAAACTGGCTGTGTTGAGTTCCCCATTATAATCAAATAATCTCTTTCAGTGGTTTGGATAAGTTTCTTCTTCTTTGACCAAAAAAAAGATAAGTTTCTTCTTCTTTTATCCCCTAAGGTTTTGGATAAGTTTGAGCAACAAAAGTTTAGAGGCTAGATGAAGATGCTATGTGACTATGTATTAACAGCAGGCTGCCCTAGTGACAATGCCACCTTATTATATTTGGATCAGATTAAGTACTATCTCCGGTCCTAATTATAAGAGCTAGTTGACTTTCTTTGGAAAGGTTAAATAAGTTATTTAATCATTTCATATGTTGTATATCATTGTATGATATATTACTCCCTCCGGTCCTAATTATAAGAGCTAGTTGACTTTTTTGGAAAGATTAAGGAAGTTAATTAAATTACTTTAAAATATTTTTATTTTTTCTTCAAACTTATTAGTTTGACTAATAAACTAATATATAATATAAGAATATTTAAGATATGAAATGATTAAGTAACTTATTTAACTTCCTTAATCTCTCTAAAGAAAGTCAACTAGCTCTTATAATTAGGACCGGAGGTAGTAGTTTATTAGTTAAACTAATTAGTTTGAAGAAAGAAATAAAAATAAAAATACTCCAAAGAAATTTAATTAGCTTTTTTAATCTCTCTAAAAAAATTAACTAGCTCTTATAATTAGAACCGGTGGGAATAATTATCATATTGGATAGGAGGATGGTCGACCAAATATTATAATGTGAGGCCTAATTTGGTAAATTCAAGACGCGGGTGGGTAGAGAACAAGGGGTCAAAGACAAACGACGCATGAGGGGCTTGTCGTTTTTCTGTTCGCCGCCTCGAAAGACGGGATTGTGAAAATTTAATAAAAGTCCCCCAAACAGAAACAAAATTTCAGAGAATCACTTTCCCAGCCTGTGTTGACGACTCTCCTTGGCGTCGTTTCTCTACTTTTTTGGATTCCCACGACGTACGCTTTAACAGAATGAAAAAAGCTTCATTAGAGATTTTGTGTTTGCCGTTTGCTTTCTCTTTTTCTAAGATCAAACACAGCTAATCTGTGCTTGATATATACTACTATAGTTTCAAAACTGGAATATGCCCTTCTTGTTCTTGGCCTCTTTTTCTAATTTTATTTCCATCACTTTCTTTCAACTCACGACTCGGTCCATCAATTTAGGTTGTCTTCTTGGGTGAAAATATATCGGGTTATAGTAATAATTATTCTATTCTATTCTTAACACTTGATTCGACAAAGAAATTGAACTTTAGAGTGAATTTTATATCAACAATATGAGACCATACTCCATCTCATCTTTAATATAAAATATATTTACTTAATTTGATTAAATTAAAGAAATTCATGTAGTTAGTTAATAATAACATGTATTACTCTGATCCTATTTAAAAGTCTTTTTTGACCAAATCACACCTACCAAGAAAAGGTAGGTAGCTCAATGATTATGGGGTAAATTTTTAACTTTACCCTTATTTATAATTAGATACTTTTTAACTTTTTCTTCTCTCCCTATTTTTATTGGTACAAATATGAGCAAAATTGTCAAAGTTTATTTATTTGGTCAAAAGGGATTTATAAATAGAACCAAATTTTTTTTGGTCAAAAGAGACTTATAAATAGGACGAGAGTGGTATTTCTAAAATACCTAGTCATCTTCTTTAATTAATAGCCTTATTTTCTCTCTCTCTTAATCATAGTTGATAGAATATCAATAGGGATAAATTAAAAAAATGATAAATATGAAATTATGTCTTATATTCAGAATAAAAAACAATTCTCTAAATATATTTTATATTAAAAACAAAGAAATAACAAATGTTGACATGATATTACATACATAGCTTCCTTTTGTGTTGCACTAAATTCCATCCCTTTTATTCTAAGCATCCTTAAGAATAGTGGCATCAAAGCAAGTGAAATTGAAAATTACTTAACTTTTAGGTCAATTTGATTGATTTTAACTTTTCTTCTTAGTTTGTGAGAATTGACAATTAGTGCTTTATAATAGGATCACAAGGAGTATTATTTTTTTTATTGATTTTCGTTCCCCACCCCCACTAACAAGTGTATTTAATATTTTTTATAAGGTATATATTTGTTCTTAATGAGCATTAATTATTTTTTTCATTCTAATAAGTAAGGGTAGTGGGTGAGAGTAATAATTTATATGATATTAGAGTTTAGTGTAATTAGTAAGAATAATATTAGAAATTTATTAAATTTTGAAATAATTTTATTTACTTTAATTTATTTTCTTAGTTTATGAGAATTAAGAGTTAGTTCTTTATAATAAGAGAGAGAATGAGCATTAATTTTTATTGATTTTCGTCCTCCCACGCCCGAAAACAACATGCTGGTTCTTGTCCTTTTGCCATTGTCAACTATTCCACTGGGCTCCTCCTCTCTCCTCTGAAAAGCATACCTGTACTTTTTTTAAAATAAATTATTTTAGAAATTGCAAGTAATCATGTTATGGAAATTTTCATCTGTTTTTTTTTTTTATATGAATATACTATTAATGCGTGGATGTTATTGTGTGGTTTAGTTTTTTAAAATGCTTTAAAGATTTTTGAGGTAAATATGTGGAATGGAAACAATTTAAACGCTAACTTGTGGAAAAAGATTTTTAAAATCATGGTTTTAATGTTTCCCAAACATAGATTTAAGCCTTTAAGCGTCATTCAACTTGCCAAAATAACCTAATTTAATTATTATTATTATTATTAGGCTTTACTTTTACCTAACACTTAGCAATTATTTGATGGCAACGACCAAACCACATTTCTTATAATTATTATTCCCCAAAAAGGGAAAGAAAAATGAAAGATTTCGTTGACGGAATATTTTTTGATCTGATCATATAGTTAGGCTGTTCTCAGTAGCGGAGCCACGATATGGCCAGTTGGGGCCTTGGCCCTAGTTGGCCTTTTTTTATCATATGTATTTATACGTAGGTATTATATAATATTTTATTTTGACCATTAATTTGGCCCTAACTAGTTTTTTATCTTTTCTATAATTATACTCTTTTTTAGGGGTGTAAGAAGAAAGTAAAATTTTTGTTTGAAATACCTATTGAAAATATTAGTATCATCTTATATCTGGTATTGTTCATCTTCATTTTAAGGATAAAATAGGTACTCAAAATCACTTTTTTTCATTTCACTCCTTTTATGAAAGTTATTCTACGTATTTTTATCTTTCTAATGAGGGTAATATTGTGCTAATTAGTGAAAAGTTTGGGGTTATGATTTCAGGAAAGTCTTGAGTTTCGATAATAGATGACTATATATATGTAGAGGATGATTAATGGCTAATTTTAATCGGCTTGGATTTATTATTTGATTGTCTTATGATTTTATAATGAATTTCTCTTTAAAAAAATAGATTGTAATAAGTTACTTGCTTAGCTGAAATTGAATTAAATTTATATGTTTTTTTGAAAAAATATTTTTTGAGGTTCATATTATATTTCTTTTATTTTCTCCAATTATTTTGTTTTGAGGTAACTGGGATACGCATTTAAGTGTTAGTTTTAAGGATTGAGTATTACTATAAAAATTAATGTTTAGTGACACAAGACACTAATTAACACCGACATCAATATATATTTTAGGTCATCAAATTTTTTGTAGGTTACAAAAATGAGTAAAAATAAACAGAAAAGTATAGATGTGTTCTTTAAGAAGAAAATAACTTTAGAAAATGATATTTCTAAGAAAATAATTTTTAAAAGTGATGCACTTTCTAATGATTTTCCTTCTAAACATCATAGAATTTTTATTTACTATGTTATCTTTTGATTTATAATTGTCGATTATTATTTATTTGTATTTTTAATGTTATACGATTTTATTTAGTAAATAGTTTAGTATGTTTATTTTTTTGGCTTGGGCTAAAATAATTTCCTGATTCTGCCACTGGCTGTTCTATTTTAAATGAGCAAGCAACTATTATCATGGATGCGGATACAAAACGATCAATAATGATCCCAACGTCTATATGCAAGGAAGGTACGTGGTGGTATTGAGAAGTTTTTTTTTTTTTTTTTGGTTAATGTAGAAGCGACTATCTAGTTACAAAAAGAAACAAAAATACTCATTGAACTTTTGTGTATTTTTAAGGTTAATATAGAAGATGACTCAGCTAGATTTTATGACAACTAGCAATATAGAATTGGAGAAGATTACAAAAAAGGGGTTTAGATGGTTTTGACAATTACAGAAAGGCGGCAACGGTAGTGAGAAGGCAGAGATAAGCAACTTGATGGATAAGATTGAGATTAAGAGGGAGAAGGGCTGAACTGTAATTTCCAAAATAACTATGTCATTTTCTGTAATTTTCTCTAATTCTTTAATGCTAGCTAAAATGAATTTTAGTTGAGTCATTGTTCATGTCAACCTTAAAAATAAAAAAAAGTCAAAGTAATGGTAAATGAGTGTCTTTACTCCACTTTTATAACCATATAGTCACTTTTGCACCCAAAAAGATTACTCGATGTTGGGTGCACTTTTAAAAAAATCACAGGTGTACTTTTACATCTTAACTCTATTGAGAATGTACTATTTAGAATAGCATTAGGAACGAACATGAGTTAAATTTAAGGGGCGGTGTCTATCATAATATAATAAATTAAAATCTGAATTTTCGTTAGAAAAAGTGTTCATATTTAGTGCTTATTAGTGTTTTAATCAAAAGTTATAAAACCACCTCCCATAACAGGATGCATATGCTTTGTGCGCAAAAAAAAAAAAAAAGATGCATATGCTTAGCAAAAAAAAAAACAAGTTAGTAGTAGGATAATTAATAGACTTTGTTGAAATATTATGTTTAATTAATCAATAATATTAGAACTCGTCTCAAATCCAGGGTCATGAATGTATAACTCGTTTTAAATTATAATTATGATGGCACAATGAGAAGGGAGCAACAAGTAAATCCCACATGAACAGTGGCGGAGCCACGTTATGGCCAAGGCTCCAGCTGGTCTTTTCTTATCTTATGTATTTTTATATATGTGTTATATAATATTTTATTTTGGCCACTAATTTGGTCCCAACTAATTTCTTATTTTTTCTATAATCATACTCTTTTTTTTGGAATATGAGAGGAAAGTAAAATTTTTGTTTGAGATACCTATTGAAAATATTAGTATTATCTTATATATGGTGCTGTTCATTTTCATTTTAAAGATTAAATAGGTACTCAAAATCACTTATTTTCACCCCACTTCTTTTGTAAAAGTTATTCTACGTATTTTTATCTTTTTAATGAGGGTAATATTGTGTGATTAGTGAGAATTTTGGGGTTATGATTTCGGGAGAATAGTGAGTTTTGACAATAGAAGACTATATATATGTAGAAGGTGATTAATGGCTAATTTTAATCCGTTTGGATTTATTATTTGTTTGTCTTATAATGAATTTCTCTTTAAAAAATAGATTATAATAGGTTATTTGTCTAGCTGAAATTGAATCAATTTTGTTTTTTTTTGTTTTGAAATATTTTTTGGGTTCATATTATATTTCTTTTATTTTCTCCAATTACTTTGTTTTGAGGTAAGTGAGGTGTACATTTAAGTGTTAATTTTGTGGATTGAGTAGTATTATAAGAATTAATGTTTAGTGACACAAGATACTAATTAACACTGACATCAATATATATTTTGGGTCACCAAATTTTTGTAGGTTGAAAAAGATAAGTAAGGATAAACAGAAAAGTACAAATATGTTCTTTAATAAAAAAATAACTTGAGAAAGTGATATTTCTAAGAAAATAATTTCTGAAAGTGATGCACTTTCTAATGAATCACCTTCTAAACATCATAGAATTTTTATTTACTATGTTATATTTTAATTTATAATTGTCAATTATCATTTATTTGTATTTTTAATGTTACGGTATATTATTTAGTAAATAGTTTAATATGTTTATTTTTTGGCCCGGGCTCAAATAATTGTCTGGTTCCGCCACTGCACATGAAGGAGCTAGCGAGATGGATCACAAAGCTACTCGAACAACAAACTCCTAACAAACAAAAACATCCATAAACTCCAATTAAAATAACATAATTAATTAGCCTTTAGATTTGGCTTATTTGAGGTCATTATATATAAATATTAGCCTACTTTTACCGCAAGACTTGCTCACAATTATAGTTACGTGGCTTTATTGAACAAATCTTATTATTGCAAAAGATTTTTCTTGCCCCTATCGTCTAATTAACTTTAACATGATGCGTGCATGGCCTAATCATAATCTCGTCTATAATATAATTAAGGTTGCATTGAAAATAATATTGATAATGATATAATAACGGACTTCAACGTTTATATGATGAATTATCCCACTAATCAAATATAACTTTCTACTCGTAGTTAACAATAATCTTCTGGCTGGAACACACGTAAGAGCTAAAAGAACATATTGATGAAATCATTTATATCCCTCTCAATTAGACATACATCAGTTTATGTCAAGGACCGTCTGGTCTCTTTATAGTACACTTGTATATATATTGCCGTTTAATTTTTAAATTATGTCATGATGATTAGCTAGCTTGTGATCATAAAATCTACATGAAAAGAGGAAAAATTAACCCTAGAGCTGATATGAGCATAAAGGTGGAAATAGGCTTGGCGGCCTAGCTTGTTAAGGGTTTAATCAAGGCTTACTAAGATATTAGGCATGTCAGGTCGAATTAAACCTGTTAATTACTTTATGCTAAAAAAAAGTTAATTACTAAATTTGTAAAAATGTAATTATTCTATATGAAAAGAATTAATTATTCTATCCGGAAAAAAAGTAGTTGTATTAACAAAAATATCTTAACAGGCTTGAACCTTTTTTTTTTGTTGCCCACCCGGTTCACCGAAGTTTCGTCCCGACTAATCCGGATCTGACTCGCGTCACACACATGGCTATGGTGGGAGAGTCTCCCAGCGGAGGTTTTTCGTATTCATAAGACTCGAACCCAAGACATAAGCCGCTTACCACTTTACCCAACCCCTGTTGGTAACTAGTCTGATCTTAACATGCCTGGTTTTCACTGATATTTAGTGATTGATCTTAACAGGCCTCAGGTTGGGCAAGACCTTTGTACAAGCCAAGCTTAAGCCATAAATAAGGTCTGCAACAAGCGCTGAAAATAAGATCTATAACAGGCCATGTTCAGGCAATCTTGTTACAAAACAGGTATGCTCGGTTAACGGGGAAGTTTGACCCGGTCTGACCTGTTTCCACCTCTATATGCACATATATTTATGTTGGAAAATATCAAATTAGTCTTGAGCAAAATTATTCTATAGTCTTAAATATAAGACATAGTTTATAGTGTACATTACATTATAAAATATATTCTATATTTAGGACCAGATGTTGTATAATATTAATGGTCTATTATACTACTCCTTGTGTTATGAATGTAAGACTTAGTAACTACACTATAAACTAAATCTTATATTTAAAACCAAATATAGTAATTTTATAAAACATTTCTTCGGCTTGAAAGGCAACTAATAAAAACATGTAGCCTCGATTATTTTTTTTTAAAAAAAAAATGATGGTAAATCTTGTAAAACCTTGATAGTAACTTTTTAACTTTGAAGATAACCCCAACTTCTCTTCAAGACGTCAACTCTATATATCGCATGATGTTTTTTTTTTTTTTTTGAGGAAAAAAAAGAGGTCATTGGAAAAATGTTTGTTATTCATGTTTTATGAATGACATAATTACGTTATAATTTTTTTTGAACACGCGTGTTGACCTGCAAAATTAAAATATTCAGTTTACTTGAAAAATTAAACTGATTCCCCCCCCCCCCCCCCCCAAAAAAAAAAATCACGGGTCAAAGCTTTTAAATAATGATACTCCTAAATTAAACAATGTTGCTCCCTAAGCACTACTGTGTAAGTTCTATTTATAAGTTAGGGATATCATGCATTAAGTTGGTTTTACCATTCATTTATTATTATATAAAAATTGTTATGTTATTAGAAAATGTATGACTATATATAATTCTCTAGTCATAAATATGTTATTAGAAAATGTATGACTATATATAATTCTCTAGTCCTATTTATGAGGCAAAAAAGAGAAAGTTTTCTTCAGTCATCTATGAGTTGTTTCCTTAAATTTTCACGTGAATGTAGAGTACAATTCTATCTATCCTTCATTCATTAATGTGTTGGCTTTGTTCTAATGGGTATTGTGTAAATTATACAAGTGTAAAGCTAGAAAGTTTTAAGGCAGGGCTAAAGAGATTTAAAGTTTTTATTTTGCTCTGTGCGAAACACACTGACAGCTTAGTAACTTATAAATAGAACTAAATGAGTATCAAATAAGGGGTAAAATTGAAAATAAATCATTTTTTAATACATAGTTAATGAGGTGTGGGATAGTTGAAGATTTATTAAATTTAAAGACCTAGAGTAGTTAATGATCTATTAGGGGGTCCCAAAAGTGTTTATTTATTTAAATCAAGATAAAACTCTTCTTATATATTGACTTTATGTACCGTAAATCATGATTAAAAAAATATTGTAAAGATTAATAGTTATTTCACAGAAGTAGGGTGTTTAAGAATAGCCTTTGAGATTTATGAATTAAAAATGGCTTTTGAAGAATAGCCTTTGAGATTTACGAATTAAAAATGGCTTTTGAAGAATAGCTTTTGGATAAAAATGATAATGTTTGAATATTGTTATCAGAATAAATTTTTTATGGTCAAATTTATCAAAAATAACATTAACTTGTGCTATAATTGCATATAAAGGAAAATGTTGTATTTTAAATATTATAAACATTACCTTTCAGAATAAATACAAACTTTTTTATAAAATTAAAATACTTAAGGGTACTGACTAGTACTAAAAAAATATTTTATGATCTTAAAAATTTATTTTAAGATATTTAAAAAAATATTTCAGGATAAGGATTGATCTTGAAAAATATTCAAGGATACTGGAAAGATACTTCATGATCTTGAAAATTTATTTTATGACATTGAAAAAATATTTTAGAGTACTAAAAAAAATACTTAAGGATACTGAAAAATACTGATGATGGCAAAGGAGAGAGAAAAATATGAAAAAAGTAGCTTTTTCCTAAACCTAGGTTTTGATTTAGAATAACTTCTAGACAAAAATGGGGGTGCATGGAAAATTTATGGTAAAATCTAGGTTTTTGATGCAAAATAGCTTGATAGCTTCTAGGAAAAATAGGAGTGTTTGGTAAATTTATGTCAACACTTAGATTTTGATTCCCCCAAACAGGCCATTATTTGATTTAACTTTTTGAGCATGTTATTATTATTATTTTTTTGATACTGAAATTTTAAAAAAGGGGTTGGGTTCATCTACGATCTAAGGGTAGGATGAAATTTCTCTTCCTTCTAGATGAGACCAATATTAGGTAAAACAAGCCGTCTATTATCTTTAAGCATTTATCTAGACACCTATAAGCTAAGATGACTCCTACAACACTTTAACCAATTTCAAAATCAAATTCTCTCTTTTTAGCGAAAGTGTCAACTGTCAAGAAGTGTTTTGAGCATGTTATGAGCCAGCTAGTACGTGCTGTATTCGACAACTATTCGGTAGGGATTTTAAAAACCTAAAAAGAAGGGGGGGGGGGGGGGGGGGGGGGAAAAAAAGCCGTGCTGTGAGGCCACCTTGAAATTGCAGGAACAGTACTGAGCTCGCTGCTTTCTTTTTTCCCCTCTGAGATGCTTTAACTTTTCTCTTTATTACTCCACCCACCTTCCTCACCCACTTCCTTTTCCCTTTTTCTGTGTCCCCCTCCACTTTCCTTCATCTCTCTCTCTCTCTTCCTTCTCTACATCACACACACACACACTACTCCGCTGCTCCTCCTCCTCATTAACTCCCTCACCCTCTGTTAGTTAAGCCGCATCTTTCTCATTTCTTTACTTTCACTCCTACACATGTTCATATCTTCGGGTGGGCCTCTCTTCCCTAATTACATGCATTCTCTCCTTCTACCCCAATCTCCTGCCACTAATATGTAGGACCAAATGTAGCATACACACACATATAATAACATACCCCCTTCACTTTTTATACACCTTTTGTTCCAATTTTCAAGCTCACCTTTCTTGTTTATGCTCTTGCTCATCATTCTAACATGCCATCAACTAAAAAATATAATTATCCCTTCAATTATGCAATCTCTCTATATATATATATCATTTGACACGCCCACCAACCAGCAAATATCACGCCTTCATTATTCAATTTGTACATTTTGTAGTGAAAGCAAATGAAGCTGCTGCTTGTACAGCCTATTTCAGAATACAACGCAAAAAATGTCAAATAAGGAAATTCCCCCACCAACAAAAGTTGTAACTAATTTTGTCACAACCAACAGAAGAAGTTGGTCATATTAGTCGATGAAGTCTTAACTAAGGTTATGAAATCTGGATCAGCTATTAAACCGGTTGGGATACTGGGTCAAGCCTCCGGTTCATTCAACTATATATCAACAAAATCAAAATAGAATCTTTGGAAAAATAAATGAGATCATACTGAATTATTTTTTATTTTTAAAACTGTTATACAAATTTTAATAATGAAAAATTTACCTTCACTTGAAGGGAAGAAACATTATCCACACCAACCACACATTTGCAAAAATCAATTTTAGGTGTATTTCTTAAATCATATCCATAAAAAATTTACTTTCAATTTCATAAAAAATTATTATTATTTTTTTAAATTTTCCAGAAGAGTAGAAACGTTAAGCTAAAGTTTTAGCAGGATAGAGGTTGTATTTCATTTCAGCTCCCCCCCCCCCCCCCCCCAAAAAAAAAGAAAAAAAGAAAAAAGAAAGAGGTCATTTTCAGAAATGGGTGAAAGATGAATACGCCAGATTAGCCCTCCATGTCAAAAGCAAAACGGGTAAAGATGACGTGTTAGACACGTAGGACATCCTGACCCGCATGGACCTTAACACGTGGCCACAATCTAATTTATTGTCCCCAGCTACCAAACTGGATCCATTTGCCGTTGAAAAAAACTGAAATAATTATTAGTATTTTAGTTCAGCAAGTGCGCTTCAGACAGTAGAGCGATACAGAGGAGGAGGAAAGAAGCGAGGAGAGAGAGACTCTGCTCTGCCCCACCTTTAAACGCCAAGTGACCCCCATTTATTACTCCTCTGCCTCGCCTCTGAACTTCCCGGCCACCCTCATTGCAACTCCGTTAGCCTCTTCTTCCCTCTTCGTTGACGGAAATTCTGGTGGGTTCTCCGGTTTTAATGCGTTTTGCTTTCTGCTCCTGAAGCTTTATCTTTTTCGCATTTAACGGCGTTCGGATCGAACCTTCTGAAGCTCTCTTTCTCTCTTGCTCAGCTTGTTTGCACCTTACAGGTTCAGTTATCCCGTCACTGGAGTGATTTCTAGGGTTTTGTACGCTTTATCAACTGCAGGTCCCATTTCGTCTTCGTTATCTTTTTGGGGCTGTATATTTGTTGCTTCGCTAATGCCAGTGCACCCTGGTACTCTAGAGTCTTTTCTTTGACTTTTTGATTTTTTCCTCTGGGTTCAAATCTATCCGGTGGAAAAAGCTGGTCTTTTGCTTTTTGTGTTTTCCTTGTTTGGCGTTTTTCCTTTGGTAATTTTTAGAGCTTTTAAAGGTCAGAATCAGTGACCTTGCTGTCTTCTTCTCTTGATTGCTGAGCTTAATTGCAGATGAGTGTGTAGTTTCCAATAATGCCGTCGGTTTTGAATATGAAAGCTCTTTCCTACTTGTTCCTGTTGCTTCTTATAGATCCGGGGTTGGTGGTGATTTCTGTGAACCCATCCCTGAATGACGACGTCCTAGGTCTGATAGTATTCAAAGCTGACATAAAAGATCCGAAGGGGAAACTGGTAAACTGGAATGAAGATGATGAGACTTGCTGTGGTTGGGTCGGTGTGAAATGCAACCCTAGATCCAACAGAGTCATTGAGCTTAACCTTGATGGGTTATCTCTTTCGGGTCGGATTGGTCGAGGCCTCTTCCAGTTGCAATTTCTGCGCAAACTTTCTCTGGCGAAGAACAATCTCACCGGCAGCGTAAGTCCCAACATTGCTCGGCTTGACAACCTTCGAGTGATCGATTTGAGCGATAACAATCTCTCTGGCGAGATTCCTGATGATATTTTCCGGCAATGTGGGTCTCTAAGGGCCATTTCATTAGCGAGAAACAAGTTTACGGGGAAGATTCCCACTAGCTTGAGCTCATGTTCAACTCTTGCTGCAATTGACCTCTCGTTTAACCAGTTTTCGGGTCCTATTCCTTCTGGTATCTGGACTTTGAGTGGACTAAGGTCACTGGTTTTGTCGGATAATTTGCTGGAAGGTGAGATTCCAAAGACCACTGAAGGATTGAAGAATTTGCGAACAATCAACTTGGCCAGAAATCAGTTGTCTGGGAAGATCCCTGATGGGTTTGGAAGTTGCTTGCTTTTGAGGTCTATTGATCTCAGTGAGAATTCTCTTTCTGGTAGCCTTCCGGACGATATGAAGCAGCTCACATTGTGTAGTTATCTTAGTGTGAGTGGAAATGCTTTTTCAGGTGAGATTCCTGAATGGATTGGGGAAATGAAAAGCCTGGAGGCACTAGACGTTTCTCTGAATCGATTTTCAGGTATGGTGCCAAGCTCTATAGGAAATCTTCAGTCATTGAAGGCAATGAATTTTTCTGGAAATGGTTTTTCTGGTAACCTGCCAGAGTCTATGATAAATTGCACAAACCTTTTAGCCTTGGATGTTAGTCAGAATTCAATGTCTGGAGATCTTCCCTCGTGGATTTTTAAGTCAGATTTGCAGAAAGTTTTGGTATCAGAAAAGAAATTGCGTGGAGGTCTGAAAAATTCTCTATATTCCTTAGAGGCAGTTGCTGTTCAAAGTCTTAAAGTTTTGGATTTATCTGACAATGCATTTTCTGGAGAAATCACATCTGATATCTCAGTCCTAAGCAGCTTGAAGCTCTTGAATTTATCAAAGAACACTCTGAGTGGTCCTATACCAGATGCAATTGGAGAATTGAAGTCCCTGAATAGTCTTGATTTGAGTGAGAACTGGCTAAATGGAAGCATACCTATGGAAATAGGAGGAGCTGTATCTTTGAAAGAACTGAGATTGAGGAAAAACCATCTAGCGGGAGGCATTCCAACCTCAATTGGCAACTGCACATCTTTGTCGACTTTGTAAGTTCTCTCTTCTTAGCTTAATGTCTCAAGTAGGTAGTTGAACGTCGCTCCACTATACTGATTTGATTGAAAGTTTGAAACTTCAAACTGACTTAGCTAAGTTGCATGCTCCGGTTATTACTGAATATTTTTTGTCCCATCTTAATTTATTTAAATGCATACACCCTAAAACCAACATCTTCAGGTCTAGTTTTTATCAAGAGAGTTACTTATCAGTGATCATTATCCTTTTGGCATAAAAATCCTTTAGTGAAGCGCTTATGTCTACTATAAAGTATATTACTATTTTTGAATTTCATTATGTTTCTTCTCTTTGTATATCGGCGGTTATTGCTTATGTTTTAGGATTTATGCTATTGCAACTTCATCCTTTGCTCTTTGTAGCTCAGTTGATTTTCTACTATCTTTTAAAATAGAAAAATCATGCATTTGTATCTTGCCACCTTTATTTTTCAATGCTCTAACAGAATGTCTTTTCTTTTGTGGTGGGCGTGGACTTCAAATCTGTAGAATTCTATCACAGAACAGCTTGACTGGGTCAATACCTACAGTAATTGCAAAGCTGACTAATTTACAAGTTGTTGACTTGTCTTTGAACAATTTTACTGGAACCATTCCCAAGCAATTGGCCAATCTGCCCAATCTTCTTTCCTTTAATATATCTCATAACAACCTAAAGGGCGAACTGCCAGCCGGCTCCTTTTTCAATACCATTTCACCTTCCTATCTTACCGGTAATCCATCTCTTTGTGGTGCTGCTGTCAAGAAATCATGCCCTTCTGTCCTTCCAAAGCCTATTGTCCTAAATCCAAACACCACCTCTTCTGATTATACTCCAGGGTCATTAACTCCCAATGTTGGTCACAAAAGAATCATTCTCAGCATTTCTGCACTCATTGCCATTGGTGCAGCTGTTGTCATTGTAATTGGGGTCATTGCCATCACTGTTCTTAATCTCCGTGTTCGGTCCTCTGCGTCTAATGCTCCGGCTGCCCTCACATTTTCTGCAGGGGAAGAATTTAGCCATTCCCCAACTACAGATGCCAACTCTGGCAAGCTTGTTATGTTTTCAGGTGAACCAGACTTTAGCACAGGGGCGCATGCTTTGCTTAACAAGGATTGTGAACTTGGGCGTGGCGGGTTTGGAGCAGTATACCAAACTGTTCTTAGAGATGGTCATGCAGTTGCAATCAAGAAGCTCACTGTGTCAAGTCTTGTCAAGTCTCAGGAAGATTTTGAAAGAGAAGTGAAGAAATTAGGAAAAGTTAGACACCAAAATCTTGTGGCACTTGAAGGTTACTATTGGACCCCATCCCTACAGCTCCTCATATACGAGTTTGTTTCTGGTGGCAGTCTGTACAAGCATCTCCATGATGGATCAGGTGGAAATTTCCTCTCTTGGAATGAGAGGTTTAATATAATTCTTGGCACAGCTAAGGCCTTGGCTCATTTGCATCACATGAACATTATCCACTACAACATCAAGTCCACTAATGTCCTAATGGATGGCTATGGGGAAGCTAAAGTGGGTGACTTCGGCCTAGCAAGATTACTGCCGATGCTTGACCGTTATGTTCTGAGCAGCAAAATTCAAAGCGCTCTTGGCTACATGGCACCAGAATTTGCCTGCCGTACTGTGAAGATAACAGAGAAATGTGATGTATATGGATTTGGAGTTTTGGTCTTGGAAGTGGTCACAGGGAAGAGGCCAGTTGAATACATGGAGGACGATGTGGTGGTGCTCTGTGACATGGTCAGAGGGGCTTTGGAAGAAGGAAGGGTAGAAGAATGTATCGACACAAGGCTGCAGGGAAAGTTCCCGGCCGAAGAAGCCATTCCTGTGATGAAACTAGGCTTAATATGCACTTCACAGGTGCCCTCGAACCGACCAGACATGGGAGAGGTAGTCAACATATTGGAGCTAATTAGATGTCCCTCAGAAGGACAAGAGGAGCTTGGATGAATGGCTGAATCGACTTGCTTTTTTCTTCCTGACTAAGAAGGATATACAAATGGGTTATCCGGCGAAGAAGAATCCGGTTTTGTTTGTTAGATATATAAATTCGTTGCTGGAGAAAATGTTCCCTTTTTTCTTTTTGTAATTTTTGCTTCTCCTTCTTGTTAGTTTTCAGCCTGTGTTTTAAGTTTCTCTCTGTATGCTAGCTAGCGGCACCTAGGATACCGGATTCCTCTTCACCGTCTTCCATTTCAGATTCCCTTTGTAAACTGTCTGGTCAACTACTAATCTTTCACCTATTGTTGCCTTCCCCTTATTTGGTTCTGGTATCTGTTGTCTTTACTCTCTAGCTACCTGTATTCCTGACTATGAGGCATACATTAGAGGACAAGAAAGGTGAAAATCTGGGCGCTACATGGCACATAACAGGACATCTAATGACTTGTGTTGTCTATTCTATCTGAACTCTCCTGTCGAAGTTCAAAGTTACGGGTTTCATCTAATTGCCGACTGGCGCCTGGCGGTATCTTTTAGCTATTAGAACACGAGGCAAAATTCAAATTTTCACAAGTTAGCAAGCTCCATAATGATAGTACAACATCAATAGTACGAAATATTCTGTCTCAAGTTCGACACTATTCTTGTTTAATTGTTGATCTCAGTTAAATTGAGCTTCACATGTATGCTTATAGAAATTCCTATTTCTTTTAACACACAATTTTTATCTACAAACTGTAGCCAATAAAATACAAAGTGTAGCTACCATTTAGTTTCTAGTCAAAAGGGGTCTCAGAGGGTTGAGGGTTTCGAAGCCCACATGATATATAATAATTGAATTGGGAAGACAAAAGGGGAGGAGAGAGAGGGCACTAAAGCTGTATGTAATTGGATTGCAGAATATATGATGCTGTCGGGATAGAAGCTCTGATATGTTGTTCAGAGGTTTCTCCTTTTGTTTTCTCAAATTTTTAATCCGTTGGATTCTCACTTCATCAGTATTCTGAAAAGTGAAGACTCACAAAAATTCCCTGTTAATTTACTCAAATACAGTACTTAGAGATAATCATGTGGTGTTGACCCATTCCTATAAGTGTAGTTAGCTGTAAAGCTGGTAAATTTCAGACACATGTAGGGTGTGGGGACCAAAGGGAACCTACTGCCTTGGCATTATCATCAGCACATGGCACTTGAGATGGATCGTTTATTGTTTTAACTTAATTAATTCCATCAGCTGAGGATGAGAGAATATCTAAGTGGAAAATGATATTTTTTTTAAATACTAAGTGGAAAATGATATGGCAGAAGCTAACTTTGTCCCATTGCTAACTGCCACTATTTTCTCTTGGGGGCCCACACCTCTTACCCTACTTGCAATGACTTGTCCATTTTATGGATCAGTTGTTGTTTGTTGCTCACAAAAATTGAAACTTTATACATGTTGTCTCATATAAAATGCAAACAAAAACTACTCATCTGAAAAGTTGCATAGCCGCGCAAGAATTCCAGATGTAATGACTTAACAGTACTTGTGTTCATAATGAAGACTATTTTGTGGCCATTCAGTTATTTAAGAGCAACTGTTCTGTCAATTTTTTTTTTTTGAATGAAAAGGATTCCATTAATAAATGGTTAGAGAAATTACAATAGAAGGTCTACATCAGTAAAACTAAGCTAGAGTTACAAAATTAAATTAAAGGTGGAGAAGCAAAGTTGAGTGTGAGTAACTACAGCTTTAATCTGCACTAGTAATCCGTCAACAGAGAAAACCTCGTCAGTAAAAACTCGTCTGTTTCTAGTATCTCATAGTTTCCAACAGGTGATGCAGGCTCCAATCTTCCAGGAAGAGTCTACAGAAGGCGAACAGATGATGAGGCTAAGCCAATCCACAATGCCCAATCGGAAGAAATCAAGACTCATGTCAATTTCTTCTCATCGAACTACATATTAATGGCCTGATGGGGCATGCTACCAGAATGATAATTTCCTTTTAGATTACTAGCTATGCTCTTTAATATAAGACATATTTATTTAATTTGATAAGACTAAAAAAAGTTAAATAAGTTAATTAATGTGATATATATTTTCTAAAACACTCTAATCATTATTTTTAATTTCGTTGTTCTTTCTCCTCTTTGATAGTCAATTATTGATGAAGCATCAATAAAGATAAATTAAAAAAAAAATGACAAATGTAAAAACTACATATTATATCTATGGCCAAAATTAATTCCCAAACGATGTTTTGTATTAAGGACTGGGAGAGTAATATTTATCTCGGAACAATGGTAAATGATCCTTTTATTTATATTTATATTCAAAATGAATTGATCTGTTCACTGGATTTGCACAGTATTATAAGAACAGTTAGTTTCCACTCTCTATGTTATTTTCCTGCTTTTTTTGAGTGGGGAAAAAACTGCCCATCATCTTTTGTTTCCCACAATGAATTTTCTTCTGCTTTTTATGTTCTTGTTTTACGAACAATTAATCCAAGTGCTGACCCCAACACACCAATACCAAGACTGTTCCCCTATTTTCTTCAAAAGCCAATGCTTAAAAAATAATTAGTTTTGACTGGTCCGTTGTACTTCCTCCCTGGTACAAAGAGAAAGCAAAATTCATGCACTATACAGGAATTTTTTTGGAAAAATTCTTTTAAAGTCCTAAAAGAACAAAAAAAAAAGAAAAGAGTAAAAAAGATTCTGATGTTAAAAAAATCAAATTAACAACTCCTTCAATAGAGATTGACAATTCTATTTATAGGTTTTGACAACTTTTAAGATTTTTTTAAATATTTTCTTGGTTTCTTAAGGGATTTTTCCAACTTTTTTTTTTCCTTTTTGGGTTTAATCAATATTTAATGCCATACTATTTTAAATCGTAATTACATCAATTTACTATAACATCCTCTCTTATTATAAGATTCAAATTTTTAATCTCTTATCCCTTTTTATAAGATATATTTTAGGATTGTGTAAATATTACTCTCTCTTACCATCTTTGGAGCCTTGTATACTTCTTCTGGTCCTAATTGTAGGAACACTTTTGTAATATAAATTGCACTATAAAAGTGTTCTTATAATTAGGACTGGAGGTAATAAGAACTAATTTGAGAGTTAGATTTGATCTTAAATATAAGACTTTAATCCACTTTATCCCCATATTTATAATTTTATTTCTAAAATATTTCTATTAATTGTACATGTTAAGAGTTTTACATCAAGGATTGTTTCAATGCATATTATTTAAATATTTAAGAAAAATCAACACATGTCTTTATCAATAATTAATTTAACTACTTTTCTATCCAAATTAATTTGAGCAGATTTTCTATCATGGGCTAGTAATCTTCATCTAGCAGGATATTGAAAACAATAAAACAATTTTCAGGGTGTCTTCCCTCCACAAGTACGAGTAGCTTTGTGACCCTTTTTAGCACGCTGAAAATAAGAGTTAAAATAAGCAAGTATATCAAATAAAGATTGATCCAATTAGTAAAGAGGTTAACTCATAACCATAAGGTTGTGGGTTCAAACCTCTCCGATGTGATGACTTTGCTGTTGGGTAATCTATAAATACCTTTTTATGCGCTTTTTGAATCTAGAGATATATCTGATCTTGATAAATCTTAAATCTAACTCACCTAAACTTTTTATTATGTATAAAAAGAAGAAGAAGTATATATGGACCTTTAATCACTCTCTAATGTGAGGATGGATTTCTAGCTACAAAAATCCCCAAGGCCCAAATCTCCCACTTTCGTATTTTAAAATCCTGCTGGCCCTTATTGTCTCCGGCCTCTCATAGACCAAACCATAAACAGATTGCTTCTAAATTTATTAACTGACTAGAACTTTCACAATAAGCTTTGGTAATTTTATGGAAAAATCCCATATAAATTTGTAAAACCCCTAAATATTGGTTGAATTTGTTAAAGGACTTAAAAATATCAAAGACCATATGAGGTTTTATAAATTCGGATGAAATTACCCTTTTACCTTTAGTTTTAAATAAATTAAAAAAATAAAAATCACCCTCACCGGAGGACTACCGGCCACCGGTGATTTTTTTTTTTGGGGTGGCGGGGGGTTTGTTAAAAAAAAAAGATTCCTTGAAAGTGCGAGAGGTGGGGTTTGAACCTCCCACCTCCCACACCTCCAAGGGGCCAAGTGACCCAACTACTGAGTCACTTGATTCCTTTAATATATATATATATATGCATTAACAAATATATATATTCTTCTTAACATTTTTTCAATAGTAATTATAAATCTTTCAACAGAAATTATAAAATTTTCAACGGTATTTACGAGTTTTTTTTTAGGTTTACTTTTTTTGCGTCTAGGAGAAAAACGAAAAAATAATGCATTATCACAAATCTTTCAACGGCATTTACGACTTTTTTTTTTTAGGTTTACCTTTTTTGCCTATGAGGGAAAAACAAAAAATAATGTATTAGCACAAATCTTTCAAGGGCATTTACAAATTGTTAAACGGTATTTACAAAATTTTCAAGGGCATTTATGACTTGTTTTTTTAGGTTTACCTTTTTTGCCTCTGAGGGAAAAAAGGTAAACCTAAAAAAAAAATTCGTAAATTCTGTTGAAAGATTTATAAATGACCTTGAAAGATTTGTGATAATGCATTATTTTTTGTTTTTGTCTCTAAGGGAAAAAAGGTAAACCTCAAAAAAAATTTTCATAAATGCCGTTGAAAGATTTGTAACTACTGTTGAAAAATATGTGATAATGCATTATTTTTTTGTTTTTCTCTCAGTAGCAAAAAAGGTAAACCTAAAAACAAAAAGTCGTAAATGCTATTGAAAGATTTGTGATAATGCATTTTTTTTTCTCTCAGAGGCAAAAAAGGTAAATCTAAAAAAAAAGTCGTTGAAAAGTTTATAAATGTCATTGAAAGATTTGTAACCACCGTTAAAATATTTGTGATAATGCATTGTTTTTTTTGTTTTTTCCTCAGAGGCAAAAAAGGTAAACCTAAAAAAACAAGTTGTAAATGCTATTGAAAATTTTGTAAATTCCATTGAAAGATTTGTAACTACCGTTGAAAGATTTGTAAATATCGTTGAAAAATGTTAAATAGAATATATATATTTGTTAATGCATATATATATATATATATATATATATATATATATATATATAAATATATATATATTAAAGGAACCAGTGGGTCACTTGGCCCCATGGAGGTGTGGGGGGTTCGAATCTCACCTCCCACACTTTCAATGAACCTTTTTTATAAACAAAAAAACGCAACCCCCCCCCCCCCAAAAAAAAAAAACCCATTGCGGTGGCCCTCCGGTAAGGGTGATTCTTTTTTTTTTTTTTTTTTACTTTATTTAAAACTAAGGGCAAAATGGTAATTTCACCCGAATTTGTAAATCCCTATATGGTCCTTAGTACTTTTAAGTCCTTTAACAAATTCAATAGATATTTGCAGGTTTTACAAATTTATATGGGATTTTTCTGAATTTTATATTAAGTAAAAAGTGGTTTTCCATCTTTCTTACCACTCTGATCCTATTTATAAGTCTACTTTAACAAAAAAATATTGGTCCTATTTATAAATTCAGCTTCATGTAATAAATGAGATTGTGACAATTTTACTCATATTAATAATACTCATAAAGATAGAGAGAGAAGAAACAATTGAAAAATATCAAATTACAAATGAAGGCAAAGTTGAAAATTTACCCACATAATCATTGTGTCAACTATCTCCCCTTAGTATGTGAGATTTGGTCAAAATAAATTTATAAATAGGATCAGAGTGGTAGCACTCAGAGCACTCTTAAACTTGTGAAAGTGTAGGAGTTGATTAGCACTTTTAATTAGAAAAGAAGTAAACTATACTTTCTAGTCTTTATTATAAGACACCAACTAACTTTTCTTATAAACCAATAAAAGTAGTTAAAGTCAATAAAGTTGTCTTAGGATCTAAGTAATTTCCAATATTTACCCCTACTAATTGCCTTAAACTCTAATATCATATTAATTATTACTCTCACCAACTACCCTTATTAATTATGAGCAGCCATGAAAAAAATAATTAATGCTCATTGGGAATCAGCAAGCGCCTTATAAAAAAAACCAAATAAACTTACTAGTTAGTACCTTATAATAAGGAGTAGAGGGAGTACATAGAAACTAAAGTAAAATCCTATGCAGATTTCAGCTAAACCTGAAACTTATTACTCTGAAAAGAATCAACAAGATCCCTCGGACCGAAAAATAGATTCTTCTTAAAAATAAAGATTCGAACACTGAGTATGTCTGTTTCTTAAAGAATGCACGTTGAGACTGTGGGAAAATGGCTTAGCAATTTCTCTTGACAAAAAAGAAGAACCAATTATCATATAGCAAAACCAGTGTGATGTAAGTAAAATGTGAAGCCGATCGCAGATATTGATAAGCTACAGAGAAAGAACGACCTATGATAGGTACTAAATTATTAGGTCTATTGCTGGTGAGAAGTCGCATAGAATGACAAAGTCAAATGGTCACTAATTCATTACCATTTCCAGGAAAATTGCATGCCTGTGGTTAAAATCATATTTGTCATGACACGCTTGTATAATAAAACCTCACCCCCCATCTTAAAAAAAAGGACTCTTGCCCTATAGTTGGATAGGAAGAAAATGAGGGAGGAAATAATACTACGAGGATAAACTCTAAAAAATGATAGTAAATGTTTTTTTTTTTTAAACTATTTTTGAAAGTTTTTCATCCTAGTATTCTCTTCCTTTTTTTCTTTCAAATTTTCTCTCCATCTAAGTATGGTCTTGGGCTGTTGGATGTATCTCTGGAATTATTACTGAAATGATAATCAGTTGAAAGCAGTGTCCAGGTTAAAAGAAATATTGGAAAAGTTAAAATTCCTGCCAGCAGTGTATTAATCTGAGAAATTTGTATATCAGGTTACTAGTCATTGTTGTTTTGTGGCAAAAGTGGTATTCAGTGATAAGTTTGGGTTGCATGAGCAATTTTGAGTACAAAACAATTATGAGAAAGGAAGCAAATAAGCGACACTTAGCTTGAAGGGGAGTTGAAGATGTGAACCACAGATATTAACAGGAAACTAAATGTAAGTTAAACGAAATAAAGGAGACAAATGGAGAATTAAGGTATTAGTCAAAGAAGAAATTCATATCTTGAAATCTGCAACAAACTTCTCTTTATAGTTCTCTTACTCATTAGCTTGATAAGCTGGCCCTAATCAATCTGGTGCCTCCTTAAATTCGTGTAACTCATATTTATAACGTCCCACTAATTTCTATAGTTCACATATTCAACTATGATGTTTTTTTAAAAAAATATATATATATATAAAAGAGAGTGCAAAGAGCCCTAAATACAAATAAGGATCATTACATAGGAGGGAATTTAATCCCAAACTCTCTTGGGTAACTCAAGACCTTAACCGAGGAGGACAGTCATATAAAATAGTAGAAGTAGAAATACCCATCTTAGCTAACGCATCAGCAATCCTATTAGACTCTCGATTAATTGCAATTAACTTGCCAATCACGATCCAACATATTCCTAATCTCCATAACTTAACTTTTTGATAAAAATCTCCATAACTTAACTTGCCAACTATGATGGTGTAGCATCCAATTTCTTTCATTTTTGTCCCAAATTGCTCATGCAATCCAAAATTATCCAAAAAGTCGACTTTATTGCTAGGCCCATACGCTTGTGATCTAGTCCAAACTTATCACATGAATACATCAGTGGTCCAAGTTTTAATTTTTTTTTCCCCGACAGTATCATTTTGAATGAAGCAATAACAACAATTTGTTCCTCAAACTTTTCAACTTTGTCTCTTCAATATTATAGACTCCTTTGTTCTCCATACTTCACACTTATGGCTTATGTAGAAAACTCTGGAGATTTTCTTCTTTTCTCCCAAGTTCATGAAGAAGGCATACAACATTAGGCGCTTGAGCTTCTTGGAGTGTTTCCATTACTGCGTTGGTTGTTGCTTCTAGAACTCCGTGGTGCCAAACCAACCGAAATATGTAATCTCAAGTAATTATTCATTTCATAATAGCAACGCAGAAAATGGACGGAATGTGCATACCTTTGTGATGTCAAAAGATGCAGCTAGGAATCAAATCAATACCGCCTCAAGCCCATCTTCATCCCTCCTCATCCTGCGCAAACAAACATTCCTTAGTCCCACGTTGACGAGTCTCAAAAATGGAGTGTGTTTGAAACATTTGCAATAAATAAATAAAGAAGTTGGTTTGAGTAGTGCCCAAACAAATACTTCTACAAGATCACAAAACAACAACCTTAAACAATAAGTAGATGAGATGAGAGGTGGGAAAAGCTGCAAATTTTGAGAGCTAGTGTATCATGAAGTATGAACTTCAACCACGGGTCACTTTTATAAGTTATGAATCCATATTATGATAAGAAAACAATTAACAAAGTGATAAGATTGTTAAGAAAGAGATGCATCGACAATAGCTTAAAAAATAAGAAATAATATGATAAAAAGACATCTAAATGAAGGACCAAAGAGGTCGCAACTTGGTACTCATTTCCCTATGCACCACTACCATGCATTCCGAGTTCCACTCCTACTCACTTTCCATTTTCTTAATCTCAAACCATGAATTTGTCAAAATGTTGTGCACAAAATTCACTTGCTGAATGGAGAGAATGGAGTTGTCGTTCTCAACTCACTCCAAACGATGTCGTTTTGGAGCAGGCGATGTCATTGAACGACCCGTCGCGCATTTCCTTTTTCCATTGTGGCCCCTCGCGGTATCTGGAACAGCGACTTCGTTTCCGTCACTTCAGCTCTCCCCTTCTCCAGCACGACACAAGAAGTGAAGTGGGGGCATTCTCAACTCAACACAGCAGTGTCTCTAAACCCTAACTGACGCTCATAGATTCTCCTCACTGTTTCCCATATTGCACTTCGCTGTGCGTACTATCATGTCTTCGGAGGAAATTGGTCTTGCTCCAGATCAGAGGATCGATAACGGTCTCAATTCATCACTGGTGTTCCAAGAAGACCCCTTGCGTTACAGCTGCGGTGCTCCACAACGTCGGGTCGGGGACCCAGGTTCGAAAACGAGGGAGCTTGTCGGTTTCATTGATGAAAAGATGTTCGCTGTGGACCGTGACCGTTTTTTCGCGGCTCGGGGATTGGAGTTCCGTCGTAATGTTTTGGGGAATTGCTCGGACCAGCGGAACCCACCGGATGCCCGGAATTGGAATGGGAACGGGAGCACTGCAACCCCGAGCGGCGATGAATCGGACGGCGAGGATGATGAAGACGATGAGGAAGATGACGACGACGACGATGTTGAGGGCGGCGCTGAAGTGGAAAGACTAGTTGGTGTTAACGATGCTAGCCAAGGGAATTCCAATCCCAATTCAATAAACGATATTAACATTAACAGCATAAGTGGTGGTAACCTTGCTAATGCTGCAGATGGAATATCGAACGGAAAAACTCAGCATCATTCGTCATACGGTATGTCGGAAGGGAATTAAGTTTCTTTAACTTCAAAAGGTTGCCACTTGTTTTATTTTCGTTGCGCTAACTGGGTTTTTCGCTGGAGGATTGGATTGTAGGATCGAGTAGAGAGGTATTGGTGAAGGATGGAGAAATTGGGCCGACGCAGAATAATTCAGGGGGTAACGACGAAGATCATCAGCAAGAAAGGTTAGTTAAATCGCAGAGTGCGGTCACGATTGCCGAAACTGATTGTGAGGAGTATTATTCACACTATCTTCAAGGCGCGGAGGGCTCGGCTTCTGTGCAGAAAGCTATAGCAGTGGAAAATGATTGCGGGTTTAGCGGAAGAAAGGAAGTTATCTATTCAAGCGAGTCAGTCGAATCATTGAGGACAGTGCTTTCAGATCCTATAACGTAAGTCACCTTTTGAACTCTTTAGCTTTTAACACCAGTTTATAACATAAGTGATAAGTCCTGTGCCCAGCTTACTGAAATCCAGTTCCTTGTGGATTGCGTTCTTTTCGAATGAAGATAACAAAATATGCTGATGCAGAAGGAGGATGGCTCAATCGGTGTTCTTGACTATCTCTCCTAGCGTGTGTGCAAGGGCACAAGTTCAATCTTCTAATATTTTGAGCTGATGTAGATGCTTGTATTTTGCTTGTACTCTTTATGGTAAATTGATGTTGTATATTAAAAAAATTCAGGGGAGCTCTTATGGATGATGCAATGATATTGCCTTGTGGACATTCCTTTGGTGGAGGAGGAATACAGCATGTTATTAGAATGGTGGGTTCTATGCCCTCAAAAGCCATAATTTTTGGATTGAGCTTTTGTGTGATTAGTCAACTGAAAAATATTACTCATAAGACCAAGTTGACTTTTTTGGAAATATTAAGGAAGTTTTTATTTTTATCTCAAAACTAATTAGTTTAACTAATAAACTAATATATAATCTAAAGATACACAATATATATGATATGATTAATTAACTTATTTAGCTTTCTTAATTTTTATAAAAAAGTCAACTTAGTCTTATAATTAGGATTGAAGGTAGTATTAACAATGGAGTTGGTAATACTCGACCTCTTTTCTTGTGTATATGCCTCTACTCTGTTGAATGGTATGGCTTTCAGAGCTACTAGATTATTATTTTGAACAAGTGACTGTCTGTGATATAATTTTGCTGAACTGTAGAAACAAGCTTTAACCTGTCTGCTTTCATCTAGTTTTCTTCGTAATTGAGGATCGTATGCTTTATCTCCTATCTGTTCTTTCTTTCTTTGTTTTGGTCTTCAATCTAAATAACGTCAGGCTGTTCCCGGAGTAAATGCATTTAAGTTTCGATTGTAATAAGAATAACATAAATGTGATGAAACTGTACAATTAGCTGATACCTCTTTGTCATTTACAACAGTATGCTCTAGTGAGACCAAACCATCTTCTTATAACAGGAGATTTGATTGAACCTAGATGAATAACCACTATTGTGCATCTGATCTTCCTCTCTTGCTTATCTTCCTTATAGTTGGCTTTAGATGTAGTGAGCGGTAATGATGGCCTCAACTGTTTAAAATTTTCGTTTCATTAAGCTATACATGTAGCCATTGGCTAGGTAGTCTCAACATCGGTCCATTATTTGTCAAAATTACAAATTGCAGTTGTCTCATTGGAAATTGCTTTTGTCGTTCAGGAATTGCCATCATGTCAACTAGCTAATTTCGTGGTTTTGTGATGTGTTTTCAGAAAGCTTGTTCCTCTTGTTCCCAACCCATATCTGAGGAATCGATATCTCCAAATCTATGTAAGCAGAATTTATCCTAGAAAAATGTTGAAATTTAATTCTTGGTACGTAAATATGTTCTGGTCTTCCAAACAAATGATAGAATCATTTTGAAACTTAATTTTCTTCTTATTTTTTGTACAATTGGGTGTTAATTTTATGTATGATTTTGTTTCATATCCAAGATGTTGGCTAATAATAGTTCATAGATCTTTAATTTGATTGAAGAAGTCAAACTCCTGAAAATTGAAACAGAACATCCGTTGTTGAAAATTCAGTATACAACACCATAACTAATTCATTGAAAATTTTGTCTGAAATTTTTTTAATGATGGTTATCTGAAAAGTTTAAACATTGCTGCAACTTATATTGCATACATATGATTTTCTTACATGCTTTTCTTTTGGTGGCTGGGTGCTGTGGCCAGCGCTTAGAGTTGCTGTGCAGGCATACCGTAGGGAAGAGGAGTCACAGTTTTACCGGTCATCAAAAAGAAGAAGGGAAAGATTTGATCAGGTGTGTAACTTCCTTCCTAAAACCTCCCAAACCATGTAATATTTTAATAGAATAAAATTGATTTAGCTAATTACAAATTTCCAAGGCTTCCTTGACAGTACTTTTTCATATAAAATTTATTTTTACATAGGACAGGGTGGTTATGGTGATTCAACAGTTATGGAACAACCAAGATGCAAAGGTGTTCAATTTCCATTTGCTGTGATGGACCGGGTTATCATAAAGGTAGTATGCTGAAAGTTGATTTTGCTTATAAATCTTTTCTTTTGTTAAACTAAATCTCATATAGCTAACGATTGGAGCGAAATTGGATCAGGGGAACAAAAGGACGCCACAGCGTTTTGTTGGGAGGGAAGCTATTGTGACAACACAATGCCTAAATGGATGGTCAGTTACTTTCACTCATTTCTCTTTAGCAGTGAAATCAAATATTAGTTTCTGTATGTGGCTAATATAGAAGAACATGATGATTTATCCATGCACCCAAAAAATGTGTGGTTGAATTGAAAATATACTCCCTCCAATCCTTATTATAAGACATATTTGGGAAATTGAGCTTGGTCCTAAATATAAGATATATTTTTTATATTTGTCAATTTTTTTTTTCTAATTTACTCCTACTGATGCTCCCTCAATAATAATCAAGGGAGAAAAGGAATTAAGGAAGATGATTAGAGTATTTTAGAAAATACATACAATATTACCTAATTTAACTAACTTCTTTAATTTAATCAAATTAAGTAAATATGTCCTTTTTTTAAGGACCGGAGGAGTACAAGTTATCATCTTGCTGTAAAAGCTATACGCAGTGTATGTGAATGTGTTCACTGATCAACATATGCATTTTGTTTACATGCTATGAGAACATTAATGGTTGAGCCTTGGAAATGCAAATAATTACAACGGATTTTGATTGATCACTTCTAACTTTTAGAATATACTACCTCCAGTTTGAAACTTTAAATAACTTAATCACGCAACTTAATTTTTGTTAAAATTAGTTAAAGACAATAAATATGTTTAAAAAAAAAGCAACTTATTTTCCTAAAACACCCTTATTTATGTAGAGGGTGAGTGGGAGAGAGAATGAGTGGAGAGAGACATAATTAATGAAGGATAAAAGTGGAAAAAATGCATTAAATGACCAGAGAAATCCAAAATGAAGCGTATTAAAAAAACAGACCCCCTCGAGAATTTGAAGGTTACATTTTGAAATGGAAAAATGGAGGGAGTAGTATACAAGGAAAATAAGTTTAAACAATCTGGTCTGGATGAGTGAGTAAGGTCTTTTATTGATTCTGGCATGCGCGGTACTATATCCCTTAAGCTGTTTTCAATGGACTACCACCTTTAACCTACTGTGCTGCTGATAGAAGTCTAAATGTTTAGGTATGTGGTAAAGACATTGGACAATGCGGAGAGCGTTAAATTGCAGTATCGCTCGCTTGCTAAGGTTTCAGGTGACCCTTCAAAACCAGCCTCCAGCAAGGTGGCACCTCATTGGCTTTAAATCTGCAGATGACACGTCACGGTGTTTCTTCTTTAATTTACTCACTGTCATGTTACTTTCAACAGAATGAGCTGACAGACTTTGTTAACATGGAAGCCTTCCTTAGAGATTGTATTGATCTTGTTACACTTCTATTGAATATTTATACGTCCACAGCTATACGGTTGGCTATCAATTATGTGAGATTGAATTACAAAAATCTCTGTATCTCTCCCTCCCAGTGTTGACCATAGTAGATTAGATATGGGCAATGGGCATGGGCATTGTACGAAGTCTATATGGCTTGTAAATATGAAGAATGCTAAATTATGTCAATATCTATTATAGAGCAATTTTGTTTACTGAATTTGTATTTATATGTGTAATTAATTTGCAGTAAAAGTCCACTAATTCCTCTTGTATTATTTGTGTTAGAGCTGGAAAAAATTTTAAAAAAATTATTTTTATAATAATATTATTGATTTTTTATACTTTGCTAATGGTGTTACAAATATTTAGTAGTTATTATCTTGTTTAGAATTAAGTTTCATAAGAATATTGTGTGTTTAAGAGCCCTAAAATTTAAAAACTTAGCGCATGTTTGGATTAACTTCTAAAAAGCGTATTTTATAAGTATTCTTACTAATTTTGTATATTTTGACTTATTTTTTAGAGATTGTTTTGTTCATATCTTATATTGTTTATTTTGTTGATTACTTACACTTTTCAAGATAGATTTATAAGAAGTATTTTTAATTTTATTAAGTCTTCTCATTAATTATTTGTAGGGGTAAAGGTGTGAAAATACATATATGCTTTACCCTCATGAGCGTTCAACACCAAGTGTTTTTTTTTTTTGTTTTAATGTAAAAATGCCCACATGTGTTTATAGTTTGGGAACAAAAGTCACATAAAACGTTAATAGAGGGAAGACATCTGTTATGTTGCGGACTTGCGGTTAAACACTCAGGTGTTATCCACATGTCAAGAAACATGGCAATGGGGGGAGGTGGCATTTAAATGCTGAACCAGGGCCCGAGTCCCCAGCATCTATGGTTGGCAAACAAGATTCAACTGAGAGGGAGCAATCAACAAATTGGAGTTGTGAGGAATGAGAAATCGAGACTGAGGTCGTGGTCCGCCAACAAGATTCAACCGAGAGGGAGCAATTGACATATTGGAGTTGTGAGGAATGAGAAATCGAGACTGAGGTCGATGGAGTCGTCTTCAACGTCGACAACAGGAAGAAACAAGAAAGTGAGAAGGAAAGTGGTGTTGTTTAGACGACCCAGATTGGAGCTGTGAGAAAGGAGAAATTAAGACTGAGATTGATGGATGCTGGTGTTGGGGGAAAAAAAAAACATGTCAGTAACTTTTTTCTGGTTGGAATTTTCAAGTTTCTTTGCATTATACTGTGTATTTTATATTTGCATACAACATGGTGTTGTTCAAGAAAATTTCTTTTGGACATACCATTGGAAATGGCGCTCAGATACAACTGCATCCTTTATGTTTGCTATTGGCTTAATCCTGAATAGTGTTTGTAAATTCAGCGATCCTGTGGTCTTTAATGTGTGCCTCTTAATCTTCCCTACCTAAGTCATGATCCTACTAAAGAATATTGTCTTGTAATGTGAAGAGGGACACGTTGAAGGTCAATTCCTCTTTGATTTCGCAAAATTCATATATGTGACTGTTGTTGTAGAATTGGCTTCGTATTTTACATTTACTGATACAGAAGCAGTGGCATTGTTTTTTAATATCTGAGATTCTTTTTTCTTTAACAAAAATAGAAGACATAGACAGAGGGTATATAGAAGCGTGCATCCATAACTTTTCCTTCTTCCTTAAAGTAAAAAGGCTAATCATAGACCAGTCAATCAATTGACCATTGAATACAAGGAAAAATGAACCCTATCAATTGCAATGGAGCATAAATAAATAATGAGCATAAAACAAGTGCCAAAAGCGTGGCTAAATATTCCACCAATATCATTTCCTAGACAAGTTCATCAATATTCTAGAAGGAGTTTATGGCAAAAGTATTCCAAATCTGCCAACACCATGTGAGCAAGCTAGCAAGCCTTTCTACAACAAAATGCTTACAGATTTTGTATATGAAAAGCAAGAAACATTTAAAAGAGTTCAATCTATACAAATTTTGCACCAAAATAATTACACAACCCAAGGACAATTACACATCAAAAGCAAGGCATCTTCAAGTTGTCTTTGTTCCTCTTAATTTGCCTTTGTATTGCAGAAGGACTATAACCAACATAAGTTTTCCAAAAGTGTCAACACCATTTGGCAATATGAGCAAGCCACCAAGCATTTTTTACAGCAAAAGAATTACAGATTATGCACATTAAAAGCAGGAAATATTCAAAAGAATTTAACCTCTACAAACTTTGTACCAAAATAATTAAACGATCCAAGGACACATTTAGACATCAGAAGCAAGCCTTTCCACTTCTTGCTCCAGCTTGCATAAATGTGGCGAGCACAAAATCTATGCTCAGTCCTAGGAAGCACCTCACCAACAGCATTAGTAAGTCCCTGTCAAAACAGACGTATAACCACTACATTTTCCAGCACTTCAATTTCTAGAAATGAATTTTATTTCATTGTACCCAAACATATTTAATTTATAGCATCACAACAAATAGGAGATAACAGATCTGTCGCAATCAAACAAAACAAAATGTTACTATTAATTCATGTTACCATTAATTCATTTATGTAGTTATCAGTACAACTCGTTTAACAATAAACCTATGACTCATGTTAGATTTGTCATAAAATCAAACAAAATAAAATTAAATGTATTGTCTCTATATTACTATAATCAAACATATGTTTAGTTCACAGATGTTAGACAATCAAACATGAGGGTAAATATATACATCTGCAGTTTAGTCCCTATAAATATGTTTGCTATTCTAAAGAAACATAAATACTTGTACAAGTTATGACCAATTTACAAAGACCATCTGTAAAGAGGTTAAGAATTACAGCCTCTTCAGCCCTGAGATTAGATCAGTCACCCAACAACACATTCTAAACATTACAATAATTCAGCCTAATATTAAAGGCCTCTACTCATTGCAAAAGGTTTTCAAACACTTGAACGAAATTTAAAGCTAGTTACATGATCAACCAACTTGATACACATATGCAAAGGACCAAAAGGAATAAATAATCAGTTAATAAATTACTCAATAAAGCTCTAAAAAATGAACTTGCAAGCAAAATCCTGAAAAAGAAATGACGTTTTATTAATAGAAAACCAATGGAGATAATCTGTAACTGGACTATATTTTCACCCTTTCCTTTCACGTAGGTCTTCCCCATTTTCTCCTTCTTCGTTTACCACTTTGTCCTTGCCTTTCAATGCCATTGCCACTACACAGCACAAAACATAAATTAAATCAAGCGCCTCCATTGCAAAACATTACATGTTGAGCTTCAAGCACGTGTGGTTCACATTTCAAATCCTAAAGGCTTTTAAAGGGCAATGAAAACAAGCATATGAAACATATTAACTAAACCATTTCTTGCATCCACCTAAAGGCTTTTACAGTGCAATGAAAACAGGCATATGAAACATATTAACTAAACCATTTCTTACATCCATGTAAATTGAACCTCTCAATGTCATGGCATATAGGCTTGACTCTTAACTCATACACACAATGCTCAGAAGCAAATGCAAAGTTAAAATGCATAATGGTCTACTAAGGGACATATGAATCTCATTGGCAAAGTAAAGGGCAACCTCACAGTGGATGAATATGCATATAACAAAACTCGTTATATGACCAGAGGTCCAGATTCAAATTACTAAAACTACTAGTTCAAATGTACTCTAGACAGGTCTAGATTCAAGCTCCTTACTACGTAACTAAAAGAAAACATGATAAATGATAATGTGATGATGACCTAAAACTGAAATTAAAGTGAGCTTAGGAAAAGACGAGATTATAATTTTCTTTTTATATATGCATAATTGACTTGCTGCAAGCATTGAAAACAGGCATTAGAAGATATAGTGCTTAGCAAATTAACCCCCTTTACTTCGCTTTTGCCCCACAAATAGCAGTGGTGCTTTTGAGCGAGCCCTCTATTTAAAATTCCAAAACAAAAAATGTGTGTATTCTTTCGTTATCTACTATCAATTAATTCATCATTATTTATTAGCCAGCAAGCGAACCATTACCGCTATAAAATTAAAAAAGAAAAGAAACAAAAAACAAAATATGACCAACACCAACAGATAACAAAAGATGACCAACACTCACAACTTCAATCTGGGTCGTCTAAACAACACCACCTTCCTTCTCGTTTTCTCTTTTCTTCCTGTTGTCGACGTTGAAGACGACTCCATCGACCTCAATCTCGATTTCTCATTCCTCACAGCTCCAATCTGTCAATTGCTCCCTCTAGGTTGAATCTCATTTGCAGACCACGACCTCAGTCTCGATTTCTCGTTCTTCACAGCTCCAATCTGTTGATTGCTCCCTCTCGATTGAATCTACGTTTCATGACATATGTAGATAACACCTGGAGCATTTAACAGCAACGTAACAGACGTTTTTTCTCTAGTAACGTTTTATTTGACTTTTGCTCCAAAACTGTGACTTGTACCCAAAAAAAGTACTTGGTGTTGAATGCTCCTGAAGGTAAAGCACATATGTATTTTTGCATCTTTATCCTTATTTGTAATTGTGACATGTGGACAATAATTTATATTTGATTATGACTTAGTAACTTTGTTTGTTTCATGATGTGTACCATTTACACTTTAATTTTGACTACACTCATGTTAAATCAAATTTTCATTGTTGTAATTTTATTTTTTGGAAAAAAAAAACTGAAAAAACTAGTAAAATGTTAAAATTGCTTTGAACTGGATCTCAAAAAATGATTGTTTTTCTTTAGTTGGGCCTAAAAGTGTAGGGTCAGGCTGGCCCTTTTTGTCAACTATAATTTGTATGTGTGAAACATTTTTCTTCTCTCGAATTTTTCTCCCAAACATAGAATGGTTGATTTTCTTTTGAGATTATAGTGAGGGCAAGAAGTGGTATGACCTTTTTTTTTTTTTTAACCTCTCGTCCATCTAAAGGGAGGGGGTTTGATCCTAGAGTTGGTAAAGGTGCTGGGGGACGCATCCTAGGGGTCTATGAAGTAGAGGAAATGTTCGTGGAGGTGGAGGCTTATGTACTCTCCGGCCAATATGTCCTGTGGATTGAGCTCCAGGCGCCCTGTCCTTGAACTGTTTTTTTGGGTGAATCCAACCCATTTCCTAAAATTTTTGTATCAATATATATATATATATATATATATTATTTTTATGTGAACCAAGAATGTCCTTTAGTTACTTGTGACTATTTTAATTGAATCTATATTATTCAGGCCCAGTTTTGATATACTTGTTGATTTATATTTGTCTGGGTTTAGAAAATGTACTATTCTAACATTTCATTTTGTTATCAAGGGTTGATATTGAATAATTTTCATGAGTCAATAAATTCTAATTTATAACAAGTCCTTATCATTTTCTATTGTTTTTGAAATTTGATTATTTTTACTTCATAACTTGTGTATTTTTATTTATAGTATAAAAATAGGGTTTAATGTTTCTACTTTTGCTGTAAAAATATATTTTTTTTGCCACACTCATATAGAAGTGAGTGGATCCCATTGTAAAGATAAGAGAGAAAAAATATTAATCGGACCCACTACTTTTAAGTGAGTATAGCAGAAAAAATATTTCTGCAGCAAAAATAGAAACATTAAACCCATAAAATATATTTATTATAGAAAAATATTGTATGATTAGTTACATTACTGAAATTTAATAAAAAGTTTATTGAAAAATAAATTATAAACATCAATTTCATATATTGTTTTTTTTTGGTAGAAAAATTTTAGGAAAATGGTTGGGTTTACCCACGATTCAAAAGCAGGGCGAAATTTCTCTTTCTCCTAGGTCATATCGATATTGGACAAGGCGAGCCGCCTATTACCCTCAGGCTTTTACCTGTGCACCTAAAAGCTAGAATGCTTCCCCCAGTACCTTGACCCAATGTTGTTAAAACGTAGTGTCAACTTTGAAACGGTAAGAGTGCACGAAAACGTAAAAACGGAAACGTAAAACGAAACGTAAGAGTTTACTACGTACTACAAAAAAATAAAATACAACATATAAAACTAAAACACACCAATACATTAAAGTTATCACAAATTTAAGTTCAAAGTTTCAAACACTCAATCATCAATCATTATAAAATACATATTAAAATCAAAACACAAAGACAATAAAATTCTAAAAGAGATCAACATGACAACAGTAAAGGAAGTCAGGAACAACAGATGATACAGGAAAAAAAAAAGCCCAGCAACAGAACAGAATAATCGATGCTACAGAAAAAAAAAAGAAAAGAAAAAACGCCCAGTAAAGCAACAGAACATAATAATCGATGCTTGCTACAGAAAAAAAAAACGCCCAGCAAGTCGCAACAGAACAGAATAATCGATGCTAGCTACAGAAAAAAAAAAAAAAGCAAAAGTAGTAACACCGTCGATGAAGAAGCAGCGTGTGTACGGCGTACCAGACTACCAGCGTCGATCAGAGAAGAAGAAGGCAAGAAGCAGAGATTCAGAGCAGTGGAGTCCGTCGATGAAGAAGCAGCGTACCAGGCACCAGCGGCAGCGTCGATGAAGAAAAGCAAAGCATCGATCGAAGGGTGAATGAGGACTAGGGTTTAATTTGGGGCAGAAAACTAGATTTTACGAAAAAGCCCTTTCATTCCCTGGAAATCTCAGAACGGCCACCACGCCGTTTCTACGATTCTGGCGTTTCAGCACGGCGTCTCAACCGTGTAGGCGCCATTTCCGTCTTGAGCATCGTTCCGGAACGTTTTCCGGCGGGGAGACGTAAAAACGTCCGTTCCAACGTTTTGGAACGGCGTTTTAACAACACTACCTTGACCAACTGCAGAATCGAACACCCTCCCTTTGGCGAGAGTATCCGATTCCTTTACCAGTTGAGTCCAAATATTGTAATATGAACTCATGAGATACTCGACTATTTGAAACTGAAACTCCTATATTTATCAATATTTAAATTGATGTTTACAACTATTTTTTGCGAGGTTTTTTTTATAGGTAATTGTAATTAAATTGAACTTTTGAATCATTTCCTTAAACTTGTAGAATTTATTACAAATTTGTAAATTATAACAATCAAATCAAAATTTGGTAAACCTATGGAGATCAAAAAGTATATTTGCCTCTAAAGAGTCATTACTAATCCCATTTCCTAGCATGAAAATCAGCCATTTACTCTTGTTGATAAAGAAACAACTTGATCCAATAATTCAACTACTGATCAGATATTCGAATTAATCAGCTTATAAGCCATTCCTGATTAATAAAAGGTTCGCACTTGAACCAGAATGCTCAAGAAACTGAAATTGTAAAGCTGGAACTCATGACTCATGAGAAACAATACTTGGAACAAGAGTTCAGTCAAGATTTAGACACAGTATTCATCTGATAGATTGAGGAACTAATGTTACAATGTGAAGTAACAGCAATGAGAAACAGTTCAGTCACTATGTAGACAAAGCATTACTCTGACACAGTCAGGTAAATGAATTTGGAAAAAGGGAACAAAGAAAAAAGGGTGGGGGACAAATACCCCTCTGCTAAATTTCTAATGTTACAATATGAACAAACCACAAAGCTTGCTCATCTCAGAACATTGTTCTAAGTTCTTTTCTACATGCTGATGACAATTACAAAGGTCACTGCTTCTCAATGGAGGAGAAAGAAGAGAAAAATCAGCATATAATTAGATGGAAGTTACAATCCTCAACGTCAAAACGGGAGCCTTTAACTCTCTGATGACAAAAGGAAATTGCATGTTGAGTATATAGAAGCCGCAGCTGCACTGACAGCTAACTCTTTCTCTGAGCTAACTCTGTAAAATATGAAATACCTATATTATCCCATTTGTGGGAAATAGTATGCTTTCGGCTATGACAATAAAACACCCTTGGAAACTAGTTATAAAAAAATCTGCAGGCACAGGAATACATGCAATAAGTTTTTCAGATCCAGTTTAAGATGATTGTCCAAGTCAAGGCACACTCCCATAAATTTCAAAATCAATTGTCCAATTTTCATACTTGATAAACAAAATTACAATGGATGGTCATAAAGCAACAGACTAAGGCTTTGTCATTGTTGGCCCCAAAGAAAGCAAGTTGCAGCGAAAACTCAAGAAAACCAATCCTTTCAGAGAAAGAGATTGGTAAGCCAAAAAAAAATTTACTATCATTGTTAAGAGTTTTACCTCCTAGTATTCTCTCCTCCCTTCTTTCTACCCATTAAAACCAGGGGTAATAGTTGATCGAAGACATCATGGACCTTCAATTTTGTTCATTGTATCCCCTCAATTTTGATATCAAGAACAGGGATTTCTAATATTAATAAACGAGGTAGGTTGTACATAATTAATAAAATTAAAAGCTAGTAAATTTGTAAAGTCCTTGACCAGCCTTTAAATTTAAGCCACATCTGAACCCCTACGTCAAGGAAGGTTTATTTTATGCACTAAGAAATTTCAACCTTTCATCTCTACCTATAGACATGCCATAAGTTTTTCAAAAGAACGTATTAAAATAAACGCACCAAGAAAACTATATCTAAACTTAGTTTATGGATAATACCAGCTAAGTACAAGATATACCTGGAGTCCTTTTCTGCAGTCCCTAGCTGTTGCAAACCATAAGCTGCATTCCAATTTACATGTTGGAGACCCTGGTCACATAGCAGTTGCTTTTCTTTTACTTGGTTTAACCAACTTTCCTGAAATTATGAACCAGCAGTGGCGCAGCCATCGGTTAAGAAAAAGCAAACAAAGGTATTCGATCACACATCACTAAAGCAAAATTATAATTACAAAAAGGTTTAAGATGTAATTTTAGCAACGAAGTTTTCTCCCATGAGAATCAATCTTCTAAAAATAACGCAATTTTAGCGATTCCTCCATTGTCTTTTTATGTAGGGCCCAATTATTCTCCTTCCAGCTTTATAACGGAGGGTTGTGCCAATATAATAGAATTGCTAAAATTACATCATTTTAAGGTTGTGAGGAATGGTCGTGTGTGCACTTGGCACCATTTTGAAAGGTTTTGTCCACTTTTGCGCCCTTCAGAACTTAATTGTGCTGAGATGCTCATAGCAAAAAAACTTCATTGCTAAAATTACACCTATAACCCATTGGAAAATCACTAATTATCCTCCTAAGAATATTATTTCACCACGCCCAGACCAAGAACTCATCATTATAAGAAGGCGAAGCCAGATTCAGAAGTTAATAAGTAGATTAGAACCTTAGCTTCGCTGACAACAGCTGTATTACGTTTCAAACCCCCCGAAGACTTCTTCCCATGAAGTTAAACCAAACCATTACTTAACGCAAAACAAGGTATGTGTAAACATTAACTACGAGACCAGTAAAAGGAAATATTGTCTATCTTTTGTGTACTCACAAGTTGCTTTTCTTCTTCAGCAAGTGCTTCATCCATCTGATCAAACAAAGAAGCCCATCTTGTCCGATGCATTTCTGCAATTATACTATGTGGGATTCCCGTAGTGGTGTTCATAACAAAAGAATCCTTTTCTTGGACATTTGAAAATTCCTTTGACACGAGGTAAGGTAATTCAGTATTAATAACGGCTCGAACTCTCCTCCTACTGCGACGCAAAGCTGAAGAAGCAGAAAAAAGTACGATATTGAAGGTAAGAAATTGCACTGCCTGCAACATGGCTAAATAAATAAAAAATGGAATTACCCGAGAGGCGCCCTTTGATGTCTTGATGAAGGAGCTCCAACCATTGAGATGCAACAGTTGCAGCTGTAAAATCAAATCAAATAGAAGAATCATTATCAGCAAAGGCTTTTTTTTTCGGTTGCCTAGTATTAGAAGCAGCGTTTTCAAGGTCAAACTCAAATACTCTCTTTGTTCTTAATATAAGTCCTAAATTATAAGTTCTAAATATAAAATATAATTTTTCTATTTGTCAATATTTTTCTAATTTACCTGATGCTCCTTTAATAATAATCAAAAAGAAAAGTAAAGAAGGGAATTAAGAAAGATGACTAAGATGTTTTAGAAAATACATGTCATACTAACTAAATAAACTAACTTTCTTAATCTTATCAAATTAGGTAAATATGTTTTATATTAAGGAGTGGAGGGAGTATGATACATTAAAAACTCTGCAGCATGCACGGTGGTCTAAGCAGCAAATTCTAAAGCATATTTTTTTTAAAGCAATGTTGATTGCTAACTTGAAAATAAGGGAAAATTATAATAAAGGACCTAAGAAAAATAATATTTATAAAGAAGGACAATAAAAATAGTAATTATTTTAAAGGACCAGAAATTAAAACATTAAAATAGAAAAACTAAATTATTCTTAGCCAGATTTTCTGTATTCTCTTTAATTAAATTAGAATATAGAATGATTGATGGATAATGATAAATAGAGACAAATCAGAATCTACTAAATTGGCGTCTATACTGCACCAAAAAATCACCTCCCAATTCCTATCAAGGTGACTTCTTTTTCCGTCTCTCTTTTCAGAATATGTATTCATTATGAATTTTATCTTTTATTATGCTCATACAATTATCTCAACATCCAACTAAGTCAGACAAAAATTTAAAAACTAAAACATACAATTACAAATAAAAGAGTATGTCTTAAATAAGTAAATTCCATCTTTCTCCCACATTTCACTTTAATTTCTCTTCATTTTCTCTATTGTTTTGGGGTTTCTTATTCATCATTCTTCGATTTCGGTCTCATTGTTTTATCTCTTTCAAAAGTGCTATCCCAACACCTTAGTTTTCCCCGTCTTATTCCAAAACTATATATTTGAGTTTCATGTTTTCTGTGAAGAAAATTAATTTAATAAAATAATACAGTTTGAAAGTGAACAACCTCGACAGTTATATGCTTCAGTTAGTCTTAATTCTTAATAGTCTTTTGTTCTATTCATAGTCTTAATTCTTAATTCCTAATGAGTTGGGATGGTCGTAGGCCATCGGTAATGGAGGTGGAGAGAAGGTGAGATGGTGGAGGATAGAGATTGAAGATGAAGTCTAAAGGTTTCTAGTACGCGGCTATGCCTCTGCTTCTTTATCTCTCCATGAAGTTTAGAAGAGAGACTGAAAATGAAATCACCTTGATCACAACTAAGAAGTTTTTAACGGATTCTGATTTGTCTCTATTTGTCATTATCCATTAATCGCTCCAAATTTTAATTTAATTAGAGAGAATATAAGAAATATGGCTAAGGGCAATTTAGTATTTCTATTTTAATGTTTTAATTTTTTATCCTTTAAAATAATTACTATTTTTATGGTCTTTCTTAGTCTTTTATTATAATTTTCCCTTAAAACAACTAAAGTTTTTATCTCTTTCATCTCTACTGCGGGAATGTCTAAACCTAAAAAGCATTAGGGTGGCTAAATGTAAATCTTAAAAGAATAATAATATTGCATAAGTAGAAGGAAAGTGTCTACTAGCCTTTCAGTGAAAGAGACGAAACGCTAGGAAAGTTTGACGATTCTTCATTTGACAGAGAGCAAGAACTCACAGATGCCTTTGTTGAAGAAGACAATTTCAGAGCTAAAATGTCATCTTCGGCGAGATGGGTGAACGATCCACAACTTTTAAACCTTTCTTTCTCCTCCAAGCATGTCTCATTTTCACCAACCTTACCCTCCAAAGTCCAAGAATCATCCATTGCCATCTGATGCCTTTTTGCTTTCCTACTACCAGCAGAATTGTGAAGGGTCCCTTCTTCTCGATGAAAGGAATGTTGATGCTTTCCTGATTCTGTTGCGTACTCCAAATCCCTTTTGTTAACTTCTGTGCTTAGACCTGAAAATTTTGCTGCTTGCTTGCATCCGGCGTTGGCACTTTCATTCTTTTCAGACACAATAGCCTCTATAATCGAATGAACCTGTTTTTTATTTCTAACGTGATTAATAATCCCTGGGTTTAATTCATTCAACAGTCCGCTTGGAGCAGCAATCTTTGAGAACCTATCAACTTGCTCTTTTTTTGCAAGTTCAAAGTTTTTCTTGAGGATATCATTCTTACTTTTTCTACCACGTTTGTTTGGCACCGGAATACCTCCATGAGAAGACGAAAGAAAACCATTTCGCTTCATCTCCCTCCATATTCTCATATGATCCTTTTGTCTTAAAGGCCCAGTACAGCTAGCACTCTCAGAAACATCCTTTGACTTAAATTGATCGTGTTCTTTGTAAGACTGTGCCGAGCCCAGATTTATACAGCTTGTAACATCTTCTGCATTAAGATCAACATCAATTCCTTTAGAGTTTACACAAGTAGCAAGGGGCTCCCTAACGTGCTTCCCAGGAAAGGATACTTTGGTGGGATTCTTGCCACATTCACCACTTCTATCACGGGATGAAATTCTGGCACAGAGAGCTTCGGAATTAAGATCAAGCGATCTGACGGCAGGGTTGACCTCTACCGAGCTTGTGCTCTTTCCAATTTTCTCCGCTTGAGAAGCAATGTGTTCCAGTGGTAGAGGGACCTCTGTCACTTGTGAAATATCATTTTCACTCGATGGTAATGGAAAATTATGTTCTTTATCCCCAAATCTCCCTTGAGAACGGGTACTAGTTTCTGTAGCATAAGCAGAGTAAATTAAATTCGATCTTAGACAAGTATGTGCACAGTATGATCCACCTAAGTACTTTCTTTCCCAGTTAAAAGGGAAAGCAATTTATTGTGAATGAATTAAAATATGAAGGCAATCAACCAAAATTGCACAGTACTTGCTCTCGGCACCCCCCTGCCCAGCCTCAAGGAACTACTAATAAATCATTCTACAAAACATCAATTATCTCATTAGAAACAACAATTTGCTAGTGTTGAAACAACATTTCAACTATATCATTTCATAAAGCTCAATTCTTTGCAAAACAAATCGCTCGTCCTTAGCTTCATTAGGAATGGAAAGAAGCATGCGAGATATCATTGTTCACTCAGAATTACCTGCAGACTGCATCACTGACTCAAGATCTCTCGTTTTCACTCGTTTTCGAGCGAGTCCACTGTTGTCTCCCAAATGAGTTGTGCTTGGACGCTTCTCTCCCACGGCCTAAAACACCCGGAGGAATGAAGCAGATGATGAGTAAGAAAATGTGCGAACTAAATCCAGAACAACCCAAAAGCCCAAGAAGCCTACCTTGTAATCCGATCTGGAGGCTGTCAAGGATTTCCCAGGTACTATCATCGAATTGCTTTCCTCATCCATGAATCCTCTGAACCCAATTCAACCCTAACACTTGCACCGCCAAAAATTTGTTTGAATCATCGATCAAACTGCAGTGACTGAAAAACGGATCTCGGCGCTGTCAATGATGAATAACAGGCAAGGGAAGTGGATTGATTGGATTAGATGAGTGTAGGTCAGATTAGGGTTTCTAAAATGGCCAGGTAGGGAAGGAGGGGACGCGATGTGTGGAGTTTGTCGAGAAGTGACATTGAACTAGTATAATGGGGAATTGATTTGAATTGGTGAAGAGAGAGGGGGCAGAGAGAGACAGAAATAAAGCGCGCTCAGATATTAGAAACGTTGTATGATGGATAATAATAATAACGGGGTAGGAGATGGACTAGATGAGAAAATGTTCTGTGTCACTGTGGAGGGAGAAGCCAAAAGGGCCTCACTGGGTTTTGTTCAAATTCAAAAAAGTTTGGAGGTTGGAGGGAGTGAGTGAAGTTTGCGCTCCACGTTAAACACACTTGTCACTCATGTCGTTTGCCATTTAGCCACATAAACGACGTTGCTCCTCTCGCGCTTGGTTCCTCTGCTTTTTTCAAAAAAAGTGCTTTTTTTTTTTTTTTAAAAAAAGGTGTTTTCTTTATTAATTTATGTATTTGGATAAGAGCTTTTAAAAAAATAAAAGTAACGAAAAAGACAAAATTTTCCCATTTTTTTAAAGCTTCAATTTGCAACTTCAAAAATGAGCAAGTGTGAAATAAGAGAGAGAATGGGAAAAAAAAAAAAAGGGGGCTCTTCTTTAGTGATTTGTTTCAACACCAATTACCTTTAATTTTCAACAAAATAACAACCACTATCCCTAGAGCTTTTTGTTCCAACGTCTCCTTCGCGCCATCTTCAACGATTTTGGCAAAACTTCATTCTCCTTCTCCTCTCTTATAGGTAAATGATCTCTTCTATCTTTGCCCACGGTCCTCTATATTCCTCCTCTAATATCAAAAAATCCCACCCGGAATACGATGACTATTCTTCAGTGATTGGGGCTTTTGGGAAGATGGGTGTTAGCCCTAATTAGGACCCGTTTGATACAGAGAATTGACGAAAGTTCCTAGGAATATAATAGAGTTTACGTGCATAAAACCGTTTGGCGCGCAAGCTTCTGGTCACACCGAGTTCCCGCCCAGCGTCATCTTCCCACAAACATGGGAAATTGAAATCTCTCTAAAACTGGAGGGATCTTCAAGTTTTCCAAGGAGAGTGAATAATTGGGACAAAAAAGCCCCTCTAAACCAGATGCGAGTGTGGATCTAGAAGAAGGGAGCCGAAGAAGCTTGAGATGACAATGGAAGCTTGATGGTAGTGTGATGCAAGAGGGTGCCGACGATAGTGAATGAAGGAGTGGGTTGAATCGAGGTAAGAGGTAATAGGTTTTTATTGTTCGAGTGCTTTGCGTGGTAAAATCGTGGATGCGTGTTTCTTTCACCTAGGGACACAAGCACAGATAGCTTAAGGCACTGTTAGTTTTTGCATTTGAACACAATCGCTTAGTTACATGTTACGTTCGAACTTATGTTTTTCGTTCAAACCAAGCAAGGGCATTGTGGGAATTTTACTTCACCTTCCCACTTGACAAACATCCAATTCTTCTTACCAAATATTTAATTTTCCCTCAACTTAAGTTCCCTTCCCATGTCTACCAAACAGCTCAACTTTTTAAGTTTCCTCTCAATCTTCCCTTCTATTCCTTTCCCTCCTCTAAGTTCTTTTCCCTCCTTAAATTTTCTTCGTGCCAAATGGGCATTGAGCCCTCTTCAAACAACCACCGTATATAGGATTATTAGGGTTTAGCATTAGATTGATGCTTTAGCCTTTTGTTTTGATTTTCTTGTGGGTGGAAATTACTATCTATTAGTAATAATGAAGTTCTAAGTTATGGGATGTTGTTGTTTACTATTTAATTTTTGTTTTTTAGTCATTTTTTGTATACAAATTAAAAGAAATATTTGATAACAACTTTGATTTATGAGATTAAATGTATCAGAAACATTGCAAAAAAGATGTGGCAGAATAAAATATAAACAAATAAATGTCAATGGATCTATGAAAAATTATATTAACAATTTTAGTTTAATATTATTAAAATTTAATTATATTATAATTTTAAATTCAATTATTGAATATCATATTTCTAAAATTTTAACATGAGTGCTTTCTTTTAATCTTGACGAATGTTTTAAAAAAAAAGTGTTTTTGTATGGCCATTTCAATTATTTTACTAATAAAAAAATACTTCTCTATTTTAATATCCAAACAGTTTTTTTTTAAATAAAGTGTTTTTTTAAATGTTATTTCCAAACGTATAATAACTTTAACTTCTAATTAAAATATTTTTTAAAAAGCAATGCAAAAAAAGCCTTTTTTTTACTCTCTCTCTCTCTCCTTTTTTTTTTTTTAACTCTCTTAATTCCATCCAAACAAACGGGTTACATAACACATTCACCAACTTTTCATTTTGGGCTGCATAAATTGGATCTGGCTTATATCCTTTGCAATTAGTGTCCGATGTCGTCCTCTACATTGAAACTACGCCGTTTTACGCAAAAACTAAAGTTGTGGTCCTTTTTTCAAAAAAAAATTAAGATATTGATTGGTACTAGAAATATACTTTAAGATATTAAATGGTATTGAAAAAATACTTCATGATTTTTTTAAAAAAATTATTTTAAGATCTTGCAAAAATTATTTTATGATCCTCGAAAATATTTCGGTATTGACTTTTACTAAAAAGATACTTGATGATACTAACTGGTATTAAAAAAATACTTCATGATGTTTAAAAAATATTTTAGGGTACTAACTAGTATTGAAAAAATACTTCATAATCTTTAAAAATTATTTTAGAGCACAGATTGGTACTAATAATATACTTCAGGATATTTTTTCAAGATCCTAGAATAATTTTTCAAGATAATGATATATTTTTTGGGTACCATTTAGTATCCTAAAGTATATTTTTAATACTCGTCAATACCCCAAAATATTTTCTTTTTTTTTGAAAAAAGGACCACAACTTCATTTTTTGCGCAAAACAGCATAGTTTCAATGTAGAGGACAGTAGTGAACACTAATTGCAAAGTATATAAGCCAAATCCCATAAAATTGCAGTGGGGTCACATATCTCAATACAAACTGAAGAAGAAGAAAAATCAATACTCCCTCTTATTCTTGATATAAAGTATTAACTAACAATTGTATTTGGTCTTTTTTATAAGACATTTGCTTGTTTCAGAAGCACATTAATTTTTTTTCCATGTACACCCATAATTAATAAGGGTAGTAGATGAGAATAATGATTCATATAATATTAGAGTCATGTATAAAATAATTAAAAAAAATATTAGAGCTTACTATAATTAACAGAAGTAATATTGGAAGTTACTTAAATTATAGGACAACTTTATTGACTTTAATTGTTTTTATTGGTTTGTGAAAATTGTTAGTTGGTGACTTATAATAAGTACCTGAGAGAGTACAACGTTATTTATATTTGAATATGTTTTTACAAAACGGTCATTTTGACAAAAACTTATTTAAACACACTAGTGCAAAAAAGGCTTTTAAGACCGGACAAAAGAGGTATCGTAAGATCGGACTCGCGGCCGGTCTTGTTCTAGGCGGTACTAAAAGTCTAACATTTAAGACCGGACACGAACCGGTCTTAAAGAAAATCTTTTAAATCGGATATTTAAAACATTAAATCTTAAAAGTCGTACTAAATAAACTTGAAATATTTTTTGTTCGGTCCTAAAACCCAACTTTTAAGACCAGACAAAAACTTAGCCGGTCTTAAAAGGATCGGAATTTTAAGACCGGACAAAAATAAATCCGGTCTTAACAGTTGAACATTTAAGACCGGCGTATTTGTTCCGATCTAAATTTTCCCGAATTGTTTCCCTGTTCTTCCATATCAATATATATATATATACACAAATCCACCACCCAATCCAGCACATAAAAGTCGATACTTTAAGTTACAAGCTATGAACAATGAATAAATTGAATTGGGATAAAGAATACAAATATGAGTTATGTGGCCCCTTAATTAATGATTATACTATGACTACAACACCTAAATTAACTTATACTACAAGATAACTTACTTACAAATACAGCACGTAAATCAACATACATGCCCAATTTAATTTATTCATCATGCCTTCATATTCCTCACCCAACAACGTAAGCACATCCTCTTTCATAACATGCCCATTTGGATCGGACGATCCTGCCACAAAAATAAAACAAAAACAAATTAAACTTCATAGCCAATGATGACATTGTTTAAGAACATATATAGAAGGAATATCATATATATATATATATATATATCAATGCGGCAACACATTATCATCCGGAAGCATGCATGTCCTTAAAAGCTTCAAGCATTTTAGAAAAACTGTTGTCTCTATGTCTTCAAGCTTACCAATTTCAATATAGCATTCAACAAGTGGTATTTTTTACACACAGGGTATAGCGGGGTCCTTGCATCGCTGCACACATTATCAATATCCGTGTCATTATCATCAAAGGCCACTTCCCCAAGTAAAGACCCACTTGGGATCAATTTTTCACCATGCCATACCCATACTGTATAGGTCTTACAAAATCCTTCACAAATTAAAAGTGTGTGTATAACTTCAGGACTTAGTCGTCTCTCATTCAAACATTTTTTACACTATCATCATGGGCATTTTGTTTAGCAAATTCTATAAATTCCCTCGCCCTATTTTGTTTAACATACGTAATCCGAAAAATTTGAAACTTGAATATAAAATAAGCCAACTCAAAATGCATATTTATGCTCAATGTCGGTTAGATCTTTTTTTTTTTTTTTACGGAGAATCTTGCCCATTATTAAATGCAGAACGAAGAATCACTTTTGGTCATAAGTATCACAGTGAATCCAAAAAGCAAAATAAATGCATGACGAAGAAATTAAATACATCGCACGAAAGTCTAATGGACTCACCTGTAGTATATTAATTCAAATGCGTTTGCTGAGTCTTTCTTCTCTGGCCACGAACATTCATGTTGCAGACAGCGAGAGTAACCTAAAAACACTTGTTGGTCAGTTGGGTTGGTTTAAAGTGCAAATATAATCTTCAAAATACAATATTCATTAACAACAGAGGAACCCACAAGAACATTTCATCGATTTCGTTAAACCCATGAAAAACCCAGAACGATAAGCAGGAAAATCATAAAGTTATATAACCGAAACACCTCTTATAGCTGGTCTATAGACGTTTAACTAAGGAACCAGAAAGTGATTGTCGACAGAGCAACGTGAAGCAGCGACGAAGCAACACACAAACATTGGAGACAGAACCTGAGTAATCACTTTCGGCGCGATAAGAAAAGTTCAGAGAGGGAAATTTAATTTTACACGCGACAGAGACATCTTTTAGGATTTTGGATTTTATTAAGACCGATCAATTATAATGCATTCGGTCCTAAAGATTTTATTAATTTAATTTTTAAGCCCAGAGGTTTATAATACACCGGTCCTAAATTTTTATTAATGTTTAGACCGGAGATTTAAACATTATCAAGTCCTCAAAGTCAAATACTTTTTAGACCAGTTACTTATAATGTATCAGGTCCTAACGGTCTATTTATTAAATCAAACCGAAAAAAAAAGAGGATTGGCTTTGGCGAGCACAGCAACAACTGAATAAAATAAAGAAAAACTAGAGAATTAATAAGCTTCTTTAATTACTGGTAAGGAGTTAGGAGGCAATGTGGAGTTAATAAGGTTAGAGAGGTAGTGTTAGGAGTGTGGAGTTAATAAGGACAGAGATCGAGGTAGTGTGAGAAGTTAATATAAGGGCAGAGAGTTTAAGAGCGCATTTTATATATATCCGGTCCTAAATGTCTTTTGATTCAAATTACTTTTCAGATCTACCTTTTATACATATCCGGTCCTAAAATACTTTTAAGATCTACCTTTTATATATATCCAGTCTTAAACTGCTATTTTTTTTTCCAATTCAATTACTTTTAAGACCTTTTATCCTTAGTCCGGTCCTAAAATTCTATTATTTTTTAATCAATTAAAAATATTACTTTTAAGAACGAGTCTTTCAAACTATCCGGTATTAAAAGTTGCATAGATTCAGACTCTTCGATTAGCTTCCAGATAAACTTCACAACTAGCTAGGCGACTGCTCGTATTCCCAACTTTTAAAATATCCGGTATTAAAAGTTGTATCTGTTCAATGAATAGATTCAGAGTCTCTTCGATCGGCTTCTAGATAAACTTCCCAACTAGGCGACTTCTCGTATTTTGAGGAACTATGCGGCTCATCGTTAAATTTTCCGGCGTTTCGCATTGTTCAGGACGGGTTACGTTCTCTATTTAAACCCGTTGTTACTTTACTTTCTTCACATTCTTCTCCATCAATCTACAACCTCCACCACCTTAATGACTGCTCTACCACCACCAGGTCCTCCTCGTCCTACCGATCTTCACAATCCGTACCCTCCTTCGCTGCCTCCGGACTCGTCATTCTACCAGATGATGCTGCACCTCTTGGCCCGCGTTGACCATATAGACCGACGCATGGGCCAACATTTTCAGGTCTATCACGCCATCAACAACAAGGTGACGACGGTACTCGACGCCCAAAGACGTTGAGTACCATCTTTCTAATGACGATGTGTCCGACCTCTCCAACGACTTCCTCCCCTCCGACAACAATGGGGAGGATTAGATTTTTTTTAAAATGTAAATAAAAAAAATTATTGAATAAAATTTTTATTTCAATTTTTATACATGTCTATTTCAATATTGATGCATCTCTTGAAAGCAAAGAAACGATATCGATCACCATTAAAACATTGTCCTCGTGTGATCAACATTAAAAATTCCCAGAATACAGTTAAGAACATTAAAAAAAAAAAATCGTCTACCTTATTTGAATAAAAACAAATAGAGTGACAATGCTTCTCAAAGTTGAACCATCGTTGTCGTCATTGTCGATTTTACCTTGCCCTGATTTGAATATTTTCCGTATCCTTTTCATTATCTCCATTCTTTTTCTGACAAAGAAAAAAGACAAAGAAAAGGCAGACCGATAATACTGCTCAAAATCAGGAGAGGTAAAAACGACGACAACGAAGGTCCTACCTTGAGGAGAAAGCCAGAACCTCGATTGTCTTAATTAATGATTTAAGACTATTAAGACCGGATATTTAAAACTACACGGTCTTAAAGTTAAAGTGGTTTTTTAAATTTAGGACTTTTAGGAGCGGATAAATTATATATATACGGTCCTAAAAATCTCGGGACTTTTAAGACCGCACCTTTTATAAACATACGGTCCTAAAAGTCTAGACAAATTTTTACTAAATTAAACGAAACTAATTAATTATTTGTTTGATTTTCTTCAATATTGTTGTACCGGCCAAAATTTTTGTCTGGTCTTAAACTATTTAACTTTAAGACCAGAGAAATTAGTACCCGGTGTTAAACGTTAACCTTTAAGACCGGTCGATATATAAGTCTGGTCTTAAAATTAATTAATTTTTTATTTAATCATTTTTTACATTTTGTACCTGCCTCATTTTATGTCTGGTCTTATAATATTAAATTTTTCCTTATTATTTTTGGATCGCACGAAATGTTAGTCGATAAAGTAATTGATATTTTAATTTTCTTAATAACATTTAAAAGACCGGTTGTTTTTTTGTCCAGTCTGAATAATATATTTAAGACCGATGGAAAACTGATCCAGTTCAAAATGTTCTTTATATTTACAGAACTATCATCAGTCATTTCTTTAAGACCGAGGCGCCTCTACCCCGGTCTAAATGAGGCGGTCTTAAAGCCATTTTTTGCATTAGTGATAATATTGTAAATATTCAAATTTAAATGAAAGTTAGAAGTCAAAACAAATTGCTTCAACTTTAACACAACTTTCTGATAAAAAGCAATTTTTTTTTTAATGTTTATACATACATAATATTTAGATTAACCTATCTCTTAGGCCTAAAACGGGCAAAAAAAATCTTTTAGGCCTAAAAATGTAAGTTTTGGTCAATTCAGAATTGTCTCAAACGAAGTCTAAATGAGTGTTTGGGTAACTCTGAAACTATGGTTTCAAAAGCTATTTTCTATTAGCTGAGACAGAACTCCTATTATATGTTACCTCGTAAATCATAAAAGTTAATCCAAACACACATTAGGGGCCTATTTAGCATAGCACCAAAACACCAGCACCGTGGAGGAGAAGCCCAACAGAAGAAATAAAGCTAATCTAGACCGTTTGGAATAGCTTCAACAGTTGATAGGCTTCTATAAAAAAAAAAAAAAAAAAAAAAAAAAAGGTCACTTCTAATAGAAGTCACTTTTTCAACTTTTGGAGAAAAATGTTAAGAATAAATGATTCAGTAAATAATGTACTATTAAATATATATCTGTATACATACTAATTTATCTACTACAATATATTTAATAAAGTACTTTAGAGTTTTTTAATTTTTTAATAATAATTTAAATTTTTATCAAATTTAAATTTTTATCTTCAATTATCACAATATATATAACTAAGATTTGTGTGTGGAGGAGGTATTCAATATTAGGATTCATGCAATTTTCAACTTTTTTTTTTTAATCTTAGTTGACTTTTCAAGTACTATTTTAAATAAGAGTCCATCTGAAAAAAGTCACTTCTGTCATTATTACCCAAAACACAAATCACATCTATAATTTGATTTTTATTATATCTTCCGTCTGAAAAAGCCTATATGGAAAAAAAAAAGTTATTTCTGTTACTGTTATCCTAAATGAGCCCCAAGCAGACAAAATAATAAAGGGAAAATCTTGTTCAGGGCCCATATTACCAAAAAAATGTGAAAAAAGGCCCAAAGACTCTGAAAATTCAAAAAAATGCTTAAGATTTTGAAATTCCAGAAAAGTCCCAATGTGAGTTGTTAATGGGGCTGATATAGTTGTTAGCGGGGTATTGATATAGTTGTTAACTGGGCTGATTTAGTTGTTAAAAATTTTTCACATTAACAACTAAATCAGCCCAGTTAACAACTATATCAGTATCCCGCTAACAACTATATCAGCCCCATTAACAACTTACCTTGGGCCTTTTCTAGAATTTCAGAATCTATTTTTAACAACTAAATCAGCCCAGTTAACAACTATATCAATACCCCAATAACAACTATATCAGCCCCATTAACAACTATATCAGTACCCCGCTAACCTTGGGCCTTTTTCCGAATTTTCAGAGTCTTTGAGCCTTTTTTTTACATTTTTTTGTTAAAAAGAGTCCTGAACAGGATTTTCCCAATAATAAACAAGAATTTGGTCTAATGGAACGAATAAGTTCCTCATTGCTCTACGTTTTGAAATTCTGCATTCTTGCTCCCTCCTCATGCTTTTTTTTTTTTTGGTAAAAACCCCTCATGCTTTATTTATAGAGGATAGCTGTTTTATTAAAGACTACAATTAAAATGAAATAGAGGTGATGTTGAGTTTTTGGCTTTCTGCATTTGCGCCACAATTTCCAAGAGTCATAGATGTATGTCCACAGGCTCTTTTTTTTTTTAAAAAAAAAAATAAAGGTTAATGGTGTGATTATTTTTAAGATTTGGAGTGTAAAAGATTTTAGCCTCTTTCAATAAATGTGCTCTATAATATTTGAACTTTTGTTATCCTCAATATAGAAGTAAAGTCACTTACCACTTCAACAGACAACTTGATATTGTGTGTTGTAATGGCTAAATGGATGATCTCTTAAATCCTTCATTTGTATTGTTTGTTTTTATAGTGATATTTTAGACTCGTTTGGTTCAAAAAATGGTTGGAAAGGGAAAAAAAATAGAAAGGAAAGAAAAATATTTTGTTACAAAAATGTTTGGTTTGCACTGGAAAATAAAATGAGTTGATAGGGAAAAAAAATTGTTGGAATAAAATGATATAGGAAAAATAAACATAATGACAATTTTACCCTCTGCCCTCTCATCTTTTTCTCATTTTTCTTCATTCTCACCCTCTGTACCACTACCTTCATCCATTCCCACTCCTTCGACTCCTCCTCCTCCTCATCCCTCGCTTCTCTTCCTCCCTCCTTCACCAAAGTTCTCATCCGCTATGTCGTTGCTTCCAACGGGTCATCGACTTTCTTCCATCTCCACCACTTCTGTCACTGACGGATCTGCAACGACAACAGCAAAGAGGCCACTGTCGGCGGCTTCTTCCTCCTTTGATGTGCAGGTCACTAACGAATCTGCACCATCAACAACAAAGAGGCTACCGTCAGTGGCTTCTTCCTCCCCCTTGAATGATAATTTCCAATGCCACTCTCTTCTTCTCCTCTGATGCTGAAGAGATGTAAGTTGGTCTACTCTCATTTTCTTAATCCGCCGGAAAATAGGTGAGAACTGATTTTCCCATATTTAAAGGAAAATGGCCCACCTCCAAAAACCATTTTTTTATGAAAATATGAACCAAACAGTCGTACCGGATAAAAAATGCTCCTTTTACATTTCCTTCTCCCAATTTTCTTTAAACCGTACGGGACATACGGTATAGCCCTTTTCACTCAAAAAATGGGGGGAAAAGAATTCTGCATGAGGTTCGTATCTTCTTGTTATTTTAATTTAAATTTTTTTAGCTTACTTCACAGATTTGAGAGAGATGACAAAATATCCACGGGAAATTGACCAAAATAATTTCTTTAAAAAAAAAATTACCAATTTAATGCACTGTGTAAAGTATTTACCAGACTAACGCTGGCGCCTCTGGAGGCGTGAGAGGGGCCCACGCCACTGGTAGTGGCGTGACCCTCTGACACGCCTCCAGAGGCGTGAGTCTGTCTCACGCCTCCAGAGGCGTGAGGCTGACTCACGCCTTCAAGAAAAAATTAATTAATAATTAAAATATTTTAATTAAATATATAATTAATTATAAATAATAAAATAATAATAATAATTTAAATTAATAATTAAGAAAATTAAAATATCAAAAATTTATTATAAACTTTAGGAACAAGATTAATTAGTAAATTAATTAATTAATTCTTATAAACCTCAAAATAAAGATTACTAAAAAATTACGCGATATAATTTAGTTAAAAGATTACGCGGTACGGTATAATTTATTTATAACAAAGCGTAAAGCGTGGATCATGCATTATCTTATTGTAAATTTTTAATTAGTGAATTAATTATTTGATAAATTATTATTATCTATTTAAACTTATCTTATATATCAAATTGTTAATGAACAAAGTATTAAATAATTAGTCATCTATTTTAAGGTTTATAAGAATTAATTAATTAATTTACTAATTAATCTTATTATAAAGTTTATAATAAATTTTTGATATTTTAATTTTCTTAATTATTAATTTAAATTATTATTTTTTTATTATTTATAATTAATTATATATTTAATTAAAATATTTTAATTAATTAATTATTTTTTTGTTGAAGGCGTGTGTAACATCCTGAATTTTGAATCTAATATCTTGAACATAAACCTATTTTGGGAAGACTAGTAGGCTCTATTTTTGGAAAGTAATAAATTTGAAATCAGTATTTTGTGGGCCCCGTGAATAGTATTTACTATTCACGTATATATTTTTACTATTTACAAATACGTATTTAAAAAAAATATATATATATATGTTATTCGCAAATACGTATTTAATACTTGAAATTTGTGAAATATGAATAGTGTTCACTATTCACAAATACGTATTTACTATTTAAAAATACGGTATTTACTATTCCTAAATACGTATTTACTATTCATGCGGGACCCACAACCAAAATAATTCTCTCCCGACACAAAACTCTCGTGAAGTTTGAAAATTTTGTCAGCGGGACCCACGTAATAGTAATTTACTATTTGAATAATAATATTATATTATTATAATATAATATTATTTACTATTCATGTGGGACCCACGAAAAATTATTTCCACAGAAGAGTCACGGGAGGTTTGAAAATTTGTCACGGGGAAAATTACGTAGAACGACCCAGAGACGAAAATTACACTTAAGAACCCATTTTCCAACTATAAATAGACCTTCCATTTCATTTCATTCTTCACAACTTCTAAGAGCCTTAGAGAGAGGTAGAGAGAGAGAGAGAGTAGAGAGATATTTGCTTGAGAGTTATAATAGCTGGTTGGTGATTCGGGTATTAGCAAGTAACAGGTAACTCTGAATATTCTTCCTTATACTTGTGAATTATGTATGATTATAAATTTGTTTGTTTACTATTTTGGCAAGAATATTTAGAAAATATTTATGGTTTTAAGATCTGGTGTGGGAATTTTGATTTGCAAATCTGTAGAGGTACTATTTATACGTACGTTACTATTCACATATACCGTATTTACTATTCATTTTACTATTCACATATACCGTATTTACTATTCATTTTACTATTCACGTATACCGTATTTACTATTCATTTTACTATTCACGTATACCGTATTTACTATTCACATTTACTATTTATGTTACTATTGACGTATACCGTATTTACTATTCATGTTACTATTCACGTATACCGTATTTACTATTCACACCGTATTTACTATTCATTTTTACTATTCACGTATACATACCGTATGTACTATTCATTTTACTATTCATGTATATACCGTATTTTACTATTCACAAATACGCATATCAACGTATATAATGGTATAATAATGCATTATTTTTGAGTAAATACATCATGGCGGTTGTATTGTGATGGGTGGAGTAAGGAGGGAATTGAATGATAAGAATTGTTTATGCCACCACTCGGTGCACAGTGGATGGTACTTTTCAGGGCCCCATCTTCCATGTTTTCCTCTGGCCGGGATTTCATTGGAGATGTGGGACATGTGACACCTCCTTAGTTGTTATTTTAAAGGAGGGGAGCCATAGTCCAGATTTAAGCTCTATACCTTTGGCCGGGTGTATCTTAAGTTTTGGTGAGCTTGAAACCATCCAGTCAAATGAATGAGTTTCTATTGGACTATATGTTAGCCTATGGTTCCAGTCAGCGGTATACGGTTGGAAGGGGATATAAGGGAGGCTGCATACTGCATAGTGCATTTCTGAATTATTCAATAAAGAATGATGAGTATTTTGTAAAGGCATTTGATGTGAACAACGGTATATCTAAAAATATCTGAGTATATTAAATTCACATTATATTACCTTTTATTTTTGTCATATGTAATATGCTCGTGTAAGGTAGAAATATTCAGTAGTTACTGAGACGTGGAATCTCATCCCATATTAACATTTTTCAGGTGATTATTCTAGTAGAAAGCAAGGGAAGGCACCTATGGAGTGAGCTCTGGAAGCTCATTTAATCTCCAATAAATTATGATATGTTATTTTATTTGCCATGAACCTAAGACTTCCGTTTTGTATTAAACTCTGAAATATTTTCTGGAATTTATTCTGCTTATGTATTACGGGTTTTATTCGAAATGGTAACATTGTAAAAGGATTTGGATATTGTTGAACTCTTTTGAAGGTATTTTCAATATTTTGACCGAGTTTTTGGGTATTAAAATTGTGGTGTTACATTTTTGGTATCAGAGCCAAAGGTTCCATGGCAATTTTGTTTAAAGTGATTTCTTAAAATTTTTTTAAAAAGTTCGTGGCAAATTAAATATCATAACATGAGCACTTCCCTTTGTTAGATTTAGAATTTATTTAGCTATTTTTATTTGTTTAGTGTCCTTATAGTATTAATCATAGGAGGAGATAATGGCAAGAACTCGAAGAACTAATTCAACCCCTGCTCCATCCCAAAGAGGTCTCCCTCCGCATCAAGATGGTCCCTATCCTCAGGATAACAATGCCCTTTTGGCAGAGTTACGAGACGTCATCTTGGAGATGAGAGAGAAAGTGAATAGACACGAGGATGAACTAGCAAAAGGAAGAGGCCACGGTGGTAAGGAAGGAAAGGAGAAGGCTCTGGAAGTCACACCTTCTGACCATCAATCAAGGGGAGGAAGTCATTCTCGCACTGAAGATGGAGGTAGTAGCGGTTCTCATTCTCAGTATCATCCTTTACCTATTACTGAGGTTTGGGAAAAATTTCGGAAGTTTACTCCACCGATGTTCGAGGGGAAGCTAGATCCGATTGCAGCACTGGAGTGGCTGAAGCGTGTAGAAAAGATTTTCAGAGTTATCGAGATTAGCTCACAACAAAAGGTGATGGTTGCTGAACAATTGTTGCAGAAAGCAGCTGAAGAATGGTGGGAAAGCACCAAAACAAAAGGAAATGCTGAGATGACGTGGGAAGAGTTTAAGGAAAAGTTCGAAAATTATTACTTTTCCCCTTCAATCAGAATAGAGAAAGAAACTGAATTCCTCACATTCAGGCAAGGGGAATTACATGAAGACGAATTTATTACTCGCTTTTTAGAGTTGTCTAAATTCTGCGGATATTCACAGAACAACTCTAAATGGTTAAGTGCTCGATTGGTTGAAAAAGCTAGACCAGACCTAAAAACAGCTCTATCACCGTTCCTTGATGAAACAAGGGATTTTGAAGAAATATGCGACAAACTGCGCACGATAGCAAGGAACAAACGAGAAGAGGAAGCTGAGAAGATGAAGGGTTTTCAGGCCAGATCTACACACCTCATGAGACCAACGGGAGGAGTTACTAAGAAGCAGAGTCACAACTTCAGTAATGTGAATACGCGGTTTAGCCAACCATCCAGAAATCACTTTGGTGGACCATCGAGGAGTTATTTTATTGGACCCCAAAGAAGTCATTTCAGCAGACCACCGAGGAGTCAATTCAAAGGACCTCAAAGGAGTCACTTCAGTGGAGGTCAGAGTTCATATAGGGGATCCACAGCTCCTGCTACAAGCACCGCCAACAATCAGATGTGTGCCAAGTGTGGAAGAATACACCAAGGACCATGTGTGACGTGTTTCAACTGTGGAAAGCCAGGACACATTTCCAGATTTTGTGAGGAGGAGCCTCGAGGGGCCAAGGATGCTAGAACTGCAGTAAAAGGGAAAGTGTTTGCACTATCACATCAGGAGGCAAGTGCTTCACCAAATCTGATTAAAGGTATCCTCAAACTCCAAGGTCTTGAAGTAGAAGCCTTATTTGATTCTGGTGCCACACACTCTTTTATATCATACGACTGTGTGCCTCGATTGAATTTAAGAGTGAGTGAATTGCCTTATTATATGATTATTTCTACACCGGCGGGAGCTTCAGTAAAAACTTCTAGGGCTTGCTTAAATTGTACGATTGAGATTGATAATAGGATCTCAAATATAGACCTTGTTTGTTTACCCACGAAGGGTATCGATGTAATAATAGGAATGGATTGGTTGTCAGCTAATGACATCATCCTTGACTGCAAGAGGAAGACTATCTCTCTTGCGGATGACTCTATGAGTCATAATAGACCACAATTGTTGTCTATAGTACAAGATGAAAAGCCTGTTCATCATGGTTGTCTTGCGTACATGGTGTTTTTCTCCATTCAAGCAGAAGTGGAGGAAGGGATAGAGAACATTGAAGTGGTGAAAGAATTTCCGGAAGTATTTCCGAAAGAAATGACAGGTTTACCCCCAGAGAGAGAAGTAGAATTTTCTATTGATCTCGTACCTGGAACAGAACCTATATCTAAAGCTCCTTACCGAATGTCTCCATCAGAACTAGCAGAATTGAAGAAGCAGATCGAAGAATTGTTAGAAAAGGGTTTTATCAGACCCAGTGTATCTCCTTGGGGATCGCCCGTACTCTTTGTGAAGAAGAAAGATGGGAGCCTGAGACTATGCATTGACTATCGCCAGTTGAATAAAGTGACTATAAAGAATAAATATCCTTTACCCAGGATCGACGATCTACTTGATCAGTTGAAGGGAGCATCCATATTCTCCAAGATCGACCTCAGATCAGGTTATCACCAACTGAGAGTCAAAGCTGAAGATGTCTCAAAAACTGCATTCAGAACTAGATATGGCCATTATGAATTTCTTGTTATGCCATTTGGGCTAACAAATGCTCCAGCAGTATTCATGGATTACATGAATAGAATTTTCCGACCATATCTAGATAAATTTGTAGTGGTTTTCATTGACGACATCCTTATCTACTCTAAGGATGAAGAAGAGCATAAAGAGCACCTTAGAATCGTGCTACAAGTGTTGAAGGAGCACAAGCTCTATGCGAAACTATCTAAGTGCGAATTTTGGTTGAAGGAAGTAAAATTCCTAGGCCATGTCGTATCGGCTGAAGGTGTTGCAGTGGACCATACTAAAGTTGAAGCAGTTCTCCAATGGGAACGACCAAAGACCGTGACTGAGATCAGGAGTTTTCTAGGTCTAGCTGGCTATTATAGGAGATTTATCAAGGGCTTTTCGCAGATAGCTATGCCCTTGACAAAGTTAACTAGGAAGGGTCAACCATATGTATGGGACGAAAAGTGTGAAGCAGCTTTTCAAAATTTGAAGACTAAGTTGACTACGGCACCAGTACTTATAATTCCAGATCCTGCTCAGACCTTTACTTTGTACACAGATGCTTCCAAGAAAGGTCTTGGGTGTGTATTAATGCAAAATGGTAGGGTAGTAGCTTATGCTTCTCGACAGTTAAGGCCACATGAAGGGAATTATCCTACTCACGACTTAGAACTGGCAGCAGTAGTGTTTGCTCTGAAGATTTGGAGGCATCACCTTTACGGTTCAAAGTTCGAGGTTTATAGTGACCACAAAAGTCTGAAGTACCTGTTCGACCAAAAGGAGCTCAACATGCGACAGAGGAGATGGATGGAGTTTATCAAGGACTACGACTTCGAATTGAAGTATCATCCAGGAAAGGCGAACGTTGTAGCAGATGCCTTAAGCAGAAAGACAATCCATGTAGCCCAGATGATGATCAGAGAACATAAATTGCTCGAGGAGATACCAAGTACATCTATTGATGTAATGTCAGGTTTGGTCGCTACCATGGAAGCATTAACTATTGAAAGCACAATTTGGAAAGAGATTAAATTCGCTCAGCTCGAAGATGAGTATCTATTAAACGTGAGGGAAGATATTGAAGAAGGAAAAGAATCGAAATTTGGGATCGATAGAGATGGGATATTAAGGTATAAAGGAAAAGTGTGCATACCTAATGATGGAGAAATAAAAAGGCTCATACTAGAGGAGGCTCATCGGAGTAAATACACTATCCATCCCGGAGCAACCAAGATGTATCATGATCTCAAGCGGAATTGGTGGTGGCGGGGCATGAAGAAAGATGTGACTGACTTTGTCACTTGTTGTTTGACTTGTCAGAAAGTCAAGATTGAACATCGGAAACCTCCTGGATTATTAAAGAATTTGGATATCCCAGAGTGGAAATGGGACAGCATCTCTATGGATTTCATCATGGGGCTTCCTCTAACGACATCCGGACATAATGCCATTTGGGTAATTGTCGATAGGTTAACTAAGTCAGCTCATTTTCTAGCAATTGCAGCAGAATACTCATTGGAGAGACTAGCAAAGATCTACATGAAGGAGATTGTCAGATTGCATGGGATACCGAATAGCATCGTATCTGATCGTGATCCACGATTCACTTCACGATTTTGGAAAGCATTGCAGAATGCTATGGGAACTCGGATGAGTTATAGTACCGCTTATCATCCTCAAACTGACGGGCAGACTGAGAGGACTATTCAAACTCTGGAAGACATGTTGCGGGCTTGTGCAATCGAACTAAAAGGAAGTTGGGACGATCATCTTCATCTTGCGGAGTTTGCATATAACAATAGTTATCACTCCAGCATTGAGATGGCACCTTATGAGGCTTTGTATGGAAGAAAATGTAGATCTCCTATTTGCTGGACAGAATTGAATGAGCGAATTTTAATAGGTCCAGAACTTGTGGACGAGACGACTCAAAAGATTAAGGTGATTCAACAGAAACTTCTCACTGCTCAGAGTCGACAGAAGAGTTATGCTGACAAGAGAAGACGACCGTTGGAGTTCATGGTGGGCGAACATGTGTTCTTAAGAGTCACACCAATGACTGGCATTGGTAGAGCAATACGAGCAAAGAAGCTTTCACCTCGTTTTATGGGTCCTTATGAGATTTTGGAGAAAGTTGGACCGGTAGCTTACAGAATTGCATTACCTCCACAGCTTGCGAACCTTCACGATGTCTTTCATGTATCGCAACTGAAGAAATACCAACCGGATCCTTCCCACATTATAGAAGTAGAAGAGGTAGAACTCAAGGATAACATGACGTATAAAGCCGAGCCGGAGCGGATTGTTGATGCAAGAGACAAGAGATTACGAAACAAGACCATTAGACTTGTAAAGGTCGAGTGGAAAGGAATGGCTCCCGGAGATGCTACTTGGGAAACGGAGGAGAGCATGCGACAAACCTATCCTCATTTATTTAAATAGGTTAGAATTCTTATTATAGCGAAATTTTGAGGACAAAATTTTCTTTTAGGAGGGGAGAAATGTAACATCCTGAATTTTGAATCTAATATCTTGAACATAAACCTATTTTGGGAAGACTAGTAGGCTCTATTTTTGGAAAGTAATAAATTTGAAATCAGTATTTTGTGGGCCCCGTGAATAGTATTTACTATTCACGTATATATTTTTACTATTTACAAATACGTATTTAAAAAAAATATATATATATATGTTATTCGCAAATACGTATTTAATACTTGAAATTTGTGAAATATGAATAGTGTTCACTATTCACAAATACGTATTTACTATTTAAAAATACGGTATTTACTATTCCTAAATACGTATTTACTATTCATGCGGGACCCACAACCAAAATAATTCTCTCCCGACACAAAACTCTCGTGAAGTTTGAAAATTTTGTCAGCGGGACCCACGTAATAGTAATTTACTATTTGAATAATAATATTATATTATTATAATATAATATTATTTACTATTCATGTGGGACCCACGAAAAATTATTTCCACAGAAGAGTCACGGGAGGTTTGAAAATTTGTCACGGGGAAAATTACGTAGAACGACCCAGAGACGAAAATTACACTTAAGAACCCATTTTCCAACTATAAATAGACCTTCCATTTCATTTCATTCTTCACAACTTCTAAGAGCCTTAGAGAGAGGTAGAGAGAGAGAGAGAGTAGAGAGATATTTGCTTGAGAGTTATAATAGCTGGTTGGTGATTCGGGTATTAGCAAGTAACAGGTAACTCTGAATATTCTTCCTTATACTTGTGAATTATGTATGATTATAAATTTGTTTGTTTACTATTTTGGCAAGAATATTTAGAAAATATTTATGGTTTTAAGATCTGGTGTGGGAATTTTGATTTGCAAATCTGTAGAGGTACTATTTATACGTACGTTACTATTCACATATACCGTATTTACTATTCATTTTACTATTCACATATACCGTATTTACTATTCATTTTACTATTCACGTATACCGTATTTACTATTCATTTTACTATTCACGTATACCGTATTTACTATTCACATTTACTATTTATGTTACTATTGACGTATACCGTATTTACTATTCATGTTACTATTCACGTATACCGTATTTACTATTCACACCGTATTTACTATTCATTTTTACTATTCACGTATACATACCGTATGTACTATTAATTTTACTATTCATGTATATACCGTATTTTACTATTCACAAATACGCATATCAACGTATATAATGGTATAATAATGCATTATTTTTGAGTAAATACATCATGGCGGTTGTATTGTGATGGGTGGAGTAAGGAGGGAATTGAATGATAAGAATTGTTTATGCCACCACTCGGTGCACAGTGGATGGTACTTTTCAGGGCCCCATCTTCCATGTTTTCCTCTGGCCGGGATTTCATTGGAGATGTGGGACATGTGACACCTCCTTAGTTGTTATTTTAAAGGAGGGGAGCCATAGTCCAGATTTAAGCTCTATACCTTTGGCCGGGTGTATCTTAAGTTTTGGTGAGCTTGAAACCATCCAGTCAAATGAATGAGTTTCTATTGGACTATATGTTAGCCTATGGTTCCAGTCAGCGGTATACGGTTGGAAGGGGATATAAGGGAGGCTGCATACTGCATAGTGCATTTCTGAATTATTCAATAAAGAATGATGAGTATTTTGTAAAGGCATTTGATGTGAACAACGGTATATCTAAAAATATCTGAGTATATTAAATTCACATTATATTACCTTTTATTTTTGTCATATGTAATATGCTCGTGTAAGGTAGAAATATTCAGTAGTTACTGAGACGTGGAATCTCATCCCATATTAACATTTTTCAGGTGATTATTCTAGTAGAAAGCAAGGGAAGGCACCTATGGAGTGAGCTCTGGAAGCTCATTTAATCTCCAATAAATTATGATATGTTATTTTATTTGCCATGAACCTAAGACTTCCGTTTTGTATTAAACTCTGAAATATTTTCTGGAATTTATTCTGCTTATGTATTACGGGTTTTATTCGAAATGGTAACATTGTAAAAGGATTTGGATATTGTTGAACTCTTTTGAAGGTATTTTCAATATTTTGACCGAGTTTTTGGGTATTAAAATTGTGGTGTTACAAAGTATTAATTAATTATTTTGACCGAGTTTTTGGGTAAATTTTTAATTAGTGAATTAATTATTTGATAAATTATTATTATCTATTTAAACTTATCTTATATATCAAATTGTTAATGAACAAAGTATTAAATAATTAGTCATCTATTTTAAGGTTTATAAGAATTAATTAATTAATTTACTAATTAATCTTATTATAAAGTTTATAATAAATTTTTGATATTTTAATTTTCTTAATTATTAATTTAAATTATTATTTTTTTATTATTTATAATTAATTATATATTTAATTAAAATATTTTAATTAATTAATTATTTTTTTGTTGAAGGCGTGAGTCAGCCTCACGCCTCTGGAGGCGTGAGACAGACTCACGCCTCTGGAGGCGTGTCACAGGGTCACGCCACTACCAGTGGCGTGGGCCCCTCTCACGCCTCTAGAGGCGCCAACGTTAGTCTGGTAAATACTTTACACAGTGCATCAAATTGGTAATTTTTTTTAAAAAAAATTTATTTTGGTCAATTTCCCAAATATCCACCCCTTGTAAATGGTACATTTGTTTCGTACTTATAAACATTGTATTGGTTTATTTATCTTGTATTTTTTCGCAAGATTTATATTTTTATTCAAAATTTCAACATTGAACTGTATTTTACATTGAAATAATTATATTGATTTTAAATGGATTGACCGATTGACATGGAAATATATAGATCAATAATCAATACTCAATTTTTTAGGCATGTCATTAAAAACTAACGGCACTAGATTGTAAGAAAGATCGAATCTACAATTACTCCTATATTCAGTGGCGAAACCAGAAAATCTTTTTAGCCCAGGCCAAAAATAAACATATTGAACTACTCCTTTTAGTTCTTATTATAAAGCACCAACTAACAAGTATATTTGATCTTTTTTATAAGGCACTTGCTTGTTTCTAAATAACATTAAATATTTTTTTATATACCCATAATTAAAAAGGTAGTGAGTAAGAGTAATGATTAATAAAAAATAATTATTACTCTTTTTTTAGCAAAAAAAGAGTAATAATTAATATGATATTGAAGTTTAGTATAATTAATAGGGATAATATTGAAAATTACTTAAATTGGAGATTCCATCAAAGACCCCATAAATACATCCTCCTCGCCAGTAGGCTGAGAATTCCACCGTAACCTGTCGGACTGAGAATCGGAGGCATAACACTAAGCTTCTGGCCAACTATTTTTGCAAACCACCACCACGTCCTCAAAGGTTCGCACACCGTGAGTACTCAGCCAAGGACCGAATTCTTGATCATCCTCAGTGGAGATAGCAGCTTTCTCTACTTTACACCCTCTCCCTTCGTGGACAAGACAGCCACACTTATAACAGAAATTTTGCAAACGCTCATAACGAATCTTCACCCAGATTGGATCTCTAGCTTCACGCGGTACCCAAAAGCCCGTAGATAAGGGCACATCCAGACGAATAAGTGAACGGACCCTAATGAACGTCCTAAGCATCTTTCCCTCGACCATCGGATTCTCAAACATAACTGCTTCCCCGGCAGCATCTCCCAAGGTTGTTGCATTAGACCTATCAAAGGCATCCACCGGAAGGTCATGAAACTGTAACCAGAACGGAGCAGTATCATAACTCACATCTTGAAGGGTCATATCATCCTCCCACACTTGAATATTCAGAAGATATCCTAGGATATTCCATGGTCTTCCTTTGAGGACACGAATAAAATCCTTAGTTTTATTAAACCAAAATAGAAATATTAAGTTACTCCGATCCATATCAAGTATTTCCACCCCATCCTCCACTTGCCACGCCTTAGTGATCATAGATACCACCGTCGGGTAGTTTAGATTTTTCTGAGTAAGAATCTTTCCAACTAGCGATTTCTTCTTCCTCTCTTGATTCTGAGATAATCTCAAAACAACCTGTTTCTGCTTACTTGCTTCACTACCCTGCCCTATCTCCATCTTTCCTAGGCTCACCATCACACTATCGAACACCCCCTTGGAAGAAAACAAGGAGGTCAGACAAGGAGAACCCAACCCCACAGACACTCACGAAAGAGAGAACGCAACTCTCACAGAGGAGAGAACTGTCACAATGATCTTCTATTTAGGCATTTTTGTTGGACCAAACACACCCGGAGCTTATTATTGACCATCCGTCATGAGGAAGTTGACACAACCAAGGGCTGCACTATTTAAAATAAAGTCCTCTAAATTAAATGCCAACATTAATTAGGACTCACCAAAAAAGAGGATGATGTGGCCTTGCAATCAATCATCAGTGTCTATCCCAAGTCAAATCAAACAACTTCGCTTGTTAAGGAGGAGTATATGACTTTTGACCTATTACCCTAATTAAGATCACTGGTATATCATAATAAATGGGTTTTCCCCTCAAGACCTGTAGTCCTAATTAAGATTATTAACATATCATTAATATTTCATATGCTAAACATGCAAAATTAAATTTTTATCTTCAATATAATTCTGTTCTTTAAAAAATATTTTCTATATATTAAACATAAAAATAAGCATGTAATGAGGCTCGTTTTTATCTTAGAATTTTAGGGCCTATTTAGTACATGGATATGGTGGGAAGGAAAAGGAAAATTAGTAAATTCTTATGTTTGGTATGCATTTTAGACAAATCTTCATGAGAACTAAGGTTCCCGGGCACACCAATTTTCACTTATATGTGGAAAAATCAAATCCCACCAAAATTGGTGAGATCTCAAGTTCTCACATCACTGTTTACGTTTTTTTGACACATTTACCCTTCAAATTTAAACTTGATGGAAACGTTTAAACATGGTGGGAAAGTTTAAACTTGGGGGGAATTTTTTTTACATGATTTGAATTTGACAAAAGTATATTTTTGCAAAAAAATTATTTTTCTTTTTTATTTTAAATTAATTACTTTTGAGGTAAAATATACATTTTTTGATTCTTTTACTAACTCATCTTCTCTCATCTTTCAAAATCTTATCTTCCCTTCCCTTCCTTCTTTTAAGTTTCTTTCTCTTCTCAAATTTTATCAGTACAAAATTGGGACTCAGTGGACATGCAGGTCAATGGAATCGGTAGACCGTTGATTTTTTTTTTTAATATTCTGTCAACAAACATCAATGATACTGACTGAATTCACGCGTAGCAAGTTTGACTTCTTTTTTTTAAAAAAAAAAAACAATTCACGCACGAGTAACATGTTATAAAATTATTTTATTGTATTACCCATACAGTTCACCAAACAATTACTCAACATTCACACCATGCGTGAGCCGTGATGATGATATAATCCGGGATTCATGGTTAATCGACTCTTTTAAAAGACGAACTCAGGTTTTGAACGACACGGCATGATTAAATAATAAAATATTAACCTGTCACAAAAAATAAAATAAAGTATTAACCAAGACCATGTTACCATGTTTCTAAGAAAGAAAGAAGTAAATATAACGCCTTAGTAGCACAGTGGCATGGGAGTTTGGCTCTCCTCCCTCATGTTCAGGGTTCGAACCCTACCTCCCTCCCCTACTATATGTATCAAAAAAAGAAAGAAGTATGGACTATGCACTAAAAAAAAAAAAAGACTAATCAACACCTATATATTAGGATGGGTGGTAAGGAATAATAAAGTACTTGTTCTCCCTTAAGAAAATTTTTAGTTTAAGGCTACTAGAATCGGGTGGTAAGGAGTAGTAAGGTACTCATTCTCCTTTAAGTAGATCCTTAATTTGAGGCTATGTCGGGAGGTAAGGAGTAGTAAGGTACTCATTCTCTTTTAAATAGATCCTTAATTTGAGGCTATAAGTGAAGTAGATGACATTAGTAGTTATTTCCTTCCAGCAGGGAGATCAACCCAATACAAATTCAGGTTAGTCGAGTCCCGATAAATCCTTCAAGTTAAAAAAAGATAAGCTATCGAATGGCCGTTGAAATAAAAAAAGGACTATATTTTCAAAATCCATGCAATAAACATAAACCCATACAACAGTACAAAACATCATTTCTACAGATAAAAACGATATAAATATCCATACGACCGACCATACGCTTGTACCTAGTAATTTATCCTCAGGTTATTATTATCCAACCCACACTAAATACTTTCTTTAAAGCTTGTTTAGAAGTGAATATTAATTTCAATCTTTTTATAAATAATATAATGGATACGTCATACGTGAGTTTATATATATATATATATAACATAATCTTCACTATAAATTAGATCATACAATAGCTGAATAATTGGTTAGCCGTAATGACAGCCACACAAGTTAAACATGGTTAAAAGCACACAAGCACACATCTAGATATCGGATCCAAAAGCCACACCAAATCAAAAAACAGAGAGCAAGAACAAATAACGCAATATTATCAAACATGCTAACATGAATTGTTTAAAAGCTGGATGTCAAAATTAATTTAAAAATATTTCACTGTCTCAATTGACTCTATACGCATCCGCAAAATCACGGCCAACATAAGGTAATGGCCCTGCAGGATGAATCTTTTATATTGTATTTTCTGTACAGTTTCTTAATCAAATATCTAAAAAATAAAATAACTTGATCAATCACTGGTTCAGGCTCTGAACCAGCCAAAGATTCTTGAACTGTGATTCCACTGTCTCCATCAAGTTCTTCACTCTTGTTAAGCAATAATGGGTGCACCAAGGTCCCGATTTGCATGACCCGACTCGAGTTGTCTTCAACAAATAGCAAACCGGCCCGCATCCGGTTTGTCTCCCCTGAACCACCACCCCCCACACCTTCGTCGTGTTTTCACTCCCCCCTGCTCGTTCTTCCCCTGTCTCATCGTCGCCGGTCAATTCTTCCACCAATATAAGGCCTTCCGGCATTGGCGCCATTTCTTGTCGCCATTTTTCCTTTGCCTCTGGCCAATTCTCCTCCATTGCACTCTTCTCTGTCACCAAGGTCGACGTTGGCGTCGTCGTAGTCATCATACAACCACCCTCGTTGTTATCGCCGCCAATATATCCCTTCGGAAAAACCTGCACTAACAACGGCGCTTCCCTCAAATTCTTCACGATCTCCACCACAGAATCCCTCATCCACCTCTCCAACCTATCGCTCCCGTCGGCAGCATATTTTTCTTCAGCCCGATCGCTATCATCACGCGTTACCATGTCTAAACTCAAATAATCCTTCCCAAAACCCGCCACCGCCATGGCAGGTGCGGTCGCCAAGGCAGCGGAGGCCGCCGCCATCCTCCGATTCTGCCCCCTCGATCGGGTCTGATCGCCAGCGAACATCACAGAAGTTGGCCGTGGCGCACCGCCACCGAGACAACGCCCATTATTGTCGATGCCGAACTTGGCAGAGCCATTATTGCTGGCCGTGCAACCAATGCGTAGAGAAAAAGCCATCGAGAGAGACAGAGGGAGGAGCAATGCAGAACACAGAATCGAATGGCGAAGGAGGAGGAGGAAGAAGAAGAGAAGCAAGAAGGAGTTGAAGATGAGTTAATTGCTTGCACCACACCACGTATTTGTAAAGAAGCCGAGCCAAGATTGACAAGCGAGGGAGTATTTAGCTATAGAAATAGATAGATCCTTTTTATCCCCCAAAAAAAAAAAAATTCGGTTGGCCTCGAATCAGGATTACTTGTTCAAAGAGGAAACATTGCCTGCACGCGAGAGATGGGATGAAACCTCATGTTTTGTTTCTGTGCGGTTGGATGTATTAGATCATAGGAGAAAACTCCCACTTGTTACGATTGATATCTGGATTAACGGTAAAGATTGATTGGAGTAAAGAAGAAAGGAAAGAGTGAGCGTGTGTGATTGGGGGGTGGCGTTGGTATTTTTGCGCGTGGGAAGAAACGAAGGAAGAAGAGGGGCACGTGGTTTCACGCGGAAAGTGCATGGATGTCGAAGGCGGGCATACATATGGCATTGGCTGGGACTAAATCCAGTCCAAGAAAAACAGTTACGCGTGACACGTCAGTAAATGCACGTCCAGGTCAGCAGTGGTGGTCTGAGTCAAACAATTAGTGGCAGTTTGGTTCACCAAAATTAGGGGTAATGAAATGAAACTCAATGCAATGATAATTATATGAATTTTTGTGGCTTGTCATTAAAAAAAGATGATCCATATGTGTAAAAATATTTGGTTGGATTACGTCAAACATGAGAATATATAAGAACAATATATTAAGAGACAAAATTATCCCTAATTACATACTACTCTAATCTTATTTATAAATTTTTTTTTGACCAAATCACACATACCAAAGAGAGGTAGGTAGCTCAATAATTATGTGGTAAATTTTTAACTTTACCCTCATTTATGATTGAGTACCTTTCAACTCTTTATTCTCTCTTTATTTTCATTGGTACAATAATATGTACAAAATTATCACAATCTCATTTATTTGGTCAAAAGGAACTTATAAATAGGACCAAATTTTTTTAATAAAAAATGACTTATAAATAAGATCAGAGTGATATATATGTGTAATTTCCACATTAGGTTCATGGGGTAATTTTTTTTAATTTCTGTAATATATACGTTGGGTTCAAAGTAAATCTTTAATATTTAATAAGTGAAAATAGTATGAAAATAGTATATAGTTGTGTTCATGATAATTTTTTAATGTTTAATGATATGAATATTATTTAATGAGACATTTTAATATTATTAATTAATTTCTTAATATTTAATGGTGGTAATTATTTAATAATTGATAGCATTTATGAGTGGGACACTTTAATTAATTTAAAAATTTAATAACAATAATGTATTTTTTATCTAATTATAGTCTGCATTTTCATTCACCCGTCCTAACAGTAACAGTATAATCTACAAGATCTTCTCTGCATTACATAAACTGAACTAACTTGTTAAAAACCATCGGACTTGTGAAATTCTTCTGAGAAGGTGTGACACCTCATCAGAAAGTACTGTCTCAATTTCTGTAATTTACAGATAAACATCGATCTCCGCTGACATACTGTGATTTTTTATTACTTAATTAATGATATCATATACTTCCAAGAATATACGTGCATGTATGGAAAAAAATTCTGATATAGATTTTTTTTTTCCGCGAATAATTATGATTAGATCACCGAACTAATTAAATGATCAATAATATATACATTTTCAGGTGGGAAAAAAAAATGTATATACATGCATCTTGGGATTAATTGTATTGAAAGTGCAGTTAAGACAACAAAACACACACACATTGAGTCCAAGTTGGGAAAAATGTGTACGCACACATACTGAGTCCACGGGGGATGAACTCATCAAGTACTCATGTCATGAGTGTGCCGGTCAAGCTCTACTTTTTTCAGGATCATTTAAAAATAGCTAGATTATTGCATAAATAATTAGGAAACGTGTCTTTATACATATACATACACATAGGCGGACCCACAGGGGATGCCCCCTTAAATTTGAGATTTTTTTAAATAATTAATAGATATATGTTTAAATGATTGCTTACCCTTAAATTAAATGTCCACTCTTAATACATCAAAACTGCACTTTGTAATCGGATGAGAGATGAATGATTGTTTAGTGCCTTATATTGAAAAAGATGTATTTCATAGTATTGATAATAAGGAAATTATGATGGAATTCCAAAAAATAAGATTTAGAAGAATGACATTGTAATTATTTTTATTGCACACTTCATTGTAATTTATGTAGGTGCATTTATTTTTAACAGTATTTAACTTTACTTTTTAAAATTATATGTTTGTAAAATAATTGTCTCTATTTTTTTTTTATACACATAGTATAGGGGAGGGGGCAAGGTTTAAACCCTGGACATAGAGGAAGGGAGCCAAGCTCCCATGCCACTGCACTACTAAGGCGCTGGCTTAATTTCCTCTCTTATTAATCATTAGTATTCACTTGATTTCATAAATATTTTTTTGATATATTTTTTTCTTGTTTATATTCTTTTATTTTTTAATGCATTTAAAACTTTCCTTAAAAATTCCGGAGGGAATATCCCCACCTATTGTGCCCCCTTTACAATTTTCTAAGTCTGCCCCTGTACATACGTATCTGTGTGTGTATGAATTGTGAATAAATGTGAGTCTTGTAGATTATATATATGCATGGAATTTGAGATATGTGTGTGTATGCAAGCATGTTGATAAATTTAAATGTAACAAGAGACAATTTAAGAGTCATAATTCTGGAAAGAGGATACTCTCAAGTTCATTTCCCGCATTAACTTTTCAGAATCTTATCTTTACCTTCAGATTACAAATTAAATAGTTCAGATTTAATATTTTTTAAAACTATTATCATAGTGTTTTCTAATTTATTATTTTTTATTTTTTGAATTTTGTGTGCATGGCAGTTATGAATTGTGAGGATAAAGTTTTAATAACTTAAGTTTATTATTTATGTTTAAAATTATAGGTTTATGAAATATAAAATCTTAACTATCCATTTTTTTTAAATCTAATTGTGGAAATGAGATTATGAGAAGAAAAGAAGATAAAAGATTATGAGAGAACTCAAACCCCACAATTTTAAAGAAGACACCAATGTGATCTTACCATTTTTGTTAATATAATGATTAAATGTTCGAAGTAACTGCCTAATTAATATTTTCGACTTGAAATTATGTAGTACGTATAAATTAATTAAAAGAGAGAAGCATATGCGTACGCCATATTGTCCGCTATAAGTGGTACTATATATCTAATTTTCTGCACGAGTAAAACCATCACACCAAACACGTTACTAATCCGAACATGCATGTGAATGTTATTTTGAGCTCAACTGAAAAAGAGACGATAGGATTGGCTGGTCCCTATTTCTTTTCGATATACATATAGGCTGGTCCCTGTTAACTAAACGAAAATGTAAGGGTGCGTTTGGTTTGCGGAAAGTTTGAAGAGGGATAGGAAATGAAGGGGAGTGAATGGAAAGGAAAGGAAAATTAGGATTGAACTTAAAAAAAGGTGTTTTATTTGCTACACATGAAAACAAAACATACATTGAGGGAAAATGCGATGTTTGGTAGGAAGAAAAATGAAGTGGTGCTTGTGGGAAGAAAATGTAAAATTCCTAGTATACGCTCTGTATCGAGACTTTTCTACAAAATGAAATTCAAATTTGTAATAATTTATTAACAAAACTTGAATTTAAAATTTGAGGCCTGCTTGCTAAAACAAAGCAAAATTCTGTTTGCCCCTATTTTATAGGGGCTAAAAAAGAACAATCTGATATAATACTCACAGTCTAAGCTTTTATCTTTTTTGTACTCATTTGTTGATTTTTCAGCAAAAGAATCCATTTATTGGAGAAGAATTCTTTGTTTTTTAGTAACAAAATCATTATTTTTCAAATGCTCATTGAGAACAATTATCAAAAAATAATTTAGTAATAAAGATAAATGTAACTACTAGCAAGTGCGTAATGAAAAACTATCAAGTGAAGAATCACTCACAGAATTTAAAAGCATCAAATTAAAGAAGTAAAGAGAACGAGCAGCAACACCGAAAACGAAACGATGGGGTGTGTCACTGGTGCTTCTGGCTACAATAATATTTTATGGCTCATCAAGCTTCTTCTTCTTCTTCTTCTTGGTTACATGGTCAATGCCACTATTTGTGACCCAAGTGAGTTCTCTCCTTCTTATGCTTCGATTAATTACCTCCAAGCTTTTATTAGAATTATAGTCCAATTTTTGTGTTTTAATTTAAATCTTTTACAGGAAAATTCGTATTTTGCATTTTCCTGCTTGTGACGGATGATGGATTACCATCAGTTTTGGTGGGAATTTATCTTGGGAAAATGCATTTAAGAGTCCTTTTTAGAGGAAAAAATCCTAAAAAAGGCTCCAAGATTCTGAAAATATCAAAATTGGGATTTTCAGAATTTAGTGAGTTGTTAATTGGGCTGATATAGTTATTATTCGAGATAAATATTATTGTTAATATGACTGATTTAGTTGTTAAAATATTGTTGTTAATGTGACTGATTTAATTGTTAACAGGTATTGATTTTGTTGTTAATTTGGCTGATTTAGTTGTTAAATTTTAATGAAGTTATATCAAAAAAGGACCTTGGGCCTTTTTTGGGACTTTCAGAATCTTGGGGCCCTTTTTAGGATTTTTCTCTAAAAAGGGCCCCCATATGGATTTCCCATTTATCTTCCCATATTTAAGGGAACTTTAGAGTAAGTGGAAACTTGAGTTCCGAAAACATTTGACAACTAAACGTTTTTCACAGAGGGAACTTGCTGATTTTCCTTTCTTTTGCCACATTCTCCGTATACCAAACAGGCTTTAAGTGTTTGAATCCCTTTGGCAAACTATATATCTTATTCAATATAAGAGTTACTTAAATAAGTTGTGTATAACTCTGTAGTAAGAGAATGAGATAAATTAATTAAATATAACTACATCCAGTCCTTATTATACGACATATTTCTGAAGTTGATCATGGTCCGAAATATAAAATCTATTTTTCATATTTATCAACATTTTTTCTAATCCACTCATATTGGTGCTCATTCAATAATAATTAAGGTTTTGAACCCCTGGCCAAGTATTGAATAGGTGGAGTTCCTGGATTAGATCAAAGTCAGAACAATAGGTAAAAATATTCATATTTTAATAATAAAAAGTATTTTGTTAAACAATAAAAGTAATATAAATTTTTTTGCCAATAAAAGTAATATTCACATTTATCTAGTCAAGGAAAAAATACCGAGAATAATTAAAAATTAATGGTATAAAGTACAAACTTCAAACCTCCAACAAACCAATCTCTTTCTTCCCTCCTCTACTGATGATGGCCAGCTGTCATTGTAGGAGGTTTGCAATGTGATGCTTTTTCAAACCTCCAGCAAACCAAACTTAAAACGAGTGTTTAATTTAATTTTTTAAAGAAAATGAAGGATCTAGGTTCTCTGCATTTGAGAAAAAGCAGTGCCACGTGTTGCTTTTCATCTCATCTTTTGCTCATAGTTCACGGGCTTGGGATCAAAATGTTAGAGATTTTTTCTAGCAAACCGATTTCTTCCTTCCCTCCTCTTATTCTTTCTTGCTGCTGCTTGTGGACACAGAGAATAAGCCCCATTTAGCTCAGTTTACAATTTTGTAAGGGTTTGTTTTGTGGTGTAACTTTTTTTTACAACAGTGGTACTTGCTGTTGCTGGCGCCGGATAGATCTTCGAAAGTGCTCATGGCATCTCTTCTTCGTCAATACCATCGCAAGGATGGCTTCTCGTTGCTGGAGATCGTTGGCACTCAGATCTCATCTTTCTCACTCATTGATGAAACCATCCCCTGCTGCTGCCGCACAAATCTAGCTAAAAATTGAACCTGGATCTTCTTCTACTTCTTGATAGTTGTTTGCTTCTAGTTCTCTGTCTATTTTTTTCCCTTTCACTAGGTGGCTCGCTCAACTCGTCCAGTTTAGGCCGAGTTGACCTAGAGTCATTGAGTCAATCTGGATTTTCTCAAACTCAAATCGATTTTTCATCCGATTCACCGGGTTTTAGTTTGAATCGGGCCGTCTGATATGGGTTTAAAAACCTTGAAAATAATTAAGGAGGAGAGGAAATGAGAAAATTAGGGAATATGATTATGGTATTTTTAAAAATATATGTCATATCATATGACTTCCTTAATCTAATCAAATTAAGTAAATACATATATTAAGGATCTAGAGAGTATGACAAATGCTACATGACCCCCCTAAAATACAATAGTGTTAATTACATTGAGTAAATAAATTTCTTTGGTAAAAAGATAAATATGAAGTGGAGTATAATATTATTTTCAAGGTTAAAATAACTGCTGGTTCTTATAATTTTGGTTGAAATTTGGTTTTGGTCTTTATAGTTTCAAATAATTGGTTCTAACCCTATAGATTTAGAGGGATTTGGTTTGAGTTTAAGTATAGGAACCAAAATCAAAATTTGTTTAAAGTATAAGAAATATTCGTTAAATTAAAATCAAATTCTTATAAAACTACATTGACCAAAACTAACTATATAAAACTTATAGGATTAAAATTAAAAATTCAGTGAAATTATGAGGGATAATATTGTCACTAACCCTTATATTTATGACTAAGTCCAACTTTTGAGCTAGCTCTTATAATATTGGAGATAAGGAGTGTTTATGCTTGGTCATGACATTGACGTAAATTCGTTTTATGAACTCGAATCGTAAACTCATAAGAGTTTATTTTTATTATTAAATATGTATTAACATTGTATAATTAAATAATTAAAATATGAAAAACCACAACAATTTGATTTAAATATATTTTAAATTCAAATAATTAAAATTAAATATATCAACATTGTGATTTGTTACATTTACTGTAAAATTTATATATAAAGCCATTGAGGATAACAAAATTGAAAAAGTTAACACTAGTTTAAAAATGAGTTAATACGGTTTTGTGAGTTAGAAACGTAAAAACGGTAAATTAAATATATAAACTCATGAATTTAATCAAGTTTACAGCTAGGGGTGAGCATGGTGTTCAAATGCCTAGTACACTCACCCAAGCTTGGCAAAAAATTGCTTAGCTCTGCCCTAAAAAAGTGGCCCGAAAAAAATTCGGGTGGTTTTATGCTGGGCCAGTAACTAGGTAGAGCCGAGCATCGGGCAGGGGGTCCTGCCTTGCCCATTTGGCTCTGCCAAAAAAATTAAATATATTTAAATAAATATTGTTCTACATATATTATTTTATTTAAAATATATTATATCATTATGTCTAAATATACTTCAGGTATCTCCAAAATTTTGAAATTCTGTAAACTGTGAACTATAATCTTCAGGGAGCAGGGCAAGGCGTCACTACTTAGGTAAGGAAAACCTGCCCTTGCCTAACCCAAAAATGGTTAGGGCTTTTATCGGGCAGGGTTGGATATCGGGCGACAAAATGCAGCCCGTTCATTCTTCGAGCTGGGCATCGGGTAGAGGTCTCACCCTGTCAATGGCCACCCTATTTACAGCTGACACAAATTTACCAGTGACTCGCCTCGATTTAATTAGATAGAAACATGAAGATGGTAATCTTATAGAACAACTCGGAAGTTTGACAATATTGCGTAAATAGTTTTACTTGATGTCAATAAATTATAAGGTCATTTATTGGTAATATTCCTTTTGATTAAGTGTAACATAAATGAATAAATTAATAAAGGGACACTTGAAAACATCTGAATCAAGGACCACCATGTGCTACTTTAACGGGAGAGGAAGGCTAACCTAAGTTAAATAAAATTTCGCAACCATGAGTTAATCCTTTTTTTTTTTTTTTTCGTTGCAGCACAATTTTTCAATTAGATTTATTTTGGGCCTATAAGCCCACAACATAAAACCATGAACGTGTTCGTTAACCTTTCTGGGCCGCTGGGGACGACGAAATTTTTTCACTTAGTGGGGACAAAGCCCATGATTAATCTTTCCTTGAAACGAATGATCTTACAGCTCTCTACCATTCAGATATTTCAAAACGTCCGTGTCTTCCATTTTTTTTTAAGGTAAGCTATAAGTAGTCCGAATCATCTTTAGTGGAATTGTGTTTCGTGTGATCCACATCTTTCAAGTAGAGCCCCAAAAAAAAAAAAAAGAAAGAACATACTTTAATCCGAAGGTTTTGCCTCCACAGTGAAAATTGGTAGCTTTGGATTTTATTTTTTTTTTTGACAATTTTGAATTTTGATTTCTGAATCTTTCAGTTTGATGTCGTACGAAGATAAGAAAAAATATATTAACAGTGAATAAATCCTTAACCCATAAAAGGGGGAAAAAAAAGAAGGGGGGGGGGGGGGGACAGAGAATCTGAGATATATATGATGTGGGAAGCCATGAAACAAGTAGTATATAGACAGAGGAGGAGATGATAACCAGTAGTGGTCCAATAATGAATGGATTCCTTTTGTTGTTTTTATAAAACGTCTCTTTCAAGTTCTCTACGAAATTCACAGCTAGTGCTTCCATGAATTTTCTTTTCTCTGTCTTCAAAACTGTGGGGCCCCCCAAGTCCACACAAATGCCTTCATTATCAATCAAACACTAGTAGTTATTCCTTTGTGTTCTATTTACGCTCTCTTGTATAATTGTATGTACTCAATTTGCACATCAAATCAAACAGTGAAAAGAGAAAGAACTACTAGTAGACGGTCCTTATTTGCATCCGGCTTTCGTCTTTTTATTGCTCCCCTCCGCTACTGCCCTCCTTTACCTCGCTTTGGTCCATTTTTTTTTGCTTCCGTTCATTGTCCTTCTTTGCCTCAAAATGGCACCGTTTTGATTTAAAGAAGGGCAGTTATGCCCTTTTCTTTGAAGAAAATATTTGAAGGTATTAACGGGTATTAAAAACATATTTTATGATCTTAAAAAATTATGTTATGATTTTGAAAAAATATCCCCAAGCATATTTTTAGTACCAGTCAGTACCCTGAAATAATTTTTCACTATCCTAAAATTTTTTTCAACAAGTCTTCTTCAGTATCAGTTAGTAATCTAAAGTATCTTTTTAATACCACCACTTAGTACCCTGAATATTTTTCTTCAATTCCAGTTAATATCCTTAAGTATCTCTTTAGTACCAATCAGTACCTAAAATATTTTTTTCAAGATCTTAAAATAAATTTTTAAGATCATGAAGTATTTTTTTTTTAGTAATTTTCAGCGTCCTGATTATTTTCTTAATACTAGTCAATACCAAAAAATATTTTTTTCAAAAAAAAGGGGCAGAACTACACTCATTTGCGCCAAAATGATCGTTTTGGCCAAAGGAGGGCAGCAGACGGGAGTAGAAAAGGACCAAAACCGAGTCCTCCTTATTTATAATAGCTATTAGAACTTTTAAAAATAGATTTTCAATAGTGATTTAAAGTTTACGAGATAAATATGTGATAAGAGTTTTGTCTCAATTTACGTGAATAAACACAGACCTCCAAAAGTGACCTTCAATATGCATAAAGTTAATTTGTCTTCCTTTAGCTAATGAACCAAGTAACTTCCTCTCTCTCTCTCACTTCCATTCCTTACCATTTCTGTAACTCACAATGTCCACTCATAGTTGTTTTGTTTCTAAACTTGTTGCCTGTCCAATTCCTCACATTTCAACCTCACTCATATAGTTGAATTGAGCTAACTTATCATAAATCCACCTTGGAGACCACTCAGAATTTGCAAGAGTTTGAAAGGATTAAAAATGTTCTGGATTTTCAGGGCTAGTAATGGTGCCAGCATTGCATGGCAAGATTTTTGTGAGTGTGATCTGAGTCTGTCATGAAATAGAAATGTGATAAGAAGGATTTTGGAGTATCAAGTATGTGTAAGATCAATGAAGAAGAAAAGAATAAAAAAGACATCTCTGCCCCTTTTAGGCCTAGTGATCTACTTTATAAAAGGATAGAGGAATCTCATGTTTTGGGCTTTTGTAAGTTTGGGATGCGTATCAAACGGGAACTTTGCAACCTGAAACAACTGTTACGAGCACTTTGCTATATAAGAGCATGTTTGATTCGCTGAAAATGGAGGACAGGAAAGGAAAAATTGAATTTTCCCTCCAGCAGCAGACGTTTGGTTCGCATTTTCATCTGAAAAATAGTTTCCTCCGGAACCCATTTTCAACTATATAATTGAAAATGTGTACCCACCAAAATTGGGGAGGGAAAACGCCTAAAATCACAAAAGCCAACACATGTTTGCTCCTTAAGATTAGTTTTATTTGGGATTAGATGGTAACTTTCCATGTGACAAGGTATCTGCGACCCACACTGAAAAAAGCCTGGTTGATGTCTGCCTTGATACATATGCAGAGCAGATAAATTCTCTTTCATGAGGAATCAATCTGATAGACTCAACACAGATAGTTCAGTCACTTGCTATCAAATTATCTACTAACAACCACTTGAACTCAAATAATATGAAAAGAAATGATCATGGCGGTTAAGTAGGATTTACGAGGAGAACACCCTAGAATGAGGTAAATCAGAGATCCAAGTGCTGTCTAGGGACATTCTTTTTCTTCTTCTTTTTTCCCCCCTATTTTACCAAAGAGAAAAGTCAAGTTAAATAAAACATCGTTCATAAGCACTTTTTCCATTCTTCTCGGGTAGGGAAAGTTCAAGCTACTAATAGGGTATCATTTGGCTTTCAATCAATTTGCAAGTAACAAACTTTCAAGATTCAGTACAATTTTGCTTCAAGGACAGAGAACAATAACAACCACTGAATGGGAAAGGACCCTCAGAAAACATTATCAGGAAATTTTAACCAGCAATACTGATTATGTTTACCTGGCTGATATCTCCATACAAATTACAATAACAGCACTCTGCAAATCCCCAAAAGGAAAAGAAAAAGAAAGAAAGGAAAAAGAAAAATCCCAATATAGAAAGCTATAAGCAACCTAATTCTCTATTTCTTCATCCTTTTTTCTTTTTTCTGTGGTAGAGATCTTGATGAGTTGGTGGTGGAGGGTTAAGATTTGCAAACCTCATCCACAGCGACATACAACTATACTTGCCCAGAACCGGAAGTGCTTGCAGCACTATGCTGTTCATACAAAGACTGTCTGCAAGTAGGGCAAGAAGAATGTGAGAGAAGCCATGTGTCTATGCAGCTAACATGGAATCCATGGTTGCACTTTGGAAGAACCCTAACTTTCTCTCCATCCACAAACTCTCCTAGGCAAATTGGACACTCAGTGGCTCCAATATCAGTAGAACCTGATGAACCATATACAACTAAAGGGATCTGACGCAACACACTCTTCTTCAACCCTTTTGCTGCTACACGAGCTGCAGCTTCATCTGGTGTCTCAAAAGCAAACCTGCTGCTGCATCTCAAAGCACATCTTACAATTGAGTTTAACCCTAAAGCACATATTAGTGCACAGAGCAAGGCCGCTAGTATAATCACCATGTTTGTGTCAAAATTGGTATCACTAGTGTTAAAGCCACCTGTTCTGTTGTCATTACCTGATGGGGTTGAGGTTGAATCTGTGCTCAGCAGTAGGCGAGCCATTTATGTCAGATCTCTTCTTGTGCTGTCCAATGATTCCGACCACAAAAGCTCAAAATTCTCGTACCCTTTTGATATCAGCTGAGTTATCTGAGCAAATAGCCTTGAAAATAATCACATGCTTGTGTAGCAGTAGCCGGTTGATGATTTATCTTTTCTTCAGACGCAGATAAAAAGATTTTGTTTTTAACTTGATGAAGTACAGACAACAGGCAGAAGAGGCTTTCAATTTCAAAGAACCATATTTTCTATCACAAGGACAAGTGGTGATGGATGGTATCTTAGCCTCTCCACTCCCACTCCAATCTATTTCTCGAAGGCTCTGACAATTCTTCAGAAGACAAAACAAGGGAGGGAAAGAGATAGGAAGGGAGAGGGAGGTTTTTTATGCAAAAGAAAGAGGGGGGAGAGGGTAAGGTATATATGGCTTTAATTATTTTCTCTGTAGAGATTGGAGGCAGTGACGGTGTTCTAGGTGCTATGTAATGTTTAGAGGTTGCAGAGGCAACTTGAAACCAACTTGGGACACAGATAATATTTGAGCCAAAGAAAGCAAGTCAGATAGCTTGTTTGTTGTTTTGTTCCATTTTCATAGTTGGTGTGAGACATGACATGCAGAGATTTCAATCAAGGAATCAAGAAAGAAATCAAAAGAAAAATAAAATAAAGGCGGTTTTGGGAATTTTGATTAAGGGAACTGATCCCACCTAATCTCAGAATTAGCTTATTTAAAGGAGTACTTATTCTGAGCACCAAATCCTTCTCCCACTCTCCCACTCAACAATTAATTTAAGATTGAAGCAATCTCAGCTTCTTCCTCCTCTTCTGATTTTCTCATCCAACGTCCATTATTTGATTGCAATATTTTTTTTGAATAAGAATTAAAATCATTCATATCATCCCAAAAGAAAACTAAATGGGACCATCATAGAGGCTCCTGTCCTCCTCATTTGATTGCAACATTGAAATGCCCCAACCAAAAGCAGATTTTTTTTTTTTTGGTTCCAACCCCATTTTGATTAGGGCAATGTTAATCCAAAGACTTAAAAGTTACGAGTCAGCAATGATAAGACCCGACTCAGCGATAGCTCCCTTTTCTGCGTAAACAACGATTCACAATGCAGCTAGAAAATTCTCAGACCCATTTCATTGTCATCATCATAATCATCACACAGAATTAAACACCACTCGCACATGTAAGCGTAACTAATCACAGAGACGGAAAACAATAATTAAAGGTAGGTTAATGGGACAAACCTTGCTAGTCTGAGTGTAGAAAAACGTTTTTGTCGCCATGCGGACAAGTGTTTGAGAACATCACGAAAACGCAGTGAAGGAGAGAGGGAGGGTTTTTTGGATTTTCCTTTTTGCGGGGTACGGTGTTGCTTTCAGGAACAGTGATGTGTCCATCTCTGTTAAGGAAGATGTGTGAAAAAATGGATGGAATAGGGATGAGGGTTGGTGAAAGTGACAGTGTATGGCGTGTAAGGACGTTAAGGATCCATAGGGTGAACGTCACGGCCCTAATGCCCTTTTCAAGACAATGAAGCCCTCACATGAAAACGGAAACACGTCCCCTTCCAAAATTTGTTCTTTTATTTGAAACTTCATTGTTTATATCTTGAATTGATCTCCCCACTCACGGATGTACTTGAGGTTTATTATTATTAAGGGGCTGTTTGTATTAATACTGAGAAAAGTGGCTTTTCTGAGTTTCTCTCATCTTACTTTTTCAAATTCTGCTTGGAGTAGGAAATTTATAGTGTAATATGATTTATATTTTGGTAAAATTGGCTTTTCTGAGTTTCTCTCATCTTACTTTTTCAAATTCTGCTTGGAGTAGGAAATTTATAGTGTAATATGATTTATATTTTGGTAAAATTTTACTAAAAACTTTGCTTTATAAAAAGGGAAAATTCCATTCAATTTGAAACTTAATTTTAGTTAACCCAAAAAATTTTGAAACTCTACTACACCTTTAGATTAAAATGAATTAAATTTTGTAAGTGAAAAGATAATAATATCTTTACTATTTTTTTCATAGGGGGATTTATAATATAAATAAAAGGTTTAATCTTTCTGTTTTTACGGAAGAAATATTGTTTTGGGTCCCATTTATATTTTCTATCTATTTTCTTTATAATGGGATCCGGTCACTTTTATATGAGTGTGGCAAAAAAAAAAAAAATCTGCAGTAAAAGCAAAAACTGTAAACCCATAAATAAAAACATCTACAAGACAAAGAAAGAGATTCAAAAGAAATCAATAAGTTAACAAAAACATTTTAGCTACTTACAATACAAATAAGAGAATAATTCACAACACAAATAAAAGGATTCAAAAAAAATTTATTTCCATCATTCACAAGACAAGATCGATGATTTAAACAAAAAATAAAGTAATAGCATTATCGTCTTTTTATCTATAAAACTTAATTTTATTTTAACCCAAGAGGATGTAACGAAATTTCAGAATCTTTTTAGGGAGATAAACTCTCTTCCATATGAGTTGAATGAAACTTTCCCATATAAAAATTTGTTTAAAGGATTAAAAAGTTGGTTTAATAATATTAAAATATGAAAGGAAAAAAAAAAAGCAGGAAGAGTTAGTTTCAGTTTTAAAGCAGCTTTGTAGTTAAAAACAAATAGTTGCCCCAAAACCAAACCATATTAAACATCATTTTAGATTTAAATTGACTTTTTAAGTTTTAAGAAATGTCATGCCAAACAAACACTGAAATGTTTCTTCAACTAGGTCCTAAAGAACTCGGACCACAATTAAACTCGTGATAAAATACTAGTAATCCACACTTATTATAAATTTCTTACATTGATAATATTCCTCCGGTCATATTTATAAATTACACTATTAAATTTTTAATATGAATATATTATTTATTCTTGATTTATTATTGTGTAGATTTTTATTTTATTAAAAATTGTAATGTTAAAATTTAAGTCAGATTTAATATTGAAAAGTGTGTAAAAAATATTTACTATTTTTCTTAATTCAAGCAAAATACAATGGAAATAGCCTATAAATAAGACAAGATGACTAATTAGATAAAAGGCACATGCCCTTGGCTGGTCCATTTGGGGAAGCCACCTGTTCTTGTCTGTGGAACCAACACACCTTGGAAAGTTTCCATCAAAGTATTAATGTTTATTAATTAATGATCACCCACTTTCTTAACCTCTCCTTTTCTTTATGGTTAGATTGAATCAAAAATGGGTTAATTAGGTAGGCAAAGAGAGTTAAGCAATTATTGTAAATTAATTAATTGTCTCTTGTCACTTCAAAGCTGTAGATACCAAGAGGTAATTGATATGATTGATGTAATGTTTGGCAATTATCTTTAATATTATGGCTTTAGGTGTCATTTAATCTTAATTAAATTATTTAAGCTTCCTGTGTGCAAGCCCACATCATGAAGGCCTACCTTCTTCACCTGGGGTCTGGGGATTCACTCACGTGTTTCTTGAGTCTTCATCCTTGCTTTTAATTCTACCCAAAGCCGCATAAAATGAATTTTCTGTGTGCCATTCCTTTATATATATATATAAAGAGAGAGAGAGAGAGATCAAAATGCCTAAAAATTAGTACAAAGTCTAAATGTTACAAATTAAAATAAGATGACCGATAAGAGTTTAGAAATTGTAAAAAGGGTTTAAAAGCTAAAATGCCTTGAAAGTTTTCGCATATAGGCATTGAGAAAAGAGATCCTCTTATCATCTATTTTCTCATGAGTCCATCTGAGCCGTTGATTGGGAAGAGAAGAGAAAAATCCAATGAGTATAAATTGGTGATGTAACATTTCAAATTGATTGGATGAATATAATTTATAGATGATAAAAGAAAGATAACTTAGGCATTGGACAACTGAAAGTTTTCAAGAAGGCGAATGTGCCCTGAAAGTTTCAAAAACAGGGAAATTTTACTCCTTCGTTAACCAGCCCTAACGGTCAAGACCAAATATGCAAAGGTGACATGCCTATGCGGTATTCACCTCACCCTTTTTTATCCATGCCAGTCGTTAGATTTTTTTAGTATGATTTTTTTTAACCAAAAAAAAAAAATCTCAGATCCTCCTCAACAATGTCCCCATCCTTGATATATGAATTTGTTGAGTTATTTGGGAAGATTAAAAAGGCTAAATAAATTAATTAATTACATATTAGTTTATAAGTCAAACAAATTAGTTTAAAAAATAATAAATAAAAGTAATTTATTTAGCATATTTAATCTCTCAAGTTAATCAACTGCAAGAACTAGTATTTTTTTAAAATGTCATTGAAATGTGAAACTCCTAATGTACCATACTTTAATGTATTTATATTTATTATTTCTTTCAAACTACTTTGCTTGACTTATAAACTAATATAAAATTAGGTACTTTATTTAGTTTTTTTTTTTTAAAAAAAACTTCCCAAATAACTCATTTGAGTCTTATATCAAGGATTGAATACATTTTTGAGGGAGGATCTAAGTTTTTTTTTTCAAAAAAAAAAATCCTACTAAAAGTTTTGAAGACTGATGTGGATAAAAAGGGGGTAAGTTGGATACCATATAGGTATGTCACTTTTGCATATTTAGTCAACAAATATTGATCATTAAGACTGGTTAGCAGAGAGGCGAAATTGCCCTGTTTTTGAAACTTTCAAGATATATTTATCCTCTTAAAAACTTTCAGGTACCCGATAACAAAAAAAAAAAAAATCAAAGCATTTAGGCCCTCCCTTATAAAAAGCCTAGAAGTTAAAGAAGAAGTATTTGAATTGTAGAAAAACTAAAGTCATTTAAGGATATCGGCTTATTCTTTGAAGAGGTAAAAAAGCTTCTTCTTCTTCTTCTTTTTTCTTTTAAGTAGAAAATTCCAAACCATTCTTCCTTTCCTTTGAAATAAAAAAGCATTCCTCTTTGAATGTGAAAAGAAAGCAAAATTTCTGATCCAATATAAGCAAGACCCAAAACACATGAGACTATTTCTGAGCAAAAAAAAAAAAAAAAGAACATGAGACTATGATGAGGCTCTTGGGAAGATTCCTTTCTCCAAGCTGTCTGCAGAAGAGATTGACTTTTAAAACAAATCCAAAACTTGTAATATTCTCTCTGATCCTAAATATAAGACGTATTAATTTTTTTTGAAAAAAATAAAAAAAATAAAAAAGTTACTTAATCATATTATATATTGTGTGTTATTAAGTTATATATCAATTTACATGTTAAGAAAAATAATTTAAAAAAATGATAAATATAAATATTTTAAAGTAATTTAATTAATTTTCTTAAAAAAAATCTACTTGGTCTTATATTAGAACCCAAGAGAGTAGATCTTTCTTATAAATTTGTACTTTTGCAATATTATACTCCAGCCATCTTCGTGCATGTTAAAATCCAAGGCACCAAGAGATTTTGTGTGTGTACTATGCATGATATATTGAATAAAGATATCATCTTTCTTTAAATTAATTTCTCATAGATAATATAATGATACAAGAAATATTATTGAGAGATCATATAACATAATCTCTTTCGGTCTTAAATATAAGAGAGAGTTGACTTTTTGAGGATTGAGGAAGTTAAGTAGGTTACACAATCATATCATATGTTGTATATCCTTCTATTATATATTCATTTATTAGTCAAACTAGTTAGTTTAAAAAAAAGATAAAAATAAAAATATTCTAAAGTAATCTAATTAGCTTCCTAATCTCTCTAAAATAGTCAATTATGTCTTATACTTAAGATTAGAGAGAGTATGATACATTAAATAATTTATCTAGCTTATTTAACTTGATTTCCCCAAACTGGATATATATATATATATAACTTATATTTAAAACTGAAGAGAGTATTATTCATTATGCTCATATAATTATTACTCCTTTGATTCTAAATATTTCACCTAATTTGCTAGTTGACTTTGGTCCTAGATGTAGAACCTTTTTTTTTTTTTTTTGGTTTTACCCCGATATTTGTTTGTTTTCCTAAATTAATATTATACACAAGTATTTTAGAGAAATCATGTGATATGTTATAATCAAATAAATTATTTGATTTTTTAATTTATTTAAATTAAATACTCCCTCCGATTTTAATCATAAGAATACATTTTGAAGTTGGTCTTGGTCCTAATTATAGGACCAAATTTTATTTTTTGTCAATTTCTTCATAAAATACCCTTATGATGCTTTCTCAATAATAATTTAATAATGTACATATATATATTCGATAAAGTAAGTAATGCTTACAACTTATTAATCTCATGTACACCTCAATTATAATGTTTTAAATAAAATAATTTTGCAATTTTGGTCATATTTTTTTCCCCATATCACTCTTATTAATACTTCATCCACAATAATTAATTTAACTTATTCTAGATTCGACTTTCTTTTTTATTTTTAAATAAAATAATTTTAATATTTTCCTATAACTATTCATCCAAAATGTTTTCCTTAAAATAACCTAATAAAAAATTAATTTCGTTACCAAATCCTTGTTTATATAAGTAGAGTATAACATGTATATGGGAAAAACATTTCTCATGTTGTAGGAGAAATGTTTTCTCATGCCACACACACATAAAATGGTGGGATCCACACACATATATATAATTAGCACTATATATATACGTGGGTCCCACCATTTTATGTGTGTGTAGGAATCTTATTTCTCTCATGCAACATGAGAAAAATAAACCCCCATGTATATATATATAAATAGGTTTAATGTTTTGCTTTTACTGCAGAAACATTTTTTCTACTACATTCACATAAAAGTGAGTGGGTCTCATTAATATTCTCTCTCTTCTCTTTATAATGGGACCCACTCACTTTTATGTGAGTGTGGAAAAAGATATTTCTGCAGTAAAAACAGAAACAGTATATCATATATGGGAAAAACATTTCTCATGTTGTAGGAGAAATATTTTCTCATGTTACACACACATAAAATGGTGGGACCCACATATACATATAATGAGCATTATATATATATGTGGGCCCTACCATTTTATATGTGTGTAGGAATCTTTTTTTTCTCATGCAACATGAGAAAATCAAACCCCATCATATATATATATATATATATATATATATATATATATATATATATATATATAAAAGTTGTTAGAAGCTTTCGCTTTTTACCATTTGGACGGTTAGTTTGGAGAAGTCGCGGGGTACCTGATGTGCGGGGCCTACCTATTCAACAAAATTTTCTTTGATGGCATTTTAAATTTTAAGTAACGTTATTTTAGGAAAATAGTTATGATTAACTAATTTAACTTCTCTCTTTAATTTTTCTAAATTCTAGTAAAATGTTTAGGACTAAAGGAAGTAATGCGTTAAGTATTTTTTCTTTGGATAATCACATATGAACCCTGTTTTCTTAATTTTCATTCCGATAATTATCTTCATATATATATAAATTATATACACGAGGGCGACGACAAACTCTGTTGTCTCTTTATGTTGCGTGTTATTACTTCCGGTCCTAATTATAAGAGCTAGTTGACTTTCTTTGGAGAAATTAAGGAAGCTAAATAAGTTATTTAATCATTTTATTATTAAATATTCTAATTAGATTATATATTAGTTTATTAGTCAAACTAATAGGTTTGAAGAAAAAAATAAAAATAAAAATACTTTAAAGTAATTTAATTAGGTTCCTTAATCTCTCCAAAAAAGTCAACTAGCTCTTATAATTAGGACCGGAGGGAGTAATATCTATCAGTTGAGAATACATATCAGATTTTAAGCACGTGTATGTACTTACGATCAAGTTTATCTTCTTGGCAAAAAAAGGATGGTTAGAAGTGGCTTTCTGGTGTGGATAGAGAATTAAAAAGTCATATTTTTTTATTTGTTTAATTAATTAACTTTTTACCTACTAATAATCCCCAAATAATTAATCACGTTTATCATTTTCCCCACACATTCCAGTCCACTCGTCCAATTAAGTCGTATCATATTCCCTCTTTCATACCACTTTAACTAATGTGAAATTATTACGTACTGATCACTTCTTTATGACCGACCGACTTGGACATTTATATATGTTGCTTTGTTTGTGGTATATATACGTGTGTATGTGTGAGCATAGTGAAAAAACGTGATAAAAGGGATGGTGAGACTCAGACTTAGCTTCCACGCACACCATAAATACAAAAGGAATATAATATGGCTAATTAACATATTCCCTTTTATGATCCCCTTTATTTCATAAAACGCCTCTCTTACAACGTGTTAAGAGGCGTCTTTAATTTGGTTTGACCCTTTTCCCAAGGAATATATATATATATATCTAATAAGGGTAATGATATATAGAATAATAAGAGCATGATGTTGGAATTTTTTGTGATTAATAAAGATAGTTTTAAGATTTATTTGAATTTTATGCTCCCTCCTCTCCATAGTATATACCACATCAACTAACTAATCAAAATAAAAAAATTGGTACATAACTTATTAGTTTTATCTTCAATTGAAAGAAATTAAATGTCCAACTTTAATTTTCCCATATTGTGGACCAAGTCAAATTTAAATAAGAAGTTATATATGTTAAAAAATTAATTAAGAAAGTAAAATTGACAAATAAGTATTAATTACTCTCAAAATGATTTATATTATGGGTCAAGTCATTCTTTTATAAGACACTTATATTGTGGACAATAGGAAGAACAAATATAATATTGTTTCCAATCTATGAATTGGTTTTTTTCCCCCCTCCATGTCAAATACTCCCTTCTTCCCTATATATGGAGTAGGTTCTATTAACCAAATTGCGGTATATAGAAAGTAATTAAAAGTGATAAATATGTAAGGAATTTAATCCCCCCCCCAAAAAAAGCCTTTATTTACGAATGTGTGTGTGAGAGAGAGTAATAATGATAAAATGATACAAGAGAATGCATGTGAAGAAGATGATGTTAGAGAATAAAGAGAATAGGAGAAATTAAATTAATTTAGGGTGAAATGAGTAATAGTATATTTATTTTAGACAAACTCAGACGGGACTGGTGGCAAACCCTTTTAAAAAAAATGAGACCACTTATATAGGGACCGATAGAGTAGTTAGTTAGAACTTAGAAATAGAGTACTCCCACCAGTTCATAATAAGAGTCACTGTAACCAATTCGTCATAATAGTTTATTCGTTAAACTTGTTTTGAATTAAAGAAAATTTCAACTCTATACGTATTAAATGAGATTTTGAATGTGAGAAAGAAATACAGCGAGTCATATTTAAACATTAATTATAAAGACAAAATTGATTAAAAAAAAAAGAAGAAGTATTAATTATTCAATAAATGATTTATATAATGTGGAATAACCGATGGAGGAAGTATAACTTATATTTGAGGCAAGGGAGAGCAATGGGAGGAGAAAGTGGTGGAGGTGAATGATGAAATTGGGGCGACGTCATTCTCATGGCTGGGAAGGCTCCATCCACGTTAATGGCATTGCATCTCATTAATTACTTACAGCTTGCGCACGTAATTTCTTGTGTCTGCATTTGGGTGTGCTGGCTCTTATCTTAAGTCGTTGGTCAATGTTAATTATCTCTCACCATTATTGCGTTGACCTGACCCACTCATTTCATGCCCACTTCATCCAAATGCATTTAGGTATTCCTCCCACGCACCAAATGGAGTGCTAAAACTCGTGTCCAAATGTTGACCCAAAAAAGACCCTCGTCCAAAAAAATGGAATGGTAAGAGGGAATATATATATATTTATATATATATATATTTTAAAAAAAATAGGGTTTAAAAACGTTTAGAGGAGTACTTATAAATCACTTGGTAACAAGGTTTTTACGTCAGTGAAATTTAAACTTAAAACTTTATAATTATAAACCAATCTTTTTACTAAATGAACACATCTACTCTAGTATCATCATGTTTGGCCTGATATTTACAGAGTGTTGGCATGCAAAAAAGTCCAATAGTGTTTGAAAGAAATCCCAGTGAAAAAAAAAGTCTAGTGGGAGGTATTTGGGTTAGTTTATTTTTCATTAGGCTTTAACCGAAAAAGTAACTTTTGTTCGAACACTAACACTGGAGTGCTAACAAAAAATTCTAGCAGCGTTGCAGATAAGTTGTCCCTTTAACATTCTCTCTCTCTCTTGTCTCGTGCCTCAATGTCCTCTTATCTTTGCATTTTCTTGTGTTCAGAAGTCCCCATTCCTCTCCATTTGTTTGGTTTTTTTTTTGCCAACCATTTTTTTGTTATTTGACTTTATTTTTAATAATTTTTTAAATAATAAATTAACTTTTTTTTCAATTTCAATTTTAATTTTTCAGACATTCCAATATATACAACTAATATTAGTACATACAGTATTTAATAAGATTTGTGTCATTTTTAGTCATTTTCCATTTCAACTGACTTATGAAATAATAATCCAAATATGTTTCCGTTTGAGAAAAAAAGCTACTTCTGTTACTGTCAATCCAAACATAAATCACATTTATAATATGATTTTTTTTCTTCTTACTTTTACAAAAGTCAGATAAAAAATAAGTCACTTCTTTCACCGCTAACTCAAACAAGCTCCTTGATGTGACAGGCATGAGTAGGGGTGAGCATGATTCCCAAATACCCAGTATGCTTGCCCAAACCCAGCAAAAAATTGCACAGCCCTGCCCTCAAAAGCGGTTCAAAAAAATTTGGGCAGTTTTAAGTTGGGCCAATAACTGGGCAGGGCTGGGCATTAGGTAGGGGGTCCTGCTATGCTCATTTGGCCCTGTCCGGAAAATTAAATATATTTAAATAAGGGGTTTACTTTTCTCATGTTGCATGAGAGAAACAAGATTCCTACACACACATAAAATGGTGGGACCCACATATATATATATACGGGTTCCACCATTTTATGTGTGTGTGGCATGAGAAAATATTTCTCCTACAACATGAGAAACATTTTTCCCTTTAAATAAATATTGTTCTACATATATTATTTTATTTAAAATATATTATATTATTATGTCTAAATATATTATATTATACTTCAGTTATCTCCAAAGCTTTGAAATTATGTGAACTGTGAACTAAAATCTTTAAGGAGCAGGGCAAAGCATCACTACTTGGGCAAGGGAAGCTCATCTTGCCCAGCCCAAGAATAATGAGGGCTTTTATCTGGTAGGGCTAGATATTAGACAGCAAAATACAGTCCGTTCATTCTTCAGGCTGGGTATTGGGTAAGGGTCTCGCACTACCCATACCCACCCTTAGGCATGAGGATACCAGACTAGTACTCTTGTTTTGGGAATGAGCAGGTTTCAACTCTTAAACTTAGGAAAGAAGGTGTGGCCCAAAATGCGGTCGTGTGTTGGGCCTGAAAATTGGGCTGACCATGAAGGAACATGATTTGTATAATTAAACTGGGCCCTTGGGTTCTGTTATCCTCCGAAAGATACAAGTTTCTTAGTTGGCCCCATCTCCACTCTGGATTTTTTTTTTTTTTTTGGATAACATCCACTCTGGAATTGCTATGAAAGGTAAAAAATCTTTTTCGTTTTTTTTTTTAAGCAATGAGAAATTGAGAATTGTACCTCGACTCTTGTTGTGTGAATAGAACCTGTCCAGTGTCAACGGTTGACAAATAACGGAATAACCGTTCCCTCGAGTATATGTAAAAACGACGTCCTTTGATTTTGACCGTAAATCTGATCGGCACCGGTCCCTGTGAAGAGTGAAGAGTGGAAGTTGCAGTGGGAGGAAGATCGTAGCTGCGGCGAATGTCGCACTGTGACCTGGCACCACATGATTCATGACTGACCTCACCAGGCCATTCTCCTCCCCACACGATGTCGTTTCCCAACCATCCTCCTCGAGGCCCCTTCCACCGCCGCGCCCAATCGGAGGGCCAATTCCGACTGCCCGACAACTTCGATCTCGAACCTTGCCTCTTCGACGGCCCTTCCTCCGCCTTCCAAGATCTAACTGTATTTGAGGACCACATCTTAACCGCCCATATGGATCTTGACAAATCTGGATCCCAGCTTCACTCTGCCTCATCCGACCCCAAAACTGGAACATTGGACACTAATAATGATAACGCTGGACTCGTTGGGACTAGCGGCGATGGTGACAAGCCTTCCAGGCCTCGCCATCGGCACAGCAATTCAGCCGATGGGACTCTCGTGCTCGAGGCCATTGAGGCTAAGAAGGCAATGGCTCCGGGTAAGCTTGCCGAATTGTGGATTGTTGATCCTAAGCGAGCTAAGAGGTATGATTCTCCGTCTATATTATGCACAGTCTTCTTGTGGATGGGGCTTTAGATTTCCTTCGTTTTATCACTTAAGAAAGGAACTTGGTTTTTGGATGAGAGTGTGAGCGCGACCCATTTATATTTGTTAAGGATAAGAAAATGTGGAATCTGATTTGCCCTTTTGGATCCCGCCGGACTATAATGTGGCTCCAAATATGTACGCTCAGGAGTAAACATATTGGATTTTGTGGTATATGCTACTAAGTTTATGATTCATTAGTAACGTTCGAAGCTTTTGAATTCTCTATTGTCTATATGCCTTGCTGATGATTCGTATTTCTGTTTCTTAAAGAGTTTCCGAAATTGTGCATCTGACGCAGGATTCTGGCAAATCGCCAATCTGCTGCTCGTTCCAAAGAGAGGAAAGCGCGCTATGTAATAGAACTTGAGAAAAAAATTCAAACCCTTCAAACAGAAGCAACCACTCTTTCCGCTCAATTAAATCTTTTCCAGGTTCTTACTGAAACGGGAATCCATCCTACTTTGTTGATTAATCTTCACATTCACAAATCGTTATCTGATGAACTTCATTATAACTGATACAGTTACTTATAGGGACAGCGTCACTCTTTTCAGTCATATCCATGCTCACATAATAAGCTTGTGCATATGTAATATGTGATTGTGGATTATTCACAGAATGATCAGTTATTGACTAATTTGGGATTTTTCAACAAACCTTATACGCGAATATGTGATTCCTTGATTGCATTTGAATAATCAATAATCATTTGGACTCTGTAGTTCATACCATCATATATGTTCTTATTAGATATTTTAAACACAAATGGCAAATAACCGATGACAAAGCATATATATCCAATCATGAGCCAAACATGAAGAAATTTTCCATATTTACTATTTATGAGGGATGACAGATTGGATACGCTTCAGAGTTCAAACCCTTTTTGTCCAGTTGTGATATGTTGTTGGTATTGTTCCGTTATTAGTTATCTGTCATTTCTGTTTGCTTCTTCTTGTCATTCTGCAGATGCTCATGTTTTCTGACTTTTTATAGACTAGTTGCCAAAATGCTCATGCATGGTGGTTGGCGTGCTTATATATGCTAATCTAAAGCAATTATTTGACAATCATCTTATTTTCAGAGAGATACAACTGGTTTGACTAGTGAAAATACAGAGCTGAAACTTTGGTTACAAGCAATGGAGCAACAAGCTAAGTTACGTGATGGTATGTTTCGATTTTCAATCTTACTAGGGTTTGACAGCTTGACTTGTGAATTTTATTTGTGCGACCATCTTTTTGGGGTGGTGGAAGGGGTTTAAATTCAGATTACCAGCAGCAGTCTGGTCTAATTCCATTTTTGTGCCCTGTGGTCTAAAACTACTTATTCTGCACAAGACTTCTTCATTCCCTGCTGGATTCTTTTCTAGTCTAATTTCATTTTTTGATTTCTTTTTTCCTTATGATGTACCTTAATTTTTGGCCATAACATATTTGGAGTAGTCCGAGGAATGTAGTGAATATCAAAGGTTCAGAGTGTCGTTTTTTAATGGGGCAACAAAGTGAAATCAGATCAGATCATAATTTATTAGGAAGTAATCCGAAATTTTCTCTTTTCCCCATTCTTTGATCTCTGTTCCAATTGTTACTTGCTATACAAGTTCTGTCTTTGACATTAATTCCACAGCAACTATGCTAGTTTTCCTTTTTCACAAGTGTGAGCAGAAGAAAAAATAATTTTCCATAAAGTTATTAGAAATTATTTAAAACTTTTGATGACATCTATACCATTGAGCCAAGCCTCATGTTACTTTTTATGCTTTTTAATACTGCTTCGAGGATTCCTACAATTTATGTGCCCATATGAAACAATAACTTACTGCTGATATTTCTTGTGTTATAATTTTTCCTAATATCTTGTCATTGCTTGCTTAAATTTAACTCTTGCGAGACTTGAAATATTTGGTAAATAATTTTGCAGCTCTAAATGAAGCAATGAAGAAAGAGGTTGATAGGCTTAAGGTTGCTACTGGAGAGGCAGTATCTCCTACCTTAACCCAAACCTATAATGTGCAAGGGCATCCAATTCCATACTCCCAAGGTTCTTTCTTCTTACATCAGCCACACTGTGGACCAGTTGGTGAACCTCAGATTATGCAAATGCAGCAGTTACATGCACTCTCATCTAATTTGCCAAATCCTCATCAGCCTCTGCTTGCTGTGGCCAGCCCGCGCGACTTGTCAGAAATGTTGCCTCATGAATCTATTGGCCATTTTCAGGGTCTAGAGATAAGCACCGGGCATGCTCCCCTTCTGACTCCTGATGGTTCCTCTGGTTCCGTCAAACAAATCAGCAGTGGCTTTTGTTGCGAATTTGATTAACCAAACATGTCACCGCCCAGTTTATTGAATTGTTCATAGACTGACGTTAGTGAGACACAAAAGGTATTCTTTTTCTCTGTATTTAGCTCTATTTGATCAAATTTCAGATTTTTGGCGGCTTATTCAGGGTCCCCGAGTTCGCTCTTTCAGAATTTTGTGTGACTTGTCCGAATCCGAGTTCCTTTTATTATCCTTTCTCCTACTGTTATTTTTTCACAGTGGGATATGTACTTCACCTTTTTATTTTTGGGGTCGGAATATAAATACTTTAATGAGGTATTGTCTCTTAGTTTGGGAGTGCATGTGTTTGCATGACCAATCAGGTGATTGTGTTGGCTCTAACTTTCTACTCTATTGAACCAAACCAAGAACCTGGTCCTGTTTTGATTATGGCTGGTAAGGTTCAAACACTTGGACATGGGTTGCTCTGGACGGACCACTATGTTTTATTCTTGTCTTGTCTATTCGAAACTTTGACTTGGTTTGGTATGTTTTGTGTGTACCTACGTATGAGCTCCACATACTTCCAACCCGTATCTCTCTACTCTACGGTCAATTTGAGACGCTTCTGGCAAGACTTGGGACCATGAAGTTACATATTTTAAATTTAATTTAAGTGCGTATAAAGATTGTAATTGAAGGGTAAAATTTAAAAAATTGAGGGGTGAAAATTTTTGAAGTTTAAATCATTGTTTTTAACAGTTAAAAATTACCATCATAAAGTACCTAATTATCTGGGCATTAGCGAGAAATGAAAGATAGGCGCTAAAGCAATTCCTAGGGAAAATGATATTTAAGATCCTGTTAGAGATATTGAGATTTAGAGGACTTTAATCATCAATAACAAGGGAAAATACGTAATCAAAATAATGACGTATTTTCCATTAGATGTGAAGGAGAACTTGGAGTTATTACTTATGCTTTTTAAAATTGGTTTCAATACTTTTAATTTTATCAATTTAAATTAAACATTATTCTACCCTCTGAATTCTGAAAGACTGAGTTGTATAATTTTTTAAGTTAGTTATAATATTACTAGAGTTCAATAATAATGCTAAAAGATTAATTGTAAGGTATTTTAAATGTCATTTTCCTGAATTCTTATTGTCCCTGCTCCTCCCTCATAACTACTAAAAGTAGCCAGTGTTAGGGGTGTGTGTGTGTGTTTTAATTAACGCATCTCCATCCACATCTAAATATGATTTTTTTTTTAAATCAACCTTTAAGATCCGAGCAAAAAAAAAAAAAAAAAAATCAACCTTTAAGACGGTTCACTTATATATTTCCTTACCAATCCAATTCTTGAAATGTTTATTATGTTTAAGATTTTAGTTTGATTTGTGTCATCATTAAATGCACCCCTTACGTAGGCTTTTTTATGAATTCCACCGACGATCAAGAAATAATTTTTTTTTTTTTGCTATAAAAATTTTAGAAAATGAATTGGGGTAATCCACAGTTTAAGGGTAGGATGCTTGAAGCTTAATTCGCAAAATATAGGATCAAGAAATAATTAAGGCAAACAGTACTTGTTCAAGTTGTACTCTGTCTCTCTCTTTTGTTTTGTTTTGTTTTTCTTCAAAGAAGCAAAACAAGTAGCTTTTGGGTTTTGCGGGTCAAACAAGAATTAAATGAGATCATGGCATGTGTCAATTTGTGTGTTTGGAACGACCATGACATGGGGTTGAGTTTCTCTCATTATCTCTCATCATCTCTAAATTCTATCCATCCAATCAATCACAATACCACTTTAACTTTTCTCTCACCTTCCCAATCAATGGCCCAGATGAGCTAATGAGAGAAAATGAAAAAAATGATGAGGAGATAATCCTCTTCCCCATGACATAAGTGGTTTTTTTTTTTTTTTGGTAAGGTTATTAAATCGGACTGGTTAGTGAACGATCATATTAAGTCAAGGGTTAGTGGGTTGTATAGGAGTCAAATCGGAGCTAACCCTAGGCTAAAGTAAAGATTTCAAGATTATTAATATGAAATTATAAAAAGAAATTAAAAAATTGACTTTTTTTTAAAAAAACTAAATTGGTTAATGCTCCAACCTGTCCACTAGTTTCCTGGTCGAGCCGGCCGGTTCGAGTTTAATAACATTGCTTTTTTGCAAACTTAAGATTGGGTGAGAATCAAATTATGTAATGTGATTTATTTTGGATTAACGGTAGTATAAGTGACTTTTTTGAAACCAAAACTTGTTTAGATAATTATTTTGGAAAGCACATTTAGATGGAAAATAACTGAAAAAAATGAATATTATTAAATAATACATATATATTATATGTGTGTGTATTGCGAAAAATACATAAACTTGTTTGGATGATTAATGGAAAAGCAAATTTAAAGGTAAAAGACTAAAAAAGACATAAATTTTATTAAAATAAAAATAGGTAATGTATTATTTGGAAAAATTTACAATACTAAATTACTTAAAGATTTTAGGAAAATAAGGGAAAAGTCCACTGAAAATTTAATTGGTGAGAATGATTTAAATTAAAGTATTGTCATGATTTTTCTATAAAAATTTGTCAAGTGATTTTCACAAATTAATTTTTCTTGGACCTAAATCAGGGTACTATCATAATTATTAACTTTCAAGTAAATTCATATTTAGGATAAAAATTTTCATCTATAAGAATTTATAATATAGACCATAATAGTATTTTAATTAAAAAAAGTGGGATTCAACATTTTTCTTTCATAAGCTACTTTTTTCTCTCAACGGTAGAAATTTTAGCTTACAAATTAAAATTGTTTTCCTTAAAAGTTCAATTAGGAAAAAAAAATCATCACAAACATCTTCAAAAAGCTAAAATCACTCGTAACCACGTTTGTGCATTAAAAAAAAAAAAAACTACTTTTGGGATGGCGTTTACACCCCTGGTGTGTATCCCTATCGCTTCAAATTGTAGTCACAACTAAGGCTCCTTTGTCTTTGGTCTTTTGTGCAAAAAATTGAAAAAGAAAGAAGAAAAAAGATATAGGGGAGTATGAATGTATGATGTCCTCATCTCTTCACCCGACATATCATTTCAACATATAAAATGTGGTCCACCTTAGTTCCTCTAGTATCACCAAAACAAAATATTCTCATTTGTATAACTTTTGTGTGTTTCGATTAATCTTATTTTAAAGTGGAACGTAAATATGTGATAGGAGTATTATATATTTTTATGAAAAATTTAATAAGGTATTTCATAAATATGGCTAATTTTTTCTCTCTACTTTTTACCATATAAATATGATCACAGGAGTACAACAATAGCAATAGATATTAGACCCAATAGAATGAGTTTTGATTGCTTAAATACAAATTCTCAGGTTCCAAGTTGTGTGAATGTAGAAAACACCTCTTGAAAAATTACTTCTAATTAGATCTAATAATGCTTAAATATTGTCCAATCAGAACTTATTTTAAAAAGGCTAAAGTATACTTTTAGTCCTTTAAGTTTACATGAGGTATATTTTTTGTCCCTTAACTTTATAAAGTATACTTTTAATCCTATAATTCTAACACCATTAATTTTGTTAACGGAAAATACAAACTCAAGTGATAACTGTATAAACTTAAGGGATGATTGTGTAATTAAATGCGATAAAGCTTAAATTTAAAATAGGGGTAAACTGAAGAATATATAAAATTTGTGTAATTAAATATTATTAGGCATCATAATTCGTTGCGTCAGTGTTTTCCGTTTGCAATATTAATGGTGTTAGAATTTTAAAACCAAAAGTATACTTTATAAAGTTAAAAGACCAAAAGTATGCCTTATGTAAAACTTAAAGTGTAACATCCTGAATTTTGGACCTAAAGACTAGAAAATTAGCCTATTTTTGGAGGACTATTAGACCCTATTTTTGAAAATGAATTTAGAATCAGTATTTTATTGGACATGAATAGTGTTTACTATTCACAAATACGTACATGAATAGTATTCACTATTCACAAATACGTATTCACTTTTTATAAATACGGTATTTAATCGATATTTTGAGAAATATGAAAAGTATTTACTATTCACAAATACGGTATTTACTATTCAAAAATACGGTATTTACTATTCCTAAATACGTATTCACTTTTTGAAAATACGTATTTACTATTCATGCGGGACCCACGTCAAAATAATTCTCCTCCTGCCGACACATTCACGGGAGAAATTTTGAAATTATTGTTTGCGGGACCCACTCAATAATAATATTATTATAATATAATATCTTATACTTTGGAAAATAATAGAAATAAAATTATTTCCAATAAACCGTGAATTAGGTTTTTAAAGTAAGGGCATATTATAAACAAGTGAATTTTTATCTCAAAGTGGGTTATTTCCGAAGTCATTTCCGAAATCGGCGGAATGATTATTGAGATAGGTCGAAACCGATATTTTGAATCAGGTCAGATAGTAGAACCGGTAGAAAATAAATCATAACTCAAAATCCTTGAACTAAGTAGTAAACAACTGCACATATTATGAATCAGTGAATTTTTGTCTCGAAGATGGTGTCACCCGAAGTAACTTCTGTTACCGGCGGTGTCCGACTTGAAATCTTTGACAGATTACGAAATACCCTGAATGAGGTCAAAAATTCAGTTGACCCAGATATTTTTAAAGAGGAAGAATAGAGCTTCAGGGCTGTGCTTCCGGATTTTTGAGAATTTGCAAAAGATCACGCGGTCAGAACACCGAACAGAAATTTTATCAGTAAAAAATACTATTTGCATTATTAAAAAAAAAAAAAAAAAAAAAAAGAGGCGCATGGCACCCGTGAACTTTTTAATATTTTTTTAATATTTTTGGAAATTACGAAAAATGACCCAAAAACAAGAAATTACACTTAAGGACCCATTTTCCAACACTATAAATAGAAGCTTCATTTCTTCATTTTCTTCACACCAAACTCAGAGAACAACAGTTGAGTTTAAGAGAAGAGTGAGAATTCTTAGAGTTAGAGAGAGAGTTTAGAGTAAAGTTCTTGAAGCTGGAGAGAATGAGCAGGAACTTCAAGGGTAAGTTCTTTGGTCTCTAGTCTTAAGATTTGGTAGTTTCTTTTGGTAATTATAGTAGAAATGCCAGATAGAGTTTTTCTGAGTATGCTCTGTGGCTGCAGCTTAGTCTGATCTGTCACATCAGAAAAGAATTATCCTTGGACAGTAAATATTATTTACTGGCACAGTAAAAAAATATTTACCGGCACGGTAAAAATATTTTTACTGGTACTATTCACATGAATAGTGAATATCCAACATAGTTTCCGCAAATGCTGAAAATTAATGGTCACTGATAAAAATGATATTATAGGATATCCGAGGATTCCGGAGTCAGATTCAAAGGAAGTTTGGGGATACGTGAATAGTGCCGTATACATGAATAGTAATTTACTATTCACGTGGAAGGAAGGTACGGACGCGTATTGTAACCTTAACTCTGATGCTTATGGTATGCTTATATGTGATAGATAGTCTGAAATTCTGTTTTTGAAAATTGATCATACACATACAACTTGATACGGGTTATAGTCTTGATAACGCCGTTATGTTTTCCTAGCGCTAAGGACACGGATGTACACCGTGGCACTGGTGAATAGTGCAGACTATAATAACATGCATATTGCAGTGGCTGTGTTATGTTATTATGTGAATATATGAATAATGTATGTGATTATTGCTGTTTTGACATGAATATCTGTCATACATATTTGATACATAAGCATGAGGTTAACCGTTACCTGAGGTTCAATGGGTATTGAACCTCAGCTCTTACTGTAGCTTCAGGATTTTCGGAGTGAACAGAAACAGAAACAAGGGTAAGCAGCAGGCAGAAGGACTAGCTGGAGAAAGTCCTGTAGATATGTATAGTCTTTCGAACTCTTTGTATCAACAAACCAGTACACTACAGTGGTTGATTATCAGTTACTCTGTATTTAAAATCATTTCGTTGCTCAACTCTAGTTAAATTATTTTGAACTCTGATCAAATAATTTCGAAAATGCTTTAGAAAAGTTGGGGTGTTACATTTTGGTATCAGAGCAGACATCCTGGCACAGAGTTAACTAAGTTACTCCAAACAGTCCGATATCTAGAAAGGGGTTTTGTGGTTGGCAATCAGTTTCCTTGAATTCGTCGAGCCTTCCACAAAAACACCTGCCTAGTCGGATTGTCTGAGTAGCGGAGTTAGGTTCTAAGCTTTCAAAAGTGTTTTATCTGGTATGAACCCGACTCAGTTACAGTAAACCATTGGTGCCGAAGGTAGGGCCGAGTCTATGTGGATCAGCCAATCAGTCACCCTAGCACGGTGAGGCTCCCATGATAGACGCCTACCTGGCCAATCGGTTTGACTAACTAAGTTAGGCTCTAAGCCATGGTTTTAAAAGTGTTTCGAAAAAACAAGTACAAGTACTGATACAATACTGGTGTTGTGATACAAAAAGGACGTACATCCTAAGGAAAAGGGTTAGGCTCGGGAGGCCTTGATATAGAGTAGATGGCATAGAATATGGTTTCTGTTGTTGAACTTTAAGACTTTTGATATGGGAATCGAAATCTAAGTTAAATCCCCGCTCAGAGTTTCAAGGGAAGTGATACAGAGAAGTCGGTACGATTTAAGTTTTCCGGTAGACAGTAACCTACTGTTTAGGTTTCCCTTGGATAGTAACCTATCGATTTAATGTCCTTGTCAAAATAATAACTTGTTAAGGTACCCTGAGAAGAAAATCCCTACCTTGTAGAGGCCAGACACCATGCGTGCAAAGGGGCGTGGCTCCGGGGACGAAGATCTTTTGATTAAGTCCTTGACGGTGGTGATCAATTGACAAAAGAGGGAAAGTACCCAGTAATTCTGGGGAGACAGTTATGTCATACTAGTACCTATGAGAGTTGTAGGTACCCAGTAGTAAGTATATCAATATTAGTACCAAGAATCAATAGACATTATGAAGTTAATATTGCTTAGGCGAGAGAAATCTCAGAACTATGACCCCTGTGAGAGTAGGAACCCTGAGAAAATATGAGTGAGTTTTGCCTAGGTTCCAAATACCTAAGAGATAGTTCCTTAACAGAACCATACGAAAGCTGGAAACCTCAGTAGCCACCAGGTTATGGTCTCAAGGTGGGACCAAGAATCAAAGAGATATTAGTGGCTAATAGATTTCCCAAGAAGTAGGTGATTACCCAATAGGGAAAGTTGAGTTAAGAATTATGCTTGGAGCTAAATAGAAAGTGAAAGTCCACAAATAGAATGACCCTAGATAAGATGGCAGACATAGAAACAACGGTTTATGAAACTACTAAAGGATAGGAACCTGTTAAGATTTGAGTTCTCATTATAATGATTCAAAGACGATCACTGGCGCTACTTATGGAAAGTTTGATCGGAGAAGGATACCTACGGGGAGTTCTGATCAAGGAGGTTTACCTACAGAGGATGCTAACCGGAAAAGCTGACTGGTCTGCGAAGACTGAGTGAAGCGCCGAGTAATGTGCCGTAGAGCAGAGCCACCGTGACGACGAACTGTAGAGTGGGGCCGCCGTGACAACGAACCATAAAGTAGAGTTACCAGTGCATCAGTTCTCAAGGTAAGTAAATTATAATGAGTCTCACATCGAATAGGTTCCCCAGAGTGAAGGTTTAAGTAATTTAGTATATCGTCATGGTTTGCTCCAGTGCTATACAATATATATTGTGTTTATAGGCTAGCAGAAGCCCATAGTTGTCAGACAACGAATATGAGAAGTGTCCATAAAATTTTGTGAGATCCGAGGATAGCGAACGATGTTTGAAATAGCTGGAAGATTAAAGAAGAACAAACTAAGTATTTTATGGATAGTTTGAGTAGCCAAGGACAGAGGTTCCAATGCGTGTAATTAGTGATGACCTTCTAATGTTAGTTGTCTGATTCCTAAGTAAGGTTTAAAAAAAATTGAATTTTTGAACTTGCCAAGACACTTGCTGTATTTGAAATTTTTTTTAAAATTGATTTGTTCGCACATGTGGATTTTTGAAACAGAGTTTTCAAATGAAATGTTTTCAACAGAATTTGAGACCACAATGATGGTTATTTTGAACAGATGTTGTCTTATATAAAGGGGTTTTTGTTAGAACCCAAAGTTTGAAATTGAGTTTTTAACTATGTTGTGGAAAAGTCAGTACAAAACTGGAAGGACAGAAGCTGTTGTAGATGTACACAGTTTGCTGGGTCTTGCTAGATGTTTTAAAATGTTTGAAATCGCTGGCCTTTGATAAATGTTCTTTTTTGAACAAAACGTTTTGGAGGGATTTTGGTTTGAGAAAACGGAAATCGCACCAGCAGTGAACGCACCCAATCCATAACATTTCGCCTAGGGCGTATGTTTTGATTAGTAAAACCTGACTGTCTATGACTGGACTGAGTTCCGCTAGATAGGGTTGCTACTTTATGTGCCAGTGTGAACACTGGGTCTCCTGAGAAAGGGGCGGAGGCTCTCCCACATTGTTGATAGTACTGTTGAGACTGGATTCGAGGATTGGGGTAAGGCGCTCACTGTACCAAATGGTTAAGATGATGGTGTGTACTCTCAATTGTAAAATTTTGTGAAATAAATTAGCTCCCTCAAAGATATGTGCCGGTAATAAAAGTTTTTGAAAATGATCCGGCAGTGAAAAATGTTTTCATGAATTTGTGATGGCAGCGATTAAGTTTAAAAATGTTATAGCACTATTACTTTGTGGTATAGTGCAGATTGTGAAATGTACTGAAACCACGGAAAATTTTTCATGTTTGAAAATTTGAAAATGAGACAAGAAAATAATTTTGGGTAGCAATGACATGATTGTCGACGCTATCGTGTTAAAAAGAAAAGCAGTGTAATTGGGAATTATGGTACAGGAACAGCAACTATTAGAAAGGTTTGGAATACTGAATTAGTTAAGTCAGATAATAGCTGCCGGTTATGATGTTGAGTAAGTGAAAGTAGTTTGAGGACTTGAATGGGAAAGTCTCGGATGAATTTGATGAGCAGATGCTCAAGGCAATAAGACGTAGTGTGCAAAGTATACACGGGATGATGCTCCTAGGACATAAGACCGGTGATACTTAGCACTGTGTGAAATGCTAAGTAACTATGTTTAGAATACATCGTAAGACTAGCAAAACATTCACTGTATCAGGTAGTAATAAAGATGCCTAAGGGTTGAGGATGAATTCCTAAGTAGAAAGGTTAGAATCTCCAGTACGATGGTAATAGATTGAGCCGGAAGGCCAATATGTGTTAAGCCGATAGGCTAAATAAATCAGGCAGTGAGGCCTGTGTAACCGAGTACTGTGAGAATAGATCAGCAAGTCCTGTAATTTAGTACTATACCTGGGTATAAGATTGAGACATTGAATAGTAGGATGCGTGCTATTTAAGTTTGCATAAGGAAGGAATAGACTAAAGGTCTAGATAACCTTTTGATTTTATATTGTCAAATTTCGAGGACGAAATTTATTGAACGGGGGGAGAATTGTAACATCCTGAATTTTGGACCTAAAGACTAGAAAATTAGCCTATTTTTGGAGGACTATTAGACCCTATTTTTGAAAATGAATTTAGAATCAGTATTTTATTGGACATGAATAGTGTTTACTATTCACAAATACGTACATGAATAGTATTCACTATTCACAAATACGTATTCACTTTTTATAAATACGGTATTTAATCGATATTTTGAGAAATATGAAAAGTATTTACTATTCACAAATACGGTATTTACTATTCAAAAATACGGTATTTACTATTCCTAAATACGTATTCACTTTTTGAAAATACGTATTTACTATTCATGCGGGACCCACGTCAAAATAATTCTCCTCCTGCCGACACATTCACGGGAGAAATTTTGAAATTATTGTTTGCGGGACCCACTCAATAATAATATTATTATAATATAATATCTTATACTTTGGAAAATAATAGAAATAAAATTATTTCCAATAAACCGTGAATTAGGTTTTTAAAGTAAGGGCATATTATAAACAAGTGAATTTTTATCTCAAAGTGGGTTATTTCCGAAGTCATTTCCGAAATCGGCGGAATGATTATTGAGATAGGTCGAAACCGATATTTTGAATCAGGTCAGATAGTAGAACCGGTAGAAAATAAATCATAACTCAAAATCCTTGAACTAAGTAGTAAACAACTGCACATATTATGAATCAGTGAATTTTTGTCTCGAAGATGGTGTCACCCGAAGTAACTTCTGTTACCGGCGGTGTCCGACTTAAAATCTTTGACAGATTACGAAATACCCTGAATGAGGTCAAAAATTCAGTTGACCCAGATATTTTTAAAGAGGAAGAATAGAGCTTCAGGGCTGTGCTTCCGGATTTTTGAGAATTTGCAAAAGATCACGCGGTCAGAACACCGAACAGAAATTTTATCAGTAAAAAATACTATTTGCATTATTAAAAAAAAAAAAAAAAAAAAAAAAAGAGGCGCATGGCACCCGTGAACTTTTTAATATTTTTTTAATATTTTTGGAAATTACGAAAAATGACCCAAAAACAAGAAATTACACTTAAGGACCCATTTTCCAACACTATAAATAGAAGCTTCATTTCTTCATTTTCTTCACACCAAACTCAGAGAACAACAGTTGAGTTTAAGAGAAGAGTGAGAATTCTTAGAGTTAGAGAGAGAGTTTAGAGTAAAGTTCTTGAAGCTGGAGAGAATGAGCAGGAACTTCAAGGGTAAGTTCTTTGGTCTCTAGTCTTAAGATTTGGTAGTTTCTTTTGGTAATTATAGTAGAAATGCCAGATAGAGTTTTTCTGAGTATGCTCTGTGGCTGCAGCTTAGTCTGATCTGTCACATCAGAAAAGAATTATCCTTGGACAGTAAATATTATTTACTGGCACAGTAAAAAAATATTTACCGGCACGGTAAAAATATTTTTACTGGTACTATTCACATGAATAGTGAATATCCAACATAGTTTCCGCAAATGCTGAAAATTAATGGTCACTGATAAAAATGATATTATAGGATATCCGAGGATTCCGGAGTCAGATTCAAAGGAAGTTTGGGGATACGTGAATAGTGCCGTATACATGAATAGTAATTTACTATTCACGTGGAAGGAAGGTACGGACGCGTATTGTAACCTTAACTCTGATGCTTATGGTATGCTTATATGTGATAGATAGTCTGAAATTCTGTTTTTGAAAATTGATCATACACATACAACTTGATACGGGTTATAGTCTTGATAACGCCGTTATGTTTTCCTAGCGCTAAGGACACGGATGTACACCGTGGCACTGGTGAATAGTGCAGACTATAATAACATGCATATTGCAGTGGCTGTGTTATGTTATTATGTGAATATATGAATAATGTATGTGATTATTGCTGTTTTGACATGAATATCTGTCATACATATTTGATACATAAGCATGAGGTTAACCGTTACCTGAGGTTCAATGGGTATTGAACCTCAGCTCTTACTGTAGCTTCAGGATTTTCGGAGTGAACAGAAACAGAAACAAGGGTAAGCAGCAGGCAGAAGGACTAGCTGGAGAAAGTCCTGTAGATATGTATAGTCTTTCGAACTCTTTGTATCAACAAACCAGTACACTACAGTGGTTGATTATCAGTTACTCTGTATTTAAAATCATTTCGTTGCTCAACTCTAGTTAAATTATTTTGAACTCTGATCAAATAATTTCGAAAATGCTTTAGAAAAGTTGGGGTGTTACATAAAGGACTAAAAGTATACTTTAGCCTTTTAAAAATGACACAACAATAAACAGCTTAATGATGAAACAACATATATCTTTTTTATAGGATTAGATTAAAAACTCATGAACTATGAAAGTTAGAAAAAGAGGATATCAATAAACTTTTATGAAATGGTTTTGCCGGATTCAACCAATTGTCTTTGATCACAAGATATTATTGAGGAATAGGAATTCATGTTATCAAAAGATTTGTAAGTTTAAGGAAGAATCAACATGAATTAGATTTTTTGAGAAACATCTCAATAGAATTGGATTTTGTTAGATAATGTGTGACTGGCCTGCAAACAAGGATTGATATTTTAGGATGATACATAATATGATTTACAATATCTAGTCTCAATCAATCAACATGTCAAATCTTAATTATACAGAACATTGTTTTTTTTTTTTTTTTTTGGGTCAGAATACATAACATTGTTAGAAAGAGAAGCACGTAATTAAGGATAAAAAGTAAGTCCTATGTACATTCACACCCTTATATCCTTCTCATACATGATACACATTGACAAACAACATATCAAATTACTAAGTGATGGAAATCATTTTGACAATATAGTATGTGGAAAACTCACAAAACATCAAAATCAAACCTTAAATGCACAATAGCATATGTATCGTTAGAAAGATATGTGAGAAAATAGAAAAGATTGAAACTTTCCTATATTTCACTCTTATATGACAAATTCATGCATATATGATATATAAGAAGGTAGATAGATATTGATATTCACATTGTGGGTTGTAACAAACAATGGTGTCACCTTACAACGGTTAAGAGGGGACAACATGGTGCAACATCATATTAATTGCACATGGGAAGGTGTTGAACATGAAGTTTTAACTTGCACACATACACACACCCTGTGAAACTAACTCTCTTTAAGGCTGTCCCTGTGTCTGTCTTTATTTTGCACACAAGAGGGACCATTTCCCTTATAACCAACCCTTAGACAGAGACCATTTCAATCCCTTTCAGCCATTTGTTCCATCCTATTCTATTAGTTTTTTTTTTAATTTTTTTAATTTTATTTTGTGTGTGTTCATCATGTGGAGCTTCTGGTCTGGACAAACCCTTGTGGTCACCACTTTCAATTGAGACCAAATCCACATGCTTTTTTGTGGATGTCGTTTCAGTGTAGTGCTCTATTCAATTCCATCTCATTATTATTATCATGATAGAGAATGGATATGTGTGTGTGTGTATTCTTTTGGATTAATTCAACTTTCTTTGAATAGTCAATATGCTATACTCCCTCCGCTCCTAATTATAAATGCTAGTTGACTTTTTTGGAAAGATTAAGGAAGCTAATTAAATTACTTTAGAATATTTTTTTTTATTTTTTTCTTCAAACTAATTAATTTAACTAATAAACTAATATATAATTTAAGAATATACAACAAATGAAATGATTAAGTAACTTATTTAGCTTCTTTAATCTCTCCAAAAAAAAATCAACTAGCTCTTATAATTATGATCGGAGATAGATTTGTTTTCATTTACTACCTTTTAGACTCAGTTATCTGAAGAAACAGGGAATGTTGATGTTGCGAAGTCATGTGTGCAAGCATATAGTATTTCTTAGTCTATGGGGCAGTTTTTATAATTAGTGCTTTCTCTCTTTTGGTCTTAGTGCTTTTTTGAATTGAATTTTCCAACTCAATATTAAAAAACAATTCGGGAATACTTGATATTTTTCCATCATGCATGACTTTTAAGCCAGTTGTTTTTGAATTGTTTGCACTAAAAAAGAAAAAGGGTTTTTGACTTATTTGTGCCGTAATTGGTGAACCTGAATCAGTGGTTTATTATCTTGTAACTTTTGAAATTTTGATGAGAATAGGGGAAAATGTGAGATTTCAGAGCGTTTTGGTCTTTTGGATTGAGATAAAATAGGAAGAAAAAAACCTAGAGAATAAAAAGTGGAGAGTGAAGAAAAAGAAGAGGCACCGGCTCATATGTTTTTCCCCCCCTTCAAGAGTGAAGAAATTTTTTATAGAACACATGATCATCTCAAAATTCTCCATTCACATTCCTTAAAATTGTGAAATAAAGTTGAAAAGTGTGTGTTTGAAATAGTGGTGAAAAAAGTGACTTATTTACAATATAATTTATGAAAAAGTAAGATTGTGTAATATGATTTATGTTTGGATTGAGGTTATATAAGTAGCTTTTGTAAAATTGAAATTTGTTTGGAATGAAATTAGCATAAGTGGTTTTTGCGATAATTATGAGAGAAAAATTAAAATCAAAATTACAATAAAATGAAAAATGCTAACTTTTAAAATTTAGTCATGTTAAAATACATAATTTGATCAAATAATATTACATAAGTAACTTAATCACAGGTCCCTACAATTTGATCAGTAATTGTGTCATAAATATGATTCATTTGGGTTGAAGATGACACAACATAATTAGTCGAAGAATACTCTTCATCTACACTAATATTATCTACATGACTTATATTCTCATATTCAACTTCCATAAAATTAACATCTGTTTACGAATTTCTCCTACTAAAATTATGTATGGTCACTTCTCCTAAAGTAAGATTGAGAATGAGCTTTTTAAAGGAGTGATTGGGTGAAAAGTAAGATTGAGAATAAGCTTTTTAAAAGATTTCTCAAACATGTAGCATTTTAAGCCCGACTGAACCTTTTGAACGCTCAATTAGATCTCTGAATCAGGTTCCCAAACATAACTGAAATGCTAGTAAAAATTGAAACTTAGCTTTTTCCGACAGACAATCAGAAAGGGTACTAGGTAATTCATCAATTTCTATTCCATCACATTCAATAAGAAAAAATATGATGGGAGAAATTAAGTTAATCTTATTACGATGATATGAAAGACAAATTTATTAAGGTATTAATTATTAGTAATCAATGATGAAATCGAGTCTCTAACTGTAATAAACAATAAGAGAAGAAAGTTTAATCACCATCTATCTCATGTCTTTCTCATCACTTAAAGCTAATTAAATGCAAACATACTTAAAACACAAGTCTTAATAACACTTTTATCTCACTTGTTAAATGGCTGCACTGAGACAAAATAAATATTTATACACAATAATACAGAGCACAAGCTAAGCAAATCTCAAAAGGGTTTTATGTTAGTGTCCATTCTAAGTTAAGTAGCCAAGAAACCAACTAAGTCTTTTCAGCTATAAATTAAAGGATTTACATTTAAAATCTGACAAAATTAATAGTTATTAATTAATATTGTAAATTCCCATGCAAGGGATGCTATATATTGCAATTCGTGTTTCATATTCATTTAATCATTTCCTTCACATTGACTGTTGACCTTCAGAAGCTGAAAAGAAATTAATACCTAGTCCACAATTCAAAGTTATCATCCTACTTTTTTGTAGTGATTCATAATTGAAACTTCAACTTTAAATTAAAAATAATCATTTTGGGTAGTTGGATAATATTAATTTTAGAAATGAGAATTGTAAATACTTCTACATCAATATGATCATTGTGCTCCTTGTCCACGCATGTCGTAACCATCAAACCAGTTGGTATGATTAAAAAAAAAAATGAAATCAAAAACCAATAATAAAAACCACATATAATTTTTTTTTCATATAATAGTTATTATGTCATCAATTTTCGTTCCTTTTTCTTATTCTTAATATCTTGTGTATCCAATGTAATGTCTGAGTCATTACTTTCTTTCTAGCCAATGGTTTATTTCTTATTATCCTCTTCTATTGTAAAAACACACACACACACACACGATACGATGTAAGGTTACACATGATACGACCTCATTGTGTTATATCAATAATAAAATCTTTTAATAGATTTATTAATCAAAAGGTTAGATCTCACTGAATAATTTCATTGATTTTTAGTTTTTGTTTTTCTTTACCCTCTTAAGAAAACTTCATATTATTTGATTTACCCTTTTCACTGATGCATCAAATGACCTTATTTCCATATGTCCAAACCACCTCAAACTAATATATATATATATATATATATATATATATATATATATATATATATATTGCGTTATTGAGTGAGAACGCAAAACACAAGTAGACTAAAGTTTTTTTTTTTACAAGTAGACTAAAGTTTTATTCAGAGAAGACGACGTATAAGGGAAATGGACCGCAAAGAACGGGACTTGCATGTGCCCCTAACATGGTAGGCCCATTCTCATATCCTCCCACTTTTTCTGTTTTTCTTTTTGGGTTTTTTTTCTTCTCTCCTCTTGTCATTAATGCTGAGATGCCTTCAAGAGTCATCATTTAAATAAGTAAATGATTTTCGAAGTTTTCACAGATTTTGTTTTTGAGTAACAATAAACTAGTGCTCTTGTTTCTAAATCTAATCAAACAATAATTTATGCTCTTTGTTTTATCTTTTCTAGCTCTCACCCCCAAATCGCACCACGTGTACGTTTGACCTTTCCCCCCTCAAAGTTCCCTAATCAAATTCCATTTTGATTGTTGCAGAAACAACCGCTTCAGTTATATATAGATATATTAATTATCTGCTTACTGGGATCATTTGTCTATAATAACAAGTAACCGACAGTGGAGTCTGAGTGGTTCGTGAGGTGACTTTGTTTATAGATTTCTAAAGAGTTAGGCATGAAAATGAACAAAAGAAACAATGTTTGGCTCTTTTTCACCATTGGGTTTTTTTTTTTTTTGCTTGAATCTCTCTGAATTGGAGCAGTTGTATGACACACACGTGGAATCAGACTACTTGAGCTCTTGGTATCAGAAAATATGATACTCTGTTCTGTTCATTCATGTCGGTAATCGGCAGAGTGATATCCTACCTGCATTATTAATAAATCCTCTCACATTTGGATTGTTGAAACAGTTTTGTCCTGTTCTTGCAGGGTCAATCAACATTCAAGTATTCAGATGCTCTCCTTAATTACATTTAGGTTGTTTTTTGCTTTAACTGATATTCAAACTTCAATCTTCCTAGTGAGTAGTGAGTCAAACTTTATTGCTACGAGCTGTCCTTGAATTAAGCTCTGATTAGGTTTTTGACAGACTTCGTTATCAAGAAGGTTTTGTTTGATTTGGATTCGAAGTGAGAATGAAGGAAAGTAAAGTGGGCTGCTTTTATTTAACAAAGTTCATTAGAGCCCGACATTTTGGACATATCTAAAGGTTTAAGTATTAGTGTAGTACACTGTTACGCCCAGAATTAGCGACTTTTCTGCTGTGTGTACAAGAGTTATTATACCGTGATTTCAGGGAAAACTTTGAAGAAAACTCCACGTTAAAGACCTCGAGAAATAAGCATAAAAGAATTTTTAAGAAAATTATAGGGAAACCGTTGCAGAATGCATGTGCCTAGTGGGACCGTAGATTAAGCAGTTGGCCAAGTGGGACCGTAGATTAAGCAGTTGGTAGTCTAACCGAAACATCTGCATGTGCTCCTTCGTTTCTTCTAATTACTTTGAGGGGGGAATTGGAAAAAAAAATAAATTAAAGAAGATATGACTCTGTTTTTGTACATTAGAATGGCTAATTTGTTCCTTTCAACACCACAGGACCCCACTTCTAAGTCTTCTCTAATTTCCTATATAAAGCACACAACCTTCTGCTAAGCTCAAAGCAGCAAAAGCTCTCATATCGACTAAGAATCCTCTGTTTTCCCTCTTTCTGTAAGCTTTAGCTACCACACAACACACAATGGCCATTGCAGCAACATTCTCTGCTTTCTCTCTTCTCTTCCTTCTTCTTGTTAACCTTCAAGGCTCCTTTGGTGACGATGGAGGCTGGCAAGGTGGCCATGCCACATTTTATGGTGGGGGTGATGCTTCAGGGACAATGGGTAAGTTTGAACAAAACATATTCTCATTTAGGGTTATACACACAAACACATTATAATAAAAAGAAGTTGGAATCTTTTCATCTGGGTATTGGGTTTCTTACTTTCTGATGAAATTTTATGTTGTTGTTGCAGGAGGAGCATGTGGGTATGGGAATTTATACAGTCAAGGTTATGGAACTAACACTGCAGCACTGAGCACTGCTCTGTTCAACAATGGTCTGAGCTGTGGATCTTGCTATGAAATGAGATGCAGTGGTGACTCCAAATGGTGTCTCCCCGGTTCCATCACTGTCACTGCCACTAATTTCTGCCCTCCTAACTATGCTTTGGCCAATAACAATGGTGGTTGGTGTAACCCTCCTCTCCAACACTTTGATCTCGCTGAGCCTTCTTTCTTGCAGATTGCTCAATACAAAGCTGGGATTGTTCCCATTTCATTCAGAAGGTAAAAAAATGAACAAACTCAACACCACATATGCACATTTATATTTAGTACTCCCAATGTTATTTTTTATGAGATACCAATAACTGAACTACGTAGATTAAAAAGTTAGTTACAATTTGTTGAAGATAATAAATATGTAAAAAATGCAACTCATCTTTTAAAAACACTAAATAAAAAAGGTGGGTGGAAGAGCAAATGATCGTAAAAAATAATGAGAGGAAATGAGTGAGAAAAATGCATACAATTAATTAATTAAGGGTAAAAATGCTTTGACATCTCCAAATAGTATCTAATAAAAAGAACACACCCAATGGTAGCTAATAAAAAGGAAGGGAGGGAGTATTTCTTATCTGTTTGTGGTTATTAACTAGAGAAGATCAAAAACTAAACTTGATTGGTTATGATTTTTGGAAACAGAGTTCCCTGTGTTAAGAAAGGAGGGATCAGATTCACAATCAATGGCCACTCATACTTCAACTTGGTTCTGATCACAAACGTTGGAGGAGCTGGGGATGTTCATTCTGCGTCAATCAAAGGATCAAGGACTGGGTGGCAAACCATGTCAAGGAACTGGGGCCAGAATTGGCAGAGCAATTCCTACCTCAATGGCCAGAGCCTGTCCTTCCAAGTCACAACCAGTGATGGCAGAACAATCACTACCAACAATGTTGCGCCAGCAAATTGGCAATTTGGACAGACCTTCCAGGGTGGACAATTTTAGAGAGTTTTAAGGGTCACAGTTTAAAAGTTAATGTTTTATGTAATATAATTTGGGTTTGTTTGTTTGTTTTATGATTAGGGGGAGTTTTTGATGCCAATATGGCTTCAAATGCAGAGGTGGCTATATGGCACCCGCTAGGCCTATTATATATATAAAATAGTTGTTTTTAGTTTAGAGATCTTCAATTCAACATGGCCTTTTTGATTGTTTGAATTGAAAGGGCAGTGAAGACCTCTCTCTCATTTTACAGCCTTGTATATTTGATTCCCCAAGTGGTATAAAAACCAAGCTGGGGCAAGTGATATATCAATCTAATGATCATGCTTGTTGCAAAAACCTCCTCCTTCTTTTGCTATTTTGGTTTTCTAGCTAGATATTACTATTTTAATGAAATAGTTAAGAAAGGGCGTTTTTTATTATTATTTAAAATAACTTGTTGGCAAAAAAAAAAAAAAAGGATGACAAAAGTAAATATAGAGATGAATAAATTTTTAACATTCTCTCTGAAATTTTAAGCACATAGAACTAGTAAAGTTTTGTATGGTATCTACCATTAAAAAAAAAAAATCTCTTTAGCTGTTCAAAAACAGATATTTATAATAATCACTTTAGTCTTATTATCACCATTCATATCTTTTTTATGTTTAGGAATAGAGTTTAATTTTTCATTCACAACTTTTATTTCATCAAACCAGACCTAATTCTTACTTTATTTATAAGTTTCATGTACCAACCAGCATGTGCCCTCAGCTCTCCGTATGTTGCAAGGGCTCTTATAATTTTTTTTGGCCAATATTTGTAATTTAAATGAGATACAACCAAGGGCAGACCTAAGGGGGGATAGGGGTGCCCCCCCCCCCTATTTTTTTTTTTTATAAAAAAAAAAAATTAAACGTTTGTGTCTCACATCTGATTTGGCAGTAAAGAATGCACATCATTCCAAAGGAGTACTTGTCCAGACTCAATTAATTTTTTATTCCCATCCCACAAGGAATCATTCATATTAAACATATCTTCTTTTTTTATTTACATTTTTATAAGATTTTTTATTACACTATAAAGAATTTAAATCTTGTAGACTTTTAACCCTAACTCATCCCACACTCTTATCACATAAGCATTAACTAATAAATTGTTGATTGAGGGGGCCTTGATCCTCAAAAGCTATTACTTTCAATGTCAAGATGAGTTGAGGATATTCTTATAATCATGGGAAAAAGACATAAAAAGAACTTTAAAATTGTAAAATCTTAAATCAGGTTTATTACGAAAAATTGAAAAGGTAATGACAAAACTTGATAAGCAATTCATAATTCATTTTTTTAGGAAATATCAAATTTGAAATTTTGCAATTTCAAAATTATTTTTTTGTCTTTTTCCTTTAATCATTTCAATTTTATCTTCACAACACCCCCCCTACATTTCGTTGAGATTTTTTTTGCTAAACTATATTTGACCTTAAGAGTTTCAAGATATTTCAAATGCTGTACATCTGTAATAAACTTCTTTCAATTTTCTATTTATTACGCCTTTATGATATAATTTTTTTTTTAAATTTTCGGCCGCTATTATTAAAATTTCTGGGTGCACCACTAGATACAACTGTTAATATCTGAAAAATAAAAATGGTACAAGCACTTTCGTCCCTTGTTATATTTTTTGTAGGAAAACAATAAGGTATTGTGAACACTAATATTTTTTGTAGGAAGCTGTGCTTACCTCTAATATGAAGAACTTAAAAGGAAATATTAGATTTTGTAACCGATACACAATTTTAATCCTAAACATAGCCACACATAATTTAAATCTTGAAATCGTAGACTAAACACTTATTTAATGCCTGGAATTTATTCCCGAAAATGAAAAATTGAAATATTTCAAATATTAAACCAAAAACACATTTATTGCTTGGAATTTATTTCTAAGAATAAAAAAACTGAACCAAATCGATCGACCAATAATAAAAACCCTGTTGGTTTTGTGGACAATATACATGAATCAATCACCAAGTAGCTAGCACTATTAAATAAATAAATAAATATATATATATTAGAAATTGGAGGGTTGGATTGTGAGGCACATGAAAGTCAACTAGTTATAGTTGTTGCAGCTTTGAGTATAAAGAAGTGGTACCAACCTCCTCCTCCTCCAAGGACCACGCTAGGAGAAGAGGATGCCTCTAAAAGTCAATCAAAGGACTGATGAGTAAATTAAAAATGTAGAATAGAACCAACTTCTTCTTCAAACACTCACTTGTCTATTCCTCTTTTGCCCTTTTGACTATGCCATTCTTTGTATCAATGCCTCACCTACACTCTAACTAACTCTCCCTCCCCCTTGTTAGTTGAGTTGAGTTGTTTGCTTTAATTTTAAATATAAAACTTTAATATCCTTTGTCTCTTTTAAAAATATTCATTATATTAGATTAGATTAGATTAATTTGATATTTTGTCATTATATAGCATTTCCTATGTTGTGATTTTCACGTAGGAGAGCCTATGCGTAGACTTATTTTTGAATTTGTGTTGGCAAGGCATGTTCATACTACCGTAGATCAAGTTGAAAAAGCAGTTTTTACTGTTAATCCAAACAAGCAAAGTCATCTCGATAAATTACAACTTTTATCTAGTTTCTTTCCTTCTTTATTTTTAATTTTTTCCAATCACAATAAACTAACCATTCCATGAAGATATGTGTTATTGAAAGAAATGTATACACAATAGATGCAACACAAAGACGAAAGTTAAGCATGTTTTGGATGCCTCGTTTTGTTTCATTCCCGAGGAACTTGGCAATTCTAGAAGGATGGGTATTTCTTGTGTCGTGATTTTTTTTTTTAAAAAAAAGGAAAAGATGTACTTCCTCCGGTCCTAATTATAAGAGCTAGTTGACTTTTTTGGAGAGATTAAGGAAACTAATTAAATTAATTTAGAGTATTTTTATTTTTATTTTTTTTCTTCAAACTAATTAGTTTAACTAATAAACTAATATATAATCTAATGATATACCATATATGAAATGATTAAGTAATTTATTTAGCTTCCTTAATCTCTCCAAAAAAAGTCAACTAGCTCTTATAATTAGGACCAGAGGTAGTACTAGTATTAAACTAAATATGGACAAGGTTACATTGCACTGGTAGTTAAGCCGTGAGGTTTATAGATTCTTTTGTCGAGATGTCAACCATAGAACAAATAGACTTTAGAATTGACATGGACGCGGATCAAAATCATTTTTTTTACTACACACAGGGTTTTTTTTTTTTTCCAGTAAAGACAATCTTATTCGAGGTAGTGTAAGATATTAAATATAGGCATTTATATTATGAGGAACTAACTCATTTAGTTAGACCCAATCCCCATTAGTTTGATCAAAATCTTTTCTTTCTTTTTTTTTTTTACAAATTTTTTTTGGTGAGTTGGATCGCCGAGGTTTGATCAAAATCTTTAAACCAACAGTTAAGATCCATTTGGTATGCGAAACATGTGGGAAGCGAAGGGAAGATGAGTAACTTCTCTTGTTTAATACATTTTTATCATCAAATCTTCTTGAGAACTCAAGTTCCTGAGCCCACTAATCTTTCTTTAAAGGTGGGAAGATAAGATCCCACCAAAATTTGTGGAAACCCAAGTTCGCTCTATAAATAGTGAAGCCTTCGAATTTATTTACCCATCATATAACATTTATTTTCTATAAGGCAAGGAATAGAATTACATTTGAATTTATGTGACAAATTCGAATTTGATAAGAGAATATTTTAGACAAATTCATTTTTTTATGAAATAAATGTTTCATCATAAAATTTGAATTTAACCCATAAATTCGATTTTTTTTTTTGCAAATTAAATACTTCGTCATAAAATTTGAATTGGACCCATAAATTTGAATTATGAAAAAAAAAATACATTTTTCCTTTTTATTTTGAATTAATTACTTTTGAGGGTAAAATAGGTATTTCATGATTCTTTCCCAACTGTCATCCCTTCATTTTTTTCTTACCAAACAACTCATCTTCCCTCAAATCATCTTCCATCATCCCTCAAAATCTTCCCTTCCCTTCTCATCCCATCCCTACTTTAAATTCCTTTCCCTTCTTAAAACTTCCCCATACCAAATGGCCCGTATATCGGCCAATGAAACATCATTCTCCGTGGTAGATAATGAAACATCTCTCCGTTTATTTGTTTGTTTGTTTTTTTTTTTTGGGGGCTAAACACATGTGTCTTCCTATTTGAGGCAATTATCGTGCACGTACTTGATAGTAGGTTGATAGAAGGGGAGGCATATGATCTAAGTAATGGGCTGATAAAGTTGATGGTCCACATAAAGAGATGTCAATGTTCCAATGGAATGTCTTGAGGATGGTGAAGCATCCCAAACCCGAACTCAATATAAATGATTATCCGTAAACTTGATAAGGGCCTGTTTAGTATAGGAAAAGCATGAGAGCGAAAGAGAACATGACAGTGTTACTTGGCTAAAAACACGTTTGGCGCTGAATCGTCCCTCAACTAGAGTTCCCACCAGGCACTGAGTTGCTTTAAAGATGGGAAAGTGACTTCCCATCAAAGTGGCGGGCACTGAAAAATCTTCCTGGACAGACAATTTATAGGATATAAAAGCCCCTTATATGAGTTGAGCTCTCTGGTTCTTACGTTGGTGAGATCAGCCAGTGTTGGGGTGTGAGACGAAGGAAGACAATGGAGGCGTTAAAGCCGTCGACCCTCGTCTCTCTCTTTTCCTTGTTTGATCTCTGTCCCAAGGCCCAAGCTCTCATTCTCTTAGCCGATCTACTCAACGGTGATGATGGTGTGATGCAAGAGGGTCGTTGGCAATGGTGGACGAAGGAGAGGGCAACCGTTGACGGAAGTGAAGGAGATGAGAGCGCGCAAGGGAAGGTCCTAGTTCTTTTCCTTTCAAGAGGTATTATGGGTATTTTACCTCTCATTCCCACTTAACCAACTATTTTTTCTTCTTACCAAACAATTTATTTTTCCTCAACTTAAGTTTGATTCCTTTGTCTGCTAAACAACTCACTTTTTTAAGTTCCTTCCTAATCTTGCCTTTCTTTCTTTTCACTTCCCTTCCTCATGTTCTGTGTACCAAAGAGGCCCTAGGGGTTACCAGTCTCGCTCGTAGTTTCTTGGATCATCTTCTCTTCAGAAGTTTGGGACGTGGTATCTTACACTCCCTAGTCCCTCCTCCGAACCAAACTTGACGGGGGTTGAGAAGTGGTTTAATTTTCGAATAATGCATTTAAATTTGTTGTTTATTTTTCAAGTCATAATTAAAATTAGGCTAGCCTTTAAAATTTATATTTAAATTAATGAATATAGTTTATACCTCATCAATATTTTATAACTTCTTTAATACTTTAAAATTTCGTAGCTTTTGCTGTTAAATCTTTAAAAAAATCATAAAACTTGAAAACCCCATCATTGTTTACCCATAAAATAATAAAATGTCAATCATTTTGTATATTAATCTAATAAAAAAATAAAATAAAAAACTATATTTAAAATAAATCGTTAATTCTTTTTTGTTGTTTCGTCCAAGAAGTTCGCTCAGGAGATGCTAAAATAATAGTATTACATAGCTTAGTACCGAATGCATAAGTCATTGTAGGATGTCAAATTAATATACACATATTGGGTATGTAAGCCCTTCTAATGGCTATCCTTTTCTTCAAAGGCCCTAGAAGGTAGCAGTTCAATCCAGTAAGCCAAGTCCAAAATCTTACATGATTTGGTTAAAAAAAGGATACTTCACTTTAATCTCTCGCTTCGCAGCCTCTCCAATTCCTTGACCATTTGCCAATGTTCTGGAGAGAGGCTGGTCTCACCAAAGCTCAAGGACATGAGACGGCCCATTGTTAACCATCTGTTGTGAGAGGGAAAACAAAAGCATGCACTCAATATACAATTTAGATATGAAAAGCAATGCTGGGCATTAGCAATAAAAAAATTTAGATATGAAAAGCAATGCTGGGCATTAGCAATAAAAAGTAGTCTATGACTAACCTGCTAAGATCCTGGGGCTTTAAAGTCCTATCTGCTTGTCTTGCTGCAACTAAATCATTTTCTACCACCTGCAAACACAAGCCACAGGTTTAAAGCCTCCAAACATGCTGCAAGTTGTGTCATTTTATCAGATTAACAATCACAATAACAGTCAAGGAATCCAAGCACTAAGCGTGAAGATTGGTTACTATTAGGCATGAGGTGCCTCTGAAGGTAGGTTTTTATGCCAAGAAAGAGACTAGTTTAATTTGTTATTTAACTAGTTCCTTACTTCCTTTAATCTAAAAAGAGCCATAGTTGTTAAAATTTAGTCAACAAGATGGACCCAAACCTTCTGCATTTCTGACTCAATAGAATGTGGCAGCTGTCTAATAGTAGCCAAATACCACCTCCAAGCGTCTAAAGCTTCTCCAACAACAGTTTCAGTAGCATTTACAGCAGAAGGTTGGAAAGGTACAACTACATCAGCGGGCAAGATATTTGATTTCCCTTCTGACATGACTAGCAGCTGGACATCGGTGGCCATTTCCATTTTGTAGTACTTGAAGTCATATTCCAGCTGAAACACAGTATCAAATGTCAGTTTCTTCACCTCTACTTCCAAATAAAGCTGTTGCAAACAAGCAGCTGTAAATGGATAACAGAAATTTAAATTGTCTATGTTTTGAGGAATGTTAGACATTTCTGGCAGTTGTGTAGGGTATTGATAAAGTTGACTCTAAATTCTAATAAATGGACAGTCATACTATAACACAATTCCTATGAATATAAATAGAGTAGGGAAGTACCAGACAAGAAAATAAATACCTTTTGAAACTCCATTAGATTCTTCAGAAGCCTTGCATTCTCCACACCCGCAGAGTTGAGGGCTCCTGCCTCTAATTTTGTTTCATCAACAATTATGTGTGTACCTTCAGCTAGCTGCAGAACTCCAGTAACCAGTCTGAAGCATCAACACTAGTACCCGTAAATACGTGTTTATGTAATAAATACGATGTCATAAATCAGAAGAACTAGAAATTACAATCACCTATTTGTATCATAATCTTTCCTTGGCGCAAGTGCGGTTGTGTTTAGGTACTCCACAGTAAGGGGTATATAATGTGTGAAAGGCAGGAGATTCTTTACAGCAGGAATTAATAAATTTCCAAAGGCAGACATAGTTTCTTTGCTAAAGCAAGTAAGATTTAGTGAAAGCTTGCCCACCGCAAGAGGATCTGCTCTAGCATGTACCTGCTCAAGAACAGACTATCATACAAGGGTTCTCTATTGTGGGGACAGATGGAAAAACACAATATCCCGAATACAAGCTGTTAGCCGGACAGGAATCAAAGGCAGCATCAACAAAACCGTGAAATGACTGGGGAAAAAACTTTTTAAGAACTATGTACCCTGGATAGAAGATGTAGCAACATGAAATGAGCAGCCACAGCATCATTCCCAAGAACAGATGTGAGATGTCTCAGTAAAGCTTCCCTGATCTCTTTGATCAAGTGGGATTTTGGCTGTGAGATCAGTACATGCTTTTTCAGCAAAGACTTTACAATCAATGCAAATATCAATAGAGAACCCAGCTCAAGATGTTGAACTTGAATAAACATACCAATCGAATTCCAAATCATTCATTCAGATTAAATGAATTATACTTGAGTAAACATGCAAATTACCTCCATTATGGTGTTATGCTGAAGGAAATCTGAAACTGCAAGTTTCCTATGAATAAAACAATGAAGGCGTGGTACCTGCACCACAAAGGAAAATGGATATGCATATGTTAAAAATCAGATACCATGTCACCAAAACGTTAAATTGACTTTCCTTGTAGTTGTGCCCGAAGGAACAAGCAAGTCTGTGAGCTTAACATATGCTTTTGGGGGAGAAACAGGCGTTTTAATTCATTTAAGCATTAAAATATCTGCAAGTAGAATTTTGGAATTAAGTTATATTATTGACACACTCCAACAACTCTTTCAACTTTCGATTGACTAATTCCGGGAAAGGATGTGCCTTAGCAGGAAGAAATTGTGAAAGTTACCCCTCCCCCCAACACACACAAAGATGGGGATTAATAATTCTTTCATTGTAAATTGCAGTAAACACCTTGTTAGCTGGAAAATGTTGCAATGGGTCTTCACAAAAATCATCTGCAAATTCACTATCTTTGCTATCCACGTGAGGCTCCACATTAGATGCAAGGACACCCACAAACTCGAATACATCGTTCAGCTTTATGTCAGATTCTGGAGAATCATATATCTGCCAAAAAAGATTGAAAGTAAGGGGGACACTATGAGAACTTCAAAAAGAATAATAACGATGAACAAAAGCCTTTTGTAAATAATAAAAAATCCCATGTCAATAAGTTCCATAAGAATTTTAGAGGAAGACAGAAAATCGTTCTTACCTTCACAAGACAAGGAAGTGAATTACCATCGTACCCTGGCACCATATTCATACCAGAGTTAGAACACTCAGGCAAAGCTCCCTGGGATGGGGTAGCAAGGGAAGGGTGTTCATCTTCTTTCTGTAAATTATGTCCAACAAAAACCATTAATGCCAAATGGTCAATCCTTAAAAGAATCACCATGTCCATAAACAAGATCAATCCTTGACAAAATTACATTAGAAGTTTTCACCAAATCCACTTAAGAAGATAACTCTTGGTTGACTATCTTCAGTGAATGAAATAAAAGGGAAAAAAGAATGATTAGCATAAGTTCAACATACCATCCTTTTGGTATCTGGAGAGCCTTGAGCCATATCAGCCGAGACCTGTGAATTAATTTAGTATGCTGGTAAGAGTGATGAAATATAAATAATCCAGTAATTAATGCAGTCAAACTTCAAAAAGTAATCTAATCAACTCACTTGTAGGTGTCAAAATAATCACTTTCTCTTTTATGAACCCCCCCCCCCCCCAAAAAAAAAAAAATACCATGAAAAATTTAAAAATACATTAATATATCGTTAACCAAATCATTAATAGGAAAGGCCCTCAATTTCAAAGAACTAATGTCACGCTCCCCATTTCCTACTCATCAAATATTTGTGAATTTTGAATTCCTCTGAAGGCAATGATCTAAAAATCAACAGCATGGCAAGGCCAGAATATACATGCATATCCTTGCATTCATCAGACTCATCATCCGCTCTCCTCCGCTTTTCTCTTTCTTGAAATGTCCAATCCATATATTGATTAGTAACTGCTTCTGTTGAAATTTCAGTCCATGCATTCTGTCCTGGGACCTGATAAAAAAGGAGAAAATAACAAAAATAATTTAAATCCTATCCTTTAGGCAAGTCATGAGTCATCATCATTATTTCCCAGATTGGTTTCCCACTTCTAGGATGATAACAGAACATGGAAAATTGTGTCAATGAATGACACTAGAAGCAGCTGGACAAAACTGTTTAGGTTCTTGTATGAAACCATCTGAAATTGATGCAGCAAGCATCCTTGTCGAGATAAAATGATGCCTCTAGAGAACTCACCGGAACACAGTATAGGAGCCGGCGTTCCCAGATTCTCATATCTGCTGTTCCCATAGGAAACTGAGCTACATCCATAAATTTGTTGGTCCTCCACACTGAACCATCCTTCAAAATTGCAAAAAACAGTTCCACGTCATTAGAGTTAGTTTGTACTAGGGATTATAGATAGTTCATCAAGAAATTTAGATTAATGACAAGGAAAAAATACCTTATAAGCACCCACATAAAGCTCATTGCCAATCATGTCTTGTACCATTCCACGAAACCGAACCAGCGTATTGGGTTGTACCCATCTGAGTGTGGCAGGAGTCAAAACCGGAACCTGAAATAAAAAATGCCCGGTAACAGATTTATCACCAATGAGTACATCATTAGGAGACCTGCAACTGATTAAAATTACAAATTACAAATAATAAATAGAACCAATAGATCTAGTAATAAAATACTGGATTTGCAACATACAATGAACTAATTAAACTAAAAATTCCGAGATATTCAGAAGTAACAGGTCAACATAGTTGCTTAAGAAAAGGTGTAAATATTCTATTCGCCTTTCGCCAAAGTTCAGATAAACTAAATCAACAAAAGTCACCAACTTACGAGTTCCAGAAACTATTCATCCTATGAGATAAAGAAAATAAGTGCTTTTAAAAATTGGGTAGATTTTAGTGAGCAATAAAGACAGTTATGAGACCCTATGAAACAGGGGGAAAAAAAAACATAAATACGAAAAAGAAGTGAGCGAACCCGAGAAAGTCCAGGCTGATCAAAGAGGAAATGACTAAAAAGATCAGTGGCGCCCCAGTCCTTGGCGTCAAAAGAAGTAGGATCGGAGCCCGAAGCAATTGCTTTCTCGAACGTTGATCTCACAACACCGAGAGGGTTCACCAGAAAATCGTATTGCGGCCCCACCATTTGTTAGTTCTGAACCGCAAATTGTTCCGTCTTTCGCCTTTACTGCGCAGTAGAGGGTCACGAACGAGGGCAGTCGCCGATTCACTACCCCTTCCAGTGGTCAGTGGAGACATATAGATCATTTTCCCGCCAAAACGTCGCGGGCAGTTTATTCCCGCCATCTCAACCCTAGTTTAAGGTCTCCAGGCGTAGCCGCGTAGTAAGCTTTTTCCTTTTAAATTAAAATCGCAATTTTATTTTATGCACTAAATACATACACATCAAATGCATATAGGAAATTTTAAATTAGTCTATTTCTTTTTTCTTTTTTTGCTCAAGTTAAATTAGTCTATTTCGCACGCAACCTTGACATGTTCCAAAATATATCAAATCCAATTAATAATCAAATTGGTTTTAATTTTGATTTAACATATTAGGAAGCCAAACATTATTTAACTTTGTGATAGGATGTTGTCACTACCAATTTTTTGTCACTACCAAGTCACAAACACTTTTTCACCGTTAGATCAGAATCTCAATAAAAGAGATAAATGATAAAGATAGATAAGATTATGATCTAACGGTAAAAAAGTGGTAGTGACAATATCCTATCCCTTTAACTTTTATCAATTTTTATTAATTCTAAACAATATAATTTTCAAAATGTTCTATATCAAAACAAAAGGCCCAATTCGCTAGTTAAAGCAAACAATTTAATTTTATCTAACGAAGACTGATTTAGTTGTATAAAACTCTATTAGATTCTTGAGTCTTGAGCTCGAGTTTCAGATAAGGCATTTGTGTCAGGAGGGATAACCACAAAATCCAAGCCAAATACTAGATAATAATGATATTTAAAAAAAAAAAGATTTTATATAAGGCTGTGTGTTGTGCCCAAATTCGGGAAAGGAAAATAAGAGGAAGGGGAACAAAATCATTAGAATTGAGACCAACAGTCTAATTCGAAAAACAGAGAAATAGCATAGGAGTTTTCAACGGCCCTTTTGCAAGAAGCCTCCTAGACGACTTACACAATGCTTGGCATCTGAAGCCTTGTATTAGTTATACATATTTATATCAACCCCCTCAAAAAAACAGTAATTACATTACATGCAATGAGCCTACTACACAACATAAACCATCCCAACCTCCAAGAGAGACACTGGAGGAACCTTAAGCGCCACGTCTGGTCCTCTACAGTTTCTTCTCAGGAAATTATAGCCATAGTTCACAGCCATTCTCTTTATCAAAGATGATCCTCGTTTTGCTCTCACATGTGAATGCCCTAATATAAATGCTGTCCCTGATTGCCGAGCAGCATATAAATCTTCAAGCTCTTCTTGCATTTGCACTCCTACGTCACTCCTTGTCTCATTCTCATCATCGTCGTCATCATCATCAATGGCAAACCTTACTCTTCTTTGATTCACACCCATTGGTTCCATCTCTATCACATCTCTCACGCTTTCCACCGTCGGGAACCCCACGGATACGCTTGCTGGCTGCAGTGTTTCCTCAATCTCGTAAGCTGGCATCCCGGAGAATCCGATTGTTCCTATCACTGTTAGTCTGTGACTTGCTGACTCGTTGGAGTTTGAATCATCATCCTCAGCGCTTAAGTTTGATACTCGTGTCCGGGACCGGTACCAATCATAGCGGATGAAATCTGCCAACTTTTCTACAAGTTCAGATTCAAAGGAGTCAACATCCTGGTGAACGTCGCGGTATCCATATCTGACTATGCAACGGTAGGAGCGGTGATTGGCGGGACCTACCCGGCCAACAAGGTACCTCTCTGCACAAGGGACATGAGGGACTGGAACTGATTTGATGCATACAAAGACAAGGATGCGGTGGAATGCAGGGAGGTTGGTGACAAAGCGGGAAAAGTTAGCCGGGATGCCAGAAGTGAGATCAGTGAATACAAGGCCTATTCCGGGAACTCGAGCAATCCCCAAGCTTGGACCTAAGGCTAAAAGCCACTCTAGGGAAACCTTGTTGTGGAGGTCATATTCATACTTCTTGATGGTTGCATAGTGCCAAACCAACATTATGGTCATGAGGAAGAGAGCCAGGAGGATGGGAAGCCACGCACCCTCCCGGAACTTTGTCAGTGAAGCCGAGAAATACAACAGTTCAACAGAACCAAAAAACAGCAGGAAGCAGAGAGCTATGATTGGGGGTTTATGCCAACAAACCATGATCACCAAGGAGGTTAGGCACGTTGTCACTAGCATCACACTCATCACCGCTAGCCCTGCAAAAACCAAGTACTTGTATTACATCCATTCCAATACTTCAGGTTCCTCATAAATTGAATGACCTTGAGGTTAGTCTTGCACATACAATTTTAATCCTTCTACAGGTAATGAACACAAATGCATAAGAACTCACCAGATGCATTTCCCATGTGTTTTGTGTCCCTGAATCCGATGGTCACCACGATACATAGGATCATTAGAATCCAATTGATTTCGGGTATGTAGATCTGACCATGTATCTTGTCAGATGTATGAACAACCTTCACTCTTGGGAAGCAACCGAGTGACTGGCTCTGATTTATGATGGAAAATGTTCCGCTGATAATTGCTTGGCTTCCCACTACAGAAGCCAAAATGGCCAAGACAAGCACTGGCCACCTCACCTGTTCTGCAACCCAACCAAAAAAGAAAAGAGGGGAAAAAATTAGTGTTAAATTTTATAGAGCATACTATTGTAATAGGCTAGGACAATCGTACGATGTTGAGGAATAATTAAGCAAAACAAACATTCTATCTAATTGATTGTGTGGCTTTATTTGGATTGTTATGCTAAGAAAGTAACATGATTTGCCATAATAAAATGAGCGTGAACATGGAATACCTGGAACTGACACATAGAAACTGATCTCGTGGCTGGGATGGTGATGATATGATAAGTAGGCAGCTTGACCCATGTAAGCCAATATAAGTGCAGGATATACCAGAAACGTGAATGCAATCTGCACGATACAACTTGTTAAAAACTCTCTTTAGAATCAAATTTGACTTCCCCAGGTTTATATAACAAGCATCTGAAAGAATGACCTACATAAAAAGACGAAAGAAAAAGATGCCAGGACAACCTGAATGGCGGCATATGAGAAATGCCCCAGATCAGCAAACATAGCCTCTGAGCCTGTTCAGAAAGCGCTCACATCAGATTAAAAATAACATTTAAGCTACATGACTCTGGACACCGTAGAGCCAATCTCTGGCCAAGTTATGATGTTATATGTTTGTTAAGAATTGAACAACTTCAGCTGGATATGATTCACGTTATAATTGGTCCAAAGATTTCAGGCTGTAGTTAATTACAAAAACTGACTTTTTTCTGGTATAATACTAGTAAATAATGGGATAGAGCTCTTTGCAAGTTCAAGCTTCATTAACATTAAGTTCACTGTTTTATGAAGGCGAAATGCTGCTTCTACTAAATGCTACAATGGGATAGAGCTCTTAACCAAATGCTACTTCTACTACTTTTTCTCTAATATGAAAATGCTACAGGTATTGCCAATCCATATCACAGGACAGATGTTGCATACAATCATCAAGTTCACTGTTTTATGAAGGTGAAAGGGTCCAAACCCTCCCAATGAATCCAAAAATAATAATTATTCCGATGGAAGTGCAAATGGAACTCCCTTGCGATTTCCCATAATAAGTTAATATGGAAACTGCATGTTTCGAATTATTATTTCAGAATTGATAGCACAAATAATAGCGTAGACCGAAACTAAGTGCATCCTCATATAAAATTCATGGTTTTGACCTATGGTTGAGGTTGATCACAAGATGCTCCTAATCTAGACATATATTCTCGCAAGGTTCCTTATAAGGTGCTCCCAATCTAATATTCTCAGTCAAATCAGGAAGATAAGAGTGTTTGTATATAGACAGATTCCATTATTCAACTAACAGGTAAGAGTAAACAAAATATGGGATTTTAACCCATGCATGCATGTTCCACTTTTACCTGTTATGCACAACAGTATTCCGCCCAATGACATCCATCCACTTATCCTTGTCTTCTTCAAAAACCTGAACATGTAGTATGGTGAAAGGGCTTTATATACATGAGGATTCCATTTGAATATGTTATATAAGCCAAGTGTACTGATGCAGAGGAGCCATGTCAGGACAATTGGTGCGAAAAGGAATCCCACCCTGTGTGTACCATAGTGCTGAAGTGCAAACAAACACACCAGTATGAAACAAGTGATGGGGATCACAGCATCTGCAATGTCAAAGCAACCGATATTGAGTTCTCAAAAAAGTAAAGAAATAAAGAAACGCCAAAAAATTATATTAGTAACCTCTTCTATAACCATTACTTTAAGATGTTGCCGAATGTTAATAGTCAGAAATTCATGTTTTAGGGGGTAATGCTATGAATGCCCCATCTAAGAGCCACCAACTCAAGGAAAATTATTGATGAACCATTTTTCTTCTTTTCTTCTCCTAACCACGCTTGAAATGTGTGAGTTAAAAAACTTTATGTGCGGCTAAGCCAGACGATAGATACTTAGATTTTTATTATTGCCATATCATATTTGAAGTAGAAAGAAAGCATCAAGTAAACTTACACTGGTGGTGTTTCTTGGACATGGATACCTCAAGACCAGAAACTGCCGAGAAAACTACACAAACAAAGCAATTACTCAGCAAGCTGATAAGAAACCACTTTGTCATAGATGCAAGATAGGAGGAACCTTACCAGAAATGGCTGGAGTAAGAACTCCATCCCCAATTACCATACAAGTGCCAAGAAGAACCACAATTAGCAGAGCTGTATGCAAGGCCTTGTACTTCTCAAGTAGTTTTTTCACTCTAGAACTGTTTCTCTCAGGAGGCTGCTCCATTATATAAGTAGATAGCGCTTCATCAGCAATCTGTCTGTTGGGCAGAAGGCTAACTTTGGCATGCCTGCAAATCAAGGAATATAGGGCAAAGGTACCACCTGCAAAAACATGTTGTGTAAGGATGACAAAGAGCAACACAGGATTCTCTCATTTGTTCAGTGTGCTTACCCTCTCCGTTATCATCAGCTCGAAGAACCACAAACACATACTTGAATAGAGGCACCAATGTCAGAGTCCAGAAGACAAAAGAAAGAGCTCCAAAAATTTCTTCATTTGTCTCAGAGTGTTGAATGTCCTCAGCAAACGTACTCTTGTAAACATACAATGGAGAAATGCTCAAATCCCCATAAACTACACCAAGGCTTTGGTAGGCCAAAAGCAGAATTGTCTTCCAGGAATTCTTCTGAAATGTGATTCACCAGGTTACTCTATAAGAACTCAGATCAATTCAGAAGGAAAACAAAACAAAAAACACTTCCCTGAGGAGGTAGAAATCTATATGCACTAACCTTTGAGGTGTCCCAACACTTGCCATATTCAGGATCCATTTTGCTTACACTCCTTAATGGTTCACTGAGTTACCACCTCTAGTACAGTGTTAGCTGCAGACAGATCTGCTCGAAAAACAGAGAATCCATCAAGGAACATACCAAATAAACGAACAATATGTAAAAGAGGACCAAAGGAATCTCATATTGATCATTGCGAGACCAATCATGACTTATCATGTCTGTTACTTTGGTTTCTAAAAGAACACGAGATAAAAAGGAAACGCTCACACTACCTTTTCGATAAACCCACATGACATCCATATCTCCATCACACTCCCATTCCCCACATATCTTCTAGAAAACAGAGCAACAAAATTTCCCCCACACATAGATTAAACAGTTAGTAGTAAAAAAGAAAACCCAGAAGAGCACTATTCCCAAGGCGACAAAATCTCATAAAACGAGTTCTCATATGAATAAAACAAATGGGAACCGTGAATGAGTGAGTAAGGAACGAGGAGAGGCCAGAAATAATAAGAAAAAAAATGGTGGGGTAGGTTTGGGGTTAGAATTTCTCTAGTTGTTGAAATATTCTAGTATCATTCAGATAGAGAGAGAGAGGCAAACGCAGGTGCATACCACGTTACCTTTTTTTATCTCTGCCTTGTGGGTAGGAAAGAAGCAAGCACCTTAATGTTGCTAATAATTCTGCATTTAGGTTGAAGAAAACTAATTGTAAGAAATGAATAGTATGTGGGACCATCACCATATGATAAAGATGAAACAACAAAGAAAGCCATTTTCAAGGTGATTGTCACCGAAAAAAGCAAGATCACGTGATTAGGCCACAGTCACAAACTCTCACCAACTCGATCCCACGCGACTAAAGCAGATTTCAAGGCTCAGTAACCAGTCTTTCTTCCTCTTCTACATAAAAAGAGTAACTTTTCCACTCATACTTGTCGTTACTTAAATGTGAATCATTTTATAAATTCATTCTTTTGTGAGTGAGTGTGTGTGGTCGGAAACCAAATTTTTCTAACGCCCCGCCTACCTTACGAAATTCTTCCCTTAATATGTTCTTGTCCCGTTTGAAGCAGGGCAAGGCTGCGAAATTAGAGGAAGAAAAGAAAGCCATCTTGATCACACTAATTCCACTATCATAATGAGTGGATTTTGAAGGAAAGACAAACCAAGTGACCTAAAATGGAAGGAAAAAAACTTTTTTTTTTCCCCAGATTTGCACTTAAAGAGCACGTAAAATAGGCGGAGAGGCATGTGCATCAATGAATGCAAATGTAAAAGCCCATGAGAGGTGAACATGCTCTAGCACTAAACGTTATGGTCCAGCAACAACGTAACCTTCTTAAAGAAATAATGACGACATTAATACCTGGTTTAATTTTTTTTCCCCGTTTTCTTACACTTCTGAGATTAACCAAACCTCTTTTTGGCCGCGTCTATTATCATCGTACTTGTTCGAGCTTACGATGGCGACGTTTAATCTCGCGGAGCATGGGATCTTTCGAGCTGTGGAATCAAGCAACCCGTAGCAATCACCCTTATGTGAAGGTGGAAATTTCAAGAAACTATTGAATAATAATGGCATACTTATTAAGCTTACCAAACTTTTCAAGGGGAAAGAAGTTTACCCTTCTGAGTAAAGCTCAAGCTGGAAAGTAGTAATGGGTGACTGTAGACATGTATGCAGATCGATCCCAAGAACAGAATAAATAGAGGCGTGAGGGAAATAGATGGATCCAATTTTTGAAGGAAAAAGGATAGATTTTGAGCATCAAGTGGTAAGGAAATTGAGGAATCCAGTTGAATTATCAAGATTAAATTAACAGAGCAGAGACAGAAGCTGCTTAAAACCACTGAACCAACCGACAATGGCGAATGTCGCTGAATAAAGAAGTGAGAAAAAACAATGTTCACTACTCTTGTGCAGAGCCATGGCTAGAATACCGGGATGAAGATATCTTTTTTTATATATTTAATAGAATGCTTGTATGTTAGTCATCAAAATTTCAGACCCACAAGAAACACACAATGCGAAGAGCTTATCAAATTACTGGATTTATATATTGTAATAGGGAATAATTTTTGGTATTCTTTGTCTTGGTTTGATCGTTTGAATATTGTTAGCAGCATTGTACTGCGTGGCCGATGCAGAGTAAGTGTTTGAGTCCAAGGTTGGGATTAAAAAAATTGAGAGGTGATTTGGAAGCATAAATTTTGCAGCACAAGGACAAGGGTCAACATGTTCGGATTTTGAGGAAGGAAAGAGAGTGATCAGAATAAAGTGAAAGGATCAAGGAACGTGATTCACGTCTAATAAATTAAGAGAAGCAGTACTGAACAACTTATTAGTACTAATAAATAAATAATAATGGTTTGTATGAAGCCGCCTGGGGGCTGCTTTGAGGAGATAAGAGATTCAAAGTCCTCGCATCCTCTGTATTATTGTCATAATATTTTAAAAATTAAAATGTTTATATTTTTTTATATTGCTCCTATCAGCTATTAAGTTAAATTTTAACATTCAAATTTTATTTATTTAATTTTATAATAATAATTTTAAAAAGTATTAATTTTTTAACCATCTATTTGTTAATTAAAGATAAGTTAAAAATTCTGAAAGGATAGGCTGTATCAAAAAAAAAAATCTGAAAGGATAGGGCAATAATTTATTTTTAGTTAAAAGATGGAGGGTAGAGTAAAGAGAAGCGCCTATACAAATTTTAATTAAGGTTTACTGTAAAATTAATTATATATCGATTGTTAATTAATATATGTATTATTTAACTTTTTGACTAAAAAAAAAAGATAACTTTTTGGCCGGCGCCTATCTATGTAGGAGTACTGTTACTTCTTTGATTTTGAGACTGGTATTTACTTTAAAATGATATTAAAAAAATATAAATAGATCATATTCATTTCAAAAAGAAAACATTTTTAATAAAATAAATATAAGTCACATCCATCGTTAGTATGCGTTGATCGAGTTGTAGTCCATAATTTTATTTTATTTTTGCTCAACTATAGTCCATAATTTTAAACCATATGGTTTTTTGTTCCGATAATTTTTAAATACAAAACTTAGTCCTGTAGTTTTATGAAGACTTTTTTTTTTTTAATATGAAATTTTAAGTTTTGGAGGGGTTCGGCATCAGTCCCCAACCAAGGCCAGGACACGGCCTCGAGCTCTAAAAGCACTTATTGGGGACTTACGAGATCGCCTACCAAAGGAGTCCCAGCGACGGCAGAGAAGATCGAACCCACGACCCAAGGGCTTAGTCCTAGATCCCTTACCATCTATGTCTACTAACAAGTAGTTATAGGTGGGGGAGAATTGCACCCAATCCTTGTTTGGCTTAAAAGTTTTTTAAATAATTTTAAAAAGGGGAGCGGTTCTTCTCCCTTTTTTTTTTGTTGCCCACCAAATTCACCGAAGCTTCGCCCTAACTAATGTGGATCCAACATGCGTCGCACACCTAGCTATGGTGGGAGAGTCTCCCAGCAGGGGTTCTTCTCCCCTTTTATTCCCTTGATAAGCTCTCTTCTAAAATAAGGTTTTTTAAAAAAAAAAAATTAACCATATTAAAATAATAAAATTACTCTCATATCCTTCAATTTTATGATGCCCTTGTACCAAACAGGGACATTGCGTAAAAGTGTAGGTTTCTCTCTCTCACTGTATATTCCCCCGGGTTAATTTGGGAAATGACATAGGGAAAGGAATGATAAATGCAGAATTAATGCGAAGGGCGGCACAATTGTAAACAAGCATGGGTGCTTGTTTCAGTGCCTCACCTCAATTATGGAACCACGTCTATCCAATCTGAAGTCCGCATCTAAATGATTCATATTTGATTTTTTCCCTTTTTATTTTATTAAAAAATTATCTACACCGTTGAGATTAGATAAGTTGATGATATCTATTTATTTTTTAGATAGGCTCCTGATTCCCTTAATTATTGGTAAAATCTATCTAGGCAAGCCTATTCGAACTAGGAAGCACATGCTTTTTACATGCTTCTCCCTCTAATTAGAGGGAAAAATAATTTTTTTTTTTATTTTTTTTAATTTTTTATATATTCTATATATTTAGATTAAATTATATGCTGCTTTCTGAAATTTTTTTTGGCACCCAGTATCTCAAATTAATTAGTTTTTAGTATACTGATGTTACATGACATATTTCTGAATGCAGAACTGGAAACTAATTAATTTGAGATATTAGGCGCCAAAAAATTTTTCAGAAAGCAGCATATAATTTAATCTATATATATAGAATAAAAAAATTAAAAAAAATTGCTTGCACCTCTAATTAAGGGGAGAAGCATGTAAGAAGCACATAAGGGAGAAGCACATAATGTGGATCCAAAGTCAATGATTATGGAATAAATTTTTAATTTTGCCCTCATTTATAAATGAGCATTTTTCAACTCTTTCTTCTCTCTATTTTCATTGACATAATTAATATAAGTAAAATTATCACAATCTCATTTATTATCCTGAAAATGAATTTACAAATAGAACCAAATTTTTTAGTCAAATTGAACTTAAAAATATAGGACCAAAGTGATATCTAACAACTACGTCCTCAACCTGCCTCCCATATGAGAGGTCCAGATGAACACAGCAAGAATAATGTATTAATTATAACAGTGACCGTGCGAGGAAGAAATAATAGTAAATGGTTTTGGCATGGGAGTGGGGCACCCATAGAAACACAAAAACCATTCAACTAATGCCTGGGCGCGGCAGGACCTAGGTGGCCCCCACCAATAATGGGGCTACAGTGCCAGCTGTTGCGTATATTCCGACTCCACGTGTCTTCCTTCTCACGCTTTCTTTCTCCATCATTCCACTCTTCCTCACTCCGCCACTAATTACTCACTTAAAATTTATTTATTTTTCCCCATTTTAATAAAAATGTCATTTCATCTCACAAATTGATGGGAAAATAAATCGAAGCCACATTTTAAAATTTAGTAATAATTACTATGGTAAAAATACGAAATCAAAGTCACGCAAATAAGATGGCCAATATTCTCACCTTGCAACGATCATAATAGATTTGGTTGTACCCTCAATAAAATTGTTGACAGACAGTATGATGTTGCTTTGTCTGCTATTGCAAGAAACTTCTCGCTAATTTTGTTTTAAATTCATATTTCTCCTTTTTTTTTAAAAAAAAAAAAGAGATTTCGTCTTTGCCTCGTTGTCCTCCGCGCCAAAAAAAAAACATATTGGGCCCTGATGAAATACTTGTCATTACAGTTATATGAAACTCGGAGAAATGGGCCTATCGATTAGCCTCGCTAACCTGTTTATTTGGTTTTAATTTACCTTTAATTCACCAGCACTACTAGTAGTACAGTAGTATTGGGAGTAGTCTCCCTACCCTCTTGTACTGGTTCGATCCCCCCCATCCCCTATCGCCTATATGTATAAAAAAAAATTTACCTTTAATTCCTCATTGAATGCATATAAATAGTACTCCACTTTGTAGGGTTTGATTCCTTTTTATAAAGTTCTAGGAGGAATTTCAAAAAAAAAAAAAAACGAATGACCCTAAGTAATTAGTAAAATGAGCTATTTAGGACAAAACTAGAAACAGGAATCAATTTTTAGTCATCATAATTTGTTGGTATCTCTAAATTAGTTAATTGTCTCTTTGTTCTTACTATAATAAGGGACAGAGGGGCAAGTGATTTACCTAAATATATCTATAAAAATCACAGAAAGTTTCAGTCTTCATTTCGAATTCCATGCAAATAACTAGGACCAACTTTATTTAGTTTTAACTATAACAAAACAAAACAAAAAAAAAACAATTAGCATATTGATGACTTGCATTGTAAATAACGAACTTTATTATAAATATAATTATGTAGATTAAATATATTGATTTGCTGAGGGTAAATAGTAGTTAGCTAGGTGACAAGTGACCTTTTCATAACCTCAATGCAGATAATTTGACGGCGGAGATATAATTAGACAATATATATATAAAGTATAAACTTCATCCAAAAAAAGTAAAACCAAACCCTCTCATCCCCCCAAAAAAACAGACTCAAATTGAAAGAACACATATAAAGGGATTAAAATGAGCAATTTCCCCAAATGGCAAAAACAAAAAAAAACAGATATGACAGGGAGAGGAGACGAGTTTGCTATACGGGATAAAAAAACAAAGACGAGAATCTTCATTATTTTCTCCGACAAATTAAATATACAACCTTTTTTGCATCCAATATTATCCCTGGACATATATATCACAACTAATATGTTTGTATATAAATATCAACAGTACTTTTTTTTTTAAAAAAAAAGTAAAAAATACCACCCACATACCACAACAATATAAACACTCTCTCAGCTTCTTTTTGGGATCATCATCCAACAGTACAATTAATCTGGCTCAATACATAGAAATTCATCATTAATCCCAGAAAACAAAATCACAGCACCATCCACCTTAAAGCCATCACCTGGCCTGCAACGACCAAAAATCAACAATACCTGAATGGACAAAAAGATAGAACTTGTTCAAGATTTCAAAATCACTAGCCAGTTTCTGAGACCAATATACTCTGATAATATATAATAATTGAAATATCTATCTATATATATATATATACTCACATGGATCACATCAATGACCAGCACCCGGGCTGGGAACATCACCGTGTTTTCTATAGAAATCATAATCAGAATAATCATGCGGCGAAGATTCATCCTCCCGACGAGTAGTACTGATTTTGTCATTATAATTTCCACCTGCAACATCCACGCGTCTTATTATTAATCTTCTCGAAGTGGCAGAGATCTCTTGGGACATGAGACACAGAACAAGGCAAATGGCGATGACAACAACTAACACAAATGATCTGGGCTTATTAGACGCCATTTCATGTTCTACAAGAAAAAGTATCAGTAGTGGAGAGAGAGATGAATGAATGAATTAATGGAGAAAGAAAGCTTAAAGTTTATAATGCAATGAAAAAGTGAGGCGTGTTATGAATTTATCTATAAGGCATTATCATGGCATGTGCTTCGTTTTGTCAAAAGTTGGAAACGTAGACTATGATTAGGTTCTTACAAAGAAGTGAGGGCCACAAAGAGCATGCACCAAACACTTCACACTTTCTTCATCCATCCCACCTTTGAGTCAATCTTTACCAGTACTGATCGATCGATTCTGGCCATGACAAACAAGACAAAAGGACAAATATAATCTTGATTGGTTCATGTCTATCTATTTATCCTTCATTAATTATATTATCTTTTTTTAACTGTTTAGTTAATAATCATGATGGTGGATATGGACTAAATTAAAGTTGGGTTCAATTAGTCGAATAAGATCGTTAGATTTAAACCCTTTTGACCATTTGACAAACATATATATATCAAGTTTGTTTTTAGTTATTACCACCAGAAAGTTTTTCGTTATTCCATTCTGATCGACTACTGTAGGTTATTTAGTTATTTAGTTTTTTAGTCTAACCCCGTGACACGTGTAAAAGACAATGGAATGAGATCATATTATTAGAGAGCTCAAAAAGTTACCGCACCCGGCCAATAGGTGGATTATGTAAAATCCTTCCTCATATGGGCATGTTTGGATCGGCTTCGGAAAGCCATGTATATTTATATAAGTCAAGACAAAATTTTAACTTACATATTTACTTTATACATCATAAATTACGTTGAAATTAATTAAAAAAACAACATAACTCCTCGCATATCATAATTCAAACAGTCACTAATATGGTGAGCGAACTAGAGCTCTAATAATATCTAACCCAGCCGGGGGTGGATCTGCATGTTTTGGGATCAAATTGTTCAACATTTCCACTATATTAGGATCTTTGATAATATTCTTTTGATAAGAGGGGCCAACACTAATTTCCGATATTATAAACGGGATCAAATTCGTAATTTTTTAATTTCTAATGAAGCATTTATACCACTAGATTTTAAGGTTATTGAGGTGTTTGATAATATTTTGAGCCGAGATTTCTTTTTTCTCAGGATATCATAATCCTCTAACTAGAGCCTACTACGTCATTAGTTTTCAAATCAAGATATAAAATCAACTTTCCCAAATGTGAGTATAGTTAGGGGTCTAACAAGAGGGTTCATTTATCAAATTGAAGGCTGCATTTTAGCTATACATTTATATTTTGTTTTATTGTTAAATATTCAATATTAATAGGTGGCCAAAAAAAAATCAATATTAATATGTGTGCATAGTCTTTTTTCTTTGTCCACACGAAAAAGACTCGTCCGAAAGAGCCGACACTTCTTGGCGGTCTTGGCGGTTTGATGTCAAGAAATCATCATTGAAGCTGGAGACATAAAAGGGCATTTGCCACGTCGTCACATCTCTCCAATATTTAATTTGGATCCTCAAATTTATATTTCACTTAAATTTTAAAATTAAAAATATACCTTTTCTATGCACGATGTAAATTAGATTTTAAGATCGAGCTCACTATACCTAAACATGCCTCAGGGGCCCCAGAGCATTTATAGGGTATTTACATAATGCCTCCATCAAGTCGATGGTAAGATTTAAACTCATAATATTATAGCCTATCAGTTAACTTCTTATCAACTGGATTAATTTTTATCTACAATATAAATCTTTTTACCATTTCACGTTTATAAACAACACCACATTTTTATGGTTTTTGAAACAACCAAAATTTATTTATTTTTGTTTTGTTAAATTTTTTTCTATAAAAACGATAAAATCGGAGGAATGAATAACAAAAGTAATTATTGTTATTAGTTTGAGCACCTCAGCTAATTTTGTTTGCAAATTATTATATACCAGTTTAGTACTATGACAAGAAGTAGAGAGAGCAAATATAGAAAGAACTGGAGCTGAATAAAAAAAGACATGTGAAACTGAAAAGTGGTGGCACCGACGCAGTGCCTGCTTCCAACACGTGGTCATAGAATTAACAGTGTTTAATTTTAATTTTGATTGGGATAAATTACCTGTCTTGTCTCCATCGCCTAAAAAGAAGAGTCCAAATGCAAGTTTTATTCTGCCACGTCCGCTCATGTCTCATCTTCCTTCTTCCGTCATGCCAATGTCATTTAGTTACCACCCATTTATCATGCATTCCACTTTGTGAGGCTATTAAACTAAAACATACCTCAGGTGGTGGCTAGTGAATGCGAGAACGAGACCATGAGGGATTACTAATACGAGATCAAACTCGATACCCGCAGATGAGTGGGGAAACGGTGACGGAGTCGAGAGGGAGAGACTACTACAGTGATCGAATGTCGGCGGGAGAGATTTCCATCTGAAGTCGTCGAGATGGAGAGGAACTCGGACTCTGAGTTTGCAACAATTTGAACTTGCCGCGAGGATTGAACTCCACTTCCTTTGCTGCTACTGTGCTCAACTGCCGGCCGGAGATATTTTTGTCCCAAGTCGCCGATTGACGGAGTTGAGATAAAGGGGAACTTGATGATAGAATATTATTACACTTACTTGTATCTCTTAGTGAATAAATTTAGGATTGTTTAGTTAATAAATAATAGATTTTAGGGTTAAGATGTAAAAATACACATGTGCTTTTGTCAGAGGAGCGTCCAGCAGCAAATGTTTTTTTTAGGTGCAAAAGTGACTATGTGGTTAGAAAAGTAGAGCAAAATTACACATTGACCGTTAGTTGACTTTTTCTGTACTGAAAATTATGACGTGGATGTTAATGCTTTGTAAATTACAGTTCAGCCCTGGATACATTTCAAAAAATTTCAATTTAGTCCCTCTATAAACTTTTAAACTTTTCATTTTAGTCCCTGGTCAAAACTTTCATTTTGACCAGGGACCTTCTTCTTCACAGGCCTGAGAGGCAGACTAGAGAGAGACCAACTTCGTCTGATTTCTCCATTAAATATACTCCCACGTGTTCCTCCTTCCCTCCCTTCCATTTTACATTAAACACAAAATGCTTTCGTGTATGTTTCTCTGTTAAAGATAGTGAGAGTCTGCGAGAAGATGATAGTGGCGGTGATCGTGTGTGCTGTTGGTGAGGACCAGAGGGAGGAAGGCCATCATTCATTCTCCCTCTCTCTAGGTTGAAAATGACGCCCCTCCTATGGTCTTCAATGTTCGTGTTGCTGTTCTGTTTCTCTCATTTTCAGGTTGTCGGCAATGGAGATGTTAAAAAATGACCGTGAGACATAAAGCAGGGGATCATTGGTGGTGACGGTGGCAATGAAAAACAAAAGTTGGAAGTCGCCGGAATCTGGAAAGAATGAAAAAAGAGAATTTGGAATGGGTTGGCGGTGGCTAGAAAAGAAGAGATTTCCATCTGAAGTCATCGAGATGGAGAGGAACTCGGACTCTGAGTTTGCAACAATTTGAACTTGCCGCGAGGATTGAACTCGACTTCCTTTGCTGCTACTGTGCTCAACTGCCGACCGGAGATATTTTTGTCCCAAGTCGCCGATTAACGGAGTTGAGATAAAGGGGAACTTGATGATAGAATATTATTACACTTACTTGTATCTCTTGGTAAATAAATATAGGATTGCTTAGTTAATAAATAATGGATTTTATTACTTAATCGAGGTTTGAGCTTTTAATTGGATTTAATTCATTTTTATGATTAAATTGCAGATTTACAGTGATTTAGTATTTTTGTCATAACTTTTGATCTAGATATCCAATTAGCCTGATTCTTTTTTTTTTTAGATGATTCAGAGAGTTACAATTGTTATGAAGACTCCGAAGGCTGATTCGAACAAGAAGATGGACGAAATTAGAGCTAAAGACAGAAGCATTTTTCTGGATTTTTATTTTACTCAAATTTTGTAATAAAAAACCAATTTTTAGTGGTTTCCTTTTTTAATAGGGGTTTCTTAGTTATTAGAGGTTTCCTATTTTTTAAGAGATTTCCTATTTATTAGATGTTTCCTATTTTTAGTCATCTTTCCTATATAAGGAAAATTAGATGGTGGCTATAAACATATTCTCGATTACGCTTTGTGGGATTTTTGGATTGAATTAGAATATTTTTATTTTCTCTGAGTTGTTCTTCTTCATCTTTTCTTCTGCGTTTTGCCTAGTCATGCTTGGCTAAGCTTCTTTGATTAACCTATAGATTGAGGGTTCCATGAATCCAGAGGACCCGTGCTTCAATCGGTAACATAATTCGTTTCTGTTTATTTTAATCGGATCTGATTATAATTGCGGATTAGGTATTAGATTTAATACCTAGATTGATATCCCAAGGACATAGGTCAGACCGGGTTTCAGAGAGAGTTGTGCGATCACACAGCGAGCTCGCCATCTGTTCAACCAAATGCTAGGCGATCGTCTTGTCGAGAGTATATCTGGACAAATGCAGAGATTTTAGTTTGTCCAGAATCAATCACGAGTTTGGTTATTATCTTTTTGTTAGATTAAGGTTATGGAACCCCAATTCTGGATTAATCATTTTTAATCTGATCAATCTCATTTTCTTATGTTCTATTTTATCTTTGCTTTATTTAAATTGCATTGAAACTCCCCCATTCTGGTTACTGTTTCACTTGTTTACAGTTGATTTTAGACCCACTGTAAATTCCTTGAGAGAAACGATCTAGGTTTCCTATACTACAAATATTTGAATCCTGATTATTTTGTGAGGGTTCAACAACTCATCAAAATTTAGCGTCGTTGCCAGGGAATTTGCATTGGTGTAATCATTAACAATAGATTAGAATAGATTAGTTTAGACCACTTTGTTTTTTAAATTTTTTTTAAAATTTGATTTTTAGGTTTAGGAATAGTCTAGAAGTTGTTTTGTGGGAGTCACAATTTTTTTTTTAAAACAAATCATTTGATAGTTTTTCTAGACTTGTTTAGGTTAGTTTCTAGCGTTTTTGTGTGTGTGTACATCTTTGATGCCATGAAACATTCTAGGGTTTTAATTTTATTAGTTAGGTAGTTATCTTGTGATTTATTGGGAGTTAATTGCATTGAACTTTCATGGCTTGACTTTACGATAATCATAATCTACATGTCAATTCTTACTCTTTTGTAAGCAATTAAGAATGTGATGACCCATTCCACCACCAATATTATGAACCTTACCAACAACCTTCATTCCAACAATATCATTAACACTCTCACTTACCATAGCATCCTTCATTTCATCACACTTCCATATCATGTCATCCATCTCATGAATCCCTATACCCATTTGAGCCACTTTACGAACCTCATTCTCAACCATATATGCCCAACCAAGATCCTCTTACATCATTGCCTTGATATCCAAAATATCCATGACCAAGGATATGATGGTGCTAGTAATTAATATGCGTGGAAAGTGGATTGAATTGTAGGCATTATTTCTTAATGAGTGTTCTTGGGCTTATTATGTACATTATTTTGCTCACCGATTACAATTAGCATTAGTTGCTACCTTTAAGAAAGTTTCTTCCATTTATCAATTCTTTCATAGCTTAAATTTCATTATTAATATTATCACTGTTTCTTCTAAACATCATGATCAATTCCAAGCTACCCAAATTTCAAAATTTGAACATTTGCAAGCTATTGGTGAGCTTGAAACTAGTAGAAGCTCTAACCAAGTAGGCACACTAAAGCGAGCTAGTGATACTAGATGAGGTTCTCATTTCTATTATATATGCAGTCTTCAACAAAGGTATAATTAATCTTGTTCAGTGCTTAAAAAAATTCATAATGAAGGTTCAAATTACTCTCAAAGAGGCGATAATATACTGCAACTTATAAGATGATAATAACTTCTTTTGAATTTAACTTTAATTTACATTTGATGAAGGAGATTATGGGTATCAGTGAAGTTCTTTGTCAACCATTACAACAAATTAAAGTCTCAAGATATTTTGAATGTTATGCAGTTAGTTTTAAGTACAAAGAGACTTATTCAAGAATTAAGAGATGGTGGTTGAAAAAAAATCTTGAAAGTGTTGTTAATTTCTCCAAACTTTATGATATAGATGTTCCAGATTTTGATACTCAATATATTGAAGGTCATGATCGTCGACAACATTATCAAATAACTATTGAGCATCATTATCATTTTGATATCTTCAATTTAACCATTGACTTTCAATTGCAAAAGGTTTAATGATCAAATAATAAAACTTTTGTCACTAGCTCTTTGTTAGATACTAAGGATGGTTATATATAAAGCTTTTAATGTTGACGATATTTGTAGTTTTGCATCAAAGTATTATCCTCTTGATTTTTTTGGACATGAGAAAATATATTTAATTTTCATGGGGATAAATTACCTCTTTTGCCCCCTCGCCCAAAAAGAAGAGTCCAAATGCAAGTTTTATTGTTCCACGGCCTCTCATGTCTCATATTCCTTCTTCCGTCATGCCAATGTCATTAGTTAGAACTTAGAACCCATTTATCATGCATTCCACTTTGTTCATATAATTAACAAAACAAACAACATGCCTCTTCTCTCTATCACTTACGTAGTATTTAATTAATTATAGATTTATATTACTAAGATAACATATTATTATTATTATTATTATTTAGTTGAATGTAATGGTTAGCTTTTACTTTTCTTCCAACATCTTTCCACGTTCATTCCATCCGAGTCAGGATTTACGTGTTCATAAGTCATAACAGGGGTCACCCGAATAATATTCAATAATAATATTGCTTGATTTTAAAAAGCCTCGAGAGAGAGATAATTTGTTCTATTTAAAAGTTTACGTGTTGTTTTTATAATAAAACCAACAGCTCCTGCTAACAAAGTCATATAAAAAATAAAGACGAAACAAATGATACTCATCTGGTCCAATTTAATTATAGGGTAGATAGATGGAATTTTCATATTAATATACAATTATTTAACCATTTTATTTATTTATTTATTTATTATTATATGTACTCTGTCCTCATTAGGTATAAGGTATAGTAAATAAAAATAAAGTTATTAAATTTTAAGGAAGAGTTAACTTGTAATGCTTTAATTTATTGATCTGTGTAAAAATATAACATGCTAAAAATGATTTATAAATAACATCACATAAATATATTAATTATATCAAGAAGAAGCATCTTCAATTCAATTCTTTTTTTTTTTTTGATACAAGTAAGTAGCCTTTCACGGTCTATCCCTTATCACGTTCTAGGAGTCTTGCTAGCTCCATATCAGGAATCGAAATGAGATGAAAACCAGGAAAAGAAGAAAGACTAAGTTTCGCGAGATGATCTGCAACGATGTTTCCCCTGCGGCTGATGAGTTTAGTCTCAACAGTCCAATCTCGATGCAATAAAGCTTGAATTTCCTCTACTAAGTACCGGTCTTCGTGGGTATCACTAATAGAATTCCTTATCAGTTCAACAGCGTCTGCTGAATCCACTTCTAAGATAACATTCCTGTACCCTCGGTCCCACGCTAGTTTCAAGCCATGAAGGCAACCCCAGAGCTCCGCCGTTAAGCAATCCCCTTCCTCTCCTCTAAATAAGAAAGCTTGCAGAAACTGCCCATGCTCATTTCGTAATATACCGCCACTAGCCACTCCAGGGGTCGAAGGAGAGAATGCACCGTCGGTGTTGATCTTCACCCATCCAGCAAGAGGGGCAGTCCAGCAGTTCCCGGAGGTTCCCAGTGTCGTCTTCTTCCTATCGACCAAACACCACCTGTCACGAGCCTCATTCAGACATTTTCTGAGTGACATGACGCTGGTCATAACGGTGGTATTTGAAATTTGCGTGTCCTCAAAGACAAATAGATTTCTTCGTCGCCAAAGCCACCAGCATGTAATGGTAAATATCTGTTGCCACTCGTCTGAATGTCTCAATATTCCACTAGATGTCAAATTCCACCGAACCCACTGATTGAAATCTAAAGAGCTGAAAGTGTGCCAAAATTGAGAGGGGACGATCTGTCGCCAAAGATCATGAGATATAGGGCAGTCTCTAAGAACATGTAGTAGACTTTCCTCGTCTACCTGGCAAATCTGACACCTCCCATCAGTACTTATCCCTCTCTTACACCGGGACACATTTGTTAGAAGACGGTTATGGAGGACAAGCCACATAAAGATTCTACATCGCTCTGGAGCTTTGATCTTCCAAATAGTACTCCATAGCTTATCAGGGTGCACCTCAGTAGGTCTTAAACTATCATAGGCAGATTTAACTGTGAACTCTCCACTCTTGGTCCACTTCCACCTCAGATTCTTGTTTGGCATTAATTCAATCCCTTGTTGAACCTTGCTCCAAGTACGTTTAATCCCGCTCCATAGATTTGACCCAGGCCTACTCCCTTCAATTCTTGGAAGGATGTCAGAGCCACATTTATACTTGTTCCTAAGCACTTTCACCCAAAGATCCTCTCTTCGGGTTGCTAATTGCCAACCAATCTTCATGAGGAAAGCTTGATTGTAGTAACTAGAGTTCCGAAGACCTAGCCCACCACTAGTTTTGGGTTTACAGGTGACATCCCAAGCAACTAGGGGTATTCGCTTCTGTTCCTCAGTATTCCCCCATAAGAACTGGCGGTTGCTCCGATCTAAACTCTCACAAGTACTTATTGGTAGTAAGGTTGTTTGCATAACATACCCGGGGATTGCCGTAGTAACCGACGATATGAGAGTAGCTCGTCCTGCAGAAGATAGCAATCTAGTCTTCCAATTTGACAACCTTGTTTTCACTTTGTCGACTACGTAATGAAAAGATTCCTTGGTGACTCGCTTGTGATGAAGGGGAACCCCCAGGTATTTCCCTAAGTCACTTGTAATAGAGAACCCGAGATACTCACACATTTCACTTCTTCTGGTATGAGACACATTATTCGAGAAGCATACTCTGGTTTTTTGCTGGTTAACTTTCAATCCGGAACTGTCGCAAAATGTCTTGAGACATTTATTGATCACTTCTACTTGCTCTATTGAGGCTTCCGCAAAAAGGATGATATCATCAGCGAAAAACAAGTGTGAGATTTGGGGCCCAGTTCTAGACAGGCGTATAGGCTTCCACTGCTTAGCTTGAATTTCAGATTGGATGAGGTGGGCTAATTTCTCCATGCATATGACAAACAAATAAGGAGATAGAGGGTCCCCTTGCCTCACCCCCCTAGACGGGTTGAAAGTCGTAGCTTTATCCCCATTCCATAATAACTGCAAAGATGAACTGGATATACACTGCTCTACTACCTCAATAAAATGACTCGGGAGGTTTAATTCTTGCAGGCATCTATGGAGGAATTTCCAATGCACTCGATCATACGCTTTCTCCAAGTCAATTTTAATGGCTAAGAAACCCTTCTTCTGCCGCATGCATCTCATGGTATGGATAACCTCTTGAGCCACAATTATGTTATCGCTGCTATGTCTCCCTGGAACAAAGCTGCACTGATTAGGGGCAATCGCCAGCGGTAAGATAGGTTTAAGCCTATTTACCAGGACTTTGGATAAGGCTTTGTAAATGACATTACAGAGACTTATTGGCCTTAGATCTCCCATAGTCTCTGGGTGGTCCTTCTTCGGGATAAGTACAACCAGGGTACCATTCACCTCTTTGATCGCCTGCGGATTGGCAAATAGAAACTTTACGTAAGACACAGTAGAGGCCCCTACCGTATTCCATTGATTCTGATAAAAAAGTGCGCTAAGGCCATACTAAATAGAGCTTCCTTTACTTCCATGTCTGAAATATTCCTATTACACAAACGTAACTTGTCTTCATCAACGCATGGATAAGACATGTTGCAACTGATAAAAGGTCGAGATGGCACGTCTTCTGATAAAAGATTGGAGAAAAAGCCCGTAGCCAAATTCTTAATCAAGGAAGTATCATACACCCATGCACCATTACCATCTTTAATGGCCTCTATACGTTGGGATTTTCGCCGCTGGTTAGCACGGGAATGGAAATAGCGAGTATTACGATCCCCTAGAATTGACCACTCCGTTCTTGCTTTTTGTGCCCAAATAAGTGACTCCTGTAGCAGCACGTCCTCAAGTTCCTTCCAAAGTTCTAATTGCAAGGACTCATACTTAGGGAGTAGGCCAACTCGGGCCACAACCTTGTTAATGCCATCAAGTCGTCGCAAGAGCAACTTCTTTCTTCCCTCTGTGTGTCTGAAGACCTCTTTGTTCCACTTGGAGCACGCACTAGTGAACTGACTGGTATTTAGAACCCAGTCCATGTCGGACATCCATGTTTGACGGACAAAATCATCAAATTGTGCGTGTAATACCCAGGCTGCAATAAAGCGGAAAGGCCGGTTTGGTGACTGGACGCTCATGGTCTTATCAAGGCATAGCAGAAGGGGCCTATGATCTGATTTAAAGAAAGGAAGATGCTTGACCGAAGCGTTTGGATACATACTGGTCCATTGGTCATTTGCCAATATTCTATCTAAACGTGCCTCAGAGGAGCCACGTTTCCATGTAAACTCTGGGCCCGCAAAACCAATATCTGTCATATTCTGCTGTTCAATCCATCTAATGAAGTCACGATCGATAGACGTCCGGAACGTGGCAGAAGAGCGTCTTTCACAGTGGAGCAAAGTGCCATTAAAATCTCCACCCAATAACCAGGGACCCTGTGTCAAAGTGGCGAGCCGGGAAAGATTGTCCCAGAGCATCCGTCTAGATGCACATACGGGACTTGCATAAACCACTGTGAGTATCCATGAACACCCAGAAGCCCCTGTAACTTGCAGATGCATAAATTGACGATGTCTTTCGATTACCAGGACAGAAGTAATACTATGTTCCCAAAAACACCAGATACCACCACTATATCCCTCACAATCTATTAGTTCCATGTTATGAAATCCCAAAGCTTGCGCCCGTCTCCTGGATGCTTCTTTGGAACATCTAGTTTCCAAAATCGCAAGAAAGTCTAACCGGTAATGTGCTTTGAGGTCACGAATGAGAGCAGGGAAACTTGGTGCTCCGGTACCTCTAGAATTCCAAATTAGGACATTCATAGGGAAACTTGATTTAAGGTTTGGGGTCTGGCAACCTCCCCCATGGTTTTATCCTGATCACTCATCACTTCATCCATACATTGTTTTTTAGTACCGCCAGACTGGGACTGTGCTTGATCCTCTGGCATATCTAACGCCTTTTCAGTATGCACCAGCGATGTACTAGTCAAGAGAGTCTTGGTTGTATTGATTTCCATTGCTGGGCCCATAGCAAACTTGTCTGTGTCGGCGTCATAGTCGCTTGAGGTTAAAACTTTCAACATATCCTTTTGACTTTGTAGTGCATTGAAAGAGTTGGAGTAGGTGGGTTTTGGAACACGTTCCAAAGATGGTTTCCGCATATCACGCTGAGCAGGTGGATTGTTTTCCTTGCCTTTTGCTTTACCTTTGCTTGTGTTCTTTCTTTTGGAACCCACCGGGACCCACTCATGTTTCTTGGAATTATTAGCCATATTCAACTCTACTTTATTCTCCATAAAGACCACCTCCTTTTCCTTTTTTATATTCACCTTCCGCAAATCTGTCTTATCCTCCTTGTTGGAATAATTACCAATAATAGCCCCATTAATTCCATTCCCTGTGTTATTCGGCCTTGAATAATTACTGAAATTGCGCCGTAGAAGTCGGATCTTGCCAAACGGGCTCCCCTCGTTCAGGTCACCGCCTGCAACTTCCGTTGAGCCCCCGACATTTATCGATGCCTTGCCTTGTTTTTGGGTACGTCCACCGACCACATCCTTATCGCTCGCCAGATTATCATTCTTAGTAGCCCCTACGTCAGAAACCTTTACCGTTGTCGCGTCACCTTCTCCCACACCAGCCTCTTTCGTCGTCATATTCTTCACACCGTCTTCTGAACCATCCTTTGCAACTTCTGGGCCAGGCCGTTGAGAGCTTTCCTGATCCTTGGCTGTATTGCACTCCTTCATCTGGTGTCCATACTTGCCGCAATAAAAGCACACGTGGTGTAGCCCCTCATAGATGATGGGGCGTTCTTCCCCAAACACCAGATATGTAGGAACAAGAGGCTGCTTCAAATCAATCTCTACACAGATTCGCGCAAAGCCGCCTTTGTCATATATTGAAGTAGAGCGATCAATCTTAAACATCTTCCCTATCATGTTGCCCAGCCTTCGTAAAGACTCCACATTGTAGAACTCGAATGGGACATCCGGTAGCCTCACCCATGCTGCAATCTTGCACTGCAAGTCGGCCTTCCAGGGGTTGAAATTTGGCCTCCAACGCTGGACGATTAGGTAGTGATCCTCAATCATCCATGGTCCCTCCTGAAAGGCGTAATCCCGGTCTTCCTTATTGGAAAAAGAGACTATGTAATATCCATTACTCAACGGAATAAGTTTCAAAGTATCCTTCGGTCTCCACATTCTGTTAATACGATCCCGGATCAGGTAGGTCGGAAAGCTTGCTCCCAATACTTTGATAATGAGAGAGTTCATCCATGGTAGGCACCATGTTGAGTACTCCTCTGCAGTAAAGCACAATTTGACAGGCTTCCCTTCCATTCTTCTTGTCATTTGGTTCTCCTCCTCATCCGATTCCTCCACGTCTACATACGGCTCCTTCGCATTCATTCTAGTGAAGTAGTCTTTCCACCCCTGCATTATATCATCTTCCTCAGAATGTTTAACCAGAAAACCAGCACATCCAGGTGAGAGGAGCTTATCCCGATAAGACAAATTGGGTGAGGTGGTCTTCAAATTGGTCTTGCTTCCACCAGAGCTACCTTCCCCACTTTTACCTTCCTTAGCCTTCGCACCGAATGCAAACCCATTGCCATCAGCACTATGAGCGTGGTGATTGTTCTCCTTGTGCCCATCTCCATCTCCTTCACCTCCTCCCAATTCCCCTTTGCCACCATTCTCCATACGAGACCCTCTTCCTCGCTTTCTTTCAGCACCTTTCTCTCTCATCTCACCTTTTTCCCCTCTTTTCAGCACCTTTCTCTCTTCAATTCAATTCTATATATGGTGGATATATGACCACTATCGATATCACGTCATCCATTCAAAATATAGTGTACAGTCAACAATTGAATATAGAGGAAGGCATCATCTTTTTTGGAGTTGGAATAATTAAGGATACGTTTTGACGCTAACGTTATTGGTGTGGCGAGTCAATAGTTATGGAGGGCTATGTTGAATTAAGAGGCTAAGAAGAAGAAAATGGTATATATATATATATATAGTAGATATTTAATTTATGTCACTAAGAAGATTCATGGAAACATGGTTAAGGTTTGACTAAAGCTAAGTTACGTTGGCCTTGGATTTGAAAATGAAGGGGAAAGAAAAAGGCATGAAAGTGGAAGGTAAAGGTGGTGCTTTTTTTGGGAATAGCAATTATGACGATGTGGACGTCCAACAAATTGACATCCTCTTCCTTAATTAACCACTCTCATTTTACTCGACACATGAAAATCCCACGTTAATTTGTTGTCCTCCCAATTGCTATCTTGGAGTAGTTGAGGGACATTGATTATTAGCTATTACTATAAACTGATATGCTCCATAAATTAAACTTACTCCGGTCTTAATTATAGAAACACTTTTATAATACAATTTACTCTACAAAAGTGTTCTTATAATGAGGATCAGATGGAGTATACTGTATATAGTGAAAATTCAGTGTTCATGTAGCAATTGCGGATTTGATCCAAATCTGACGTTAAAAAACGTTGCCAGCTACTCGGTGACATGTAGTGGTATAGCACATTTACATATATACTAATATTCTTCATTAATTAACTTTTGTACATAAGTCGACAAATTCTTGAGTTGGCTCTTCGAGTTTACAGCTTCTACGCTTTTAACTTTTAATAAAAGTGAATCGAATCACTAGTAAAAATTCACACCAGTTGTAAATTAGATTAAATTCACAAGTTTATACATTAATGACGTTTGTACGTTTATAGTTTACAAAATTGTATTAACTTATTTTTAGACTCCTGTTAAGTTTTTAAATTTGATCATGCTTAATGGCTTTAAATATGGATTTTATAGAAATTTCTTTATTAAATATAATAAAATAATAAATACTAATGGATTTAATTTTAATTATTTGATTTAAAATATATTTGAATCAAACGGTTGTCACTTTTTATATTGTAATTATTTAATTATATATTAGTAATATACTTATTTAATAATAATAAAAACTCTTACGGGTCTACGGTTGATAGAATCAAAAGTGAATCTTGCATCCTGAAATTTCGAATGTAGTTCCTCTTGCTCTTAAGAATTGTTGCCCAAGAAAGACCTAAGCCCACCGAGTTCAGAGTTCAAAGTATACTAATAAACATCTCTGAGTTGACCCATTATCTTAGCCACTGATGGTGGGCTTTGACTCCCACTAATACCAATTACCTTTCAGCTCTAAAATTCCTCATTTTTCTGGTCAATACCTTAGACTGTGGGTGAGTCCAACCCTTTTCCTAAAATTTTGATAGAAAAAAAAAATCTCCATTTTTAAACAATATCCGCTCCCAAACACACACATGATGTACGTACTAGCTTCTTTGCTGAATTTGGCGCTAAGCTCTGTCTAATTTTAAAGAAAAAAGAGAACCCAAGAAACGTGAACGTGTGGGATTTACATTTTGACGATTTCATCAGTATACTTATCAATTATTATTTTGTCGATCTGGGCCAGGAAAAAAAAAAAAAGTAAAAGTAAAACACGACGAATTACGGAAGAGGATCTTCTCCTTATCTTTTCTCTCATTTTTCCTTATCAGCCCATCTGGGCTACTAATGAAGAAGATGAGAAAGAGGTTAAAGTAGTATTGTGATTGATTGAATAACTATGATTTAAAGATAATAAGAAAAAGATTGAGAGAGAAACCTAACCCAAAGAATCACACTCTCGGATGAAGAAGTCAAAGAGGCATGAGAATTAAGAGGGGCACATATCCTATGAGGGAAGCACATAAGGTGTTTTTCTCTCATATGCTTCTTACATGCTCATCCCTCTAATTAAAGGGGTGAGACATGTTTTTTTTATTTGTTTATATATTTTTAATTTATTTAGATTTAAATTATATGCTGTTTTTTTTTTAAAAAATTACACTCGGTATCTCAAATTAACTAGTTTACAATCATGTATTTAGGAATAGTTATCATGTAACATCAATATCTTGAAAACTAATTAATTTGAGATATTAGATGATTTTTTTTTTTTCAGAAAGTAACATACAATTTAAATATAAATAAATTATATATATATATATATATACATACTCGTCCAACGGATAAGGGGCACATCTTTATACGGTGCACCTAATGAGCGCATCTGACTATAAACTAGCGTATTTTGAAATTCAAAGGAGAGAGAGTGTGAGTAACGAAGCAAAGTCGTGCGGCACAAGTTTTCATCCGCGTTGCCTGCTGGCGTTTTAGTCAACTCCCACATCCACGCGCTTTCCTCATTTTCTGACTCCAATCTCTACAGTCTACCCTTCCCTTCCTAATTAATCACTCCTCATCTTCTTCGGAAGATGCACCAAAATAAAAACCACAAATAAAAAAATTACCGGATTAATGTAGTTTTAAAAGTATTACCCAATCTAATACAGTCAACGGTCAGTGGTGTGAGGCTGACTCACGCCACTGCGCAGACTGCACAGTGGCGTGAGTCAGACTCACAGCACTGTGAGATTTAAAAAAAATAAATAAATTATGAGTGGCATGAGATTGAATAATTATTTAATTGAAGGGGGTTACACGCCAGTCACCCCCTGTATATAAAAAAAAATTATTATAATAATATATAATATAATATAATAATAATAATAATAACTTGAATAATTTAAAGCCGTATTCTATTTAATCTGGAATTAAAAGAAAGAAAGTATGGAGCTTAAATAACTTATTAAGAATGCCTTTTAAAAGATTACCCTGTTTTGGGATCTGTTATTATAACCAAATTCTTTACGTAGTACAATTTGGTTATAACAACAGATCCCAAAACAGGGTAATCTTTTAAAGGGCGTTCTTAATAAGTTTTTAAGTCTCATACTTTCTTTCTTTTAATTCCATATTAAATGGAGTAGGGCTTTAAATTATTTAAGTTTTTTTATCATTATTATTATTATATTATATTATATATTATTATAATAATTTTTTTTAATTATATATAGGGGGTGACTGGCGTGTCAGCCCCTTCAACTAAATAATTATTGAGTGTGTCTCACGCCACTCAATAAATTTTTTTCTGTGTATTGACCGCTGACTACATTAGATTGGGAAATACTTTTGAAACTGCATTAATCTGGTAATTTTTTTTATTTTTTGTTCTTATTTTGGTGCATCTCCCCCTCATCTTCATTATATTTCTACATATCCTGTCTGTCATTTATCAGAAATTTACAAGAAACTGCTACTATCACTACTAGTATTACTTTGTGCATCTTTCATGTTTTGCACACAATTTTGCTGACTTATCACAATAGTGTAGTAGTTTTTTAAATTAAATTTAATATATAATCCCACTTGTTTTTAATTAAAATATCCTTCGTTAAATATATAAGCGGGAGTTAACTAGGGTTTAGTTAATGTTTTTTTTTGGGCTTGATGATAGGGTTTAATTAATGTCAAATGAAGGACATTTTCCAAAATTTATACACGTTTTTTTACAAAAAAATAAATAAATGAGGTTTGTAACTACATTCAGGATTAATTGGAATTTGTCAAAGAAAATGTCTTACTAAGATGGATGGAGTGTGTTTATACATAGAAAGATTTTCTTTGGCAATTTAATTTAAGTTGCTCATTAGCGGGTCATTGTTTATTAAATAGTAATGCATACACCAATGACCAAACTAGTGACGGTGTAAGAATATATTAATTGTCAATTAGTTAATTATAATGTGAAAAAAAAACTATATATGCACATGTTATGGCTTGCCTGTATTATATTTTTCAATTTGCATGTTTCATACTTTATCTTCTTCTTCATCATCTGGTCAAAAGTAGTTGAATACACGCACACTCACATGACAAAAGATTCAAAATTTTGGGGTGGGGGTGGTTCCAAAAATCTCAAAATTTTCTTTACTCAGATCATGGTCTAATTATTTCTTTGTTACTCATTTTAACTAACCTATATATACTTCGTAAATGTTGGAATGATAAATGCGCATATGTATCATCCAATTATATTATATTGCTTTTGTTTAAAGGTTTACCCTTTCAAACTTAAATGGTTTTATTTTCTTTTTAACTATTTCCGGTCTTAATTATAAAATTTAGTTGACTTTTTTTGGAGAGATTAAGAAAGCTAAATAAGTTACTTAATCATTTCATATGTTGCGTATTCTTAGATTATATATTAGTTCATTTGTTAAACTAATTAGTTTGAAGAAAAAATAAAAAAAAAATACTATAAAGTAATTTAATTAGCTTCTTTAATTTCTCCAGAAAATTCAACTAGATTTTATATTTAGGACCGCGGGAGTAATAAACACATTTCTCAATATTCAAAATATTATCCTTTCTTATGGGGAATGAAGCCGTATACATACCATATGAACTACTCCTTTTGGTTCTTATTATAAGGTGCTAATTAATAAGTTCATTTGCTCTTTTTTATAAGGCACTTGTTTGTTCCCAATAAACATTAATTATTTGTTTCCATGTATGCCCATAATTAATGAGGGTATTGTGTGAGAGTAATAATTAATATAACATTAGAGTTTATGATAATTAGTAGGGGTGATATTGGAAATTACTTAAATTGTAATACAACTTTATTGACTTTAATTGTTTTTATTGATTTGTGAGAAAAGTTAGTTGGTGCCTTATACTCATTTTGGTCCTTATTATAACGCACCAATTAATAATTCTTATATATCAATAAAAACAGTTAAAGTCAATAAAATTGTCCTAAATTTAAATAACTTCCAATATTACCCCTACTAATTACCCTAAACTCTAATATCATATTAATTATTACTCTCAACTACTATTTTTATTTATTAGGGGCATATATCAAAAAAAATAATTAATACTCATTGGGAACAAGCAAGTGTTTAATAAAAAGGACCAAATAAACTTATTAGTTTGTGTCTTATAATAAAGACCAAAGGAGTAATAAGGAAAGAGGGAGTAATAGCTTGTTAAAATAAAACGAAGACAGCATAATAAACTCATAAGCAAATTAGGTTGCAATAATAAAATGCAACCATAAATAACCATTACCCTCCGCTAGGTCCAATTAATTCTTTTAAAAAAAAACATAAATCTTGGAAGCATCCAAGTGCGTGAGGGACAAGACATCGCGAGGGCCTTCGGGGGGTGACGTAGTACTAATGTGAATCTACGAACTAGAAGAGAAAACTCCTAGCACAACCTAGCTTACATGCATCCTCAAACCTCAACACTTGTCGACTCTGACCTTTTCAACACACCCACATTAATTCGCGCCTCCCCTGTATAAATACTACTGCAATTCTAACCTAACCCCTCACCTTCATTTTAATCCCTACCCTCTCTCCCTTCCTTCATTGATCCATCCCATCTCTCTCTAATGGCTAAACGTGTCCTTGCCTCTGTGCTTCTCTTCGTTTTGATCCTCACCATATGTGCTTCGTTTTCATCTGCCAGGCTCTTCAACGGCGTCAACTTCCCTGCCCCCGTCAGCCTCGTGCTCCCCAGCGCCGGCCGGGTTCCGTCGTCGGAGATGAGGCTTCGTTCGCTGGCTTTACCCAGACGCGCCCGGAAATATGGGCCGCTGGTTCTCAACATGCTCCCCAAAGGATCTAATGTTCCGAATTCAGGCCCAAGCAAAGGAATCAACGGTGTCAACAACTAGACTGATGGATTATTCTGGGTTTATTACTACGTACTCTTATTTATGGCTTCCCATTGTTCTTTCTTCTTTCATTTATTTTATTTTTATTTTTCTATACTTTTCATTCTGGCTTCCTGTACAATGTAAATATATATTTCATCATACAGCTGTCGGATTGATATGCTTCATTATACAGATTCATCAGGTGTTTTGTCAGATTAGAGAGTTGTTCTGTAAGATACAAATAAAATAGCAATACTACTGTACGTTTGGATCTTGAAATATGCTATATTTATAATATGAGTGTGCCATATGTTTCATTCCAAGTTTTAGAATTCATTTTATTTTTTATTATCAACTTATATTTGATTGGTTTGGTTGATTAATTAATCAATTTGGATGTGTTAATGCTCAAGATAATACACGCCATGTGACAAATATTTTTTTTAAAATAATTTAGAAGTCTTAAAAACGGAAGCTAGTTGATGATTTAATTTCCAGCTAATTAAGTCATTCTGTGTTAATCAGTCCCTCGTTAATGTAGGTATAATTAATATTTTTCTCAAGCGTTGAAACTGAAACCAGTCTACAAATAAACAATTTATTTGACGTATAACGCCTATATCTTGTCGGAGAAAATAGTGAAAATACTAGTTTTATCAGCTCAAGCTTTCAGAGCACGAGAGGCACGTAGTTGAAAATTAATTAAAGTATTAGATTATTCTAGAATTAATCTGAAGTAGGAAGTTAAATATTTAGGTTTTGTACAGGTTTGTGTAGTGTGTGAGAGAGACAGATCAAAGAAAGGGAGAGAAGTAGAAGGTGGCCGAGGAAAAGTGGACCAGAGGCTCCTAAAATGGAAAAAAGTTTAATAGTTTCTGCATTTTGATGCTCACTGGTTAAATTTATCTTGCCCAAACTCTTCAGTTTTTATTTTGATTTTTGACAGATCAATCACTTCTTGATCGATCATTATTATCAAACTATATTAATATAATTTTATTTTATATATTTGACAGTAGTTTAAAATTGAAACGTTAATGACCCAGATGAATTAAACGAAGTGATTAGAACTTTTTATAATTATTTAAATAAAGAAACTAGCTTCAGCCAGTTCATTCAAATTAAAGGAGGTTTCAATGTCATCTAGTAGTGTACAAGTCCAATAAGACTCCGATATTTTTCCAAATTAATTATTCCTCTTTTTATTGTTTATGTTTTTTTAAAAAAAAATTCAGTCTATTTTGGCTAAAACTCTATATTAATTTCAAATGCTGACTCCCATTTCTGTAATATTTGTCTGACTTCCGTGTGGTATGCTAATTTTATAAGACTTTTAAAGTCTGTCTGGAGCCTAAAATAGACAACCGAGATCAGCAGAATTTGTACGTCTCTGTGTATGGCCACATGAAGGGATTTTATGAGTCTATAAGAAATACTCTATCCGGTCCTAATTATAAGAGCTAGTTGACTTTTTTAGAGAGATTAAGAAAACTAATTAAATTACTTTGAAATATTTTTCTTTTTCTTTTTTTTTTCAAACTTATTAGTTTGATTAATAAACTAATATATAATCTAAGAATATTTAACATATAAGATGATTAAGTAACTTATTTAGCTTCCTTAATCTCTCTAAAGAAAGCCAATTAACTCTTATAATTAGGACCGAAGGTAGTAGAAGTATTAAGGTAGTGTTTGGAAAGCAACCAAAACCTACTTTTTGTACAAGTTGAGATAAAACTACTCTCACATACTTATCTCGGCTTGTGTAAAACTTCGGTTTTGGAAGGTTTCCAAACGCTACTCAGATTAATATGAATTGGTAATGTAAAACATATGATTAATTAATAATAACACGTTCACAAAACAACTCTTAGAATTATATTAGTATGAAGCATTCCATTAAAAAAGGTTTGGTGTTAACTAAATATTATTTAACATTCGAAACATAAATACATAATAGCAGATGATTTGTTTGGGTAAGTGTGAGTATATATATAAAGCGGTCAATATAAATGGAGAAATGAGGCAGATGTCATCCTTTTAATATTTTGAAAGCCTTTTCTTTGAAAATTCAGATGGGTTTATTCCTTCTTTTTTTTTCTTCTGTCAACAGATGGGATGATTCAGTCTAATGGAACGAGCTAGTTTTTTGGTAGTGTGGCAGACTAAGATTAAATTTTTTATTTCTCTGTAAAAAGAAAAAGAGAATCTTATTTTAGAGGTAAATTTTTGGAGAAATTTCAATTAGGTCCACAGAAGAGACTGTATTCCAATCAACCCTAAAAAAATCTGAAATTTGATTGACATTGGTTCAAAATGAAATTAAGTTTTATGGATGAAACGATAATAATACCCCTATTTTTTTTATTTTTCTTGTGAATTATCTTATTTATTTTGTGAATGACTAAATTGTTTTTTTTAAAAAAAAAAGGAAGGAAGGACATCATTTTCTTTTTATCCTTAAAACTTAATTTCATTTTGATCTAATGAGATAAAATTTTTTTTTATAATTTTATGGGGTTGACTGCAATAAAATCTCTTCCACAGATTGAAAATTTCCCCTAAATTCTTTCTTAAAAGAAAAATACGCACGAGTAGTCAAGCACCGCTTTCCAATGGGGCAGGTTAAGAAAATAGGACCCAACTGTCTGCGTTTTTTTTTTTTCAAAGGCTTAAAATTGATTAATATTTCAAGATGAATTATTAGTTTTGTAAAATAACAATTTCTAATATCATACCACTCTGGTCCTATTTATAAGTCCATTTTGACCAAAAAAAAAATTGGTTCTATTTATAAGTCTATTTTGACTAAATAAATGAACTTGTGACAATTTTACCCATATTTATACTAATAAAAATAGAGAGAGAAGAAAAAGTTACAAGGTACCCAATCATAAATGAAGGTAAAGTTAAAAATTTACTCCATAATTATTGTACTACTGACCTCTCCTTAATATATGTGATTTGGTCAAAAGGGATTTATAAATAGAATAATTTATATTGGAATAATCATATTTGCATCCAAAATTTTGGCTTATACTATAATGGTTGGCATGCACTGCGTGTATTATCGTGCATGTATATAATTGGTAGCTTCTTCTTTTTCTCGATCTGTTACTTTGGGGGCAGTGACGTACGTAGGCCAATAATGCACGACCTCGGACTTGGTCAGTCTGGTCCACAAATTAACCATTCTTCACGGGACTCACCTTATCTTATACCTTTCTATATGATCATAATGGAGAATATCCCATTCCATCCCTTGTCTCTGATAAAATACAAGCAAATAAACGTACGTACGTTACGTTACTCCTGTTATTTTGGCGTGATCACTCATTTATCTTAATATTAATATTTATCATGACTTGAGATTTTAAATCTTGACCAATCAACCATGTGAACTTTGAGTCAATCACGTATAAGTTATCACCATGTCAAATTAACAAGGGTACGTGATGTGAGACGTACACATCATCTTAGAGTTAATGGGTTAATTTTATGTCACGGCCTGAATTGAATTTTTTTAACCCATATGAGATGACACATCATATCGTCTTCATTAATCTGATATGTATCCATCGGTAATTAACTTGAGAGTAAAATTAATGGCAGGAGTTTAATGTAAAAAAATTAAAAGATTGAAGAGGTTAATTCTAAATTCTGAAATATCAGGTAATAATTATATATACAACTCACCCTGAGTTGAAAGTAGGGTTTCATAGATTTTAGCAATAAGAAATTAAAAAGGGTCTTAACATAAATATGCTATTTTACAAGATTATGGAATGTCTGTGGATGGTTCTATTCTACACAAGAATATATGAGCCAGCCGCCTGATATGACCAGAGGCACTTGTTTTTACTGACTCTCTTTAAGTTTTCGTGTTTGTCTTTGCTATGAATTTCAAAGACTAATTAAAGTTGGTGAAGTCCTAAAAGGCTGAAGCACTTAGGCCTTGTTGCTTTGACTGGCTAGTTTGACGTTTGAGCCACATTTCACTCTTCCCTCAACATGTCCCTCTTTTAGCTGAACATTCCCACCCCAAAATAAAAAATAAGAAATTGGCACTTTGATTTTTCTGGTTTGACAAACTATTCGACCTATTTATCCTACAGTACTCCCTCTTATATGACCTAATTGATTTGAAAAAGTTAAGAAAGCTAATTAAATTACTTTTAAGTATTTTTATTTTTTTTCTTCAAATTAATTAGTTTGACTAGTAAACTAATATATAATATAAGAATACACAATAAATGAAATGATTAAGTAACTTATTTAGCTTCTTTAATCTCTCAAAAAAAAGTTAATAAGATTTTATAATTAGGACCGGAGGTAGTAAAAGAATTTACCCAAATACTTCTCCATAAGATTAAAGCTATTTATCAAAACACTATGTTGAAACTCGTTCTTCAGGAGAAGGATCGGAGTTTCAAAATTTGAAGAACGATTTTAAGTTTTTAACCCATTGGCCATGGCCTACCTCCGTACACTGTACCTGGTCATGTCATCTCCTTTAAAAAAAAAAAAATTGTTTTCCTTTTAAGAGAAAATTGCATTAAAAATTTAAAAAGGTTAAGAAGCAATTTGGCGAATAAACTATTATCTTAGGAGTGTCTAGTATAAATAACTCTTAAGTAGACTAAAAATACCAAACTTTTTTAAAAACATGCGATTAGCACAAAAAGCTTATTTCAGGAGCGCTCGACACAAAAAAATTTTACTTCAGGAACATTCAGTATAAAAAAATTTTACTTATTTTTTGTGTTGACTGCACATTTTTTAAATTTTTTTAATATTTTTGATCAACTTAAAAATTATTTATACTGAACACTCCTAAAGTAAAAATTCTTTAATCAAATTGCTCCTTAATCCAATTTAAAACCTTATTCCTCCCAACAACTACCTCAGTTTCCTCCTTGATTCTACGGAACTGCGGCTAATAACCTCACTCCTTTACCCTCACCTCGTCATTTCTCCTTCTAGCCATCTTATATTTCCAACCGAATAAAAAGAAAATGGTTATATTTTTTATTAAAATAAAAATAATATGATGAAAAATTATAAAAGGCTAAAGTATATTTTTAGTCTTTTAAGTTTACATGAGGCATACTTTTTGTCTTCACTTTATAAAGTATACTTTCAGTCCTATAATTTTAACACCGTTAATTTTGTTAACGGAAAATGCAAGTTCAAGTGATAACTATATAAACTTAAGGGATGATTATGTTATTAAATTCGATTAAGCTTAAATTTAAAATAGGAGTAAATTGAAGAATATATAAAATTTGTGTAATTAAATGTTATTAAACATCATTTGAGTTCGTTGTGTCAGCGTTTTATGTTAGCAATATTAACGGTGTTAGAATTTTAGGATCGAAAGTATACTTTATAAAGTTAAGGGACCAAAAGTATGTCTTATGTAAAACTTAAAGGACTAAAGTTATACTTTAGCCTTTATAAAAATATTAATTTTATCCAAATTTGAAGAAATAATAAAATAAAATAAGTAAGTATTGTTTTTTTTGAATTTTTTATATAACTGGTTTTGTTGGACTATTGATAAATTTTATTATTAGGATAAAAACACTTAATAAATTAGTGAATATTATTCAATATTTATTAAATAATTTTTTATTTAAAAATTTTATTCGAATAAAAATAAATAAATTCAAAAATAAAAAATATTTAATTATATTAAATAATTCGTAGTTAGTAAATTTCATTACGATAAAAAACATAATAAATTAATAAAAATAATTAGGTTAAAAATTAATAATTAATCCAAATTATCAATAAATTGATGGATCTACTACGCTACACAGGGTTCAAACCAGGTTAATCAAAATTTGCATCCGCCTGAAGTTTTTATTTACTAAGCTTCATCAATTTATTGCTAATTTGACTTAACAAATTAATTAATTAATTTTTAACTTAACAATTTTTTTAATTAATTTATCAAGTTTTTTATCCTAATAAATACCACTCCTTCTAACCTCTCCCTAACCCCTCATCACCTCCATTTTAATCCCTACTCTCTCTCCCTTCATTGATCCATCTAATCTCTCTCTAATGGCTAAACGTGTCCTTGCCTCTGTGCTTCTCGTCGTTTTGATCCTCAGCATATCTGCGTCGTTTTCATCTGCCAGGCTCTTCAACGGCGTCAGCTTCCCAGCCCCCGTCAGCCTCGTGTTCCCCAGCGCCGGCCGGGTCCCGTCGTCGGAGATGAGGCTTCGTTCGGTGGCTTTGCCCAGACGCGCCGGTAAATATGGGCCGCTGGTTCTCAACATGCTCCCCAAAGGAACTAGTGTTCCGCCGTCAGGCCCAAGCAAAGGAACCAACGGCGTCAACAACTAGACTGACGGATTATTCTGGGTTTATTACTCTTATCTATAGATTCCCATTGTTCATTTTATTTTATTTTTCTATACTTTTAATTCTTGTTTCCTGTACAATGTAAATATATACTTCATCATACAGCTGTCGGATTGATATGCTTCATTATACAGATTCATCAGGTTTTTTGTCAGATTTGAGAGTTCGGTCTGTAAGATACAAATAAAATAGCTAGTACTGTTTGGATCTTGGAATATGCTACTATATAATATGATTGTGCCACATTTTTCATTCCAAGTTTTAGTATTCATTTTATTTTGTATTATCAACTTATATTTGGTTGATTTGGTTGATTAATTAATATGTGTTAATGCTTAAGATAATTCTCGTCGCCAGGAAAAATATTAAGAAAAAATAATTTTAAAAGTCTTAAAAACGGAAGCTAGTTGATGATTTCCAGCTAATCAAGTCAGTTTGTGTTAATCTGTCCCTCGTTGATGTATGTATAATTAATATTTTTCTCAAGCGTTGAAATTGAAACCAGGCTACAAATAAACAACATTTGACGTATAACGCCTATATCTTGTCGTAGAAAATGTCAAAATACTAGATTTTATCTGCCCAAGGTTTCAGAGCATGAGAGAGAGAGACAGAGAAAGGGAGAGAGAAGTAGAAGGTGGCCGAGGAAAAGTGAAACAAAGGCTCCTAAAAAATGGAAAAAGTTTAAGTGTCTCTGCATTTTGATGTTCACTGACTAAATTTATCTTGCCCAAACTCTTCAGTTTTTATTCACCGATTTTTGACAGATCAATCACTTACTTGATCATTATTAAAGTTTAATAGTCTGCACGTTTTTCTGAAGGCTTAAAATTGATTAGTTATATTTCAAGATAAATTATTATTTTTGTAAATTAACAATTAATGATCATCTAAGATCATAGTTTATATTTGAAATAATTACGTGTGCTGTGTGCATCCCAAATTTTGACTTATACTGTAATGGTGGTTGGCACTGCCTGTACGTATTATCGTGCATATAATTGGTAGCTTCTTCTTCCTTTTTCTCTGTTATTTTGGGGGCACAGCCATAGGCCAACATGCACGACCTCGGTCCTCGGACTTGGTCAGTCGATCTCGTCCACAAATTAACTTAACTATTCTTCACGGGACTCACCTTATTATTTTATACTTTTCTAAGTGATCATAATTGAGAATATCCCATTCCCTTGTCTCTGGTTAAACACTAGCAAATATAAACGTACGTTACTCCTGTTATTTTGGCGTGATCCCTCATTTATCATGACTTCAGATTTTAAATCTTGACCAATTAACCACATGAACTTTAATTTGAGTCAATCACGTCGTATACCATGTCAAATTAACAAGGGTGACATGAGATACCACATCATCTTAGAGTTAATGGATTTTATGTCACATCGATCCTGAGTTTTTTTAATCTACATGAGAGAGGAGACACATTCTCTTCATTGATCTGACGTATCCATCAGTAACTTAAGAGTAAAATTAATAGCAGGAGCTTAATTAATGTAAAAAATTTAAAAGATTGAAGAGGTTAATTCTAAATTCTAAAATATAAGGTGAATAATTATATACTCCCTTCGATCCTAATTATCAGAACATTTTTGTAGTGCAAATTACACTATAAAAGTATTCCTATAATTAGAATCAGGGTAATACAATTCACCCTGAGTTAATACGGTTTCATAGATTATAGCAATAAGAAAAAGGGTCTTAACATAAATATGATATTTTCCAAGATGGAATGTCTATGGATGGTTCTATCCTAAAAAAGAATATATGAACCGCCTGATATGACCAGGCAGTTGTTTTTATTGACTCTCTAAGTTTTCTTATTTGTCTTTGCTATGAATTTCAAACACTAATTAAAGGTGAAGTCCGAAAAGGCTAAAGCCCTTTGGCCTTGTTGCTTTGACTGGCTAGTTTGACGTTTGAGTCACATTTCACTCTTCCCTCAACATGTCCCTCTTTCCAGCTCCCACCCCAAAAATAAAATAGAAAAACAAAAAAAAATGGCACTTTGATTTTTCTGGTTTGACAAACTATTCCAGTTTTTTATCCGAATACTACAAACAGTAAAAGAATTTACCAAAATAGTATAACCTCTGGTTCTAATTATAAGGCCCAGTTGACTTTTTTTTTTGGAGAAATTACAGAAGCTAAATAAGATACTTAATCATTTCATATGTTGTGCATCCTTAAATCATATATTAGTTTATTAGTTAAACTAATTAGTTTTAAGAAAAAAATAAAAATAAAAATACTTAAAGTAATTTAATTAACTTCCTTAATCTTTCTAAAAAGTCAACTAAGTTTATAATTAGGATCAAAGGAGGTACTCCATAAGATAAAAACTATTTTTCAGGAGAAGGGGTTTCAAAATTTGAAGAAGTCATTCTCTCAGAGAATGATTTTAAGTTTTTAACCCATTGGCCATTGCCTACCTCCATACGCTGGACGTGGCCATGTCATCTTTTGTTTAAAGAAAGGATAAAGATGTAAAAATATACATGTTACGTTCTTGGTCTTTAAGAACACTCCACACTAAATATTTTTTTTTAAAGTACAAAAATGCATATGTGATTATAAAATAGGTGTACAAGTCGGAACCACATTCCCTACCTATCTTGGGATAGGTAGGGAGAGTTTTTCTTAATCTGGACCATCCAGATTTGATCTGGACGGTCTAGATTTAATTTTTTTAAAAAATTATTAATTTTAAATGAAAAAATTATTTTTTAAAAATATGTTAGTTGAGAGATTATCTTTATTTTAAATTCTGTACCCATTAAAATAATTTTTTTTTGAAAAATAGAAAGTAAAAAAAATAAGATCTGGACCGTCTAAATCAGATCTAAACGGTCCAGGGGATAGGAGCTCCCCCTACCTATCTAAAGATAGGTAAGGAAAGTGGTTCCTGTAAAAGTCACATTAGATACAAAACGTTTGATCGGTAAATGAAAGCTTTTGACCAATTATGATAACATGAATGCTGACTTAGCAGATTGAAGAAGCATCTGAAAAAATTCAAAAAAAAAAAAAAAGCGAACACCTTTTCTAAATTTTTTTCTTCTATACACTTTTTCTTTTCTCACGCTTCGGTCTCTTCCATCTGTTTCTTCAAGACTCTTCTTCCCTCTCAACCAAAACCTCACTCTCAGTCCCACTATCGCTAAATCCATCAAGCCCATGTTTCCTTCCATGAACTCATAAATCTGAAACTCATGGCACCATTAGCACATGGACAAAAATTAGGGTTTCAATGAGCCAAATAGTTACGGCGATTTCATTCCGGTGGTGAATGCTTTGTTTTTCTCAAATATAAGCCTCACTTTTAGTATTTTCGTTGAGAATCAGTTTAAGTTTTGCATTTAAAGAAAATTTAACCTGATTTATTTAACGAGCCCAATAATTTTTCAGGAACAAGCAAGTCGATGTATCTACACGTTGGTCTCTATTTGTTTATTTATTTAGTTTTCATTGTTTTTAGACTTTTAGGTGAACATGGAAACATGATTGAGACGTCGTTTTGCGAATTTGCGATGGCACCAGATTTAAAATTTTGGAAATTTAAACTGTGTTGTATAGAAAAGGGAACAAAGGCATCATCCTTGTTTTCGTGGAGGAGGCTGTCCAATCCTCTCTCCTCTCCGAAATAATCGTACATAAATAATGATACAAGATCTTCTCGAAGACGAATCGGAGAAGAGAACCAGACGAGAGTGAGGTTTCGGCTGAGAGGGAAGAAGATTCTCAAAGAAACAGATGGAAGAGACGACGATAGAAGCGTGAGAAAAGAAAAAGTGTATGTATAGAAAAAAATTCAGAAAAGGTGTTCAGCTTTTTTTTGGTTGAATTTTTCAGATGCTTTATCTATCTGCTAAGTCGGCATCCATGTTATCATAATTACTAATTAGTCAAAAAGCTTTCATTTAATAGCTAGTGTGACTTTTGTACTTATTTTATAACTACATGTATATTTTTACATTTTAAAAAAATATTTAGAGTTGGGTGCTCCTGAAGACAAAGCACATGTACATTTTTACACATTTACCCTTGAAATTTTTTTGATTCCTGATGAGCCTGCTTTCGTCGCTAAAGCAGTCAATTAAACTAGGTCCTAATTAATTATGCAATATAGGGTCAACCTAGGTCATTTTCCCAAGGAGCAAGTTGTGGGTTTTTCTTCAGGTTGAATTAAGGTGATGAAAAATGCAAATAAAATAAAACTCAACTACGTAAATGCAAGATGATAATGATTCTAAACCTAAATGAGAATGGAATTAATCTAGATGAGAATGCAAATTTGGGGGTTTTTGTTTTGAGAAAATAATTAGAATCCTAAGAAAAGAAATTAACTAAAAGTGAATCAACCAATTTATGAGGATGAGGGGACAACTCAGGAATTGCATGGAGTTAACTTTCCTAGCCCAAACCAATTAATTAGACTAAAGGAGGTAATGAAAGATTGGAATTAATGATTTTAATCAACTAATTGAAACATGGGAAACCCTCAAGTTCAATAACACCTAAGCCATTAGAAAACTCATAATGGAATACGTGCTAGTTAATTAAACTCATTAAAACCCAGTCACAATTAATTTCTAAATAATTTTGGAATCTTGTTCACAATCGTCCAATTAAACAATTTATCAATCTAATTAAACAATTAAATCGATAAACCCAATTGACAATCAAATTAATAATGAAAACTCAATTATTAAATCAATTGACAATCAAAGGGTTTGCAAACAAAAATCCCAGCAAATATGTTCAAATCCAAATTATCGAATAAATCTGAAATAAATGATATGTTTACAATCTAAAACTAGATTGTTCTCAAGAAAGCAAATTGAAACTATCTAAAACTAAATAATTTCAAAGTCTTCAAACAATTCGATAAAAGGAAAAACACTCCCTTGTGGTCTTCAATTGTAAAACCCTAGGCTCTAGCTTCCTCCATGCTCCTCCCAAATTGCCTCCTCAAAAATGCTTAAGCTACCATGAACAAAGCTCTTCCTCCTCCAAATATCATACACCTCATGGCCATTTAATTAATAAATGAAGAATTCAATTGCCAAGAAAGCACAGTACGCCACTGGAGGAATTGATTAAATGGGTTGAATTGATGGAATCAATTCAACTTGGTGGGTCCCGCGCGTATGGAGAAATAAGAGTAATTGAATGGATGAATTAATCAATCCTGTTGTGACTGTTGTGGCTGCAACTCCCTTCAGCGTGAATATGCTTCGTCTGTGTGTTCTCGCGGCGTGAATGTTTCGGGTCTCTCCAGGAGAGCGTCCTTCTTCTTGCAGCTGCTAGGTTAATTTTATAGGAGAAAGAGAAGATTTTTGGGTATCAATTTGAGCCAAATAAAATTCCAAAAGCCCAACAAAATTCCACCATTAGATCTTCTTTTAGCTTCCAAGATTAATTCTGCATCGCAGGATCCTCCAATATGCTTTTTCTTATCCTGTAAGAATTAAATAAAATCGTGATCTATCATATATTTAGAAATATTATTCAATCACAAGATCTCAATCAGAATATTGATAATTTAAGTCCAATAATCTCATAATTAATTCTGATTTATATTATTTCCTAAAATAGGCTAACAATCCAAATATTGCCTAATAAATCCAAATTAGCCTAAAATAGTCCCCAAAATAAATGAATAAGGTGGGATAAAATATATTAAATTGGAATTTATCAACTCCCTCACACTTATCATTTGCACTCCTAGGCAAAACAAATCAAGACCAAGGGAGAACAACAATAAAAAACAAAAACAAAACAAAAGCAAACTAAAGCTTCAAAAGTGAATGTTCCAACCACAAGCAAAAAGTAAACAAAAGTATTTCAGCACCTCTCATGTCCAAGTGATCTTCTCATAACTTAAGAAAGCAAACATCATGGCAATTTACTTGACAAATGGGAACCTAAGCTAGAAATCTCTTACCAAGGATAACGTGTATGTCACTCTTCACTCAAAAGTGTGTAGGTTTGTGTTTACACTCAAATCATCCCTATCAAACACTCTTTCCATAGGCTTGACAAGAATCTAAGTTCTCCACCGCTAATAAAGCAAGTGTATTCATAAATCCAAAGGACTTTTATTAGGTTGTAATGGGGCTAAGGTTAAGAAAGAAAAGGTGTGGTATTTGAAAAAACAAAGTTGAATATCTTAAAAGATGAAGAAAATGATACAATAGAGAATATGGGATGCAAGAAATCAAACTAAATCTGAACTGAGTAATCATTCTTTTTCTTCTTCCTTTTCTATTTTTCTCTTCTTTTTTTTTTTTTGCTTCCTTTTTCCAATTTTTTTCATTTTTTTTTCACTCTTTTTCAAAATAACATACCATATTTTCCACAATGACCCAATTCCTAATAATTTTTTTCCGCATGTTCCTCCATCCAAAATAGAAATAATACAATGCTCTTCAATTCTCAAGACATTCAAAAGGGTAGAGATTTTTTTTTTTTTTTTGGCTATGGGTGTAAACAAAATGGAAAAATAAATAAACAAATAAGCTCAAAGGGCTAAACAAAGGATATGTGTATGAAAATGGTAGGCCTTTTGGCTTATCTGGCTAAAATGAAATGAATGCCTTTATCATCTTTATGAATACTTATGCATAAAATGCAGCCTCAAATAAGATTCAAGTCAAGTTCTAGATCAAGCAAAGAGATAGGGGTACACACTAAAAAAAAAAAAAAATGCATTAGGCTCAAAATCTCACTAGGAATATGATCACTAGCTTAAATTCACCAAAGTCAAATTCATTGCCGCTAGGTTCACCAACTCAAAACACGATCAATCACTTTTCAAATTAAGAATACATCATACTAAAGTTACTCAAAACTTGCAATTTTCGCATTCAACACAGTTGATCCCTCCCCCACACTTAAACATTGCAGTGTCCTCAATGCAAAACATTCATAATAGATCACAAAGTCAAGTAATACGTAGTACTACACAACGCAGTAACATGACAATAAATAATATGACAAAGCAAAATAAAAGAGTGAAGGAAGGAATACAACCGAGATCTACGTGGTGTCACTTAGTGCAGCAACCTCCACTGCCTGAGTGGAGAATCCATCAAAGTACGGCTTTAAGCGGTGTCCATTGACAGTGAAGCATTTTCCATGTGGCTCCCTTTTGATCTTCACAGCTCCATAGGGGAAAACATCAGTGACAATGAAAGGTCCCTCCCATCGAGAGCGAAGCTTTCCAGGCATGAGTTTCAAGCGGGAAACATAGAGTAGAACTTTCTGCCCCACTTGAAAGTCTCTCTTCATGATAAGTTTGTCATGGGCTGCTTTAGTTCTTTTCTTATAAATTCTAGCATTCTCATAAGCTTCTCTTCTTAATTCCTCAAGCTCTTGCAATTGCAACTTCCTTTCAATACCGGCACTATCAAGATCGAGATTGCACCTTTTAATTGCCCAATATGCCTTGTGCTCCACCTCCACTGGCAAATGACATGCTTTGCCATAGACAATCCTGTATGGAGACATGCCGATGGGACTTTTATATGCTGTGCGATATGCCAAAAGTGCATCATCGAGCCGTTTACTCCAATCCTTCCGGTTAGGTTGCACTGTCTTTTCTAAAATGTGCTTGATTTCTCTATTAGAGAGTTCTGCCTGACCATTCGTCTGAGGATGGTATGGGGTGGCCACCTTATGCATTACCCCATACTTACCAAGCAAGCTCTGCAAACTCCGATTGCAAAAATGAGTCCCTTGATCGCTAACGATGGCTCTAGGAATGCCGAATCTGCAAAGAATGTGAGAGCGAACAAAAGAAACCACTACAGAAGAGTCATTAGTACGAGTGGGGATTGCCTCAACCCACTTTGACACATAATCCACAGCTAGCAGGATGTACACATAACCAAATGAAGTAGGAAAGGGTCCCATGAAATCAATTCCCCAAACATCAAAGACTTCACAGAATAATAAGGGTTGTTGGGGCATCTCATGCTTCCTAGAAATATTACCCACAAATTGACACCTAGAACATTTCTTACAAAACTCATGGGCATCATGAAACAGACTTGGCCAAAACAATCCACTTTCCAAAACTTTCCTAGCAGTACGCTTAGCACTAAAATGTCCCCCACATGCAAGAGTATGACAAAAAGTCAGGACAGAATCAAATTCAACATCAGGAATGCATCGCCTAATAATTTGATCACTACAAATATGCCACAAGTAGGGATCATCCCATATATAGAATTTAACATCTCTCTTAAACTTATTCAATTGATGTTTATTCATGTCATCGGGCAGAATAGATGCAACTAAATAATTAGCAATGTCAGCATACCAAGGAATATAAGCAACTACCTCACAGAGCCTTTGATCGGGAAAGTCATCTAAAGGTGGAGATGTTACCATAGGTGTTTCAATTCTACTCAAATGATCAGCTACCATATTCTCTGCACCACTCTTATCACGAATCTCCACATCAAACTCTTGTATCAGAAGCACCCACCTAATGAGGCGGGGTTTGGAGTCCAGTTTCTTAAACAAGTACTTGATCGCTGAGTGATCAGTAAACACAGTCACCTTCGTGTGAAGGATGTAGGATCGAAATTTCTCGAGCCCAAAGACAATTGCAAATAACTCTTTCTCTGTGGTAGTATAGTTAGCTTGAGCAGCATCTAAGGTCCTAGATGCATAGGCTATGATACGTTGTCTCCTTTCTACTTTCTGGGCAAGAACGGCACCTAATGCACAATCAGAAGCATCACACAAGAGCTCAAATGGAAGGCTCCAATTAGGTGGCTGAATGATAGGGGGTGTAGTGAGTCTCTTCTTTAACTCATCCCATGCATACCTGCAAGCATCATCAAAAACAAAACCCACATCTTTCTGCAATAAATGAGACAATGGCAATGCTGTCTTACTAAAATCCTGAATGAATCTTCTATAAAATCCAGCATGCCCAAGAAAGGAACGTACATCTTTCACACATGAGGGATATGGAAGAGAGGAAATAATATCAACTTTAGCTTTATCAACCTCAATACCATCATGTGAAACAACATGGCCCAAAACAATTCCCTTCTTAACCATGAAATGACATTTTTCAAAATTCAACACAAGATTATATTGAATGCATCTTTCCAGAATCATGTCCAAACTAGCTAAGCATACATCAAAAGAATCACTATAAACAGTGAAATCATCCATGAAAACTTCCATGCAGTGCTCAAGAAAATCAGAGAATATGGAAACCATGCAACGCTGAAAAGTACCTGGTGCATTACATAAACCGAATGGCATGCGTCTATATGCAAAGGTTCCAAATGGACATGTGAATGTGGTTTTATCCTGGTCCTCAGGTGCAATAGAAATTTGGAAATAACCAGAAAAACCATCCAAAAAGCAATAATGTGATTTACCAGCTAGTCTTTCTAACATTTGATCTATGAAGGGAAGGGGATAATGATCCTTTCGAGTCACCGAATTCAATCTTCTATAGTCAATACATACTCTCCAACTGTTTTGAACTCTAGTTGGAACTAGCTCACCGTCATCGTTACGAACCACAGTAATACCAGTTTTCTTAGGTACTACCTGAACTGGACTTACCCATCGACTGTCAGAAATAGGGTAGATTATACCTGCAGAAAGAAGTTTAGAGACCTCTTTCTTTACCACATCAAGGATTAGTGGGTTGAGTCGTCGCTGTGGCTGTCGAACAGCTTTGGCACCATCTTCTAATAAGATCCGATGCGTGCACACATTTGGGCTGATTCCAGGGATATCAGCAAGAGTCCATCCAATAGCTTTCATCCGTCGCCTAAGTACTTCTAGCAGGCGGGTCTCCTCATCAGCAGCTATGTCACTAGCTACAATCACAGGAAGTGTCTTGTCTGTCCCCAAGTATGCATACTTCAATGAGTCAGGAAGTGGCTTTAACTCCAAAGATGGAGCTTGTTGAATTGAAGGTATGAGCGGCTTCAATTCAACATCAGTCAGACTAGAAACCTGCACAACAGACTCACAAACAGAAGAGCAAACTTTCCCACTTTGGGGAGTATTAGTAGAAACTGCAAGAGAAGAAGAATCACAATCAACATCAATAGTGCCATCAGTAGCACTCAGGTCAGAGATAGAATTAGAATCAGAGATCTTCCCATCAGAAATGTGATCAATGCTAATCAATAACTTGGAATCAGATACTGAAGATAAATCAGTTTTATCCATGGCATCAATCACACTAAGTAACTGAGAAAGTCCATCAGAATCAAGAGTAGTATCGGATACATGACTACTAGAATCACTAATGCTACAAATAGGCATAGAAACATCATGTCTAGAATGTCTCATAATCTCAATAGCATCAGTGAAAATATCAATATCAGTATCATTAAGGTCAGAACATGCATCACAATTACCAATTTTAGCACATGAGCAAGAGATAATATCATCTAAACCAGCAATATCACAGGATCTACTAAGCATACTCTCTTTAAGATTTACAGCAGAATCATATGTAATAGCATCAATAGCATTAACATCAATCTCTGCACAATCATCAAGGGGATGTCTCATAGATTCAAGCACATTAAATTTAATAGTTTCACCAGCAAATTCTAGAGTAAGGCTACCAGCATGCATATCTATCATAGCTCTAGCAGTTTTAAGGAAAGGTCTACCTAAGATTAAAGATGAATGTCCTTTCTGCCTAAACCGACCATCATCCATATCAAGAACATAGAAGTCCGCAGGGAATATGAAATCTTTTACCTTAACCAAGATGTCCTCCAGGACGCCTTCTGGGACTGTGCAACGTCTATCAGCAAAGGATGCAACAAGATTTGTGGGTTTAAGCTCTACACCCTTGAGTTGATCAAAGACTGATTTTGGCATAACATTAATAGCGGCTCCCAAATCTGCTAAGGCATCGGAGAATTCAACATCACCGATAGTGCAAGGTATGAGAAAACTACCAGGATCTTTACACTTCATTGGCATTGGCATTTGATAAAGAGAGGAGACAACTGCCCCTAAGTCAACCTTGCCTTCATGCTTAAACTTTCTCTTTGTAGTACACAATTCTTTCAAGAATTTTGCATATTTGGGCACTTGTGTGATTAAGTCAACTAGTGGAACATTAATCACCACCTTCTTGAATATATCAAAGATTTCATTGAACATCTCAGCTTCCTTCTTTCTCTTTTGAGTCTTAGCTACCATAGTAGGAAAAGGTAGGGCCTGCTTGATCACTTGTTTTCCTTCATCCTCCTTTTCTTGTTCTTCATTAGGCACCACATGTGTTTTTGGTAAGGTGGACGGATCCTGTAATGTGGAAGCAGAAGGAGAGTCATGAGCAACTTCCTTATCTTTTGAAGTATTGATGGTAACAGGATCTGCAGAGGGGATTGTCTTCCCACGTCGAAGAGATATAGCATTGACTCCACCTATATTAGGATTTTGCTGAGTTCCAGCATTTGGATTGGTTACCACTTGAGATGGAAGCCTTCCTGAACCTTGACTCTGTGTATTATCGTGTACATTAGACAATTGACCAAGATGAGTTAGAAGAGTTTCAAATTGTTGTTGCTGTAATTGCTGCTGTTGTTGCTGTTGCTGCTGCAATTGCTGCTGCTGTTGCATTAGGATTTTCATCATAGCTTCCATCTTGCTATCCCATTTTGAACCCTCATCTTGCACTGGCACTGATTGTCTACCCTGTTGAAACATTTTGCCACTAGAATTTCCACTTTGATTAAACTGTGCTTGCTGAGGTTGGCCATTTCCATATCGAAGATTTGGATGGTCACGCCATCTAGGATTATATGTATTGGAGTAAGGATCATATTTTTGGCCACCTTGATTCATGGGTCGAGAGGGATATATTGCATTGCAGGATTCAACTCCGTCATTCAGGTAGGGGCAAGAGTCAGTAACATGAGTGGCTAGAGAGCAGATAGAACAGAGTGGCCCTATTAAAGCAGAAGAGGTAGGCTGTGGGGTGAAAGAAGTAGAGGGCCCCATAGGATTGACCATATTAGAAGAATTTTGCATATGGGATATAGCCATTTTTTCCACAGCAGATGTAAGCCTATCAATTTTACTCTCCAGGCGAGAATCAGAATTAGAAGAAAGCAATCCCACCTCATTAACTTTTACGGGTTGTCTAGAACCAAATTGTTGACTGTTCTTAGCTTTCTTTTCAATCAATTCCCAAGCATCATTGACAGTCAAGTCAAGAAGACCACCACCAGCAGCCGAATCTAACAATTCTCTCTCTAAAGGTAAGAGCCCTTCATGGAAGTATTCGATCAATAATGTATCTGCAATTTGATGGTGAGGGCAGCTAGCACATAGTGCTTTAAAACGCTCCAAGTACTCATATAAAGTTTCCCCAACAATTTGTTGACATCTACTTATGTCTTTCCTGATAGATGTGGTGTGAGAGGCTGGGAAATACCTTTCCAAGAATAGTTTCTTCAGTTGATTCCATGAAGTAATAAATCCAGGGGGCAAACCAAGCAACCAGCTTTTAGCAGATCCTTCCAAAGAGAATGGGAAGGCACGCATCTTAATTTGATCTTCAGTCACATTAACCGGTTTCATAGCAATGCAAACCATGTGAAACATCTTCAAGTGATTGTATGCTTCCTCCCCTGAAAGACCATTAAATTTTGGAAGTAAGTGTATCAATCCAGATTTCAACTCAAAATTCACATTAATATCAGGATAATTGATGCACCAATTTTGAAAATGCAAATCAGGTGAACCCAATTCATTAATGGTCATAGTAGGATTAACAACATGAGCATTTGGATTTACATTATTACCAGCATTAACAACAGCATGAGCGTTTGGAATTGCATTATTATCACCGTCCATATTGACCTTAGATTCAAAGGATTCAACAATGGGCTTAACAGAAGAACTATTGCCTACAAAAGTACTCACTCTAGTTCTTCTTCGTTGGTGAAAAGTCCTCTCAATCTCAGGATCAAAGTCAAACAATTTCTCAGAAGAGGATTGGGTCATGAAATAAACAACCACCTACGAAGTCACCTAAAAACTCAAACCTAAAGCCTAACCGTTGCTCCCCGGCAACGGCGCCAAAATTGATGAGCCTGCTTTCGTCGCTAAAGCAGTCAATTAAACTAGGTCCTAATTAATTATGCAATATAGGGTCAACCTAGGTCATTTTCCCAAGGAGCAAGTTGTGGGTTTTTCTTCAGGTTGAATTAAGGTGATGAAAAATGCAAATAAAATAAAACTCAACTACGTAAATGCAAGATGATAATGATTCTAAACCTAAATGAGAATGGAATTAATCTAGATGAGAATGCAAATTTGGGGGTTTTTGTTTTGAGAAAATAATTAGAATCCTAAGAAAAGAAATTAACTAAAAGTGAATCAACCAATTTATGAGGATGAGGGGACAACTCAGGAATTGCATGGAGTTAACTTTCCTAGCCCAAACCAATTAATTAGACTAAAGGAGGTAATGAAAGATTGGAATTAATGATTTTAATCAACTAATTGAAACATGGGAAACCCTCAAGTTCAATAACACCTAAGCCATTAGAAAACTCATAATGGAATACGTGCTAGTTAATTAAACTCATTAAAACCCAGTCACAATTAATTTCTAAATAATTTTGGAATCTTGTTCACAATCGTCCAATTAAACAATTTATCAATCTAATTAAACAATTAAATCGATAAACCCAATTGACAATCAAATTAATAATGAAAACTCAATTATTAAATCAATTGACAATCAAAGGGTTTGCAAACAAAAATCCCAGCAAATATGTTCAAATCCAAATTATCGAATAAATCTGAAATAAATGATATGTTTACAATCTAAAACTAGATTGTTCTCAAGAAAGCAAATTGAAACTATCTAAAACTAAATAATTTCAAAGTCTTCAAACAATTCGATAAAAGGAAAAACACTCCCTTGTGGTCTTCAATTGTAAAACCCTAGGCTCTAGCTTCCTCCATGCTCCTCCCAAATTGCCTCCTCAAAAATGCTTAAGCTACCATGAACAAAGCTCTTCCTCCTCCAAATATCATACACCTCATGGCCATTTAATTAATAAATGAAGAATTCAATTGCCAAGAAAGCACAGTACGCCACTGGAGGAATTGATTAAATGGGTTGAATTGATGGAATCAATTCAACTTGGTGGGTCCCGCGCGTATGGAGAAATAAGAGTAATTGAATGGATGAATTAATCAATCCTGTTGTGACTGTTGTGGCTGCAACTCCCTTCAGCGTGAATATGCTTCGTCTGTGTGTTCTCGCGGCGTGAATGTTTCGGGTCTCTCCAGGAGAGCGTCCTTCTTCTTGCAGCTGCTAGGTTAATTTTATAGGAGAAAGAGAAGATTTTTGGGTATCAATTTGAGCCAAATAAAATTCCAAAAGCCCAACAAAATTCCACCATTAGATCTTCTTTTAGCTTCCAAGATTAATTCTGCATCGCAGGATCCTCCAATATGCTTTTTCTTATCCTGTAAGAATTAAATAAAATCATGATCTATCATATATTTAGAAATATTATTCAATCACAAGATCTCAATCAGAATATTGATAATTTAAGTCCAATAATCTCATAATTAATTCTGATTTATATTATTTCCTAAAATAGGCTAACAATCCAAATATTGCCTAATAAATCCAAATTAGCCTAAAATAGTCCCCAAAATAAATGAATAAGGCGGGATAAAATATATTAAATTGGGATTTATCAATTCCCTTTTAAGAGAAAATTACATCAAAAGCCCATTTCTCCCTAACAACTCCCTCTCCTACCTCCTTCCTCTGTTGCCTCCTTGATTCTACGGGACTGTAAATAATAACCTCACTCTTTTACTATCAGCTCTCTCTCTCTCTCCCTCTCTCTTTTTTGGGGTAAAATAAAATTTTAGATGTAGGTAGGCACCAGTAATCCACCATGGTTAAGACATGTTTTTAGACTCAAGGAACGCTTACAAATGTATTTATAAATTGCTCACCAACAAGAGAGGTTTGATACCCGCTGGGTTACCGGTACTTATAACTGTGCCACTACTTAGGGTGTGCATGGCAACCATTCTGTTGTCCAGCACTGTTTCTGAGATGAAATAGTTTTTTCTGATTCTGTGCTTTGGAAGAGTTCTGAGAATCAGAATTACGTTTGTTAACCCATTTTATTTTTACTCTGAGAATCAGAATTACGTTTGGTAACACATTTTTCCTCCTCTTGTTTGGGAGTTTAAAAAATCGTAAGGGAGGAAGATGAAGGATTAATGAGTTATTTTTACTATTTTGTCCTTCTCTTTAATAATTAATATAATTATTATACTTTACAAATAAACTTAAATTTAAATTTCTTAAAAAAATTATTTATGTAATTTTTATATTAAAAAAATCATTTATGTGGCGATGGCGGTGGTGGCGGGGGGGGGGGGGGGGGAGGGGGCGATGGGAGTGACGGCGGCCGGGGGGTGCGGGGTGTGGTGGTAGTGGGGTGCGGTGGCGGTGGTTGGGGGGGGCGGTGGCGGTGGTTAGAGCTGTCAAAACGGGCTGGGGCCCGCAGGCCAGCACGTTAAGCCTCATCTTTAACCCCCATATCTTTAGCCTCCATAGGATGGGGTTATTTTTGGTCCTAGCCCTAAATAACCCCCACTTCTATGGGGCTAAGATAGAGCCAACCGCGGGCCTAATTAAAACTACTCCAAATTAGCCCACTTCAATGATTCCTCTTTCTCATTTAATTTACTCAACACACATTTATCAAAGATAAATAAATAAATTACTCAGCACATTCTTTTCACTGAAATTTTTGTTCCTCTCAGCCGCTCAACCCACCGCTCTCACAAAGTAAGCTCTCTCAAAGGTTTTATCATACACACACAAACATACAGGTTGTGATAGTTTTTTCTCTGAATTAAGTTATTTTGGAGTAGACTATCAATATTTATTATAACAATGAACCGTTCTCATGAATACGTGCATCTTTATTTGTCATACCGTTCTCATCTTTTTTTTTTATAGATTATTAAACTAAAATTAGTTTTTTGTCAGAACTCTCGAATGTAATTTCTCCACAAAAATTTTAAGATGAAAAAATAGTTCAAAATCAAAAGACATAAATATGCAGAGAGCATAATCAAAAAATTTTTAGTAACTTCATTGAAGGTCAGATTCAACTCGTTGAAATAGTCTCTGATATATTTTGAAGCTAGAGAGTAGAAACCGCGTAAAAAACAAAAAACATAAACATAAAAAAAAAACCTTTTTTTCTATGAATAGTGCAAATTAAAAATAGGAAAATGTCTGTATGAAAAAAAAAGAAAGGAAAGTGTATTGGAATATACTTTCTTGTCCCAGATACAAAAAGAAAAAAAAACAACTTGAGGATGAAAACAATGTTTAAAAAAAAATTATGCATCCCCTGAATTGCATAGAGGAATAAAATGGTTAATTAAACTCACGTCGAAATATTGGTCAAAAACATCAGCAAAAATTATTGCCAAAAAATCAACAAAAATCGTTTTTTTATAGTTTTTATTTTTTTTAAGAATAAAAACATTAGTAATTCAAAGAAACTGAAAAAAAAATTATTGCAGGTGGTGGGGTGGTGGTGGTGGGGCGGTGGCAGTGATGGTAGCGACGGTGGTGGTGGTGGGGCGGTGGCGGTAGTGATGGTGGTGGTGGTGGTAGGGTGGTGGTGGTGGTGGTAGGGTGGTAGTGGTGGTGGCGGCAGCGGTGGTGGCGACGGTGGCGAGGTGGTGGCAGTAGGGCAGCGGTGGTGTTGGGGGTGGCAACGGCGTTGGTGGTGGAGCGGTGATGGTGGTGAACGAGGGTAAATTTCTGCTTCGATTGGGGGAAAAATAAATTCTGATTTTTTGCCTTGGAATAAAGAAGCCAAAATTTTTAGCTTCTTTTTCTTACTCCCCAGCACAAAAAATAAACCGGTTCATCCCGGGAGCAAGAAAAAAAACCGGATTTACCAAACACAATTCCCATCCATTTTTGTTCCGGGGCACAGAAATTAGGAAAAAAGTCATTCTGGAAGTGTTACCATGCACACCCTTATTGGCTACTATATCAGTTGGTTGTTTCTCCTTCCATCTTATATTGCCAACTGAATACAAAGAATATGATTATATTTTATTTTATTAAAATATGAGGAAATTTTATAAAAAGACTAGTTTTATCCAAATAATTAAAATTCGAAGAAATTCTAGAATATTATTATTTTTTAAATAATTGGTTTTGTTGGGCTATTGATAAAGGGTAAAAGTGTAAAACATCTCTCCTGGAGATTGAATTATCTCCAGTAACCCTAAAACTACGTCATTTTTTATTAATGAAGGATGCGTTTGTAATTTTAGGTGAATTAATGAAGGGTGCAAAATTACAGAAACATCCTTCATTAATTCACCTAAAATTACAAAAACACCATTCATTAATTCAAAACGACATAGTTTTAGGATCACTGGAGATAACTTTATCTCTAGTGACGTGAGAAATACTTTTCCCATTGATAAATTTTATTAAGTTTTATTATTAGGATAAAAAATTAATAAATCAATAAATTTATTTAATGTTTATTAAATAATTTTTACTTATAAATCTTATTATAATAAAAAAATAAATAAATTCAAAAAATGTTAAGATAAAAAACCTAGTAAATTAATAAAAAAATATTGAATTTATATTAAATAATTTTTAGTTAACAGAATTTTATTAGGATAAAAAACTTAATAAATTAATAAAAATGATCAGGTTAAAAATTAGTTTAGTAAGCTACACAGTGTTCAAACCAGCTTAATCAAAATCTGTATCCACCTTAAGTTTTTAATGTACTAGGCTTCCTCGATTTATTGCTGATTTGACTTAAAAAAATTTAAAAATTAATTTTTAACCTAATAGTTTTTTTTATTAATCTATCAAATTTTTTATCCTAATAAAATTTATTAATAAAAAATTAATATTTTCTATTGACTTATTAAGTTTTTAATTCTATTTTTTTGGAATTTCTTTAATGTTTTATTCTAATTAAATTTATTAATAAAAAATTATTTAATAAAAATTAAATAGAATTTATTTATTAAGTTTTTTATCTTAATAAAAAACTTAATCGAATTTATCATTGTCCAACAAAATTATAATTTTTAAATTTTTAATAGTTTACTCAAATTTTAATTATTTGGATAAAAGTACTCTTTTTGTCAAATTTAATCGTATTAATTTTATTTTTCCAAAATAAAATATCATCATATTCTTTTTTATTCAGTTGGAAGTATAAGACTAAAGGATAAATAAGGAACTGACAGTAGCTTCTCGAGAGAAAAAAAGGAGCTGATAGTAAAGGATTGAAGTTATCAGTTGTAGATGTAGTTCCCTAGAATCAAGGAGGAAAGAGGCCTGGTTGTTAGGGAGAAATGGGGGTAGGTATCCTTCGTTATCTCAATTTCTCGTAATCTTTTATGAGAGAGTATAAGGATTGTTGATTGAGAAGAAGAGTTAATTTAAACCGTTGATTAAAATGATGAGAAAAATGTCAAATAAGTGATAATTTGATGATGTGACCTATTTTTTACCTTGTAGATTTAATTAGATGAATATGATTTGTAAATAATGAGATGGCGAGAAAATGGACAATGAAAGAAATCGAACCAGGAGACATGAGGGCTTTAAATTTTAATGCAATAATCGGTTAAAAAGAAAAGAAGACGACATGGCCAATCCAGTGTACGGAAGTAAGTAGTGGGTTAAAACCATGGTTATCAGAACCGGACCGGACCGTCCGGTTCAGACCGGAAACCGGCGAACCGGCGGTGGCACCGGTCTGTTCTGTCGTAGGATACCGGGTCAGAGTCTCCCAAAAAAAAGTCGATTGCGAAGACATTTACACAGACAGAAAGAGAGTGAGTCGGAGAGAAACAAAGCCGAAAAGAAATAAATCCAACGATAATAGATCTAGTGAAAATACGGCCGGAGTGAACAAATCCGGTGAGAAGATAATACCAAAAGAGGAGAATGGCGATGACAGACTGAGGAGCGAGAAAACGAGGTAGAAGTCGATCCGATGAAGGATTCAAGCTCTGATCGGACGACGTTTACGGCCATGGCTAAACGCGAGAAAGAGAGACAGAGAGAAGTGAAAACGGAGCTCACAGCCCCACGCGTCCAGGCGTGTCCTCGTCATTACGAAAGGTTTAAAAAGAATATGGAGAAGAAGAAGAAATAGCCCCAGCCCCCAAGCGTCTTTTCTGCAGGTGTGACGCTCTGATTCATTTTTCACTGCTTTTTATGATTTTTCACTAAAATCTGGTGACAGCTGGCCTTGTAGGAGAAGCGAAAAGACGCTTCACTGATCAATCACCCTGTTTTATTCAATGTTAATTAATAATAGTAATTAAAAGAAAATATTTTTTTATATAAATTTCATATTAATAACTAAAATCTTTATTTTCTCATCGACCGGTTTAAGCCCGGTTTAGTTCCGGTTTGACTCCGGTCTGACCCATTGACCCTTAACCCAGTACCTCATCCGGTTCAGTGACCGATCCGGTTTTAATAACCTTGGTTAAAACGCTTCTTTCATTCCGACAAAATTATATGTAATTATGATGTAATAGACTAATTAAGGTGAGTTGGTTAGACTTATGTAATGTAAAGAAAATTACATTTTGTAATCCTAAATATATTAGGAATTTAGGATAATTATATTTTGTAATCCTGATTACATGAGGATTACACAACTAGAATTGACAAATAAAGATGTAGACATTTCGTGATTACGTGAAAATAACAATATTGCTATTATAATTTTTTACACCGACAAAAGTGTCCATCTATAAATACGGTTAAATAGTAAATAATTTTAATTATCACCATTAAATATTTAAAAAAATTAATTAATAATATAGAAATTTAAGAAACATTCCCCCATTAAAAAATAAAAATATATATTCTACTATTAAAAATATTAAAATACCACATTAAATAATATTCCTATAATTAAATATTAAAAATTAACATGAACCAGTAATATTTCCACCATTAAATATTGGGAAAATGATTTCTCCTGTCACTGGAGATAAAGTTATCTCCAGTAAGCCCAAAACTACGTCGTTTTAGATTAATGAAGGGTGTGTTTGTAATTTTAGGTGAATTAATGAAGGTTGTTTTCGTAATTTTGTTTATCCTTTTATCATATGAATTTTACCGAAACACCCTTCATGAATTCACCTAAAATTACAAACACACCCTTCATTAATCCAAAACGACGTAGTTTTGGGCTCACTGGAGATAACTGACAGGAGAAATCATTTACCCTTAAATATTAAAGAATTACTATTTCCAACATGTACACTCACAAAATGAAAAAAATTATCATGAACCCAATGTGTACATCATCATATCTGTGAATAAGGGCAATTTTATCCTTAGCTATATTATTTTCATATATTCTCATTATATTATATTTTATTACATTGTATTGCATTACATTAAATTACTTCCAATTTCTAAACAAAATGCGCAACGAGAGAGAACGACTTCTTCAGATTTTGAATCTCGTTTTCCTAAAGAATTAGTTTCAACATTGTATTTTTAATTTTGGCAAGTACTCCCTCTAATTTTAATTATAGGACCTAATTTATATGAAAATTACACTACAAACTAAGCCCTATAATTAGAACTAGAAGTAGTAGTTTTTTACTTTTTATCTTAGGGTAAAGGTGTAAATTTGCCCCTAATGTTTACCTCCAGGAGCAATGTTGCCCCTTAACTTTTGGTCGTAGCAATGTTGCCCTTAACGTTCCAACTCGTAGCAATCTTGCCCTCGTGTAACAGTCAAATCGACGTTGACCGTGAAGTTGACAGGCTGTGCACGGAAAACATCACGGTGTTGGCCACGTTGGATGACACGCGGACAAACCTAGCTGAGTAGGAGTGTGTCTGATTTAATCCTCGTCCCAACTGGATTTCTTTTACCCACCGGACCGATAAACATTAGAGCAACTTAAAAGCTTGAAGTATTTGTGGAGAACATAGTTAGGGCTCGAAAAAGCTACGACAGAGGAATTACTGAAATTCATCAAACGCTGAGGGTGCGAAAATGGAAGAGGGACAGAGAAGTGAGATTTCATTCTAAGTATTGTGAAGCTTTCACAGAGAAGTGAGATTTCATAGTTAGGGCTCGAAAAAGCAACTGGATTGATTTTTTTTTTTGAACCGTGGTTAAATCCAATTTGAACAGTAATTAACCATGGGTGTTTAAATGGCCAGGCTTTTCGAGCTTTTGTGCGACTCAGCTACAGCGTGATTGAAGTAGGGATGGAGCAAAGAAGAGGAATGCCTGAGTCGACGACGTCAACAACATCGACATCGACAAGGAGGAGGAGGGCGACGATGGCACGGCGACTTGACGGAGATGTTGGAGAACGTCGGCCGTCGACGATGTGTGAGTGTGGGTTGTTTGCACGGCTGTATACATCCTGGACTGAGCAAAATCCAGGTCGGAGATTCTTTTGATGCAAAAATTATAAACATGTAAGTGTAAAGCATCTGATTTGATTACTATGATTTATCTGAGGGGGCGTATTGTCATGGGGAATAATTTGGTATGCGTTTAATTGACTGATTTTCATGTACAGGGAAGGGGCTGTGGGTTTTTCAAATGGCATGACGATGAAATGGGAGTGAGGGCAAAAGATGTGATAAATGAGCTCCTGGAACATGTGGAGAACCTCAATGACGGGAATGTGGGGCTTAGCATAATCGATGAGGGAGGAGCTGCAGGAAATATTGAACAAGACATAGCCACAATTTATGCCAACATGAGGAAGAATGAAAGGAGACTGAAGCAAAGTTTCTGTGCATTGTTCATCACTTGGTGTTTTTGTTTATTTTTATTGCTGCGCTGATTCATGATGATTTGCAGATGTATTCCAACTGTTATGTGACAGTTAGTTAAATGAAAGTGGGGATGGAATGAAATTTTTTAGAATGTAATTGTATTAGGTATTTGACTGTGTTAGCTGCGTGTGAATTGATCAAATACTTAAGTGCTACTCGTTCTGGCAGATTTTCTACTGCATACCTGCGTTTTTCCCCTGTTTCCAATTATCACAATTGAACCCAACAGCTACTGTATTTAGTATTTAATGGATATTTATGTGTTTATCGTGTGGGGACAGTGTAAAGGATTGAGTAATAATTTGGTGGCCATAGAATGACGCTGAATCTGTCTCTTGAGGGACCTAGAAGCAAGGTGTTAGTTCTATATTTTTGATGTTTTGATGATAACAATTATAATGTAATTAAATTAATAGATTCAAGGTTAAATCATGTTTTATATAGTTAACTTGAATCTACAATGGTTTGAAAGATTGCCCTTGGATGCCTCGAGTTAAAGTCGCATGCCTGGAGTCATGAGATGTTAATATCTAAATGAAAATTGTTTTGATTTCATGAGCCTCTGTTAAAATGTGTTTGACGTAGAGTCAATAATTTTGAGATATATTTGCCTCAAGTTAAAATTGATATGCTTCAAGTTAATCTTTGGATACTTGAGTCATGTAGTGTTATTATTTAAAAGGAAAATGTTTTTAATCTTATATGTCTCAAGTTGAAGGGTTGATAAGTTGAAATTTATATGTTCGAGTTAAATCCATGGATGCTTCAAGTTAAACGATGAAAATGTTTTAAAGAAACTTGGTTAACTCCAATCAATGTTTTTATGCCTTGAGTTATCTATTTGATGTTAAGTTTTGTACCAATTTGTTTTAAATTCTTGATATCAAGTCAAGTCATCAATTTTTATATCAAGTTGCGTTTTTCACAGGGTTTAACTTAATATATATCAAGTCAGTGACTCAAGTTGGTAACTCAAGTTTTTCACTTATTGACTCGAGTCATTTGGCAATTTATTCGAAAATATCGGGTTTAACTTGATATATATCAAGTCAGTGACTTCAAGGTTTAACTTGATATATATCAAGTCAGTGGCTTTTTGTGTAGTATCGGGTTTAACTTGATATATATCAAGTCAGTGACTCAAGTCACTGACTCAAGGTTTAACTTGATATATATCAAGTCAGTGACTCTTTTGTGTAGCATCGGGTTTAACTTGATATATATCAAGTCAGTGACTCAAGTCACTAACTCAAGTTTTTCACTTATTGACTCAAGTCGAGTATTCATTTGGCGAAAACATCGGGTTTAACTTGATATATATCAAGTCAGTGACTCAAATCACTGACTCAAGTTAGTGACTCAAGTCAATCATTTTTAACTCAAGTCGAGTGTTCATTGGCCATTTATTTCGAAAACACCGGCTTTAACTTGATACATATCAAGTTAATGACGCACGATTACAGCTTCACAACTCTTCCAATCAAATCTCACTTTCTCTATCCCTCTTCCATTTTCGCACACTCGGCATTTGAACAAGATTTCCCAGATTCTAATACCTTTTTTGAGCCCTAACTACGTTCTCCAACTCGTATCGGGTGGGTAAAAGGTATTTACTAGGTAAAACAAATACTAATTCCTCTGTCGTAGCTTTTTCGAGCCCTAACTATGTTCTCCACAAATACTTCAAGCTTTTAAGTTGCTCTAATGTTTATCGGTCCGGTGGGTAAAAGAAATCCAGTTGGGATGAGGATTAAATCAGACACACTCCTACTCAGCCAGGTTTGTCCGCATGTCATCCAACGTGGCCAACACCGTGATGTTTTCCGCGCACAGCTTGTCAACTTCACGGTCAACGTCGGTTTGATTGTTACACGAGGGCAAGATTGCTACGAGTTGGAACGTTAAGGGCAACATTGCTACGACCAAAAGTTAAGGGGCAACATTGCTCCTGGAGGTAAACATTAGGGGCAAATTTGCACCTTTACCCTTTATCTTATAGCATCTTGGTAAATTCTTTTACTGTTTATAGTATTGGGATAAAAAAGCCCAAACTATTCTTTTGGGTGGAAAATGAACTTTATTAAAGCTTTTGTTTTTTTTTTCATACAGCCAGTGGGGAGAGAGGGAGAGGAGGAGGGAGAGACAGGGCTCGAACCCTGAACAATGAGAAAGACCAACTCCTAAGGCTGGCCCTAATACCATCGTGCTACGAGGCGCTGGGCTGAACTTTATTAAAGCTCTAACTTTTCATAATTGAGGAAACAATTAAATTTTTGGTACTTGGGGACTTTTTTTGTTCAACCAGGCCTTGGGCCTTTTCGTATGATGTAGAATAAGTGAACCTCATTGGTAGAGTAAAATTGGTTCAAGTCCATGAAAGATTTTCTTGGTATAAAGTCCATGAAATAGGGAAAACTTTACCCAAAAATCTCCATCGTAAAAGGCCCAGAAGTAAAACCCACACATTGAGTGTAACGGATCGGCGAGGTGTACTTGTTCGGGTACGAAACAGGGCAACGCTTATATTCACTATTCAGGCCCATAAATTGTCCAAATAAGAGGAATAAAAATGTTTGTGAAAAACCAAAGCATGTTGGGTATAGCAAAAACGGGTTGAGGTTTCTCCCATTTTTCTTCATGGTGTTGTCATCGTTTTTAAATCATGTCTATTGTAACATTCCTATTTTTCTAATAGTAATTAAGTGCTATTAGGATATAATTATTATGAAATCTGGTTTAGAGAACATCTAGAAGTATTAAATTAAGAGTTGAATATAATAACAATAATAAATAAATAAATTTATCATCAATTTTTTTTATTAAAATTGATTAATTAACAATGATAAATGATATTGATAAGAATAACAAGGAAAAGAAAATATGTAGGAAAAATATCTTCATCAAATAATCAAATCCAGATCTAAATAAAAAGAAAAAGATAAGAGAGAGAATAAAATAATATTTTTAAGAAGATGAGTCAAACCCTAAACTATACCTATTCAGCTATTCTTATACTCTTTTTCCCTCTAGTTCTTAATATAAGACACTGAATAGTAAGTTTATTTGTTCTTTTTTTTTCCCCATCCCGAGGCCGCTATCCACTTTTTTGGTTTGTTCTACTCCTCTCTTTTTCATCTCACTTGACCGTATTCTGACTTCAGTGCAATGAATCCATGTCGTATCAAACCTTATCTCTTTCGTTTCTTCCATTTGTCTCCTCTTGTCTTGTCATTTTAGCACTTACACTGTGCATGTGTGTATGTTTGAAATAATTTCCTCAGAAATTACTTACTGGTATAGTTGCTGAATATGTGGGGCGTGTGGGTTATAATTATAAATACATGCGTTGGGGTTGGTGACCCTTTCTCTTTACTGTTGGTGTTGGTAAGCGTGCATCCATATTATTTCTTGTCTTCTCCTCTCTTCCCTTCATGACCCATACTCCTGTTGATCCAAAAAAGAACAAGACCCATACTCCTCTTGCGTCCATCAAAACCATTTGGGAGCTGGGGTGATGTTTCCTCGTGATCTGTGCAATTCTCTACCATTTTGATCTTATTTATAAGTCTATTTTGACCTGAAAAATTTAATCCCATTTATAAATCTATTTTCATGTAATAAATGAGATTGTGATAATTTTACCCATTGTATTCATAAAAATAGAAGGAGAAGAAATAGTTTAAAAATATTCAATCATAAATGAGGATAAAGTTAAAAATTTACTCGTATAATCATTGAGTTAACTATATAAATTTATTTATACTATATAAATTCTTTGATGGGTAAATTTATGTTCTAGAGTAGTGTTAGAGTAACTTTAGAATAGTTTTAATTAGTATATTAATGCATATTTATGGGTATAATTTTGTAGACTCTTATTGATAGTTTTACAGTAACTCTTCTATGATTACTGTTAAGTTTAAAGTAGAGGTGGCCCTAGTTATTCTTTTATATACTTGTTAACTGTATATATATCTATATATTAAACTGTCTTACAATTTGTTGTGCCCATGGAGGGCTTGATTTTAAATTATATATTTAATTAAAATTTTACTAATCACATGATAAACTTTTCAAGTATACTTGTTGTATATTTGAATTCATAGTGATGTACTTTGGAAACTTTTTAAACATGCTTATGCGTATAATGAAAATATTATCTATTTTACTGTGATGGTTTGTCATTGATGCATATCAATGGTGCTACATTTGTGATGGGTTGGAATAAGGAGAAATTTTCATAATGAGATTTCTCTATGCCATCACTCGGTACACAGTGTATGATACTTGTCCAGGCCCCTTCTCCCATGCCTTTCTTTGGCTGGGATTGCATTGGAGCCGTGGGGCATGTGACACCTCCTTAGTTAAGTTCAAGAATAAGAGCTATAGTCCAAACTTAAGCTTTATGCATTTGGTTGGGTGTATCTTTAGAACTGGTGAGCTTGAAAAAGTTCAGTTAAATGAACGAGTTTCTATTAGACTATGTATTAGCCTATGATTTCAGTCAGCGGTATAAGGATGAATGATGATATAAGAGAGGTATATTGCATATTTATATAGTAGATTATATGATATCTCTTGTGAAAGATGTTAGGAAAATGAGATGATGTTTCATAGTTTTGGAACCCTTTTTGAGAAGGAATTTTGTTAACCAAATCGAGAATTAATTTGTGAAAAATTTTATGTTGATAATATTAATAAATTATTGTGAGTTGAACTTATTTTTGAACCGTATGTTCTCGATCTTGGTTTGCATGTATATTTCTAAAGAACCAATGGTTATTGAGATCCTTGGATCTTATGGTTATTATATATATATATATATATATTGGATATTATTTCAGTAGCAGCAAGAGAAGACACCTATGGAGTGAGTTGTCTTGAAGGCTTTTTTGTACTTCTAGAGTATATTATTTTAATTGTATTTGACCATGAGACTTCTGTATTTTATCAACTCTGGAATATTTTAGAAATTTATTTTGACACTGAAATTATTTTGTAAATGTTTTAGGAAATTAATTTGCCCGTTAAAAAAAATGGGTTTTTGATGGTTGACAATGTATACAAATATTTTGGTAAGTATTTCGTTGTTTGATTGTTGAGTTTTACATCCGTTTAATCAGGTCAAAATACCACACTTTTATTTATTTTTCCTCTTTCAAATCAAGAGCTAAACAGGATGATAATGAGAAGAATGGATTATGAGAGAAGATCTGCTTTAATGCCGACATTTCACAGACTTAAGTTGCTTAAAGAGTTTAGCCTGAATTAGGCTGGGAGCCAGAGTTAAGCTGTCACTCAGAGCTGAAATTTGAAAACCGGATGGTCTAAACACATGAACAGCATAGGGGGGAGAGAGAGAAGGAAGAAGAAGATGCAGTTGAGTTGCTATATCCTTTGTCATTTGTTTTCTTGGCAGTGTACAGTCAAATGACGAAGGATATAGCAACTCTACTTCATCTTCTTTTGAACGACCTAATCTAGGCTAACTCTTTGTTAGGAAGAAGAATAAGATGCAGTAGAGTTGCATGAGTGTCCGCAAGATATGATTTAGGTGAGAGAAGTGAAGGAGCCCATCTGATCCCATATCTGGTGACTCGCGACTCTAGTTGCGCAATTGAGTTTAAAGATAAGAAGAAAAGGAAAAGGAGGCAATAAAGAAAATAAAAGAAAAGAACGCTTTAAAAGTAGAATAGTGTGTTTCATATGTTGTTTGTCACAAGCTATATTGGCTCTGTTTGGAATGCACCACGTTAGGAGCGTTAGAACTAGTAATTTTGAAAAAAAGTCCACTAACGCTGCCAATGCTCATTTGGTCTGTTTGGGTTGAGCGTTAAGAAAAAGCTCCTAACGCTCAAAAAGCCCGTTAAGCTAAAAGCTCCACCATGCAGCTTTTTCCAAAACGCTCTCAGCTTTTTGACGTGGGTCCCGCCACTTCTACCACTATCAATCCAAACACAAATTAGATAGCTTTTAAGCTACCACTCCTACCGAGCTTTTTCTAAAGTCAGTAGCTTTTAAGCCACCGCTCCTACCGCCAATCCAAACAGAGCCATTATTGATATTATAGAACTTATAGAACTAAACGAGAACTTGTTTTACAATCATTTCCTAAATATTTGTGGTCATGCAGAAGTACCACTCTGATAGGGCAAAACTTTATAGCCTAAAAACTCCGCAAGTACACGGGCCGTATCAAGTAATAAAGTGATAAGAAAAGTATCATTCCCACGAGGACTTAGTATCACAACCTTTAGTTAAGCATTAATCTCACAATTTCGTTTAAGTTGAGAAAACCAAAATTGAATTTAATTAAGAGAAAAGAAATTAAAACTAAAATAAAAATAAGAAAAATACCACAATAATCAAATGAGCAACCGAGAGCCACTAATCCCTTATTTGATTTTTAGATTTTATCTCCACTAAATTAACTTTGACTTAATTTAATCAGTTAATCTAGAGTATTAATGTTTATAAGTGCCTGTTGGTCTACTTATACACCTACCTTAAATAATTATGCAATGTCTCACACAATTAATTAAGATGTAATTCAAATCGGGCTCACTCTAATTTGACTATGCAGAGCTTCTAGGTATATATCTATCCTAGACGCAAATTAGATTAAAACCTAACTTCACGTTAGATTTAAATCTAATTCCACATTATTTAATCCCAAGGTCAATTTAAGATTCCCTTCATCAAGTTCAATCCTAAATCCCCAAAACATGCTTAACGGTGGCCAATCATTAAGCAATAAATAATAAAAATAAGATCAAATAAACTGATTAAAATTAAGCGAAACTAATGAATGAGAACAATTTCTAAGACCAAAACAAGTTCATAGTACTCTAGGTTGTAAAACAAACTAGCCACACACGGCTTTATTCAAATCCATAAAAAAAAGATGAAAATTCAGGTTCAAAGAAGAACGAGAGAGAGGAAAGAAAGATTCTTCGTCTCCTCCACAGTCCTTCCGTGGAGATGATGAAGAGAACTGAAACGCTCAGCCTCTACTCTTCTGCTTCTTCGTTCCTTCTTGTTCTGTGTCTCTCTGATCTTTCTGCCTTCGTCTTCCTTTTTTGCTTGTCTTTGCTTCCTTATTTATAATAATTTAGATCTTGGGTCATTAATTCTCCTTTTCTTATTATTACAAAGATATCTCATATCTTGTAATTTACTTCATCAGATCACGCAAATTGATTTTGTTTCTATTTTCTTACGGGAGACCACTGAATTTGACTGATTGCATATCTTCTTATTGCCTTTTCTATTTCTTTCCAAATCAGCTAATATTTCCTGCTCAATAAAAATATGATATGAGTAGATTTTATGTCGATTTATTCTTTGATCTCAAGTTTGATGCAATTATGGAAACGTTCATAAAAGATAATTAAATAGGTATATAATATCAATAATTCCAATTAAATCTCATAAAATATACACCTATTTAATCATAAAATATATACTCATCACACTCTCATCGCATTTATAAGCCCCTTTTAATTAAATCACATATACTAAATAGAGGTAGTTAGCTCAATATTTATGGTGATAAATTTTCAACTTTACTCTCATGTATAAATATGTATCTTTCAACTCTTTTTTCTCTCTATTTTCATTGGTACAATTAATATTAATAAAATTTTCACAATTTCATTTATTAGCTGAAAGAGGAATTATAAATAAGACCAAATTTGTTGGTCAAAAGAGATTTATAAATAGAATCAGAGTGGTATCTAATAAAAAAAAATGTCTATAGACATGTAAAAATAATTATAAAGATGATCTAATGGAATTAGGGTAAAATTGCGCACACACAAAAGAAGGAAAAAATATATGAAAAATGATAGCGAGACCCAAATGAAGAAAATTAATATAATAAAAAAGTCTTATAATTTATTATTGAAAGTTATTTATCAATGTTTGCTCTTTAATATATCATTAACAAGTTATAAGATTATTTTTATTAGTTGGAAACTTTGATGTTATTCTCCTTAAAATGTACTACCTCCTGTCCAAAATATAAAACTTATTTAACCTTTTTGAGGAGATTAAATAAGCTTATTAAACTACTTTACAATATTTATTTGGGATAAGATATTGTCACTACCAATTTTATGTCACTACCACTTTTTTCACCGTTAGATCAAAATTCCAATAGGAGAGAGAAATGATAAAGGTAAATGAGATTATGATCTAACCGTGAAAAAGTGGTAGTGACTTAGTAGTGACATAAAATTGGTAGTGACAATATCCTATCCCTATTTATATATATAATTTTTTCTTCAAATAAATTTATCTCACTTATAAACTGATATATAATTTAATCAAACACAATATATAATAGGGAAAATTCCATTTAAATACCAAATGAATTTGTGAAACCCTCAGAAGTCCGTCGAATTTGCAAAAAGACTGAGAGGTGACAATGACCTTTTAGGGATATGTAAATTCGAGTCAAATTACCCTTTTGTCCTTAGGGTTAAATATTTTTTTTAAAAAAATCCCCCCCATGGTGGGCCCCACCGCCGGCGGCCACCACTCCCGTCGGGAATTTACATATCCTTAAAAGGTCATTGTTACCTTTCAGTCTTTTTACAAATTCGACGGTTTTCTGGGAGTTTCACAAATTCATTTGGTATTTAAATAGAATTTTCTCTACATAATATATAATTAACTTATTTAGCTTTATTTTAATCCCTCAAAAAATTCAATTGAATCCCGTGGAGGCAGGCGTTGACATGATGGTTTCCAAACATTTTTTTTGGTGATAAGTTTGCCAACTTTTAAAATGACGTGTTTTTTTTTGTCTTCACGTAAATCCCGCCATATTAAGAATGAAGATTATCTAGCACATTTTTTGGAAGTACAAATTTTCCCCACGATTTAATATTTGTAGCATTAAAAACAAACAAACAAACAAATAAATCAGACTCATGTCTAATCATCCCCGTGAAAAGAAAAGAATCGATATCTCGCATTGTATGTAAATAATATGATCATTACTGCTCATAATTACGCTTAAAAACCAATTAATACAATTAATTTATTTTTTGAGGGACCCTCCCATAATTGCGGCCAAAATAAACAAAAATGAGAAAAAGCGTATTCCAGAACTATTCCTTTTCTACATCTTCACGATAAGATGAAGAAAGGGGGGAAAAAAAAAATATTTGGCAATGACCATTACATTTTTCAAACAGATCCGTACATTACCATTTTAAATATAAAACACAACTAATTTTTTTTAAAAGATTAAAAATACTAATTAAATTGTAGGGTTACTTTATTTTTTTTTAAATATAGGGTAACTTTATTGATTTTAACTATTTTTATTGGTTTGTGAGATTTATTAATTGATGCCTTCTAATAAGGACCAGAGGGAGTATTAATTATTACTTTCACTTATTATCCTTATTAATTATGGGTATACATGAAAAAAGATAATTAATACTCTTAGAAAATAAACAAGTGCTTTATAAAAAAGATAAAAAAATTTATTAATTGGTGCTTTATAATAAGAACTTTGGAGTATTTGTTATCCAAATCCATCTTGCAGAGACCAAGGCATTGCTTTGCCATGAGTAACGTGTTAGCTCATCGGTTTGACTGGAAAATTAGTAATTAATGAGTCGGATTAATATTAATGTTACAAAATTCAAATTAAACATTATCCAATAATGATGGAGGAAAAAATAATAGTCCAATAAAAAACTATGATTTTGATGATCTGTCACAAGAGAAAAGGACCATTTTCGCAACGTTTTGTCTGGTTTTGGTCTCCACTCAGTTCTTTGCGACTCCCAATGAGTTTATAATGCAAGCAAGAAAATTGGATAGAGAAGGTTAGGTGAATTCATCCATGGCAAAGCAAACACAGAGCAACTTTGCTTGTGTGTATCTGGTTCTTTTCTTCTTCCTCCGTGCTTCCTCTATTTCAGTTTCTGCGCGCGTGGCACCTCTCTTGCAGACTTACGAGAAGTCGATCTTCACCTCCAACTTTCACTCCATTTACGACACTTCCAAGTATGGTATACTTCAGCTTAACAACGGTTTGGCCCGGACGCCTCAGATGGGGTTCGTTTCTCACTTCTTCCTCCCATCTTTCCTGAGCTTTCTATTCTCTAGTCGAACCGTTGACCGTTTTATCTGCATCATTTCTATAAATTGGAATCGTTGATTTGGTCTTCTTTCCTTCTCACATGTTTTCCCATTCTTTTTTTCTTTTTCTTTTTTCATGGTTGTTACCACTAATTAGCAAAGGCCTACATGCATAAATGTAGCCTATCGGCATAGATTGTGGTATATGACTATATGACTACGAATTTGTTATTTAGCTTTGGGATTAAGGCATGGCTTGCGGTTTTAAGTTTGGTGCTTCTAGTCATATAATTTTTGGTTTTAGTTGGATAAATTGTTTTGCGGGTTTGTTATGACGATGACTTATGTTGCATGATTTTTTCTTTTGTAGATGGAATAGCTGGAACTTCTTTGCCTGCGATATCAATGAAACTGTCATTAAGGAAACAGGTTACTGATATTATTGATTAAGATGATGTGTGATATTTTGTCCCACCGATGGAGTGATAATGATAGTTTTTTTCACCCTCACCGGTTTCTTCCTAGCTTTACTGATATGAACTTTGTTTATCCAGCGGATGCACTTGTATCAACGGGTTTGGCTGATTTAGGTTATGTGTACGTCAACATAGGTACTATTCTAGCATCTTCTCAACAGAACATTATTTTGTTGATTTTTTGGACTCATTTTGATATTGTTAATTGCAGACGATTGCTGGTCTGCTGCAACAAGAAATTCAGAGGTCAGCTGAATCATGTTCCTTTCAAGTAACATTAAATTAGCTGGAGCAATCTTCTGGACCATCATCATTCTTTTTGTCATATGACATTCGTACCGATTAGCATTTAATACATCTTGATAATGTGGCAAACCTTAAAATTGATATAACTATTAAATTGCTGTATAGTTATTTATCTTTAATCTTAAAGTGATACTTTCCTTACAACTCTCTCTCTCTCTCTTTCAAAATTACAAGAGTTACTGAGCCTTGAAAGATGAGAGCAGGGAATAATTTCTTTACACTTTAATTGTTCACCTGTACTATATAGTGGTAGTCTTGATGGCTAATAAAGTAGCAAAGCATGTACACACTCTGTCCATCTTCCTTGTGAATGTAATATTCTGATAAAACCTTTGGATAACTTTGATATTCATAAGTGAAAAGGAAGCAAAACTCTCTACTATTTTAGAGAAATAGGCTGAGTTATGAAACAACAGCAGAAATGGATCATAAACATTACTTTTAATAGAGAAAAATGCAAAAGAAACAGATGGAACAATAGAGATGTGTTGTCCTAGCTCAAGAGGCTTGGATATCTCCAAGCAATCCCTCCATGAATCTTCTTTCTCTGCCTCAAGCCTCAGATCCCTGTAATATTCCTTCCAAAAAGTTCACTCTCTTCCACCTCACCACCTGTCAAACAGCTTGAGAAGGCGAGTTAAATTATATTCATTCCCTGATTTTCCCTTCCTACCACCTCATCCATTTTTCCCTTTAAGAATATTTAAGAATACCATTAGTGTTGGTGTTAGTTGCATCCCCAGCTATGGGCCCATCTGATTCTTATGGTTATACTGTGATATAACTGGCCTCAGTATGTATTTGTATACCTCTTACTTTGTTTTGTTTGGTTCTGCAGGGTCAACTGGTTCCTGATCCTAATACTTTTCCATCAGGAATCAAAGCTCTTGCAGATTATGTACATAAAAGGGGGCTTAAGCTTGGTATATATTCTGATGCAGGGTATGATGGATGATATTGTGAAACCAAGCCAGATGTTTGAAAAATCTATTCCGGAATTAAACGTGGTCATATTGAATATGTTCAACTGACTTTTAGTTACCTGCTCAATATTCTTTTTCTTGATGTTAGGACATTTACATGTCAAGTCCGACCAGGATCACTTTTCCATGAAGTTGATGATGCAGACACGTTTGCCTCTTGGGTTAGTTACCATTATCTCATTTTATTATAGCAAATTGGAACTGATATAAATGTTCGTTTTGCATCATCACATAACTCTTAGGATTCATGTGCGGGTGTGTGGGCACTCCTGTGTGAAACAAAAACAATATTTGGTAGTTGAGATTGAAGTTCTGATCAGAACCATTGTGAAGCTCAAATTTGGATCATTTCAGGTTTGGGTGTTATGATGGCCCTTGGGTTAATGCAAAATCCAAAGGTTGGCTTTGTATTGTCCTATAAATGTATCTATATTAGGTGGCACGCAATCAGAGCTTTCACATTACGTTAGAATGTCATAAAGAAATAATCAAGTCATTCCTGAATGTTCTTGTAATCACTTGATGTTCATAACTAGACGATGCAAATAATGTTCCTTTAAAAATGTCAAAAGAGTTGTTTCATGCACAAAAATGAACTAAATTTTGAACGCATATCTTAAGGTGCTTCTAGAGTCACTCTTTAGTAGATAGATATTTCATTTGCATTGTTGATGTTTTGAATCAAAAGTTTTGTTTCCTTTATTGTATCATTTTGGTTCACTTCTTTTACCAGGATGTTGATTATTTGAAGTATGACAACTGCTACAATCTGGGCATCCCGCCAAAGAAAAGGTATCTGTGATTTAAGGTAGTTGTTAACGCAGCAATGCTTAGTACATGTAAATTGATGCAATATTGTCCTATGTTTCCAGATACCCACCAATGCGTGATGCTCTGAATGCATCTGGGCGTTCAATTTTCTATTCACTTTGTGAATGGTATTCGGCTTTGTCTGTTCTATTGTTTGATATTTGCTGGTTTGACAAGTGATTTTTCATGCATCTTTTTTATGTTTTACAGGGGTGTTGATTACCCTGCTTTATGGGCAGGCAAGGTTGGGAACAGTTGGCGGACAACTGAGGACATCTATGATTCATGGTTCAGGTGAAAATTTGGGACTTTGACTAATAATAGGTGGTGAAAAAATTTAGTTTGGTCCAAAGACATTTTAGATAATTGCAGTTAACAACATAAAAAATTGTCTTGGGCGTTAGTTTGATTCTCTTGGTTGCTGCCTCTTTAAATTGTATTGGGATTGTTTTCTATCAAATGCTGTTCCAGCAGTATTCCAACTAATTGCATGTGGAAGATGTGATATTGGAATTAGTGGGTGGTACATTGTAAACTAAAAAGAGTTTATTCAATCATCAGTCACCTATTATAATACTATTTCTTTCTACTTATACTAAAAGGAGAGTCCTTTATATACTAATATGACTTTAACACTGGGAATTTTAAATTATCAGGTGAATATGGTTAGTTATTTGAAATTTATAGGGCTGAGGAATATCTGCTCCCCTCTCCTCTCTGGTATCTCTGTTGGCCTTCTTTGCACATAACCGAACCATCCTAAATGATGGTATCTCCATTTCAACTTCGTGGCTTGTATCCTATACTTAACATCTTGATGAATTTTGCCATCTTTCTGTAATATCAATTCTAGTTACTTTCTCATTTGTGGTATGGACTTTGCGATAGAATGCCTATTAATTTTATGCCTTATCCTCATATTAGTTACAAGCTTTGTCATTGGATTTAACTTATAAACTGTTATTATTCTTGTTACAACCATGGAAACCTATGCATCAATATCAAAAATTTTCTGACAAGGTGGTTGTACACTGATAAAATGGTTTTGTTGTCCAGCATGACAACTATCGCTGATCTAAATGACAAGTGGGCAGCTTATGCTGGTCCTGGAGGATGGAATGGTAAAATTTGTGTAGTTTTTCTAGTTATTTCTGTAAACCAGTTGATACTTGAACGATTTTTGTTTATTGCGTGCATTATCTTTCATGGACAGACCCAGATATGCTGGAAGTTGGCAATGGTGGCATGACTTTCCAGGAATATCGTAGTCACTTTAGCATCTGGGCATTAATGAAGGTCTTGCTTTTAAGTTCTATTTTTCTTGTTCCTTCCTCCTCTCTGTCTCTTCAGTTCCTTTTTTCATGGATTGGTATACATGACCAAATGTTTTTAGTAATCCCCTTGTCATATGGTATTTTCCATTCCACTTGGTGCCTGCTGATTAGCTAGCAATGTTGCATGTCGGCATGGGCAGGAAACTTTACTGCCGGCTGACATTTTCTTTCATAATTTGACCATTTGAATTTTTTAATTAGTTTTATCTATGACACGAAGGTAATCCTTTATATTTTCCTTTATTATTTGTGGCCATAATTTGTTGGATGTCAACCATCAAGAAACTTGAAGTGGTCACTATGCATGACAGAAACTATAGGCTATAGCTACATCTTGTGATTTGGGTGTGCAGGCTCCCATGATAATTGGATCCGATTTGAGAAATCTGAGCGAGGAAACATATTTGATTTACAGCAATAAAGATGTTATTGCCGTAAACCAAGGTAGCAACAATTCCTTCCCTTTTCTGAGCTATCATACTATATGTAATGCTTATTAAATCTTTTTGGTTGGTTATATAGTGTCTTTACTTTTTCTATCATTGATCTCATTCAGGAATTTGTGATAGGTAATTGTATTATGTCCCCATGCAGATTCACTTGGAGTTCAGGGAAGGAAGGTTCAAGTTTCTGGAAAAGATGGTTGCCGTCAGGTCATCTCTTTTGCACCACCTCTTACTGCATTTATGCAATGAAACCTGGGGTATTTTATCCCCGTTTCTTCTTCTTCTTGTCATCATGATGATTAATTGTTCCAATGGTGTCTATCCGGATCCTGGAGTTCTCATGCCTGAGACCTGTTCAGCTTGGAGGTGGATTAATATGGATTTCAGTTAACTAATAAATAGGATATGAAGCTCTTAGTTCTCAGATTCTCCCTTAAAAAGAATGGATTGAGAACTCCTAGATAATTGTGATGGACCAGTTTGATGTTTGATTTTTAGACCTGGAATATCTGTATTATACCAGCGACACAAGTTATATGTGTGTATACACTAGATAATGTAAAAAGTCCCATGACTGCTATTAGAAGGTTAGAGTTAAAATAGCTGCTAGTATATGCTATACTTTCTCTTTAATTGGACATCTTCCATGCAGGTTTGGGCGGGCCCTTTGTCTGGAAATCGATTGGTTGTTGCTCTGTGGAATAGGTGCTCACAAGTTTCCACTATCACAGCCTCATGGAATGTACTAGGGCTTCAATCTGGTACTCAAGTTTCCATTAGAGATTTGTGGCAGGTAAGCAAGCCTAGCTTCATGCAATTTCCCCAAGATAGTGTTTCTATACACCATCTTTTTGCATCTCTTGCCTCCTCAAGGAGCTTCTATTTTTTCATGTTATAACGCTTCGCTATATATTTAAAGAAACTAACCACCTTCGAATTGTTTTTATTATTGATAATATATGGTCAAATCAGCATGTCATGAATCCTTTCTCTCAATTCTTAATTTTTTATTGTTGGATATCTGTGGCATTTGATATGCTTTCAAGCTCGGTATGACTTTATTAAAAGTGAAATGGATCAATCCAAATTTGATAAACTTTCTATAGGTGCTCACAAGTTTCCACACAAGGACTCCCTAACTTCTATGGTTTTATTTTGCATCTCTACTTTCTTGCAGCACAAGGTAATAGCTGGTGATGCAGTATCATCGTTCAGTGCTCAAGTTGATGTTCATGATTGTAACATGTACATTTTCAGTCCATTGATTGTATCCCACTCTGAAGAATAGCTCATTCTTCAAGGAATTTCGTTGAAGGGGTTTGGCTGGTTCAACTTTATGCAAGAAGTTGGATAATATCGAAGAAGATCATGTCTTACCCATTCAGGATCCTCTACTTTTCTGAGTGTTTATTACTTTTGGTTTTTGCCATTGGATTTCTAGTCATCCTTGTGTGATATGTTGTTGGTCCGATGTACCGAAGTTAAAATCAAGTGGACCCATTACCACTATCTTTAAATGCTCGAACAAGGCAATCTTCACGCTGAGATAAAATATCACCGTTTTCTTATTATATGTTGTTTCTGGCATACATAGTCCCCTATTTTATCGGGTCCATGGTCGCGATAGTTTGGAATGTTCAGGCATATTATTTGGCTTGGAGCTTTTTGGCCTCAGAATGGGTTGAATTTAAGCTACTACCACCGGTTCTAAATATAGGATATAGTTTGTAGTGCAATTATGTCCTACATTGAGGACTGGAGGAGTATATAATAAAAGGCAATTTAAAAACATAAATATAGCTGGATGGATAAATATAAAGATGTCAGCTGAACAAGTTGACTTGATTATATAATCAAGCGTCATACAAGTTCAGCATTCATTCAAGTCACTACTCAGAATGGGGTGTGTGAAACTAAATCGAATTTACAGTTTGGTATGGTTCAATTTTGAATTTTGTTGTTCAGTTGGGTTACTGGTTTACAGAGCTCGGTTAATTCAGTCTTAAAGTGTTTTCCAATTGAACTAATCCTTGCCCACCCCTGCTACCATATGCAATAAAATTGGAAAAATATTCTAACAAAGTAGATACTATTACTTTCATGTGTTTAGAAATAAAAGGCATTTGAGTTATAATGACATTAAACGCATCGTAAAACAAACAGTTGCGTTGAAACCCATCTTTTCTGTTGGTTTGAGCCAAAGGACAAGGTGGGAACAGTGAAACGGCAGATAGGAAACCAATAAGCCACTGTTGATCTATGGCCAGTTACGCTCCTGCTGACTATTAATCTAAAAGTCAACTGTTAAATAAAAATACGAAGCTTTCAATGTAGGCAACTCATACAAAGAATGAACCCAATATACTCTAGGTGATTGACTATTATATATGTTGAAATCATGTACAAATCTATGGACTCTTTGAAAAGAAAATAAATAAAACACGGTCCCAAGTGAAATAACTTAGTCTTCTATCACCGGAGAGGAGATCGGTATATAATGGCTATCTAGACAATCCAAGCGGAAGAGTCAAGAGCCTCAAGTGGTCCCTCAGCTGTCAAGTCTGTGACCACTACACTATTAGTATCTAACTCTAGCATCTTCCAATTCTAACATGTTTTGGTTGGAAGATAGTATGTGAAGCTACAGAGCAACACATTATGACTCGCTATTGTTTGATGTTATCCTAAAATCCTACAAAATGACTATACTTGCAGGTTAGAGATTGTCAATTCATCTCCTCAGGAATTTTCTCTTTCCTCTTCATGTCCATCTTTGGGACACCTAGCAGAGAGCCCAGAGTAGTGGAAACTGCAAATTCTGGCTTATCATGTTTTCCAGGCAAAGGTGGTTTTGTCAATGGTTTGGCAGACCCGTATGTCCTTAAATCAATATTCAGAGAGGAAGAGGAACTTCTGGGCCGTTCGGATTCAGGATTTAACTGAACCGAACCTTGGGCTTCAAATGGGGAGTTGGTCATTTCAAAGCTTGAAAGAAGAGGGAATTCTTCAGTTGTGGCTTTGAAGGGCCTTGAATCTCCATCCATGTCTGTCTCGGATTGAATCACCAATAGTTCCTCCTTCTGATGTGATTTTGGCAGCACATTAGCATCCACAGAAGTAGATCCTCTTTGCCTGAACATTTTTGCATGCTTATCCTTGTAGTAAGAATTGTATGTATGTAGCTACTCAAAAAAAAGAAAGAAAAAAGAATTATAAGTCTGCAAGATCCAAACCATTTTGAGGATACCAAGCCAGTAACCACAATTAAGTAAAAAAAAGCAAAGAGAATGACAACAAAGAGGAAAGAAAGAAAAAATACCATGTCAGGTATGTATGTGCCCGTTCCTCGAGACTTCCCCTTCTCTTCAGCACTGAAAGTTGCTTCAAACTGTTGTGAAGCATTTGGATGGTAGAAAGTCTGTATTGGTACGAATAAATCATTACCCAACTGGTAAACCATACCCCAATTCTGTTGGCTTGACAATGCATGGACATCAACTTGAGAGGGTGACGATGGAAAAATTTGATGGGCAACATCAACTTGAGAAGGTGATGACGGAAAAATTTGATGGGCAGCAAATGGAATGCTATAATTGTGAAACAGTTGACTATATTGCAGGCCACCATAATATCTATTATAATCTCCACTGAGGACGGACTCTTCGGATCTCCCAGTTCCAAATGCAGGAACAGGAACTGGAACATCTGGTCTTTGTCCTTTCCCATTTCTATCTAGAGTGTTCAAGAAAAACTTCTCAAGAGCTGCACCCATGCTTTCTCCTGGAAGTGTGAGGATTTCCCTAAGCTTTCGTGCACCAAAGGAAAGGGCAAATCTAATTCGATGGAAATTTCCTGTCAGCAACAAGTCAACAGTAAGCAACTAAGTGGAAGGAATTTTTACAGGCTCAAACAGGTAAAATCTAAGAATTGGGAATAATTAGTAAGTCTCAGATAACCAGCCTAAATGTAATCTATGTGGATACGTCAATCCGTATAAAACTAGTCATAACTAGAAAAAAATACGTGATACATTCAATAAAAGGGGGGAACCAACAATTTTGTACATTGCTCTGCTGCAGTTCAAAGCATTCAGTATTGGAATGAACTTTCTGATACTTTCTAATATAGTTATATTTTCCAACTGAATCAATAATCGTCATTAATTTCTCCTTTAGTTGGTAAGATTACCTCTGCTGACACTACGCCCCAGATTGTTGTTGCTTCGTAGAGGATCTACAATGTTCAAATGCTTAATAGGAAATTCCTGGGCCGCAGTTTCACATGCCCTTGCAGGAACAGAGAATATATCTCTGCAATTATGCAGAAACTCCTTACTGAGCAGCAGGTCATCCCAATCACAATCTGGTGTCTCTGTGGCAGGCAGAGGAGAAGGGCTTATCTTCTATGAGGCACTGAATTGTAAATAAGTATTTCCAATAAAATCACGCAACATCCAAATACATGCAATTGAAAAACACTCACCAACAATCTCTGGGAGGGAAGATATGGCTACTGGACCATTTATACTTAGACAATAGCCGTCCCAATCAAATGAGCTATAGTAGTCCAAGAATTTATACAGAACCTGCTAGTAATAGCATTTCAGAGGTTTTCTTCCTCTTGTAGACGTAAACAACAGGCAAACTTGGAAGCATATTAGGAAAATGATGCTTAGGAAATCAGAGGAAGGCTCACCTCTAAAGGACCACGAACAGATGAATGAAAAAGATTCATAATATACAAGACTAATGTTTCAACAGCATACGTTGATATCAAGCCATGGTGTGCACCAAGAATTCGGCTCTCATAATAGCACCAGGCTTTGATCAAGATAATTCCACGTTTGAAAAGATGGTTTTTCCCAACAAGTTCATCAACCTGATTTTTTTTTTTTCAAAGGACTTATTAGATAAATTTGATCAAATATGTTGCAGAAGGAGAGAACTAAAAGCTTCACTTATTTATGAAGCCAAGGGATGGGGCAAACACAATATTGAGCAAAGAAAACAACCCAAGAAACTGAAAATAAAATAAGTTATTTTATGTAATTCTCCATAGGAGGCAACAAAGTCCCAAATAGCAATTTAAATTACTATATAATTAATTGGAGAGCAAGAAAAATATAACAAGAAAATTAGTCCTGAATGTCGCAAAAGGAAAGCTGAAAAGGAGAAGCATACAAAAGCTTGATATAAGTCAAATTCTTACATGGCATCAATTTTCATATTCATTTCACAACTATGGAAAAGGTCCCATGCATCTTCAAGTTCTAGCATAACAAAGAAGTTATAGGCTTGCAGCACTACTGGATGAATGAAATTCAAGCATACAGATCCAAGAAATACTAGGAATATACATATACAACAAACAGAACAAGTATTTGAAGCAAGAATTCACTAAGATTAATAAGATCATACCTTCTCCAGAAAACACAGAGTACTGAGTCCTGCAATCTGATTAAATGAGATGTCAACAGCTATGTTTTTCACAGTGCATTTCACGACTGGGACCTGGAATACATCACCCAAAAACCAATATGGGAAATGTGATAGAGTTGAGAGAGACAAACATTAGAAATTCTTTCTCATGGAAAACAAAGAGAAAGTGGCATATATTTTGGTTTAAAAAAAAGAAATAGCAATAATGACAAGGGAGATATTTGTTTTCAAGGAGGAAGTAATATTAAAAACAAATTTGAGAAAAAGGTGCATTAGCAATGGCATGCAAAGGCGATTAGATACCCAATGAGAAGCTATAGGGGGATTAATGGATTATCCTACAGGCAAAAGTCCTTTGTTACTTATTTGAACTTTCCTCTAGGGAGGTGAAATTACTACTGTCAAATTCCTCATCACTCAATACTCATTATGGTAGCAGCAACTTCAATCATTAACAAGACTCCAATGACACCATAGTTAGGAAAAAGCCTTGGAAGAAATTTAAGTCTGAGACATCATGAAAGGTCACAGTGGCTTTCAAATACTTCTATGTCCTGTCATTATTTCTACAGGCTACCCATTCAAACTCAGCAATAGCATGAATTATGGTGATACTTTATACTCTATTCAAGACTAACATAAGGATCTTCTCTAACTTATGTTCTACTGGAATAGAAATAATATCCATTTGAGCCTCTGACCCATGATAAATCACACAAGCCAGGGAAAAAAAATTCAAAAAACATCACGACAAAAATGGAAAGGTTAAGAGCTAAAGAAAAATGATTTTTTTTTTTTTTTTTGAAATTTGAAGATATACAATTTGACTTTAAACCTGTGCTCGTATGTATTGTATGTCTTTTACTTGGTATTCAGAGTCCTCTATACTTTCGAGTATATTGCATACAGCTTTAGCTAAATCCTCCTCTTCATTCTCTTGACAGAGAGCAGTCAAGTCAATATCCCCATCGGGAAGATAGGTTTTTAGCGGGACTGAGCCAAATGGGAAGACCTGCATAACCATGATGAAATCATATCAGAATCTAACAGCGCCAAAAAGACAAGAATTTCAATCACATTTGTAACTGAAAATTGAGGAACATTCATTGCATATATTTGACATATCCCAACGATTTAGAGTGGTGGCTATTAGGAAAACAAATTATGAGAACGAGACAGAAATGTCATACATCCAAATCTTTAATAGTAGCAACCACAACAACCAACAAATCATCAGATCAAGACAGCAATGCTATTAAAAGAAAGAGATAACAAAATTACGAAACATACTCCAAAAATATATTAACAAATTGTGGAATATTGGGAAACTAGTATTTCTCATTGATCTAAAAAAAACACATCCAAATATATACACCAAGGGGAAAATATACGAGAATAAAGGCTAATAAAAGCTATACAATCAGGAAAAATACACAATAAAAATTAAATATATTCAAACACAAATACAACTGAAAAAAATTCAAACCTCTGCACCATAGCAACCTCTGATCAGACTCTGAACATACTCAGCAACTTCCTTTCGCTTCACCTCAGAAACTACATTTGGCTGAATTATATATAGTATCTCCTGGGCCCTTTCTTCAGCCATCTGCCAGAGTTCCACATCAATTGACAATGGCTGTTGGTTGGGTGAGGAGGAGGAAGATGAAGAAGAGGAGGAAGAGGATGAAGGTGACAAACTTCCTTGATGATCTTCCATTGCCACAGATACTGGAACTTATACCTCTTGCCAAAAACAGCCTAGAACCAAAAACAACACGTCCCAATGGTGATCCATCCATTGCACACCAAACAGCACAACACACATTTAATTGAGGTCTTTACAGATAAACGGTACATGGATAAGCAGAAATTAATAAGCTAAAATCACAGTTGGAATAGCCTAGGATAGAAGTTAGAGGTAAGAAGACACACGACTACATTGTTAAATTCATTCTCACAAAAAAATGTTGACGCTGGAAAGAAACCAAATATGAAATTGACAGAGAAAAAAAAAATCTAAGGATTAATCTATGAAAATATTAGTACTATATTAATCTAAGCCAGAAAGACATCAATTTTTACTTACTATCTAATTGACGAGTTCTTATTCCCCAGTGAAACAACACAGAATAGAAGGGCCATTCGTTAATGTTCTATATAAGGAGACTTTGGCAGACTCATTGCATATTGATATTATAACCATAAATGAGTAGGGATACGCATATTTTGACTCATTTGAAGAAAGAGGAGAAAGATGTCAATCACAACTGATCATCTAATTAAAAACCTCCTTTTTCAATTTTATCACAAAGTTAGTTATTCTTTCCTAGTGAGACAACACTAGAATAAAGGCTATTTGTTTATAAAGTACAATGAGACAACAAATGGGAGGCTCAATCGTGCATAATAAACAAGAATTATTAGGTATATACACAAGTGGCTCATTCATATAAAGACAATTATACATGAATAGAAGTGACAGGAAACGACAAATAAGACATGACTTTTCAAAAAATTTAATAATACAGAGAACAGGGGAAAAGGTGTCAATCACAACTTACTATCTTATTGAAAAGTTCCTTTTATTTCATGTTATGACAATGTAAGGTCTTCTCTACCGTGGGCCAATGAAGAACAGAATAAGGACCATTTGTTTTTTGTATGACAGATACAAGGAGACTAGAAGCAGCAGATTCAACTGTTTGGTATAACCACAAATGATTAGGAATAGACAAGTCTATGCTTATTCAAAGCAAAGAGAATTATAGATGGAAACAAGTGACAGAATACGACAAAGAAGACATAAATAACGATAAAAAATTAACAAAACAGAACAAGGAAACAAAGATGTCAATCATGATGAACCATGTAATTGAAAAGTTTCGTTTGGTTTTATGTTATTACAAAGTGAGTTCTTCTTCTCTACCAAGACAATACACAATTGAATAAGGGCTATTAGTCTATCCAATATAAGGAGACACTAAGGAGCAGTCTCCATAGTGAGGTCATGAGATATTAAAATTTTCCTGTGCCATACCTCCAGTAACCTAAAGTAGAATTAATTACTGTCAGCAATCTAGGTTTATGACTTATGAAGCCTACTTGCACATTGCACAAAAATCTAAGTATATATTTGTCTTGCTAATTCATAAGTCATTAGTCTTTTTGCATAGATATCCATTTTATATTATATGGTGCTTATGAAATCTATGGTCAATGTTTTAGAACAAATATCAACAACTTCACAACTGGCCATGAAAATTTAGCAGGCCCCGCAGCTCCTTAGCATGAGAGGTTTTAGCGCCCAAAAGTTAAGGAATTTTAGAAGCAATATTGCTGCTACATATCCTCTACAGCATGTAGAGAAAATAAGCAACACGTGACCCACTGGAACAACTCAAGATTAGGCAAAAAGTTCCTTGTTAAGGCTTCAGATGCTGTAGCAGATCACTAAGATGAGAGATCTTTATAACTGCCTGGATATTTGGTTTTGCATGAATTTAAATTCAGTTCTTCAATTAGTCAAGGAGAGCCAGACGTAACTCATCCGAGTTATCAAATGGTTCTTGAGTTGGCTAAGCCAGAAACCCCACCCACACTCAACCTTGAGAATAAGGAGATGAATGAAAAGCATAATTTAAATGATAATGGGTATCAAATTGAATAGCTTGTAAATTTGCAAAACGAGTATAGTTGTCCTCCTCTTGAATTAGGAAGAGGAGAACAGAATTGGAGAATGACCCACCAAATAAATAGAGTGAAAAATGTTTCTCGCTCGCTGTAGCTTTGACAGCTCCAGCAGATCACTAGCACGACTGACAAAATAAAAAAAGCCATCAGAATTCACGTGAATTCAAATTCAGCACTTAACCTTATCAAGGAATGTCAGATTGATAATGGCACCACTTACCAAATTCCACGGAAGTTATTCCCAAAACTCAAGATTAGTTCTGCGGTAAGCGATGCCTGAAAACCCACCCCGACTAGGGTTCATGAGGAGAATCAAAATGCATTTATTGAATATCAATTACAATGGACATGAAATGAGAAGACTTAGGATATTTGCTAAGCGGAAAGTCGGAGGCTCTTAATTTTTCTATCGTAAAGCCCTCCTTATCTCGACTTACTTACATTAATGGAGGTAAGGACACAGCAGTTAGCGAGGATGGGGATTATACCTTCAATATACGGAACAATTTGCTCGCTTTTTCCTTCGGCCTGTCCCACCTGGCTGCGTCTCTGAAACAAAATCCGTTGAGAGTTCAGCGCATCTGCGCTCAGAAAAACACCGATAGAAGAACATCCTCGTCAATGGCGAAGCAGGAAATGTTCTTAAAACTTAAAACCCTAGTCCTCAATCCCCGGCAATGCAGAATTTTCTTCAACGCCATTGAAGCAGCCGTGTAAATGGTGGCCCCCACAACCCGCAGGTTTGGACCTTGCGGAGCTCAGACTCTGATGTGTCAAGTCAATATCCTTTCGTCCGTGTCCTGATCCTCTACTAACGGCTAATATAACACAACCGACAACTAATGACATAAACGATGTCGTTTCACTGGCCTCATCATTTCCTATCACCATCATTCAGTCTGTAAAGTTCAGGGAAGGGTTGAGGGGTTGAGCTGCTGAAGATTGAGCTCTCCAATTTATTTATTTAATTTTCTTGCCAACAGGGCTCTGCAATTTATATTTTATATGCAATATTGATGATTCAACTATTTTTTTTTTGCTCGAAGATATTGATGATTTAACTAGACTCACTTTAATTAATTAACGTCGATTCTAAATATCTTGTTCATTCAAAATGACACTGTCAAATAAAAAAGTTAAATTTGCTTCCGCCGCGTCTCAAGGGCCAAACTAAACAAGCAAAATGGCACAATCCCAAATTTTCAAGCTAAGAACTCAGGATTCCAAAGCGACGAGCCTTTGAACGAATTGGACGTAATTTGACTACTATTTCTCATTCAATCTGGAATCAAAACCAATGATAGAGAAGGCAGTCGTGGATGAATTCACCTTCACAACGGCGAAGGGGGACGGAGCTTCCAGATGAAACGTTAAAATGAGAAGCAGCGACGGAGATATGGTTAAAATGAGAAGCACGCTTTTGTGAAGAAGTAAGCTTTACCTGGACTGGACCCCATCGGAGAGGTTGAGGACGCCGCTGGAGGATTCGAACGCCGCCGCAGGGAGGGATGAGATTATTTGATTGAAGCTTGTCTGGGATGGATGGATCAAGCCAGAACGACGTCGTTGAAAAATTTGTTGCTTCTGACGCAGAGGATGTGATGAACGCCCCCTGATTTCAATAGTAATCCCATGTGGGTCCCACCCGGGGTTGGGGGGACAAGATTGTCCCTATAAAATCTCAAAAACAGTTACCTTCGCCCAATCATCAGTCCATTTCCCGCCATGTTGGCTGTCGCTCCGAAAACCCTATCTTCTTCCTCATTTTCGCTAAACCCCATTGCTCAAGCTCTGTTCCGTGATTCTAACTACTCCGCCTTCAAGCTCAAATTTAACAGAAAATTCATATGCGAGTATCAAACTGAAAGGGGTCTGCAATTTGAGACGGGTGATGCCTTTTTCCGGCACGAAAGCGCCACCGGACGAGACCTCGGTGTGCTCGCTGCTGCTCTCCACAAGAAATCAAATGGGAGTTTGCGTGCTCTTGACGCATTGTGTGGCTGTGGAATACGGTCGCTTCGGTACCTCGAAGAAGCCGAGGCGGATTTTGTCGTGGCAAATGATGGAAATGACAATTATAGGAGCATTATTGAGGAGAACTTGTCAAGGGCAAAGAACGGTTCTGATAATGAACGGAGATGGAAAATTACCCATTTAGAAGCTAATCGTGTAATGACAGATTACTATTTGCAGAAGAGTTTTTTCGACTTCATTGACATCGATTCATTTGGCAGTGATTCTTCTTTCCTGCGGTCTGCTATTATCACTTTGAAATTGGGCGGGTTGCTATATGTTACTTCAACCGATGGCTACACATCTGGTGGTCATCGCCCTCATCAGTAAGATTTGTATCTTCTAGAATTTTTGGTTGAAGAGCTGTTCATAATGCAGTTGTACACATTTATATCCTTATTTATTCTTATTCTTAAATATCTTTTTGTTGAACGTTTCTGATTACATACTGTAATCATTTCAATCAGTCTTTGCTTTGTTGGGTGAGCTTGAACCATGTTCTAGTGAATGATTATCTTTGGACATTTGACCATTACGGTGACTGAGTAGTGCTTGTGATGACTGATTATCACATGTTCTGCTATATTAACCTTGTGCCATCAGCTGCCAGTTTATAACATTTATTTTTCTCGCTAGTTCTTTAGCTGCATATGGAGCTTATGTGCGCCCTATGCCATATTCGAATGAGGTTGGTTTACGAATGCTTATAGGTGGAGCTGCAAGGGAGGCTGCGGTGTTGGGTTATCACATCACACCTTTATTTTCGTACTATGCTTATCATGGACCTGTTTTCCGAGTCTTGCTGAGATTAAATCGTGGGAAGATTCATTACAATAGGTGCTATATCACAGCGTTTGTATTTACATCTTATTATTTTCATTTTTAGGTTCCATCTCTTAGTTATCACTCTCTTTTTTTCTGTAGACATTATGGTTTTATTGGCTATTGCCACAAGTGCGGAAATTCCAAAGAATTTTCGTGGGATGAACTCAGCCAGATCAGTTGCTCCTGCAGTAATTCAAAGGTAAGGCCTGGTTTGTTTGAAACTAGCTCCTTTTAGGTTTGTCCAGAGTTTATATTTTTCAGTTGGCATGCATCCTTATAGCATTTACCTTTATTATAAAGGAATGTTCTTTCATAAGTTATTATTCTGACTTCTGATAACATGGGTGTATATTTCGTATGAATCTTGATGAGAAAGGTATTGCAAAATGTAAATGACATAAATTTTCCTCAGTTCACTCATCACCCTTCCTTTCTGAACCTGCTGATACTTGGAAGAGATAGTATAATAAAATTACAATATGAAATACACCTTCTGCGGATTTGTATCATTGAAATACTTTTCCTCGTCTTCAACTGGGCCTTATAGAATTGGTGGACCATGTGGTTTAATTGGATAAGGAGCAAAGATTCATACCTGGGTCTGACATGCCACAAACCAATTATAATGAATGTCAAGCACGATAGGAATAGGGAAATTATGAAGGACCATATAGAGTGCTATCTAGTTTACCATATTTAAATTACAGAAAGACAATGAGATTTTTCATATGCTTATTTTTACATTTATTAATTAATTGAATGTCAAGATGCATAAGGCACTTCCAATTTCTCTTCTTTTTTCAGGTTTCTACCTCCCTCGTGGTTTCAGGACCACTCTGGACTGGACCTCTTCATGATGCTGCATATCTTATGGACATGTTAAATCTTGCCAAGCAGTGGGGATGGGTTGACGATGGTACAGACAATCTTGGAAAACTTATTAAACTGATGGTGGATGAAAGTGACCCCAAGTTGCCATTCGGATACATCAAATTGGATGAGGTACCTTATTGAATGATGTTGTTGAAGTTACCTCTCTGTGGCATAGTAAATTAATTTATTAATCCTAATTTGAATGATGACTTCTGGTGTTTATTGACAATGACTTATGGTGGTTTCTCTTCCATCCATCCAGATGGCAAGTCGTGCAAAAATGAATTCTCCTCCTCTGAGGACCTTGATGAGCGCCATCCATAAGGTTATCTTGTGTTATTCCATTATGTTCTTCCTTTAACCCATGGTTTTGTTGTTTGAAACCATCTATCACCTTTGATAACCTCTTCCTCATTCTAAATGTAAGCTTATGATGAAATAATTATAGAAAACTGGAGTTGTTGCATTGTAAAAGAAATGGAACATTTGAAACAATTCCCATCCCTCTTAGCTTATTAAAAATATAAAAAACCATAGAATGCTTTATATGACAACTACAGACAGGCTATCAGATGGATGATTCAAGAAACTGATGTATCAACTCAAACTTCATACAGTCTCTAGCTGCATTCTTGTGTTGCTGAACTTGAACCATGTAATGGAACTTGACTTAAAAGATATGCTATAGTACGTAAATATAATTCATTGCTCAACATAAAATTGCTATCCAATGCATCAAACACATGGGATTTCATATGAATACATAAAGTTGATTTCCATTGAGGAAAGTTTGTGATAGTTTTCGTTCACAGCATCTTAGGTCTGTGGAATTGACCGTTGCTCTCTTTATCTGGAAAAAGAAAAATAAGAGTGAGGAATAGGAGTTGTAAACTGAAGAGAAATATCGTTTCTCCTCTTTGCTTCAACATGACAAAATCTAGCTGATAACCAAAAAAGTAGGAAGTTGCCTTTCACTGTGTTTCATTTTGTCATTGTTACTTTGGTTTATGGTTTTGATAGGACGTGAAAATGTGGTCAAGTATGATTCATGTTGGCTTTTAGATGAAAGCTTCAGAGACCAGAGACTAATTTCTTCTGTTGTTGGTTTAATTGCAGAAGGGGTATGCTGCCAGCAGGTCTCACATAGCCACCAATGCGATCAAGACGAATTGTCCTATGACTGAATGCATCAGTATTGCCAAGGAACTACTTCTGGTGTGAACTGCTTAATGATTTGAGGGCCCAAGTTACCTCCCAGTAAGCTATTGAAGCATGCTTAATGCTATGTCGGTGCCTGCAATGGTTGATGCTTGGCTGAAAACGAGCTAAATGGACGGACGCTCGGAGGGCGACGGAGGCTGATTACACTGTTGCAAACTGGAGATTCACAATATTGGATTGAAAGAATTGACGAACTGCGAGGAGAGGACCATATTTTTTCTGCACTGATCACATGCTTTGTTAGTCTCTGAAATATCTCTTATTCGATTTCTAGGTGCGATGTATGCTTGCTTTCTTTGTTTTCTCCTTGTTAGTGCCAGGCAAGATCAAGTTTTTATTTAATTTGCCGTTGAAGAGGGGTTAGATATTACCGTACGAAGGATATTCTCACCAATTTGTTTTGGGAAAATCTCACAATTGTCGAGGTGTCACAAATGATATATATATATTTTTTGGTTGCCAAAGTTGACTCCATACTTGGTAGAAGTGGCACATTTAGTTTGAGCATACACCCACACGTGAGTATTTATAAATATAGGTGTGTGGGTGTATATGTATGTGTTGTCAGTTGTCACTAATCTAAACTAATTTCTGAATGGCTAGAATCGGCGAAGTCGTGTCATGAATAATGAGGATGAAATTAATCAAACAACCTTTAGTAGAGAAAATTGCTTTCCTTTCAATATGTATGAGTTTGAACCCTTATTCGTTAGGGTTATAGCGTTATTTTTATAGATTAAGTAGTAAACCCATTTTGAAAGTATATATCCTTAGGAGTAATGTTGTTATAAAAATTTTCTCAGATTCAGTATCACACTGGAAGTTTTAAAATGTAGCAATGTTGTTCTTTTTCGTTCAAAAGTTAACGGTTAACGTTAATTTTTTAATGGTCAAAGTTAATTTTTTAACGGTATTGGGCCACATCGTTATGTTTTAAAACTCACATAATATATTGAATTTGAAAAAACTTTGAAGATAAAATTGCTTTGTGGCTTATACTTTCAGGGTGGATTAACTACTAAAAAATTATTTTCATGATACTAAATGATACTTAAAAAAAATATTTTCGGGTACTAACTAATACTAAAAAGATACTTCACAATACTGAATGGTACTAAAAAGATACTTCAGGATATTGAATGATATTATAAAAATACTTTATGATCTTGAAAAAATATTCTTGAGTATTGACTGGTACTAAAAAGATACTTCATGATCTTGATAAAATACTTCAGGTACTGAAAAAATGCTTAGGATGGTGAACTACCGGGGGGGGGGGGAGTGAACAGTAATTTTACTGAAAAAATGCTTAGGATGGTGAACTACCCGGGGGGGGGGGGGGGGGGGAGTGAACAGTTATTTTTTTGCACAAAACGATGCCATTTGGTAGAAAAGGAGGGCAACCGATGCCATGACCGGTTCGCTTGGGTCAAGGTCGTGATATTGGGTTGGCTGAGTTGAGTATTTATGGGCTCAGAATCAGTTTCTTGTGTGTCCGCAGGGCCCACATCTGATTCATTGACATCGGAAATAGAGGCTGCATTCGCTACAGTTGGGCTGCATGGTCTAGATGGACTGGATGATGAATGTTCTACTGGACCTGCTGAAGATAATAGGCCTCTTTGAATTAAAATTGCAATCACACTGGGCAGAAAACTCTCCTGGGAGAGGTCTCCGTGTATGCGCCAGACAGAACCTCGATCCGGATTAGGCAGGGCAAAGTTCTGTTGAACCGGGTGCAATAGCCAAAAAAAAAAAAAAATTGCAATCACACTTATATCAAAAAAAAAATTGCAATCACACTTTCAACAGATTCTGGCTGGCTTTCAATAACAGGCTGCCATTGTCAACCAAGGAATGGAGAAGCAAATGGTCTACCTCTTCGGCTTGTTGTGACTACTGCAACTCGGGAATAGAAGATGAGTTGCATATACTTCGTGACTGCAACAGATCTGGCTTGCCTTAATTCATCCGAGGATTTGGGTCTTTAGTGCTATGGGAACTGAAATCTACTATGGGGAGTATCAATCTGGTTGTTATGGAAGTGGAGGAACAAAAGCACTTTTGATGTTGATTTCCAAAAACCCATATTCCCTGTTGAGACTATTAAAAGATCTTGGAAATTATATCAGTTCACGGAAATATCATTGATGATATCAGTTGGCTTCCACCACCGGTTCCTTGGTTAAAAATGAATATAGATGGGGCAGTGGTTGCTACTAGTAGGAGAGCTGGCTGCGGAGGAGTATTAAGGAATAATCGCCTTTTCACCAAAACAAAAATAAAAGAAAGAAAACAGATTTTGGAGTTGATGCTCTTCAATTTAAGAATCCTGTAACAAAAGGAAAAGAAGAGGGGGAAAAATGCCAAGATATATAAATTCGCCTCGTATTACTAAGACACTTAAATCCTTTGTGTTGAGGAGTTGGTCTGAGATATACATATTGTTGGCTTTAGAAATGGAACTTATGATCATTATGAGGCTTTAAACAAGTATAACGAGCAAATCCAAAAGGTTGAATATCCTTTAAATTGTTTGTCTTAAAGAAGCAAAATATAGGAGTGGAGCCCGTCAAAACAATTGTTAAGGAATCTATTAATTATGTGACTGCAGATTGAAAAACCTCAACCTAGTACATTAAAGGCATTAGAGCTTGAGCCAAGAGTTAAACCTATCTCAATAATATATCTATGTTTACATTCAGCTCTACCATTCTGTTGTGAAGAATAGGGACATGTATATCTCATCACGATACCGACAGCCTATAGAGTCCCGGCAATTGATTTAAATTCAGTACCATTATTACATTGAAGTGTCTTTATCTTGATGTTAAATTGATTTCAACCTATGCTCCAAAAACATTCAAAGCATTAACAACCTCATTTTTGTGCTTCGGAGGGTGTATTTAAGTGTATGTACTGTAATCATCAACAAAAATCATGTAGAACCTATGACCACTGACAGATTGCACCGTGGATGATCCCCAAACATCTGTATAGACAAGTTTTAGAGGAGAAGATGCATGAGACTCAGATTTGCCCATTTGACATGCTTCACGAACAAAATTTTCATTAAACTCAACTTTTTCATACAACGATTCAAAACTTGTCTCAAAATTCTATTATTTGGACGTCCTAGTTTATAACGCCAAGTAAGAAAAGCATTATCATTATTGGAATTAAAGGATACAGCAAACGCACTAGCTTCAAAGCCACGAGCTTCCAATTGGTCACGGTCCACTAGATACATTCCTTCCCTTGACCTCCCTTGCACCAGAATTTTACCTTTCATCTAGTCCTTCACATCACACCCTTTGTTAGTAAATCGAATATCGACTTGGTTATCCTTAATAAGTCTGTTGACACTCAATAAACTTGTAGTGGCAGAGGGAACAAACAACACATCATTAAGCACAATCTCAGAATTAGATACAAATTTAGTGCCGGTACCACATATATGATCTTTCTCACCAGTACACGTAGACAAAAATGACTTACCCACTGGAATCACACAATCAAGTTGATCGGAATAGGATGTCAGATGGTAATTTGATCCACTATCCATATACCATAAAGGATCATTCACCATTTGAGAAGAGGCATAAAAAGCATTTAGAGAATAACCACCGGCATCGAATGATGGTTTGAATGATCGATCAAAGCGGCGATAACAATTTCAAATGACATGTCCGAAATTCTCATAGATGAAAAAATGGGCATCCTTCATTATTACTGTTGTTAGCACGATGATTCCTGGAATGTCGATCACATAAACCTCTAGAACCAAGCCACGAAGCACGATCAGAATCAAACTAGCGATTGGCAGAGTCTGAGAAGTGAGATTCACCTCTGGCCATATTAGCTTAAGGTTGAATAGATAAGGAAGTGAACTGACTTAGTTGTTCTAAATGGCTTTCGAATGAAAGAAGAGAAGCCTAAGCTTCAATTCAAGTCAGGTTCGGTTGATCAATCAATTTGACCAATCGTTCAATGTGTGCATAACGAGTTCCTTAGTAGTGATCACAACTCCAACCAGAGCTAATTGATTATAAGCATTTTTCATTTTGGTGAGATACTCTTACATTTTCAGGGCATTATTTCTAATATGATGTAGCTTAGACTTTACACCAAGATACAAGCTTTGGAGAATGCACATGTTAGTTCTCTAGCTTCGACCATCTTGAGCCGTCTTGCAGTGCAGTAACTAAACTTGGACATCTTGAGTCATGGTGTTTCTCAACCATCCTACCAGTAGCCGATCTATAGAGAACCACTCTCTTGATCCATAGGAAGAAGATGAACTGGAACCATTTCGTTGACATCAATATGTGCCTCCAACCGGAGGATCACTGATTCCAAGACTAATGTTAATTGCCACAATCCAACTTAATTGTAGTAGTTTGACTTGAAGAGCTAAATAAAAGGTAATTTTTCGCAGTTGTGGTTGATGTTTGGCCAGAGGAGACAAAAGCACCTAAGGAAGTAGAGGAAGACAACATATCGACCCTCTGATACCAAGAAAGAAAACCTAGGTCAAATATTGAATAGGCCGGTAATAAATGACGAAGCCCCTCTAAATATTATATAGCATTTTATACAAAAGAATGACTCAGCCCTAGTAGAATATTGTAGGCACATGAATAGGAATTGAAACCTTCAAAAGCAGCTTTTCAATTGTGATTTACAATATACGAGATAACTATGTGATAAGAAATTTGTATCAATTTACATAAATAAACACTTTTAAAATGCCTAAAATGATCAAAACAAGCACGTAGAACTATATTATCACTTTCTATACACATATGACAGATAACAATATAAATTGTTCTCATCCTATCATATAATTATATTTCACTAACAAGGGAAAAGTCTAAATGCATGTCAATGTGGACAATCCTCCCTTTGCTTATTAATTCATGATGTTAAACCGTTTGTAATTCTTGGTCAAAATGCGTGGTATTCCTGAAAAAGCCATTATTAATTGTAAGTTGTTGTGATGCGCTTGACAAGCAAAAAGAAAGGTAGTGATGGGTTGAGCAAACCAATTAGCTTCTCCCGCCCCCGTCCCCCACAACAATCTACAATTAGTAATGACATTTTTAGGAATACCACGCATTTTGATCAAGAATTACAAACAAAAAGAAAGGTAGTGTGGGTTGAGCAAACAAGTAAGCTCCAGCCAAGGCTAACCGATCGGGAACATTTTTCATTTTGGTGAGATACTCTTACTTTTTTAGGGCATTATTTCTAGTGTGATGTAGCTCAGACTTGTACACCAAGATACAAGCTTTGGTGGATGCACATGTCAGCTCTCTTGCTTTGACCCATAAATCTCGAGCCATCTTGCAGTGCAGTAACTGATCTTGGACATCTTTGAGTCATGGTGTTTCTCAACCATCCTACCAGCAACCAATCTACAGAGAACCACTCTTCATATTCTGGGTTTGTTTCAATGCTACCGTCGGTGGAAGGAAGAAGATAAACTGGACCCACTTCGTTGACATCAATATGTGCCTCCAACCGGAGGACCATTGATTCCAACATTAAGTAATTGCCACGATCCAACTTAATCGTAGTAGTTTGACTTGACGAGCTAAATAAAAGGTAATTTTTCGCAATTGTGATTGATGTTTGGCCAGAGGAGACAAAAGCACCTGAGGAAATAAAGGAAGACGACATATCGGTGCTCTGATATCAAGAAAGGAAAAGTTAGGTCAAATATTGAATAGGCCGATAATAAATGACTAGGCCCCTCTGAATATTATATAACACTCTGTACAAAAGAATGATATTCTAGGCACATTAATAGGAATTGAAACTTTCAAAAGCAACTTTTCAATCGTGATTTAAAATATACAAGGTAAATATATGAGAAGAGATTTTTCTCGAATTACGTGAATAATCACTTTTGGGATTTCCAAAATGATCAAAACAAGTACGTCCAACTAGATTATCACTTGCTATACACATATTATAGATAACAACATAAATTGTTCTCATCCTATCATACATTTAATTATATTTCTCTAACAAGGGAAAAGTCCAGATGCATGTCATTGTGGACAATCCTCCCTTTGATTATCAATTCATGATGTTAAACTGTTCGTAATTCTTCATCAAAATGCGTGCCATTACTAATTATAGATTGTTGGATACGCTTGACAAGCATAAAGAAAACAACAATCTACAATCAGTAATGACCCTTTTAGCAATAACACGGATTTTGATTAAAAAAAAATTACAAACAAAAGGAAAGGTAGATCACTTATTATGGGTCGACTTCAAATTATACACTTGCTAAACTACCTGATTCACAAAGAAACAAGACTGAAATCATCACACGCCCACAACCGAAGTTTCAATTTTGTGCTTGCTTCATCACATTAAGCACGGAAGCCCATGTCAAATGATCTTTCTATGACTCCAGTTGTAGTTCAATTTGCTGTCCTTAATCGGGTACTGAAGCCTTCACTCGCCAGAAAGAGAATTGAAAGGGTGAAAAGCTAAAGGGTTTGCTCAACCCATCATCAAAGGTTGAGCGTTAGGTTGAGACGTTGGGTGTTTGTGGTTGAGTTTCTCTCAATCATTTTTTTCATTTTCTTATCATTATCTTATATCCATCGTTACATTAAAAGAGTATATGATTCAGATTCAATCTTTTCAAAAATTATTTCCGTAAACATAAATAAGTAAACTTCAAACTCCTAAAATCTGATATATACCATTCATAATTACAATCCATAAAAAATAAATTCATTTTAATTTATAAAATATTATAAATAACTTTATAAAATATTAATCTAAACCATTCATTTCATAATATAAGGAGTAGAGATTTTCATGTGGGTACTCATTTTACCCATAGAGATCTACCGTATACATCAAAATTTAAGAAAATAATTTACCCAAAAAAAAACATTTAAGAAAATAAATCATGTAATCTTTCGAAGCATTTAATGTTAACTAGAATAAGATACTTTACTGTCATGTATAGACAGACTTCAAATACGCCTGCTAACAAACTAAGTTGAAGGACTCTTCGATGCATTATATCATCCTTGAAATTTTCAACCAGAAACAGCGTCGCATGATTTAGTGAACATTCTAGTGTCATGGTTGGTTAAGAGGAAGACGTCCCCAACACGTCTTTACGTCATGCGTTCATCTGTTGTTAAATTTTTTGAAGGTAAATTCTTTAATGTTTTTGATTCAGTGCAAGATATAACCACACGAAGAGACATACAACTTTCCTATTTGTCACTTTGTAGTAAGAGGGCTAAACATTGAAGCCACTGCTCGGACAAAACAAACACTTGAGAAAATTAATATGATTTCTCTAGGTTCATTCTCATCAAAATCAAATTATGGGTCGGATAAGCATCTTCATGTGTAAGCCAGACAAATAAAAAAAAGATAAAGCACCCCTAAACAAGCAAAAATGAAATTTCCAGAATAGAGCAACATAGAGAAACAAGTTTCTCACAAGGCGTTCAACAAATTCTAGAACTGCTTTTAAGCACGAGCAGGAGCTGCTCCAGCAGGGCGAGGTGCCTGACCAGGTTGACCAGGTCTTGGTGCATCATCCTGCAAAGAAAACATTAAATTTAATAAAAATCAGCAGCATGTGACGCATAAACACTATTTTGACATGGAAGGATAAGATCAATTCATAAATTACATTTTCATATCCGCATACAATTACACAAAACCCTGACAGTCAATTTATCAACCAAATAATTCTAATACACAAAGCATCACAATTCACAAGTGAAAAGAAAGTTTCATAGGCTCATAACTCAATAAGGACGCACAAGGAAATAAACCCTCCTATTAAAAACCATCAGTGAGACAAATTGAGAAAAAATAGCTAAAAACTCATTATATTCAATAAAAATTACAGCTCTTTGTTAGGAACCAAAATTGACCAATAAAAAGGGCAATAACCACAGACCATAGTAGGCAATGAATGAGGCTCATTTCAATCAAGATGCGAATATTAGTGAGTTTCAACAGGGTTGCTCATTGATGTCACAAACCAAATAGGCAAAGATATAATGTGCCAAATAGATATAATCGCAGGTTTCAAAAGTATTGCTTAGTTTTCAATCAAAAGGCAATGCTACTTCAGGGGCGGTCAAGAGCAAATTATTGAGATAGAGGCATAGAGCACGCAGACAAGAGTGACCTATTAATTATCACTTGTCAGAAATTTAGCAATCAATTTCAAAGTGGTCTTTGTAGTAATCTAAAATGCCTTTAAAGGGAGAAGGGGAAAAAAGAGACTTCTGAAGGTAAGATAAAAACAGCAGACTTTTGCAAACCAAAAATCAAAATGTCAATTTGCCACTATAATGATATTAGGGACACTGGATCAAAACTACTACAATACAAGAAAACAAAAAATCTGATGGATGCACCAGAAAACCTAACATACCCTTCGCCTGATGAAGCGCTGTGGAGGCTCACGGTTCCTCCTATCAGTGCGAGAACGAACTCTCACAACATGGGAATGAATAGCACAGGAAACGCAATACAGCATCTTCACATATAGCTTGGGGAGCGTGTATTCTACAAAATGAGAAATATTAAGTTTAAGTAAAAGAGGATATACCGTAAAAACACAAACCCAAAAAGAAAGAGATCATTACGCTCATAGACACAAGCTTCCTGAACATCCCTAACAGCGGCTTGCTCAACGATGTTCCTCACAAGGAACCTCTTGATTGCCTTGTCCTATTTTCCACGAAAATTAGAAAAGCAAATGTCAAAAACCACAACTTCACAGATTCACAAATACTTAAAACATATCGAGCATTCAATCACGGGCTTAATCAACTCAAACAAAGTAAAGATCACAGCCAGGAAACAGGCCATCTGACATGAGCCAGCACAATCCGAGGCTGATATGTGCAGCGCATCAAATGAAAAGCGTCCCGCTAGGAACAATTGAATGCAGAATAGGGTATATATATTTCCAAGGAAAACAAAATAATTGAGTTTGGAGAGTGATATCTGCAGTTTGTCAAATGAAAAGCGCATCGCTAGGAGCAATTGAATGCCGAATAGAGTATATATATTTCAAAGGAAAACAAAATAATTAGGAGAGTTTCGATGCCAAATACCTTGGGACAGCATTTACCACAGTTGGAGCATCGAATGAACTTAACGTGTCCACGCCCATGCTTATTGCGTCCGCCGTTCCTTCTCTTGAATGTCTGTAAGAGGATTTACAAGAAATTGAATGCAAATGAGAAAAGAAGATCAAACAGGCTAAGATGAAGAGAAAGCCAAGAGTATGAAGAGCGCGTAGCCCACCATGGTTACAGTGGAGATCAGGAGCTCCGGGGCAGATCGTCACTAGCTAGGGCTTCCGGTGGTGCTGCCTGCAAGATAGAAGATTAGGGTTTGAGAGGGGTAAACTTTATATACGGTGCCATCACTAACCAGGTCGGGTGTATTTGTATAATTTTTTGGGCCCGAATTTTTTTGTTATTTCCATATGGCCCAACATTTATAGAGATGATGTGTTTCAAGTTCACTAGATCTTTTTGGGAAAATCACAATGAGTCCTACAGAAATAATCATAAAAAAGTCTCAAGACCAAATTTTTCACACAAAAAAGTCCCTAATTGTGAATAAGATATTGAATTTTGCTCACAAAAAAGTCTCGATGTCAAAAGAACTTTTTATGCTGCCAAAATGACTTTTTTATTTATTAAAATGTCCTTATAAAAATTTCATTGTTAAATGACTTTTCATATTGTCAAAAATTTTCTAAAATTCTACATATATGAAAAAGTTAGAGAATTTTTAACAACATTAAGAGTCATTTTGACAATGAGAGATTTTTATAGGGATATTTTAACAATTACTAAAGCCATTTTAACAACAAGATTTTTTTTTTTACCAGCACTACTAGTAGTGCAGTGGTATTGGGATTAATTTCCCCCCTCCCGGTCCTGGGTTCGATCCCCCCTCCCCTATCGCCTTGTATAAAAAAAAAAAAACAACAACAACGAGATTTTTTTGTGAGCGGAATTCAGTATATTATTCACAACTAATCATGTGAGGGGAATTTGGTATGAAACTTTTTTGTGATTATTTCCATACCTTGGGACCTCACTGTGATTTTCTCATCTTTTTATTTTTTAGGGTTAAATTGCAAATATGCCCTAGAAGTTTTCACTGATGAGTAATGTTGTCTGAAATGTTTTTATTTAGGTTTAATGTCGCATCGGAAGTTTCAGAATGTAGTAATGTTGCTCTATTCCGTTAAAAAACTGACGTTAACTATTAAAAATTGACATTGATAATTAACTATTTAACGGAAATCAGGAACATTGTTCCATTTTAATACTTTTAGGACAATATTAAATATGAAAAAAACTTTCAGGGTAACACTATTTCTCATGAAAAAAGTTCGTGACAAATTTTCACCTTAAACTTTATTTTTAGGCTAAATTACACACAAATTTACTAAACTTTGAGTTAATTGCATATAACCCTCTAACATTTTATTTTTAACTATTAACCCTCCACCATTAAATAACCGTTATTTTTTTAGCAAAAAATGACACATCAAATTATAAGATGACACGCAACATCCTGTATAAATTATCAATTTTATAAAACCCTTTAAACTGTGAACAGTTGTAGAGAATGCTCAAAACTTTGATTAGTTATAAATAACCCCCATGATATTCCAAACTTTAAATCTAACTCCCTTAAAATTTTGATTTATACTATAATATTAAACAACATGTAGTTTCTTTTATCATTTTAATATATTTATTAAGATTTTTAATTGAAAAATGATAGTGAAAAACTTAATAAATTTTTTAAAATGATAAAAGTAATTTTATGAGGTTTAATAATATAACTCAATTCCTGGCCCCCCCCCCAAAAAAAAAACTAAAATTTTAAGATAGTTAAATTTAAAATCTAAAATGTTAAGAGGGTTATTTGTAATTAATCAAACTTTATGGAGGTTATCTGCAACTATTCAAAGTACAAGGAATTTCATGAAATTGATAATTTACACTAGATGTCATGTGTTATTTTATAATCCGATATGCCATTTTTCATTAAAAATATAATGATTACTTAATGGTACGTGGTTAATAGTTAAAAAATCAAAAGTCAGAAGTTAAATTTAAACTTAAAATATCAGGAAATATATATAATTAATCCAAAGTTCCGGGGCTTGTATAATTTATCCTATTTTTCTTAATGTAGTTTTTCGTGATTCAAGTATTTATTTGTGAAAAATCTTCTAAAAATTGAAAACTTGCCTAGTGGTGCAAAGAATAATGTTTACAGAATTTTATTTGCCTGCTCTGACTGATGTGATAAACGATTTTATCTAATAAAAAAGAATACAAGTTTGAATTCTAAAAAGCATATACGTTAGAAGATATAAAATATTTGTGCTCTAAACTTCAAAAGAAAATCCTTTATCAAATAAATAATAATAAATTGTCATGTCGTTAAAATACATGACATCATTTAAAATTTATTCACAGTTTTTTCTAAACACTTTTATAGATACTTTCAAATATGTGGCTTCATTTTCTTTTTTCCCATGACCTTCCTAACAGGGACTAAGCATCAATACTTAAATTCCTATGTTATATGATGTTAATTAGCCATACATGACAAGGTTAAAAAAAAAAAAAAAGCCGTTTATTACTGAAATAATTATAAATTTATAATCTCAATCATAAATGTTAAGAAAAGCGATTTAAAATATCCTCTCTTGAGCTTTGATTTTCCATGTGAGCATATCAGCCTTCATAGCTGCGCATTTTAACTTTCTTTGGTTTTTTTTTTTAATAGATTCGTAGCTTCATAAACAAAACAAAGTGGCTAGAAATGAACAATAACATTCGTAGATGAGTACAAAACATCCATTAGTTAAAGGGCAAATCATCGCAGAAGATACATGAAACAGCTGGTATGTTACTCGTTGTTCTGAAGTAACCACACACCAAATATCTCACTTGGAAAACCACCTGAATGACAATGAAGGTGTACCATCTGTTGGTACATTTTATTCCATCACTGAATGATGCTGCTACGAACATGTGATCTCAGGCACCTCCCAACCAGAGCTTTACATTAAGAACTCTCTTTCTCGTACACTTCACTGGCATATTTCCAATTAATAACTTTCCATATGTTCTTCAAGTAGTCCGGTCTGACATTCTTGTACTGCAACAAGAAAAACAAGCAGCATCTTTCAGTAAGCCTTTTGAAAAATGATGTAGATCTAGGAAGCTCTTTTGTTTCTTTCAAAATGACATTGATACAGATGGTGTAGGGAGAAACATTTCAAACGGGAAAACATGAGGAATGCAAAGCCTCTAATCCTCACTTTTGCCCTCATACGAATTTTACGATGAAGAGGAGAGCAGGCATTGCATGAGCACGTGCTCACAGACAGTGGAGTTGGTTTTAAGAGCATCAAAATGTCCTATACATATCTAGCTTGGAGAACTTTTCTTTATTAACTCTAAAATGTTAAGCCTCATACACTTACATCCCAGCATACATTTATATATTTGTTTATCAATTTTTTCAAGGTCCTACAAATTACAGAGGATTCAACTCTTCTCAATTTGAGTTATGTACAGCATCAGCAACAATGAAGTTGTCACATGGATGGAATTAAAAATTGCAAACAATCCAAACATTGATAAAATTGCAGTATCTTGTGATTAACAAAATTCAAGAATAAATACGTAAAAAGCCCTCAAATATCCTGTAATAGGGGCTTTTATGTAACTAACAGAGAACTCCATATTTTTACCTGTAAGTAGTATGCATGCTCCCAAACATCTATACCAACTAATGGAACTAGACTTGGTCCCTTAGTTACAAGTGGATCCTGCAACAAAGATGTTCATACTTACACATGAAAGTATAATGCCAAGAGAAATCCATATACACTGAGGACAATAACATAGAAAATAACTCCATTTTCACAACCTACACAACCCAACCTTCTACTTAAAAATCATTATATCTAACTTAATTTGTATGGAATCAAGAATATCTCTCTTAATTAATTGGACTTCAATGTGATGTTTCTACTTTCCAGAGTTAAAGGAACGTTCTTGTAGGTTTTGGTTTTGAAGATAAAGGGATTCAAGGGGAATTTGTGAATATTAAAAAAGCAAAGGCAAAGGGAGAGGAGGGTTGGTGTAATTTTTTCTTCAAATATAAGCTTAAAAAACCTGAGAAAAATATGTGAACAGACATCTTCTCTAGAATTCACCATAGTAAGCTTTGTATACTTTCACTCAGCAAACATTTGCAAAACTCCACCGAAATCAAGAAAAATTCATGTGTCATACGTGAAAATTGTGAATGATGAGAAAAAAGAGTTCAAAACCTTACAAGTTAGACCCAGACTATAAAAGTCAGATCACAAAAATAATTAAACAGATAAATAAATGAAAATTGTAAATTCTTCACTGATAATCAAGGGTAAAGTTGGCAGTAAAACCAATTTCACGGAAACTATTGTTAATTTTCCTAAAACTGATCTGTCTTGGCTCTTGGCATTGTGTGGTATAGAAGGGAGGGTATTCCTGGCCATAATTTTGAAGAAGGAAGGGCAGTTTACCTGATTTGCAGTGGTTTCAACAACAAGCCTCTTCAACTCTTTGTCTAGACCAAGCCACTGTAATAGCAGTACAATGCAACAATGAATGAACAAACCACTTCTTAGAATAACTAAGGAAATAACCATGTGCAATGACACTAGATTTATGAATATTTCACAATGCGCAAAACTTACCACCCATCCAGACCCCTGAAGGGCTGCACCTTCTGCGTTCATTTTATGGATCAATGCTTCCAAAGAACCAAAGTGAGTGTCGATGGCCCATCCTAGGGAACCTTTTGGAGGTTCACCACCTCCTTCCTGGAAGCCAGATTATTAATGTGAATGAACTACTGAAAACAAAAGATAACAATTAAAAAATAATAATGATAATTGCACACTTACACGGATAGGAGTCAGATTTTTCCAGAAGATAGAATGATTGACATGACCTGTTCATAGGTGGTTAGCAAGGTACCATTGAACTAAGGGACGATAAGGAAAAAGGTCTCTGATCCTTCTATAAGAAATTATTTGGCTCATTTTTTAAACCATAACTAATTTTTCGGTTTTTCCTTTAAAACAATTTAAAAGGAGTCGATAGCAATGACATCAAATATTTCCTCTACTTCCAGCTGAGTATGGCCTAAATAACAGTCTTGAAACCTAAAGAAAACACAGAATATTAATCATAGACTTCATTTGTTAGTTTGTTATTGAAAGGGTCAACTAAGCTGTTATCAGAATAAACCTCAAGTCCTCAACTAAACTGAAACTTTTTATTCATCAATTAATTCCGATCTATTCGATAACAAATTCACTCATATATTTGGATCATGGACTAGCGAAAATTTATTAGTTAATTAAAATTAGTATTCATATAAACGCTCAGTGCATAAGTTTTCACGGGAAAGAAAAATACGCTCAAATGATACAATCCTTCGTTGTCTTGACCACATCAGAGTAATATGTCTAGACAATATGCAAATGGTCGTTCGCTTCCTATTGATATTGTAGTTATCGTAATGAAGGTCACCACAATTAACTTGTAAGATCACCGAAAGTAAGCTGAACCAATTCGTATCAATCCATCCATCAACTCACTCCTCATGGTAGCGTGAGATTCAATAAAACATGATTTAGTCAACACAAACTTTATGGCCAGTCAGTGTAGAGTCGAATAATCCACCTCACTTCATAATAAGCCCATAGGCAAGAAAAATAAAGAAAAAGAAGATAAGATCGAACCTCCGCCGTTGAACTTGATGGCACTCTGCAACTTAACGACGGTAGAGGAATCGCCCTTTTCCATGGCATCATGAAGCTGTTCGAGTGCTTTGTTGTAGTTGGTGATGTAAGTCTGGTGGTGCTTCTGGTGATGAAGCAGCATGATTTCGCCGCTGATGGCAGGCTCAAGCGCGCCATAGTCGTAAGAGAGGTCGGGTAGAGTGAAGGTTTGCAAGCTACGATGAGATTGAGCTGCAGTTAACCCTAATCCCATCGATTTGGGGCCACTAAGAAGCACAGAGGTGAGAGTTTTTCTGGATAGCAAGGATCTCATTGCCATGGCGGGAACGAAGGAGGAGGATAACCACGGGATTTGGACAGTCTCACTGCAGAAGCAGCAGAAAATAGAAACGAACGAGTCAGTACAACCGAGACCCTATTGATGTAGAGACACGGGAACCCAGTTAAAGAAGTGACAGCCAGGGGATTATATCCGTCTGCACATACCAGAAGCTGAGATGCATTGGCAAAACCCGCCATTACCGTGGGCAGTGGCGGCGGTTTATTTTTATTAGTGAAAAATATAATTTAAAAGTAAAGTGATAATAACTCATGAGATAAATAACCATATATTTTAGTTCTTGATTGATTTTAGCATCTATAAAGACGTTTGGTATTTTATAAAAAAATAGAGATATTTGATAGCTCATGAAATAATCATGATTTTAGATAAATAATTAATTTTGATGTATATATGGTTATTTACTAATTTATGAGATAATTATAATTTTGGGTTCAGATTAATTTTGACAGGCAGAGAGGGTGATTGGATATTTTAAAAGAAAAATCATGATTTTGGCTTCACAGTGTGTACTTGAATTCATTTTTTATTTTATTTTACGATATGAGAAGTAAACATGTGATATTAACTTAACTTGTGTAGAAGTATTAAGTGTTTTTGGATTTTCCAAACTAATTATTAATTAGTAGAACCAAAATCAATTTTACAAATCAGTACAACCTCTGTTCTCAAACATAATAGATCAATCAACTCCAAAATCTACCACCCACACATTTGCTCCAAACACATCTATCTATTATTTAAAATTATTACAAACTATATTTGAATAGAGGGAAAAGTGGAAGGAAAGTAGGGGAAAGAAAATACTAGAAAGGAAAACTACCTAAAATATTACAAATTTTACTATTTTTTGGGAGCTTTTCCCCTAACATTCTTTTTTTCTCTCATCCAAACACAGGATAAATGTGACCAGTTCATAGGATAGGAGGATCATCGAGTAATTGCTTACCCAAAAAAAAAAAAAAAGGCAATTTGCACAATACTTAAAGAAATAACTCCTCTAATAGGGATATAATTAAGATATATCAGAATCATAGACAGAAAATGAAAAGAAAAAGGAAAATTGTCTACTTGCTAGTATAGGAAGAAACAAAACTTGCACTTATATATATAAATAACAACATGCCCTGAAAACTATCATTACGTTAACCCCTTATAGCCCGTAGAATTGAAACTTATCCTTCGTTATACTGCTGTCTAGATATTAACTCATAGTGCTAAATTCTATACTGCCCAGAGACGCAATTCAGACTAGTAAATATTACTATGAAGTTTGAGAGAACTGACTAATTCCAACAGTATTATCAATCCTCTAAAAGCCCTACCTACAGGTTCATCAAGCATACACACATTAGTCTTTCTCCTTCATCCACACTGGATTTTTTTGTCCCACAGTTTCAGCCAATACTCCTGCACCTCCATTTTCCACATTAACCAGAGGCTCTGCTTCACTTTCTTTTGACTGCAAAGGTTAGGAGAAAACAGGGAATCAGATCATAAAGCAGACTCGAGTTAAACTCAATCAGAAAACTCAAGACGTGCCAGGAATAAATCGTTCAATCAAAAATATTGATTCATAGTTCATTAATCTAACCTGAGTCAAACTGTTGGTAATTAAAGGGGTGTGTGTGTGAGAATCTTATATTATGAAAAACAATTTTAAAGGTCATTTTGTAGTTTCAGTTAAGAAAATAAGTAGTGCCAGAGAGTGCAACGCCACCCAAAAACCACGTTTTTTCACATGGTGAAATTTGTTGCCTGTGTGTTTCACCAAGGGTCAAACGTGATTTTTGGGGTGGCTAACACCATCACAAACACACCATTAACAGTCAAGTGAACATAACTAGATACTGATTCACCAATTTTCCAATTAAACAGACCGGTTTGACCCAATTCTTATAACCATGAGACTTGCAACACACATGTAAAGACAAACCTGGGATGCCAGTGCTGTTGCTTCAGCAGCTTTTTGCTGATTCTCCACAGTGCAAAAGTAAGAATACAGAATCATCCCAATCATGGCCATCAAAATCCCAAGGATGTTCCTCCAGCTAAATGGATCACGGAGTAAGACATAACCAAATGCCAGTACAAGGCATGTCTTCAGGTGTCCAAGAACTTGATAGGTGACAGGAGATGTCTTTCCAATGACAAGAAATGTACTAAAATTTACAGATATTGAGATGAGGCAGGAAAGAACAATGAACGCCTGCAAGATAGAAAGTAACAATTGACAATAGATTTAACAAGTAGAGAGTTGGCAAGCAAAACTAAGTTCATTAAGTCTTTTTAAATCTTACCACCACCAGTGTTGTATAGTTGAAAGCAAATACATTCTGGTTGGTCAAAAGTTTATCCAGAAATGGACCAGAGATTAACAAGGTTCCCGCTTGATATGGGCATGACTGGTACAGAAGTTGAGTAGAAGAAACCTTAAACTTCTTCTGAATAGTATTTGTCATCTAAAATGGGCTGGTTAAGATCTAAACAAGACAAGCATATGCGTAGAATAGATCTACTTATGCGTGACTGAAGAATATTGAACTCCTAACATGTTCAAAGGACATGAATGACAGGCTCTTGCCCCCCCAAAAAAAACAGAGATAGAGACTAGTACAAGGATAAGGCAAACAGAGAGAGAGAAAGACAGCTTCCAGGCTTTATGTAGAGCATCCAAGTAAAGACTTTCACATTTTATATTAGAAAACCTCAGCAAATAGGATGCATCGTTCTACTTGCTGCTAAAACTCAAGTAACTCAGCACCAAACATGAGAACATTACATGACATATCTTTCCCTTGCAGAAAGCAGCAAAATTATCAAGAGCCAGAAGTTTAGTAAGGTTAAAGATAGAGCAAATACTTCATTCGACATCATAAATAAGGAAAATATGAACAAATATATCACACTATGAAAGGACCCTATTCAGCGGCAAGACCTATGCTAGGAAATCTAGGAAGACAAAGTAGCATGCAAAGGACCAACATGCTTTTTTAAGGTTACCGGGTTGACTTTCCATTTTGATGTAATACTAGGATATTAGCTATCTGATAGGGTGGCTGTTGGGGTTCTGTGAAAGTTGTTTACTTTTACTATATTAGCCATTAGGAGCATTAGGGAAAGGTATGAAATATTTTGTGAGTTGTAAGAGGAGTGGAGTAGCAGGTTTTGCACAAACCTGAGACTATCGCATGGCTGTGAAGGGGCATTTTGGCTCCAGGCAAACTGTTGTTTTTCCATATCCGCGTTATATAGCTGATTTAGTGGTGTTTTCGGGTGCTAATTTGTTAGTTCCTAACACACTAGTGGTAAAATTTAACGTTCTAAGTTAATGGAAAAATTCCTTGAGGATACAATCTGAGCAACACATGTTGTGATCACTGCAAGAAGAGCTAAGAAAGAACCCAAAGCATTGAGCTGCAAATCAGTGACTGTCGCGATCCCGACACCCACAAGGAGGATAGTAAGGGAAAGTTGGATGCTTTTACTGCAATGACAGAGGAAAGAAAAACAGTTAATACAGTCTAAAAATTGACGGCGATTTCAAAGGCGCAGGCAAAATATGCAGGATATTGAATAATTCAAAAATGATCTTTGGGTCCAGACGTGTCAAAGACCAGAGGATGTTATAGAGGACGGGGTGGTAGTTTAAATGCAGAACAATATCATGAAGACTTGAGAACTTTGTGAGATATCACAAAACAGATCTAACAATTTGAAAGTAACCAGAGAAAGAGACGGGGAAGTAGCACCTGAATTTCTTTCCCAGAAAAAGGGTCTCCAAGAAAACAGTACATGGAATGATAGCCAGCTTTGTCATCTGTAGGCAAATATAAGTAAGCAGCTCAGAACACACTAAAGAACTGATCTAAACAAAAAACCAAGATATAGTGCACAATAAAGAAAGAAACAGCACAAAATTGAAAATTGTACCTGATAGAAGCCAACAGAATTGAAGCCCAAACTCAAATTTAAAAGCCCGATTGAGATTCCATTCAGAATCCCAAATCCCATTACAGCTTTCTTTTCAAAAGGTTTGTGCTCAAAGAATCTCAATTTTAATGCCACGTGAAGAGAACAAAATGTGACAAGAAGATGCCAGCTTGTCAAGGAAGTGGCTGCATGCATACCAAAGGACATGTAAAAGCCCAGTTCAAAATTTCACATGGCGAAAGTAATGAATACTGTTGGCAACAGCATCTGTGAGGTGATATTTATTCCTTCATTGCAGAAAATTGACAAAGATTGTGACTTTAAAGAAATGTGTACCAGTATAAGTTATTTGTTGGAGGCTTACATATATTATTATTCTAATGAGGCCGACATATATCCTACATAGATGATCTGTATAGGTTTCAGAATTTTTTGTAGGGAGACAAAATAATTCACTAGAGAGGAATGGGACTTTTACCTATACTTCCGAATGGCCATATTTTTTCCCCAATCTTCAATTTACAAAAAGAGGAGGCTAGTGACGCGCTGTCTCACATTCTTAGGGCCAATTTCTAGTTTCTGGTAAACTAAAATCAAAACACAAGATGTCCAAAACAACTCAGATTTTTTTCTCTTTCAGATGAGAGAAAAGATTAGCAATTAGGGATGGCATTCCCATATCATCGGCAATGTCAAGGACTGGGAATCCGCCCCACCACATAGAGTGCCACGAAGGGCGTTGACACCTATGCACCAGGTACTAGCCATGCCAATGCCACTCTGAAACTCAATAGCCCTTGAGCCACACGCAAAGTTGCTACTAGTGCAAGACTTGAGTGGCCATAGGAGGATTTGAACATACATCTAAGGAGAGGTGTAAGTCTTATGCGGATCCTTGCAACCACTTATGACAAGATGCATTGGCAACAACTCAGAAGTTTGACAAACGGTTAAAGGCTTCTACAGCTACAAATTAGGTGAATTTACCCTTGTTAACTATCATTAATATAAAACAGAAGTTATATATGGAAAGAAAACAAGTAATTTCAGCAAACAGACTATGATCAAGGAAAATTGAAATGAGAGCGATGAAGTAAAAATAATTAAACAAACATGAGTGTGAACTTACCGAAAATGAAATGCAATGTGCTCATTAGTGCTTTATTGCAAATTACAATCGATACTGACGACACCACAGATAGAGTTAACGCCCCAATAGTCCCCAGCTGAAATTTCTCTCCTTCCCCCATCTTTGACTTAGTTCCAATAACTGATACAAAGAACACGGCCAGAATAAAACGCACAATTCAAAACGTCAAAAACAAAATAAAGACAACAAGACAAATTGCAAGAAAAAGACATTCCAGCAAACAGCATTAAAACGTCGGTCAGCAGCAGCAGCAGAATCAGCCAACCCCAGAAAACAAAACGACAAAAATTATCCATCACGCAGATAGCTAAACTTACCGACGAGATATATTGAGCAGCGAAACTAAAAGTAGCCTTGACGTGATATGTATCCCACTAATAGAAATGAAACCCGTAAAGATCCGGCAATTATTGAGAAAAGCAGATCATTGGGTTGTGTGAAACGATGGGTGATCTATGGTTTTGGGTCACAGAAGTCGAGGTAGGAAGGCAGTCACTGATCACTATGCCAAACTAGAGAGAAGCTGAGAGACCAAACAGGGATCGCGGAAATTGAAGCTGAACCTAACGATTTGTCGGAAAAGAGGAATTGGAGGAAGCTGGCGGTGATTGCGTTTGCGCGTTGTCTTGTTCCTAATTCCCGGAAGAAGTTTGGAAGAGTGGGCTTTTTTGTTTTCGTTCTGGAATGAAAATCTGTTTTTTTTTTTTTTTGATAAAATAAAAGTCAGATTGTGCTAACGGGTTGGCTAAAGTGGTATCACCCTGGTCCTATTTATAAGTCCTTTTTGACTAAAAAAAATTAATCTTATTTATAAGTCTCCTTTGACCAAATAAATAAGATTGTGACAATTTTACTCATATTAATTGTACTAATGAAAATTGAGAGAGAAGAAAAAGTTGAAAGGACCCAATCATAAATGAGGATAAAGTTGAAAATTCATCTTATAATCATTGAGCTAACTACCTCCCTTGGTCAAAATGGGACTTATAAATAGGACCAGAGTGGTAAGTGGTTCATCTCGCCGGCTCAAGTGGTAAATGGCTTATCTCGCTTAAATAAGGTTTCAAGTTCAAGTTTGGTCAATGTAATAAATAAATTTAAAAAAAACCTATTGGGAGACTTACCCACCATAGCCAAGTATGTGACTTGGGTCGTATCTGGATAAGTCGGATGAAGTTCGGGGAAAAAAAAATCAATTGTAATTGTGATTTATATTTAGGGTGTGCATGGTAACACTCCCAGAATGACTTTTTTCTTAATTTCTGTGCCCCGGAACAAAAATGGATGGGAATTGTGTTTGGTAAATCTGGTTTTTTTTCTTGCTCCCGGGATGAACCGGTTTATTTTTTGTGCTGGGGAGTAGAAAAAAGAAGCTAAAAATTTTAGCTTCTCTATTCTAGGGCAAAAAATCAGAATTTATTTTTCCCTCAATCAAAGCAGAAATTTACCTTCGTTCACCACCACCGTCGCTCCACCATCACCGCCGTTGCCACCCCCAACACCACCACTGCCCCACCGTCACCGCCACCGCCACCGCCACCGCCCCGCCACCACCGCCATCGCCCCACCACCACCACTGTCGCCACCACCACCGCACCATCACCATTGCCACCGTCACTGCCACCACCACCCCGCCTCAGCCACCACCGCCACCGCCCCACCGCCGCCGCCGCCGCCACCACCACCGCCACCACCGCCACCGCCCCACCACCACCACCACCGTCGTCACCACCGCCCCGCCACCACCACCGCCACCGCACCATCACCACCGCCACCGCCACCACCGCCACCGCCCCACCACCACCACCACCACCACCACCGTCGTCACCACCACCCCGCCACCACCACCGCCACCGCACCATCACCACCGCCACCGCCACCACCACCACCCCGCCTCAGCCACCACCACCGCCACCACCGCCCCCGCCCCACCACCACCACCGCCACTGCCGCCACCGCCACCGCCACCACCCCACCACCGCCCCCCGTCGCCGCCATCGTCCCCACCACCACCGCCCCCCCCCCCCCGCCGCCGCCGCCACCACCACCACCGCCCCCCCGGCCGCCGCCACCATTGCCACCATCCCCACCACCACCGTCCCCCGTCACCGCCATCACCACATAAATAATTTTTTGAATATAATAATTACATAAATAATTTTTTAAGAAATTTAAATTTAAGTTTATTTGTAAAGTATAATAATTATATTAATTATTAAAGAAAAGGATAAAATGGTAAAAATAACTCATTGATCCTTCATCTTCCTTCCTTACTATTTTTTTAACTCCCAAACAAGAGGAGGAAAAATGTGTTACCAAACGTAATTCTGATTCTCGGGGTAAAAATAAAATGGGTTAACAAACGTAATTCTGATTCTCAGAACTCTTCCAAAGCACAGAATCAGAAAAAACTGTTTCATCTCAGAAACAGTGCTGGGCAACAGAATGGTTGCCATGCACACCCTTAGATTGACAGTTACGGAGATAGCTTTTTTCCAAACTGAAACTTGTTTAGATTATTGTTTAAAAAGTAAGTTGAGATAGAAAATAATATGAATATTATTGAAATATATATATATATATATATATATATAAGAATAAATATTTTTAAGATAGAGTTGACTTTTTATTGAAAGATTAAAAAACTAAATAAGTTATTTAATCATAGTATGTATTGTGTACGATAAAATTTTATAGCAATTTATAATGGGTAAAGGATTTCTCCTGTCACTGGAGATAGAGTTATCTCCAGTGACCCCAAAACTACGTCGTTTAGGATTAATGAAGGGTTTGTTAGTAATTTCAGGTGAATTAATGAATGGTGTTTCTGTAATTCTGTTTATTTTTTAATCATATACATTTTACCAAAACACCCTTCATTAATTCACCTGAAATTACTAACAAACCCTTCACTAACTCAAAACGACGTAGTTTTGGAGTCACAGGAGATAACTCTATCTCCAGTGACAGGAGAAATCTTTTTCCCATTTATAAATTATGCAAACTAGTTTGAAGAAATATATTAAATATAAATATTTTAAAATAATTTAATTATATTTATTTATATGAGAAAATCCCATATAAAGCTGCTTAAAATAGGAAAATTCTAAATTGGGTTGGTAAATTCAATAAATTCTTAATTAAGTTACCGACCCAATTAAGAATTTCAAAATTTAGATTAAATAACGTTACTGCCCTTTCATAGTCTCCTCTCTCATCTTAAAAACGTTTCAATACTTTTTAACTTATTTTTACAATAAGTGTAAATATATATAAACATTAATATATAATAAAATAAAATATGATTAACTTAGATTAAATAATTTTTTGTGTGTGTAAAAATGATCAGGAATAATTCAAAAAAAAAGTATCAACCCCAATATTAATTAAATGTTTTCTAATTGAACATTAGAATAAAAAAAAATATTTTTACTTGATTTTTTGTTCATTGAAAAAAAAAAGTTAATATAAAAAAAAGTTATTTGATATAGCAAACTGCATATCAAAGATTTTCATTAATGATTTTTTTAAATAAAATATATTTATTAACGTTAAAAAAACATATATATTACATAAGTAAAATTGCATGATTAATTTTTTTATTGACAAAAAAATAATTTGAGTTCATTCAAAAATAAAATTTTATTCAAAATATTTAATAAAAACATTTAATTGATAACGGTGTTATGTATTTTTTTCACTCAAACCAATAAATCATTGGTGTATTAAAGTTAATTTACCTCTATTTTAAAATCCTAAATTGAGTCTATAGCTTAACTAGGGAATTGTTGGGTTTAACAACTTAATTTAGAATTTCTCCATTTTAAGTTATTTTTTTACGTTAATAAATATCTTTTCTTTTGAAAAATCATTAATGAAAATCTTTGATATGTAGTTTGCTATATCAAACAATTTATTTTAGATTAACATTTTTCTCAAAACACAAAAAATCAAGTAAAAATAATTTTTTATTTTAATGTTCAACTAGAAAACATTTAATTAATATTGGAATAGATACTTTTTTTTTTTGAATTATTCCTGATCACTCTTCCACATGCAAAAAATTATTTGATCTAAGTTAAAATTTATTATATATTAATGTTTATATATATTTACACTTATTGTAAAAATAAGTTAAAAGGTATTGAAATCCTTTTAAGATGAGAAAAGAAACTATGAGAAGGCAATAACGTCACTTAGTCTAAATTTTAAAATTCTAAATTGGATCGATAACTTAATTAAAGATTTATTAAATTTACCAACCTAATTTAGAATTTTTCTATTTCAATCAGCTTTATATGGGATTTTCCCTACTTATATCCTTAAAAAAATCAACTATATTTTATAATTTCCACAAGATCAGCATTTAACTACAAATAATCAAAACTTGCACACAACACCAAAAATCCATGACACAAAGAAGGACAATCAACTCTAAGAGTGGAGAATCTCGCCGAAAATTAGAACATCGTCAGAAAACTTAGAACCTCACTGGAAATCGCAGAGAAAGGATGAGAAGGTCGGAGCTGCGTCTCTGAAGAAGAAGGTTGAAGGTATCCAGTTAAGTTCAGAAGGAAGAAAGTAACCGCAAAGTTCAGAAACTCGCCAAAAATAATGGAAGCTGAAGGAATCGTCAGACTTAATAGAAGAAAAAGAGAGAATGAAGATGTGAAGAAGACGAGACCTTTGAGCTTTAAATGAAGAGAAAAAATTGTCACCTGGTTAGCAGGAAAGGATGAAATTGAGGTGGGGAATTTATTTCTTTTTAATGGTGCAACAAGAAGATTGGACGAGTGGAGAGAGGACGGTGATCGAGCTGAGAGAGGAGACAATGGAAGAAGGAGAGAGGAGATGATGAAAGAAGAACTGAAATGGTGTGAGATCAGAAAGAAGGTGTGGTCTCAGAGCTTCTCGGAAACTAGTTTTTTCTTTTTTTATAAGGGTAAGTACCAATTTTACCTCGGAAGTATCTCATCCGGAGCAATTTTGCCCCAGAAGTTTTTTTTTTAGGAATGTTGCCCTGGAAGTTTTTTTTTTAGCAATGTTGCCCCTCTGTCAACGGTAACTAACGGTCAACAATCAATTAACCGTTGACAGTTAGAGTTGTTAACGGAGGGGCAAAATTGCTCCTAAAGAAAAACTTCTGGACAACATTGCTCCCAAGAAAAACTTCCAGGGCAAAATTGCTACTTAACCAAAAAAAATGTTAAAAATGTTATTTATGATATCATATATTTTAAATTCTTATTTATATAATATCTAGGGGTGGAAATAGGCTAGATCAACCTAGGCTTCACCTTCCAATTCAAATTTTAAATATAAAAATTAAATAACTAATTTATAGAATTAAAAACTTAATTAAGGTATCTTTTATTAAAAAAATTTTTTTTTGAAATATTCCTTTTAATCATTGATATAGTGGGACTTTACTGACTTGATCTCTATTATAAAATGGTTGTGTGTGTGCATGACTGAATCCTTCCATAAGAATAAAATATATTTAAAATATAATACAATATTAATATTGAATAAATGAATGTCAATATTTCTACCAAAATATCTCTATAGGTTAAACATGTTTCAGGAAAATTAAAATTTATATCCATTACAATACATTTCTTATATATAAAAAAAAAAGTTCAAAGGAAAAAGAAAACACTTACAAGTCACAGAAAAAATAATTAAATAGAAAGATAATAAATGTATAGAAGAATTACAAGATTCACATAGCGCTTTTAACCGAAAGATCAAATTTAATAAATACAAAATACAAAAATTACTCTCTTAAGTTTTAATTCAATTCCTTTGTTTTAGCATTTTTTAAAAACACGTTAAAAATTGAAAGTGCCCTTTATTTATTTTTTTAAAAAAAATTAAAATATTTTACATAAAAATTTCCTTTTAATTCTTTATAAATATATAATCTTATATAATTCTTTATAAAAGTAAAATTCTTTAATTCTATAAATTAGTTATTTAATTTTTATATTTAAAATTTGAATTGGAGGGTGAAGCCTAGGCTGGTCTAGCCTGTTTCCACCCCTAGAATCCTGGATATTACTATCTCCGGTCCTAATTATAAGAACTAGTTGACTTTCTTTGGAGAGATTAAGGACGCTAAATAAGTTACTTAATCATTTTATATGTTAAATATTCTTAGATTATATATTAGTTTATTAGTCAAACTAATAAGTTTGAAGAAAAAAAATAAAAATAAAAATACTTTAAAGTAATTTAATTAGCTTCCTTAATCTCTCCAAAAAAATCAATTAGTTCTTATAATTAAGATCGGAGGGAGTATATAAATAAGAATTAAAAATATATGATATCATAAATAACATTTTTAACATTTTTTTTTGGATTAAATAACAATTTTGTCCGGGAAGTTTTTTTTTGGAGTAATTTTGCCCCGGAAGTTTTTTTTTTTTGCAATGTTGCCTCTCGGTCAATGGTCAACTAACCATTGACCGTTAGTTAACCGTTGACGGAGGGGCAACATTGTTCTAAAAAAAAACTTCTGGGGCAACATTGCTCCAAGAAAAATTTCTGGGGCAAAATTGCTTCTGGCGAGATACTTCTGGGGCAAAATTGGCACTTAATCCTTTTTATAAACCCAACAGGTTCAACGCTTACCCAAACAACTCCGAGTCTAGATCTTCTCCTTGTCGCTTTTCTGCTTTTCTCTCATCATCAGTTTATTCTGGCCGTTAAAATCTTGATCCAAAGGTCCAGAGGAAATTTTAGAAAAACCGCATACGGTACACATACCACATGCGGTTTTTCTAAAATTTCCTCTAGACCCTTTGATCAAAATTTCAACGGTCAGGATGAGACTGTGAGAGATAAGGAGAGAACTGCTCATGAGAGAAACAACTCCTTCATTGTGTTTTTTTTTTCCCTCTTGCCTTTTTTCCTACCCAGCAACGCTTTACCCAAACATGTTCTTATTTGATAATAATAAATAGATCAAGGGCCTTAAATACCAGGAAGTTTTAGTTGAAACGCATGGGGCATCTGAAATTTTTCAAGTGGGCAAAAATACACCAGGAAGAATTAAAAATAGGGTAAATCATTTACCAAAAAAAAAAAAGGTGAATCAAACCAACCAGAGGCTCTGTTTGATTGGGGGAGGGGAGAAGAGGGAAAATGGAGAGAAAAGAGAAGAAAAGTTATTTGTGGTGGAGCCCACAAGAGTTTTCATCTCCTTTAAATATTTTCCCTCCCCTCCCCTACTCCAAACCAAACAGAGAGCCAGACAGAAACCACTGGAAATTTATGACAGGTATGCATTACAAGGTGGATCATTCATCCACATCGTCATTGTTGTGGACCTTAAATGGGGGAAAAGTGGCAAATTTCAATTCTGCAACAAATCCGAGTGGCAAAGGGGACTCCACTTGTTGGAGTGCATCAACGGAAACAGATAGGGGACTCCATTGCATCATCGACAGGAGGAAGGTGGAGATTGGCATTTCTCAGAGGTTGAGGGGAGAGAGTGAAAACAATGGTCCGTCAAGGGTTTGTCGTTGCAGCGAGGTATGTCCTCTTTGACGGAGCTGAACCCAAGGAGGAGTTTCTATAGGTGCAAAATTATCGTCTGGTATGAATTTTTATAGTTTGTGGATAATAGTTTTGTATTATCACTACTACCAAAAGTTCATTTAGCCACTTGATAACTTTCAGTTTTAAAAAACAGACCTTAAAAAGGAGTCTGTGTTATTTGTAAAATTTTAACTTAACTTTTAATGACTGTTTTTAGATAGATAACTATAAACACTTTGAAAGTTAAACTTTCAACTACGATTATTAAAAACAATTATTAAAAGTTCTTTCCAACGATTATTTTTAAAAATAGTCGTTGAAAGTTAAATCAAAATTTCAAAAGATATAAAAAATTTGTGAGTTTCAATGAGTAATTTTTAACGATTGTTTAATCTAAACATTCACTAAAAAGAAGGTGGTGGCATTTTTTATTTTTACGCCTTAGTTTAAGGGAAAATTCCATTTAAATACCAACTGAATTTGTGAAACCCCCAGAAGTCCGTTGAATTTGCAAAAAGACTCAAAGGTGACAAGGACCTTTTAGGGATTTGCAAATTCGAGCCAAATTACCTTTTTGTCCTTAGAGTTAAATAATTAAAAAAAAAAGAAAAAACCGCACGGTGGGCCCCACCGTCGGCGGCCACCACCCCCGCCGGCGCCGGCCGTCGCTGACCACCTCCGGCCGCCGGCCACCGGCAACCCCCACCGGCGACCGGTGGGGTGTTATGTCAAAAATCAAAAATACCCCTTCCAAATGTGGGGGGTGGGGTTTGAACCCCCCACACAAAACCAAGTAGCCCAACCAGTTGGGCTACTTGGTTGGGCTACTTGGTCTTCTTATTATATATATACACTAATAAATATATATATTCTTCTTAACACTTTTTCAATGGTATTTACAAGTCCGAAAGCGCGAATTACAAGTCTGAAAGCGCAAATTACCATTGCTTTCTTCAGGATTCCTTTGATGCATGTTTTGTAAAACAAAAAAACATAATGCATTATTACAAGTCCGAAAGCGCGAATTACAAGTCCAAAAGCACAAATTACCATTGCTTTCTTCAGGATTCCTTTGATGCATGTTTTGTAAAACAAAAAAACATAATGCATTATTACAAGTCCAAAAGCGCGATTTACAAGTCCGAAAGCGCGAATTACAAGTCCAAAAGCGCAAATTACCATTGCTTTCTTCAGGATTCCTTTGATGCATGTTTTGTAAAACAAAAAAACATAATGCATTATTACAAGTCCAAAAGCGCGATTTACAAGTCCGAAAGCGCGAATTACAAGTCCAAAAGCACAAATTACCATTGCTTTCTTCAGGATTCCTTTGATGCATGTTTTGTAAAACAAAAAAACATAATGCATTATTACAAGTCCAAAAGCGCGATTTACAAGTCCGAAAGCGCGAATTACAAGTCCAAAAGCGCAAATTACCATTGCTTTCTTCAGGATTCCTTTGATGCATGTTTTGTAAAACAAAAAAACATAATGCATTATTACAAGTCCAAAAGCGCGATTTACAAGTCCGAAAGCGCGAATTACAAGTCCAAAAGCGCAAATTACCAGTGCTTTCTTCAGGATTCCTTTGATGCATGTTTTGTAAAACAAAAAAATATAATGCATTATTACAAGTCCAAAAGCGCGATTTACAAGTCCGAAAGCGCGATTTACAAGTCCAAAAACGCGAATTACAAAACATGCATCAAAGGAATCCTGAAGAAAGCAATGGTAATTTACGCTTTTAGACTTGTAAATCGCGCTTTCGGACTTGTAAATACCATTGAAAAAGTGTTAAGAAGAATATATATATTTATTAGTGTATATATATAATAAGAAGATATAGGCCATCCGGGTCAACGGAACGGAGGTTTTTCGACCGTCTCGGATTTGTGTGAAAACTCACGTACGCACCTGATTTCGGTTCAGGATTCCAGACTGCCTTAAATTGCTGCCAGACTCATCCATTTCGGACCCGAACGGCCATAGAGGCGATCCGGGTCAACGGAACGGAGGTTTTTCGACCGTCTCGGATTTGTGTGAAAGCTCACGTACGCACCTGAATTCTGTTCAGGATTCCAGACTGCCTGATATTGCTGCCAGATTCGTGCGTTTCCGGCCCGAACGGCCACAGAGGCCATCCAGGTCAACGGAACGGAGGTTTTTCGACCGTCTCGGATTTGTGTGAAAACTCACGTACGCACCTGATTTCTGTTCAGGATTCCAGAATGCCTGAAATTGCTGCCAGATTCATCCCTTTCGGACCCGAACGGCCATAGAGGCGATCCGGGTCAACGGAACGGAGGTTTTTCGACCGTCTCGGATTTGTGTGAAAGCTCACGTACGCACCTGAATTCTGTTCAGGATTCCAGACTGCTTGTAATTGCTGCAAGATTCATCCCTTTCGGACCCGAACGGCCACAGAGGCGATCCAGCTCAACGGAACGGAGGTTTTTCGACCGTCTCGGATTTGTGTGAAACCTCACGTACGCACCTGATTTCGGTTCAGGATTCCAGACTGCCGTAAATTGCTGCCAGACTCATCCATTTCGGACCCGAACGGCCACAGAGGCGATCCGGGTCAACGGAACGGAGGTTTTTCGACCGTCTCGGATTTGTGTGAAAGCTCACGTACGCACCTGAATTCTGTTCAGGATTCCAGACTGCCTGATATTGCTGCCAGATTCGTCCGTTTCCGGCCCGAACGGCCACAGAGGCCATCCGGGTCAACGGAACGGAGGTTTTTCGACCGTCTCGGACTTGTGTGAAAACTCACTTGGGCTACTTGGTTTTGTGTGGGGGGTGAGGGGTTCAAACCCCACCCCCCACATTTGGAAGGGGTATTTTTGATTTTTGAGATAACACCCCACCGGTCGCCGGTGGAGGTTGTCGGTGGCTGGTGGCCGGAGGTGGTCAGCGGGGGTGGTGGCCGCCGGCGGTGGGGCCCACTGTGCGGTTTTTTCTTTTTTTTTTTTAAATTATTTAACTCTAAGGGCAAAAAGGTAATTTGGCTTGAATTTGCAAATCCCTAAAAGGTCCTTGTCACCTTTGAGTCTTTTTACAAATTCAACGGACTTCTGGGGGTTTCACAAATTCATTTGGTATTTAAATGGAATTTTCCCTTAGTTTAACCTCTGTTTTACAAAAACTGACATTAAAAATATTTATTAATTAGTAACATCAACATGTTCGGATACCCACAGATCAACATGCTTTTCCTGCTACACGTTTCTCTGCTCCCGATTCATTTCTCTACTTTCATCTTGGATTTTCGCTCTTCTTTCCTCTGTCAATTGCCATAAAAAAAATTTCCAAGTTTAATGTCATCCCAAAAATTTTACAATATAGTAATATTAATGTTAATTATTAAAAAATTGACGTTGATAATAAAATTTCTAACAAAAATATGCAATATTGCCCGATTTTAACACTTTCGATATAACATTGAATCTAAAAAAACTTTTGGGTAACATTATTCCTTAGTGAAACTTATTAAGCTCATAATCATTTCCTTGTATCTATATATAATCTATAATATGTTTGATTTTAATTTTATTTAGTTCCATACATGTAGCAAAATTAATATAGTTGTATGTTAGTTAATGAAATTAAAGACACATTATTATTATTATTATTATTATTATTATTATTATTATTATAATAGAAATCAATGCTTATTGAGGTGACTATATAACAAGGGTGATCACATATAGGGATTGGTTGTACTAATGTAATATTTTTTCGGCACACGGGTTTGGTTGTATAAATTGATACAACATATCATTATGAGCTTATTTATTGTTCAAAATATAAGTCCTGTGCTGATTGAAGTCATACACACATTGTTGTCAAACTCGCGAGTTAACTCTTTGATTTTATCGTCTTTACGTTTCTACCTTACTAAATCGAGTCAAGTCTCTAACAAACTCGTGTCAACTGTAAACTCATATAAACTCACGAGTTTACAGACCGAATTTACCGTTTTTACGTTTGCAGCTTACAAAATTGTGTTAATTTTTTTCAATTTTGTCATCCTCAACAACTTTATATATGAATTTTAAAGAAATTTCTTTATTAGGTATAATAAATTATGAATGTTGATATATTTAATTTTAATTATTTGGATTTAAAATATATTTAAATCAAATTGTTGTTATTTTTATATTATAATTATTTAATTATACACTGTTAATATATGTTTAATGATAAAAGCAAACTCTTACGAGTTTACCGATTCGAGTTTATAATATGAGTTTACATCATTCTCACGAGTTTGCATAGACTCATGAGTTTGACAACCTTGCATACACATATGATATTGTAGTGGAGTAGCAACACTTGTAAAACTCAAAAATCAAGGACACGGAAAATAATAACGTATTTGTTTGGGATTACGTTTGAGATCTCAGAAATTTTTATTCACGTAAATTTTTACTTCGTATACTGTAAATCACCATTGAAAATATATTTTTGAAGGTTTCAATCGCAATTCTAAATAAACTAAATATCACTAAAACTATAGTGATCTTTCTTCAAAGTCATGTATTCACGGCTTTCCTTGTCAGGTATCCACCAAAATATAAAACTGGTGGCATCATCCTTCTCTTTCAAATGGTGAAAGTAAATTTTACATTCCAGTTCCTGGAATTAGATGGCGGTCAGCACTAATTCCTATGAAAGATTATCATTTCTCAAGTCCCTTAAAATCAGATAAGATGATTTTATAAAATGACTCTAAAAATATACTTGTTTAGTTGTATGAAATCTACGCACTAACGCCAAGTGTATCACTATATGATGTGCCGAATTGTTCCCTAGTTACTCGTAAATTATTGTATAGGAAGACCAAATTGGGAATGAGTTTGGCGATCAACACAATGAAAAGATAAAACCTCTACACAAACACGCAGATACTTATATTTGACGAATGCATATAATTAAATAAACCATATATCAGCAAAAAAAAAAAAAGAGAGAGAGAGAGAGAGAGAGAAACTGTAAATTATAAACGCAATCATACTTTTATGTATTCATAAGTGCCATCTTAGGGGTAATTTAGCTAACGAACTTTTACTTGAGAAGAGCCTAGCACAAATAACTTTTAAGTGGACATTAAATACAAAAAAAAACTTTTAAAAATATGCAGTCAGCACAAAAAACTTTTAAAAATGAAAAGTAAGCACAACGCCATAAGAAAAAAAAATAGCGTCCGTTATCTAAAGTGGAGATTAGTCAACGAACTTTTACTCTAGAAGCACCTAGTACAAAAAAGTTTTACTTGAGGAGCGCCCAGCGCAAAAAAGTCCATATGCAATCTACCTAAAATTTGACTGTTGCAAATCTTTTCTCGGACCCCTCCAACCATGTACATTGGGATTAGAAAGAGTGAAGGCAACAACAACAAAAAATCACAAATGTAACGAGTAAATTTCATTTTGAGTGAGGATTGTCAGTTTTCGAACTTGCTCGGGGAAATCCATGTACAATCCATCCAAAATATGACTGTTACAAATCCTTACCTGGACCTCCCAACCATGTGCATGGGGTTAGAAAGAGTGAATGCAAAAAAAATCACAAATGTAGCAAGTAGATATTTTAGGTCCACTTAAATCACAATCTACACATGCACCTGAGAAACTGGATCCTCTCCCTTTCCGAAAAAGACAAAAAACAAAAATTTTGTTTTTTTTTAATCTCGGCCGTTGGATCACGGAATGGACGGCCGAGATGCGCCTGGGAGGGATGGGGAGGAGGGTAAAAGGGAGAGAAACCGGACGCATGCACCTGATGAGTTTGAAAACCCATCATCCTTACTCAAAATGAAATCTACTCGTTACATTTGTGATTTTTTTGTTGCATTCACTTTTCCGAACCCCAATGCATATGGTTGGGGGTCTAGCAAGGATTTACAACAATCCGATTTTGGGTGGATTGCAACATAGATTTACTTGGGCAAGTTTGAAAACTGATAATCCTTGCTTAAAGTGAAATCTACTCGTTACATTTGTGATTTTTTATTTTTTTATTTTGTTGCATTCACTCTTTTTTAACCTTAATGCACATAGTTGGGGGGTTCAAGCAAGGATTTACAATAGTCGGATTTTTAGTGGATTGCACATAGACTTTTTTGTGCTGGAAGGAGTTTTTTTTTTTCCTTGGCGCTTTTGGAATAAAAGTTCGCTGTCCGATCTGCATCTTAGATAACGACGTTGTACTTACTGTACATTTTTCAATTTTTTTTTATGTTGACTGCATATTTTTAAAAGTTTTTTTGTATTTTTGGTCCACTTAAAAGTTATATGTGTTGGGCGCTCTTGAGCTAAAAATTCGTTAGCCAATTTGCTTCTTAACCCTTAAACTAATGATTACATGATCATAGAGACTTTATATAATCTGTTACTTATTTAATAATTACACGTGTTATTATCTCTTTATTTCTTCAGTTTTTGAGGGTAAGTGTTGTGAGAAATCAGATTTTTTTTCCTTAAAAAAATGTTTTCTGAATCACATGATTTTGTTTTTGATACATTATGAGAATTCAAACTCTTAATCTTCATTTAAACCCTTATTAAGCGGTCGTGTACTTTCATTTTATTTTGGCCAAAATACAAATAACCCCCTCAACTTTAACTCTTTTGCATATAACCCCCTCATCTTTAAAGTTTAAGACTCACCTAGAACTTTCATAGTTTGACATTTAACCCCTACCGTTAAAGTGACCATTAAATCTAACGGAATGCTTTTCCACATTGGATTTATTACAAACTATTTGGATAATGACATGCAATTTTCATTATCTAATTAGTTTGTCATAGATTAAATGTTAAAATTACATTAAAGGGCAGTTTTGTAATTCTACAACTAAAAGCCCTAATAGCTCACATAACTAGTTTAGGGGGGTTATATGCATTTTGGCCGCCTTCTTTTTTTCCCACCTTTCTCATATCTTTTATTTCAACTTTTTATTTTTAAGACTTAGATCATAAACTTATAAAAGGATTTTACCTTTCGACATGCATTCAAATCTATTAACATCAAGTTTGGGCTTTGAGACATTATTTAAGTGTGACAGGTGTTGTACAGTTCGGGGTTTGAGGCAAACCCTCCTAATATAAATATCTCATTTAGAACTCAAACTCAAGATCCTGGGAATCTAGTGGAACTTACATCAATAGACTGACTTTAGGTTGGTACAATTGTATTCCTTTTTTATATATGTACATTAGTTGTACTCCTTTTATTTGACCATAGGGAATGAATTAATCTTTGCCCTAAATTCATTTAACTATAAAGACAATTAATTCAAAATGGAGGCTGTCTAACTAATCACATTCTTAATTGTCGTTTTCTCTGGGCTCTTCTCATGTTGAAAATCCTTTGTGAATCGATGCAACGGCTCTTGTATTGAAAGTTACGTTGTTTCCGGGTACCTTGAAGACATAGTTTTAATCAAAGAAGGGGTAGGAATGTAATGGAACATAAAATATTTTGCCTCCGATGTGTTTGATTCGCACTAAAAGAGAAAATGAGTTTATGGGAAAAAAATTTTATTTTGTTGTAAGAAAATAGGGCAAAAAACCCATTCTTCTAAGTGGTCTCAATAGTAAAGTGGAAAGCACGTTAACCACGACAAGCCCATGGGCATCATATACTCATCACTTTTCAAGTCACGTGGTGTTAACCACAATGTGCCCATGGGCTGTAAGAAGTCTAGTAGTTGAAATAGTGCTATGTTTGCCCTTGTTTTGTATCGTCGAAACAAAACGTATTTTTAAACAAGTATCTTCACCACAAACATGTGCATCCCTCAAGGAAGAGTTAACTTACATACATAACTAAGCATTGCATAATCGGATTCTCAAAATAATCGGGAAATGCATTTTTTGTGGTCTAATTTAACTCATGGTTACGTCATAGTTATAGGACAGTTATCTAACATCACTCTCAACCGCTGTGCACCCACCAACTGCATCAGGTTTACCAAAAATCTCTATGTAAGGCATAGGAAACACCAAATTTTTAGAGTAAGTCAGCCAAAAATCTTCATCCACCAAAAATTTCACCATGTCGTGTGATTTTGCTAATGTTTAGTGCGAATATTTGAAATTTGTGTGCTGAGATTCAAATATTCAACAAACAAAAATGAACAATTATATCACACAACTAAAGTATGAATAGTACACACCCATTCCACGTGAACTAACCCCCCATAGTAGACCTTACAAAAAATTTGAAAAAGAAAAAAGGAAATAAAAGATCAACCTCCACATGATAGTCCAAAGTCGTGACATGCATATTTTTCCATAGATGCTTTTTACCTCTATTGTACTTCTAACTACTGATTAAAAATTAAAAGGCATGTAATACCCAACAAAAAAGTGCAAGTATTTCAAAGTATATACACTAATCTACGGTATTGTGGATAACATAGGAGGATAAAGATAACAACTGTGAAACTGTCAGGATCACACAAGGGACAAGTGACACCAAATTTTCAAAGTTCGCCAAAAATCTTCATCCACGAAAAATCTTTCCATGACATAATGATCATGTCAATGTATAATTTGAAATATGTTGATGAAAAAGAGGAAAGACCAACAACCAAGGTTTTGAAACTTGGACCGGCTACTAATTGATCAAGAAACTAGGTCAAGGGTCAGTGAAAACTCGAATTGGCTACTAACTGATGGGGAAACTGGGTCAAAGGTTAATGGGTTTGATCAAAGTCAAACCGGAGTTAACCTAGGGCAAATCAATGAGAAATTGAAGATTTCAGGGTAATTAATATGAAAGTTTAAAGAAAAGTTGGAAAAAAAAGCGTTTTTTTAAAACCGAACCGAGTTGATGTTTAGACCGGACCGATTTACTGATCAGTTCACTGGGTTCCAGTCTATTTCAAACTGGGTTTCAGATATTGCGAATGACAATACAATAGGACAGAATTGCAGTATATGTTACTGGGTCAAAAACAATCCTATTATAATTCATGGCACGAGCAAAACTAAATGCATCCTCACTCTTCTCAAATCCTGAAACAATAGTAGTCCAAGAGATAATGTCCGGATGGCTAAAATTCTCAAGAATCTACAAAGCAATCACAAAATATCCCGAGCTGCAGTAAAAGTTCATAAGTGAATTTGAAACTGTGACATATGAAACAAAGCAATAATCATGAGATACCTATCATAAGCTATATGTAATAAAAATGTGAAAGAAAGAACTTTGTTTGTCCTTGTTTTCTAGTAATGAAACATAGCAATAACCATGAGATACCCACCAATTACTTGCAATTATAAATGAATGAATGAATGAATGAAAAAACTTTAACCACATGCTTGTGATGGGTGGCTCGTGGCTACACTTAACCAAAATAACTTTACTCTTAACCATTACATTATGCTCATCACCTACACGTGGTCACAACAACTTTCCGTGGTCTTATTTTGTTCATGGTTACGTGATAGTCACCTACTAACATCACAATGGGAAGAGCTGAGAAATCAGAATCTACAGAAATTTCAAATGGTACAAGAAGAAAAGGTGAGAGGTGACAGGTTTGCCCGAATATAAAGTACCCAAAAGCAAAAGGCTCGACTCATGGAGATATCCCGAATTCTTCTTTGCACCCCTCAGTATTTCTCATAACCAAAAGCTTACACTACATCTAGGTGTTGAAGACAAAGTTCGATCCTCAACTGCGGTCCCTCTATCCTGAGATTTGACAGAACTGTAAAAGAAGAGAAGCACAACATTGATCTTCCTAACCCCATCATTATCAACTTTGAGTGCAGTAGTCATTGGAAGAAGGCCCATCGTCACCGGAACAGTCTACTCGCAACCTTTGTTCTTCAGCTCCCTGCCTTTTCCCTAGTTGCACCAATACTAACTCACCTTCAAAAGGCCTCACCTTTATATACATCACTGTCACATTATGGGCATTTCGGTCCTTTGGCTAGTTTATCCAAATTTTTTATGGGAACCAATTTTCATTTATCCAATTTAATTGGAGAGGTGGGAAAATCTTTTCCAACAGAATATTTGAACCAAACAACAACCGCTATTTTGAAAATGCCCATTTTTTAATTCCTATGGTTATGGGTGGAAATAGGCTAATCTTTACTTAAATAGGCCTGGTCCTGGAACAAAGATTTAAAGCCTAAGCCTAAGTTTGAGACTGTATGTAGGCTTTTTCTTAGGACGGCCTTTAAAAGACCTGAATCCTGTTTAAAAGCCTAATTAAAATGTAGACCTTTAAAGTCCATGTCTCTAAATTCATATATAACTTGTCATGCTGCCAATGAGGATTGACACAGTTGGCTAAGGTGTTGACCTTCACCCCAAAAGGAAGGAGGTTCGGTACCCGCTGGTCGATGTGAAGGCCTTATTGGTGGGCAATCTGTAAGTACTCTTTGAGCTTGGAGGCATACCCTCGCCCTGGTGGGGTACCGATGTCTACCCCCATCTAAACTTTTTTATATATATTAAAAAAAAACCTATCATGCTTACTTATGATTCTATGTTATGTTTTAAAAGCATAACATTCATTCTGTAATAATATAAGGGCTTAGTAAGGAAAAGAAAAGAATGTCTAGTGACAACAATTGTCTGAGTAAGTAGGAATAAGAAAAATTAATCGCTTGTTGACTAATGAGATATGTTCTCTAAAATTGACTAAGTATATAAATTGAATTTTACCTTTTTTACTTTTCCCACATTAATTTGGATAAACTCCTTTTACTTGGATTATAATATTTCATTTGGCATTAAAATAAACTGATAGTGATTATTATACTTTAGTGGACGACGTAAATTAGGGGAGAGTGAGCAAGTTAGCGTTGTCACCTTGAGGGATTGAAGAGAAGAGAGGAAAAGGTAAATGATTAATGTGAAAGTGTAACATTATTAGAATTAAAATTTGAAATTTGAAATTAAAAAATAATAATAACAATAAGATTTTTATTTATATAAAAAAAAAGAGACTAACCAAAAAAAAAAAGAAAGAAAGAAAAGAAGAAAAAAAATTATATATGTATATTGTGTGGCAGGTACGCTGCCACACCTAAATGGTGTGGCAGTGTCCTGCCACTAACGTGGCATGGAGGAAGTAGTATTATTATTATATTCTTTTTTAAAAAAATCCCCTTAGTTACCGCCTTAATCCACCGCCCTAATTAATTGAATATATATATGTAATTGTGTGTGTGTTTAATGGAGTAAAAAAAGTGTGTGTGCGCCGACAAGTGATCTGAAAAGTGTAACGTCCTCTATTTTCACTTAATATAATGACTGATTAAAGGTTTATTAACAACTAAGTAATGCTTTATTGCTTGCCAAAATATACAAAATAAATCAGAGTATACAAAAATGAGCCATAACGTGGCAATATACAATCATCTAACGCATACCAAAAGATGAAAGCACTACTGTCAGAAGAAACAGCCTAAGCTTCCGAAGTTGTTTCTGACGGACCTAGATGGAAACTATCACCTGGAAAAATGTGGTAACTATCAATCCAACTCATTACGTATACTAATATGTGCTAGTGAGGTGCCATGTGGAACAATTTATATAACAAAGTATTTTAAATAAAATAATATATATAATTTGCCAATGTTCATATCACAAAATTTCATATCAGAAATTATGTATCACAGTTTTCATTAACCCAATTCCCAAGATACCTCCCACCAATCCAACCGAACCGCCTTATTTCCTCCGATTAGACCCATGGGCTAAGTTACATCCATATTACTGGTTACTCAAAAGCTCACTGGTCATGTGATGAGGACCGGCCAAAATCTTCAGAGCACATTGTAATAGCCCAAATATTTGAGAATTAAAAATAATTATAAATTAAGTTAATTAATTAAATTATAATATTATAAACTAATTATATATTTACCATTTATTGAAGTTGGGTATTAAGATGAAGCTTATAGCTTGTTGGTTTTGGGGATGGTTAAGTATTCTTTAGGTTCTGGGTTCGGTTCCTCATTAAACTAGAGTGTGTCTTTATTTTTGCCCCAGTTCATGTGAAATTACAGGAACACCCTTATTGGTGAAAAAAAGAAAGGAAGAAAAAATGGAGAGAAGGGGCAGTCAGTTTTTTAAAAGAAAAAAAAAACGAAAGAAGGAAGGACCGGGGGTTTTCGCGAGAGACAGAAGAACGTGGGGAAGCTTCGCGATTTTGGAGACCAAACCCAGCTCCGGCGTTCAACCCTCCTCCGTCATTCTTCTGGGTTCGCCGCCGCCGTCTCTCAGCTGTCCTCTGCCGGCGCTTCTTTTTTCCGGTTCGGGACTTCTGCTTTTACGGTTTGATTGTTCTTTTTCTGTTTTGTTTTGCATTCTCGGCGTCGCTGGTTGTTGACTGCTGGGTTGTTGGAAATCTAGGACCGAGGAATAATTCATTTCGGCTGGTTGGCTTAGGGAGTCGGACAGATTGGGGCTGATCTAAGTGGTAGAGGATTTGGCTAGGAAGGGGCTTCTAGGTTTGTTCTGGATGCATTCTTAGCTGATCTGTTGTTCTAATTCCTTTAGTTTCCTTTTCTTCTTTGTTTCCGGTGTAGAGTAGGGACCGAAATTCATGAATTCATGAACCTTTTGACTCAATCATTTCATTTGATTCATGTGTGTGCTGATTGGTGGTTGTTATATGTGTGTTCGTGCGTGTGGTTTGATGCTGCACATTTCATTTTTGTTGTGGCTTTATGGTATGCTTTGTATGGGGGACCAAAAGTATTAAATGTCATGGGATTAATTGTTTTTAATTGTTGATTTCCTTTAGGATAAGTTGGATAATATTAAAGAATAGGGTTAGAAAGTAAAATTAATTTTATGCATATTTATACTCTGATGTTTTAGAATAATTGGTTAAGAGATTTGGAGGGTTGGAAGTTGATGAAGTTGTTTGGTTATTGTTGTTCTCTAGGTGTTTGTCAAAATGCTTGAGAGAGAGTTTGTAATTAAATATATAGATGAAACTAATGTTGCCCCCTTTTTCTCTTAATTTCTTTGTCCGTTGTATGTGTGTGTATACATATGAGTCATTCTTTGTATCTATTGAATTGGTATGAGCTTAGAACGGTGGATGTGCTTATAGGCTCATCGAAAGTTATTGCTATAATCTAGAGAAAATTGGATTGATGCTTGAACATTGGTGACCATAGCAATTGGATGGGTGTTGCTAAATAATTAGCCGTGAGGATTTAATTAAATGGGTTCCTTGCATTTTCATAAAGGTTGTGAGAGAGGAGTCACAATAGCTTTGTTTGGGCGTCAGCACATGTAAGCTGTGGACGTCACATGAATGTTGCTAGTAAGGTGAATTGTAGGTATTTGGCAACTTAGCAGGTGCGTGAATAGCGTCCCATTATTCTTTGTCAAACAAAATACTACTTGCTATGATTTTATTAAGTTTCCGGTTTTCACAAGTACAGTTTTCTCAATACAGATTTGTGGAAATTATTCCGGTTATCAATTACTACTTGTCATTTTTTATATTGATCATATATTAAGAAGCATGGTTTTGAAAAAGGAAGTTCATCATAATTGTTATATTCTCTTATCGGAACCACATGAGTAAAGATTGATGATTTTATTGGTTATTACTTATTTTCTTCAATTCCTTCATAGCTTAAATCATGATTATACATTTAATTGGTAAAGAGAGTTTTGAAATACGTTTTCTTAAACTTCATATTGAGCTGGTCTTATAAATTCGAAATTGTTTTATGAGAGTTCTTGAGATTGGAGAAGGATTTTGGTGGCATATTGAAACTCAAGGAAAGCTTTGAAATGTTGTTTGTGAACGTTCATGCTGGGGAATTTGATTATGAATTTGAGACAGAATTGTTATTGTCTTGAAGGCAGAAATTTTATTATTTGATGAAGTGACCCCAGACATGCTTGAACTGTTTTCGAGAGGGCCGAATACAGAACGCTGGTTACTAACAGCAGTACTGTTAGTCCTTGGTGCACTATGGTTAATCTCGAGCTCGCTTGTTATTCGTGGGACGTGTTCTCATGCTTGTTTTCGTGGGTCTTGTACCTGCGCTTGATTCGTAGCTTTGTGCTGCGCTTGATTCGTGGACTGTGTGTCCACGCTTGTTTCATGGCTTTGCCGCGCTTGGTTAGTTTACCCTCGTGGACTGTGTGTCCACGCTTGTTTCGTGGCTCTGCCGCGCTTGGTTAGTTTACCCTCGTGGACTGTGTGTCCACGCTTGTTTCGTGGCTTTGCCGCGCTTGGTTAGTTTACCCTCGTGAACTGTGTGTCCACGCTTGTTACATCGTTCTGTTGAGGTCCTACTAAAAGATGTGATTGAGACTTACTGTTTGAACTGATTTGTTAAACAAATGATTTATTACTTACTTCAACTTAAGAGGATTCATATTTCAAGTACTTGATTTATCATCCTTGTATATAGTTTTGTTCCTATTATATTTGCAGGACATAAAACTGTGGTTTATTACTGAAACCGATATTATCAGAGATTCATATCTTAACTGTTTACTTTTGTACTTATTCAATGACTATATATGGGACGTTATTCACCGGAAGATTATTTTTGGTCTCAGATGGTGCAGCTGACTTGGGTCCTTTCTATGGTCTTTGGAGGTCCCCGCTGGTGGTCGAGGTTGATGTGTCAAGTTGAAAGTTCTCAGTTAATGTAACATTCAAACCTATGTAGTCAATGTTGTAATTTAGGTGTTCCACGTATGCTATAGATAGGGTCCCCACCTGAGTTACATGTTTTGTAATTGATGATGAGGAGCAGAGCTCCTCTGGGCAATAACAGACTACTATAGAGTCTTGGAAGGGTCCACTTGCAGAGTTGAACCTATTAAATTTTCTTCAAAAATTAGCTAGTCCGGTTTTACGAAATACGTTTATGATATTTATTTTTCCAAACATTGTACACATATCTATATATGAGTATTAAAAATTCTTCATGTTTTAAGGCGTAATGCATGAGAGTCCGTGTCGGTCACCCCTAAATTTTTGGGTCGTGATACACATGTTCCAGACCATAGGTTTTTCCCCCTCATTGAACTAGTGGGGTGTCGTACGCTCTCATTGAACTAGTGGGCTAGTCCCTCATTGAACAAGTGGGACAATATAAAGCCAACCATCATGCATTAATGGAGGTCTCACCACGTGGTGGAATATAATAATTTATTTCCTCCCAATTCAACCCTTCCCATAATTATCATAATAAATATCATAACATCAAAACTCTTAATTCTTATGCATAAATAAATATATGCAAATATTTCACAATTCAAATCATAAGATTCCACAAGGCAATTTCTAATAAGATATTCATAACTATTTCACAAAATACTCACAAACAACATACTAATACACATGATAAGTGGAAAGTGGTTACCTTTCGCCGTAGCTAACTATTATCACACTGCTCCTAATCCAATAGCTCAAACACATGCCAAAAATCAATCTACCACAATCAATTTACTAACAATTAATAACTTTTTCAAACTCCACATAATTAAAATTGTAATTTATAATTTTATAAAAACATACAAAATTTAATAATGAATATTATTAAAATAAAAACTAAAAATAACAATCCTTCCAACTTTAAAACTAAACTAATTAAGATTTCAATAATATCTTTATTAACCTAGAGGCTATTTCAATACATTATCAATACTTTAAGTTAGAAATTTAATAAATACCAATTATCCTACAAATCATGCTTTATTGCGTTATATATAATGTTTCTAAAAATTCCAAAAATGTATATATGTAACTTGACTTTTTACATAGGACTTTTCCAGAATTTTTCTGATTAAGTTTTGAAAATTCATAATTAATTCTACAAAAATCTAAATGAGGTGTTTCCAAAAGCTACGTGTTCCTTAGCATGTCTACTTTCATATAAGAATAGTACCAATAGCCATAAAATATTATATTATTCTCATATTTTTAAAAATACAAACATTGTTCAGAAAACTTTCCAAAAGTGTGACTCAACTTTCAAAAATCATATCTCAAATTACAAACCTTCGTTCAAGGTAATCCAAAGCTCTTTTCAAATATTAATATGTGTACTATCAACACACAAAATTTCATGAAATAAATCAAAGGTTTCATATTCCAAAACGATGCCAGAAGATGATCACTATTACTGGAACATAAAATTCATCTAGATTTTCGGTTAAACTTCGGAAAATCATATCTCCCTTTCTACACATCCGATTTAGGTGTTCTTTGGCTTTTTGGAAAGGTTGAGATGTCTATTATTTACTGTAAAAATCTCAAGAAAAAACTCAAATGCTTTCAATTTCAAAAACAAGGCTGAAAATTATTGTTCACTTCTGAAACTGACATTTTTCAGTTTTCAGTGTCTAACTTTGAAAAATCATAATTCTCAATCTACAAGTACAAATCCGTTTTGTCTGGGGTTTTGCACGTTTTGAACTTTGACGAGTCTATTATTTACTGTAAAAATTTCAAGGAAAAACTCAGATGTTTTCCATTTCAAAATCAATCCCGAAAGTTGCTGTTTACTGGAAGTGCAGAAAAGTTCCAGGTTTTTTTTGCTGAACTTTGGAAAATCATATCTCTCAATATACATGTCCTTTTTGGCTGGGTTTTGGCTTATTTTAAAGTTTAAGATGTCTACTATCTTCCATAAAAATTTCATGCATAAACTTAAACGTTTTCCATAGAAACAAAAGCTCACTAGACCTCTCTGTTTTCAGTCCGAAAAACAGAGGTATTTCGTTTCAGTTTCATCCCTCTTGATCAAACAGAAAACCCAGCACACTAAGGCCATGGAAACTAGAAGGAAGAGGCTCCAAGAACTAACCTTAGTCGTCCCTCAAGCTTTCATGCAAGTTCCACGTCGTTCTCCCTTTGGTTTTGTTCCCCCTAGGTTCACGTTGCAACTCTCAGTGGTGCCTCTCTCTCGCTGTGTCTCTGTGTCTCTTGGCTTCTACACTCTAACTCTCCATCTCCTCTATTCTTTTCTAGCCTAAAGAATAAGAACGATGAACAACAATTCTCGGTCTCTCTTGTTCTCTCTTTGCATTTCAGTTTCTGTCTCATTTTCTTTTGCTTCTGGCCGAAGGGATTATAATGAGGAAGGGAGTAGGCTGTAGTTGTTGGCTCAAGAAATATGGAGAGGTATGGTGCTGGTCTGAACTCGCGTGTACAGTAGAAGATGAGATACGCCGAAAGCAATATATGCTGACAAGGGAGTGCTGCGTTGCTGTATTATTATTATTTTTCTGCTCTTGCGTGCTGTGCTCTGTTTCTTTTCTCGCTGCTCCATGGTGTCGGGTTTAGTTGAATGGATATGAGAAAGTAGGATTATGAATATCTGCCTATCATATTTAGCTGTCACGGGTTGGGCTTTATATTATAAGTAATGGGCTGGTTTATGTTCAGTGAATAATTGGTCTTCGCTGTACCATCTTCTATTATCACCTGCTGACCCAAAGGAATTAATGGATTAATGGTTTGGTTTAATTGTATGGGAATGGCAATTGAAGAGAATATAATATACATATGGGCTGAAGGGAGATTGAACAATGTTGATAAATAATGGGCTTTGCATTTGCCCACATTTGTTTACAAGTTTGGGTAGTAAAGTTATCATTTTACCCTTCTTAATTTATACTTGATTATCAAATAAATTTTCCACAATAAATCCTTAATTCTACTGATTAATTCCACTAGGCCATATGATTTTGATTCCAAAATTTATCTCTTTCAAATATTTTCTTGATTTCATTTACAAGGAAATAAATTCCTAATTTTCTAAATAATTAATTTAATCATTTGGCTAAATTCCACCATTTAATTCTCATGTATTATTTTTATAACTTTAGGCATAAATTATTTCTTATTTGAATTTATTCTTTTCCACAAATAAATTTTAAAAAATAAGCCTAAAATTTTCAATAATTAATTTCATAATCATTTTAGGGCAAATTTCACAATTCAATTTCTCATAAAGTGTTCAATTTCAAATCCCAAAATTTGGGATGTTACAAAAAGTGAGTGCTGGAGAGAGAGACGACGGAATTGAAGGAGAAGAGAGAAAAAAGAGTTTATTTAAGGTATGTTATTTATTTTATAAGATCATTTAGATAGTTAAATTAGTCTCTTTTCAATAAACTTTCTTCATGAGAGTTGTTATACGTAATTTTCTCTTTCTAATAAGGGTAAAATAATATTGATTAGTGAAAATTTTAGGATCAAAATATTGGTAAAGTTTTGAGTTTTGATAATAGAAAGCTGTATATTTGTTAAGCATAATTAATAAATAACTTTAATCGGTTTTGATTTCTTATTTAGTTACTGGAGGAATTTAGAGTTATTTTTTATCTAAATGAATTTAGATTTGTGTCATATAGGATATTTTTACTGATTAAATGAGAATCTAAGTATTTATTTGGATTACTAGAAATATTATCTAAAGTTTAATTGGTTAGTTTTGCTAAATTTCGATTTATATGAAATTATGAGTTGGGATTTGAGATTTTAAATTATTATTAATATGATTATGAGTATTTGGAGGTCTGGAGATTGTTTAATAAATTAGATTTTTATTATAAAAGCTAGTATTAGGTTAAAAATTGAGGAATAGATAAATTATCTTCTTTTTTTTTTTCCGGAAAACTAAAGAGGAATAATAGCTTAATTAATTATTTAATTATGAAATTAGTTATTATTGTTAATTCTATTAACATATAATTATATATTTATTTTTTAAGGGTGATTGATTTCTCTCACGCTTAGTGTTGTGTCAAGAACCTGAGGTAACCACTTTCCAATTTTTCTTGTATACTTGTTGAGGTGATTATAAGCGTATACTTATATATTTAAATGATATGGATATATTATACTTTGTTACATCCGAAAATGTATATATATGAGATATTTGTTTGAAGATAAATTTTAGTTAAGTGGGCATATTTGTTTATATTATTATGATTAAAATTGTTGATTTTGTAATTATGAAAGTTTATATACGATGTTGATTATCAAACATAACTGTGAATTGTTGATGTTGGAAATTGTGATATTTCACTGCATAATGAGGTGTTCTGGATGGAGATGAGATGTGATGGTAGGAGATTGATTTTATACCACGTGGTATTGCCACCACTGAGCGCACAGTGGTTGACCGGATATTGCCCTTGGTATCATCCTAATCCTTTGGCTGGGATTAGGGTCAGCCCTTGGGACAGTGACACCTTTCTATATTCGAGAGAAATGGAACCCATGGTCAGATATGAGTTTTGTAGCCTTTGGCAGGGCGATACCTCATCGTTGGTGAGCTTGGAATAATCTCGTCAAAGAGATTGAACCTATTATATTATAGCTTATGGGTTCTGTCAGCGGTTGTAAGGAGGTTATAAGGAAGGTTGAGGGAGTTACATGCGTATTGAATAATTTTGAATTATTAATTAATTTGGTAAATTACTCAGAGTTATTGATTTTATGAATAGATAATTAGCTCGCTTAACTATCTTGTAATCATTCCATGTATACTTGTTAAACTGGATATGTGGTTACTGAGTCTTTGTGAATTACCCTGTTATCATTTTTTTTTTCAGGCGTGAATTTAGGCACTGATACTAAGGGGAAGAAGGCATCCGAGACTTGATCAAAGTTATCAATCTTGTATGTCTCTTTTGTTACATAAGCATAATCTGATGTATATTGCCAAACTTTAGGGCCTTTTTGGTACGTTGCATATCTTGATCATTCCGTTGCATACTGAAACTTATATTATGAACAGAGCCTGTTGATATGATATTAAAAGTGTAAATGGTTTATCTTGGGTGGAATTAAATATGGTTGCGTATAAAATAATTATTTAAATGGTAATTTTGTGAGGATGTTACAGAAAGCAATGGTCAAGTGTAATGATGATAAGATGTAAAACTTATGATTAAGGTTAAGGTTAAAAAAATTTAGGATTAATGTTAAGTTGGTAAATTTATAAATAATTTATAAAATTATTTAGATAATATTATATATACTTATATAATACTACCTCCGGTCCTAATTATAAGAGCTAGTTGACTTTCTTTGGAGAGATTAAGGAAGCTAAATAAGCTACTTAATCATTTCATATATTAAATATTTTTAGATTATATATTAGTTTATTAGTCAAACTAATAAGTTTGAAGAAAAAAATAAAAATAAAAATACTTTAAAATAGTTTAATTAGTTTCCTTAATCTCTCCAAAAAAGTCAACTAGCTCTTATAATTAAGACTGGAGGGAGTACTTCCTCCAATCCTAAATATAAGACAAGTTTTTTAAAGAGATTAAGAAAGGTAATTAAATTACTTTAGAGTATTTATATTTTTCTCCAAATTAATTAGTCTGACTAATAAACTAATATATAATCTAAGGATACATAATATATGATATAATTAAGTAACTTATTTAACTTCCTTAATTTCTAAAAAAAGTCAACTCTGTCTTATATTTAGGAGCGAATGGAGTAGCATAAATTAAAAAAAGTTAAATAGGCTATACTTGTAGGTTTATAGGTTAAGCTTTATGAAAATAGGCTAGCCTATTTATTTAAAGAGGCCTGACAATAAACCTAAGTCTGAACCTAACCTATTTAATTAATAGACTAGGTTTTATGTAAATAGGCCGTGGATCCTCATTCTATGTTTTTCTTTATGTGCTTCTTAGGTCCTTATCCTCCTAAGAATCACATAAAGAAATATTGATAACATTGTTTTTTTACTAAGATTAAATTATATGTTGCATCCTAAAATATTTTGGAAAAATATCACTTAGGTCCCAAGGAACATAAAAAATATAAAAAAAGTCCCAACACAAAATCACATATCAAAAAGTTTCTAGGGACTTTTTTTATATTAGTCGTATTAACAACAGGAACTGCTATATTGACAATAAAATTTAAAAAGCGGCTATTCACAACAGAAAAAGCTAGATTCACAATAGGAAGTGCTATATTTACAAAAAAATTTAATAATTTGAATTTTGTTTCAAACTCAGGTTTTTAAGCGTACAGAGGCCATTTACAACAGAAAAAACTAGATTCACAACAGAAAGTGCTATATTCACAACAAAATTTAAAACCCTAGATTTTGTTTCAAACTTAGGTCCCTAAACGTATAGAAGTCATTCACAATAGAAAAAGCTATATTCACAACAAGAAATATTATATCCACAACAAAATTATAAACCTAGATTTTGTTTCAACTCAGGTCACTAAACGTACAGAAGCAATTCACAACAGAAAAAACTATATTCACAATAAGAAGTGTTATATTCATAACAAAATTTAAAAACCTGGATTTTGTTTCAAACTCAGGTCCCTAAGCGTATACAGGCCATTTACAATAGAAAAAACTATATTGACAACAGAATGTGCTATATTGACTTAAGTTTCAAAATGATTATAGGTTTTTAAATTTTGTTGTGAATATATCACTTCTTATTATGAATCTAATTTTTTCGGTTGTGAATGGCTTCTGTGCGCTTAGGGACCTGAGTTTGAAACAAAATCCAGGTTTTTAAATTTTGTTATGAATATAGCACTTCCTGTTGTGAATCTAGTTTTTTCTGTTGTGAATCGCTAGGTTTTTTAATTTTGTTGTCAATATAGCATTTTTTGTTGTCAATACAACTAAAATAATAATTAAAAAAAAAGTTCCTTAATTTTGAGTTGGGACTTTTTTGATATTTTTTATGATCCTTGGGGCCTGAGTGATATTTTCCCAAATATTTTTTACTCCCAATATCTTAAATTAATTAATTTTCAGTCTCACATTTACAAATATTTTTCTTATAACACTAGTATCCTGTAAATTAGTTAATTTGAAATACTAGGTGCAAAAAATATTTCAATATGTAATATATAATTTAATATAAATAAATAAAAAATATAAAAAAGGGAAAATACCAATGAGGTCTCATAAAAGAGAAAAAATGTCAAAAAAGTCCTAACCCTAAATCCCTTATAAAAAAGTCTCTAGGGACTTTTTTTTATATTAATTACGAAATTTCTAATATAAAAAAAGTCTCGTTGTTAAAATGGTTTTTCACGTTGTTAAAATATTTTTTCCTATTGTTAAAATTTCTCAATAGAAATATTATTGTCAAAATGACTTTTTGTGTTGTTAAAAAATTTTCGAGTTTTTCTTTCGACATGTAGAATTTTGGAAAGTTGGAAAATTTTTGACAACAGGAAAAACCATTTTGACAACAGAAAAAACTATTTTGACAACATGAAAAGTCATTTTGATAACATGAAAAACCATTTTAATAACATGAAAAGTCATTTTAACATGGAGACTTTTTTATGTTGAAATTTCGTAATTAATATCAAAAAAATTCCTAAAAACTTTTTTATAGGAGATTTAGGGTTGAGACTTTTTAATATTTTTTTTCTTTTCATAGGAACTAACTGATAATTTCCTAAGAAACATACCATCAATATTTCTTCGCATACTTTAAAAAAAAAAAAAGCAGGATTCAAATAGAGAGCGAGGACTCTCGTGATTGTTTAGTCTATTTCGGCTATTTCTTAGAATTGGTCATTGTAGCTCTCAAACTGTTCTGAAAGTGGGAGAGCAAAACCAAAAATTTCTCTTGTATTTGTGCTACGATTAATGGAGAACTCACAAGATTTGAACAACATCGAGGGTGATGGGGACGGAAGGAAGTCCTCCGCAACTTCATCGCCGGGCAGCTTCGCTGGATCAGGTAAGCTGATCTCTGTTGACCTAGCTTTTATTCACCCCTTTTTATTAGATTAGCGCAATTGATCTTATTCGATTCTGTTTGGGTTTGACATTCCGCAGTTGTACTTCAAGTCTTTACTGTTTATTCCTTAGAGATTCAGAAGTTGATGGCTTCCTTTTCTTTGGAAGAATTTTGTGTGAGAATAGCCAGGGTGGGGATTCTTAGGCTCATATCTAACACTTCTCCACCTTCCAGTGATAAATGAACGAAACCTTAAAGGTTACTTTTGGTTTAGGTCCGTCTTTCAGTTGTCCTAGTGGGCTTCTAATCTGTTTAGCTCACTTATTCTGCTTTCCTAGACAAATTCTATGAGGGGAGACCCAATTTACTATGCCAATACCACAGACTGATAGTTAATTCGAAAGTGAAGCAAAAGATGAAACTAAGAAAGCAAGTGACAAGAAGATAAGATGCAGCAATTGTAATATTTGAAGTTACACGTATCAAGTGAGGCAGATTGAATTAAATCTTTTATAGGGGATGATAAGCACTTTTTGTAACGTAAACAATTGAGAAACCAGAAAATTTCTAAGCAGAATTTTCGCCTCTTTTAAAACAGGAAGAAAAGGCTCCAAAAAAAGGAAAAGTAGTGTTAATGCTTAGTCTCTACCCATCAACCTTCGTTTATGCTATGTTGCTAATGCTAACATTGCAGAGGCAGTTATTCATGTTAATGTGCTTTACAGGTCACTGATTTTGAATTTCTTGCAATTCTAGCTAAAATGGTCCCTCTGCTTCGTTATCTACCTATAGTCATTCATGTTTTGTTTTTCTTTCGTTTTTTTGCATATGCGTATGTTGAATTTTATGGTCTAGTCTCTGGCCAGGATTTTGGATTCGAAATATTGAGTTAAAGTTTTAATTTACTCACATGGTATCAGATCATACATTCTTGTATGCTGGCAATTCGATGGGGATATGAATATTTGACTCATGCTTTCTCCCTTTTTTTAATCTCCAGTTGCTGATATTCTGTTGTGGAAGAGGTGGCATATTTCCTTTGGAGTCATTGTCGTTGCAACAGTTGCATGGGTCCTGCTTGAGTGGACCGGTTTACCATTTTTAACAATTTGTTCAGATGTCTTGCTGATTTTGATTGTACTATTGTTTTTCCTTGCAAACTATGCTGCCCTTAGAAACAAGTATGGCCAAATTCTCTTTTAAGTAGTTATATACGCTTCTTGTTTATGATTGTACTTGGCATTAACAATGTTAATGGGTCCTTATCTAGCAGACAACCACCAGCATTACCTGAATTAGTAGTATCAGAGGAGATGGTTAATAATGCAGCAGCTTCCATTCGGGTTAAAATCAATAATGTGCTCCTTATGGCTCATGACATCACTCTGGGCAAAGATTTTAGAATATTTTTCAAGGTTAGTTCCTTTCTCCATTCAGCATATTGGGAAAGATTAGAGCTCCATATTTTAGGCATTATGACCTTGATAATGCAGTCTAGGCATCTAGTGGTTCTTTTTCTGAAGATGCATTTTTGTCTTAGTAGATAAGAAAACTAGGGTGAGTGTTACAATGCCCAAGTCCCCATCAAGAACAATAGATAATATTTTTAGTCACTGTCATGGGACATCTGAGCTATGATCCCTTCCTTGGAGCCTCCACCGATAGAGCAGGTCAAAGTAATTTTTGATTTTCTTCTCAAAGGTGTCAGGGCCCATTTTATATACTCCATTCGTTCCAAATATAAGCTTCAAATAACTGTTTTTTGTTTATAAAAAAAGTAGTTAAAATCAATAAACATGTAACTATTATATATATTTTTCCAACTATGTCCTAAACTCATAAAGATAAATATCATCCGCCTTGTTAATTAATGCAATTCACATAGTCACTGGTCAAAAAGATATGCAATATATATATACAGCCAATAAGGGTAACATTGCAAAAAAAAAAAAAATGTTGAGATAAAACTGAAACAAAGCTTATATTTTGGGACGGACCTATTTTCAAATTTGAAGTTTATATTTAGGACGAAGGGAGTAATTAATTTCTTTTGATTTTTGCTAGACAATTGCAACTTTTGTTTTTAAACATGAGATCATAGTGTAACCCAAAAACAAACATGAGATCATAGTAATCCTCCTTAGTAGTGTCTAAGATTGAAAAGAATAAAAAAATCAAGTTTTAAGTTGAAAACATGCACATTTGTTTTACCTCGAGGAGCGCCTAACATCAAGTGCTTTTTTTAGGTGCAAAAGTGATTACGTGGTTACAAATCAGGTGCAAAAATACTGTTTGACTATGAAGTTTGACTTTTTTGTTGATTGGACGATGATGTGGCTTTTAAAGGTGCAAAAATATACATGTGGTTTGGCCAAAAGAGCACCCAACACCAACTACTTTTTTTAGGTGCAAAAATACTATTAGCATAGCCAAGTTTCGAAGTCACAGAATTTTTAGCAGAGGCAGCCTTAACAGCTGCAGCAGATGTTGCAGATGAGATTTTATCTGTGTAGCTGCTCTGATTCTCTCCACAAATCTGTTCATTCTCATGGTCTTTGTTATCTTTGTTGTCATTGTAACCAAGCTTGGAAGCAACACATTCTTAGCAGTGACAGCTTTATCAGCAATTGCAGAGGTAGCAGACGATACTTTATCTGTATAGCTGCTCTGATTGGATGGTTTGTCCAGTGATTCATAGCAGTTCTGATCTATCTCCATTTCAGAAATATTACTAGGATATTGAGTTGTCATATAGCTGCTCTGGTTCAATGGGTTGTCCACTGGTTCATAGAGTTTTTGTTCTTCATGTACTATAGTAGCACCAGAAGGAAATTGAGTTGCCGTATAGCTGCTTTCCGATCGGTGGCTTATCCAGTGATTCATATAGTTTCTGTTCTTCATGTACTATAGGAGTACCAGAAAGAGATTGAGTCGCCATACAGCTGCTCTGGATCGATGGCTTGTCCGTTGATTCATAGTGTTTCTGTTTTTCATACGGTATAGGAGTACCAGAAGCATATTGTGTTGCAATAGAACGAACATGTGGTTCTGGATATGGTTTTGCCCCATCATGGACGTTCATTTGGGCAAAAAACTTCAGAACTGGGGTAACTTGTATTTCTGCACCACCTGTTAGCAATAGGACCCAAAAAATAGAAGAAAAAGAAAATGGACTGATTAAGTGATCAGAATAGTTGTTAATGCTATTAATGCCAAGTGGATGATGCATTAACTTGTGTCTTTACCTGCCTCGGTTGGATCAGTGACTTTGCTTTGATAATTGGGAGCAATATGAGGGTGACGTGTTCCAGGATCTTCCTCCAAATCAAGAGGTTTCTCCACATTGACCTTTTGTTTCCCTGTGTTCCCTTCTTCTGCAGTAAAAGTTCTTGTTGCTGAATCATTTGCGACTTTTTCATCATTTCCTATACTAGGAGAAACAAGATCTTTCAGCAACAAGAATCAAAATAATGGTCAAATGATATTTTTGCACCTAAAAAAAGTACTTGGTGTTGGGTGGTTTTTTGGCCAAATCACGTGTACTTTTGCATCTTAAAAGCCATGTCATCGTCTAGTTAGCAAAAAAAAGTCAAACTTAACGGTTAAAAGGTATTTTTGCACCTAATTTGTGGTACATAGTCACTTTTGTACATAAAAAAAATCACTTGGTGTTAGACGCTCTTCAGGGTAAAATGTGTATTTTTACACTTTAACCCAAAAATCAACAAGGGTAAATTATTGAGCTGTTTTCTACTTGACAGGTGGTGGTCTTTCTGTGGCTCTTGTCTGTCCTCGGTAGCACTGTTTCTTTTTTCACTGTCGCATATATCGGTATGCTCTCTCTGACAATATGTTGGTTAAATGCAGCTTCTGATGTCTTTGACCGAGGTTTATTTCTTTATTTTTTATAGGTTTTCCTGTTGTTTTCTTATTATGTCTTACAAATTTCATACAATGCATGCAAATAGATGTCTTGTAATCTTGTGAGGTTTCCTTGTTTTTTCCTTTATTGCTTAGTTTTTGAGGGGAGATGATGGTGGTCTGTTGTGTAGTGGCAAAAGCATCTAGCACTGTTGTATGATGTAGTATACACAAGACCTTTTCAATCTCTAGCCCCTCTTTCATGGCTTTACTTGGAACTGATTGGATGTTTGAACACTCATGTATGTTCAGGTCAAGTTGACCAATCATTGTTTATCTGCGGGTCTATTTGATATATGAGATTGGGCAGAGTCATTTGCTTTAATGACATTCTTGAGTAGCATTTCTATTGAATATCTTTTCTTTCCCTGATAGTTAATATGGAGGAAGTGGATATACAAGCTGCTTAAACTGTTTTAACCATCTTATTCACTGTTATCCCTTTTTTAATGGTGACAGGAACACTTGTAGCATTTATAGTTCCTGTATTGTACGGCAAGTATGGAGGTTTTGTGGATAAATGCTGTGGAATGATCCACAAACAATTTTCGAGACACTACGAGTAGTAGATGAGAGCCTTTTCAACAGACTCCCGCGGAATGCACCTAGAGAAAAAGACTCATAATGAAAGATTAACCGACTTGTTTGTTTGTTGTCTGGAAATCAGCGAGTTCTCCATATTGCAACGGGGGTTCAATTCCCCCCCTTCTTTTTCACCTCACATGTATGAATAATTTTTTGTTGTTAGAAGCTATTCTGCAGCACTGGATTCATCCGTAAGCAGGGTGCTTTCATTTGTTGGGATCCGAAAGAACAAGAATGTACATAGGCTTGTACAATACATAGTTTGAGAAGTTAATGGCCAGATTTTGTCTTCCACCCCCCCCTCTCTAACCCAGCGGCTTTAGAGGAAGGTGCTAGTTTACTCTTTCAAAATGTGTCATTTTGTTAGTTGAACTAAAAAGAAGACATTGCATTTGTTTCGCCTTTGTTTTGCCATTTGAGATTAGAGTCACAGCTTCTGTGCCTTCAACTCCCTCTGTTTTGAACGTCAATGGCTGCTCATTCATTCTCTAATCCTATATTTGAAATTGAATCAAGAGAAAAGTGAAAAGAAAGCAGGATTAAGGGAATACCAGGATAAAAAACTTCTCACAATAGTTTTTTTTTTTTTTGAGAATTCTCTATCTTAATATTCATTCCTCCATAATTTTCTCCCCATCCTCACATTAGAGTAAATCACACACTAATCGATTTGTCATTTGTTTTGTATAATGGCTTGTAACTCGTCCCGCTGCCTGTTCTTGATTTGATATTCAAGTAGTTATCCTCTTCTTCCACTAGTAATTTGTATTCACCGTCCCAAAAGGTCACCAACATCATCCACCACGTTTAAAAAATGGGTTAAGATGTAATTTTACCAATGAACTATTGATCCAGGAGCATCCAACACAATAAATTTTTAAGTGGATCAAAAATACCAACAAACTTTTAAAATGGAACTTCCAGCACAATACCCCGTTAAATCCCCTAACTGACGTTAATTAATTAATTTTAGGTGGGTCCCACGTAATTTTTTTAAAAAAAAAACAAAAATGCCAAATTTTCTGTAATCTTTTCCCTAACGGAGATTGTGTTTTTTTCTTGAAATTTGAATAGGGCGCTGGAGGGCCTGATGACAAGGACAACAGGTGGCCGCCATGGTTGAAGCCTTTGCTCAAAGAAAGCTTCTTTGTTCAATGCAAGGTCCACGCTGATTCTCACAAGAGCGAATGTAATATGTATTGCTTGGATTGTATGAACGGCGCTCTCTGTTCTCTTTGCCTCGCCCACCACAGGGACCACCGTGTTATTCAGGTGACCATTTCTTCTTCTTTTGAATCTGGTTCACATTTTGATTGCGAAAATCATTACTTTTCCTTTAATGGGGTTACTAGATTCCTTCTTTTTCCGGAATTTGCTATAGCACTCCCACCTTTCCCTTAATCCCTAAAACTGTTTTAGCCTTTCCATTAATTCAGCCCTGTTTTCATCCCCCACTACTAACCAATTCCTAATGTTTTCTTGGCTTTTAAGTTTTTTCGAAGAAAGAAATCAGAAAGACAATGGAAATCAAACATCAAATTTACTCCACCATTTCTCCAGCTTGCTCACCGTCAGACCTCATTTTTCCAGAGTTTTGAACCCTAGCTCGCTCGACTTCTCCAGCTCCTGTGTTCCGCGATTTTGTAAGTGTAGGTGGATCCGAAGGGAGGACTGAGGATTTAGGAGGCGACGATGAAACCGAAGATGGAGGCGGTGATGAAACCGAAGATGGAGGCACGATGAAACTGAAGATGGAGGAAAGGTTCGATTCAAGGGAAAGATTACAGAAAATTTGGCATTTTTGTTTTTTGTTTTAAATTATGTGGGACCCACCTAAAATTAATTAATTAACGTCAATTAGGGATTTAACGGGTATTGTGCTAGGAGCTCCATTTTAAAAGTTTGTTGGTATTTTTGGTCCACTTAAAAGTTTATTGTGTTGGATGCTCCTGGGCCAATAGTTCATTGGTAAAATTGCACCTTAACCTTTAAAAAATCAATTCTTTCACAACATTCCTTTATCATTCCATTCCTTAACCTTTAAAAAATCAATTCTTTCACAACATTCCTTTATCATTCCATTCCATTTCACAAATCAAACATCCATTTACTCTTGTTCAGCAGAAGTATGTTTTCTATTCATATTACAGACAGTAAGAAAAAACTATGTAGAGGATAAAAGAGAGCATAGATTTTCATGAAGCAGAAAATTGATGCTTATTTGCTGAGTGTCTACATAACAGCATCATGAACACATGAGTTCAGGGAGGCCCCAGCAGGTCGTTTACAATATCAAAGATAGAGCCGGGAAATCGGGTCGAGCCTGTCGGGCCGGCCCATAATCAGCCAGAATTTTGAATTTGGCCCTGTAGGGCTGGCCCTGCAGGGCCTCGGGCTTAATCAGGCCGGCCCTGCAGGGCCTCGGGCCGGCCCGTTTCACTGTAGTTTTTTCTTTTTTCCCCCTAACTTGGCCTTTATCTATGTATGAATGACTTGACCACAAATCTCATCGGGTGAAATTGTGAAAATCTTACCCTAGGTCTCAAGTTAGCAACTTTGGCATGTAATATGAGTGTATTTTAGCGTTTTCATCTATGCAAAAGATATCAATTGGGGGTTCAATGTTTCCTCTAGTAATTGACATTTTGTATGGACAGTCAAACGGAACTTAGAAGATATTTGTTAGAAACTACATAAGGCACACATGCTGTACTTAAACTAAACAATATGACTTGGAATGGTATGATAATAAATACTTGGATTCTATGGTAAATTTATTCATAAAAGCTATAGGGAAAGTAAAAGTTTACAAAGATTAATTTGCAAGTCTCTACAGAAGAAATACGTGACATTTTTACTCCTGAAGCACAATCTTCTACTGAAAGTGAAGCACAATTAAATATCTATAAAATTGATAATAGTGGTGAAGAAGGTGACAATCGACAATGATAGTGGTATACTTCTTATATTTTATGTTAATTATCTAATGTTGTTTAGTTTGATGCTTCTTCTGTTTTATGTGAGTCAATTGTGGATAATGATCTGTTTTTTGTTACGAATTAATGAATGTGTTTATTTGTTGGATGATTTGTATTGTTTAGATATTAATGTTGATAATATTTATTTGATAGATTAGAACTTTGATGATTGCAATTTACTAATTATATTTCTCTATAAAAAACCGGAAGAAAAATAGTTAAAATTTGGAATAGTAATTTTCAAGCTCTGTAGGGCCGGCCTTGACCCTGGTACTATCGGGTCGGGCTTTGAAAAACAGACATTTTCCTTATCCCAGGCCCTATAGGGCCGGACCAGCCCTGATTCCCGGCTCTTTCAAAGACCATAGCACATTAGCCCAATATAGCTGCTAGCCAGCATTACACTAATCACCTCCAATCAAATACTCCATTATCTGCTACCCGCGGTAGATACCTGAACCTACCAAAAAAAAAAAAACAAAAAAGACTCCATTCTCTCTCACTGAAAAAGAAAAAGACCGAATTCCCAAGTATAAGGTCCTCAAGCTTCTATTTCATTTTCTAGCATGGAAACTTCTGAAAATTGACAATGGAAGTAGCAGGTCTCCTCCATATTATTCAGGTACTCAATACTTGATGAATCCCGCTACTCTTTCAGCAACTCGCCCGCTTTCTTTATCCAAACTTGATAGATGATATCAGGCGAGAATAGAACGAAGTGGACCTGAAATCAATATATCAATATCAATATATTAGATAAAATTAAAATAACTGAGCATTATTTCTAATTTACTATAGTGGTCATCCATACTATTTATTTATTGATGTGATTACTGATTTATTTCTTAACAACTAATTTTTATTTTAGATTCAAATATATATATATTTTTTAAAAAATATAAATCCAGAATGGATAATGCACAGGAGCTAAGGCTATTTAATCCTACGTTGTAAACAGAGATTCTAGAAAAAGCCCCAATAGAATCGTAAATACAGGATTTTGGGAATGTGAAGTTTTACTACAATGGTACATGCCTCAGATCCAGATACCGATAAAGCAATGGAACAAATTGAACTTATTACCTCCTTCAAGTCATCTCGAAACTCTTTGATGGTGGATATTGCCACTGTGGCAGCTTCGTCAAATGGATATCTGAAATTTAGCTAGTTAAAAACTTGACACAACTTTATTTCCGAAGATCAGATTCTCCACATAAATTTAGATTCATTGTTGCAGTGTGATCGTTACTAATAATCAGGCATGCCAAGGGATTTGTTTACGGGAACTTACCCATAGGCACCACAAGATATGGCTGGAAATGCTATGTACTGAATATTGTTCTCTTTTGCAACCCTCAAACTATTCCTGTAAATCAATTTGAAGATGAAACATATTTAAATAAGATAACAAAAAGAGCTGATTTGAGAGAAAAATATGGAAGATGAACTGCAGTCTGCATGAACATAATAGAACTACCTGTATGCACTTGCTAGAGATGTAGCAGGATTACTATCTAAATCGTAGATTGGTCCCACGGTATGAATAATATGAGAAGCGGGCAGCTTAAAACCTCTGCAAATTAATAAGCATAGGGCCTAAATGAGGCAGACAGAAAATGATGGAATGCTAGATATTATATGAACGTAGAACCGTAAATTTAGGAGAACTTACCCTGTGATCCTAGCTTCCCCTGTCGGACAGCGAATTCCAGGTCTGACTTCTGGAACATTAAGGCACGCTTGAAGAAGAAGATCTGGCCCAGCAGCTCTGTGTATGGCTGAAAGACGGGTTTGTTAGTTAATTCAGTTCAGTTTCAGATTGCTTTGCTAATCTAGTTTCTATTTTTCTCAAAAAACTGCTATACAAAAAGAGGCACTCATAAATTAATCACCTCCATCTGCACCTCCACCTCCAAGCATTCTCTCATTTGCTGGGTTCACCTACGAGAGATCAAGCAAGAATATACGATTAAATCATAAACAGATACGAAGTTCCACCGATTTATTTTAATTAATTCAAGCTGCACAGTAACAAATTCTTCGGACCACCATTGAAGTCATCAGATAGTTAGATTATATATCAAAGCATAAAAGACAACAGTTAAACTAATCAAGCAGTTCCTAAAGTTAATATAGCGCCACTATAATTGATCATATTCTTCAAGTTAGAGTGCAGGGAAAAAATATACAATTGCGTCGGATACGCCGTTGATAGACCACTTTGTGATGTCTCCTTTCTGAATGACCAAAGCATTCGACGAAGACAACGGGAAGCGAACGACATCTTCCCCTCCACTGGACAGAGTGGAAACCCTAGCTGTATCGTCCATTTTACAGCGTACAGTCAACGACGATTTCGATAGAGATGACGGCCAAGGAGAGAATCCAAAGTGGGTCCGAAAATTTCTCGGGTTAGCGTTTCTATTTGAAAAGATCCGATTATTTTCAAGCAATCTGGAACCCAGAGCTGCCCCAACACGCAGTGTTCTCCAGAAAATGTTCGTCATTAAGCTTCCCCGGGCTTCATTTGTAGTGCCAGGTCTAGTGAACGCTCATGACGAGGATGGCGAGGGAGAGGATTATAGTGCGGGTGAGTAGCTTGCAACCTCTACGTGGAGAGCTACGATTTGTTGGTTTCGTCTAAGAGTTGGGCGGAGATCGCATCCAATGACTATTTGTTGTCAAAAACGCAACCACTAATGTATTGCCACGTGGACTTAGACTTTGGCCAACGAGCTCACTTCCTATTCAGACTTCAGAGCTCAGACGACGGTGTTGATATTTGAGAGACCGCTTTAGCGCGGCTGTTTCCTTCCCTTCCGAATGATCAATCCATTTTCAGGGGAACGAAAATGGGACGATCTCGATTAGATGCGCTCATCTCGGTGTTCGTTACAGTGCACCCGCACGAGACATCGGCCCTGCTTCACTCCTTCTTTTGCTTCTTCTTTGTGAGCCTTGCCTTGGTTTCTCTTTCAATGAGATTGTCCTTGTTCTTGATCTGTATGTGTATTGTTCTTATGGTTTCTGAATTTTTGATTTCAAATGCAGATTTTGAGTGCCTATTTTGTAGTTCTTCCGTTGCGGGATGAGGGGGCCATTTCCTTAGGCTTATCGAATTTGCCTGGTCTCTTTGTGGGATCTTTACTGCTCACTCTAATTGCAGCGCCTGTTTCAACCCTTTTATTCTCTCTACCTAATCTTTCCAAAAACAAGGTATGGACATACTTGAGATGAGATGATTCCTTATTGCCGTTTTTATAGATTGATGTGAACTTATCTCCATTTATTTTTTGATCAGTTCAAAGCATTTGTCTTACAATGATGACTGAACAGAATCTAAATAGAATAGATGAGAAGTGGCGTTTTATTATGTCTAGAGAAAGTTTATCATAGACTGACTCAATTTAAATTGAAACATTGTTCATGGACGTAGGATAACTAATTGGATTGTAGGAGACAAGATTAAGGTTACCTTTACTGCACTAGGTTGAAACGATGACAGAGGGATAGTTATCTATTCGGGGATCCATTCATTATTGCTTATTGGTTGTATAGTTGTGCAGCTGACGAATGCAATGATGTTACACACACACACAGAGGTTTACTAGAGGAAGAAACAAAGATAGCGGCCTCTAAGAATCACAGCAAGGACATATTATCAATCGTATTTGGGGGGTTATAAATGCTGTTTAAAAAAAAAGAAAAGAGTATATTTTTGTTATGGTATGAATTTTGAGTCACTAAAGTCGTTAAAAATGCTATCATGAAGGAGTTCATGATTGAGTGGTAAAAAATATAAATTTGTATCAGAATTAAAGGTCAACGAAGATGTATATACATGCTGTTTGATGAGTCATTTCATTAGCTAAGTTTGGTAAGCTAAACTACTGATTGTTATTATGTTACAGTAAAAACGCAGTAAAAGTTAACAAAATATAAAAGAATAGAAAATCACTGACATTTTTGTTGCATGCATTTGATATTTGATTGTTTCCACGGTGGTTTGTCCATGAAGAAGCATTCTTTTAAAAAGAGAAATATATAGGCCTATTAGTTTATTGGCGGTATAGTCGTGCAGCTGACAAATGCAATGATGTTAGCCACACACACAGGTTTACTAGAGGAAGAAACAAAGATAGCTGCCTGTGAGAATCACTGTAAGGAAATATTATCAATCGTATTTGGGGGGATATTCATGCTGGTGAAAAAATATAGTATCGTTTTTGTTATGGTATGAATTTTGAGTCACTAAACTAAAGTTGTTAAAAAATGGTATCATGAAGGAGTTCATGACTTTTGAGCCAAAAAAAAGGAGTTCATGACCAAGTGATAAAAATATAAATTTGTGTCAGAATGTGATAGGGATCAACACAGTTTACTGGAAATATGAATATATCATATTAACACAGCTGATATTACAAAGGTTCATACAATCTGAAAGAGTAAAACTACTCTCCAGCCAAGAAAGTCTCAGGCCTGGTTTAGTCCTGATCCCCTCTCCTTACACAACACTCGTAAAAATATGCATAACCTCTCCTTAACACAACTCACGGCTCATATACTCAAAACAAAGGAGCTTTCACAATCTCCTATGAGCCACCCTAGCAAATAAAGTGTTCCTACACTTACTCCAAAAAGGATATAAAAACAACGAAGTCAACCCTACAACCTTAAAAGGCATCTTGCCTTGTGTCTGCCCTGTTATGTCTGCCTTGGAGTCTGCGTATAAACCTTGCCAACAAATGGAAGGGTTCTTTCAGAATGAAAGGTCAACGAAGATGCTTATACATGCTGTTTGATAAGTCACTTCATGAGCTAACTTTAATAAGCTAAGCTATTATTTGTTATTATGTCACAATAAAAATGTTGTCAAAGTTAACAAAATATAAAAGAATAGAAAACCAATGACATTTTTGTTGCATGCATTTGATATTTGATTGTTTCCACAGCGGTTTGCCCATGAGGAAACATTAGCTAAAAAAGAGAAATATATAGGCCTATTAGTTTATGTCCTTCTCACGTCATGTTCTAAGGAGTGGTGTTTGTTGAAATTTCAGGCTCTGGTTTTGATACATAGGTTTTTTAGTGTATCACTTGTGCTGTTCTTTTTTCTATGGCGCTCCTCATCAGTTGGATATTCAACATCCAAATTGATGGTATGATAAGAATCTCTCTGGAAGATAATTCATCATATTTTTTATTGCTCATGCGAGATTGGTTTATTGTTTGGTCCTGTGTCAAATTGCTCTTTCTTCTACCAGGAGTCCACAACTTTGACTTCATCCTCAAATCCTGAAGGGAAGGTTGATGACCAAGGCACCCTTTCACCTTCAACAGGTTGGGGAAACCATGGGTGGTTCTTTATCACTGTTCGAATAGGATTGTTTCTTTGGGTAATGATTTGTTATATTTTATTATTTTCAAGCTTTTCGTTTTAATTTATGTTTTTCTACACCCTTTTACTAAATAATTGAAAAGATATTTCGATGATACAAATTTCTGCCTTTGTGAAGGTTGCTTTGCTAAATCTGATTACGATTTCCTCAACTTGGGCTAGGGTAATTGATGTGATGGACAGTGAGGTATGTACAGAGCTACAACATTTGTTGTTGTGTTCAGTTATTAGGTGCCCATTTAACTTGTTTTGTGTTCAGTCAGGTTCAAGATTATTTGGGTTTATTGGTGCTGGTGCCACACTTGGCCAACTTTTTGGGTCATTGTTTGCTACAGGAATGACTTGGTTGGGCCCATGTAAGTTTCCATGCTCCCTATATGGACTATCTCCTGCTTTTATCTCGTACCCCTCAGAGGCTTTAAACCAAGAATTCATCTACTGCAGTTCTGCTTTTGTTTGCTGCTTTGTTAATGGAATTTGCAGCACAGTCATCAAAAGGGATAAATATGGACATGATCCATCAAGAGGAATTAACTCCCATCAGGTCATTATAAAATCTTTTTACGGCTTACTCTATTGAATACTGGACATAAGATTCAAGTTTTGGGTTTCCCCTGGTGTACATTTATTTTCTGGGCTTGTTACTATCTGAATCTGAATGAGAAGTTCCCTTCCATAATAAACTTCACAGGGTCTCTAGTGCAATCCCATGTAATTTTCGATTCACCTTTTCAACATCTAACAATCGAAATAGAGTAAAATTGACAATTCCTTTAATTGCAGTAAGCAGTCTCTTAATAAATTGTAACCCTTCGGAACAATAGAAGCCTATCAAAATCCAAGCTTTACATACATGTCATTAGACAAATATATTGCCAAATATAATTGATTATTTATTCTGCTTATTATGTTTATATTTATTTCTAAGGCATAATGTCATTTAATCACAAATGTAGATTGTCATTTAATAAATTATTATTTTGAATTTAGAGAAGCTGATCCTGACGATAAAAATGAGGCGTGTGAGAAGAGTGAACATACAGTCGGAAATTCTCCAAAGTCATCTACTTCTGCAGTGAAGCTACAAATTTGGGCCATCTTAGATGGCCTCTGGCTTATTCTGTCATCAACATATCTGTTGCACGTGTCTTTATTCCTCTGGCTGAGTGCAGTTATCTCTTCCTTTTTCTATTTTCAGGTGTGATATTCTGCCATGTAATCCAAGTTATGTTTTTCATGCTCCTCATTTGGGTCATCTTGCGTGATGGAAGAACAAATGCATTTTTTGTGGAATGCCTTTAAGTTTTATATTAAGGTCTCCCCCAAACAAACAAAAAAGAAAAAAAGAACACACAGACAAACACACACACACAAAAGAAGGTGTGAATTTTGGCTTCTTGAATTTCTATCACGCCTATGACTTTCAATTAATTCTTTCCTCTGAACTTGCTTCTATTCATCCTTTTTTTCTTTTTGGGTTTGTTTTGGAGAGGCGTTGTTGATTATTGTCATTTTCCTGCTATCATGATCTCAAAGTTGTCCTTGTTGCTACTTGTTTTTACGACATTGAGAACACACACAAAAATATGTACTATCATGTCTCTACTGAACTTTTCCCTTGTCTGCAATAATAGAAAGTGACAGTGATTGCCGCAACAGTTACCAGCTCTATTGGGAGAAGAAGATTGTTTGCCCAAATAAACAGTTTTATTGCTGTTTTTATCCTTGTTGGACAACTAACACTAACGGTATGCAATTCTGAAAATGATTTTTCCCTTTGTTTGGTGTCAAATATCCTTTAGAGTTGAGTCTAGATCTTTCCTTTTAAAAAAACAAAAAATAATAAAGTACCACATTTTTTATACAAAAATTATTACATTTTCACATGCTAACTTTTATTATTATTTGTAACTTGACTACATTTATCTTTCCCTTCATCTAGTACAGGGGCGCATTCTAACTGTTGCCGGGGTGACTATAGCTATTTGCTCTGCTCCTTCTGTTGGCTTTTTAAATTTGGTTGCTCTAGTTATCTGGCCAACTTGGGTGGTTGTTGCTATTTGTGAGACACTTAGAAAGGTACTGCCAGACTTTAATGACCAACTTGGGTGGCTGGTGTGGCTTTTTTTTTTTTTTTAAAATGTTTGTTGATGATATTGTGATTTGTTACACATTGCATTCATCTTCTGGATATTTAATGACCAACATTATTTGTCGGAAAATGCTGACTTGTTAGATAAGGCAATGTGACTCGTGTATATGCGGTTCCATACTCATGTATCTATAATTTTGCAGGTTGTTTCATATGTTGTGACGAGGCCTGCTAGAGAACTTCTATTTACTGTAGTGTCACAGGATGAGAAATACAAAGCAAAAGTATAACCTCCTTTTCTTTTCTTTCCACTTCGCTCCTTCAACACCCTCTACACCCCCCCCCCCCCCACCCCTAAAAAAAAAAAAAAACAGAGAAGATATATAGTGGGCATCTTGGGTGGCGTCTTCTCCGCTTGCAGGACCTGTCATTTATTACATTTTAATTTTTTTAAAGCCAAATAATGGTTGTTTCTGGGATATTTTTCTGTTGCACGATTAAATTTACTTGGCGTGAACAAAGAATTCTAGGGCCGTTTTTGTCAAGGAAGAACTTCAAAGAGTGTGTGCTAGTGCAGGTGTGCATAGATGTGTTTGTTCAAAGACTTGGAGATGCTACAGCAGCTGGAATGTACAAGCTGCTACTTGCACCTGTTGATGGGAAAACATCGGCCATTTCCATTTATGCCCTCCCTGTATGTGTAATATTATCCTACAGCCCGCCTTCTTGTAAATACTTACATACTTAGACTTGGTCGACTGAAAAAGGAGGAAAACAACTGATCAAACCAAATATGGAGAGACATTCAAATTTGCCACTGAAACTTGTTCTTGACATGTTTACTTCTAACTTTATTTAGAGCTAACAATGAATTGAGCTATTCATGAATAGTTCATTTATTAAATGAATTAAATTGAACTGAGGTTGATAACATGAGGCTTCGGCTTTGCTCTGCTTGCTTAAATCTTTAACTTGACCTACTCATCTGATTTTGGGAGGGTCAACTTAAGATTTTTTCTTTCTTTTTAATAATTTTTTAAACAATAATTAGCTTAATTTTTTGGTTTCCTCATTGCCTTGGCTTTCTTTGTTATATGAATGCTCTCAAATCGTAAGCACCCATGACTGTAAAATTTTCAAAAGTTTATTCCTGATGTTCCTTTTCCTCACTTTGTCTCCAGTTGTGTTCATTGTGGATAGTCACAGCATTTTATTTGGGTCGTCGGCAAGAACAACTTGCAAAGCCCCACAGTTCGTTCTCTTCATAAAATTCTTTGGAGGTTACATCTACAGTTTCTGCTATAGACATAACCAGTGAATCTAATGTGCAATACTTTAATCTTTATACATGTGATAAATGTTTAGATAGTTGAAAAGTCTTTACTATAAAAGTTAATTTGTGCATACTCTGTGATACTTGATTGGCGCAGATGCATAGAATGTGAAAGTTGACTGTAGCTGCAGAAAAAGTGCTTGGTATGCCTGCAAGTATCTCGCCCTCCATGTGAGTAAGATTGGCTTTATAATGTATGCACTTCTGAAATTTTGCTTTTTCAATTGAGGGGGATCCCCACCAGGAAACCAGAGCAGATTTTGGGCTAGGTTGATTGTACTGTACATATAAATATTGATTTAACATACCTTCCGAGGCAGATCTAAATCCCAATGTCCTATTGACAAGAGAGCTTCTTTAAGATACCTCACTGCAGACAGGGGCTCGTTATCCGAAGAAGTCCAGAAGTATGCTGAGTAATGGATAAGAAAAATCTAATATATTTCCGGTTTGTTATTCATTACATCAAAAATTTGATATTGCCTTCTGAACTTGATTAAAGAATCTCCCCTCTCTTTCATTATAGACCCCTGACATATACAGAAGCCTGCAGCTGGCCAATCATGTGCAATTTTAACTGATTAATGTTTAACGAGAATCCTGCAACAGCTGCTTGGCAGTTATTGAATCATATTGTTAACGTGTATTCGGCATAAACGAGGAAATGAATATGATATTGAGTTCCACTGGTACAAGTAAGAAGTGAGGAGCATCATATTGTACCTTGAGTTTGGTGCAGAATTTATTCAAGAAATTTTCATGTTGTGAAACACACTCTTTCAGATCATTATGGTTCTTTTGGCCTAAAAAAAAGATCATACTGATTTTTGCCTGTGATCATGCCTTACACGAGAAAGTATTGAACCACTAAGCTAGAGTGTTTATCGATAATAATGTTTAGATTACAACCAAACATTATAAAGATAGATATTTTTTCATGACTGGATGTAGACTTTTCTTTGCCATAGGTCCTTTCTGGGGACTATCACGAGCACTTTACAACAATTGTTTCTTACTTACTTTATCTTTAGTTAGTTTGTCTTTTTACCAAAGTCCTGAATGAATAAACTATCTCCTCCTGTTTGAGTCTGATATTTGTGAGGAATGAAAGCAAACTGAGGAATCCATGATATGAACGTGTGTAATGCATATGGAGGGGGATAGGATTCCTAATCCCACTCTGTCCCTCTCTCTCTCTCTCTCATGTTCATGGACATAGTGACAGGTAAGCAAGCACTAAGAGCCTTGAAAAGCTTGGTACCTTGCCCCACTCTTGAAAATTTGTACCATTGGGCTCCTAAAAGGCATTGCCGCTTGGTGCCAGCGGTACTGCCTCTGTTCTTCCTCAGGTCATCAGCATACTTATAACTCACATCATTTTCAATATTACTTGTTTACTGGGGGCGAATGATGGTTTATCCATTTAAAAAAGGTGAGAAATAAAGAAAAGGTAAGAGCAATTATGCATAGTACTTGAAGCAGAAGGTCTGCGTCGAAGCACTCAGCAGAAAGAGTTGCCAGCACCACTATCCTTATACTAGTATTTTTTTTCCCTCCCATTTTAAAGTGGCCCTGAAGCTGGTTTCTTTATCATTATCACCTGCTACATTGACATGGAAGTTCATGTACCAAAAGAAAATGAAAGAAACCCCACTATGCTTCTTACTATTACTATCTCTTTATCCATTAGTTATCCATTAACTCTCGTGTCAGGTGGTACTATCTCCGATTTTCAATATAAGATCTATGAATTACTCCCTCCGGTCCTAATTATAAGAGCTAGTTGACTTTTTTGGATAGATTAAGGAAGCTAACTAAATTTCTTTAGAGTAATTTTATTTTTATATTTTTCTTCAAACTAATTAGTTTAACTAATAAACTAATATATAATCTAAAGATACACAACATATTAAATGATTAAGTAACTTATTTAGCTTCCTTAATCTTTCCAAAGAAAGTCAACTAGCTCTTATAATTAGGACCGGAGGTAGTAAGAATTAGAAGAAGTATTTGTTAAGAAAATATTATTGTTGATGTGCTTTATTTAATAACTGTATGTCTTGGCTGATTTTCGCCATTGTCGTGAAAATCAAATTACGAGTCTCCACTCCAAACCAGAGAGTGGCAGAGCAAAAATTGTAAGGAAGTTGTCTTGGGTGATAAGATGACAACTATTATAATAAACTTAATTTTATAAGAAATGAGACGTACGATGTCATTGCACTCTATCAATAATCATTAAAATGAATGCAATTGACTTCAAAAGAAAAGAAACTAAATTGCACAGAGAATAAAAAGGTTTATGCTAGTAATTAATTTTACAAAGTGATGTTGGGGGACATATTCTGATATAAATAACAATGTTTTGAAACCCAGACTGACTACTAGACCGATCGGGGTACCGAGTCAAGGATTAATGAGTTAGACAAGAGTTAAACCGGAGCTAACTTGAGGCCAAACCGATGAAAAATTGAAAATTTCAGGATAATTAATATAAAATTCTTAAGATAATTTAAAATATATGTGTGTGTATATATATATATATATAAAGTACTGAAATGGGTTGATGTCCAAACTGAACCTGTTTACTGACCGGTTGGACCAGTGTGATCTGGATTTTCAGAAGAATGGTAAATAATAAGGAGGAAGGCGTGGGTGTGTTAGAAGTTAGAAAGAAGGTGTCATTTCAGATAAGAATCGGAGGAGGTGTCGCTATAAGCAACAAAGAACCCGTCCCCTACGACACCCAACTGTGTGTCCCAAGAGGGGCATTCGTGGTTGAATGCCTTTTGGCCACGCGTACCAACACTTGCATTTGAGATCACCAACTAACCAAACTCGAATATGTTCACTCGAATATGTTCCCCCATCCCAAATTCTTATTTTATGTTAATTATTTTGCCTTTTCTTTTGCGTTATGGCTCATGACAATTTGATAAGCCTGGATAGCTTTGAAGGCCAATGAGGCTGATGACAACGAGAGTGAGAGAGAGAATTATGCCCTCTCTCTCTCTTTGTACCTCAGGTACGTGTTTTCCTTCCTTTCTTGTCATTTGTGTGTTTTCCTTTGCTTACAGAATCCCATTCACTTCACCTTCATATATGGATGGTCTTCATTTCTTTGCTTCATTTTTTTCTTTAAAAAAAATATATATTGGCCCCCCACTAAAGTCTGTCTTTTTATCTTGTTTTGTCCGACATCACACTGTAAAAAGTTACTATGTTAGTGTTTGAAGCGGAAGAAAAAGTATTAATATATGGTATATCTGCTCCTTTTAAGGCTGATCAACTGCTTCTCATGTTGCGTGGATATACTCGTATATTCTTCTTTTTAACTTTTTTATTTTTTCCCTTTTAGGTCTTGATGCTACCATTCTTAATTAACGCCAATACCTATAACTTGAATGCAATACCAAACTATGTTATTCATGAGTTATAAATAGGGTTAACGGTGAAAGTTTTCATCTTGGGACAATTTTACTTTAGAAGTTTTCGTGGGCAATTTTGTCCTGGAATGTCAAAGAGGGGGCAATTATGCCTTAGACATTATCCCAATTAATTTTGACGGTTAAGTAACCAAATATACAAAGCTGATAGTCTAGATATCATCTACGTCATTTTTGTTAAAATGTAAATTCCCAAAAATTTTAAATCTAACTTTGGAAAAAAAATAAATAAAGTAGATGACACATGGACTTTCAGGATAAGTTTGCACCTTAACGAAGATGACATATGGACTACCAACTCATCTTTGGTCAACTAACAGTCAAAATTAACTAGGATAACGGTTAGAAGTTAGAACAAAATTGCTCCTTTTATTACACTTCTAACGCAAAATTGGCTCTCAAAAAACTTTCTGGGCAAAATTGTGCATCGGTGAAAACTTTCAGGACATAATTGTCCCTCGGTGAAAAATTGGCAAAATTACCCCTTAACTTTTATGAATATTACATTTGGTTTTTCAAATTTTGTATTTAAATTTTATGAATTTCGAGTGCACCTTCATTTTCCCTCCGATTGCTAATTAGTGCTTGTTTGGAGTATTTAAAATAAGTGTTTTTATGTGATACAAACAAAATTCTACTCATGTAATTATCTTATACGGTGTAAAATTACTTAAAATAACAACATTCAGACAAGAAAAAGTTGCAACGATCCTAGACCAATTTTCTTTTCCTAAATCCTCTTTTTTTTTTAAATAAATATATTATTTATTTGTTAAAATTTAAAACAGATAAGTTGATAGTATAAATTGTTAAAATTGATTCCAACACTTTAAAACTAAAAGAAGAAAATATAGAAAAATAAAATAAAATTTGTTCAATTCAACCTAATAAAAAAATTCATTTTTAACAATGAGGGTTAACCTTAGTGGTAGGTACCTTAATCTCTTAATCAATTAATATCCATTTCATTTTTTGGGTATGACAAAAACTCCCCCTTGTATACCTCCTCACCACAAAAACTCTTCCTTGTATCCCTCGTCACCTTAAGTGGACATTTTTTAGATAGAGTCAGTTTAGTCGGTTGCTCTGATACTTAATAGCAGGATGTAAAAAAAGCGCCTAATACCGATACGATGGTTCTATCTAGCCATAAAAAAAAAAAAATCCAGTTTTATTATGGTATATTCCAAGTATGCTTTTATATTTATGTTTTCATTTTAAGTTTCTAGTTAATATTTTATACGTTTAATTATTTTTTATATTCCACATTGTTTTCACATTTTCGTTTGTGGGGCAATAGGGAAGGAACTTGACAAGCTCTGACTACCGCGGGCCCCACATAATTGAAAGAGATATGTATTATTTCTTTTTGCTCAAAGAATATGTATTATTTCTTCATCAATTAAAAAAAATAAATGAGAAAATAATATAGAAAAGGCACAACTTATTAATGGTCGCTCTTTCATTTATTAATAGACGTTCTTTCATTTATTATTTATAAGTTATAAAACTTTTCTGATATTATTTTTATCGTTTTTCCAAATTAATACCTTAGTGAGAACTACTTAACTAATTTGGGCATATTAATAAATATGAACAAATTAGTTAATTTGGATAGATGTGATATAATCTCCCTAAAATATCTATATTTAATATTAGATTATATATAAATTTATAAATCAAATCTAACCCTTCAGGTACCTCTTATACCAGTAAAGTAGCAATAATCTTTCTAATTTTCGATCTTTCTTTTTCATAAGTTCTAATTTTCAATCTTGGTCAAGAATTAATTTACAGGGACCACAAGTTAATCTATTGTGGATTATGATAGTCTACCCTTCACCCCGTCTTTTTCTTAATTAGTCATCAACCAAATAAACTAAAAACTAGCTAATCACAAGTGGAAGTCTTTGCAATGAAGTTCTTATTTGGTATAATTGAATGGTTTAAATTGAAGATGGCATGATGCCAAAAATATCAATTACATTTCATAATCAGATGTGAGACGATTCATGTGGACTATCTTATTGGTCTCAGTTTTAACCATGGTACGCATAGCTTACCTAAGGCTGAGGTGTTAATTCAAGGAAAAATCCCTAAAAAAATATTATTAAAATAGGCCAAAGATAAATAGGTGTGACCAATATATGAAATCTCATGTCAGATTTAATAGAGGAATTTGGAATTTTCAAAGATTTAATAGAGGAATTTGGAATTTTCAAATCTGATCATTGACCATATTACCTTGAGTAATATTTTTAAAAAAAAAAAACAGAGAAAGAATGTCTTGACTTCCAGAGAAGACAAATAGTTAAGAATCGAAATTGACAACATCTATAAGAGATTAACAACATGAGAATTTAGAGTAACGACTTCAATATCATATTACAATTCCATATCACACAAACCAACACTTATACTTTGGTATAATTTTCATGGCACAAGTTTCAATGGTTGATAACAACATCTATATATAGATTAACAACATGAGAATTTATATTAACGACGTAAGTATCATGTTTCACAACTTCATATATTTCATATGTTGTTTCATGACAGTATGCACAATTACAATCACCAATAAGCTAAAGCCAAAAAAAAATGAAAATCTTAATATAAAAATCAAGTGCCTTATTCCAACTTAGTTACATACCATTAGGTTTGGTTTTCATATGTGTGAGTTTCAGAACCAAGAATAGAGAGGGAGGGGGAGTGAGAAACACTTTTAATACAAATCATATACCTAGAAAATATATAGCACAAGAAGCCTCGAGAGACTTGAAATTTTAAGCAGTTTTCATACCCGGATGGAATTGATGTCGAAGGTCTTGAGAGTGGCCAAAACATTGGTGACAACGATTGATGAAGGAAGTGACTTCAGCATTGGCTTGTTGAAGCAAATTTCATATACCTCATGTGTTAGTAATCCCATGGTCTTGCAAGATTGGAACTCCAATTTGGAATTGAATACGACAATGACAAGAGAGGAAGATAAAATGGTAAGGATGGATAAGTGAGGAGTACAAAGGAAACGGTGGAAGAGTTAGGTGAGTAAGGGATATTGAAGTCATTTGTCAACATTTTCAAATTTCAGATTCCTCGTCTTGATATGATATGAGATTTGGGATATTGGAGCCCCTAATCTATCTTTTTTATATTTTAAGAGTATTTTTCTGATATTTTCCCTTAATTCAATCAAAGAGCCCATAATTAAAAAAAAAAACTTTTTTATTTTGGTTAAAAATAAAATTATTAAATGATTACTTACTTCCCATTTGTATGGAGATATTATTTGATTATTAATTGATATTGATACGTTTTTGCTTAATTAATATATGTGATTTGATTGTTTTCTTTTAAAGTTCATGAATGCATTAGATTTCAGAAGTTTACAATATTTTGTGAATGTATACAAATATTTTCTAATTCATATTTCTATATGTATGAAGATTCGGATGTAAATGAAATGTTTTATAAATGTCAAGGATGATAATTGACATGCATGCATGTAAAATCATTTTTATGTGTTAATGGAGAGTCCATTAATGGTCCCAAGCATATGGAGCTTCCTTCGAAAGAAGAGTTTCCATCTAAATTAGCAAAACCGTTTATCAAATCTCAGTGTCGGTGACAAGAACTTACAAATTAAAGAATGAGTTTCAGTGTTAAGCGAATTAGTGACAATATATTAAAAATATTTATAGAGACGTAGACTAATTCAAATCAAATCAAACAATCAGAACTTGAATTTGAGATTTCTAGTTAAGGTAGTATAAACTTGCCAATTCAATAAAGTGCTAGATCACAAATTTCTTTATTATATACTCCCTCCAATCCGATCCTAATTATAGGAACAGTTTTGTAGTACAGCACTACAAAAGTGTTCTTATAATTATAATTAGGACTGGAGGTAGTATAAAATAAATATTACATTTCTTAATATTTAAATAACATGGATATATATCACTTTTAATTGATTATATCATTAATTGTAAGTTGTTGTGACTAATCCCTCCTTATTCTTTGATGGATTCTTTTACTTTGCCACTCCTTAGGCTCAAACTATTAGCCATTAGGCGTCCAATTTTGCTTTTATATATATACACACACACACGTATATGATATCCAGGCCTACCTTTTTTTAAATAGGATTTATCGAGGTGAGACTAATACGGATTTGCCTTAAGTTGGTCTTTCTAGTGAAGGAAGAGCCACCAATACCACATGCTCTATTTACAGTCTCAAACTGAGAACATGTTTGAGGGAGAATAAGTACTTTACCACTCAATCTGAGTAGGTGTTGGTTATCCAAAACTTATCTTGACACCGGAGCTATGACCTTAATTAGACTTTTAGTTAAACTAGTATGACCTCTCATCAAAATGTAAAATTTTCTTTTAATGAAAAAACTTGTGTGGGTATCATGGGGGAGAATGATATAATTAAGTTTGATCGTATTATAAGAGGGATCATTTCAAATTAAACAAAAGTATCAATACAAATGTTGAATATCCCGTTCGTAAAATATATGATTATATAACAGGTGAATCAGAAATTAAATATATGATGCAAAATCTTTCATCAAATCAGTATTATTATAAAACAAGATTAATTATGATAACCTCAATCTCATTATATGATTATAGCAAATGAGGCACTATCCAATCAACAAATCTTCAAATTCACCAGAGATGAAATATTAACGTAAGAAATATAATAACTATATCTTTCATAATTTGTAAAGATATGAATAATATAATTTTCTTATCATATATATATATATTGACTATAATGCAAAGCAAAATATCCTCCTCTTCTATACTTTATTCTACTAACATGTCAAGATTGATACACGTCATGTTGGAAATTAGAACTAGAATAGTTCACAAAATTCAAATTACGTGGGATCATTAACCATCACTACTACATTGACATAAAAATATATATAATTGAGGAAATATGGAAGGCTATAAATAGTTAATTGCTTTTAAAAATATTGACAGCTTTCAAGTTAACGAGTGTTAAAAAAATTATTGACTAACATATCTTATATTATTTTTGTTACCTAAAACATTTAAAAGTCATAGTCCCTTGTGCTTCTAGTCTGAAGTGGTGGGAGTATCTGGACTTATTCATTTTAATATTTATAAATCCGGATTTTATGATATTGAGAGGCAATGAACCAATGATATGTTGCAGATAAAATTAATCAAATATAAAAATAAGAGAAAAGAAAAAGGAACCAACAAAAATTTCACAACAAGTTTGTTTTGAGTAATTTATAGAAAACCATGATGAATGCTCAATGCTTAATTATGACCAAGTTGGTACATTGATAAACCAACATGATGGCGACAACTTTGAATATAAGCATCTACTTTTTTTCTGGGAATTTAGGCGACTCCGTAACATAAGGCTTCCACACACATTTAAATGAAAATTATCAACTTGTCAAGATTTTAAGGGATTTTTTATTAGACTTTATTACAAAATACTAGTTAATTATTTTGACATTTATGCACCTCATAATTCATTCAATTAGAAACCTGGTCTTTAAACCATACTAACAAGTTATTGACATACTACCTCCAGTCCTAAATATAAGACATAATTTATAGTATAACTATATCTTATATTTAGAATCAGAGGAGTATTAAGTGACTTCATCCGTAAAGAATGGATTGAAAAATTACCCATTTATTTTTTGCTAAAAAAACCCACTTATTGAAAGAAATGAAAACTAGACTAATCTCAAGTCTTGATCAAATAAGAAAAAGAAACTTGGTTCTGAAAGATAATTGTTTGATTCTGAGAACACAAATATCTAATTTCAAAAGATTAGTGATGGGTTGGTTTAGGATCTGCTACTCTCTCCGGGATAAAAGATGGAAGCTCCAGAGATTCGACAGTTCTTCAATGCCTATGAGGAAAGCATTCAAAGACTTCCCACGATCACTTTGTGACACTATAATGGCGTTCAGCCTAGAGGGGTAGGTGTATGTACAGTGTAATTGAACAGTGAAAGGATATGAATCATGTATCTGGGGGTAATCTCCTATTTATAGAGATTACCTAAGGTTTTGTTGCGAAGATTGTGCGTCCACCCCATGCAGCTCCACATCCAGCAAGTGCCTGCTCCACTATTTGACGTAACCTACTCCACTACCTGTACTACCAAGATTAACACCTTAACCATAGGGCGATTAACATTTTACCTGCCTAAACCGATTCTTTTCTTCAATGGGTCCTTACTGGGCCAAATTAGGTCCAAGCCTAATATATGAATCCGCAACAATAATTTTGTTCTTAATGAATTTTTTTAAAATATATGGCTGATGTGATGAACTAATGATATCACAACATTATTTGCAAATCCTTCATTTTTTTTTTATTTTTTACTTTTTTAAAAAAACTATATAATATTTTACATCAATCTTCATTATGTGTTTTTGACTAAAATATATTATATTTATCGATTTCATAATAATGATGATGATGTGATAATTATTATCACGGATAATTCTTATACTCTTAACATGAGTGCCCCTTCTTTTGATGAAGAACAAAGATTGAATCAAATCAACATACAACACCAGATATAAAATACATGACATTATCCACATACTCGCATAGCATAAGGCCGAATACATATTTTTTTAAAACTCTATTATATGTCACTCTTATCTTATTTATAAGTCTCTTTTGACTAAAAAAAATTGGTCTTATTTATAAGTCCGTTTTAACTAAATAAATAAGATTGTGATAATTTTGCCCATATTAATTATACCAGTGAAAATAGAGAAAAAGAAAGAGTTCAAAGATACACATTCATAAAAGAGAGTAAAGTTAAAAATTTAACCTATAATTATTGAATTAACTACCTCTCATTAGTTTGTATAATTTGATTAAAAATGACTTATAAATAAGATTAGAGCGATGACACACAAGGTCAAGACCTATCTAACTAGGTTCCAAAAAAAACGTTAGGTATTTGGTTTCGCTTAAAAATAGCTTCTTCTTTTTCGCCCGTCCTGCCATTGCCATTCGTGGACATTCCATGAAATTGGAACCATACCGAAAATGACAAATTAAGAAAAATAGCTCTTTTTATGAGGAAAAAATACATATTTTATTTTATAAAGTGCAAAAACACCTAAAATAAGATTCATACAGCCAAAAATCAACTTACCAACAAAGCCTAAATTACATGTACAGAAATTCAAACACCAAGGCCTAACCTTTTTTTTTTTTGCTCAAAAAGGCCTAACCATTTGGAAGGAGGGAAATGTAACTTTGACTTCATTGGGGTTTGACATCTAAAAGGGGAAAAAAAACACCAAGGAGTATGTTTTCTTGTCCTTCTTGTTTTGCCAGCCAGCTAGAACTTGAAAAGTGAAAAGTATACAAGGGGAAAAAAAAAAGTGAAAAGTATTCATACTTACATAATAAAAATAAAAATAAAATGGGGTGAAATTCTGGATGAGGCAACAACTGTAAGAAAGAAGAGGAAGAAAAAGTGTCGTCGTCGTCGTAGGGCACTACCCTAAACCAATGCCTTTGGAATAGCATCATCATTATGAGGAGATTGATGATGAAGGCCATTGGTGGCAGAAGTAGGAGATGGTGCCCTACTTTTTAAGACCCTTATCTTTCTCAAACCTTCTTCTCCCCAGTCCCAAACATTTAACACTACGAACGTCCCAATCCCTCCGATCAGCCCATATGCTATTGAATACGTCAGCGGCATCAGAATCAACGTCACGAACGCCGGGATTGCATGCCTCATGTCGTCCCATTTGATCTCCACCACCGCCCTCATCATCAGCACCCCCACTAGGATCAACGGCGGCCCCACCGCCCACGACGGTATCGACGCCAGCAACGGCGTGAAGAACAGCGCCATGAAGAAATACGCCGCCACCGTCAACGCCGTTAACCCTGTCCTGCCTCCCTCGCGGATCCCCGTTGACGACTCTACAAACGCCGTTACTGGTGACGTGCCCAGCAGTGACCCCACCACGATCGACGTGGCATCTGACATGAAGGCAAAATACTGACCCTCGAAGCCTCCGTTATCGTCGGAGAAACCGGCGAATCGAGCCATGGAATACAACGTACCCGTCGTGTCGAGAATATCTACGTAGAGGAAAGTCACTAGAGCTTCCCAGAAATACCCTTTGCCTATGTCCTTGAAGCTTAACGCACCGGCCGTGCTCTTTATGGTGTGTACATCAACGACTTTCTTGAAATACTCGTAGGCAGATTTGCCGGCGGCGGTGTTCGGGAAGGCCGTGACTTTAGTGTTGCGGAACCACGACACGGCAGTTACGATCAAGATGCCGTAGATCATAGCGCCTTTGATGCTTTTCACCATACAGTAAGCGATGATAACAAAGCCCACTAAGCCGAGCCATAATGTCGGGCTTTCCATTCTACCTCGCAGGCAGAGGATATCGCCGGAGACGGTGCCGCCGGGGAGCAAGCTAATGGTGCCGTTAGCGGCGGTCATGACCGGTGCGAGGGAAGCCCGGGAGGAACTGGGGCAGCCTCCCAGTGAGAGGAGGGTCGATGGGCTGTACCCGATTAAGCCGATCCCTTGATTGTTCTGCAATCCGATGAATGCTAGGAAGAGTCCGATTCCGGCGGAGGAGCTGATTCGGACGGGTTCCGGTACGAGTTTGGCGAGTTTAGCGCGCAAACCGATTGCGGAAATAAGTAAGAAGATCAAACCTTCGATGAAGACGGTGGCGAGGGCGCTCTGGTAGGAAATATTACCTGACCCGTGAAGGCCAACAACAGTGTAGGCGAAGTAAGCGTTGGTACCCATACCCGGTGCAAGACCCAGGGGGAGGTTAGCGAAAGCACCCATTATGATGCAGCCAACGAGGGAGGAAGCGGCGGTGGCGACGATCAAGTCTCTGCGAGTTTTCTCAAGGCAAGCAGCGTATCCCGGATTAACCGGGTCGAATTTACAAGAACTGTCCGGCTGAATGACCCGGAGAGACGATCCGGTGCAGTTTGAAACAGGGACAGTCGGGTCAGAACAGAGAGGGATGCAGTCAGAAACAGAGCAAGTTCCACCGGAGTCGGTCAAGATGGAGGCGTTGACGGCTAAGATGTAAGCCATGGTAAGGAAGGTGGCGGTGCCAGCTCGGAGCTCGGTGGTGAAGGTGGTGTTGCGCTCGGAGAGCTTGAACCGTTTGCCTACTCTGCTATTTGCCACGAAAGAGTTGAGACGAGACAGAGGCTTGGGACGAGAGCTCAGTGGCAGTGGTGCTGGTGATGACGCCTCCATCTCCATGAAATCACAGAGCACGAATTGATTTTCTAGGCTCTGTGTTTATATATATATATATATATGATTCACAAAAGATTTTGATGATATTGGATCATGGGAAGTGGGCTTATTATTATAAGCGAGAAACAGAGTGGATTTACAGAGACAGAGAAAAATGGCAAATTTTGATTTGTGAAATTATTTTTCTTTAGAGGGGATAGATTCCAAGGGAAGGGGATCTTATTCAATATGGAGAGGTATTTTCTCCAAGGAAGATCCCTAGTTTTAAAATTATTCTGTTTCTTAATTATCTGACTGGCTTTTTATCTAATTATCTTTCTTTTAAAAATTAAGAAGAAATGGATATATATATATATATATGGTCACATGCGTGTGTGAACAGAGATGGACGTCCCTGAATTTGACGTATCGGTTTGTTTATTCTTCTTTATCCTCCTCCTTTTTTTTTTTTGCATTATCTATTAATAATTATTAACCGTTGGATGAATAGTGCGATCGCTTAAGAGTGGACCACAGTGGATATCCTGTTTAGACGTGAGAGCAGCCTGAGAAGTAGTTGTGTCTTGCTTCCTACTTCGGCGTTTATGGGTTAGGTTTCATGCATTTTGACTTTGAATAATGTCTATTTTCTTTTTGCGTGTGGTTCATCCATTTTATTTGATTATTTGTGTCAACCAAAATTAATGTGAACGTTAATACAATGTTTCTCTCAAATATATAAACATATGACTTCAAAATGGGACGAAAACGTGGACAATACATATATAAGGCAACTATGTTAAGATGGATGGGGACAATTCAGCACAACATGTTGAGTTGACTTTCATGTTTTCCTCAATATTTTTGTTTTGTTGGAGGTTTATGGTTTTGGTTTACCTATATATATATATATATAGAGGGAGGGAGAGACTTTGTGAGTTTGTTCTGATTCACTGCATGAGATGTAAGTGTATTCTATAAGTGACAAATGACGATGGGAACGGAGATTCAAGTAATTTCAAGGTCTAAAAATGGCTTCATGGGTTGTGATTCAAGTGTGTACGTTCGAGAATGGATGATGATATTATTATAAACTCACAAAGAGGCACATGCATGTCTTGATGGTTATCATTTTTAGTGCTCACAAAGAGTCAGATTATTCTAATAATTAAAAATAATAATATAAGGAGACACTTTTCTGTCATTACGTGATTAATCAAATAGGATATATAGCTAATTTCCCTCTGGCTTTCATAATTAAATAATAAAAAAAGAGAGGTCAAACTCAAGAGCACATGTGTGTTCGTTGTTGATAAGGTTAGAGATCGGAGGAATATGAAAAAAGAAGACTACTTTGAATTGAAGCAAATTAAATCAGCCGTCATCAGCTGGGTTGGGTTCTGACTTCTGGTTGATACAATTGATGTGTGGTTTTATTTATGGGAAATTAATTAAGAATTATTTTTTTTAAAAAAACCCCAAATTAAAAATGTTGTGGATATATATATATATATATATATATATATATATATATATATATATTTGATGATCTTATCTGGTTGGGAGGGCATTTATGGTGAGGAAAGGCAATAATTGAAATGAGGCAGTGCCCCGTCGAGGCAGGTATTGTAGTTTTCAGAATTGAATGTTGCAGCCACTTTTGCACGGCACTGTCGTTAACGCTGTGGTTGTAAAAATCTCACGTATTTATCTCGTACATGGTACATTATATTAAAAAACAGATCTTTCTGCTAATTCAAACAGACAGTCAACTCTTAATTGTTCTTCCGATATGTTTACTCTTCACCCTATTTCACAACTTGATGGCTTCTTAGTCAAACATATGTATATGCACAGACCAAGTTTCATGAATACTTCTGAATTGGACGTACAAATCATACATATAATTATTGAAATATCTTTTTCCATTCAATTAAGTGACATTTACAATTAATTTTGAACTCGTGCATGGCTAGAAGAACAAGTCTTAACAAGCGAGAAGTATATAATAAAAGTACCCTCAAAATCTATGAATCCCCCAATTCAGGGGTTCCTGAAAATAACTTAATTACATTTAAGTTCTTAGGGGGACCAGTTCAAGGTTAAAATGACGACAACAATTTAATATGTGACTTCAACCTATTAAATGATACTAACAACTAACGTAAGGAGTAAGGGCAACTATATATGAACACCGACAAGTAGGTAGATTATTGATTCAGAGTTACTACCTCCGGTCCTAATTATAAGGTATAGTTGACTTTGTTTGGAGAGATTAAGGAAGCTAAATAAGTTACTTAATCATTTTATATGTTATATATTTTTAGATTATATATTAGTATGTGAGTCAAACTAATTACTTTGAAGAAAAAAATAAAAAGCAAAATACTCTAAGTTAATTTAATTAGTTTCCTTAATTTCTCTAAAAAAGTCAACTATGTCTTATAATTAGGACCGGAGGGAGTATTAAATACTTATTTATCAATTTTATTCCTGTAATTAACATTTTATATCGCTATTTATATTTTCCTCACTTCCTCAAAATCTTATTAATAGGAGTAATGTCAGAAAATTTTATTAATTTAAGCGGATTATTGAGTTAACTATAGTCATTCCCAAAATTATCAAACTCACAGCAAGTTCAAGCAAACTTATAATAATGACACAAAATTGTATCTTTGACTTGAATGGTAAACTAATAAGAGTTTTCTTTTTATCAATAATATGTATAAATAATGCATAATTAATTATAATGTAAAAATGAAAATAATTTGATTTAAATATATTTTAAATCTAAATAATTGAAATTAAATCTATCAAAATTCAAAATTTATCATATTCAACAAAAAATACTATAAAATTCATAAATAAAGTCACTGAATATGATCAAATCCAAAAAAATAAGCTTGAGTTTAAGAGTAGTTGAAATAATTTTGTAAGTTAGAAATGTAAATACAATAAATTTGATGTGTAAATTCATGAGTTTAATTGAATTTACTACTAGCACGACTTTAAAAGAAACTCGACATGATTTTATAAGATGAAAGTGTAAAAATAGTACTCCCTCCATCTGTCTATATGAGATATTTTTTAAATGAGCTTGTCTGTTTTTTATAATATCTCCTTTGGGTTTGTCTAAATAATAAATGTACTTTTACCTATTTTACCCTCAATTACTCTCTCATCATATCATTTATTTCATATAAATTCTCTTTCATCATTTTTTCCCCATTATTATGTCCTCGCTTACTCATTTATAAATAGTGGCATTTTTAGAAAACAAATTATATTTCCTACATATTTATTACTTTTAGCTAATTTTAACTATTTTTTAGAATTCCACGATTCAATTGAAATGATCTTATATATAAGGACAAAAAGAGTAAATTTAGAAAGAAAACTCGCGAGTTTGACAACAATGATCATTCCTTAATTTATTTGAATTATTAATTCAAAGTACCCAATAAAGATGATTGGAGGGAGCCAAGCGCCTTGTAGCGTATTGGCATTAGTGTCAGGCTTAGGAGTCTGGCCTTCTCCCTCCTCTCAGGGGTTCGATCCCTGCCAGTTGTATCAAAAAAAAGAAAAGAAAAAGATGATAGGAGGGAGTATAATAACAAAAAACAAGTTACAACTTTAACTTATACTCATCTGATTCTATTTATAAGTTAATTCCAAACTTTCAGCACATTTCATAAAGATTAAGAAAAGCATCAAACTTCATTTACTCTACTCTAAAATTTAATAATTTTATCTTTATTTAATATGCATTAATTTTATATCTGAAGAATACAAAGTCATCATAATAATAAATGGATAGTAAGTGAAAAATTTCACCGATTAAAATGTTATTCTCTCCTCCTATAAATAAGGTGTCGAGAGATGAATAAATGAAAAAAAGAAAGAAAGTAACTATTAAAAACATTTAAGTAATTTTGGTTACAACATTTAATTACATATTTGTTTGTAAGAATTTCAATTTCAGAATGATTGTTATTTCCCGTCTAAATTGATATTTAGATAGAGATATTTTTGTGTTTCTCACCAATTTAAATTAGTATTATTTGGCAAAAGTAACATTATTTGCCTGCCAAACATGAAAGAGTCCCAACACCAATAAATGCTGAGGAGCATAGGATCCCGACCCTAGAAATGAGCTAAATCTAGGGGTGCATGCATGAACAATGTGTCGTACACCTAAGATCCATGAGGCTTTTTACCCCTAGCACCTAGGTTAATGTCATCACTCATCATGTAGTAGAATGTTTACACTATTGGTACACATTTTTAAAATGTAAAATGACTAGGATAAACTATTCGCATAAAGTAACACACTTGAAAATGTCTCAATGTGAGTTGGGGTCAACCAGTTATTCTCTTCTTTTAATTATAAGATCGAGTTAATCTTTTTAAGAGATTCGAGCAAAAAAAAATCTTTTTAAGAGATTAGTTAAGTTAAATAAGTTACTTAATTATATTATATGTTTTATATCATTAGATTATATATTAGTTTATTATTTAAATTAATTACTTTGGAGAAAAAATAAAAATACTCTAAAATAATTTAATTACATTCTTTAATTTCTCCAAAAAAGTCAACATGATCTTATAATTAGGATTGGAGGGAGTACTATATATTCCAATTTCGAGTTCCAATCCAATATAGTATGTTTGAGTCAATGTTTAAAAACTACATTCACGTAAGTTCAGATAAAATTTATCTTACATAATTACCTCGTATATCATATATTACGTTGGAAAAACAACTTCTATCGCTAACTTAAACAGACACATAATCAGTTGGGTTGGAGACAAGGTTGATACTTAATTACAAATTTCCATTTTTATTGTTATCCACTTTTAGATTAAGAAAAATATTGAAAGAAAATAGCATTGCATCTAGACTACAATATAAGTCGCATTTAGAAGAATTGTTTGATCTATAATATAAGTCACTTGGAGAGAAATTAATGCATATTTGTCAATTTTGCCCTGTAATTAATGTTGAAATATGACTCATTATATTTTGAGAAAATCTTATTTAAATATCATCTAAATTTTAAAAATTCCAAAAAATCTGTTAACATTTGGAAATGACATAAAGGTGACATGGATCAAATTGAGATATTAAAATGTTGATGAATTTACCATTATACCCTCACTTTTTAAATAATAAAAAAGAAAAAATGAGCCCTTGTTGGAGCATCACTACTGGCCGACCACTAGAGCTGTGGCGTCGACAGCATTTTTTTGGTGGGTGAGGTCGATTTTATTTTTTTAAAAAAAATAATTGAATCAAGGGGCTAAGAAGTGTGATTTGAACACACCCCACCATTTTGATTAAGGAGTTGGGTGGCCATTAGGCTACCAAAGCTCTTTTGATATATATATATATATATATATAAATAAAGGCACAATGATATTAATAAAATAAGTAATGAAAATGATTAAATGCATAATAGTATTGATTAGATGCATAATTGTATCAAACCACTAAAAATTCGATGACCGGTCAACAACAAGGTTATAGGAACTCCGATGACGGACATGCAAGGAGTTTGAGGATTTTTTTGAAAAATAAATAAATAAATAAAGATAGTAAGGTAATTTCCTATATATGACAATATTTTAAAATTCTAAATCAGTCCATTTACAATTATTAAAATTCAACACATATATACTTACTTGTCTTTTACCAATTTTGATTGTATATCTTTCTCTCTTTTTTTCTAAAATATACATGCTCTTCTTCCTCTTCCCTCTTTCTTCCCCCTTCCATCTCTACTTATCTTGGTTCCAATAGGAACTCCATCAAAACTCATGGGACTAGCTCCCGAGAGAAATAGGTGATTCATAAAAGATTTTGGGCATTGGAAGGAAAGATAACCAGAAAAAGATACATGCCAATCACAAGTGTTATAAGGACACAAGAGATAACATATTTTAGAAGCAATGATATTATTAAAAGTTAGGCTTATTCTGTTTTTTTCTATTTGTTACAACTTTCAAGTAGCCATCCAATTGTATATCTGTCCTCAAGCAGTTTGTACTTTGCAGGCTTCCATGTCCTAACTTTATTCCCGAGCAAAAAAATGTCCTAACTTTATTGATAACACATGGCAGCAGATATATATCATGCTGATACAATAACAAAATAGTAAAATATTACGGATAAATCACACCAATTAATTCTGGTTCTTTATGCGATAGCTTGCTAGTGCAAAACTTTCCTCTCATGATCATGACACCATCAAGGCAAAAAAATCTAGAGGGATTCGTCTTTCGAACTTAATTCAACCTTCTTTCTCCTCCAAAAATACTATTCTATTGGGTTTTTTTTAAAGTCATATTGGATATTGACCGCTACAAATTAGATTAGGTTGAAACGTATATAGATATACAATTTTCCTAATGTATTTACTACCTCCGGTGTTAATTATAAGAGCTAGTTGACTTTCTTTGGAGAGATTTAGGAAGTTTAATAAGTTACTTAATCATTTCATTTGTTGTATATCTTTAGATTATATATTAGTTTATTAGTTAAATTAATTAGTTTGAAGAAAAAAAATAAAAATAAAAATATTCTAAAGTAATTTAATTAGCTTCCTTAATCTTTTCAAAAGAGTCAACTAGCTCTTATAATTAGGATCAGAGGGAGTATTAGATTAGGGTGCAACATATATAGATATACAATTTTCCTAATGTCCATATCTCTATCCACAAAACTTAAATTTAATTTGGAATCTCATTTAAAAAGATCGATAAGTATAATCTCGTCAATCAATTGTCATTAATTAAAGTCAATCTTATAATTAGGATTGGTTTATTGATTTTTTTAAAAAAAAAAAAAATCAGAAGGCACATAGCCAAACACTAATAGCCTAAAATCATAAGTGAAATCGAGCTCATGACCTCACACTTATCAAAGATCTCACTAGGCCATTGACAGATTGTACGTCTATCCATAATTTTCTAATTTTGGCTGCACTAGAAAATGTTACATGTATGGCGATATGGGTCATAATAACGTAGAATTGGGACAAAGATCTTCAAATTGCGCATATCTTTGGAAAGTGATGGTATTGGAATCAGGAAAGGTTGTAGGAAACAAAATATCACGAATGTGAGATATGATTAGTTCTTGCCAACTAGTTCATAATCATGTCTTTAAGGACGTAAACATGCTTCTCTTATGTTTTTCTAAGAACTTAATCATTAACTTCTCCTTCTTTAATTGACTGCTTTTAATGCATGATCAAGTGGGATCTCTTTTTCTTTTCTTTCCTTTTTTTTTTTTAAAAAATTTTGCCTCTATCTCTCTCTCAATTAATTTATTTTAACACTAGAAAATTCACCAAGAGATTTGTTGCCACCCGAGTTGAAAAATATACTAATAAACAAATTAAAGATTCGAGAGTATGATTAAGTGGGATCTTTATTAATTCATCGACACATTTCTTATTCCTAAATCATGAGGGGTTTTAACTGAATCCCTACCAACTTTAGACAAAGCGAAAAAGATCATACTTCAAATCAGAAACCCTCTACGAAGGAAAAATGATAGTTTATTCTGATAAGTGTGTCCCACTATCTTTGTGTTGTGCGTGTTTGAATGGTCCTCAAGCAAATCGAAGCACCATAAGGGATTAGAAGCAACAATTTTTTTTTTTTTTCAAAAGCTAATTCCCTCCTTTATTTTCTCTTTCTTGTTTTCCACTCTCAAAAGAACTAATCTTTCTAGCTTTTATTTTGTTAAATAAGAATTTAAGTTACTTGAGTTTTATGAATTCACGATATACACCAAAAGTAAAATTATATTTCATGACTCAAAGATGATATTTTTAAAGATGCCCACTTATAATTTAGGGTTAAGTAGCAAATCTGTCATAGAAATATATGAATATAAGAGCAATGTTACCCTGAAAGTTTTTTTTATGTTCAATGTCACCCCAAATATTTAAAAACCTAGCAATATTGTCTTTTTTTATTAAAAAACTAACGTTGAACAATAAAAAAATTTAACGTTGACTTTTTACTTTTTAACGGAAAATAACAACATTGCTACGTTTTTAGACTTCCAGGATGACATTGAAACCTAAAAAATTTCCAAGGCAACATTATTCTTAAGCTTATACTTTTGAGGTGGATTTGTTACTTAACCCTATAGTTTACCCATTTACAAAATCCCCACATCAACAAGAAGACTGAATTCATATTTTTATAGAGCATATATTAATCAAACCAATCGTTAAACCAGCCTTGAGCCTTCGGTGCAACTAATATTAGTGGCTTGTACTTGATGAGAGGTGATGGTGGCATGAAAGTACAGGTTGGCTTGATCTCTCTTAAAATCCATCTTTTATTATTATTTTGTGTGTACCTGAAAAATCCAAACTTTCTTTCTGGATGTAACCTGAATTGGTGTATCATGTGAAGTTTGGAGATGACTACTTTAAGGTCGTTGTCTTTTGGAGTAGTTAGATTTGTACCTGTGAGTGCTTTATATCACACCTAGAATTCCATGGATGCTAGTAGCCAATTGTGTGAAAACAAATGCCAGATTTTGTCACAGTGATGAAGTTGTACCAATGTTCATGATCTTCATTTGTCTTCTTCCCCACTCAGTTAGTTACCATCAAATGTCAAGCTGATGAGAGCTTTTTCCTACTGTAAGGGAATACAGCAAGGGATAACACAGAAACTTGACAAAGTTCAGTTCTTTCTCCTAAATTATTTGTTTTTCTCATGTTGTGTTGTGATACACATTGCGCATAAAATAATAGAAAAACTTTCCTTTTGGCCCGTCAAGTTTGAACTTTTAGATTTTTGCCAGCTACCCACATTCATATAAAGGGAAACTTGATCTTTATTTTATTATCCACTAAATTTATCTTTTAACACATAGGAGATAAGTGAGATGTATATTGCTACCTCTAATCCTTAAATATAAGAGTTAAATAATTTATTTTTGGATACTAAAAAAAATTAGTTAAGTTAGTTATTTCTCACATACGTGAATTGGTTTTTTAAAATACACTATCTAATCCTGATAAAAATCCCCTTCATATATATAATCAATAGGACGCTTTAAAAAAAATTATAAATTTAGAAAACAAAATAAACTAAAATACTATTATGTTTGAGAGCGAAGCAAATTCACTTCCTAACACTTATATTTAGAACCAAAGCAAGTAATATTTTAGTTTCCAAAGAACAAAGTGCAATTTTTTTAGAAGATTGTGCAATTTAAACGCTTCTATGAAAAACATGACATGTTAGATTTGTTTGAAAATAGTCAATTAACTAGTATTAATTAAGAAGAAATGGCAGACAATAAAACCAGCTCCCACTAAAAGCAGAGTCTAAGTTTGGCAATTGACAAATGGATTTTTACTTTAGATTTGTGGTTTTATTGGTTAAAGTGCCAATTCATTATATGTGTGGAAACAGAAGGAGCACCAAGGAAAAAAGGGATAAGTTGGAAAATAAAAAGAGGAAGAAGGGATATGTCTCTGTCATTTCAAAGGAATGGCAAGTGAGGGATGGAGGGATCCAACGGTTCAGGATGCTTCTGTGGTTAGTGGCATACAATCATAACATTAAGGATCACATCTCACGTTCTCTGCCTCTTATTTTCCTTTCAATGAAGGCATATACAAGAGAACATTTTTCTTTATTCATTTATTAATTATTCTCCAGGTATTTCTCTTCATTTTAACGACATGTGGGCTCATCATTACTTCCTCTGTTTTTCTAAACATTATCAACACATTTTTATGAGCAGCACAGAATGGTAAGTACTGCTCCTTTCCTTTTCAATTCATGTTCAATAATGGAGTATCATATTATCAAATGATTTAAACAATTTTTTTTTAGAATGATTTAAATATTCTCTGTGCCAATGCACAGGAGATTATTCTGATTCAAATAACTCCTTGAAATCTCCTGCACTATTGATTTTGATTTTAACTCGTTCAGTGTCTTGATGGTGTTTTCTTGGGTCTGGAATGCCCTTTTGTTTTTGGCAATGGATTGAACACAGATCAAACAAGGCCCATTTAGAATTGAAGGACTTAATATTTTGCATAATGCTTATTATTTACCCAACAATTTTAAATGTTATCATTCTTGTTTTGCCTAAGTAAAGAAATGGTGACTGCTTTTCAAAATTTCATTTTGTTTTAGTCTCTATCTGGATCAAACAAACCAAACTTAGAACTTCCCTAAAAGATAACAAAAATGGAATTCTTTAGAGTAAATACTTTTTCTGGTCCCTGACAAAAAACATGGACCCAATTTTAGTCACTTACAAAAAAATAGACCCTTATTCATCCTTTTTATGGATTAAAAATGGCCTTTTGGAAATTTATGAAGGATCAAAATGTCAACTAATCAACTCTTATTCGTTCTTTTTATGGACTAAAAGGTGCATTTTTTTTGTAAGGGGCCAAAATGGGGATCGTGTTTTTTGTCAGGACCAGGATATTTACTCAATTCTTTATTATAGACCAGAAATTTAGTTCTGCCAGTCACAGATGTGCACAGCTTCATGTTTCATAAAATGACCAATGAATATAGTATGCGTAAAAGATGATCCACCCGTAATCTCAATACAACAGAAGAAGCTTCAATTAAATATTCAAGAGTCAGACTCTGAGATAAGGATATTTCAATGGCCCAGTAATAAATTTCACCGTTCAATAAACCATGTATAACGAAAAATTATATACTACCTCCCACCCTTAATATATGATCTAGTTTGTAATACAGACAGGAGGCAGTATGATGCAATTATCAACCAATCCACAAATATTTGGGCAATATATATATATATATATATAGTCGTTCTTATAAGTAAATGCTCAATACCCAAGTAGGTTTACAAAGTTGATAGTGCTTTCTGGGTCATCTCAGACCTTGCGGTTGGCCTTATGCCCCAACAACATAGTAACCTATTGTCATAAAGAAAATAAGTGATCCAAAACTTGAAACCAATGGCACCATGGAAGAGTAGAAAACCAATGGGTGCTACCAGCTACTGCTGTTGCTGTTCATCTTGCCAAGCAAACACAATTTCTCTGAGAGCTGGTCTGATCTCCTCCTCCAACATCTTCTGGTATTCTACTGAATCACCACTATACTTCATCTCAATCAAATGGAAAGATGAGGTGAACTCAAATATTTCAGTATCAATGGATATAGGCTCCATTCTTCCTGCACTAGATCTCTCCAACCTCAGCAATCCTCCCTCTATTTTCGTTATACTCAGCCCCACGACACGAGCCATATCCTCTATCGCAGAAATGATAGACGAGGCAGAGTGCACCGACATAAATTTGACATCTTTCCTTTCATTGTCTCTTGCAAAAAGCACAGACAAATTAAAGCCAGCTGATAGAGAAATTATATCAAAAGCATTCAAATTAGTAGGTTGCACCAATGCTTGGTTAGCCTCAGAGGTAGCACCACTTTCATTCTCAGATAGACCAAGACTTGGATCAGCTTTGAAGGAATCCTCCACATCTAGAACTGGTGTTTTCATTCTATCAGCCTTCGAAGTGAATCCGTTTTTGAACCAGGAACTTTCCCTAATTTTTGATATGGAAATTCTAGTGTCAGGGTTAGGGTCAAGGATTCTGAACAACAGCTTGCGTGCTTCAAATGAAAACCATTTTGGACATCTGTACTTCGCTCTGCATATTTTCCTGTACAATTCCATAAGATTCACATCCCGGAATGGCAATTGACCGGCCAATAGAACATATAAGATCACCCCACAAGACCATATGTCAGCTTTTGCTCCATCATAGCCTTTTTTGTTTATGATTTCAGGAGCTACATATGAAGGAGTTCCACAAGTTGTGTGCAGTAAGATTCCTTGGCGATGAGATTCGACAAGTGCACTCAATCCAAAATCTGCAACCTTGAGATTTCCACTCTCATCCAAAAGCAAATTCTCTGGCTTCAAATCCCTATGATAAACCCCATTACTGTGGCAAAAATCTATCGCGCTGATCAATTGTTGAAAGTAATGCCTTGCCAAATTTTCTTGGAATCTACCTTTAGCTAGCTTGTTGAAGAGTTGTCCCCCTTTGGCATATTCCATGATGAAGTAAATCTTGGTTTTTGTGGCCAATACCTCATAAAGCTGCAGTACATTTGGATGTTTAAACAGTCCCATGATCGATATTTCTCTCTTTGTTTGATCAACCAGCCCAGCTTTTAGAATCCTCTCCTTATCAATGATCTTAATAGCAACACTATTTCCAGTTCTAAGGTCCCTTGCATGGTAAACCTTTGCAAAATTTCCTTGACCTAACATCCTGCCTAACTCGTACTTTTGCATCAGCACATTCCCCCTTTCCTCCATTTCGGGAAACCTAAGGCCCAATTTTGTCACTTCTGCGTCTATTAGTTACAGTGATTCTCAGAAAGAATCCTTTCTTCATCAGTGATATCTGTCAGCACGAAAGGAATGCCGCCAGAAAATCCATCCTGTATTTGCAACCGAAGAGTTATCAGACTGTGAATCGAGCCTTGATCTCATCAAGATGCAAAATGAGCAGCCTCCCAAACTGAGATGACAAAAAAGCGTATTGAGATGAAAAACTAGGGAAATTGCAAGATGACCGGAAAAAAAAAAACATGCATGAAACATGATCAGAAGGCTAAAATTTTCATAATTCAATGGCATGGAGCATTAAAACAATGTCATCACACAATCCATTCAGGGAAAAAGCACACAAAAATAAAATGAAAGTAAAAAACCTAATATCAAGGAAAAAGAAGAACTACATCAATGATCAAACAGAATCACTACACAAGCAATTCCGTATCGTGTTGAAACAATCAGATTCGCGATCATCAGAATCCCACTGAATAAAACAAAAGGAAACAAGAGAAAACCAGAAAATTTGTCGCCAACACGGCAGAACTGTCAGGATCATCAAAAACCAAGCAATAAGAAACAGGACCCATTTAACTTCTACGGATGATCACCCAAGCAAAGTCTAAATATGAAACTTTGAAAACAAGCATATAAAGTTAAAGCTACAAAGATAGATATAGATAGATAGATAGATACAGAGAGAGAGAGAGAAGAACCAAAGGAAAAATGTTACCCTTGAAGGAAAGGAAAAGGGTGGAAGAGATCGGAACGAAGGATGAGAAAAGAGAAGCAAAAACCAGTGCCAATATGTTGCATCTTGTAAAGTCAAAAATTTAAAGTTATTAATGCAGTATGGAATTGTCCCATAAAAGGAGAGATACGTTTGAGCCTTTCAGGTTACGGTGAAGGTACCGTGGGCGGGTAGGTCACCCCACTGAGCTTTCTCTACCTTTCAGAGGTTCCATCAAGTAATATGTTTTATATAGTATTTTTAATGCCATTAAATTTTTTTTTTTTGTATACGTGGTACTGGCCAAAAAAGAAGTGTACGTGGCACAATAAAACAGTGTTTCAACGGAGACATAGTACATTTTGCGCTTAATATAAAATTTAGCTTACGGTAAAGATTAAACGAATTATTTAATCAAGGGTTAATGTGCGTTCAGCACAATGAATTATTGATTCAGGAGCGTCCAGCACAATTAACTATTAAGTGGATCGTCCAGCACAATAAACTTTTAAAAAGGAGTGCCCAGCACAACACCGTTAGCAAAAACTTAACGTCAGTTATCTAAGGTGTAACATCCTGAATTTTGAATATAATATCTTGAACATAAACCTATTTTGGGAAGACTAGTAGGCTCTATTTTTGGAAAGTGATAAATTTGAAATCAGTATTTTGTGGGCCCCGTGAATAGTATTTACTATTCACGTATACGTTTTTACTATTTACAAATACGTATTTAAAAAAAAATATATATATATATATGTTATTCGCAAATACGTATTTAATACTTGAAATTTGTGAAATATGAATAGTGTTCACTATTCACAAATACGTATTTACTATTTAAAAATACGGTATTTACTATTCCTAAATACGTATTTACTATTCATGCGGGACCCACAACCAAAATAATTCTCTCCCGACACAAAACTCTCGTGAAGTTTGAAAATTTTGTCAGCGGGACCCACGTAATAGTAATTTACTATTTGAATAATAATATTATATTATTATAATATAATATTATTTACTATTCATGTGGGACCCACGAAAAATTATTTCCACAACCAGCCACGGGAAGAGTCACGGGAGGTTTGAAAATTTGTCACGGGGAAAATTACGTAGAACGACCCAGAGACGAAAATTACACTTAAGGACCCATTTTCCAACTATAAATAGACCTTCCATTTCATTTCATTCTTCACAACTTCTAAGAGCCATAGAGAGAGGTAGAGAGAGAGAGAGAGAGAGTAGAGATATTTGCTTGAGAGTTATAATAGCTGGTTGGTGATTCGGGTATTAGCAAGTAACAGGTAACTCTGAATATTCTTCCTTATACTTGTGAATTATGTATGATTATAAATTTGTTTGTTTACTATTTTGGCAAGAATATTTAGAAAATATTTATGGTTTTAAGATCTGGTGTGGGAACTTTGACTTGCAAATCTGTAGAGGTACTATTTATACGTACGTTACTATTCACATATACCGTATTTACTATTCATTTTACTATTCACGTATACCGTATTTACTATTCATTTTTACTATTCACATATACCGTATTTACTATTCATGTTACTATTCACGTATACCGTATTTACTATTCATGTTACTATTCACGTATACCGTATTTACTACTCATTTTACTATTCATGTATATACCGTATTTTACTATTCACAGATACGCATAGTATTTTACTATTCACAGATACGCATAGTATTTTACTATTCACAAATACGCATAGTATTTTACTATTCATAAATACGCATATCAATGTATATAATGGTATAATAATGCATTATTTTTGAGTAAATACATTCATCATGGCGGTTGTAATGTGATGGGTGGAGTAAGGAGGGAATTGAATGATAAGAATTGTTTATGCCACCACTCGGTGCACAGTGGATGGTACTTTTCAGGGCCCCATCTTCCATGTTTTCCTCTGGCCGGGATTTCATTGGAGATGTGGGACATGTGACACCTCCTTAGTTGTTATTTTAAAGGAGGGGAGCCATAGTCCAGATTTAAGCTCTATACCTTTGGCCGGGTGTATCTTAAGTTTTGGTGAGCTTGAAACCATCCAGTCAAATGAATGAGTTTCTATTGGACTATATGTTAGCCTATGGTTCCAGTCAGCGGTATACGGTTGGAAGGGGATATAAGGGAGGCTGCATACTGCATAGTGCATTTCTGAATTATTCAATAAAGAATGATGAGTATTTTGTAAAGGCATTTGATGTGAACAACGGTATATCTAAAAATATCTGAGTATATTAAATTCACATTATATTACCTTTTATTTTTGTCATATGTAATTTGCTCGTGTAAGGTAGAAATATTCAGTAGTTACTGAGACGTGGAATCTCATCCCATATTAACATTTTTCAGGTGATTATTCTAGTAGAGAGCAAGGGAAGGCACCTATGGAGTGAGCTCTGGAAGCTCTTTTAATCTCCAATAAATTATGATATGTTATTTTATTTGCCATGAACCTAAGACTTCCGTTTTGTATTAAACTCTGAAATATTTTCTGGAATTTATTCTGATTATGTATTACGGGTTTTATTCGAAATGGTAACATTGTAAAAGGATTTGGATATTGTTGAACTCTTTTGATGGTATTTTCAATATTTTGACCAAGTTTTTGGGTGATGAAAATGAGGTGTTACATTTTTGGTATCAGAGCCAAAGGTTCCATGGCAATTTTGTTTATTTTCTAAAGTGATTTCTAAAAAAAAATTAAAAAAAAAAGTTCGTGGCAAATTAAATATCATAACATGAGCACTTCCCTTTGTTAGATTTAGAATTTATTTAGCTATTTTTTTTATTGGTTTAGTGTCCTTATAATATTAAACATAGGAGGAGATAATGGCAAGAACTCGAAGAACTAATTCAACCCCTGCTCCGTCCCAAAGAGGTCTCCCTCCGCATCAAGATGGTCCCTATCCTCAGGATAACAATGCCCTTTTGGCAGAATTACGAGACGTCATCCTGGAGATGAGAGAGAAAGTGAATAGACACGAGGATGAATTAGCAAAAGGACGAGGCCAAGGTGGTAAGGAAGGAAAGGAGAAGGCTCTGGAAGTCACACCTTCTGACCATCAATCAAGGGGAGGAAGTCATTCTCGCACTGAAGATGGAGGTAGTAGCGGTTCTCATTCTCAGTATCATCCCTTACCTATTACTGAGGTTTGGGAAAAATTTCGGAAGTTTACTCCACCGATGTTCGAGGGGAAGCTAGATCCGATTGCAGCACTGGAGTGGCTGAAGCGTGTAGAAAAGATTTTCAGAGTTATCGAGATTAGCTCACAACAAAAGGTGATGGTTGCTGAACAATTGTTGCAGAAAGCAGCTGAAGAATGGTGGGAAAGCACCAAAACAAAAGGAAATGCTGAGATGACGTGGGAAGAGTTTAAGGAAAAGTTCGAAAATTATTACTTTTCCCCTTCAATCAGAATAGAGAAAGAAACTGAATTCCTCACATTCAGGCAAGGGGAATTACATGAAGACGAATTTATTACTCGCTTTTTAGAGTTGTCTAAATTCTGCGGATATTCACAGAACAACTCTAAATGGTTGAGTGCTCGATTGGTTGAAAAAGCTAGGCCAGACCTAAAAACAGCTCTATCACCGTTCCTTGATGAAACAAGGGATTTTGAAGAAATATGCGACAAACTGCGCACGATAGCAAGGAACAAACGAGAAGAGGAAGCTGAGAAGATGAAGGGTTTTCAGGCCAGATCTACACACCTCATGAGACCAACGGGAGGAGTTACTAAGAAGCAGAGTCACAACTTCAGTAATGTGAATACGCGGTTTAGCCAACCATCCAGAAATCACTTTGGTGGACCATCGAGGAGTTATTTTACTGGACCCCAAAGAAGTCATTTCAGCAGACCACCGAGGAGTCAATTCAAAGGACCTCAAAGGAGTCACTTCAGTGGAGGTCAGAGTTCATATAGGGGATCCACAGCTCCTGCTGCAAGCACCGCCAACAATCAGATGTGTGCCAAGTGTGGAAGAATACACCAAGGACCATGTGTGACGTGTTTCAACTGTGGAAAGCCAGGACACATTTCCAGATTTTGTGAGGAGGAGCCTCGAGGGGCCAAGGATGCTAGAACTGCAGTGCCAGGGAAAGTGTTTGCACTATCACATCAGGAGGCAAGTGCTTCACCAAATCTGATTAAAGGTATCCTCAAACTCCAAGGTCTTGAAGTAGAAGCCTTATTTGATTCTGGTGCCACACACTCTTTTATATCATACGACTGTGTGCCTCGATTGAATTTAAGAGTGAGTGAATTGCCTTATTATATGATTATTTCTACACCGGCGGGAGCTTCAGTAAAAACTTCTAGGGCTTGCTTAAATTGTACGATTGAGATTGATAATAGGATCTCAAATATAGACCTTGTTTGTTTACCCACGAAGGGTATCGATGTAATAATAGGAATGGATTGGTTGTCAGCTAATGACATCATCCTTGACTGCAAGAGGAAGACTATCTCTCTTGCGGATGACTCTATGAGTCATAGTAGACCACAATTGTTGTCTATAGTACAAGATGAAAAGCCTGTTCATCATGGTTGTCTTGCGTACATGGTGTTTTTCTCCATTCAAACAGAAGTGGAGGAAGGGATAGAAAACATTGAAGTGGTGAAAGAATTTCCGGAAGTATTTCCGAAAGAAATGACAGGTTTACCTCCAGAGAGAGAAGTAGAATTTTCTATTGATCTCGTACCTGGAACAGAACCTATATCTAAAGCTCCTTACCGAATGTCTCCATCGGAACTAGCAGAATTGAAGAAGCAGATCGAAGAATTGTTAGAAAAGGGTTTTATCAGACCCAGTGTATCTCCTTGGGGATCGCCCGTACTCTTTGTGAAGAAGAAAGATGGGAGCCTGAGACTATGCATTGACTATCGCCAGTTGAATAAAGTGACTATAAAGAATAAATATCCTTTACCCAGGATCGACGATCTACTTGATCAGTTGAAGGGAGCATCCATATTCTCCAAGATCGACCTCAGATCAGGTTATCACCAACTGAGAGTCAAAGCTGAAGATGTCTCAAAAACTGCATTCAGAACTAGATATGGCCATTATGAATTTCTTGTTATGCCATTTGGGCTAACAAATGCTCCAGCAGTATTCATGGATTACATGAATAGAATTTTCCGACCATATCTAGATAAATTTGTAGTGGTTTTCATTGACGACATCCTTATCTACTCTAAGGATGAAGAAGAGCATAAAGAGCACCTTAGAATCGTGCTACAAGTGTTGAAGGAGCACAAGCTCTATGCGAAACTGTCTAAGTGCGAATTTTGGTTGAAGGAAGTAAAATTCCTAGGCCATGTCGTATCGGCTGAAGGTGTTGCAGTGGACCATACTAAAGTTGAAGCAGTTCTCCAATGGGAACGACCAAGGTCCGTGACTGAGATCAGGAGTTTTCTAGGTCTAGCTGGCTATTATAGGAGATTTATCAAGGGCTTTTCGCAAATAGCTATGCCTTTGACTAAGTTAACAAGGAAGGGTCAACCATTTGTATGGGACGAAAAGTGTGAAGCAGCTTTCCAAAATTTGAAGACTAAGTTGACTACGGCACCAGTACTTATAATTCCAGATCCTGCTCAAACCTTTACTTTGTACACAGATGCTTCCAAGAAAGGTCTTGGGTGTGTATTAATGCAAAATGGTAGGGTAGTAGCTTATGCTTCTCGACAGTTAAGGCCTCATGAAGGGAATTATCCTACTCACGACTTAGAACTGGCAGCAGTAGTGTTTGCTCTGAAGATTTGGAGGCATCACCTCTACGGTTCAAAGTTCGAGGTTTATAGTGACCACAAAAGTCTGAAGTACCTGTTCGACCAAAAGGAGCTCAACATGCGACAGAGGAGATGGATGGAGTTTATCAAGGACTACGACTTCGAATTGAAGTATCATCCAGGAAAGGCGAACGTTGTAGCAGATGCCTTAAGTAGAAAGACAATCCATGTAGCCCAGATGATGATCAGAGAACATAAATTGCTCGAGGAGATACCAAGTACATCTATTGATGTAATGTCAGGTTTGGTCGCTACCATGGAAGCATTAACTATTGAAAGCACAATTTGGAAAGAGATTAAATTCGCTCAGCTCGAAGATGAGTATCTATTAAACGTGAGGGAAGATATTGAAGAAGGAAAAGAATCGAAATTTGGGATCGATAGAGATGGGATATTAAGGTATAAAGGAAAAGTGTGCATACCTAATGATGGAGAAATAAAAAGGCTCATACTAGAGGAGGCTCATCGGAGTAAATACACTATCCATCCTGGAGCAACCAAGATGTATCATGATCTTAAGCAGAATTGGTGGTGGCGAGGCATGAAGAAAGATGTGACTGACTTTGTCACTTGTTGTTTGACTTGTCAGAAAGTTAAGATCGAACATCGGAAACCTCCTGGATTATTAAAGAATTTGGATATCCCAGAGTGGAAATGGGACAGCATCTCTATGGATTTCATCATGGGGCTTCCTCTAACAACATCCGGACATAATGCCATTTGGGTAATTGTCGATAGGTTAACTAAGTCAGCTCATTTTCTAGCAATTGCAGCAGAATACTCATTGGAGAGACTAGCAAAGATCTACATGAAGGAGATTGTCAGATTGCATGGGATACCGAATAGCATCGTATCTGATCGTGATCCACGATTCACTTCACGATTTTGGAAAGCATTGCAGAATGCTATGGGAACTCGGATGAGTTATAGTACCGCTTATCATCCTCAAACTGACGGGCAGACTGAGAGGACTATTCAAACTCTGGAAGACATGTTGCGGGCTTGTGCAATCGAACTAAAAGGAAGTTGGGACGATCATCTTCATCTTGCGGAGTTTGCATATAACAATAGTTATCACTCCAGCATTGAGATGGCACCTTATGAGGCTTTGTATGGAAGAAAATGTAGATCTCCTATTTGCTGGACGGAATTGAATGAGCGAATTTTAATAGGTCCAGAACTTGTGGACGAGACGACTCAAAAGATTAAGGTGATTCAACAGAAACTTCTCACTGCTCAGAGTCGACAGAAGAGTTATGCTGACAAGAGAAAACGACCGTTGGAGTTCATGGTGGGCGAACATGTATTCTTAAGAGTCACACCAATGACTGGCATTGGTAGAGCAATACGAGCAAAGAAGCTTTCACCTCGTTTTATGGGTCCTTATGAGATTTTGGAGAAAGTTGGACCGGTAGCTTACAGAATTGCTTTACCTCCACAGCTTGCGAACCTTCATGATGTCTTTCATGTATCGCAACTGAAGAAATACCAACCGGATCCTTCCCACATTATAGAAGTAGAAGAGGTAGAACTCAAGGATAACATGACGTATAAAGCCGAGCCGGAGCGGATTGTTGATGCAAGGGACAAGAAATTAAGAAACAAGACCATTAGACTTGTAAAGGTCGAGTGGAAAGGAATGGTTCCCGGAGATGCTACTTGGGAAACGGAGGAGAGCATGCGACAAACCTATCCTCATTTATTTAAATAGGTTAGAATTCTTATTATAGCGAAATTTTGAGGACAAAATTTTCTTTTAGGAGGGGAGAAATGTAACATCCTGAATTTTGAATATAATATCTTGAACATAAACCTATTTTGGGAAGACTAGTAGGCTCTATTTTTGGAAAGTGATAAATTTGAAATCAGTATTTTGTGGGCCCCGTGAATAGTATTTACTATTCACGTATACGTTTTTACTATTTACAAATACGTATTTAAAAAAAAATATATATATATATATGTTATTCGCAAATACGTATTTAATACTTGAAATTTGTGAAATATGAATAGTGTTCACTATTCACAAATACGTATTTACTATTTAAAAATACGGTATTTACTATTCCTAAATACGTATTTACTATTCATGCGGGACCCACAACCAAAATAATTCTCTCCCGACACAAAACTCTCGTGAAGTTTGAAAATTTTGTCAGCGGGACCCACGTAATAGTAATTTACTATTTGAATAATAATATTATATTATTATAATATAATATTATTTACTATTCATGTGGGACCCACGAAAAATTATTTCCACAACCAGCCACGGGAAGAGTCACGGGAGGTTTGAAAATTTGTCACGGGGAAAATTACGTAGAACGACCCAGAGACGAAAATTACACTTAAGGACCCATTTTCCAACTATAAATAGACCTTCCATTTCATTTCATTCTTCACAACTTCTAAGAGCCATAGAGAGAGGTAGAGAGAGAGAGAGAGAGAGTAGAGATATTTGCTTGAGAGTTATAATAGCTGGTTGGTGATTCGGGTATTAGCAAGTAACAGGTAACTCTGAATATTCTTCCTTATACTTGTGAATTATGTATGATTATAAATTTGTTTGTTTACTATTTTGGCAAGAATATTTAGAAAATATTTATGGTTTTAAGATCTGGTGTGGGAACTTTGACTTGCAAATCTGTAGAGGTACTATTTATACGTACGTTACTATTCACATATACCGTATTTACTATTCATTTTACTATTCACGTATACCGTATTTACTATTCATTTTTACTATTCACATATACCGTATTTACTATTCATGTTACTATTCACGTATACCGTATTTACTATTCATGTTACTATTCACGTATACCGTATTTACTACTCATTTTACTATTCATGTATATACCGTATTTTACTATTCACAGATACGCATAGTATTTTACTATTCACAGATACGCATAGTATTTTACTATTCACAAATACGCATAGTATTTTACTATTCATAAATACGCATATCAATGTATATAATGGTATAATAATGCATTATTTTTGAGTAAATACATTCATCATGGCGGTTGTAATGTGATGGGTGGAGTAAGGAGGGAATTGAATGATAAGAATTGTTTATGCCACCACTCGGTGCACAGTGGATGGTACTTTTCAGGGTCCCATCTTCCATGTTTTCCTCTGGCCGGGATTTCATTGGAGATGTGGGACATGTGACACCTCCTTAGTTGTTATTTTAAAGGAGGGGAGCCATAGTCCAGATTTAAGCTCTATACCTTTGGCCGGGTGTATCTTAAGTTTTGGTGAGCTTGAAACCATCCAGTCAAATGAATGAGTTTCTATTGGACTATATGTTAGCCTATGGTTCCAGTCAGCGGTATACGGTTGGAAGGGGATATAAGGGAGGCTGCATACTGCATAGTGCATTTCTGAATTATTCAATAAAGAATGATGAGTATTTTGTAAAGGCATTTGATGTGAACAACGGTATATCTAAAAATATCTGAGTATATTAAATTCACATTATATTACCTTTTATTTTTGTCATATGTAATTTGCTCGTGTAAGGTAGAAATATTCAGTAGTTACTGAGACGTGGAATCTCATCCCATATTAACATTTTTCAGGTGATTATTCTAGTAGAGAGCAAGGGAAGGCACCTATGGAGTGAGCTCTGGAAGCTCTTTTAATCTCCAATAAATTATGATATGTTATTTTATTTGCCATGAACCTAAGACTTCCGTTTTGTATTAAACTCTGAAATATTTTCTGGAATTTATTCTGATTATGTATTACGGGTTTTATTCGAAATGGTAACATTGTAAAAGGATTTGGATATTGTTGAACTCTTTTGATGGTATTTTCAATATTTTGACCAAGTTTTTGGGTGATGAAAATGAGGTGTTACATAAGGAGCGCCCAGCACAACCAACTATTATCCCGAGAGCATCCAGCACAAAATTCTAAATTTTACTAAATTAAATAATTTTTTCTCAATTGTCATTATTCAAAACCACTTTTATAAATATCTATAGATAAAAATTACTCATTCTTCAATTTTCTCAAAATTATAATTTGCTAAAATAAACAAAAGTTTTGATTAAAAATATAATTATATGATTTAAATAAAACTCAAGGTGTTTTATAGTTTATTATATATGTTAAACCAAAAAAAATATGATTTATTTTTATTTTAGAAGAAATTTATGTGAGTTGAAAAATTCATTTAATGTTACTAAAATTTAAAAAATCTAAAAAATTAATTGGAAAAATCATCATGGTAGAATTGATCTTTTTTTACACATTCAGGATAAAATTATCTCCTAAAAAATTTTGAAGTCAAAATTACCTCTTAATCCTTTATCGATTATACTTTGTGCTATAGGATTATTCTTTCAATTTGTTTGTATTGGCAAATGCGTGAAGGAAATTTTGAATGAAACAAAAAAAGTATACACTTTTCTTGTGGGACTTATCCCATATTCCGTATTCAATAAGGCTATGTTATGTTGTTAGCCTTCTTCACACCTATATAATGTCATACATCTTAATATTGATAAATAATTTAAACAGTTGTTAAATAGTTGGTGTACATTTTTTAAATTTTATTAACATTAAATGATTTTTTTTAACTCACATAAATTTCTTCTAAAATAAAAATAAATTATATATATTTTTTGTTTAACATATATAATAAACTATAAAACACCTTGAGTTTTATTTAAATTATATAATTATATTCTTAATCAAAAAATTTGTTTATTTTAGGAAATTATAATTTTGAGAAAATTGAAGAATAAGTAATTTTTGTCCATAGATATTTATAAAAGTAGTTTTGAATAATGACAATTGAGAAAAAAAATTATTTAATTTAGTAAAATTTAAAATTTTATGCTGGGCGTTCTTGGAATAATAGTTTGTTGTGCTGAACGCTCTCGGAATAATAGTTTGTTGTGCTGGGCGCTCCTTAGATAACGGACGTTAACTCCTTACTAACGACGTTGTGCTGGACGTTCCTTTTTAAAAGTTTATTGTGATGGACGCTCCTTTTTAAAAGTTTGTTGTGCTGGGCGGTCCACTTAATAGTTAATTGTACTGGACGCTCCTGAGCTAATAGTTCATTGTGCTGGACGCACCTTAACCCTTTAATCAAAATATATGTTGTATTATCTCTCTAAAATAATTATATGTAAATAAGAGTTTATATAATTTTATAAATCAGAAAATTAGTTTGAAAAAGTATACATATGAATATTTTAAAGTAATTTATTTAATTTCCTTAATTTCTTTAAATTAGTCAATTATGTCTTATGTCATATTTGTTATTTATCCAAATTAAGTAACACTAAGATGAGATTTATTAATTGACTTGAAGTTTAGAGTAGATTAAATTCTTTGTTTTTAAGTTTGAAAACATCCAATGGGGTTAATAATGAAATATGATTGAAAATTTGAGAGAATATGAATAAAAATAAATGGGTTCTAATCATATTTTTAAGATATCAATTTTAAAAAAAAATAAAAGAAGAAACAAAGTAAAGGCAGTAAAGATTTAATATTGATTTCAATTTAATAGTATTATTTCATGGTTGTTGAAATTTATTAGGTAATAATTTGTGTAAGGAGAATTTTACTCAATGGAATTTAATTTTTAGGATTTATTTTCAAACCATAATTTTAGGAAAATCAGAAAATTAATGGTTCGAATGAAAATTTAGTTTGTGCAAAATACCTAACCTAAATTCAGAAAAAAGAATTGAGAGTGTTGGAGAGATTTGTAGTAATAATAATAAGGGTAAAAGATTCCTCCAGTTATTGGAGATAAGTTATCTTAAATGACCCCCAAAACTATTTCGTTTTGGATTAATGAAGGGTGTGTTAGTAATTTTACATTCTTCATTAATTCACCTAAAAATTACAAACACACCATTCATTAATCTAAAATGACGTAGTTTACGGGTCAATGGAGAAAACTTATCTCCAATATGTGAAGAAATACTTTTTCCTAATAATAATAACTTTCTTTAGATCAAGCTCTTGATCATAAATCATCAAACAATCCCCTTTTTATTCTCATTTACTCTGACGCAACAACACCTCCGTTTCGGAAAGGATTATTCTCTCCTTTACTCTCCAATCCGCTACCCTCCTCTACTCTTTATAACCTTTGGATCAAAAATTCAATGGTCCAGATATGACATTCTATAAAAATATATATTATTTTAATTATGATTTCAGATAAAAATAAAAAATAAATTAAATGGATAGAAATCCATCTGAACTGTTAAGGTGAAAAAATAGAAAAAATTTTAATAATAGCCTGCAGGAGTGAACCGTTCAGATAAAATTTTACCAGCTTAAATTTATTTATCTTTTTTTTTAAATCTAAAATTATAATATCTATTTTCATAAAATGTTAAATCTAGACCATTGAATTTTTTATCCAAGGGTGACGAAAAGTAAAAGAGGGCAATGGAGGGAAAATGAGGGGTCAGGTAAAGGAGAGGATCCCTTTCCGTTGTTATTGGTTTCTTTTTCTTTCTGTCATCTTCTTGTGCTTCTCCACAGTGCAGTAGTGTTAGAAGGAGATTGAGAGTGAGAGGGTGAGAATAATAAGGGACTTTGTGTGGGGTTCTTTTAGTATAATTGGTAAGTTATCTATCTTCTATTTTTCTTATTTTCTCCTCTCTCATTTTTAATTTCTGATGGAAAAAAAATTTAATTGGTGATTTAGTTTCTAGTGAAGCAAACGATGTTAGAATATGAGTTATATGGTTTAAATGTTTGCTTAAATGGTTTAGTTAGAAAAAATAAAGTTAGGATTTGGTTGTAAAAATTGTGATTTATGATTAAGGGGGCATAAATTTGAATTTATTGATTTATTGTAACTTATTGGAAGTTATATTAATGATTGAATGACTTAGATTTCACGTTTATGATGGAATATGAATATTGAGAGTTTTGGGTGAAACTTTAAATATAGGAAAGTGGGTGTTTTATAATATATATATTGAGGAGGTTGTGATTAATTGATAATTCTAAGGAGTGAAAAAGAATTAATGGGAGAAAGAAATGAGATTGTGGTAATGATTTGAGAGATATTTGATTTATAGGTTTTTTTCCTATGGATTAAAGTGAGCAAAATTTTAGGGGTTTTGTGATGATTGAGTAGAATTATTAGTTTTAATGAGAGGATAAAATTGGAAGATAAAAATATGATTGGGGATAGAGAAATTCAAGTATGGAAGTAAATCGAGAATTTTGGCGCGTCATATTAAGTTCAAAGCCTAATGTGTGTATGATAATGTTTTAATGAATGGTTTGATTAAACCCTTAGCTAATTATTGTTTTTAAAAGAGGATTTTACAGTACTTACATACTCAAACGGTCTTATATTATCTTAGTTCTGTCCAATAAAAACATAATTTATATTATTTTAATTATAACCGGTTGATGACTCATCTCAAATAATTCACAATTTTTTTTTTCAAAAGTAAATCTCATTTGAAAAAAAACTCATTCAACTGAGTCCTCAATCAACTAAGATTAAAATTAGAAACTCTCAAAGTTCTAGGGGTGGATTTTAATCCTTCCCAAAGTAAATGGTGGTCTCCAAATTGTTCAAGTAGAAGCTTTTAATTCTGCACTCTTAACAGAGCATTTGCAGTAAGTCATGTCTAACAAGTCTTCTCTGCTCAGTAAACTGATGTTACAAAAATATTTAGATCTTAGCATAACTATATATTTACACTCGCTTATAATAGTTCATCCCTTTGAAAAAAACATTTTTAAGGTAGGCAATATTGTCACTAACCATCTTACCTGATAAGTGGGTAAGGGTTCTTCTATATGTCTTAATAGCTGGCTTTGGTGGCTTCTGTAGTAATGTGGTTTGGCATATCCTCATTTTTGGGTGCGCCATAAGGGATCTTGGAATGTCCATTTATTATCCTCATTCTACCCTGGACAAGTGATTCTTGAAATTTTGAAACACCCAATCCCTTTATCTAGACCCCCTACATGATTAGATGATCTACTAATAATTCGGGAATATACATTGCCAGGATAGATATGGACGGCTTCTACTTCAATCTACATTATTGGCAATCTAGTCAATCAAATAACAAGGTATGTCCTTTCATTTGGAACTCATCTTTACCACCTAGGATTCAATTGCTCTTGTGGAATATTGTTAGATATATCTAACCAACCAATCAGATCTTGCATCATCAACACTTGGCTTCTACTGGGTTATGTTCCTTTTGTAATGACAATAATGAATCTTTAGAACGTCTGTTCTTATATTGTCCCTTTCCCAGAGCCTGTTGGTTTGGTTGTCACGCTAGTCTTAAGATTGACTTTGACCCTAATAAAAGATTACAAGTATGGATAGCTACATGGTTGATGAGCTACAGTGACCCTTACAACTTTATGACCTTTTTACCCTTTTAGGTGTCAGATTCTCTATGGCTTGCAAGAAGCAAAATTTGTCATGCAAGTTCCAAAATTTCTCCATTATATAGGTCATTGAATAAGCACAAGCTAAAGCACGTGCCCTCACCAATCAATTTTTTATTCAACAGCAAAGGAAAGAAGATACTTTTCAACAATAAGTGATAAAATGTAGAAACTAACAATCTGACCTACGGAATTGCTCCAACAAGTGGGATGTTTACTTCAAACTCATCAAGATTAACAACCATGGACGTGCCATTTTTGTTACAATCTTTTTCAACAACCTTCACTTTGACCAATGGTTGCTTGCTCCTCAGATCAAACTTGACATCCTCCAATTGCAGCTGCAGGCACTTTAAAAGCAATGACTTTTATCCTACGACAAAATCATATTGATTATCCCAGTCATTTTCGTATCCATTGCAAACTAGTCAAACTTTCACATATTAAAATAATTACTCAGATTAGGAATATTTGTTGGATTCTACAACACGTTTTGAGAGATGTCTGTATATTACTCTGATACTTTGTAACTTATGTTTTATCAGTTTAAATGTATAGCTATTTGTTATTAAAAAAAAAAAGGAAAAAAAAAACCTATTATCCATAGTATATTGAGAAAAAGATGAGCCACCATGATAAGCTTTCAAGATCTAATTTAACTAAACTTTATTTAGGAAGAAAACTAGAAAGATAATTCATAAATGAGAAAATTAATGAATTCATATTATACGTCTCCCCATTCAATTACTCAATTTTTTCATGCAACTTTGATAGTGAATTAATTATAAAAAATCTAGTTAATGAAATTTTTCCCCAAATAATCACACGTGAGAATCAACCCGTGATGAAGCGGTTGACCTGTTTGTGCATCATATTGTTCGAAAAAATAATGTGTTGTGTAGAGATATTTTTAAAAGTACAAATTATTTTGTAATTTAGTTAGACCATAAAAAAAACACACACTTTAATTAGGTGTTGCTTCTCAACCTTCTCGAATAATGAGAAGTTATTCAAAACAGCTTATTCAAATAATTTTTTGAAAAAATTAAGATTATAGTTAACTTTTAAATAAGCAAGTTTTTTCATTTAAAAATAAAAGTTGAAACAAACGGATCTATAGATATGTAAGGCATTATTTGACCGATGTCCTCTCTCTCTCTCTCTCTCTCTCTCTCTCTCTGTGTGAGCCTTAAGAAATTTTCTTCTCTTTCATTAATTCTTAATCCTACAGATACAACCATATCAATGAAATTGTGGGTTTCAAAGAATAAACCCCTACCTAGCAAGGAGAATGGCACAAGAAAACAAAAGATTTTAAAAAAGTAACAACTAATCAAAATCTGCCTCTTAGTATCTGATTCCTTTGGCAACCTCAAAGAAATGAGCAACATTCTCCTCAGGTGTCCCTACCCTAATCCCATGACCAAGATTCAAAATATGTTTCCCCTTGCCAGCTTTATTCACAGTATCATTTATACGCCTAGTAATGAACTCCTTTGAACCAAAAAGAACCCCAGGATCAACATTACCCTGAACTGCTATGTTTGGTCCCAATCTCTTCCTACCATCCGCCATGTCAACTGTCCAGTCCAAGCTAACTACGTCAACACCTGTCAAAGCTAGCCTCTCCAGCAAGCCGCCCGATCCACTTGCATAGAGGATTAGAGGGAGTTGGGGGTGGGTTTCTTTCACAGTATCTACTATCTGCTTCAAGTAAGGCAAACTGAATTCTTCAAAATCAGCTGGACTGAGTTCTGTTGCCCATGAGTCAAAAATCTGAACAGCTTGAGCTCCACTGTCAGCTTGGTATTGAATGTATCGAGCCATTGATGTTGTAAATTTCTTAAGTAATGAGTGGAGGATCTGTGGACATATCAAAATTCAACATAAATTGAAGGATTCATTGATTTCAAGAAACAAGACAGGATTTGTCTACTGAGACGGGATTCCCAAGTTCAAATCTAACACTTAAATAGAGAAAGGTCATTCAGTACTAGATTTCTCTCTCTGTTAGTGAATATCATCCAGTTTTACTTTATATAGCCGCAGCACCAATTAGAGTGGGAGAGGTTGCCAACGGTCAGTACAGTTTTAGAATGCCAAATAATGAGATAAAAAAGGACGAGATAAAGGGATTTGCCACAGCAAGAAATGGTTAGGCCAGCATAGTAACTAAAGATGGTTAAAGATTACCTCAGGTTCTGAGAAAGCCAATCTCTTAATTTTTGAGAAGTGCTTTGAAGAACCTCCCTCAACCACATATGAGGCTAGGGTGAATGGAGCCCCAACAAACCCAAGGACTGCAGCCTTGTTATCAACCTGAAATCAACACTAAAGCTGTTAGATCCAAGAAGAAAGTAAAAAAAGGGCATTTTAAATTCATTTGGACAGATATAATAGCATTAAAACAGCACTTATATAAACTAAAAGGTTAGATATTTGGAGTCTCTGATAAGCTCCGCAAATTACTTTCGAGACATGCAACAACAACAACAAATTAACACCATTAAGACATACAGATTCAACATATCAGCTTAATAGTAGCCAAACGCAGAATTAATAGTTCATTTATTGTTTCATTATTTATTCCCTTAGGTAACACATGATATGAGCTTTCAATGAGTATTTTAATGCCACTACATCCCAGCACCCGTGATCACCATTGGTCATTCATACATTGCAGTGTGTCATATCCTCAAATATATATGAATTCCCAGTACATCCAGTACATGACCAAACTAAAAAGCTTTTGTCATTAGAAGAAGAGTTGTGAAATGATAGATAGTAGCCATTCAGAGATGGAATCTTTGAAGGAAAAGATCAGTCAGACCTCTTTCCTCAAAATTTTGAGTGCCTCCCCAACATAAGGAACTGAATCTCCAGGAACAAACTCTCTCACTTGATCAACCTGGGCAGCTGTGTGAATAGGATCAAATATAACAGGACCCTTACCCTTCACAATATCAAAGGGTATATTCATTCCAGGAAGCGGGGTAAGAATGTCTGAGAATAAAATCACCTGCATAAAAAAAATGCAAAGGAACTTGATGTTAGCAGAATCATAACAATTACCCAAAAAATGATAGATATATTAATAAGAGCCATAAAATTATCTTACCCCATCAGGCTTGAAAACATTCCATGGTTGTAGTGAAATTTCCACAACAAGATCGACATTTTCAGATCTTTCACGAAATGAAGGGTACTTCTCACAAATGATTTGGTAACTCTGGTTAAAAAAGGTTGTGAATAAGATCTCTTATTAGCAAGGCATATTTATATATGTATGACAATTGTAAAATGCACCAAGAAAGTACCAACCGTAAATTCTATATAATGCAACAGCAAAACAACCAAGAATTAAATTTGGTCTACATGGATGACATAAAGTTACCAAAAGCTGCTATCTTTCTAAGTTTTTCCAAAAACATCGACGTTAAGAAACTTCCGAACAGCCCAGACCCAAGATTATCAATGCAACCAGAACCGTAAGCTGTGTAAACCTGCCTTCATGTACCTCCCAGCTTGCCTCATAAGCCAAACTGGCGGCCTTTCAACATCTATCCCACGAACAGCATTAAGCAATAGCGGTTCTGCAACAGATGTTTCTTTTGGTTCAGCAATTGTCCCTGGATTTGATTTTCCAGAATTTAGTTCAGAAACTCAAACTCCTATGCCTTGTGAAGGAAACAATTAATACTCCGGTTCTTAATGTAAGACCTAATTAACTGATTTGAGTAGATTAAGGATGTTAGTTTAGTTATCATGATATGTTTTTTTCTAAAACATTCTAATTCCTCTCTTACTTGATTACTGTTGAGGAAATATCAATAGGTTAATTGGGAAAAAAATGATAAAAATGTGAAATAGGTCTTACATTTAGTACCAACTTCAAACTCACTGCCTTCATTACGGACCCGAGGGAGTGTATTAATACATGTTCGATATAAAGCTAAACGATAGTTGGACTGTACTGAAAATGACAACTAATATGTCTAAGCAACTGGATAGCTGCATTATGGTACGCAATTTATTTATCTTAAATCAATTTTAGGTTATTAATTAATCCAAGACTATTTTATAGCACAAGAAATTTCAATTAACTTCCTTACACAATGGTCCCCGGTCCCCGCTAGCAAGAGCAAATCATTCACAAAGTTGAAAGCCCGGGAAATTATCAGATCGAGTTAGTGAAAGAGACAGATTTTAGATAATAAACACACATGATTTCAGATTTCGCATAAACTCATCACTGAGGACAAATTCATTTTAATTTGAAAAACACAAGGCTAATTCACAGAGTTCTAAACTGAATGATAATGTAAACACAATCGATTTACTTGACGGGGATACAAATTCGAAAGATCCTGGAAACGGGGAAAGAGATCAATCAGAAATCATAATGGGCTCTCGCATAGGGGGTGCATTTCAAATCGCGGAAAGGGTTGCAGCGCAAACAAAATATTACCTCTCAGAGAGCAGAGAATTGGGGACCTGGACTTGGAGGAAAAAGCGAACCGAGATCCTCTAAGCTTAGGCGAAGGAACAGAGGTTGGTGTAATGGAAGTGAAACTAGTGTTGATGCAGGACATGGTTGCAGCTGAAGCCGCACGCGAAGTACTGATGGCATTTGGGTCAGCTCCTTTCGAAGGCGCGAAAGAGCAGATAAGGGATATCGCTAACCTAATCCTTGTAAGAATCCTTGGGACAGTGACATCGCCATGTCAGCAACATCGTCAACGATTTTAATTTTGGGAGAATCTCTCTGAGGTCTAAAGAACCAACAAAATTTTAAAAAAATTCCACAAGGAAGGAATTCTAATATCAGAAAAATCAACAACTCCATCTATGAAATTAACAACTTATATTGAAATGGGCGAAAGAGCAAAAATGCACATTAAATTTACCTATGGGAGCGTCCAGCACCACCAAGTTTTATGTGGAGCAAAAGTACACACAAGGTTGGGTTTTTGGGAGCAAAAGTCACATATGTCTGTTAACTTAGCTAATTGCCGTTACTTTTCCGTTACTTTTAAAAAATGTGACCAGCTAGTGTCCACGTGTTATCCTTCCTTTCCTTTGAAATTGAAATGACGTGGCAATTCAAAGACTTTCCTTTGAAATTGACCGAAGGTGGCAATGAACCATCAGCGTCCTCACCTCAAGAGCAAGAGATCGGCGACCTCACCTCGGCCTCTGACAACGCCGTCTCCGACAAGCTCCAAGTGCTGGCCTGCATTCACGGTCCCGGCAACGTCCCTTCCATCATCGGCCTCATCGAATCTACCCCAGCACCATCGAACAAAATGGGTTGAGGTCTCGAATCGCGATGAAGAGTGAATCGATCTTCAGTGGCCTAGCTACGGCAGCTTCTTGATCTGCGACTGGGTCGTCGACGGCGGCTTCTTGATCTACGACTGGGTCGTCGACGGCAGCTTCTTGATCTACGACTGGGTCAGCCACAAACCTGGATCCCTTTTTATCTACTCCCTCTTCTCATTTGGTCCGGTTGAAGCTTATCATGGATAAAGGTCACGAGCCAGTAGTTTTTGGTTTGATTATTTGTTTCTGATTTGCGATTTTTGCTTTGTTGGTTGATTTATGTTCTGTGTTGTTTATGTCCTGATTTTTGTGTTTAGTTTGTGGCCTGTAATCAGCCTTGATCTGAGTTTGATTTGAGCCTTCTTCTACGTTTTTTCTACATCTTCTTCCTTTTTTAATGTTCTGATTTCTCTAAGATTTTTTTGCCTTCCTTTTTTAATGTTCTGAGTTTGAGTTTGATTTTTTTGTTCTGAGTTTGTGGCTTCCCTTTCTTCAATACCGCCCACTTGTTGTAATCGCTGATCTTTATCTTTCCTTGTGTCGGCCTGGAAGGCCCCGGCCTGGATGACGGAGGAGAGGTACGGTGAGGGAAGAACGGTGGTCAGAGATGATGAACACCGGTGGGACAAAGTTAGGGTTTCTGATTTTCCCAATTCGATTTCTTTCCCACCGTGTGTGTGAATGCAGCAGCCCGATAATGACCAAGTTTGTGGTGTTATGTTTTTTTTTAATTGTTTACTTTCCACTGAATCCAGTCAACATTTTCTCTACTTAGTTGGCTTCTTGTCAGTCCTATTCAGCGTCCACGTCCTCACTCCTTCCACGCTGATGTCGACCGTCTGGTTAACTAACTAATTGTGTCACTTTTGCTCCCAAAAACCTAACCTTGTGTGTACTTTTGCTCCACATAAAACTTGGTGGTGCTGGACGCTCTCACAGACAAACTTGGTGTGCATTTTTGCTCTTTCGCCCTATTGAAATTTTTCTGACATGTGACTTTTTTAAATGACCTTTTTAGAAATTTTGTTGGTCTCTTAGGACCTGAGAGAGATTTTCCCCTTAATTTTATTAAACAAAATAGGATAAATTTCAAATAAATACAGCTGAGATTTTGTTAATAACAATTTGTCATATCCTTAAAAAACCCGAACAAAATAATTTGTCTAAATAGTGCACAGGTATACAAGGGCAAATCAGGAATACCATGCCTTTGTTTTGATTAACAATTCAAGCTATTACAAACTATATCCTCTGTTTAAGATAGGATGAGTTCTAATTAACAAACATCAATAACACCCTCCAAAAGTAATTGCCAGATAATAAAGGACCATTACTAATATTTATGAATGCATTCAATTTTTTTTAATATATTAGGTACAATTTTTGAATTTTAACATTCTTCTTGGGAGAATAACAAAAAAAGAAAAAGAAAAATCAAATTACAAAATCTTAAATCAGATATTTTTCATAAAATAAATTGTGAATTAATACTTATCAATTATCAACATTACTTTATCAATTCTTAGTAACAAACAATTTCAAAATTCTTTTTCTGTCATTTTCCTAACTTCCTTCCTGATTTATGATATTAAAGGGGGAAAAATAGATTATTAATGGAAGGACCATGCATAAAATAAGGGTTAATATAATGTTTTGTTTTTTATTTTATTATATAATATTTCCAAAGAAGATTTATAATTTATTTTAACACGTCAAATTCCTACTAAGCATGTCAGGTCAGCAAAATAGACTGCGTTAGAGATGCATCAGCAAACTTAACACCATTAACTTCATATCTAGAACCTTTTAAAATTATAGGGACTAACATTTTATATAGAGATAAACTTGAGGGAACAAAACTATAGGTTTCAAACTTAAAATGAAGGGAAAATATAAGGACCAAACATTATATTAACCCATAAAATACTACATGTCTAAGAGATGCTAGCTATAAACCATGCAACATTGAGGACCCGTTGGATTAGTGATAAAAATGGCTTTTTTTAATTTGACTTTTGCAAGCTTAAGATATAATAAAAATTATATTATAAATTTAATTTATGTTCGGAGGTAAAAATAATTTTTAATATTTTTTTAAAACTGAAACTGATTTGGATTCAGGATGAAGGCTAATGGGCTTTCAAAAGTCACAGTGCATCGAAAGCTAGAAATTGTTGTTTCTAGACGCATTGTGGAGAAGAAGAAAAAATACATATAAGAAAAGATAAAATTATTCCAATAAGCTCAGTAATTTGATATTTATAAATGCATTCAAAAGGTAAAAAATTAAATAATAAATTTGAGGGAAAATTAGGGAAATTATCTTATTAAAAATTTAATTGGTAAGAATGACTTGATAATTTTTTTATACACATAGAATACCAGTATTCTGCAAATTCACATCTTTTTCAATAATTTCTTTTATTTAAACTTGCTTTCATATAATTATCCAAACAAATTTCAGTTTTTTTTTTTTAAAAAAAAAAAATCACCTCTACAATTTTCTCTTTCAACCGCATGTTTCAGCCTTGGTACCACTTTCTCGAAACAGGCTCTAAGGCTACTTTATAGAGAAAGGCTTCCTCTTCTTTTCTCAGGATGAAAGATCAGTCGATTATTGTTTAATCAACGAGACAAGACTCATATATACATGAACTAACATATTTCCCACTACAATGCAGCAAAATCACAAGTAAAATATGATTCACCATCAGACCGAACTGATTATTGCAATAGAATCGAAGTACATTTACATAAAAAAGGAAAAATCGACGCTACATAATTACAGAGAAAACTTTCAGGTTGGAGATGGAGGTAAAGGGAAGAAAAAGAAGTTAAAAGATGGTATCAGTTCCAAGTTTCCTTCTGGGAGGAGCTTTCTCTATGAACTCCTTCTGCATATCCATAAATGAGGACCCCTTGTTAACAAACAGTCTACGCAAGTTGATCACAGAAAGTTCACTAAAGCTGGCAATAGCAAGATCAGCCTGCCCCAGATGGTACCTGCGGGATGAAAGAATTTCCAAAAGCAGCATGAGTAATCTCATCAAAAATTTCAGTAATGAGGTGCTCAACAAAATGAAAACTGTCAAGTGTTTTTCATTTCAACGAGACAGAAAAATACTACTTTGGGCCTTTAATATAAGATCTCGTTGGTAGTGGAATTTTAAATTACCAACGAGATCTTATATTAATAGATTAGATTTAGACCTTGTACATAAAAGTGAACTACTCACGCAGGATGTGTGCCAATTAATGCTACAGCCATCATAGTGCAGTTGTGAGCCGCAGTTACTCCACGAGGATCATCTTCAAAAACCACACATTTTGTAGGTTTCCGATCCAGCTGAAAGGCATTTAGTCAAGCAGATCAACGACTGACAACATATTGTATAAAGAATAAGTATATATTTGTTCACATTGCATATTCACAATTAACTTCCTTAATTACAATGTCTTGTGGACAAAGTATAACGCTTGCCAACTGACTACGAACAAATAAACTGTTAGATAAGTTTCAGGCTGCCATATTTAGTTATGCTGCTTGTGTTTTTTGTTAAAATAAAGATTAGGTAATTATATCTTAATATCAATGTACTAACAATCGTTTAAAATGTTCCAAGCCTCAAATGCTTTAAAGCAATATAATCATTTGACAAGACTATACCTTGACAGCAGCAGAAAGAAATCTGTGAGCTATTGACTCCATTCCATCTTCTTCTGTCACAGTCGCCTGCAACTCAAATGTTGTAATCAGCAAAGACAACATAAAGAGAGAATGTAAAGATATTGAACTCAAACAATGTGTTAAAAATTAAAATTAGTTCAAGCCAATAAGTGGCAATATTATCCATTGGTTGAACCCTAAAAATATGTAGGGCATAGGTGAAGCCCTTCTAAATTTCTTCATCTTACAAAGCAAAACTTGGAATTTGTTTGTAGCAACAACCAACTGATTTCATTCGGGCATTTAAAGCTTTTCATAACATTTCATAGACCAAAAGTCAAACTGAAGTGGGAGCTCATTACAGGAAAAGAGTCATGGCCACCTTCAACTTGCAACATTATTTATATATATTATAACTCTAATATGACATTTTTAACCTGAAAATAAAATAACATGATCTTTCGAGTCCATTATAAGATTTTAAAAACATAGTATTCAATACTACCAACTAATTTAAATTCAAACTAGGTCATGCCCTAAATGGGAAAAAAACTCTCCTGTCGTGGTTTCTCTCATCTACAAAGCTCAAACACAAGACCTCACTTTTGAGCCCCTTACTATGCAACCCAACTGCCATTAGTTAAAATCAAAAGTCATTTGTTACTTGCATCAAATTGCTATTTCTGCAATGCATATTTATGAAAACATGGCAACTATATATTCCTGAGATGAAGTTCCTGTTTTAACCATTCTCTTGTATTACCAACCTGGAAATACTTCTGGAGTCCCATTCGTTCCAAAGCTTCTGTCATGCTTCTTCTATCTAGACTTGAAACAACAGCACAGGGGATACGAGCGGTATACACGGCTTCCAACCAGTCTTTAAGTCCTTCCACAGGTGTTTCAAGCTACAGAGAGATATGTGCAAAAAACATGTCAGGTTCTTGGGTCTATGAGGCCAAACAACATCAGGAAGGCAAAACTTACTTTGAGAAGATTATCATAATATAACTGTGAAAACCTCAACTTCAATTTGTCTTGTTTGTTATCTGTCTCATCGCATAGAAAATGCTGCAAGTTTAGAGAGTTGAGTCAGAAAATATAAGGTGTGATCAAAGCAACATAGCACAATTTTGATAATAGAACTGTCAGAAGGACATTCCAGTAATTGGATGCCACCAGATTCAAAAGACCACCAATAAGGGGAAAAAATAATTTTCTTTTCCTATTCCCAGTCGGGGAAAATATTGTTTTCACTGTTTCATCATTTATAAGATATTAAGATCAGAAGCAAAGAGGATTTATTAGATGGTGAGGTAACATAAACAGATATCTGAGACAAGACAACCTTAAGATCAATGTCAGATTTCATAATCAGAAACCTGAAATTACATGCTTAACAGCAAGGCCCTGGACTAATTGACCCAATATTAGTCAACATCATAAATTTTAGGCAACCTGAACCAATAAACTAGCACAAAAAGGAATTTTGGACAACCTAGAGCTCCTCCAATTTTTTAATTTTTAAAAAGTTCGACACGAGCATAAAATGGGAGTAGCTGAGATGAGACTGTTCACAAGGATGTGTAGTTATACAAGAAAAGATAAGATTTATAATGAACATGTACATGGAAGAGTTGGAACGACATCTATTGAAGAGAAAATGGGAAAACATCATTTGAGGTGGTTTGAAAAAGTACAATGAAGGCCATTGGATGTGCCAGCGAGAAGGGTAGATCAAGCAGCATAGAATCCTTTGAAACGGGGTAAATGAAGATTGAAGAGAACAATCAATGAACTTATCGAGCATGACTTTTCGGTTAACAATCTATCAAGGATTCGATTGTTGATAGACCACAATGATGTCGTGTGATCCATGTTGCTAATCTCATCTAGTAGGATAAGGCTTATTGTTTTTAAAAAAGGCACTCATTGGGCTAAAGCCACTCTGTAAAATTGGTCTGCTCACTCTCTACAGTAAAAGATTACATTTCATGGCCGTTTATTGCCCAAATTAGCACATGTTACCTCATGAGGTTCAATGTATAATGGTACAGCCAGAATGAACTTCACAAGTTTCAGAGGCACAATGAACATGATCATGAACAAATTGTCATAACCGCAATGTTCTTCCTTCTAGTATCCTTTGCTTCTAGTTGGCGATTTAAAAAATCCCTACTTTATTAACATAAAGGGATATGTAATTTATAACCACTAATTAAAAATTGTGCCATTGATATGTTATGTGATACATGTTTAGATAAGCAAATGCAAGTTTCCAAACCTTCTGCAACATGTAATCAGCACCAGAACGTAGCAACGATCTTTCCACATCACCATCTTCCGGAATATCCTTCCCTGCAAGAATGAAAGTAAGACTTATAATAATCTTACCTCTAGAATGATGCACACAAGTCATCAAGAAATTGTCTTAAAACTCAGATACTTCTAATCTGTTGGTCCAATTTGATACACTGACCCAAGGTGTAATTGTTTCTTTATACATAAGCATGAAAAGTCCCAGAAAATAAGCTGCAGAGACTTCACGGTCTATTGAACCTGTCTAATTTAAAGCTGGCAATGTCATTTAGCTACTTTATTTATATAAATGCAATAAAAGGGAACGAATGTAAAACAAGGGCCCTGATCTCTTGAGGAAGGAAAGAAAGCCAAGGAAACGATGTGTTCCCTCAAATAGCATGCATCAATAATATTTCTTTCCTTCAAAGGTGGCAAAAAAGGAGGATATGGAAAATCATTTGATTAAGTTCTCTGAATTTCCATTCTTATATACCAACACCAGCAACAGAACAAAGTTATAAGATTGTTAACATGGTAAAACTTTATGAAACTCTTTCCTTTCCTTTCTATCTTATTACTATCCAATCAAAAGGTTCTATTCTATCCCACTCCTTATATGCTCTTGTGATGATTTTTATTTCTATTCTGTTCAGTACATGGTTCATTGAAATCAACATAGTCAAGCTCCAAAGATCATCTCATTAAGAGTCCCATGATAACAAATTAACCTACCCTCTTCTGAAGCAAGCTGCTTCCAGGCATTCCATCTAAGAGCTCGAGTATCAACCTGAAACACATCACAGACAGTTATCATGGACAAAATACAATTCAGTTGCATGATAGCATGAGCGGTAGTGCTTCTTATCTCAAGAAATATAGCAATAGTCCCCAAAAACTGAGGCAATGCAAGTCTACACAATTGCCACAAAGACCATAAAATCTTTTTGTGCCAATTAACATTTCCAAAGCATGCCTAGCGTGATAAATCTCAAAAACATTCCTAAAAGCTTAAAACTAACCACAACGTTGTCCCAAGAAAAGATAAGACCATAAGCTTCATCCGGCTTCATAGCATAGCGTATTCGCTGAAGAAATCCATCTTGCAACTTCTCATTCAAATAGTCCTATTTTCAAAAAAATAAAATAAAATTATTGATTCATAAACTAAGTAGCTAAACTTAATTTTAAGGGAACCTTAAATTACCCATGGGAACCAAAGTTCATTACCACATCAACTTTTAAAAGCCCATCAGCTCTAAAAGTCTCAAAACCCTCCCCATATTCAGCTCCTATTGCCTGGCAGAGAACATGAATTGAGAAGAGTTATGGGAATAAGAAAACTTGGAGTACTGGAATTCCATAAGTTCACATCACTAAATTCACTGTTCCAATAAGATTGCATAACGATGAACCATGCCGGAAAATAATAATAATAATAATTTTTTTAAAAAAAAAAAACTTCAACGTTGATTATACAGAGAATTAAAAAATAATAATAAAAGCAAACAAGATAAAGTAGGAATCCAAAGACTTAAAAACCAGCATATTGAATCAGAAAAACGGCAAGACTCCGTACCTCCTGCATGAAAAGTTTATTGGGGGTAAATGGCAACCCATTACCATTCAAAGAGCCATCGCCTTTGGACCCCAAAGAACACCGGACGACCAGACGATTCCTGACCACACCCGATCGCTTCAATTTCCGGGAAAAACACATATTAGAAAAAAAGCATAAAATCACAATTAAATGAAGAAAAGAAATAAAGGCATACATAAGGAGAAGAAATTACATACCAAAATGTTGAGCTGGACGGGAAAAGGAGAAGGTTGAAAACGAGAAGAGAGTGAGGGAGAAATTAAACCAGAAGAGGCCCTGGAATTGTGAAAAGCGACGCAGTCCATGGCAACAAAGCACAGCGTTAACGCCGCGGAAGAAGCTGACAGCAGAACAAGGAAGAAGAAGAAGCTAGAGCCTCTTTCTTTAGCTGCTGCTTAATTTTTCCCGGCTCACCGTATCAGTTTCACAGTTTTTGATGAACAAGGTGTATCCCACGCACGTGACATGCTCCTTCCTTCTCTGTGCTTGTGGATAAGAATTTTTTATTCCTTTGCCTTTCCCCCTCTTATCTCATATTTGGTAGAACTTAAATATAAATGCATGTATCTCTCCAAAAAAATTATATATAAATACATGCATAAAAACGTTAGTGGTTTTTTTGGTATTTTATAAAGAATTATAATTTTCCTCCCATATTTGTTCAAGAAAATCAAAGTTTTATTAGATTTTTTCCACCCACTAGTGACCAATATTCATTATTTTACATAATAAAGAGCGAATAAAAAATTAAATATAATCATATTTTGCTTTAAATTGTTTGTTGGCTAAAATATACTCTGGTCTTATTTATAATTCTATTTTAATTTTTTTATCAAAAACTTTAATCCTATTTATAATTCCAGTTTTATGAAATAAATAAAATTGTAACAATTTTACTCATATTAATTATACTCATAATGATAGAGAAAGAAAAAACAGTTCAAAAATAGCCAATCATAAATGAGGACAAAGTTGAAAAGTTACCCTATAGTCATTATATTAACTATCTCTCTTTGATATGTGAGATTTTATCAAAATGGACTTATAAATAGGACTAGAGTGATACGTTTGATACTTCATGTTTGTCTCGGTATCATTTTAGTCACTTAAATTTATAAAGTGCACATTTGATCCTTTAATGTTAACTTTTTTTTTTTTGGTAAAACCCTTAATGTTAACTTTATTGGTCTAACTTAATAGAAAATGCTAACTCAACAATTTTAAATGATAAATGTACAATTAAATGTGCGTTCGGTTTCTCTCCTTGACAGATTTATGCTCATCTCTTCTCATCCTTCATCCCGACCGTCCAAATCTTGACCCAAGGGGTCAGAATGCTTTTTGCGGTTTTGAAAAAGCATTCTGACCCCTTGAATCAAGATTTGAACGGTCAGGATGAGGATGATGAGGGATGGGCAGAGAAGGGATGAGGAGAGTATCTCCTTCCATTAAATGTTTATCAGAAATGCTGATCATTAAATGCAATTAAGATTTGAAGACTATCCAACTTAATGCTGAAAATTTAAAGACGATCTTAATGCTGAAAATTTAAAGACTGATTGATTTATTATCATTTATCATTATGATCATTTATTTTAATTTTGATTTTTAATCTTTTATCATTATTGTAATTACATTCCAAAAATTTTTGTTATTAAATTATGCGTTTAATGTTTCTACTTTTACTGCAGAAGTATTTTTTATATTACACTCACATAAAAGTGACTGAGTCCCACTATAAAGAGAAGAAGGAGAAAATATTAATGGGATCCACTTATCTTATATAAGTGTGACAAAAAAAATATTTCTACAAAAAATGTAAAAACATTAAACCTTTAAATTATAGGGTTAAAGTCAAGGTTATAAATAGCACTCAACATGTAACATCCTGAATTTTGAATATAATATCTTGAACATAAACCTATTTTGGGAAGACTAGTAGGCTCTATTTTTGGAAAGTGATAAATTTGAAATCAGTATTTTGTGGGCCCCGTGAATAGTATTTACTATTCACGTATACGTTTTTACTATTTACAAATACATATTTAAAAAAATATATATATATATATGTTATTCGCAAATACGTATTTAATACTTGAAATTTGTGAAATATGAATAGTGTTCACTATTCACAAATACGTATTTACTATTTAAAAATACGGTATTTACTATTCCTAAATACGTATTTACTATTCATGCGGGACCCACGGCCAAAATAATTATCTGCAAACTTTCCCGTGAGTGACAAACTTTCTTGTGACTTTGAAAAAAATGGCCGCGGGACCCACGTAATAGTAATTTACTATTTGAATAATAATATTATATTATTATAATATAATATTATTTACTATTCATGTGGGACCCACGAAAAATTATTTCCACAACCAGCCACGGGAAGAGTCACGGGAAGTTTGAAAATTTGTCACCGGGAAAATTACGTAGAACGACCCAGAAACGAAAATTACACTTGAGGACCCATTTTCCAACTATAAATAGACCTTCCATTTCATTTCATTCTTCACAACTTCTAAGAGCCATAGAGAGAGGTAGAGAGAGAGAGAGAGAGAGTAGAGATATTTGCTTGAGTTATAATAGCTGGTTGGTGATTCGGGTATTAGCAAGTAACAGGTAACTCTGAATATTCTTCCTTATACTTGTGAATTATGTATGATTATAAATTTGTTTGTTTACTATTTTGGCAAGAATATTTAGAAAATATTTATGGTTTTAAGATCTGGTGTGGGAACTTTGACTTGCAAATCTGTAGAGGTACTATTTATACGTACGTTACTATTCACATATACCGTATTTACTATTCATTTTACTATTCACGTATACCGTATTACTATTCATTTTTACTATTCACATATACTGTATTTACTATTCATTTTACTATTCACGTATACCGTATTTACTATTCATTTTTTACTATTCACGTATACCGTATTTACTATTCATGTTACTATTCACGTATACCGTATTTACTATTCATGTTACTATTCCCATATACCGTATTTACTATTCATGTTACTATTCACGTATACCGTATTTACTACTCATTTTACTATTCATGTATATACCGTATTTTACTATTCACAGATACGCATAGTATTTTACTATTCACAGATACGCATAGTATTTTACTATTCACATATACGCATAGTATTTTACTATTCATAAATACGCATATCAATGTATATAATGGTATAATAATGCATTATTTTTTTTTAGTAAATACATTCATCATGGCGGTTGTAATGTGATGGGTGGAGTAAGGAGGGAATTGAATGATAAGAATTGTTTATGCCACCACTCGGTGCACAGTGGATGGTACTTTTCAGGGCCTCATCTTCCATGTTTTCCTCTGGCCGGGATTTCATTGGAGATGTGGGACATGTGACACCTCCTTAGTTGTTATTTTAAAGGAGGGGAGCCATAGTCCAGATTTAAGCTCTATACCTTTGGCCGGGTGTATCTTAAGTTTTGGTGAGCTTGAAACCATCCAGTCAAATGAATGAGTTTCTATTGGACTATATGTTAGCCTATGGTTCCAGTCAGCGGTATACGGTTGGAAGGGGATATAAGGGAGGCTGCATACTGCATAGTGCATTTCTGAATTATTCAATAAAGAATGATGAGTATTTTGTAAAGGCATTTGATGTGAACAACGGTATATCTAAAAATATCTGAGTATATTAAATTCACATTATATTACCTTTTATTTTTGTCATATGTAATTTGCTCGTGTAAGGTAGAAATATTCAGTAGTTACTGAGACGTGGAATCTCATCCCATATTAACATTTTTCAGGTGATTATTCTAGTAGAGAGCAAGGGAAGGCACCTGTGGAGTGAGCTCTGGAAGCTCTTTTAATCTCCAATAAATTATGATATGTTATTTTATTTGCCATGAACCTAAGACTTCCGTTTTGTATTAAACTCTGAAATATTTTCTGGAATTTATTCTGATTATGTATTACGGGTTTTATTCGAAATGGTAACATTGTAAAAGGATTTGGATATTGTTGAACTCTTTTGATGGTATTTTCAATATTTTGACCAAGTTTTTGGGTGATGAAAATGAGGTGTTACACAACACATCTCATTTTGATGGAAAAAATATTTCAACTAACCCCTTCTTTACTTCTCTAGTTCTCTCCACTTAATTTCTCTGTTGCTCATTGAATTAATTTTAGAGTAAATATCCTTTTTGGTCCTTGACAAAAAACACAGACTCCATTTTGGTCCCTTACAAAAAAATCGACCATTATTCGTCCTTTTTATGGACCAAAAAGGGTATTTTGGAAATTTGTGAGGGATCAGAATGTCAACCAATCGACCTTTATTCGTCCTTTTTATGGACTAAAAATAACTTTTTTTTGTAAGGGACCAAAATGGGGATCATGTTTTTTGTTAGGGATCAAAAAGAGTATTTACTCTTAATTTTAAATTTTAAGTGGTTGAGATTTTATAATATATTAAAAAGATAATTGTAATATTAAGCATTAAAAAATTAAGATGTATCACCATAAAATATTCTAACCTACAGTTCTACCCCTAATAAAATAAAAAAAGGATCAATGTAACGGCCACAAACGCCGTTTGCCTTCTGTTTTCCCCAAGCTCTGCTTTAGCGCCAAAATCACATCTAAAAGTACTTGGTTACTTGAGGGGAAACATATACGCATTTTTGTACCTTAATATTTTATTATTAAATTATAGGGTTAGAGTTAAGACTAAAAATAACCCCTAATACATCTCATATTTTGTAATAATTTGAAATAAATGATGTGTAAAAGGATGTTTAAATAAAAAATTAGACAATTAGGATGTGAAAAAAATATGTGATGAGGAGAAAACTGCTGGTAAGAGTATATGCTTCCCTAATGTAACAGGCACAAACGCCGTTTGCCTTCTGTTTTCCCCGAGCCCTCCGCATTACCGGCAAAATCTCCTGCACCTCAGCACCCCAGCTTCAGCTGTAATGTAAATACCAAGGCACTTAAACCAGTGACGTTGGCAAAGGAGGATGCTAAGGAAGCACCAAAAAGAGGAAGATTTCCAAGATGATGGCTATAACCTGCAGGTGGATTGAAGCAGACTCACTATTATCACTAGCCCTGCCGGCCGTATCTCTCTTTCCTTCTTCCACCACATCCTCCCTTCATCTAAACAAACACACAACCTTGTTGTCATCATCCTTGTTCTGCTGTTTCTTGATTTGCAGAACACACAAGTTGAGTATCCAAATTTGATCCTTCTCCTCCTCTTCCTCCTACTACTGTTTCCATCGTCAAACAGAGCACCAAGCAATCTCCTTCATTAGATTTATATTTTTTCAGAATTGGATTGTTTGCTTGGGACAAATATATAACACCATCACTGATGCTATGAGCTTAATTATTAATAATTTGAATTAAAGTAATGGTATGCATAAAAGACAAGTAATGGAAGCATTGGGTTGGATGCTCAGATAGAAATTAGGGTAAAATACAGAAATAGCAAATGGCTGCAGGCTCAGATAAATCATCTGACCAGTGTATTGTATTAATAGGAGGAGAATACATCATTCTAGAAAAATATTCAGATATCACAATCGTACAGAAATCAAGGGCATTAATTACAATTAATTATAATTGTAATTGTAATTAATTGTAATCAAGGGCATTAGTTACAATTAATTACAATTATAATTATATTATAAATTGATTACAATTAATTACTATTACAATTATACTATAATTAATTATAATCTAACATTCCCCCTCAAACGAGAGGGTGTAACAAGCAAACCGAGTTTGTCTCGAAAATACTCAAATTGCGACTGTGATAATGGTTTGGTAAAGCAATCAGCAATTTGATCTGAGGAAGGAATATATCTGATATTAATCAAACAAGAGGAAACCAAATCTCTAATAAAGTGTATATCAACTTCAATGTGTTTACTCCGAGCATGCAACACAGGATTAGCAGCCAAAGACTTGGCACTTAAGTTATCACACCAAATCACTAAAGGAGTCTTGATAAATAATCCTATTTCAGACAGTAAGGAATTCAACCATTTAAGCTCAGCAGACCCATCAGAAAGTGATCTATATTCTGACTCAGTACTTGACCGTGAAACTACTTTCTGCTTTCTAGAAGACCAGGACACCAGATTAGTTCCCAGGAAAACACACATACCAGCCATAGAGCGTCTATCATCCAAGTCACAAGCCCAATCAGCATCCGTATAAGCAATCAGCTGAAGGTTATTGAAAGGCTTAATGTGCAGTCCTAGGTTGTAAGTACCCTTAAGATACCTAAAAATCCGCTTCACAGCTTGGAAATGAGTAGTCCTAGGCTGAGATAAAAACTGACTCAGTTTATTTACTGCAAAAGAAATGTCTGGACATGTTGTGGTCAAGTATTGTAAAGAACCTATGGCACGCCTATACTCAGTAGGATCAGACAATAATTCACCATCGCTAGAGGCAATTAAACGTCCAGTTACCATTGGAGTAGCAACCGGTGCACAATCAGACATGCCAAACCTTTTAAGGATATCAACAATGTATTTTGTCTGGTTAAGATAGATTCCCATATTGTCTCGATAAACCTCCAGCCCCAAGAAATAGTATAACGGTCCCAAGTCTTTCAGGGAAAAAATTAAATTTAGCTTCTTCACAAATTTGTTCACATACTCAGAATTGTTCCCAGTAACTAGTATATCGTCCACATAGATAAGTATAAAAATAGTCAAATTAGACGTTTGCAGCAAGAACAAGGATATATCACTTCTCAGATTTCGAAATCCCCAATTTAGCAAAGTTAATCTCAAACGATCAAACCAAGCTCGGGGAGCTTGTCTCAAACCGTAAATAGCTTTAACTAACTTACAGACATGTGTTGGATGATTTCGATCAATGAAGCCTTCGGGCTGAGCCATGTAGACATCTTCTTGTAGGTATCCATTCAAGAATGCGTTATTCACATCGAGCTGCCGAATCTCCCACTTGAATGTGACCGCAATTGACAGAATCACTCGGATCGTTGTGGACTTAACGACTGGACTGAAGGTCTCAGCAAAATCAATTCCAGGTATTTGCTGAAAACCCTTGGCCACCAATCTTGCTTTATGTTTGAGAATCGAACCGTCAGCCTTGTACTTGACTTTGAACACCCATTTATTATCAATTAGTTTCTGACCAGTGAACGGAACGAGCTGCCACGTGCGATTACGCAGAAGAGCCTTGAGTTCTTCTTCCATGGCGTTTCTCCACTTTGGTGAAGATAAAGCTATCCGAGTTGACGAGGGTTCTGGACTTACACCGTCAGACACAGCGAGACCAATATATGGATGTTTGGGCCGGGTAATACCATCCTTGGCCCGAGTCACCATAGAGTGACGATTAATGGGTGGCCCAACTGTGTGATGATTTGGGCTGTCACTGTGTTCTACAGGTCCGCTACCAGTAGAGGATGAAACAACAGACGATGTGCGCAGAGGTGAACCTTGATCAGGTGAACTTTGATCTCTTGCTTCCACAACGAGCTCAAACCGTTTGGTTGTGCCTGCTTCCCATGTTTGAAACCCTACAATAATCATAAATTTCAATTCCATAGCCAAAGGTGTGTCTACCTTGGTTTGGCTCCTCAGCAGAAAGGGCATCGGTGTCTTAGTGCCTCAGGTAAAGTTTTTGTCTCCATGCCTGGAGACAGGTTCTTCATCTTGTTAAGGTATTCGTCCATTTTCAGGGAGTTCTTCCGTGTGTTGTGCAGATCAGACTTAATAACCATTACTCGAGCCTTTGTGGAAGCGCAGGTCAGCGCTTTCGCCCCATTCCAGAGATCTTCAGCAGTTTTGTGAAGAAGCAATTGAGCTCCAATTTCCTGAGACATTGTGTTTCTCAGCCACCCGACTAAAAGCCGGTCAACTGAGAACCACTCAGACCAGGTAGGATTTTTGTAACGCCTCATTTTCAATACCAAAATCTTGGCCAAAATAATAGTAACTCTTCCAAATATAGGATATTCAACACTCAAACACATATTTACAATATGGCCAAAGGTAGAAATCCATTTATACAGGGCCAAAATAAATCCAATAAATAAGAGTTATTTTAAAATGCGGAAGTCTTTTAGGTTCATGGCAAATAAAATAACACAACATAAACTAAAGGAGTACAGAAGAGCCTACAAAGCTCACTCCATGGGTGCATTCCCTTGATCTCTACTAAGTTATTCACCTGAAAAATGTTAATATGGGGTGAGATTACACATCTCAGTAACTACTAAATATTTCTACCGTACACGAGCAAATAATATATGACAAAAAGATATGGGCTGATTTCAAATATATATATATAGATTCCATAATTTATCATACAAAATGATTTATACTAATAGTCATCAATATAGAAGGTATTAAAACATATATATCTCAAAAGTTCTCATCTCATGTCTTTACAGAATATTCATCATCATATCAAATTCTTGAACTGTTCAGAAATGCACTATGCAGTATGCAGCCTCCCTTATATCACCACCTCCCTTATACCGCAGACTGGAGCCATAGGCTAACACATAGTCCAATAGAAACTTATTCATTTGACTGAATTGTTCCAAGCTCACCAAAACTTAAGATACACCCGGCCAAAGGTATATAGCTTAAATCTGGACTATGGCTCCCCTCCTTTAAAATAACTAAGGAGGTGTCACATGTCCCACAACTCCAATGAAATCCCGGCCAGAGGAAAACATGGAAGATGGGGCCCTGAAACAAGTACCATCCACTGTGCACCGAGTGGTGGCATAAATCATTCTTATCATTCAAATCCCTCCTTACTCCACCCATCATAATACAACCGCCATGATGAATATGTTCACTCAAAATAATGCATTATTATACCATAAAGTTTTATACATCAATATGCGTATTTATGAATAGTAAATACTATGCGTATCTGTGAATAGTAAAATACGGTATATATACATGAATAGTAAAAATGAAGAGTACATACGGTATGTATACGTGAATAGTAAATACGGTATGTATACGTGAATAGTATTATGAATAGTAAATACGGTATACGTGAATAGTAAAATGAATAGTAAATACGGTATACGTGAATAGTAAATACGGTATGAATAGTAAATATGGTATACGTGAATAGTAAATACAGTATACGTGAATAGTAACATGAATAGTAAAAATGAATAGTAAATACGGTATACGTGAATAGTAACGTACGTATAAATAGTACCTCTGCAGATTTGCAAATCAAAGTTCCCACACCAGATCTTAAAACCATAAATATTTTCTAAATATTCTTGCCAAAATAGTAAACAAACAAATTTATAATCATACATAATTCACAAGTATAAGGAAGAATATTCAGAGTTACCTGTTACTTGCTAATACCCGAATCACCATCCAGCTATTATAACTCTTAAGCAAATATCTCTCTACTCTCTCTCTCTCTACCTCTCTCTATGGCTCTTAGAAGTTGTGAAGAATGAAATGAAATGGAAGGTCTATTTATAGTTGGAAAATGGGTCTTTAAGTGTAATTTTTGTCTCTGGGTCGTTTTACGTAATTTTCCTAAAAATTAAAAAGAAAACCCTCCCGTGACTAACTTAGCCGCCCCGTGCGATTTTATAAAAATTTTAATAAAATTTTAATATTTTAAATAATATAATATTATAAATCAAATAGTAAATTACTATTACGTGGGTCCCGCGTGAAATATTTTCAAAACTCACGAGAGTTTCTGTCGGGAGGAAGAATTATTTTGGTCGTGGGTCCCACATGAATAGTAAATACGTATTTAGGAATAGTAAATACCGTATTTTTAAATAGTAAATACGTATTTGTGAATAGTGAACACTATTCATATTTCACAAATTTCAAGTATTAAATACGTATTTGCGAATAACATATATATATATATATTTTTTTTTTTTAAATACGTATTTGTAAATAGTAAAAACGTATACGTGAATAGTAAATACTATTCACGGGGCCCACAAAATACTGATTTCAAATTTATCACTTTCCAAAAATAGAGCCTACTAGTCTTCCCAAAATAGGTTTATGTTCAAGATATTAGATTCAAAATTCAGGATGTTACATTTCTCCCCTCCTAAAAGAAAATTTTGTCCTCAAAATTTCGCTATAATAAGAATTCTAACCTATTTAAATAAATGAGGATAGGTTTGTCGCATGCTCTCCTCCGTTTCCCAAGTAGCATCTCCGGGAGCCATTCCTTTACACACAACCTTTACAAGCTAATAGCCTTGTTCCTCAATTGCTTATCCCCCGCATCAACAATCCGCTCCGACTCAGCTTTATATATCATATTATCCCTAAGTCCTATCTCTTTCCCAAACATGCTCACCAAGCACACAACACAATTTTCGTTCATCCTGTACCCAAAGTAATATTCAGACACAGGATCCACTAGTTCCTTATTTGAGCGCTTGGTTACACTGGCCTCACAGGCCAGTTCATTCTTCCTTTCTGCTTATTTCATTGTATTACCACGACACTGGATATTCAGATCTTACAGCTTAAGAAGTTACCCTCAGGCCATAATAACCACAATATGATATAATCTGATTATTTTGCCAACCTTAAGATAAACTTTAGACATACAGGTCTAATGTTACCATGATAGGCAACAAACACAATACTAGGCACATAAGTCTTATAGCCTAGAGATACCACCATATGCAAACTAGCTCAACGGGTCTTACCGCTTCAAGCCTCTGCTCGTCTATCCTATACCCGTGCTTCCTCAATTCAAGTTTAAGAAAACACTTACTTACTAAATCTAGCTTTCACCAATGGCAAGTAATTCAAAAACAAGTACATTTGGCAAGATTCCGCAAACTAAGTATATCCACAACAGTTTCCAACCTCTTCTAGCTTGTACACCTTCCACCACAATCATAATGTAAAAGTCAATTCTTGTTCGAATTTCGCAAGGATTCATTCCATGAGACATCATAGTTTATAAATGTCGATTACAAACTGGTCTTAAATCCTGTTGTAAATATTGCGTAAAAATTTCCAAACACAGCAAGTGCATTGGTAAGTTCAAAATTCAAATACTCAGGGACCTAGCAACTATTTTAAATAGTCACCAACTCCGAATACATTCCAGGTTCCAACTTATTCTACTCAACTCATCCATGAAACACTCAATTCATTATTTCTAAAGAAAGATTCTATTATCAAGATCATTTCCTATGCTAGTTAAACAGTTGGCAATCTCTGAACACCTTATACATGTTGGTATCACATTTTGTTCCCTATTTCTCTCAAATCAATTAATACCATATTCTAATATCTCAATTTATTCAATCAATTCAGTCTCCTAAAGAATCAATACAACTGTTAAGTTGAACTGTTATATTACATTTATACTAGATTCATCATACTCCATAGCTTATATCATTTAAGAACTATCCTCAAACTTTCCCCAAAAATGATAATTGTCAAATTACAAATCAACTCTTAGAACTTCAATATCAGCAAGACAGAGATATCATGTGTCCTCAATAATATCCATAGAACATTCATGTTTCACAATTCCTAGACTAAGATTTAAAACATTCAAATATTATTCTCACAATCTCAGCATTGTTCACATGATTCGAATTCAATCCTTAGTATCTCAAAGACATATACTAAATATCATCTGTTCCTCTCATAGTTATCTATTAATCACACCCAAATAACATACTAATATTGTAACATAAATCACCGGATTTCATACTTTCATAATTAGACATACTATCTTAACTCAGATTGAATTCAAGTCTATTCTCAAATATTCCCAGACATTAATAGTCAAGTTTACAATTTGATTCTTATAACCTCAACATCAACTGATAATTCATGTTTCCCCAAAAATTACCCATTATACATACTAAGATCATGATTCACAATTCCTAATCTAATTCTTGGATTATATGAAGACTATCTACAACCTCAGCAGTATTCACAAGGTTCTTACCTCAACCTGCAATATCACAAAGGCTCATTTCGTTCTTGAGTTCTATTTCAGCTTAGATTAAATTAAAGCCTATCCTCAACATTTACTATATTCATTCTAACATCTTACTGGCATTCCTAAGGATCACTATTTCATACCTTTCCATCGATCTTCCAACATGTTTATCCAAAAACCTTAGTCTTTGAATTATCTGTGACAAATTCATAGAGTTCTTCGGATACTCAGAGAGTGAAGAATGCTCTCGGGTTAATTGGCACAAATCATCATTTCAAATCTTCGGATTCTCTCCGGTTCATCTAATATTATTAGGAAGTCACCCTTCCCAAGATTACTATCACCTTAGCACGCTTACGCTTAAAATCCTATTTTCAAATGTCAATTCCGACATCTTGAGTCAGCTGCACATCCAAGACAGATTTCTTAGATAAATGCGCGTATAAACGTCCAAACTTAATTTCTTGAAAACACAGCTAGCAATAAATGCCATAGCGATTTCTGTCTGCAAAGGTCTAGGAAACTGCGACCCCTAACGGTGGCTAGGGTGCACTAGGGTGCGGTGCCATAAAATTTTCCGCATAACAACAAAATCTACATGATTCTGAGCTAACGACAGATGAGAATCCGATGCTGCTTAACAAAATATAGACGTTGCTAGCCCAGCTATAAATAGAGTAAAGAAAGAGTAAATGTTTCACGTTCTCTCAAACTTCACAAAACCTCCACATATTCATTTCCTCTCCGATCGTAACCTTCACTATAACCTTCCACATTATCCTTAAACATGGCCGGTTCAAGTAACTCTATTCCAGTCTCCGATTCATTCAACCCTTTCTTTCTTGAAGCCTTACTTCATGACTATCAGACTAACATGTTGTCTGATTTGTCAAACAATGCATCATACCCTTATTCTTCTTTACTTCCCCAAAATCCCGTAAGTATGAACGTTCATTCATCTGCCTCAACGATTAACATTCCTACTCCTCCTCCAAGGATACAAGATTCTATTTTTACCACTACTAACAGAAAGGAATCTGAAGCAGGTCCATCAAGGCGACCTGTCCAAAGGTGTCGTAATGTGGCAGAACTTATGGAGTCTACGATACCTTCTCAACCAAGGAATCCTGCTTCTACCTTGACTGAGACTACTAATCCATTTTCATGTGGTTGCTGCCATGTTCTACGAGAGATTATTCATACCAATGGACTTCAATACCATAAACTTGAAGTTCATGGGAGGATTGGTATGATATGCCACGCTGTCTTTCACCAGGACGTACAAGGAGGTTCTTCCAGTCCTCAAGTATTTGACTTTGGTAAGAAAAATTTAGAAGATGTCAAACATTTTCTAGAAAATTATTGTTTGAATCAAAATTCTTTAGGGTATGTCCTGGTGTCAGATCCCCTATCAGCCTACTATGAGGCCCTTTGTGTTGGTTTGGAATGGACTAAAAATCAAAATGAACTCCCTAATAGTTCATTTCCAACCAATACAGAAAATATATCCAATAAAGGAAAAGAGCTCATGGTTGTAAATAATAATCCTTCAGTCCCCATACCTAGTAATCCATACCGATCAAGAGCTGAACAAAATATTAGAGCTGCATCAATGTCAATTAATGATCTTAGAGACTTATTCCATTTACCTCAACAAGAAGCGGCTCAACAAGTTCGTCTATGCAAAAATGTTCTAATGAAAATATGCCATAGGGGAGGAATAAAGCATTGGCCTTATGTAAAAATTCGAAGCACTATGAAGCAAATAGCTAGATTGAGAAGAACAATGTCTCCTGATGGTCCTCTCTCAAGAGCAGCCGCTCAGGAAGAAATTAATAGACTTAAACTTGAGATAGTCGAAGCTTGCGGTGGGATTGTACCAACTGTTGTTCTTGATGCTTGAATTAATATAGTTTACTCTTCTTAGCCTTCTTGCTAATGTTTGTAACCTCTATTCTAGGATTCATAAGGATTTTCGAGTTTTCCTGCCAAACTCAACTTTATCTTATTAAATTCAAACTTAAGCCAGTTATTCTGTATAATCAAGACTATGCCCGTATTCTGTTATGGTATTGTCATCTGTTACTCATATAAATTAGCTAGGTAAGTGAAAATCTAGCGAACATCTCTTCATACTTTTTTTTTTACAACGGCAACTAATTGAATAAACATCAAATAGGGGCTTAGTCTTTCAATCACTTTCCTAGACACCAATAAAAATATTCATCCTAGAAAGTAATTTTGGGCCTACAGAATCCAATATTCAATAAATTTTCTACTTACCAACTTCCGCTACGCAGCTCTGAAATTTAATCTCAATCACATCCTCAAATCATAAATCCTCATTATCAATCACTTGGATATTTTGATTAACCCATTCTTCCCCTATCATGAATGTCACAAGAAAATTGGTAAAAAGAATCCAAAGCTATAAAGGAAAATGCACATGTTATGATATTTAATTTGCCATGACCTCAAAATTTTTATTTAGAAAACTGATAGGACATTTACAGATTGGCCAGAACCTTTGCTCTGATACCAAAAATGTAACGCCTCATTTTCAATACCAAAATCTTGGCCAAAATAATAGTAACTCTTCCAAATATAGGATATTCAACACTCAAACACATATTTACAATATGGCCAAAGGTAGAAATCCATTTATACAGGGCCAAAATAAATCCAATAAATAAGAGTTATTTTAAAATGCGGAAGTCTTTTAGGTTCATGGCAAATAAAATAACACAACATAAACTAAAGGAGTACAGAAGAGCCTACAAAGCTCACTCCATGGGTGCATTCCCTTGATCTCTACTAAGTTATTCACCTGAAAAATGTTAATATGGGGTGAGATTACACATCTCAGTAACTACTAAATATTTCTACCGTACACGAGCAAATAATATATGACAAAAAGATATGGGCTGATTTCAAATATATATATATAGATTCCATAATTTATCATACAAAATGATTTATACTAATAGTCATCAATATAGAAGGTATTAAAACATATATATCTCAAAAGTTCTCATCTCATGTCTTTACAGAATATTCATCATCATATCAAATTCTTGAACTGTTCAGAAATGCACTATGCAGTATGCAGCCTCCCTTATATCACCACCTCCCTTATACCGCAGACTGGAGCCATAGGCTAACACATAGTCCAATAGAAACTTATTCATTTGACTGAATTGTTCCAAGCTCACCAAAACTTAAGATACACCCGGCCAAAGGTATATAGCTTAAATCTGGACTATGGCTCCCCTCCTTTAAAATAACTAAGGAGGTGTCACATGTCCCACAACTCCAATGAAATCCCGGCCAGAGGAAAACATGGAAGATGGGGCCCTGAAACAAGTACCATCCACTGTGCACCGAGTGGTGGCATAAATCATTCTTATCATTCAAATCCCTCCTTACTCCACCCATCATAATACAACCGCCATGATGAATATGTTCACTCAAAATAATGCATTATTATACCATAAAGTTTTATACATCAATATGCGTATTTATGAATAGTAAATACTATGCGTATCTGTGAATAGTAAAATACGGTATATATACATGAATAGTAAAAATGAAGAGTACATACGGTATGTATACGTGAATAGTAAATACGGTATGTATACGTGAATAGTATTATGAATAGTAAATACGGTATACGTGAATAGTAAAATGAATAGTAAATACGGTATACGTGAATAGTAAATACGGTATGAATAGTAAATATGGTATACGTGAATAGTAAATACAGTATACGTGAATAGTAACATGAATAGTAAAAATGAATAGTAAATACGGTATACGTGAATAGTAACGTACGTATAAATAGTACCTCTGCAGATTTGCAAATCAAAGTTCCCACACCAGATCTTAAAACCATAAATATTTTCTAAATATTCTTGCCAAAATAGTAAACAAACAAATTTATAATCATACATAATTCACAAGTATAAGGAAGAATATTCAGAGTTACCTGTTACTTGCTAATACCCGAATCACCATCCAGCTATTATAACTCTTAAGCAAATATCTCTCTACTCTCTCTCTCTCTACCTCTCTCTATGGCTCTTAGAAGTTGTGAAGAATGAAATGAAATGGAAGGTCTATTTATAGTTGGAAAATGGGTCTTTAAGTGTAATTTTTGTCTCTGGGTCGTTTTACGTAATTTTCCTAAAAATTAAAAAGAAAACCCTCCCGTGACTAACTTAGCCGCCCCGTGCGATTTTATAAAAATTTTAATAAAATTTTAATATTTTAAATAATATAATATTATAAATCAAATAGTAAATTACTATTACGTGGGTCCCGCGTGAAATATTTTCAAAACTCACGAGAGTTTCTGTCGGGAGGAAGAATTATTTTGGTCGTGGGTCCCACATGAATAGTAAATACGTATTTAGGAATAGTAAATACCGTATTTTTAAATAGTAAATACGTATTTGTGAATAGTGAACACTATTCATATTTCACAAATTTCAAGTATTAAATACGTATTTGCGAATAACATATATATATATATATATTTTTTTTTTAAATACGTATTTGTAAATAGTAAAAACGTATACGTGAATAGTAAATACTATTCACGGGGCCCACAAAATACTGATTTCAAATTTATCACTTTCCAAAAATAGAGCCTACTAGTCTTCCCAAAATAGGTTTATGTTCAAGATATTAGATTCAAAATTCAGGATGTTACAATTTTCCTTTTCTCCTTTCTCGCCGGAAATGACCTTCGGCGGTGCTCGAGAGGTTCCATCGATGTGGCCCTTCAATCGGTTACCTTCGATGAGAGGAAGGACGATTGACTCCCAGACCATGAAATTCACACGATCCAGCTTGATCGTGGTGGTCTGACTAGAGGAGCTGAAGAGTGAATAGGTTCGTCCATTTGAGGCAGCATCAGAGACGACTGAGGATGCTGTCGACATACCGTGTGCTCTGGTACCAAGATAGAAATTAGGGTAAAATATAGAAATAGCAAATGACTGCAGGCTCAGATAAATCATCTGGCCAGTGTATTGTATTAATAGGAGGAGAATATATCATTCTAGAAAAATATTCAGATATCACAATCGTACAGAAATCAAGGGCATTAATTACAATTAATTATAATTGTAATTGTAATTAATTGTAATCAAGGGCATTAGTTACAATTATAATTATATTATAAATTGATTACAATTAATTACTATTACAATTATACTATAATTGATTATAATCTAACATGCTCCAGTCTCGCCGACTTTGAAGGTCTTACCAGAAGTCCAGGTTTTATAGAATGTGGCCCCCAAAGGGACGGTCTATCTGGTTTTGTCTCCGACTGTATAAGTTACAAAACCAGTAGACGGAGGAGATGGACCTAAAGCTGGCAGAGGTAAGGTGTAGGAGATTTAGCCGGTGAAGCAGAGGGCTGGGCCCAAAAAAAAAATGGATAGAGGGTGTGATTGATCTATTTTTATTTTATTAGGGTAAAATTGCGTCCAAAAATATTTTAGAGCGTTACCTATAGAAATATTTTGAGGTGTTGAATACATCTTATCATAACCCAATATTAAAATTATAATACGTAGTAATATTTTTACCAAATAAATTTCAACCATTAAAAGTCAAATAGTAGAAAAATTAAGTAGAGAAGAAGTGAAGAGAGCCATGTGGGAAGATACTTCTTTCCCCATGTTGTTGCACCTTTAAATTGAATAAGAATCTTCTCTCTTTCTGTAAGTTTCTCTCTTCTTAAATCTCCGCCCCTTGACTAGGAAGCAATATTTTAGGCCGCATTTAGTATAGATTCTAATGTGAGAAAAGATAAGCATGGCATAAAAACAAAACTAGTTCGGATACCTACTTATTTACCTTTTCATTAACTTCTTTTTCATGTTTTTATATTGCTGTGCACCAAACATTGTCTTTCCGTGTACTAGCTTCTATCCATCGTTTTCCCTTGGAATATCAGTCGATCACTCAATTGACCAGTTTCCATAAAAGATGTAATTCTATAGCAAAAAGCAATCTGTCAAAAACAAAATAACGCTGAAGGAACATTTCACCTAAAAATAATAATAATAATCATACTGTATGTTATATCAGCATCTTCTCATTCCAACATCAAAATTTACATTTCAGCAAGCAGCCTCAAAACAAAAACTCCTCCAGCTTCAGAATGTAAAATCTAGCTGCTCGCTGCAAAGAAATGAGAAGCAGAAATTGTAGACTGTAAATGTACAATAACCAACAGACTTGCTTTGGAATTTGGAGAAACTGCCTGCAGCTGAACTTTCCAATTGTGGCTATTTGATGATGGTCCCAATAAAACAGAATGTTCAATGTAAAATGATGTTTCAAGTTTACTGAGATATCTCCTTGAAGATCCATGATCTCTTATTCCTAATTCAAAGTAATAAAGTGGTCAGATTCAGGAAACTTGTTCCATGCAGAAGGAAACAGTGAGAACATTTTAAACAGGAAGAATTCTGATTCAAAGAGCATGAAATAAATATACACATACCTCCACTGTAAGCCAGTCATCTGAGTATTCTGAGCAGTATTCAGAGTAATCTGAGGATTCTTCACAACAGAACTGGTAAAACGGTGAGTAGACCCATGCACAAAAGTTAGAGCTAGAAAAATAAACAAGTAAACAATGAGAATCTAAACTGTTCTTCTTAGCTTTGGAAGCAGGCAATAACCTTATCAATCTTCCCAACCATCGCTGAATCAGCCTCATCATCCACCTGAAACCAGCCAATTGTCATTTATACAGTAGGAAAATTTTGGAAGAATAAGAGACAGGCAAGGTGATGAGGGTCGCAATTCATGTGACCAAGAGTGAACAAAAAGCAGAAAGGATGATGATTAGAAGGGAACTCTTTAGTACCATTTTTAGTAAATGAGAAGCTTGGCTCCAAGTCATTGCCTTCTCATATTTTTTATTGCAAGAAAGAATTATGCATAATTTTATGAACCAAAAGGGGGGAAATTAAAGCCTCTATCAAACTAAGTTACACAAACAATCTGACCAGTAGGTACGGAACAAAATGACTCCTCAGTTACCTAGATTGATAGATGTACAAAAGCACTTGTATAAGCGTGTCAAAAACCCATAAATGATATTTTTCCAAAACCTCATTTCAGAGTTTCAAAGGACCCTCATGGCAGCAAGACAGAAAAATGTTTCATTGAGAAAAATGAAAAAACCATGAATAATAACAGTGTCCATTTACCTGTATCATGTCATTAACCTCTTTATCCAAAATTTTTTGGTACGCAGATTCTAGTTTTTCAGCTTGAAGAACATACGGTTGCCTTTCCTGATGAGGATGGAAAAATCAAGTACTAAAAGAATCCTATTTTCCAACTTAAAAAATGAGAATGGGCAGGGCTTACCTCCTTGGACATGTTTTTCCAGGTCTCGAACCCTTTCGTATTAATTTCAATCATAGTTCCACCATTGCTGGTCTTAACAAAGCTCTCTCTGAAAAAGAAACCCCATTAGTATGCTATCACTTCTATCATATTCCAAACAGAAGAACTCCAATCTAAGATTAATATCACTAATAAAACCAATAACAATGAATGAAAAACTTCAAGGGGTGAGATTCTACATAAACAAGCAGAAAGGTGATCTTGGTTGGTCTTCGAAACTTTTATTTGTCACGTGTTGGTTCGCATCTTCAGAACTTTTATTTGTCGCATGTTGATTCACATCTTCAGAATCAGAACTTATTAGCGTCACATGTTGGTCCACATCTTCAAAACATTTATTCCTTGGTTGGTTCACATTTGTTCCCCTGAACCTCTTTACGCCCATCTTCCGTTCACATTCGTGCATGTCAGCCAATGCAATAGCCACCGATTTCCCACATATCTCACTGAAATGTACAAACATTGAAAACTAAGAATGTGATAGGAACGATGATCAATGATCCTTGAATTAGTTTATAAGATAAAAGAAATCACGAAAAGGAAATAAGTTAAACACTGCTATGAAGTATATACCACTTCTCAAAAGCGCTTCCATCGGGAGCACGGTGAAAGGCGCAGACCCTTTTCCTGTTTCTGTGCATAGTCGCCATTGAAGCGCTACGTCAATCTGTCTGGACTCGACTCTGTAAATTTGTCATTTTAAGTGAGAAGTGAGAATGTGTTTGGTTCGAATACCCAGAAGCTGCAAGTGGCGCGGAAGCCTGCAAAATTTCATCACCGCGAGATTGCGAATTTGCAAATTTGTTTTTCCGCCCAAAAGGTCACATTTTTTTTTTTTCGTATGGAAAGTTTGTAATAGTGGGGGAAGAAAAAAAGTTTAGCAGCTTTTCAAGCATCTGTGTTCCAATAATATCCTGTTGGTGGCACACAACCCGGTGGCATATTCCACGTATGATTGGTTTTTCTTTTTTGCAGGAAAAATAAAAGAAAGAAAATACCGCCACCTCTCACTAACAAGAGGTCGACACGTGTCTAAAAGAAGGCTTATACTTGAACTCATGAGATCCAACGGTTAAAAATGCACAGGTGTTCTTATCATGGACGCTAAAGATTTTCGAATGACCTCCTTGAGAGTATTATTATTGCCGTTTGTGCTACTCTTGTTCCCCCAAAATGCAAAGAACCTCTGTTTTTTTAAAAAAAAAATATTTTAAGATACTAGCGATATTAAAACGATCTTTCAGGATATAGATCAATACTAAAAAAATAACTCAGAATATTGACTGACCCCAAAAATATTTTTAAAGATATTGACTGATACTGAAAAAATATTCTATGATTGTAAAGTATTTTTTAGTATTGGTCAATATTCTGAAAGATCTTTTTAATACTTACCCGTATTCTAAAATACTTTTTTTTAAACCTCGAGAAAAAAAAAATACTTTTTTTTTTAAGGCAGGAGTTCTTTACAATTTTGGGGGCAGTGTACGGTACACTTCATCACACCCCTAATGTCACATCTAATTCTTTAGATTAGTTGACACATGTTCTTTTTTCACCCAAAAAAGATTTTTGAATTAAAAGATAGAGGACGCTAAAGAAATGACTCCTGACTAAACAAATTTCAAGTATCTTTAAACGACAAATTTTTTCAATAAGTTGCAATTAAATACCGCAAAAAGTATATATGGACAAGTTTCATATTGAGGACATGTTTGGTATCCCGACTAAGTGGCTAATCGAGCGTTCCGAAGCCCAATCAGCTTTAGAGTATTTTTTGAAACATGTTTGGAAAAGCGTTTCAAAAGCTTATTTTCAACTATGTTATATATATATATATATATATATCAAAAAAACTATGTTTTTCAACCAATTGCTTCTATCAAAAGTTAAGTCAATCTTAAACTATTGTCTTAAACATAAATAATCTTAAACAATCTAACTTTTACTCAATCTTATTTTTCCATACGTTAGAGTGCAGATAAGTCACTTTTCCCACCATTCTCCCAAACACAGTATCAAATTCTGTATTTAAAAGAAGAAGGTAATGTGGTTGGAGGGACACATTCACGTGAGACCTATTTCTTTAATCTAATCAAATTAGATAAATATGTCTTATATTAAAGACCAATAGAGTAGTACTTATTGATGTCTTGGGTATCTTTAGTTGGCTTAAGGGGCAATTTTCCCTCAGAAATTTTCACAAATGGATAATTTTGCCCTGACCGTTATCCCAGTTAATTTTGATTATTAGTTGACTAAATATGCTGAGTTGACAGTCCACATATCATCCACATCATTTTTGTTAAGGTGGAAATTTACCTCGAAAGTTTTAAGTCTAGCTTTGAAAAAAGATGAAGTAGATGATACATAGACTTCTTGAGCAAATTTGCATCTTTAAAAAAATTACGTAAATGACATATAGACTGTCAGCTCAACATATTTAGTTAACAAACCGTTAAAATAAACTGGGATAACAATTAGAGCAAAATTACTCCTTTTTCTACACTTCCAATATTAAATTGCCTCTTGGTAAAAACTTCTGAAGCAAAACTACCGTTTAACCATTTTTTAGTTGGAAGCAGATTCTCTCATTATCTGCTTTTCTCATTATCCCTCATAAACCCATCTAGGCCGTTGATTGAGAAGGTGGGAGAAAAGTTAAAATAGTTTTGTGACTCTTTAAATTGATTGGACGGATATGATTTATAGATTATGGGAGATGATAAGAAAATGATCATGAGAGAAACCTGACCCAATGAGGCATGTGTTAGAAATTTGAAATTTATTTTCTATTTCTCCTTTTTTTTTTTGGCCCGAATTCTATTTCTCCATTTAAAAATTGAGATCTACATGAAATTATATATTATTACTCCTATAGTTTTATTATACTAATTGACAAGCCTAAAAAGTCCCTAGGCTCCTGGGCCAACTCAAGAATTCTATTTGGAATAGCGATGGTAGAAGTAGCTTCAGCATCTGATAGACGTTTTCTAATGAATTTTTTTCTTGCTGGACTTTTTCTTATGTGATTTGTGTTTGGGATTGTGGTTATAGAAGTGGCTTTTTCCTTGATGGGCACTTGTTTGGCATAGTTTTTGAAAAGATAGTTGAGATGGAAAATGACTAGAAAAGGCATGAATAATATTATATATATGCATATAATGTGATTATATGGGATAACAAAATTAAAATTAAATTTAAGTTTTCTAAATAAAATAGTAAAATTACCATTAAAGAATTACAACATAATGAAGTGTTTAAATAAATCTCATTATTGTTGCTGTCAACATAATTTTGAAATTCAAGTCATTTTTTTTTTGGGTCATTCTCCCTAATTAAATGTAAGGAAAATATGTAAGAATACAAGGTATAAAATTTTCTAAAAGAGTTGCTAGTATTATAAATAAATTCTGAGGTAAAAAAATGGGCCAAGGCTAGTATTATAAATAAACTCTTTATGAGGCAACGAGGGTTGGCACCACTTTTTTTTTGGGGGGGGGGGGGGGGGGGGGTTATCCCAGAAGGGACTGTCTTTTTGGTGATGAGATAAGAAACAAGGATATCTGGTTTCATAAAAAAAGTAGCTTCAAGGTTTGAAGCCCATAAAAAATTAAACTATCCAAATACCCAATTATCTAGCTTCTACTTATGATGGGCTGTCACAGACCTTTTTTTTTTTTTCTTAAATTCTGAAACTACGCCAAACAGAATCTAACTTCAGGTAACAGTGCTACCCATTGGCAAAAAGAAAAGAAAAACAGCGCTGTGTGTGGATAAATTCCTGAACTCATGCTTGTGTGTTAAATTGACGGTAAAAGAATAAGATATTCAAATTTATTTATGTATGTCAAAATAAGACTGTTAACTTATTAAATATATCATAAATTGAAAAAAAAAATTCTCTTACACTTCTTGAAAAACATGTTTCAAGTGAGCAAATTGAAAATAAGTATTAATAGTAGGGACAAAACTAAAAAATGTATATTATTTTATAAATGACTTATATTTTATACTACCTGCGGTCCTAATTATAGAAGCGCTTTTATAGTACAAATTACATTACAAAAATAGTCTTAGCACCGAAGGGAGTACCACACAATACTTCAACAAGCCACTTTTATATTGCAAGGCAGAGGGAGTATCTCACACAATGTAAGAAATTCTCAATCTCCCATACCACACCAGTCCTATTTATAAGTCTCTTTTGACCAAAAAATTTGGTCCTATTTATAAGTTGCTTTTGACCAAATAAATGAGATTGTGACAATTTTGCCTATATTATTGTATCAATGAAAATAAAGAGAAAAGAAAAGGTTAAAAGGTACTCAATTATAAATGAGAGTAAAGTTGAAAATTTACACCATAATCATTGAGTTACATACCTCTCCTTAATATGTGTGATTTGGTCAAAATGGACTTTATGATCCAAGTGTCGCTTTAGGAGCATAAGATTAAAAAGGATCACGACCTACGTGTCCGTCGGAATATCCACTCCAATAAAAGAGGATTACATTCCACGTGGCAGGGAAAGGGACAAATGGCTCCTTAATATTGGTCACGTAAAGTTGTGGTGGCTTGCAAGGGTCCAACAAGCATATTACAACTGTACATTAGAAAAAACGAAAACTACGGACCTATTCGGTTGTAGCAGTTAATTATTTTCAATTTGATTTTTATAAAATAAAATAACATAAAAATCATATTGTAAATGTAATTTACTGTAAATGCGATTTATTGTAAATGCGATTTGCGTTTAGATTGACGATGACAGGAGTGACTTTTTTCCAAACTAAAACTTATTTAGATTATTATTTTAAAAGTTAGTTAAGGTAAAAAATAACTAAAAAATGTATAAATCTTATTGATTATAGACCCATATATATTTATTAATTATATATATTGTGATAATTGAATATATGAATATAAATAATCACCGAATTTTGATAGATATGAATAAGGGTATTATTCCAAGATGACATATCGCAATCATATAAATATAATATTAAAAAATTATAAAAAGACCTAATAAAAAAAAATTAAAAAGAGAGAGGAAAAAAGAGAGAAAGGGATGATTTTTTTTTTTCCAGAGAAACATTTCATTAAATGATGGGGGCATATGGCGACTAGGGGTGGAAATAGACTAGGGGTCTGTAGCTTGGCCTGTTAAAAGCCTGGTCAGGCCTGGCATGTCAGGCTAAAAGGCCAGGCCAAGGCCTATTTTAAGGCCTGTTTGCCTAAAAGGCCAGGCCTAGGCCTCCAAATAGGTCTGTTGGGCCTGACAGGCCGGCCTGTTAAGAATAATTAATTTTTTTTATAAAAAAGATTAATTAATATCCATCTCCTCTCCTACACTCAAAACCTCTCGTGCGCCCTTTCAAATCAAGAACCCTAAGTCCCTAAATCAATTTCCCTCACTCAGGCCTGTTTTTTGTCTGTTTACATTAGGCTTGTTTTTGGTCTGTTTACATTAGGCCTGTTTTTCGCTTGTTTACATTAGGCCTGTTTTCGGCCTGTATATTGTAGGTCTATTTCCGGCCTGTTTACATTTGGCATTTTCGGCCTGTAAAAAATACAGGCCTCTTAACAGGCCACAGGCCAGGCTCAAGCCAAAATTTTAGCCTGTAACAGGCCACAGGCCAGGCTTAGGTCACTTCCTTGCATAACAGGTCTGACCTGTTAAGGGTAAGGCCTGGCCTGGCCTGGCTTGTTTCCACCCCTAATGACGACCCCACCATTTAATAGAGGGCAGAGGTATTAAGAACCCTCACCTCCCTCAATTTATTAAAAAACCTACCCCTTTTATCAGATTCAGAGAAGGTGTGAGAATAGCAATCGGGTAAATGCCTAACACTCATCAACCTCTGTCTAACGCTAGAAGCTTTTTTGGGAGAAGTCAAGTGACTTAATAAGCTTACCTAATGAGGACATAGGAGGCGGCATGACCAAAGCAACTAACTTGGAAGACATATAAGGTCTTGGAGGCCTAATGACAAGAGCAAAAGCTAAAAAGGCCCTAAATCTCTTGGTGACCACCTTACTTGAGACAAGCCCAAGTCTAAAGGACGAAGAGACCGAAATGATACACTTAATTTAGATTGAAGACCTTGAAGAATAAGCCTCAATGGATATGCATGAAGGCTTCATTTTACTTGACCCAAATTCTGCACTTAGTTTTATCTTTCTTACATTTAGTTAAACTTTTGTAATAAGGCCTATTGGTCTGGCTTATTGGGCTGTCTTATTTTTCCTTTGTGTGTAAGTATATTTAGGTTAAACTTAATATGGATGTTGTCCACTATATAAGGGAACACCATAGCTTTTGGGACGGAGATTTGAATTGAAAGTTAACCATTTTGGTGAGAGACAAGCTTCTCTAGGGTTCTTTTGAGAATCTCTGAACTTATCAAGGATATCAATCCTTATGGCGTTCTTGAGCTTATCAATTCTTTGGAATTGTGGCTCCTACCTATAATCCATAAACTTCAATTTTCATTCTAAATTTCTTGGTTTTGTATCTCCAGATTCCATTATCCTTTTTCGGTGATTCTTGAGTCAAAATCGTGTTTCAGAAAGCCATCTTTCCCCTCGTTTTGGAATCACTCAAATCCGAGGTCTGTATCGTGAGATACGTTCCGTTCTTATTAGGACGTGTTGGAGGCTGAATTTCCGGTACGAAATTCCATTCCAAGTTGATCCAATCATCCTTTTCTTTCGGGAATCATATCATTACCCAAACACTATAAACTGGGCTTTTTTCCCCACTCTGTTTTTTCTTCCCACACTGGGCTTTTGAAGGGTTAGAAAGCTTACCCAAACATGCTAGTAACATCGATATACTTACTGTCTAATCAGGCCCCTGCCAAACATTCTCTGTTTTGAAATTAATCAGGCCCCTGCCAGTAGACTCCGACTTTTTAGATTTGAGGCTATGTGGACTTGCCATGCCCTGTATGATAGCTTCCTTACGGATAAGTGTGAGACAGGAGATGATATTAATTTGTCCCTAAATCAATTCAAGCATGATATTAGTGTTTGGAATAGGGAAGTGTTTGATTTTGTGGAAATGTCTAAACAGAATCTTTTGAGAAGACTAGAGGGCATCTAGAAATCTCCTGCTTATCCTTAATTTTTCCAAGTCTTCCCTCTTTTTCTCTCCCAGGGTCTCAGTTCAAGCTCGAAGGGATATTAGGTCTCAGTTCAAGCTCGGAGGGATATTAGTAATCTATCGGGGATGCATATTTCAAGTGAGATAGGGAAGTACCTAGGCTTCCCTCTTTCTAGGAATGGAAGAAGTAGAGATACTTTTAATTATATCATTGAGAGAGTAAAATCTCGATTAGCTACCTAGAAGGTAAATTGTTTATCTACTGCAGGGCGTATAACTCTGGCCAAGTTTGTTTTAAGCTCAATCCCCTTGTATCCAATGATGGTGGCCAAGCTGCCCAGGAGTGTGTGTCAAGAAATAGAGCGTCTCCAAAGAAATTTCATTTGGGGCCATGAAGGAAACCAAAAGAAGTTTCATCCGGTTAGTTGGAAAGACATCTCTAGGCCTAAGGAGTATGGCGGACTTGGGTTTAGAAGACTATCTTCCTTTAATAGAGCTTGTAGGGCAAAGCTTGCTTGGCAACTAATTATCGGCTCTAAGGGCTTGTGGGTGGATGTCCTTCAACACAGGTACATGTTTCATGAGGAAGGATCTCTACTCAATTACAAGCAAGGGGATTCCAGGATCTGGCGCTTTATCTCGTCTCAAGAGAACATTGTCGACAGGGATTCTAAATGGCTTGTGAGAAACGGTCAAACAATCAATTTTTTTCAGGATAGGTGGCTTCTTGAAGGTTCGAAGATAGAAGATTTTTGCAAGAGAGGCTTATCAAAGCATGAGAGGATGTCCAGCGTGTGTGAATGGGTTAAGGATGGGGGTTGGGACCTCATAAAGCTTGCTGATGTGGTTCAACCCGTGGTAATCCAAAGACTATTAGCAACCATCCCTCCAAGACCGGATTTGGGTTATGACTGTATGGTTTGGGGTGAGGCTAGTAATGGCATCTTCTCAATTAAGAGTGCGTATTTTCTCATAGAAGAGAACCCTTTGAATTTAAGGTGCAAGTTGTTTAAGCATATTTGGCATTGGCAAGGAGCAGAGAGGGTTCGAGTTTTTTTGTGGTTGGCTGGATTTAACAAGTTACCCACGAATGAGTGGCGCAGCTTTTGGGGTTCCTCTTCCCCTTTGTGCGACCACTGTCAAATGGAAATTGAGGATCTGCTTCATATCCTACGGGATTGTCAATATGCTAAGCGCTTATGGTTGAAGCTGGTTGACCAAAAATTTATTATGCAATTCTTCACAGCTCATCTTAGAGATTGGCTTTCCATGAATCTCTTAGGCAAAATGAGTAAAGAGATGGGTTCTTCCTGGTCTGTCTTCTTTGGTGTGTCCGTTTGGAAGCTTTGGGGGTGGAGAAATAAGCTTATCTTTGAACCGGGCTTTATTAAGCCTTCTAATCCGGAAATCATTATTTTGAATTCATGGAGGCGCTTCTCCATATCACAGGATCTGAGTGCTCGGCCTTGGGCATCTGATCAGAACGATACTCTGCCTTGATCCTGGGTAGCTCCTAGAGTGGGATGGACTAAACTTAATGTTGACGGTGCTTCGGCATTAAACTCGGCTAGAGCTGGTTGTGGGGGAATTCTGCGAAATTGTGATAGCCAGTGGGTGGCAGGATTTTCTAAATCCTTAGGGATCTGTAACGCTTACTCGGCTGAAGAGTGGGCTATTTATAAGGGATTGCGTTTGTCATGGGACTCAGGACTAAAGTCTGTAAATTTGGAATCAGACGCTGCTGAGGTTATTAGTATTACTAACCTGTCTAATGATAATTTCAACTTTGGCAGTTTATTGTTATATCAGATTAAGGAGCTACTGCGAAGAGACTGGGAGGTTACTATTTGCTGTATTCCGAAGGACTTCAACCGAGCGGCAGACGCTTTGGCTAAAGAAGGAATTAATCGATCGGAAGTTTGGTGTTCTTGCCCCTCTTTTGTGAGGCCGCAGTTAGACTTAGATTGTTTGGGATCTTTTCCCTCTGATATGTAATTTTTTTTCCTGTGTACTCTTTCGGCTTTTAGCCATCTTTTCTATAAAAAAAAAAAAAAAAAAAATCGATATACTTAATCATTTCATTGTGAACCAACTGCTCAAGCACAAAATCCTTTACAGAATCAAACACCAACACAATCTTCTACAGAATTAACATACTAACACAAGAATCTGCTTGAATTCAAACACTTTCTATATCATGTACTTACCCAAAAAGATTGAACATCAACACACTAATAATGGTCGTTCATGCATGCATATGTATAGAGCTTAAAAGTTCATGCCCTTCTCTTACTTGGCCTTGACAATGGGAGTGATATTTGAATGAATCCAAACTTCTTCCTCTGGGCTATGAACTGCTTCTGATCGCTCTCATCTTTCTCAGGTTTTGGAGGAAGAGTAACATCTTCCCTTAGCGCACGCAGCATTTGGCTCAATGCAACCTTTTGTCTTTCATTATGCTGTTCCATATCCTTTCTTGTATCATATTGTTCAGGAACTTGCTTTCTGCTAAGCACATCTCTCAATGAAACTGTTGGCCTTAAAGCAGGCTTTGGATTATTGTTCGCTGGGTTTGATCTTGTTACATCTGGAAGAGGAGAATCCTGACAGTTTCCAGCTAAATTGAATTTGCTGCACTTAATAGAGTTATACGCTGCTTGTCCCTTGAGATCATTCTCTGGAATCAATCTCCTAAGAGCCTCTTCAGCAGCCTGTTGCTTTCTGTTCGCAGTTTCAATTCTGTTCAGAGCTTCTGTCAAGATTTGCTTGCTATGTCGAACTTCTTCTGTAGCTTCCTCCATCCTTTTCAGAATAGTCAATTTAGACATACTTAAATCATCCATTTGAAACTTGGAATCTACGACCTTCTTTGTTGTAGACTCTTCGGGTATTTTTGCTGTTTCAGGGGTTAGAGATCGCTCCCCTAAAGGCAAAGTCATTTTTGCAGGCTCAGGTAGGACAAAGCCAGATGATCTCTCAATGCTGGATAGTGCCTTGATTTCAGCAAGAGCAACAGCTTCTGCTGCCATTGCAGCTTCTTCCATCTTCTTAGCAGCCAACCACCTCATCTCTGCAGTCTTAATACCAAATCCATTCTCTTCACACATATTGAAGGGAGTGGAAACTTCAGATCTTGTTTCGACCATTCTGTTGTATTGCCCAGCATCAAACTTGAAACTCTTCATTATATTCATGGGATCACCGAAAATGCTACTTGCTTCTACAGGAGCTACAGGCGGATTTAATCTAGTTTGTTCTTGAGCTCTCTCTTGGATACAAACAGCTGCATATTTTGATGCTTGCATTTCGTGTGTCCTCTCAAGAAAAATCTTATCCTTCTTCATCTTCTTATTCAAAGACTCAACAGAGGATTGTATCACTTCAAGATCATTCATGGTCTTACCAAGATTAACTTTAGCTTGTTTTAACTCCATTAAGATCAGATCGGGTGATGAGATAGAGCAGGGAGATGAACCATGAAATATCAGTTCTTGGTTGTCGAAAACATTTCCATAATTTTCCTTATTCATTTCCTTAATAACAGGAGATCCAACCAGTTCACTGGGACGGACTTCAGGAGTTGCAAAACATTTCAAGGCTTCTTTCTGTAGCTGCTGCTTTAATTCCTCCACTATCCTTTTAGTGGCTCCAAGTTCTTCAAGTACATCAAGTGTTTCGAGTTCTTTCACTATCAAATCTTTCTCCAATTCCACTGCTTGTTCCTCAACTTTCTTTATGTCGAAGCCATCAATTCCATTCTGTTAATGATCATCATCTTCAACATCAGAAAGTAATCTAAAGAAGTACAAAGATATCAGGAATGCACAAAGAACAATGCCAGGTAAAATGGGACGAGTGATGCATGGGAAGTATAACCTGATCATAGAAATTTCAAAAGGACCAATCTAAATGGCTTCCTTATATATAATAACCGGGGCAATTTAAAGATACTCATTTTGCCGCAAGTTTAAACCCAAAAAGTACTTATGCAAAATGTGCCCAACAAAGTGTCAGCATCTGGCATGAAAATTCTGAAAGGTGCATTTGATTTTTGAATCTCAAAATTATCCGTACTCCACTGCTACTCCATCTAGTCTGAGATATCAAACAAGTCAGACATAACTATAATAATACAGCGTTGCTTCAAAATTATCAAACTGAAATCCCCAGAAAAATGAAAAATCGGTCTCTGAAATTGAAAGACGAGGAAAGGACCGGAAAAAAAAAAAAAAATCGAAGTTGTGGATAGATACACTCTTAAATTTAAGGCTCAGAAAAATGCCTCCAAAATTTGAAAAATCCCAACTAAGTGATTTTATACTAAAATGAGTTGTAAATTGTTAATTAAGTGTAGTCAATATCAAAACTATTGTAGAAAACAAAACTGATTTGGGATTTTGACGTTTTGAAGGGGTTTTTTTTTTTTTTGGGGGGGGGGGGGGAATTTACACTAAATTTAATATCTGTATCCAATAAACAATCATACCCTAAACAATTCGGCAATTGCTCATTTGCTCTAATGAACGAGTACTCTAATGACATAAAAGAACAATTAGAACACTACAGCTAGTAAGCATGAATACTGCCCTGAAATTGTCTAAATGTTTAGGTGCAACTAAGTATTACAGTAAACTTCACGACACGATTTGCCACTTTGACTTCATCCATTGAATCAAATGGCGAAATTTTGCCAGAAAAACACTAGCAACTAAATTTCCAGTCACCGATATTTGGCCCAAGAAAATATGTTTATAGATGAAAAACAATAAAAGGAAAAGCAGCAGTGTGAATTTTGAACCAAGTGAACTTACAAAAGCCTCTCCAAGCTTGGAAAGAGGTGGCCAAGGTCCACTACCTCCAAAACGGGTCACTGCCTCTTTCACCGACCCAAATGGCGGCGATGTGTCAATCTCAGCTCTCAAATTAACTCTTTTCATACCAAAACTGGGGTTCCCACTTGACCCGTTTCCAGCATTGAGCTTCTCGGCCCCCTTATCGGGTCTCACCTCCCTTATGGCAGGCGTTCCGGGAATCCCCTCGACAGTTACTTCCTGGGTTTCGGCCATCGCACCAAATAGTACAAAAGCGAGATTCAGAGAAGCACCCACAGCTAAAAGGGCCAAAAGACCCGAGCTTGGACTTCCGGGACAAATCCATTCTGCAATATATGCAATTACGAAGATGATGATGATGTCTCATGGCGAGTCACAACTCGGCCGAAAAGAAGACGAGTCAAGGACGAGTGAGGTAACAGGGTCCACACACTCCATAGCCCACTCGGCGGATAAAAGTGAGCGCAGAACGGGAAAGCAGGAAAGGCGAAAAGAAGGCTTTTCGCTTTTGTGAAGCCTTTCTCCAGTAGTGATACTGTGGAACTGAAGTATTGGATTGGGAGGGCGACTTTCGTTGTGGTTGGTCATTAAAAGAAAAAGTCAAACTGAGTGGGAATATGAGCCAATGAGAAAGTAGCACGTAGGCGGATGTAGATTAAGCTAGTTTGTAATAGGGATGAGACTGCGTTGATTTCGGGCGTGATATGCGGTTTCGGAAAAGCTTCGACAAAGTTGAAGTAATGACTAATGATTGACCTTTTTGGACGGGAAAGTGGACAGTCAATCTAACAAAACGAGGCCGTCTTGCACGCCCAATCCTATATTTCTGCTTCTTTTTTTTTTTAAATAATAAATGGAGCTAGATTTTCTTATATTTATTCTCTTAAAAATATATATGATAATATATTAATATTAATATTTCTTAAAAAATTAATAATGTATTTAAAATTTTAAATTGCCAGTGCTAAAATGCGTTTTTAATTCATTACTATGTTTAGATAAGAAAGTATGACCATGGACAAACATTAATTATGATTTTGATTACTATGAAATATGAATAGCAGCTTAAGAAATATTCAGAACAAACTATATCTCTCTCTCTCTCTTGCCAGAGAACAAAATTCATATTAAAATTAAAATTCATATTTAGCTTGTTGTTGCAACAAAAAATAAATAAATAAATACTTGGCTTGTTATAGCTTTCAGTTTCAATCTCTTTTTTCAGTTTTTGCAACAATCATTCATGCCACCCAGGGTATCTAAGGCGTTTTTTTTTAAAAAAAAAACTTTATCGTTAGATATTTAAACAACCAACTAATTCAAATTGAGACTTTATAATTGAAATGCCTCACTTTTTTTATTATTATCTCCAATATGATCTTTTTAACAAGGTAGGATTCAAAATCAATTCTCCTACTTTGTGATTTAACTAATCAACTACTTAATTTCAAACTCTATTTAATGGCCTCATTATTTTAAAATATAATTCAAATTTTTTATATTATTTATAGTATCTTTTATAAGTTTTGATTTTCTAAACATTGTTTATAAGAGATAAAATATTTTATCATTGTATTTTTAATTCCAAAATGAAATAAATTTACATTCTAATTAATATTATTTTATGTCAAGTACTTCAAATTCAGCTGATGGAAGTTTATACTTGCTGTAAAATTATGGTTTTGCTTATAGGATCAAAAGAGCCTTCACTTTCCTCTCAATATTAGCAGTCAATAAAAAGCTCCAGTAAAATCTTTCCCAAAAAAAAAAAAAACTTAATCTAATCCTTAATATAAGATTTAGCTTGTAGTTCAATTTTTCCTTAATAGATCTTATATTGGGGACATGATAGAGTACTTATGAAACACACACAATTAATCTTTGTCGAATTGTAAGAAATTAAACCCTTCAAATTAAATTTCCTTATATATATATATATATATACAGTATTAAGATAATTGGTTAAATGAGACTATATAATTATGTTTTTAGGGGGAAATTATAACTGGAAAGGGGTAATTAAAACGTGCAAACCCAAAATGATGAAGATGAATATTATTATTTGTTAGGAGTTGAGGATATAATCATGATTTGTAATTAATTATAATCATCAACCCTTTTTCAGAAGGAGGAGGAAAAAGACATGCAGTGTTGGAGGTTGGGATGGCCAGCAAATTATCTCTTTTTAATACTTTTTGGTTAGATATGAAGTCGATAGATATGTTTCAAATTCTTCCCTATATTTTTCGTATGCTTTTTTAAGGTTTAATTCAAAATTAGTATCCTTTTGTCCTTATTACATTTGGACTGAATAGGATTTATATATCTATCTTGAGGGGTTGAAACTTGAAAGTTGAAACCCATGCCGACGCGTCCACTGTAATACGGAGTATGAGAGTATAATAAAACGTTTAATTTTTAAAGTGGTTGTTAGCGATTTGTTGAAAAATATCATTAGTGTTTCTTACCACTTGAACTATTGTTATTATTATTATTTTTTTTTACCTGAACTTGAACTGTTGTTATGACATACATTGGCACCTTAGGTGGTATTCGGAAGCAGATCTTTTCCTCATCTTTTTTTTCCCTCTCATTATTTCTTATCAGCCTATTTAGACAGTTGATTAGGAAGATGAGAGAAAAGTCAAAGTAGTATTATGACCTTTCAGATTGAGTAGATGAATATAATTTAAAGATTATAAGGAATGATGAGAGAAACCAAATCCAAGGTTTTTAGGTCCATCTCTCGTCTTTTTTTTTTTTTGGTGGAAAATCCTAAGAAGATATTACTTGATTTTCAAAATATCAAATGGCTGATTTTTCAACCAAACGAATTGTCAATTACTTTACTGTTTTTATTAATCTCATTATTGCTATTGCTAAAATGATTTTAAAGTTCATATAGTATTTTTATGTTATTTTTCCCTTTTTTTTTCTTGAAAAATTAGAAAACTTCCGTATTAAAAATTTTATTGATAAGAAAGCCCCGATAACTTTGTATACACAAAAAGACTAATATTTTTGTAAATATTGTACTATACATGATACCGATACAATTTGATGTAAGATGATAGATTTTTTTGTGGGAGACTTTTCGTATCTATCTTTTTTGTTTTTGGCAAATGTTCAATGCACTCAAATTATGATATGTTCCACAAGTATTTAGGTGGATTAGATGCAATGAATATAATAATAAGGACATGTTTCGTGGTTGAAAATTTAAAGATTACAAACAGTTAAGGATTATTACGTGCGTTTTTAACCTCAATCAAATGAGATCAATTAGCGTTTGGTTAAGAATGAAACAAGCATTGATCAATATATATAGAAGCAAGTTGCTACTGCCGACATATATAGCCCAGTGGCATCAAGCCTTAGGAGATTGCCTAATCAAACTCCAAGCGATGCTAGAGTGTGTCTGGACGAAGGATTGTGTTTTCTTCCTTTCACTGCTAGATTGTTTGGCACGAAGAGATTTGCAGGAGAGAGTTGGGGAATTTTTATGAGTTGTATTTTGGGCAAAAGTGCAATTTTACCCTTAAGAAGAGCTACTAGAATTGTAAATTTTTTGTGTGCAAAAGTAACCTGCATCTACATTAAAAAGTAGCCCAATAATATCATTCCCATTAAAAACTCCCTAATGACTTTAAGAAGATTGATCCAAAGAAACTGAAGTCATTTGCATCTTCTAAGTGATATAGAAGACTTATTACGAAGCTGAATTATCTAACAATAACTCACCATAATATAATATTATTGGTTAGTGTACTTAGCCAATTCATAGCCTCTCCAACAGTGGAAAGCCTTAGAGCATATTATTTTGCATTATTTGAAAGGTTCTCTAAGTCGTGGAATCCTCTATACAGATTATGGCACACTAAAGTCAAGTGCTTTTGCGATGCAAATCATGCAGGATCTAAGGCCACAAGACAGTCCACTACAAGTTAGTGTGTATTTGTTAGTGAAAACTTGATATCTTGGATAAATAAGAAACAAGGTGCACGTACGTTGTGTTAAAATCAAGTGTAGAAGCATATTACAGAGCCATGCATGTCACAATCAGTACAAAAAATTGTGTGGGTCTTTCGACTCATGAAGGAAATCGGCATCGCCATGACATTGTATGTGAAACTATGATGTGACAATAATGCAGCACTTCATATAGCATCAAACTTAGTGTTCCATGAGCATACAAAACATATTGAAATCGAATGTCACTTTGTTCTTGACAAGATCAAAGAGAATGTTGTATCTACATGGCACGTGCGATCAAACGACCCGTTGGCGGATCTTTTAACGAAAACTTTAAATGTGACATAGGTTGAGTATCTTTGTAATAAGTTGGGTATAATCAGTATATATGTTCCAACTTGAGGGGTATTAAAAAATATATTAGGGAATATATATTGTAATCAATTAGTATCCCTATAGATCAAGATTAGGGATAAATCAACATTAAAAGCTATTATTACTTGGACTCTCCTCCCTTAAATAAATATATCCCGTATTTACATGAATACACATAACTTTAAGATTATTTGCTTACATAAGCAAAAGGAATAAACAACTGATTTTAGGGAAACAATATTAATAGAACACTAGAAGCTTAGAACCCCAACAGGAAAAACAGAATCCACACGTTCAAGACATTCTAATACCAGATCTTAGCGGTTTCATAGGGAAAGAGACTGAAGCTGAGAGCTAACCTGTTGACGACAAGAAAACCCAGGAAGAAGCTGGCAATGCAGAAGCGAGAAACTAATCTCGTCGAGAAGCCATTGCTGACCTTGTGTTGTTGTCTGCTCAATGTCGTCGAGAAGCCATTGTCGACCTTTAATCAGAGCATCGATGGGAGGGAAGGAGACGAAGAACAGTGGATGATAGCTGGACCCGTGTTGTCTTTCCATTGATCAAAGGTGAAGAAATTAAAGGAGCCACATAATTGACACCTGGGCAATTGATGCGGCCTACACACAAAAAGTAACAACCCTTAAGCATATTTAATAGAATCGGTATTTTTGCCCTGTTTGAAAAAAGGTCGCGGGTAGTTTTGCACCCAAATAATGTTTAGGGGGAAATGTTTATGGACAGAATCAGTGGTGGAATTAGAAAAAAAATTTAGCCCAGACTAAAAAATAAACATATTGATAAAAATTCAAGAGAATAGTTTTAAAGAAAAGCACATGTGTGGAAGCAAATTAGGAATCCAACCTATTTATTACTCATCACTGGTTCTGTTTATGGGGTAGAGTGAAATTTTTTGTCATTAACATAAGTCATGTCATTAAATTTATTATATGCATGTACAACTTTACTTCTAATTTATTATTATTAATGAACTTTTCAGTCCTCACTATTCTTTCACATTATCCAGGGTTAAAATTGAAAAAGTAATTAAATTTTAAAACAGATTCAAAACATGTTAATTAGAAGTGGCTTGTAAATGAGATTAGACGAAAGGAATGTATTGTTGGCCCTAGGCTATGATATGGTAATTGTCGCCACTGTAGAAGTGTTTGATGGGTATTTCATGGAGAATGTCGGCATCAGAAATATATAGAAGAACGCTAGACATCTCATAATTAGTCGGTTTGCATGACTACTAGTTAGAATATATAAAATCAATGACACACAACATTCTTAGCTTCCTCTACTCATACCTCAACATTTAAATGTCTTAATTACAGTAGTTGTTTAAAAAAAAAAAAAAATCTTATAGTAGTTTGTGTCTGGTTTTTATTATCTAACTATAGAGATATATAAAAAGACAGTCTAATATACAAGGCTCTTACCAGGTTGAGTTTAGAGAGGAATAGATGCATGTAGCCTTATCGCCACATATGGATAGATTGTTTCCAAGATTTAAACTTGTGACCTCTAGCTCACATAACAACAACCTTACAACTACGCCAAAATTCACCCTCTAAACCCTAGAGATACATAAACAGGGGGAAAATATCATTGAGAAACATCTCTTGCTAATGTATCCAAATCTGTATCTTACCTCCATTCATTGATATAAGATCTCTAATTTATTTTAATCTTATTTTAAGGACCCAATATAGCTTCTTACAAATATATGGACACATGATTTTGCTCACCTACAGTAGTTGTAATAAAACAACAAGAACAATAATAATAAAGCCTTATTCCATTGAATGGGGTCAGATACATGAATTGAACAGCATCATTGTGCTCCATGAAGAACTAGAGTAAATTATCAACCAAAAGATCTTGCATTATAACTTCATTGATTGTTCGTTTTGGTCTCTAATGAGTATATATTTTATGATTAAATAGGTGTATATTTTATGAGATTTAATTGGAATTATTGATATTATATACCTATTTAATTATCTTTTATGAACTTTTCCATAATTGAATGAAACTTGGGATCAAAGAATAAATCAACATCAAATCTACTCATATCCTATTTTTATTGTGCAGGAAATATTAGCTGATTTGGAATGAAGTAGAAAAGGCAATAAGATGATATGTAATCAGCCAAACTTGATGGTCCCCCGCAAGAAAAAATAGAAACAAAATCAATTGTGTGATCTGATGAGTAAATTACAAGATATGAGATATCTTTGTAATAAGAAAAAGAGAATCAGTGACCCAAGACCTAAATTATAAATAGGGAGGCAGAGACAAGAAAGAGGAAGACGAAAGAAGGCAGATCAAAGAGACAAGGAACGAGAAGGAACGAAGAAGTAGAGGAGTAGAGCCTGAGCGTTTCAGTTCTCTTCATCATCTCCACGGAAGGATGGAAGGATTGTGGAGGCGACGGAGAATCTTTCTTTCCTCTCTCTCCTTCTTCTTTGAACCTGAATTTTCATCTTTTTTATGGATTTGAATAAAGTCATGTGTGGCTAGTTGGTTTTTCAATCTAGAATACTATGAACTTGTTTGAGGCTTAGAAATTATTCCCACTCATTAGTTTTGCTTAATTTTAATCAGTTTATTTGATCTTGTTTTTATTATTTATTGCTTAGTGATTGGCCACCGTTAAGCATGTTTTGGGGATTTAGGATTGAACTTGACGAAAGAAATCTTAAATTGACCTTGGGATTAAATAATGTGGAATTAGATTTAAATTTAATGTGAAGTTAGGTTTTAATCTAATTTGCGTCTAGGATAGACATATACCTAGAAGTTCCACATAATCAAATTAGAGTGAGTCCGATTTAAATTGCATCTTAATTAATTATGTGAGGCATTGCATAATTATTTGAGGTAGGTGTATAAGTGGACCAACAGGCACTTATAAACATTAATACTCTAGATTAGCTGATCAAGTTAAGTCAAAGTTAATTTAATGGGGATAAAATCTAGGAATCAAATAAGGGATTAGTGACTCTAGGTTGCTCGTTTGATTAGTGGTAGGTTGTTTATTTTAATTTTCGATTTTCTTTTCTTTTCTCTTAATTAAATTAAATTTGGTTTTCTCAACTTAAATGAAATTGTGAAATTAATGCTCAACTGAAGTTTGTGATACCAAGTCCTCGTGAGAATGATGCTTTTCTTATCACTTTATTACTTGATACGGCCCGTGCACTTGCGGAGTTTTTAGGCTTAAAGTTTTGTCCTATCAAGTTTTTGGCGCCGTTGCCGGGGACTTGTGTGCCACAACTGTCTTAGTTGGAATTGATTGAGCATTAGTAGTTTAAGTTTGAGTTTGTAAATATTTTATTTTATTTTTTTTAGAAAAAACAATTAAAAAAATGGATTTCAATTGTCAACCAACTGGTCTTAATATTGAGAAGGAGATGAATTCTTCGTCTTCTATACAAGATAAATTGATTGCTATTTCAAATTCTTTGAATGAATATTGGCAACGTAAAAGGAGCATAAATGATGGTTGTATTCCATATGTTGATTCTTCTCAATATGTTTGTCTGTCTTGTGTTTATTGTGGAGGGGATCATTTATATGAATATTGTCCATATAGTACAACTAGTCATTTTGTGAGAGATGATTTCACTAAGAGCCAAGCTTGTTTTGATAACTCATTTTGTCCTAGTAAAGGTTTTGAGCAACATAATTTTAGGGATCCACATGTCTATTGTTCTCATGAAAATACCCCTCCTTTTACTCTTATCCACCTATTGAAGAACACACCATTGAGTACAGAGAAAAATCTAATTTGGAAAGATTAGTTGAGAAGTGTGTGGAAGCATCAGAGAGATTTAATAAAAAGCAAAAGGAGATTGTCACTAGCCTTGAAAATATTAAGTCACATGCGAGTCAAATGCTTTCTACCCTTGAGACTATGGTGCAAAATAATCCCTTAAACATGGGTACCACTTCTTATGATGATAATGATTATTGTGAGGAAGTTGAAGGTGTAGAATTGCATAAGAATATAGGTAATGTAGAAAGTGATTGTGAGCTTGAAATTGATTTAAATGAAAATAGAGGACGTTTAGAAGAGGTTCCGGCTGTGGAGCCTAAGGTTTGTGATATTGGTGATCAAATTGATGTAGATGTCCCAATGGTTGTTGTTCATGACCCTCCTCTTGAAGTGTTAACTCTTACTGATGAGAGTCAAGTTGATTTTATTGGATGCTCTAAATTCTTGGATGTGCCTATATTTATTTTCAAATATATACATGTTGTGCTTAATTTGAATTCAATGATTGCTTGTAATCCAAGATAGTCTATGATTAAGGAAATACAAGTGATTAACTTGAATTATCAATTTTTGTGTGTGATGCCTTGTTGTTTGAAAAGGAATGAAGACAAAGTAATTATGGTGTTTGATACTTATGATTAGTGGTTTGTTTTGAGAAGTCTGGCTGAAGACTATAAATTTAGCCCTTCTTGGGAGGCAACCCAAGGGTTTTATTTGCATATTTTATTATTATTAATTTTCCTTTCCTTCTTTCAGTCTTATTCAGGTTTGAAGAAGATCACCCATATTGTTGCTGCAAGGTCTTGCTTTAGTACTCCACATCAGAGTTAGAGGCCTAAACCAGAGGAGTATTAGTTCCTTTCCTTCTTTATATTTTTTGCAACATTGAGGACAATATTTGATTTAAGTGTGGGGGAGGGATATAATTTCTTTGGTTATGATATAATTTCTTTGAATTATATTTGTCCTTATGCAATTGAAAAGATTTTTGTTAATTTGAGATTTTTGCATTGTTAAGGATTGACCTTAATTTTGAGCTTTCCCCATCTTAAAGAATATTATCAAGTCAAAAATTAAAATAGAAAAAAAATGTTTTAACCAAGTCTCTAAGCCTTGAGTTTTTTTTTTTTTTTTAATCTTGAGATGGACTATGAGAATAGAAATTAATTTGTAATATGATCAATAGATTATTAGTTCAAGAATATTTTGCTACATGATCTCTTTAGAAAATTAGATGATGACCTTTGCTAGCTAAGGAAAGCTTTTGTGTAGGGAAATGACTCAAAAAAAAGAAAAAAAGCAATTCCAATGACTTCTCTAGACCTTACTTAGTAACCGGGGGCACTTCATCACCAATGTTGGCACTTGCGTCAAATGGTAAAGTCAAAGAGGGTTATGAGTTGGGCTAAAAGCCTCTTGAGGTGCCTGTTAGAGTAACTGAGTAACCGGTGCTGTATCACCCATGTGCAAGGTCGCGTCAAAAGGGGACTTACAACGGCTTAAGAAACAAAAAAACAAAAAAACAAAAAAAAAAGAAAGAAAAAGAAAAAAAAAAGAGACAAAATGAGTTATTTCTTACCCGAGAATTCTTAATAAATTAAATAAAAAACTTGGTTTGGTGGGGGCATTTGAATTTTTCTGGAGAAATTAAGTAGTATAATATTCTTTTACTAATCTTATGATTGAACTTATTGCTTGTCGATCTTTTGATCATGGGATGTTAAGAGATTGTTACACTCTATTGGCTTAATGACGTATTTTTATAAGACATTAACTTAAATAAGATTTGATGATATGATCCAAGTGTGGTGGTTTATTGCTCTTTGTTTAGGAATGTCATAAGCAATGTTCTTTTCAGATAATGAATTCTCTTTATTTTGCTTGAGGACAAGCAAATGTTTAAGTGTGAGGGTATTTGATGAGTATATATTTTATGATTAAATAGGTGTATATTTTATGAGATTTAATTGGAATTATTGATATTATATACCTATTTAATTATCTTTTAAGAACTTTTTCCATAATTGAATCAAACTTGGGATCAAAGAATAAATCAACATAAAATTTACTCATATCTTATTTTTATTGTGCAAGAAATATTAGCTGATTTGGAATGAAGTAGAAAAGGCAGTAAGAGGATATGCAATCAGCCAAACTTGATGGTCTCACACAAGAAAAATAGAAACAAAATCAATTGTGTGATCTGAAGAAGTAAATTACAAGATATGAGATATCTTTGTAATAAGAAAAGGAGAATCAATGACCCAAGATCTAAATTATTATAAATATGGAGGCAGAGACAAGAAAGAGGATCACGGAAGAAAAAAGAGACGGAGAAAGATCGGGAGGCACAGAACGATAAGGAACGAAGGAGCAGAGGAGTAGAGGCTGAGCGTTTCAGTTCTCTTCATCATCTCCACAGAAGGACGGAAGGACTGTGGAGGCGACGGAGAATCTTTCTTTCCTCTCTCTTCTTCTTCTTTGAACCTGAATTCTTATCTTTTTGTTTTGAATTTGAATAAAGCCATGTGTGGCTAGTTGGTTTTGCAACCTAGAGAATCTATGAACTTGTTTGGGTTTTAGAAATTGTTCCCACTCATTAGTTTTGTTTAATTTTAATCAGTTTATTTAATCTTGCTTTTATTATTTATTGCTTAGTGATTGGCCACCGTTAAACATGTTTTGGGGATTTAGGATTGAACTTGACGAAGGGAATCTTAAATTGACCTTGGGATTAAATAATGTGGAATTAGATTTAAATTTAATGTGAAGTTAGGTTTTAATCTAATTTGCGTCTAGGATAGACATATACCTAGAAGCTCCGCATAATCAAATTAGAGTGAGCCCGATTTGAATTGCATCTTAATTAATTATGTGAGGCATTGCATAATTATTTGAGGTAGGTGTATAAGTGAACCGATAGGCACTTATAAACATTAATACTCTAGATTAGCTGATTAGATTAAGTCAAAATTAATTTAGTGGGGATAAAATCTAAGAATCAAATAAGGGATTAGTGACTCTCGGTTGCTCATTTGATTATTGTGGTAGTTTTCTTATTTTTTTATTTTAGTTTTAATTTCTTTTATCTTAATTAAATTTAATTTGGTTTTCTCAACTTAAATGAAATTGTGAAATCAATGCTTAACTAAAGTTTGTGATACCAAGTCCTCATGAGAACGATACTTTTCTTATCACTTTATTACTTGATACGGCCCGTGCACTTGCAGAGTTTTTAGGCTTAAAGTTTTGTCCTATCAACAACTCCGCAAAAAACTCCGCAAGCAACGGCGCCAAAAACTTGATAGGGCAAAACTTTAAGCCTAAAACCTCCGCAAGTGCACGGGCCGTATCAAGTAATAAAGTGATAAGAAAAGTATCGTTTCCACAAGGACTTGGTATCACAAACTTCAGTTGAGCATTAATTTCACAATTTCATTTAAGTTGAGAAAACCAAATTTAATTTAATTAAGAGAAAAGAAAAGAAAATCGAAAATTAAAATAAACAACCTACCACTAATCAAACGAGCAACCTAGAGTCACTAATCCCTTATTTGATTCCTAGATTTTATCCCCATTAAATTAACTTTGACTTAACTTGATCAGCTAATCTAGAGTATTAATGTTTATAAGTGCCTGTCAGTCCACTTATACACCTACCTCAAATAATTATGCAATGCCTCACATAATTAATTAAGATGCAATTTAAATCGGACTCACTCTAATTTGATTATGTGGAGCTTCTAGGTATATGTCTATCCTAGACGCAAATTAGATTAAAACCTAACTTCACATTAAATTTAAATCTAATTCCACATATTTAATCCCAAGGTCAATTTAAGATTTCCTTCGTCAAGTTCAATCCTAAATCCCCAAAACATGCTTAACGGTGGTCAATCACTAAGCAATAAATAATAAAAACAAGATCAAATAAACTGATTAAAATTAAGCAAAACTAATGAGTGAGAATAATTTCTAAGCCTCAAACAAGTTCATAGTACTCTAGATTGAAAAACCAACTAGCCACACATGACTTTATTCAAATCCATAAAAAAGATGAAAATTCAGGTTCAAAGAAGAAGGAGAGAGAGGAAAGAAAGATTCTCCGTCGCCTCCACAGTCCTACAGTCCTTCCGTCCTTCCGTGGAGATGATGAAGAGAACTGAAACGCTCAGGCTCTACTCCTCTACTTCTTCGTTCCTTCTCGTTCTGTGTCTCTCTGATCTGCCTTCTTTCGTCTTCCTCTTTCTTGTCTCTGCCTCCCTATTTATAATTTAGGTCTTGGGTCACTGATTCTCTTTTTCTTATTACAAAGATATCTCATATCTTGTAATTTACTCATCAGATCACACAATTCATTTTGTTTCTATTTTTTCTTGCGGGGGACCATCAAGTTTGGCTGATTACATATCATCTTATTGCCTTTTCTACTTCATTCCAAATCAGCTAATATTTCCTGCACAATAAAAATAGGATATGAGTAGATTTGATGTTGATTTATTCTTTGATCCCAAGTTTCATTCAATTATGGAAAAGTTCATAAAAGATAATTAAATAGGTATATAATATCAATAATTCCAATTAAATCTCATAAAATATATACCTATTTAATCATAAAATATATACTCATCAAACACCCCCACACTTAAACATTTGCTTGTCCTCAAGCAAAAGAAAGAGAAATTATTATCTGAAAAGAACATTGCCTATGAAATTCCTTAACAAATAGCAATAAATCACCACACTTGGATCATATCATCAAATCTTATTTAAGTTATTGTCTTATAAAAATAAGTCACTAAGCCAATAGAGTGTAACAATCTCTTAACGTCCCATGATCAAAAGATCGGCAAGCAATAAGTTCAATCATAAGATTAGTAAAAGAATATTACGCTACTTAATTTCTCCAGAAAAATTCAAATGTCCCCCACTAAACCAAGCTTTTTATTTAATTTATTAAAAATTCTCAGGTAGGAAATAACTCATTTTTCCTTTTTTTTTTCTTTTTTTTTGTTTCTTGAGCCGTTGTAGGTCCCCTTTTGACGCGACCCTGCACATAGGTGATGCAGCCCGGTTACTCAGTTACTCCAACAGGCACCTCAAGAGGCTTTTAGCCCAACTCATAACCCTCTTTGACTTTACCGTTTGACGCGAGTGCCAACATTGGTGATGAAGTGCCCCTGGTTACTAAGTAAGGTCTAGAGAAGTCATTGGAGTTGTTTTTTTTATTTATTTTTATTTTTTTTTTGATTTTTCCTAAGTTATTTCCCTACACAAAAGTTTTACTTGGTTAGCATAGATCATCATCTAATTTTCTAAAAAAATCATGTAGCAAAATATTCTTGAACTAATAATTTGTTGATTACATTATAAACTAATCCTTATTCTTAATTCATCTCAAGATTGCAAAAAAAAAAAAAAAACTCAAGGCTTAGAGACTTGGTTAAAACATTTTTTTTTCCTATTTTAATTTTTGACTTGATAATATTCTCTAAGATGGGGAAAGCTCAAAATTAAGGTCAATCCTCAACAATGCAAAAATCTCAAATAAAAAAAATATTTTCAATTGCATAAGGACAAGCATAATTCAAAGAAATTATATCATAACCAAAGAAATTATATCCCTCCCCCACACTTAAATCAAACATTGTCCTCAATGTTGCAAAAAAATAAAGAGGGAAAGGAACTAGTACTCTCCTGGTTTAGGCCTCTAATTCTGATGTGGAGTGCTTCCCCTAGTACCATTCATGATATTTCAAATTTTTAGGGAGAAGAGAGTGCTCAAGTAAGGCCTTGCAGCAACAAGAGGAGTGATAATCTTCAAACCTGAATAAAACTGAAAGAAAAAAAAAAGCAAGAAAAAATAAAATAAAATATGCAACCAAAACCCTTGGGTTGCCTCCTAAGAAGCGCTAAATTTATAGTCTTCAGCTAGACTTCTCAGAACAAATCACTAATCATAAGTATCAAACACCATAATTGTAACATCCTGAATTTTGGACCTAAAGACTTGAAAACTAGCCTATTTTTGGAGGACTACTAGGCTCTACTTTTGAAAATGGCGAATTTTGAAACGGTATTTTGTGGGACGTGAATAGTATTTACTATTCACATATACGTATTTACTATTCACAAATACGTATTCACTTTTTATAAATACGGTATTTAATCGATATTTTGAGAAATATGAAAAGTATTTACTATTCACAAATACGGTATTTACTATTCAAAAATACGGTATTTACTATTCCTAAATACGTATTCACTATTTGAAAATACGTATTTACTATTCAAGCGGGACCCACGTCAAATTATTTCCCTCTGCCAACACCCGTGAAGTTTGAAAAATTTTGCGCGCGGGACCCACTCAATAATAATATTATTATAATATAATATCTTATACTTTGGAAAACAATAGAAATAAAATTATTTCCAATAAACCGTGAATTAGGTTTTTAAAGTAAGGGTATATTATAAACAAGTGAATTTCTATCTCAGAGTGGGTTATCTCCAAAGTCATTTCCGTAATCGGCGGAATGATTATTGAGATAGGTTGAAACCGATATTTTGAAGCAGGACAGATAGTGGAATCTGTAGGAAATAAATCATAACTCAAACTCCTTGAACTAAGTAGTAAACAACTGGACATATTATGAATCAGTGAATTTTTGTCTAGAAGATGGTGTCATCCGAAGTAATTTCTGTATCCGTCAGTGTCCGACTTAAAATCTTCGGCAGGTTACGAAATACCCTAAATAGGATCAAAAATTTAGATGACCCGGATATTTCTGAAGAGGAAAAATAGAACTTCAAGGCTGTGCTTCCGGATTCTTGAGAATTTCTAATATAACGCGATTAGAACACCGATCAGGGAATCTTTATAGGATAAATGCAAAAGAGTAAGAAAGTGTCATCGTCATGATGACGTCATCGATGACGTAAGCATCTTGATGACGTCATCGATGACGTAAGCAAATGGATTGGACGGTTGAGATGAAGCCATATTTAAAGTCAAGATCCAACGGCCAAAATCTGACCTGATAAAGTATGAATAGTATCATGCTTTTTCACTATAAATAGAGGCTTCATTTCTTCATTTTCTTCACACCAAACTCAGAGAACAACAGTTGAGTTTAAGAGAAGAGTGAGAATTCTTAGAGTTAGAGAGAGAGTTTAGAGTAAAGTTCTTGAAGCTGGAGAGAATGAGCAGGAACTTCAAGAGTAAGTTCTTTGGTCTCTAGTCTTAATATTTGGTAGTTTCTTTTGGTAATTATAGTAGAAATGCCAGATAGAGTTTTTCTGAGTATGCTCTGTGGCTGCAGCTTAGTCTGATCTGTCACATCAGAAAAGAATTATCCTTGGACAGTAAATATTATTTACTGGCACAGTAAAAGATATTTACCGGCACGGTAAAAATATTTTTACTGGTACTATTCACATGAATAGTGAATATCCAACATAGTTTCCGCAAATGCTGAAAATTAATGGTCACTGATAAAAATGATATTATAGGATGTCCGAAGATTCCGGAGTCAGATTCGAAGGAAGTCCGTATACGTGAATAGTGCCGTATACGTGAATAGTACCGTATACATGAATAGTGCCGTATACATGAATAGTAAATTACTATTCACACTGAACGGAGGTACGGACGCGTATTGTAACCTTAACTCTGATGCTTATGGTATGCTTATATGTGATAGATAGTCTGAAATTCTGTTTTTTGAAAATTGATCATACACATACAATTTGATACGGGTTATAGTCTTGATAACGCCGTTATGTTTTCCTAGCGCTGAGGACACGGATGTACACCGTGGCACTGGTGAATAGTGCAGACTATAATAACATGCATATTGCAGTGGCTGTGTTATGTTATTATGTGAATATATGAATAATGTATGTGATTATTGCTGTTTTGACATGAATATCTGTCATACATATTTGATACATAAGCATGAGGTTAACCGTTACCTGAGGTTCAATGGGTATTGAACCTCAGCTCTTACTGTAGCTTCAGGATTTTCGGAGTGAACAGAAACAGAAACAAGGGTAAGCAGCAGGCAGAAGGACTAGCTGGAGAAAGTTCTGTAGATATGTATAGTCTTTCGAACTCTTTGTATCAGCAAACCAGTACACTACAGTGGTTGAATATCAGTTACTTTGTATTTAAAATCATTTCGTTGCTCAACTCTGGTTAAATTATTTTGAACTCTGATCAAATAATTTCGAAAATGCTTTAGAAAAGTTGGGGTGTTACATTTTGGTATCAGAGCAGACATCCTGGCACAGAGTTAACTAAGTTACTCCAAACAGTCTGATATCTAGAAAGGGGTTTTGTGGTTGGCAATCAGTTTCCTTGAATTCGTCGAGCCTTCCACAAATACACCTGCCTAGTCGGATTGTCTGAGTAGCGGAGTTAGGTTCTAAGCTTTCAAAAGTGTTTTATCTGGTATGAACCCGACTCAGTTACAGTAAACCATTGGTGCCGAAGGTAGGGCCGAGTTTATGTGGATCAGCCAATCAGTCACCCTAGCACGGTGAGGCTCCCATGATAGACGCCTACCTGGCCAATCGGTTTGACTAACTAAGTTAGGCTCTAAGCCATGGTTTTAAAAGTGTTTCGAAAAAAAACAAGTACAAGTACTGATACAATACTGGTGTTGTGATACAAAAAGGACGTAAATCCTAAGGAAAAGGGTTAGGCTCGGGAGGCCTTGATATAGAGTAGATGGCACAGAATATGGTTTCTGTTGTTAAACTTTAAGACTTTTGATATGGGAATCGGAATCTAAGTTAAATCCCCACTCAGAGTTTCAAGGGAAGTGGTACAGAGAAGTTGGTACGACTTAAGTTTTCCGGTAGACAGTAACCTACTGTTTAGGTTTCCCTTGGATAGTAACCTATCGATTTAATGTCCTTGTCAAAATAATAACTTGTTAAGGTACCCTGAGAAGAAAATCCCTACCTTGTAGAGGCCAGACACCATGCGTGCAAAGGGGCGTGGCTCCGGGGACGAAGATCTTTTGATTAAGTCCTTGACGGTGGTGATCAATTGACAGAAGAGGGAAAGTACCCAGTAATTCTGGGGAGACAGTTATGTCATACTAGTGCCTATGAGAGTTGTAGGTACCCAGTAGTAAGTATATTAATATTAGTACCAAGAATCAATAGACATTATGAAGTTAATATTGCTTAGGCGAGAGAAATCTCAGAACTATGACCCCTGTGAGAGTAAGAACCCTGAGAAAATATGAGTGAGTTTTGCCTAGGTTCCAAATACCTAAGAGATAGTTCCTTAACAGAACCATACGAAAGCTGGAAACCTCAGTAGCCACCAGGTTATGGTCTCAAGGTGGGACCAAGAATCATAGAGATATTAGTGGCTAATAGATTTCCCAAGAAGTAGGTGATTACCCAATAGGGAAAGTTGAGTTAAGAATTATGCTTGGAGCTAAATAGAAAGTGAAAGTCCACAAATAGAATGACCCTAGATAAGATGGCAGACATAGAAACAACGGTTTATGAAACTACTAAAGGATAGGAACCTGTTAAGATTTGAGTTCTCATTATAATGATTCAAAGACGATCACTGGCGCTACTTATGGAAAGTTTGTCGGAGAAGGATACCTACGGGGAGTTCTGATCAAGGAGGTTTACCTACAGAGGATGCTAACCGGAAAAGCTGACTGGTCTGAGAAGACTAAGTGAAGCGCCGAGTAATGTGCCATAGAGCAGAGCCACCGTGACGACGAACCGTAGAGTG